>OW026361.1:86773681-88038729 GCA_932273835.1 Sarcophaga variegata
AAACTTTTAAAGTATCCCATTCTTTATAAACGAACGAATGAACGTTCGACTAATTCTAACTTAAGACTACTAAAGATGATTGCATTCGAATAAAAGTGGACTACGCATGGAACTCTTGCAGCATCTTCATTAGAATCAATAAATTCCTAACTCTGAAACAGAAGTTCATTAGATCAAATGAATATAAGCAAAGCTGCTAATGAAATCTGAATCTCTTCTTTCTTTGCAAATGTTTGGAGCATGTAAACTGTGCCAGAGAAGTTTATGTTGAAATTGCTTAGTTTTTACTAGACCTTAACCCTCTAGTGCCCAAATTGTTTTTCTGGATTAAAAAAATTATTTCTGGATTTGATTTGTTTTAAAAGTAAAGGATATTTAAAAAAATAGTTTTTTTTTGGTTAAATCGGGTTTTATACGTTGCAAATATAATAAAAATAATTTTTGGACTTCCCTGAATTAATCAAAATACAAAAAGAAAGCAAAACAGAATTCGGAAACCGAATAAATGAGCATTGAATTTAAACCGTATACAGGCGGTGTTGGGCACTAGAGGATTAAGATCTGCTGGTGACAATTATTCAATGAACATTTCAGAATCAGTTGCCAGAGCCCATTCAACAAACAAACTCCATCCATTGTCTATGGTCATCCATAAAGATATGGCAAAACGGAGTGAATAAATGACAACTAATTTGACAGATGTAGCTTCAATAAGATAGGCGTTATCAACTGCCAAAGTTTATATTTTTTTTGTTTTTACTTCACATTTCTCAGTCTACACAATCTGTACAACCGACACAGAAAAGCTGCAGTTTGAGGTGATAAAAACTATATGTGTCAAAAAGGTTAAAGCTTAACCAAAACGTGCATCGAATTAAGAGGAAACAACCGTGAGGGGCTAGTGTCGTATATGAGTTCTCATATTTTTTGGAACTCACGACTTTATGCCAAATAACGTACAATACACTGTTTGACTGCAAAATTGTATCAGGTTACCAGGAAGATCAAACTTTTTTTGATAATCATTTACTACGATAGCAAATTTAGTTGGCATACCTGCTAGGATATCTAGTGAATCAAATTCAACATATCTTATGGCATACAAGATGAAAGTTGTCTCTATAAAAATGAACTGAAATAGGGTATGATACGAGTCGTATCTGAGGGATTGTAATTTTTCTAAAAATGTTTTGTATTTATTTTGTTTATAATCAGCCCACTTTTTTTTATTTTATTATGATTGTTGCTTACATTTTAGTTTGTTTTTGTTTTTCTAACTAGATTATATACAAACAAACATATACACTTACACACGCCCAAATGCAACGCATAGGAACACGTGCACATACTGCTAGGCTATGTAAAGGGCAGTGTTGTCAACTTTTAAGGAATAAAAAAGCATTCATTACACTTAGAAAAGGCTGGATGGATAAGGTCTGAAGTACATTCAACATTCACTGAAGTCGCCGCATTCTAGTAGGTAGTGTGTTGGCTTCTTAGGCATGAGACCACAGTTCAAAACCCATGACAGAGATCTCAAGCAAAATGAAATATGAATATTTATAAGGCGACATCCTCTCATCAGTTTTGTAGCAAAAACTCTGCGAGTAAAAAAAAATTGCCATGAAAAGTTTTTCAAAAATCTGTCGTTCGGAGTCGACTTTAAAGTATAAGTTCCCCCACCTGCGTTTAAAATTAGCACACACACAACCTAAGCGATATAAAAAATTTGGTCGTAATCTCGACCGAAGGGTTGTAAGGATCAATTAAGTACGTATGTATGTTCATCATTCAACTCGCAATTATATAAACGTGTGCATACATAGATTGAGATATGTAAAGTAAGGGAAACAAAAGCTTTGGCAATTGGTAAGGGCCATCTTTTTGAAGCTACATCGGTCAAATTACATACGTACATAATTGGCCATTACAATAATTGGCCTTCAGTCAGGATTACGGCCTAGCTTCTCACACCACTCATGTTGTGTGTGTTAATTTTCTACATGAGAGCCGGGGTTTAACCCCTACAGTTTAATTTTTAAGAAACTCTCAGAGTTTTGGTCAGAAATCTTCTAAGAGGAAGTCGCCGAAGAAAGATTTTTTCATATTTCGTTTTGATGTCTGACCTGGGGTTTGAAGCGTGGCCTTGCGTCTAATAAGCCAACACACTGCCTACAAAACTACGGCGACTACATCTGTCAAATTAGTTTTCATTTATTCTGTCTGTCTGTTTTGCCAAATCAATATGGACGACCATATTTCAACCGCCATCACCAGACGAACACCATAGGTCGTTCGATTACCAACTTTTTTTGGCCTAAATTGAACGATCTGGACCCTAAGGCGCTACGTGCCACACACAGGTCATGTCACATTAGGTATTCTGTACGAGCGTTTTGAGAGTTTGGTCATCTCATGTGGAAGTGAGGCTACTGGCTACTGAGATCGTACGATTTGTCCGTGTTAGAATTTTTCTTGTGTGGTTTCCTAAAATAGCAAACATAGACGAATAAGCCACAAACCACAGCGGTACTCAAAGCCAACTTAACCCTTGGTATCGGTCAAATTCAGCCTGATTTATGCGACAGAGTCATGGAAAAATTAGACCTGTAGACATAGAAGCTGTGACGGACCTTTAAACGATGTTATATTCCACACTAAATGATCTTAAATACCACGAATCAGCGACAAAAAGAAGACGAGCTTAGCGAACATTTATTGAAAGCGTGTAATAACGACAAACGTTACGTATAAAATTTCAAAACGCCTGATAAGTTGCTTTAAAAGCGCTACGTTGGTCTTGCTAAATGGCGACAGAACAACAAATGAAAAGTGGGTAGAAGGAGGGTGATGAAAACGAAAACCGCTAGAGGTTGTTGTTGTAGGTTTTTACCGTTAAATTTTGTTTTTAATTTCTTAATATTTGTATAACAGTACAGTACTCGTACATGAAGTGATTTTGCGTTTTGCCTTTGTCGACAAATACTTACAGACGTATCTGACATAATGAACAGAGTAGTAAAAGAGTTAAATCGCTTAACGAATAATTTCTAAAGGAGGCACTTCTGAGTCTACAAAATATAGGGGATCGCTCTGAAACCTGGTTTCCAGAAATTACGAATTATGTGTCTATTTCGGTTAAATTAACTCATTTGAGCTTTAGAAGGTTTGACAGGGTGGGTACACGTTAATAAATTCTTTGTGTAGAACCAAGTATTGGGCTGCTACCTAAGCTGCCCTGTTACCCCGAGTTAATGTTCGCAAATAAATGGACCGCTGAGTGCTAGTAAAGAGGTGGAATGTACGAAATGTTTCGGTACAGAAGGACATAACCTAACACAAGTGGAGGACAGCCATTATGACCTGATCTTCACATAAAAAATTATGACAGTGCGCTTTTTTTGTTACTAATGGTTGTCAAAAGTTCACTGTGGCATAATGTTCCTATTTGGTGTATCACTGTAAATGCTTTCAACAATGCCAAGAATGCTTAGTTAGGTTGGATATTTCAGCACGAGAAGATTATTAAGAATCGTGCTTTTGCATCACAATGTAATATTAAGCGACGGATGTAGCTTATTCGGTGTGTAGAACATCTGAATGCAGCCTAAAACCTGCACTGTTTGATGTTGTTTGTCAAACGGCTGTTTTATTGTAACACATTTTTTCAAGAGTGACGAAAAATCGACAAAAATCTTTACCAAATTAGTAAGTCAACACATGCACTATTCCATAAAGCTATATCCTATATATCGGCCGAAATGTAACAGAATGCCAAAATTGAGGCAAAAATACATTCATTTTTTGATCCCTAACGATCAAGCTTGATGTTACTGCTGCCTTGGGTGCTATTGACCGGAAGTCTATTACGATGGATCTGGCAGTAAAAGAGGGCAAAACGAAGTATATGTTGTCGACAAGTAGGGATAGGCGGCGTATTGGATCCCAGATTACTGTCGGCAACTGTACTTTCTATATAGTCAAGGAATTTATTTATCTTAGCTCAGCCGTTAACCACCCAAACTGATGCCAGTCTGGAGATTAAGCGCAGGATCACTCTTGCCAAACGGGTGCTATTATGGCCTCAATAGGTAAATGAGTAGCAGAGCGACCGCTCTCTCGTACGACAAAACTAATACTCTACAAGACGCTCATCCTTCCCGTGCTTCTTCATGGCGTAGAAGCATGGACACTATTAAGCACTGAACTGAAGAACCATGAGAGTCCTACGACGCGAGTTGGCGATGATTTCGGCATCAGATCCAATATTGAGTTGTATGAGCTTCTTAACGGCATGGACATTGTGCAGCATATTAACATCCAGCGGCTGCGCTAGTTCGGCCATATCGTTCGAATGAAGGAGAATGCTCCGTCGAGATCGATATTTGATGCGGGGATTTGCGGAACTCGGCAAAGAGTATGACCTTGTTTGCGTTGGAAAGACCTGTCATCGATTAGTGTGACCAACTGGCGTGGGCGCATAAGAAGCAGAGGCGCCTAGAAGGAATTGTTAAAGCAGCCCGAAAGCCATTAATCAGGCTGTTAATGGCCAATTAAGTAGGTAAATAGGTAAATAACGATTAAAAAATCTCCTGAACCAGCGTAAAACATGGATTACTTTACATCAAGTTGAACACCAATAATAGGTTAGGTTAGGTTAGAGGACGTGTACTTGTCAATTAAGACAAGTACAGTACCCGGAGGTCGAATTGACCCATTGTACACCGTCCTAGTTTCTCACAACACTTATGTTGTGTGTGTTAATTTTATACATGAGTGGTGGGACCTACAGTTTAAAGTCGACTCCGAACGACAGATTTTTATTTATTGAGAAACTTTTCATGGCAATTTTTATTTACTCTCAGAGTTTTTGCCTGAAATCTACTGAGAGGAAGTCGCCGAAAAAATACTTTTTGTATTTTGTCTTTGATGTCTGGCTTGGGGCTCGAACCCAGGCTTTTGCGTCTAATTAGCCAACACACTACCTACTAGACTACGGCGACTTCCACCAAATAGTAACACAGTGAAAAAGTTTCAATATTTTCCACGATACAATACCTTTAAAACACTGCAACGACCACATCTGAATATATTTTAAGACATTAATTTCTACAGATTATGTGGTAACAATCTGGTAGATTTGCTGTCTTATTTAAATATTTTTTTTTTTAATTCCTACAAAATTTATTTCAACAACAATTAAAAAAAAGTAGAAAACTTGTCTTACAATTTGTCCATACGCAGTTAAAATTTTAAAAGAACTTTTCATTGAGAGGCACTACAAAACAGCCTCCTCGTCCGAATTCAAAAGCGTCAACGAGCAAGAACGCGTTTAAAGCAACTGCTTTCTTAACAATATTTAAAGAAAACTTGTTGAAGAAAATTTAATTTTTTTATTTCTTTAAATTGTTCACATCATATGTGAGTCACTGAATACAGTTCGCACCTTAAAACAAAATTTAGTGTGGCCATATGGCCAAAAGCTGTACAAAATATGTGCGTTTTCCATAAAAGAAAAAAATCGTAATTCAATGATGCTTGAAAAACGCGTAAATAATAAAAAAGAAAACACTCGAGAATGAAATTAAATCGAGAAGTAAAGCGAAAAATTTAAATTATATCGGGTGGGTCATCTATCAGTTTTAATTTGAACCATCATCGTTTACTTGGAATCTGGCAATACTTATGTCATTCTATCCTATTCTGTCACAAAATTCAGCAGGACATCTCACTAAACGTAATTAATCAATTTACGCTTAGCAAAATTTGGTCGCAAAGAAGGACCATCAGTGCCTGGTATATGCAAGTTTAGTGCTAAGTTCGTAAAACTGGTTTCATTGTTGATGCGACAAGACGTTAGCATGCTCGTACAGTGCGTACACCCGAAAATATCGAAGCTGAGACTAAGATTGTTCGTGAGAATCCATCAACATCAACTCGTCATAATTCTCAAGAATTGAACATTTCACGCACCAGTTTATGTCGAATTTTGGGAAAAGATCTCGGTATGAAGCCTTGCAAAGTTCAATTGGTTCAAGAGTTGAAGCCGCAAGACCATTCGCTTCGTTATCGCTTCACTAGATGGGCCAACGAGAACCCGCACGATGATTTCGATTTTGCCAAAAGAGAACATCTTTTCGAATGAAGCTTATTTTCATCTTGGTGAGAACGTTAATACGCAAAATTGCCGTATATTTGGGGCTCAAAAATCGCACACGTGGTCTTACAGAAGCCAATGCACCCACTACGAGTGACTGTTTGCGGAGGCATTATTAGCACATATTCCTTTGAAACTGAGGACGACACAACCATTACGGTCAATAGAGACACCATGATAACCACTCTTAATGGTATTAATGGAAATTAATGGAATGTAATGGATGTTTGGTTTCAACAGGATGGTGCAATGGTGGATGGTGCAACTTATGCCACAATCGATTTATTGCGTCAAACGTTTGATGGCCGTTTAATTAGCCAAAATGGTAATATCAATAAGCCGCCAAGTAGCTGCGATTTGACGCCGTTAGACTATTTTCTGTAGAGCGCCGTTAAAGAAAAGTGTGATGCCGTGACAAACCAGAAATAATTGAACATTTGAAGGCCAACATTCGTGATACCATTGTCGAGATACGACCCCATACACTCGAAAAAGTGCACGAAAATTGGTTCAATCGAATAATGTACTGTGAGGCCAGCCTTCCATTCCATTTCTGAACCGGAACAATTGTTTTTCAGAACAAAAATAAATAAATTTGGCAAAATTTCAAAACGTTTTAGTTTCATTGCTTTTTTAAATTTAAACTTTTAAATGACCCACCCTTTAATTTAAATAAAAAAAATTTATTTAAATATTGGGTGTAAACACTACCAAATAATGACGTTATAAGCTATGTGGCAGAACCAAATTTGTGCGAAAAACTAAAATTATTTAAAAAATTTTTTTTTTCTTAAATTTTTTAATTTCAATACGAGAGTTTAAAAAATATAAACGAGACTTTAACGCAGTCAAGTGTGACGGTACAAATACACTAACCCTACTCGTTATTTTGGATTGCCCCCTTTTAAGGTGATGCAATTTCCGTAATGATGATGAAAGAAATGGAGCAACAAAAATCATAAACTAACGAAATATTACGTTTATGATGTTAGAAGAGAGAGAAAGAGAGAGAGAGAGAGAGAGAGAGAGAAACATTAATAAAAATCGCACAAATATATTCTAGATTTGATATGACGGACGACTGATAAGCTGACTACTTCATCGCCACACATAGTCGAAAAATGCTATGGAAGCTTAAATTGATGGCAGTAAAAATTGTGTGGTGAACAGAGAATATTAAAAACATGATCCTGTGTTACCACTTCAGTAATGGTAATGAAACTGGGTAGTAGATTGGGGAATCTCGTTCGAAAGGCGAAATGACATACACCGTCTTCACGGTTGCGTCGAAACCGAATGGGGACTTTATTAGGTGATATTGCCTCTTGACAGAGGAATGAATTCGACTGTGAAGAACATATTTTGAGAAACTTTTCATGGCAATTTGGATTTATTCTCAGAGTTTTAGCCGGAGCACTGCTGATATTTCGTTTTGTTCAAGATATTTAGGCAAGGCGTAGAAACATGGGCTCTCGTCTAATAAGCTACCACACTACCATTCGATTTATTTCGATTGCCGTACACTTTTTTGGTAAATCCAAAACCAATCAAAACCTATCAAAACCGGACTTTAATCGATCGGTCTATTTGAGTAAACAATTAAGTTTTTCCAAATACAAAAATTGTTTTTATTGCATCAACAATAACAACAACAATTTATGATATATACAAACATTTTCTGTTTACATTTTCCCCCAAGAGATATGCCATAAAAGATGTGAAATAAAACTGTCCATAAAATTTAAAAACAAAACAAACAAAAATATCGCATAAATCATCAGACACTTTCTCAATATACTCGTACAATAGACAACACAACACAACACAAGACAAGACAACACAAGAAAAAAAAAAGAAGAAAAATTGTGAAATTTTGCTTTTCGTACCATTTTCCCAACAGCAGCAACAACAAAAGAAAATTCAAATAAACTACAAACAATTTACATTTTTATACTCAAAAAAAAAACATCAAGAAATGAGAAACAAATTTGCATACCAAACAAAACTTTATTTGATGCACAAAAGCAATAACAACGAGAAAAATCGTTTTTTTTTAATTTTTTTTATGGAAAATATGTATCGTGGTTAAAGAAAAACTCATTTAATTTAAAACAATAGAAAGAAAAGCAAAAAATTAAAAACATATTCAAAAGAAAATAAGCCGAAATAGCGGCAATATTTGTTT
This sequence comes from Sarcophaga variegata, assembly GCA_932273835.1. Lineage (NCBI taxonomy): Eukaryota > Metazoa > Arthropoda > Insecta > Diptera > Sarcophagidae > Sarcophaga > Sarcophaga variegata. The sequence goes on from OW026361.1 coordinate 86,782,024, forward strand.
AGAAAATTATTTCATTTTCTTTACACCCTACACACTGCAAGCAAGCACTGGGTGCAAGCCTGGCTTCTGACACCACTCATGAGGTGTGCGTTAATTTTATAAGTGAGTGGGCGGGACCTACAGTTTAACGTCGACTCCGAACGACAGATTATTGAGCAACTTTTTCATGGCAATTTTTATTTACTCTCAGAGTTTTTGCCAGAAATCTGTTGAGAGGAAATCGATGAAGAAATATTTTTTTCATATTTCGTTTTGATGCCTGACCTGGGATACGAACCCGGGCTTTAAGTCTAATGAGATAACATACTACCTATTAGACTGCGGGGACTTCACTGTTGTTTACCTCGCCCTTATCCTATACCTGTAGACAGAGCAACACTTTCAATAGTAACAGATGAAAGAAGAAATTAAGCCGACCATTAATCATAGAAGGACCTTCATTATCCTGAAAATAACTTCACAATCAAATTCTGTGCCATGCAACGCAAAAATAATGTTCGAATCAATGACGATACCATGGCGGCATTACTGTTCACCAATGGGAAGTCGTCTCCCTTTTTCCAAAGATAATGAACTGAAGCTTAAAAGTCTAACTTCATTGGACTCTCTAAACCACAGTCCAACTTACGTTAAATTCCATACAGACATAACATAATTGGTCATTACAATCCTGCAGCTAGGATTACGACCTAGCTTCTCACACCACTTATGTTGTGTGCGTGTTAATTGTACACATGAGTGGCGGTACTTACAGTTTGAAGTCGTCTTCGAACGACGGATACTTGAGAAACTTTTTCACAGCAATTTCAATTACTCTCAGTGTATTTGCCAGAGTCCTGGTGAGAGGAAGTCGCCGATGAAATAGTTTTTCATTTTTCATTCTGTTTGAGATGTCTTTTGACCTGGGGTTTGAACCGTGGCCTTACGGTCTAGTAAGCCCACACACTACCTGCTAGACTACGGCGATTTACACACACAAAAATCAATAAGACTTTCCATTACCAACATATGCTCGTGACACAAATGGTCGCATTCAAAAGCTCTGTTCCCCTTAGGTTAGCGGGTAGCTTGCCGTTCGCAAGCAATTATACTTGGTGACCCATATGGCCCATGGTGTTATCCTGTGTGAGTTAAGCAGCCTTGTCATGATCCCTTAGTGGTGGATTTGAACCACCCCCATCCGAATGAAAGCGGCCAGTTACCCTAGAGCACGTTCGCCAACATACCCAGATCGTTTGTTTTGAAGTGCAGGGCACTCTCAGAAGAGGTGTTGTACCGATTTCGTTTATCCCACATCACTGCAGCCTCTGCAGTAATCCTGGTAGGACAGACCGAGTTCTTCAGCGAAATTTTCTAATAGCGCAATGTCCCCGTTGAATGCCTTTAAGACTGCGAATCGTTCTCTTGTCGAACTCAACTAGTTCCTTGGTTTTCCTGCTGTCCACTGCTAGACAAGGCAGTTTTAAAATTCGGCAACCAGGTATGTTGGACCATCTACGGTTGGTTAGGTTCCATGTTACTTTTTCCAATTTGGAAAAGTATTCTTATAAAGGCGCACGAATCATCGTCCTCCTTGTGATCGTTACAAATGCTACAGAAACTATTACGGGTGTCTAGTAAAGGCTTAGAAAACAGTGTCCGCCTATGCTCCCTCCACTATCAAATACAAACATACATACATAATTGGTCATTACAACCCTTCAGTTAGGAGTACGACCTAGCTTCTCACACCACTTATGTTGTGTGTGTTAATTTTATACATGAGTGGCAGGACCTACAGTTCTAAAGTCGACTCCGAATGCCAGATTTTTGAGAAACTTTTCATGGCAATTTTATTTACTCTCAGATTTTTTGCCAGAAATCTGCTGAGAGGAAGTCGCCAAAGAAATATTTTCTTTGCTTTGATGTCTGACCGGGGGTTTGAATCGTGGCCTCACATCTAATAAGCCAAGACACCACCTACTAGACTATATGAAGAACATGGCTTTGACAGTTCAGAGATATCGAGTGGCAAACAATATTGAATGAAGACAACACTGTGAGTCCGAAACAAATGGCAGAAATGTTAAATGTTGTACAACAAATAATTGTAGACTTGTGTGTCAGGTTGGGACCAGAAAGGTGTTGTGTTCTACAAGATCCTAAAACCTGGTGAAACTGCTAATGCAGATCACTGCCGATAACAAATGATCAATTTATACTGTATGCCGATCGAAAAATAAGTAGAGTGGGCCACGAGACACGGCACGAAAATTTTGCAACATAACAATGCACCTGCACACAAAGCAAATCCGGTTCAAGATACTGCCAAACCATTAGACTGGGAGCTGCTACCCTATTCGCCGTATGCATCCGTCTTGGCTTCCTCTGACTACTAAAGGGTCCGCCAAATAACTTTTTTTTTTGAAAATGCTTTAGAAGAAAATCTACTGAATATTTTCTCAAATTTCTTTTTTATTTGAATGTACAATCCTTACGGTTAATAATGGAAAATAATTTCATTCAAATGGCTGCATCGGCTGGCCATGCAGTAGCCTGCACCAGAAGATGCCGATTTTGGCAAAAAAATCATCTTTTCAGTTGAAGCTCATATTGATCTTGGCGGGTATGTAAACAAGCAAAATTGTCGCATTTGGGGCACAGAAAACCCGCATGCATACATTGAAAAGCCGACGCACCCAAAACGAGTCACTGTTTGATGCGGATTTTGGTCCAGAGGCATAATTGGGCCATTTTTCTTCGAAAATGAGCAAGGAGTGGCCGTTACAGTCAATGGCGATTGTTATCGCGACATGTTAAACGAATTTTTGTTCACAAAAATTGAAGAGGAGGACATTGGCAACAATTGGTTTCAACAGGACGGCGCTACGTGCCACACAGCCGAAGCTACACTCGATGTTTTGCGCCCTGTTTTTGAAAATCGCATTATCAGCCACAGAGCTGATGTCATTTGGCCACCTCGGAGCTGCGATTTGACACCGTTGGACTATTATTTGTGGGGTGCCGTCAAAGATAAGTGTTACGCCGACAAGCCAGAGGCAATTGACGCTTTAAAGGACAATATTCGTGAAGCCATTGGTGAAATACAGCTGCACACAATCGATAATGTGCTTAAAAATTGGACCGATCGTGTAGGCTACTGCATGGCCAGTCGAGGCAGCCATTTGAATGAAATTATTTTCCATTATTAACCGGAAGGATTGTACTTTCAAATAAAAAAATAAATTTGAGAAAATATTCTGTAGTTTTTTTTTAAAGCATTTTCAAAAAAAAAGTTTTTTGGCGGACCCTTTATTTGTTTTCATCGACAGAATAAACACTGCCTGAGCAGCTCTTCGATTCCTAAAATTGAGTGAATAATTGGTTTGCTTTAAAAGCCGAACAGTTCTATTGAAGTGGAGTCAACAAATTGCCTGAAAGATGGTAAAAAAAATGTGCAGCCAACAAAGGCACATGGTAGACAAAACAGACCGACTGTAATGCCATTCGTTTGTTTAATAATTCACGTGTGTTTTTTTATATTTTTGCACATAAATTTTGTTGGCATTTTCATAGACTTGTTGTCTGCCGTTCGTTGCAGGTGGTTGGATGATTGCATAGCTCGATGGAGACTGATGTGATGGCTAACGGATGGGCGGGCGATACCGTCAATACATTGTAGGAATTCAATTAAATGATTTACAATGAAATCAGCAAGCAGAGGCAACAGGCACAGCAGGTAACAAACTGGTGGCAATATTTTTGCGCTCAAAGCAGAGAATAGTGAGTGCACTCTGTAGGAAAAGTTTTTAGAGCATTAAAGTTCGACTTTAAAGTTTGCAAAACTTTTTTTTGAACACTTTTTGAATTCAGAGACAGTTTAGGAAAAGTAAATGGCCGACATCAATGTTGCAGTTAATGAGCGGTGATTACTGTTATTTGTTTTGCTTAAAACGCAGGAATTGAACTTGGTAGGCATGTGGATTCAACAAAAGCATGGCACGCAATTCCATGGATCTACTCTTGAAGCAGCTGACCAAGATCATTCGATTTAAACCCACTAGTCCACAGATGTACAGATGAAAAGGAACTCAAATTTCAACTTATATAGTTGCAGTCATCCCTTTAGCCTTTAAAGTGCTATAAGTGAAGCAACCTGTGATCTCTCAAAATTATTTCATGCTTAAATACCACAAGCGTTTCCATAAAAAATATGCCGAATAAGATGAAACCAAAAACCGAAATCGGCTTCTGAAAAATTTTTTTTCAACAGAGATTATCTTTCCATCGTTCATGATGAATGAGTGGGCGGGGGAAATGATTTAAAAGGCTTGCCGCCACAGCAGCCGTAGACGCCACTGCTGGTCTATGATTTTAACATTGTAACAGAGGCAATGAATCGCCGCGTTAAGTGAAAATGTTTTCTTTTGCATTTATTGAACGAAAAATATTTCTTAAAGCAACAGCAGGTAAATCACCAACAGCAGCATCCATTTAAACGGAAAAAACGAATTGAAATGAAATAAAAATTGCCACCAGCATTGCCGTTACATCGAAACCAGCTGCTGACTGGTAAAATTAAAATTAAAAAGGAAAACGAAAATAAAGATTACGGTATACATAAAGATACAAGGTACCCTACCATCACAATGTACTGCTTGGAATAACTATAGGGTGGGCCGTTCTATCGGTTTAAATTTGAACCATCATCGGTTATTTCGAATCTGGCAATACTTAAGTCATTCCATTCTCTCACAAAATTCAGTATATTCTCTCCACTGAACGTAATACATACATACATAATTGGTCATTACAACCCTTCAGTCAGGATTACGACCTAGTTTCTCACACCACTTATGTTGTGTGGTAATTTTATATATGAGCGGCGGGACCTACAGTTTAAAGTCGACTTCGGACGACAGATTTTTTGAGAAACTTTTCATGGCAATTTTATTTACTCACAGAGTTTTTGCCAGAAATCTGCTGAGAGGAAGTCGCCGAAGAAATACCTTTTTTTTATTATATTTTGATGTCTGGCCTGGGGCTCGAACCCTGGCTTTTCGTCTAATAAGCCAACACACTACCTACTAGACTACGGCGACTACTGAACGTAATGCATCGATTTACTCTTGAGCATCGTTGGGATTTAATGGAAATTTATTTCCAAAACAAGAACAATTGATCGGTAATTGCACGTAAAATGTCATACAAAATTTGGTCGCAGAGAAGGACCAACAGTTCCCGGTATACGCAAGTTTATTGCTAAAGTTCGTGGAAATGGTTTCATTATTGTTATGCCAAGACCTGAACGTGCTCGTACAGTGCGTACTTCAGAAAATATCGAAGCTGTGGCCATCAACATCAACTCGTCATCGTTCCCAGGAATTAAACATTTCGCGCACCAGTTTACGTCGAACTTTGCAAAAAGATCTCGGTATGACGCCTTAAAAAGTTCAATTGGTTCAAGAGTTAAAACCGCACGACCATCCGCTTCGTTTTCGCTTCGCTTGATGAGCTGACGAGAAACTGCACGATGATAACGATTTTTCCAAACAAAAATCACATTTGCGGCTGAAGCAAACTTGCCGTATTTGTGGATCTGCAAAACCACATGTAGTCTTACAGAAGGCAATGCACTCATTACGAGTGACTGTTTGGTGCGGTTTGTAGAGCGGATGTATTATTGACTCATAATTTTTTGAAAATGAGGACGGCGCACCCATTACGACTATCGCGCCATGTTAACCAATTTTTTTTGTACCCGCGCTCTTCATGATGTGAACGATGTTTGATTTCAACAGGATGGTACAGATTTCCACACATTTCATGCTACAATTGATTTATTGCGTCAAACGTTTGATGGCCGTTTATTTAGCCGAAATGCTGATGTCAATTGGCCGCCAAGAAGCTGGGAGTTGACACCGTTGGACTATTTTCTGTGGGGCGCTGTTAAAGAAAAGTGTTATGCCGACTAACCAGAGACACATTTAAAGGCCAACATTCGTCATGATATTCCCGTGATGCCATGACCCCACACACTCGAAAAAGTACACGAAAATTGGACACGAACATTTCTTCGTGCGGCATATTCAAGAACTTACTAATTGCACCATCGCCATATACCACCTCTCAGGTCTGATGTAAATGGTGTAGAGTACCAAGAAACCAAGTTAAAATCATTGAAATATAAACTGAAATTTGCATAAATAACTACATATTTATACTTGAATGGTACATAAACAGGTGCAATCGAATCTCTTTCATGTCTTCCCCCCACTATTTTTTTTTTTTTTTTTTTTTTTTTGTAAGTAAAAGTAGTTTTTAAAAGGCAACCATAAAGTAGAGATCCATGAGGTTTGCAATACAATTTATATTGCAGCGTTGATGGCGATAATGATGCTGCTAATACCAGCAATTGAATGTGCAATAGAATATATTGCTATGGGGAGGGGGAGGGGGCGTGTAAATTGCATGAAAAATATTTCAATTTCGAAAATGGATTTTTTCCAAGTATTTTATATCACCGCTAAGAAATGAAAAAGCAAAACGAAAATCTCTAAGACACATAGAAAGCGAAACTGCTGGTATTGAGTATAGAAAAAAGCAAAAAAAAACTTACAAAGAATTTTTTATGATTTGTGTAATAATCCTGGCCTTGTAGCAAGCATTTCAATTACCTGCAAAGAGAAATAAAAAGAAAATAAACAAAATTTTAGTTTTTTATGATATATTTAAAAGAACAAGTAAATAATTCTCAATAAGTTCATAATTACAACACATCTTGAGCAACAAGATTAGTTTGGTTCCATAGAGAACTCTACTCACTGCTGTAATTGTAAAAGCCATTATACGTACGTACATAATTGCTCATTACCACCCTTCAGTTAGGATTACGACTTAGCTTCTCACGCCACTTATATTGTAAGCATTAATTCTATATATGAATGGCGGGACCAACTTTTTAAAGTCGACTCCTAACGACAGATTTTTGAGAAACTTTTTCATGACATTTTTATATATTCTTAGAGAGTTTTTGCCAGAAATCTGCTAAGAGGATGTCACCTAAAAAATAAGTTTTCATGTTTCATTTAGTTAGAGATGTCAGACCTGGTAATTGAACCGTGGGCCTCATGTTTAATAATCCAACACACTGCCTACTAGGCTATGGCTACTTCAAATAAAGGCTGCCTTCCAAAATGTTAGTTGCTTTGTGTTTCAACAAAGTATCGTGTTTCATAATGCCGCTGTACAAAATATATACAATGTATTCTATTTCAAAACGTCGTCAATGTGTATTTTTAACGCAGTCAAAAAGCAATCAGGCATCGGATTTATAGTTGATTATAGTAGATCGGATTATAGTTGTTTGGTTACTTTGCATATCTACATAGTATATGTAAAGTAGTAGAACTGCATACACACTTTATATTGATACATTTTGGAAGGCAACCAAATACTGTGTTTTCGAAATTGGATTTGCAGTCTTACTTACTTAACTTACTTAATTGGTCCATTACAACCTTTTAGTTAGGTTTAGAAACTTAGTTTTTTTTCGCTACTCATCTTAAGCTCGTTAATTTTATACATGAATGGCGAGATCTACAGTTTAAAGTCAACTCCCGGCGGATAGATTTTAGAAATTTTACACAGGAATTTTATTTTACTCTTGCATAGGTTTTCCAGAAGACTGACTCTCTGTCACAAGGGACTCTCTGTGACACCATTCAAAGAGCTCTTGAATTTGATGCATGTCAGTGGACCTGAAAATTAACTTCGACAAGAGTAACACAAGGGTATCATTTACATGAAGAAGAGGAAAGCTTCATAAATGAAAGAAATTGCTACTCCTCGGTGAAATAATTTGAAAAAAAAAATGGGTACCAAATATTTAAGGAATAACGCAATATAGAAAATCGGTATGGAGGGCTCACGATCAGGACATTTCAGGGAAGGCCAAACATGGCATAGTGATATGAAGAAGGCTTGCAGGGTAATCCAGGGGAAGCATACTTGGAATTATGTATACCAACGTGTGTGAAATAAAATTGAATTTAAAAACCAAAGACACAAACCCACACTTTTAGCAGATTCACTTTTTGACTTTAACAGGGCAAAATTTCCTATTAACAGATCACTCTGTTAAATGTTACGGTTTTATTAGGGACATTTTAGGCAACAATTTGTATATAGTGAGCATAGCTGCCAGATTTGACGATTTATCGTCATTTTGACGATTTTGAGTTCCAAAAAATATCATATTGACGATTTGACGATTTATGCCCTTATTTTGACGATTTTTAGAAATTAAAACTTTACATCATATTTCTAACATTAGTACATTAAAAGCTTTGTATATACTTTGCAATTGTTACTATTGGAAATTTATGTTAGTAAAAACAAGGAGTAAAGTATTATATTTTTAACTTACTTTCGAATACCTGTGATGATTTTTCTGTATTTTATTCTTTTTTAACCCCTTAAAAGCCAAAAAATTACAACTTCTAAATAACCTCGTAGTTGAGCATAATTTATCATTTTCCGTTGCAGCCAATTTTAAAAATTCGAGTATAGCTTCTAATATTATCATCGGAAGAACAAAGGCAGTCGCCGTTATTTTGTTTCGTACGACCAACACTCAGGGGATCGATGGCATTGTGTTTGGAATTATGAAAATATGTTATGTGAAGAAGGAAAGAGAGAACTAGGACACTAGGTTTGTATATATTTATACCATAAGGAACAGGAAAGGCCTCTGCAGGAATTGAGTTCCACATACGAATAGTCCGACTAAAAAACGTAGTCTTTCTGTAATACAGTGTGCGATCCACTGGCCAATCGATAACATACGGATGTCCTGGTCGAGAAAGACGAGCGTTACGTAGGAATATATGATTTTCGGGAACAAGTCCCATTATTTCGTTCGAGCAAAATCCTTTGTAGTAGTGACAGAACAGTGAAACACAAACCACATTGCAACGATGCACCAATGATTCAATGGAGTTGGATACACTGCCGTCATTAACGAGCTACTACGGCCTCTCCTGTACACGTTCGAGAAACCTCAAAATAGACGTTGAGGCACCGACCCAGACATGAGAGTTGTATTCCAGTTTCGGTCGGTTACAAATGGTGTAAATAGTAAGATCATAAGATCTTAAGAAGGAACTGAAAAGTGTGTCGGTTGAAGCCAACATTACACTGAATTTTCATGCTTAGAATGTCAAAAGCTTCTGTCTCCTTAATATTTATACCACCCATAGATACAGATGATGCAATATTATTGCTGCTCTTATGTGTCAATAAACAACACTGGGATAGATTGTTTAAACCTTAAACAATTTTTTCCTGAAAATGATATAACATTTCTCCATTTTTTGGAAAAAAAAAATAATAAATGAAAATGAACGACGTTAGCTTTAATTTCTAAACAATTTTTTTTAAAATGTTGTGTTTTACAATAGAAATAATTTTGGTTTTTAAATAATTTTAATTTATTTATTTATTTTTTCTGACGATTTTTTGACGATTTCAATAAACGTCTTTGACGATTTTGAGGATTTTTTCTCAAATATTTGACGATTTGGTGCCTCATTTATCTGGCAGCTATGATAGTGGGATATCTGCAGCAAATTTCATATCGATCATCCTACCCAGACACTGTTAACAAAGTGAATTTTTCAAGCCCGATATCTTAAGTTAGAAAATTGTGTGAGATATACCGCTATTTTGGTTTTTTTTAGGTACACCTTAGGCTATAAGTTCTATTTTCATTGATCGTCCTCTCCAGGCACTATTAAAACAAATAAATTTTTTTTTTTGTCTACAATTTTCAAAAGAATTTCCGAATTACCAGAAATGTTGTTCCAGTCGAGGACGTGTGGGACATAATTTTTAGGGACTGTAATAGAGATTCTATTCTCCGATATTATATATTTTAAGTGATTTTTTCCTTGACCAGTTTTTTTGTATTTCCTGTTAACGACTTAACATTGCTCTGTTAACTTTAATCTTTTCTCTGTTAAAACTTTTGGTTTTTGTCTTTGCTAGTTAAATTCGAATTAATCTTCTCACATACATTTTCAGATGGCATATTCAAGTTTTAAAAGTGTCTCTCAAAAATAACTCGATGTATTACGAGAAAAAGAATAAAAATTATAGACATTAATAGCCAACTTACATGCCATCTAAGCTGTTTTTTATTTTTCTTTTTTCTTCTTAACAGGGTCAATTAATTTTTGAATAAGACAACAAGTTTTACAATTTATTGCAAAATATGTTCACATTTATTGTTTATAATGTTTGTTTTATTTGTTTAATAAAGTTATTGTTTCTTAAAAGTTTTTTGTTTTTATTATTATTGCTAAACGTTAACAGTTCATAGACCTTACCTTTAAGGTAAAATTATTATTAAAAAAACCTACAAAAAGAAACTTTTTTTTCAAGAATATGACGAACAAGAAATTGAATAAAAAATAAAAAATTATTTCAAAAACATGTGCGTGTGCTGCGTTATACTCAGAGATCCACTGACACCGGCTAAAATTTCTTTATGCCTTGTCTTCCTCTTTTTATTGCTTTATTTTTGTTTTTGTAAAGCTTTTCTGTTTCCTTTTGTTGTAGTATTTTGCCTAACAAAAGAAAAACTTCAACTGTTTAAAACGTACGAAAGGCAACAGCAACATAAAAAAACGATTTTTTTTCTGAAGCATTATGACTCAATTTCGCCTCAATTCCATTTATGATGAACAAAGGCGTCTCTGAGTGTGACACACTGCACGGAAGAAACATAACCAAAAAGGAAGAAAAATCACTTGCAAGTCAATATTTTCCGGGTCATTCAGATCAGCGGGTAGCAATGTGGTGATTAATGCAAAAATCATGAATGAAAATGTGAAAAATATGAATTTGATGAAGAGCATAGGAAATGAAAAAATTTCAAGTCAATTTAAAAATACTTTTTAAATCTGAACTGAAGAGCACCAAGCATTATTTTTTGAGCCGGAGAAGCAATACAGCGACATCAACTCGTCATCGTTACGCATCATCGTTTACAACGAATTTTGCGAAAAGATCTCGGTATAACGCCGTACAAAGCTTAATTTGGTTCAAGAGTTGAAGCCGCATGGCCATCCTCTTCTTTCGAGAAACTGCGAGATGATGTCGATTAAAAAAAAAAAAAAAATCCGATGAGTCATTTTCATCCTGGTGGGTACGTTAATAAATTGTCGCCATGGTCTTACAGAAGTCAATGCACCTATTATGAGTGACTGTTTGGTGCGGCTTGTGCAGCGGAGGCATCATTGGCTCATATTTTTTTGAAAACGAGGACAACACAACCATTACCATCAATGGAGATGCCTAACGCACCATGATAATCGATTTTTTTGTACTCGCTCTTCATGGTATTGATGTCAACGATATTAGGTTTCAACAGGATAGTGCAACTTGCAGCACATCTCACTGCACAACCGATTTATTGCGTCAGACGGTTGATGGCCGGTTAATTAGCCAAAATGGTGATGGCTATTGGTCGCCAAGAAGCTGCATTTTGACACTTAACTTAATTGGCCATAACAACCCGTTTAACGGATTTCGGCCCGCCGCAACATATCCTTCCAGGCGCCTCTGCTTCTTGCGAGCCTACGCCCCAGTTGGTCACACCAATCGATGACAGGGCTTCCTCAATTTGGTCCTTCCAACGGATATAAGGTCATCCTCTTCGCCGATTTCCGCATCAAATACCCGTCTCGCCAGAGCATCCTCCTCCATTCGAACGACATAGCCCAGCCAGTGCAGCCGCTGGATATTAATACGCTGCACAACGTCTACGTTGTTGAGGAGCTCATACAGCTCACTGTTGGATTGGATACGGAAATCATCGCTAACTCGCACTGGACCGAAGATCTTGCGTAGGAATTTTCTCCGGAACACTCTTAAGGCTGCTGCATCAGTGCTTAATAGGGTTTTAATACCGTTGGACTATTTTCTGTGGAGCGCCGTTAAAGAAAAGTGTTATGCCGACAAACCAGAGACTATTGAGTACTTTTGAAGGGCAACATTCATGATGCCAGTGCCGAGAAACGACCCCAAACGTTCGAAAAATTGCACGAAAATTGTTTCAATCGAATGATGTACTGTGAGACCAGCCGCGGCAGGGATATGAATGAAATAATATTTCATTTCTAATCGGAACAATTGTACTGCACAACAAAAATAAATAAATTTGGCAAAATTTCAAACCTTTTTTGTTTCATTGCATTTTTAAATTTAAACTTTTAAATGGCCCACCCTTTAGTCGCATATTCCCTGAACTGACGCAGAGTTTCTGCTAACCCCGAACAACAGCGGACTGATATTATCCGAATCCATGTTTGGATTACATACGTACATAAATAATTGGTCATTACAACCTTTCAGTCAGGATTATGGACCTGGTTTCTAACACCACTTTTGTTGTGTGTGTTAATTTTATGCATGAGTGGTGGGACCTACAGTTTAAAGTCAATTCCGAACGACAGATTTTGGAGAAACTTTTCATGGCAGTTTTTATTTACTCTCAGAGTTTTTGCCAGAAATCCGCTGAGAGGAAGTCGCCTACGAAATATTTTTTGTATTTTGTTTTGATGTCTGGCCTGGGGCTCGAACCCTGGCTTTACGTCTAATAAGCCAACACACTACCTACTAGACTACGGCGATTTCCCATGTTTGGATTAGTTTTCAGTAAATCAGGAAAATGTTCTCTGCAAAGGGTACACCTCGCTTTATAGTAATTTCGATCCACCAAAATCAATTTAGATAGGTAGTCTGGAGGTACGCTCTGGTTAAACCAGTTGCCGATCTAAGTGTACTTATAACTTATGCTTCAGAAATTGATTCATTGCGGTTAACATTTCCAATATATTCCAAGGTAGTTAGGTATTGTTTAACCCTTTTTGGGCCAGAGCTAAAATTTTTTTTAAGGACATGTGTTTGTTAGTCATGGCCTAAATATGAAGTGATATTAAATTCAGAGTCCTACGTATTCTGGTTTTACACGTTTTTAACCAAGCTTGTTTGCAAAAAAAAATCTTTTAAAAAAATTAAAAATTACGGAATTTATGAACAAAAATGTACAATGTTGCCTATAGGCAACATCAAGCATGAAAGGGTTAAACACCAAATATTTTCCTAACGTATGCTTAATAATTCAATTATGTTTTTGGGATGCATCTACTTATGGTATCAAGCAATTTGTCTGGCTATTCATCACAAACTGACATCGCTAACAATTGTTAATCACGGCCAATTATCGGCAATACAACTGATGGCAAATTGTGGTAAAGATTTCCTTTCCTTTCCGTTGATCTTTAAGGGCGTAAATAATTCCTCGAAACTGCAGTTGTAATGTGTTTAAAGTGAAACAACCAATATTAATTGAAAATTTTAGGCGTGGCTAATACTTAAACCGGTAAAATAAGCAAGGAAATAAATAACCGTTATATGCTTCCATACTTCCATGCAAATGGTATGTGTGCCCATAACAAAATATTTTCGTTCATTACCGAAAAAACAAACAAAAAAAATCATTGTCGTTAATAAAGGGTGTTTTTTATAGAGTTATAGAACTTTAAATTGCAATAAAACAACGATGGATTATTCGATTGACATGAATTTTATTTATCCGAAAGATAATCTTGTGGCATTACATATTAAATATGATTTCTGGCATATGACCGCCACGGCTGGCGCGGATGTAGTCCAATCTGGACGTCCAATTTTCGATGACTTTTTCCAACATTTGTGGCCGCATATCGGCAATAATACGGCGAATGTTGTCTTCCAAATGGCCAAGCGTTTGTGGCTTTACCGCATAGACCAATGACTTTACATAGCCCCACAGAAAGTAGTCTAGCGGTGTTAAATCACAAGATCTTGGAGGCCAATTCAGAGGTCCAAAACGTGAAATTAGGCGGTCACCAAACGTGTCTTTCAATAAATCTATTGTGGCACGAGCTGTGTGACATGTTGCGCCGTCATGTTGAAACCACATCTCCTGGACCTCATGGTTATTCAATTCAGGAATGAAAAAGTTAGTAATCATGGCTCTATACCGATCACCATTGACTGAAACGTTCTGGCCACCATCGTTTTTGAAAAAGTACGGACCACCACGATTCCACCAGCCCATAAAGCGCACCAAGCAGTCAGTTTTTCTGGATGTAACGGTGTTTCCACATACACTTGAGGATTACCTTCACTCCAAATGCGGCAGTTTTGTTTGTTGACGTAGCCATTCAACCAGAAGTGCGCTTCATCGCTAAAAAAAAATTCGGTTATGAAAATCGGGAACAACGGTAATCTCGTTTTGGGCCAATTCGACGAATCTACGCCTTACTTGATGATCGTTTGGCTTCAAATCGTGCACGAGTGGGATTTTGTAAGCACGCAAACCAAGATCCTTCCGCAAAATCTTCCACAAAGTGGATGGACACAGATCCAATTCCTGTGCTCGATGGCGGATGGACTCATTCGGGTCTTCCTCAATGCTACGCTCTACAGCAGCAATAGCTTCTTCTGTACGCACCGTACAGCGTCTCTGGGGATGCGAGTTATCAATAAGAGTAAACGTGGTGCGAAAACGTTCCATGGTTAATCGAATTAACTGCTCTGATGGACGATTTTGTCGACGATAAAATGGACGTAGTGCGCGATACGTTTTCCGCACAGAACCATTATTTTCGAAATAAAATTGCACTATTTGCAAGCTTTGTTCAGGCGTGAGTCTATTCATGATGAATTGCCAAACCAAACTGAGAATAAATCACTTGACAGCTGTTAAATCGGTCGCCATCTTGAAAAGTAATGCCAACTTAAAGTTCTATACCTCTATAAAAAACACCCTTTATTATTGCCTTATAACAGATGTTAATAAAAGCTGTATAACAGTCTGACAAAGGGAATTACAGACTTAAGAATTCATAAATATTTTTAGTTTTTTTTTTTTTTTTGTTAAAATTGCAGCCGTTTGGCAAGTTAACAATACAAGACACGTGCTTTCCTTTTCAATTGTATATTCTGTGCAAAAACAACAACAAAAAAATTTTTTTTTATTATTGCTATTGCTGCTGATGTTGCTGCTGGCGTAAACGCACAGCAACAACATGTTCTGCATACACAAAAAAGAAAAATATCGCGAATGTTTTTTTCGTCGCTGTTGCTGTAGTTTAACAATTTCTTGAAATCGTTTAAGCGTAACGGTAAGTAGTAATGATTTGTTGTTGTTGTTGTTGTTGACTTGGCAACACGTCATTATGAATTAAATTTTTCATTTAAAGCCAGTAAAAAAAAAAATAACGAAAAAGACAAGAAGCATTTGTTCTACGTCCTTCCTTACTTTTTTGGCTGCTAAAAGAACTCGTTAAACAAGCCAGTCAGTCAGTCAGTCAGTCAGACATTGTAAGACTTTAAACCACTACAACTAAAGACAAAGTGCTGGAAAGAAAGCAGATAAATAAGGATAAGACAAGGATAAATTATTTTTAATGAGAAACGAAAATCCACTCAATTGAAAGAGAGAAGGAATCCTTTTCAAGGAATTTGATGTGATTAACGGCAGTAAAAAATGAAACATTGGTTAAGGAAGTGTTCGGGGTCACTACATGAAAAGAAGAGCCTTCAGAAATATCAGACTTGAAAGTGATTAAACGCGTAAATCTTTTCATTTGGATTACATAATCAAGTACATACATACATAATTTGCCATTATAACCCTCTAGTGAGGATTATGACCCAGTTTCTCACATCACCCATACAGTATCTGTTTATTTTATACATGAATGACGGGACCTAAAGTTTAAAGTCGATTCTGAATTGCAGATTTTTGAGAAGCTTTTCTTGCAGCTCTATTTATTTACTCTCTGCCGAAGAAATATTTGTTTTCATATTTTCGTTTTGTTGGAGATATTTGACCTGGGGGTTTGAACCATGGCCTCGCGTCTAATAAGCCAACATACCACCTATTAGACTACAGCCACGACTACATAATTAAGCACCAGCAAAAGTTACTATGTTCGGCTGATAGTGAATGAATCATTCAATTCGAGTAAAGCTTAGCTTAACAGTTTGTTTTTCTCAAAACATCTCCCAAAACCTGGGAGTGTCATTGGAAAAAACTTGAGCGCTTATTAGCAATTACCAGCTTCACGTGAATTAATTGTGGACACTCGTGACTCGAATAAGAATTTGATAGTTCATTTCGTTGTAAGACGATTCTCTGCCATTTCAAAAAAAAAAATAATAATAATAATAATAATTGCGCTAAAAACCGAATGTGGATGAAGAAGATAGATTTTAAAATCTAAAGGGTCCGCTGCGGCTGATAATGCGATCTTTAAAAACATGGCGCAAAACATCGAGTGTAGCTTCGTAGCACGTGTGGCACGTAGCGCCTCTTCAATTTTTGTGAACAAAAATTCGTTCAATATGGCTCGATAACGATCGCCATTGACTGTAACGGCCACTCCTTGCTCTTTTTCGAAAAAAAATGGCCCAATTATGCCTCTGGACCAAAATCCGCACCAAACAGTGACTCGTTTTGGGTGCGTCGGCTTTTCAATGTATGCGTGCGGGTTTTCTGTGCCCCAAATACGACAATTTTGCTTGTTTACATACCCGCCAAGATCAATATGAGTTTCAACTGAAAATATGATTTTTTTTTGCCAACATCGGCATCTTCTGTAAGTCGATCGCAGGCCCACTTAGCGTAGAGAAAACGCATTGGATGGTCAATTGGCTCAACTCCTGAACCAATTGGACTTTGTATGGCGTCATACCAATGTCTTTATGCAAAATTCGTCTTAATGATGTCTCCGAAATGTTCAATTGTTGAGAACGACGGTGAATTGATGTTGATGGCGCTTCACGCACACTTTGTGCCACAGCAGCAATATTCTCGGGTGTACGCACTGTTTTTGGCTATTCACGCTTTGGTTTATCGATGAGGATGCCAGTTTCTTTCACTTTTTTCACAAGATAACGAACGTACGGAGTTGACTGTGCTTCTCTTCTTCCAAAACCCGTACGCAATTTACGCACACATTCTGCAACATTACCATGGTTTTCAAAGTAATGTCGCAATATTCCCCAGCGTTGTTCAAGCGTATACACAACCATATTCGTTCAGCGGAAGGATAAAACTAATTATCTGTCAAATCAGACATGAGCTGAGTGTTACCATTCACGAAATAAGCACTAGTTGAAAAAAAAAACGTTAGATGGCGGACCCGATATAAAAAAACTTTCGATTTCAATTTAGCTCTCGCTGGGTTAGTTCAATAAATTGATTTGTGGGATGGCCTTCCCAAATATAATTGCGAATCTGAGCAGCTGCAACAGCAACAGTAGTCGATCAAGATTAACTGTAACTGCTTTATTTTGTTGAATTCTACAAATTAGAGTAACCAGGCTAGAGAACTTTTGTAAGAATTTTTTAAAAATATTGCAAACCAAAAGACTTTACTCTTTGTTGGCCTATTAAAGCCGCATAAATAATACAACCAAGTTTTCTTTTGTTGTCTAATTGTCATTTTAATTGGAATATCTATGAATTATTTTTCTGCTTTTTTTTATTTAGAAATAAGCCTAGACATACAGCCACCAACACAACAAGCACTACATGCATATGTACATACATATGTATGCCAATAGAAAGAAATTTACATACAGACGTCAATTGTCTTGTTGTAAGTGATACTCGTACTCAGTAACGAACGGCATGCATACGAGTATATTCAGTGCCATTTGCATTGAAGGAGGCAAATAAGCCATGCATGACATATTTTTACCTGCAGCTACTGCAGCTCTAATGCTACAGACATACAACTGATTTAAAAAATGAATAAAAAAAACCAGAATAAAAGATATTAAATAACCTTCAGATTTTTTTTTTGTATTTTTATTTGCCTTCAAAACTATTTTTGCATAGAACAACTGCAACACAACATTAAAAATTGTATCTTATGGATGTTGATGTTGTTTCTTCTTCTTCTTCTTCTGTTGCCATAAAATTAAAGTAAAAACCAAGCACACAGTATGCAATCGTACAATGGCAAACAACACCACAAGTGGAGCCACCAGCAGCAGACAGACAGACAAACGAATAGACAGACCAACCAGCCACTGAGAAATCAAAAGAACAAACAACGGAAATTGTAACACGTTTGATGATCTTTTTGCTTCTTGTTCTGCTTCTTTCTGGTTTTTTTTCAGCATTGGCTTTACCACCAGCTATTTGGTTTGCTTTTTAGTGTTATTATGTTGCACAGAAGAAGAAAAAAGTGGAATCCTACTGGAATGTGGCACAATTGCAAAAGTTTAACAGTCAGAATTTACACGATGACAAAATCTCATAATCTTTAAAAAGAATGAAAATTCAAAAGAACAAAAAAAAAAAAAAAAGATGAAGAATAGTGTGAAAGATATGAAGGTGTACAATAAAATAAAGAAAATAACAGTCGGTCTTGCTAGATGGCAAGACATCCTACTATACAATAACTATTGGGCATATATATAAATCGAACAAAGCAATTCCGTAAAATACCAAAGAAATTTTCTGACAGCGGAGATTTGTTGTGGCAACAAAGTTGCTAGACACACTACAAATAAATCTTGAGATTTGTTGAAGTGCATTTCTGCAAAGGCTTTTATGGTCGAACATAGAATACTCAATAGATTTAAAGAGATCGAACAAAAAATCTAATAACCTTTGTAATGTCCAGTATCACACTCTGTCCAATCAACAAAAAACTCATGTGGTCATCGAGAATGAGAAATAATGCAGAAAAGTGTATGATTTCCAGTATCAGACCCATTATTTTGCCACAAAAAAACTCCGCATAACATAATTATCGCAACTTTGTTCCATTTTTAGATACATAGTGTTGGAATGGTTTTCAAGAAAGTTTGGTTAGAAATTTTCGATCAAATGTAGTGGCTCCGGTAATGCTAATTACATCTCACATATCTTGTTTGAAAACTAACATTTTGAGTAGCCATCCTTCACTTTATTTTCTTAAATAATCCGTAAGTCATTGTGACAGCTTGGCTTGAAAGTCTTGATGCGCAAAAATTAAGGCACGCTGGACACAAGTTTTTTCTTTTTTTTTTATTCAGAGATGGTGATGGCGTGATTGACAAATCCATATTAAGGCGCAATTGACTCATACATACATATGTACATAAATAATTGGCTCTTAGAAGCCTTCAGTTCGGATTACGACTTAGCTTCGCATATCACTTATTATGTGTGTAGTAGTTTTATTCAAAAGTGGCGAGGACCTAAAGTTTAAAGTCGGTTCCGAATTCGAAATTTTTTGAAAACATTTGCATGGCAATTCTATTATGTGTGTGAAGATAAATTCGAATTTGAATATCCAAGACGCAATCGATAAATTTTAGCAACGCCACATTCGGGGTTAACAGAGGAAAATTTTCTCTTAGCAGAACACAATTTGCCCTTAACAGAGCACTGTTAGCTGTTTAACAGTATCCATCTGAACAAGCCCACTTGTTTAGGACCTATTTTAGGATATACACAAGGTATATGTGTACCATACCACATTCAAAGGAAGGTTCCAAGGTTCTTAATATAACATCAGGAATATATTCACATATAAAGTGATATGGTATTGAGAACAATTGCTTT
Source organism: Sarcophaga variegata (assembly GCA_932273835.1). NCBI lineage: Eukaryota > Metazoa > Arthropoda > Insecta > Diptera > Sarcophagidae > Sarcophaga > Sarcophaga variegata. Next base: position 86,801,684 of record OW026361.1, read on the forward strand.
GAAAATAATTTTTTGCTTTAAATTTCTCTACAAGATCAGTGGCCATTTTGGAACAAAATACAAAATACACCTAAAAGACTATATGCAAATAATATTCCAGGGGGTCTTCTTTCGAACCGTGGCTATCCCACCTCTACTTTTGCGATTTGAGAAATTTGCCCCCTCCATCACCCACCAACCCATACATTTCAATTTTGTTATACACAAATAATAATGATCATAATGCGAATTAAATTTGGTGTCAATAATCTGCTGTAATTCCAAAATAGAAGAATAATCTACATGTTGCTGCCACTGTTAAAGTGTTAACATTGTTCTGTTAACATTGGAATTTAGTATGTTAATGCCAACGGTGACTGTGCAGAAATTGTTTGGTTTGTGTCTTGGGTTTTTAAATTCGAATTTCTTTTCACACACATAATTTTATTTATTCTCAGAGAGTTTTTGCTAGAAATCAGCTGAGAGGAAGTTGCCGTAAAATTATTTTCTTGATATTTCGTTGTTTTGTTCGAGATGTCTAACCTGGGGTTTGACCTCTGGTCTCACGTCGGATTTCCAACACGGTGCTTTCTAGACTACGGCGACTTCACAACGTACCGACTAGGTGGGGAACTATGTGCTCATGAGACAACTCAGTGAACTGAGAGCAATTCTAATTATATACGAGCGGAGTAACTTGACCATATGCTCGGTGTAGGGTCACAGACCAGAGTCTCTGGTGGGAATCGAACCCACGACCCTCACGCTAATAGTCTAGCACACTATCCACTGCCAGGGCACCACGAAAAATTTTCTACAGATTAAATATGCAGAATCGATATAACGAGTAAGTGTATCATATGAAACTTGTAAGGTCGCACAATCTCCTGTAGGTTAATACTTTTGTCGACCACCACTCACTACAACTTTCTTATTAATTTAATGTTAATTTCTTTTTGTTGTTGTTTTTTTTTTTAATTTTCATATTTTCATGTTTCATTTTGTAGGCTGAGAATTGAATATGATTAGTTATGTATAACGGTTATAAAAAAAAGAAAAAATTTAAAAGAAAATTTTCCATTCTAAACTTCTCAACAATGTTTGTTGCTTTACTTCACTCCCCGCCACTACTAGGCACCAATTCATTTTCATTTTAATGAGAAAAAAAAAAGAATAACTGAAGAAGAAAAGATGAGGTTATGTTACTAGTTTGCAGCAATTTTCTTTGCTGTTCCATGCATACCACATGTTTAGGTATTAATTACAAAAATTTGTTGTTGTTTGCTGTTGTTGTTGTTCAAACTGTAGCAACACATACATACATAGAATAGGTGTCAATTTTAAATAATCTATCACAAGTCTTCTTCTTCTTTACTTCTTCAACATTTTTATGAGAATGGGAAACTTTCGAACCTCCGCTGCAGTGAAAGGAAAGAAAATTGCAACACGATTCATTCACTGTAAACTTTTGAAGAATTTAAAGTGACAGAGTCGCTGGAAAACATGGCAAATTATTTCCGAGAAAATAAATTCTTTTAATTGTTTTTTTTTTTATGATTATTTTTCATTAATTAAACCATTTTGACCGCAAAAAAATCTGAAACAAATGTGAGCAAAATCAAATCATTTAAATTTTTAACAGATTTTTCGTGCTCAATCCGTATATAAATTTGAACTCTGTGTACTGGCAGGTTCACTGCTCCACATCATCATCATCACCATCATAATCTCTCACCATACATTGCTTCCAATTTATTTATTGAGAGAGTGTAATTGGGAGCGTAATTGATTGATTAGTTGAGCAGAGATTTACATATGAAATCATTCCGAAATGAATCAAAAACTTAAATCAATGAATGCGTATGTGTTCGATTGTCTATGCATATTGAATTGTGAAGTATAAAGAAAACCACAATTAGGTTGAATTTAATTTTGAAAACAAACAGAAAATCGTTTCATATGAACTGAAAATTTAAAGAAAAACCTGATCAAATATTTAATTTCAAAACAAATAAAGGAAAACCATTCAAACGCTACTATTTATCAGGCCCATACCCCTAAGTCACCTGCTGATATAGACTATCCTACAAAATTTTAACCAAAATCCCTGGGAGCGTCAGAAATAATTCAATTCGTTCATAATATATTCTTACTCGTTAGTAAGGGTCCGCCAAATAACTTTCTTTTTTGAATATGCTTTTAAAACTACTGAATATTTTCTTAAATTTCTTTTTTTATTTGAAAGTACAATCCTTCCGGTTAATAATGGAAAATAATTTCATTCAAATGGCTGCCTCGGCAGGCCATGCAGTAGCCTACACGATCGGTGCAATTTTTAAGCACATTATCGATTGTGTGCAGCTGTATTTCACCAATGGCTTCACGAATATTGTCCTTTAAAGCGTCAATTGTCTCTGGCTTGTCAGCGTAACACTTATCTTTGACGGCACCCCACAAATAATAGTCCAACGGTGTCAAATTGCAGCTTCGCTGCGGCTGATAATTCGATCTTCAAAAACAGGGCGCAAAACATCGAGTGTAGCTTAGGCTGTGTGGCACGTAGCGCCGTCCTGTTGAAACCAAATGTTGCCAATATCATCCTATTCAATTTTTGTGAACAAAAATTCGTTCAACCTGGCCCGATAACGATCGCCATTGACTGTAACGGCCACTCCTTGCTCATTTTCGAAGAAAAATGGCCCAATTATACCTCTGGACCAAAATCCGCACCAAACAGTGACTCGTTTTGGGTGCGTCGGCTTTTCAATGTATGCGTGCGGGTTTTTTGTACCCCAAATGCGCCAAGATCAAAATGAGCTTCATCTGAAAAGATGATTTTTTTTTGCCAAACTCGGCATCTTCTGGTGTAGGCTACTAATGGCCGAGGCAGCCATTTGAATGAAATTATTTTCCATTATTAACCGGAAGGATTGTACTTTCAAATAAAAAAAGAAATTTGAGAAAATATTCAGTAGTTTTTTTTTAAAGCATATTCAAAAAAGAAAGTTATTTGGCGGACCCTTTGTTAACAATGAATTGGACGCGTTGGATCAGTTTAATAAATTTTTTTTTATCAAATTTCAATCCGATTGCAAGAAATTCTCACACACTTGCGGTATCATTTTTTTGTTTTAATAATATTGAAAAGTGAGTTAAGTTTGGATTGACCTCTATGAAGCTACTTATGTGTGTGAAGATAAATTCGAATTCAAAAACCAAAGACGGAAATCTACACTTTTAGCAGCGCCACTTTTTGCCTTTAACTGTGCGAAATTTGCTATTAACAGAGCACTGTTAACTGTGTAACAGTGACAATAAGTAGATTATTGCAGACTATTGGCATGCAATTTAATTCCCATTATGATCATGATTATTTGTGAATAATAATGTCGAAATGGATGGAATGGTTGGTGGTGGATTTAGGGGAAAATTTTTCTCAAATTCCAAAATTATTCCAGTTATCTTACTACCACGGTTCGAAAGAGTACCCTATGAAATACCATTTTCATGTAGCCGGGTAGGTGTGCCATGTACCATATATTCCAAAATGGCCACTGATCTTCTAGGGAATTTTCAAGCAAAAAAATTTATATTTTTAAAACCAATTTTCTATATACCAAATCACTTTATATGTGACTATGTTGCTGATTATATTAAGAGTCCATGGAACCTTCCTTTGTATATAGTATGGTATTCATAGACCTAGAGTATTTCCCAAAATTAGCTCCCAAACAAGTGGGCTTGTCAGAAAGATACAGTTAAATAGCTAACAGTGCTCTTTTAAGCGCAAATTTTTTTCTGTTGAGAGGAAATTTTGCTCTGTTAAAGCCAAATGTGGCGCTGCTAAAATCTATGCGTCTTGGATTTTCAAATTCGAATTTATCTTCACACACATTAAACTGAAGTGGACTATTTAAACAAACTCGAACAAAAGCCTTCACTTTACTACTGTGAGAGAGTTATAGAATTGCGAAAGAGAATCAGTTGCTTAAAAACTCCGATGGCTAAGGCATAATCGTGGTAATACTTTTTAGGGCTTACATACCCTTACTTCCTATAAGACTCTTTTCAAGTCTAATTTAGATTCGTTGTATAATTTAAGATTCAAAATAATTTTTTTCCTATCAAACAACAGATCGTTGTTAATTTAATACAATAATTGCTACGAATAATAATGCCACGTAAATTTAATTAAATTTATGGAAAATGTTTAACAAAAAAAAAGGAAAAAAACGAATAATTTTTTATGTTTTAAACAAAAGGAAGCATACTCGTCGTACTCGTAGTCGTCTATGAGTGCGTGTTTAGGAATATTCTTCATTCCCTTATGAAATATTCTTTTATTTAGTCTATCTTTACCTATTTCTTTTGTTTTTGTTTTTGTTTTTCTTTTTATTTCAGTTGTTGTTCTTTTAAATGGAAATTAGATAAGAATTAATGTGTGAGTAGAAGAGTGACTATAAAAATTATTCGCATGTGCATGATTCCTTTTAAAACGATTTTTATATTCTTCTTCTTCATTGTTATTTTTTTTGTATCTCTTTCATCATATGTTGTTGCAGTTGTTGTTTTAAATGGGGTTAAAAACCTTTTGCATGTTGTTTATGGCAACAACAATGTGACTAAAATAGACAAGTGAACTAAACTATTGGCGCAGGGAAGTAAAAGAAAAAGAAGAAAGGGTCGTAAAAATGCTCCCCGCTTTTTAATCCTTTGAGGCGACATATTGTCTTATAAGTCTTCTAAGAGAGAATGTATATGCGGCCCTGGGGTATTGGAAGCTTTTGACCACTACTTACTATGGGGAATAGTGTGTTAATAACGTCCTTATAGTCTTATATAAATGGCCTAGAACTGTCAGTGTTACGTGTTTAAAATACCTTTGGCAACATCCTTATTACATTCCGATTCTCACACTGAAACAAATACATTTCCAAGAGCCTGATATCAAGTATATTCGCTTAAGTTTTTTTTTTTTATTCCAGGCACATGGAACCATAGACTCATGATTTTCAAAAGAAATTATGTAAGCCTGTGACTTTAACCACCAGAACTTGTGTTACTCCCATGATAAATCTGTATTTAAATTCAAAATCGGTGAAACGAACAGTAGAAATAAATTAAGATACAGCAGTTCATCGGTATCATCATAAACTATAATGAGGGTGGAGATAAATTGGAATTTAAAAACCAAAGACGCAAACCCACAATAAAGGATCCAACTTCTGTTACTGACCCTTTACGGTAATATGTGATAGGGATTCCTGGCCCACTGCGTACACTTTTTTTTTTTTTTTTTTTTTTTTTTTTTTTTTTTTTTTTTTTTAAAACCAGCACTCAGGGGATGGCCCCCTGAAAATAGGTTATAGGAAGGTGGAAAGAAGGAGTAGTGTTTGTGGACATTTGATTTAAACTCAAGATGCGAACGGCAAGGAATCGAGTTGCTGCTAGGTGACTATATAAAGGCCAGTGCTATACCTTCACCATTAGACAGTCTACAGCAATCGTCCCCAAGAAGCCCGCATCTTTATCATTCATTGAGTTTGGCAGTTGAGTTTCATCTCTTCTGGGTCACAACAATCAATGCCTAAGCGATGGTCCTTCTCACTGAAACGAACTAACTGCGATGTCAACATCATTTGCAAATTCTCTGAAGATGATTTAACAGTTATCCACTACAACTGACACTACTTGTTGGAACATTAGGTCAAGGAACCTCATAGACAAATTATCAGCTTCCTTCCTTCGATCCTTTTTTTTTTTGGCAACAAAACAAACTCTTTTAGACTTCATGTATGTATGGAAAACAAAAACTCAGAATACCATGCCAGCATACCCGAATTTTTCAATCCTTTAACAAACATGTCATCCAACCTTTTCCTCATATTGTTATTATTTCCTTTTGATTTGTTTCAGTTTCATTAATCAAACCAAATTTCTACAACTAAGCAAGTGATGAAATAAATTACTATGTCAAGTTCTAGAATGATAGGGTTACCATACATATGTAGCGGATTGTTATATTGGAAGTATAGGAGTCAAAAACTTTGCTTATTGAGTTTTATAATCTTTCTATTGATTTTCTTTCTTTACTATCCTATTATGGTCACCTCAGTAAGTTAAGTAGGTAAAAAGAAAACTAACCGAAATAAAAAATGTGAATTAATTGTCAATGACAAGAATTGAACATATACTGCAACAGCCATATCATACTTAAAGATACAGCACTAATTTGAAGTTCGGCTTTCTCGGGCTTTATGTTATTCAAACTTGAATAACTTAAACTAATCGCGAACTTATAGTCGGCATTTTAAAATTGTTTCATTTCTGCAATATATTGGAACTTTTAATGAAATAAGGGTATATTACTATATGACATTGGAAACAAAACTTTGCATCCAACCGATATAGATGCGTGTTCGATATGAGACTGCTCTTACGGTATATCGTCTTCAGGCACAACCATAAATCGTATCACCTGAATATGGTTGGGACACTGGAAGATCTCTAGCTTGACGTGCAGTTATCCGACAGGATGGCCAACATATCAGTAACAACCAATTGCATCAATTTAATACCGGATCGACTTTTTTGGTTAAACGGATCCATGCAATAGATGTCCGTGGGTACTAATTGCTACACGTATGGATATAATCATGATAGATAGAACGGGACTGGACTTACATATATAAAGATGAACTAGAAACCAAACTTTGCATTCAGTTACCGGACAATAATTCGGGTTTTCAAGCGGATATGAGTACAATCAGGAAATTAATGATTTGGTAGGATTGATGTATGTATGTATAGGGATTTAAGACATCTTTACGGATAACCAAACGCCAATAGGGGCAATAACATACAGGAATACGGACTCAAACACCGTCATGAAGTGTAAAAAGGCGATTAACAATTACTCTAGGCGTGGAACAGTACATGTTAGTCATAATGGAATGATTGGATATGAGGAAGCGAATATTTTGCCCAATAGATACCATAATTTTGGATTACGCAATGCCTTTTCAGTGCATTACAGACCAAGATGAGAAAGTGAATGGAATAATGACAGTAGAAAGAATTACAAAAATATGTTGGGACAATTCGGATGAGGAGAAAACCATGACACTTTCTTTTTACATACCTGTATACGTGAACGAACCGTAATGGAGTGATGGAAAATAATGGATGCAGGGCATACGTAGAAGATATCGTAACGATGAAGCACTTTTTGTGTCATTGCCCAGTTTTCGAAAGCTCTAGGTCAACATACTTCGGGGATGACACTCTACCAGACATAACTCATATCAGAGGAATTGACTTGAAGAAGTTAAGAAAGTTTGCGCAAGATAAGGACTTCCTATAGAAAATATAATGGTATTACAAATGCCGAGCGCACAACAAGCTTACATGATGGCTCAGTTTTATATCAAATGGCAGAGACTACCTACGTACAAAGCACCATTTGCAGAAAGCTCCACTTTTATTCTTTCCATGTCATTTTGAATGTCCGGCAAAGAAGTGGTGATTAAAAATTACATTGTAAACGGCAATAAAGACCACAAGAAAATATTGTATATTTTTTGTTTGAAGATACAATATTTTTAATGTGCATCACAAATTCTGTAAAATTTTGTATAATTAAGCTTTTGTAAAATACTTTCGCCCCGCACCAATATTTTTCCATTTTGAATATTATATTTTCGCTGTAAGATCCTCACTGAGAACATTTCGAAAATAAATAGATAGACATTTGCACCCTATGTTTGAAATATCTGATTACAATTCAGTTTTAGAAACCCTGTGTGATGAAACTAAATTTGAATTAAAAATAGAAAAGCATTTTAAAAATAATCACAACTGCTGTCATACTTTTCTCCAGAGAGTTTTTAAGATTACAAAGTCTAGACTCTGGTCTTCAAAGTGGCAAACATGAGCAACAACCATTTTCAAGGCGATAGGGTACACAACACCTCAAAATGCAAACGTGAATAAGTTGAAAAGTAGAAAAAAGCGGAATTGATTCGTCTGTATGAATAGCACACAAAAAAAACAGAAAAACAAAAGTGCACATGACGAATTGACATGCAAAAAACGAAACTACAATAAAACAGAAAATGTATGAAAATTTAAAATGTATTTTATTGCAAACAACAACAACGTTGTCAGCAAACAGCACAACAACAAGAAAAACAACAAATATGAACTTGACTATAGAAAACGAAATAGAACAGGACACACACAAAAAAAAAATGTGATTCACTGAACACAATGACTACCAGACTATTCCCAGCAGGAAATCACGCCTTCAAGGATCTTACAGCACCATTGCACCGTACGATAGGAGCAACCCAACACAAAAACAGTAAAGGTGACACTCACAGATAGACATACAAAAACAACATGACAATATGAATCCGGAAGTTTATTGACTGACATTCAGAAAAAACAAAAAAAAAAAAAACAAAAAATCTAAATGTCAGCAGACATGAATGATTTTATTTCTGGCGGACAAATGTTTTTTGTTTTTTTGTTTGGTTTTCCAACAACACAAACCATAAAACAAGTGAAAAACAAAAACGACAAATTTCCAACAGGGTTCCAGGAAATTTTATAAACATGTTTCCTTTGCATTCAATTTTTTTCAAATAAATCCGCCAAATAAATAAAGAGATACAGTGGGACCAAACATTTAAAAGTTTATTGATTGGATACCTACCATACACAATTGGTCATTACAACCCTCTAGTCAGAACTACCACCTAGCTTATCACACCACCTATGTTCTGTGTGTTAATTTGATATACAAGTGGTGGGATCCATAGTTAAAATCGACTCCGAACTCCGGAATATTGAGAAACTTTTCATGACAATTCTTGTATTTACTCTCAGAGTTTTTGCTAGAAATTTTCCGAAGAAATATTTTTCAAATTTCGTTTTGCTGGAGAGTCTGACCTGGGGTTTGAATCGTGGACTCACGTCTAATAAGCCAACATACCGCCTACTACACTACAGCGACTTATTGGTCAGATAAGTTAGGCCAAATTGGCAGCCTTCTTACGGTATTGTTCACTTGGGTCCTATAAATTTATAAATACAGAAAATTATCGCCACAACGTTGATGTGACGTAAGGATTGAGACCCCAATGCAATTTAAGTGGCGCTTATGTCGTATTGTCTCCAGACTATGTTCGAATGGATCAATCAGAGTCACAAATTCTATCCTAGGAATATAATTGGAACATTGGGCAAGATATACTCTTAACGGAATTATGAGGCAGAATGCAACCAAATTTATTCTGATTTAATAACGGCTTTGAGTTTTAAAAAGGGTCCGTTCTACTGGTGACCTGTAGGCGTTGATCTTGGAAAAGTGGAACCAGTCCATCCGACAATTTCATGAGTATGGCAGAGTAAGGCTTAATATGAATGACACACTCACACCCTACCCTACTGTCAATTTCTGAATGAGGTCGTATAAATGGAGTCGATTTCGAAGTGCAAAAGAGTTAGAAGCTCTTGATATTCTGGGCATGAAAATTCAATGTGATGTTCGCTGGAACCAGCACATTTTTCAAATGTCGCAAAAATCATTCAAGTGCCTCGGTTTCTTAAGACAATGCAAGAAATATTTCATTATCATCTGATATTCGTACTATTTACACCACTTATATCTGACCGAGAATGGTATACAACAGCTCTCATGTATTAATCGGTGCTTCAGTCTTTTTTAAATGTCCTCGACCGCGTACAAAAGACGGCAAAGGTGCTCATCAGTGACGGTAGGCCGCAATGTGTATTGTATTTCACTGTTCTATCGCTACTACAACGGATTTGTCTCGAGCGAAATAAGGGGACCTGTTCTCGAGAATCATGTATTCCTACGTAACATTCGTCTTTGTCGGCTAGCACATCCGTTGGTGGTTGATTGGCCAGTGAATCTCACACTGCATTACAGAAAAAATTCGTTCTTTAGCTGAACTATTCGCATAGAACTCCCTGTCACTTGTGATATAGAGATTCAAAGCTAGTCTCCAAAAATACTACTCCCTCTTTCCTACTTCCCATAACATACTTTCCCAAGTCCAATACAATGCACTGTATGAGTAGGAGCCATCCCCTGAGTGTTGTTCGTACACAAAAAAAGGCATATGAATGTCATTCATATTGAACTCTGAGATGTGACTGAGAAGTCAAATCGATTCTTGCAGCTTGGTACTGTGTGATGCGAAAATGTGATACGTAGGGGATAAAAGAGTTTATAGTGGTATGGTAAATAGCTGAGAAGGCACCATAGTCTAGTCGGAAGTGTGTTGGCTAATTAGAAATGAGGCCATGCTTCAAACCCCAGGTCAGACATCTCCAACAAAACGAAATATGAAGAAAATATTTATATGGCGTCTTCCTCGTAACAGATTTCTGGCAAAAACTGAAGAGGTTTCTCTATAATCTGTGGTTCGAAGTCGACTTTAAACTGTGTGACCTACAGTCTCGATCAAAACGAACATGAAAATAAAAATTATTCGACGACTTTATCTCAGCAGATTTCTGGCAAAAACTCTGAGAGTAAAATAAAAATGCTATGAAAAGTTTCACAAAAAAAAAAAAAAAAATCGGTCGTTCGAGGTCGACTTCAAACTGTTGAGCCCGCCAGTCCTTAATAAAATTAACACAAAATAAGTGGCGTAAGAAGCTAGGTCGTAATCCTGACTGAAGGATTGTAGTGATCAATTATGTACACAGGCCCACAAAAGTATACATACGATTAACAAATTTCACAAATTTCTGAACTAATGCAAAAGACCGTCGAGGAAAAGTTGTCAGACAATTATAAAGATTTTCAACGTAACGGATTGGTTAAAAAATTTCTGAAATTTGTTAATCGTATGTATACTTTTGTGGCTGAGTGTATTTATGACAAAGACGTGGATTAAAAAGTTTAATTTTTTTAGCGTACTCCCCTAATAAAATGTAACTCCCATACCATACCTACTATACACCCATTCTAGAGTAGAGTGTGTCAATAATTATAACACGCACTGTGCATGCATGAATAACAAGAATATAAATTTTAAGCCTGTTTGTCTGGTTACATTTAAAGTTGCTTTTTTATTGTTATTGTTGTTGAAATGGAAAATACTGCTCTTTTTCTCGCATGAGTTTAATAAAAAAAACTTATATAGACTGAGTAAAAAGAAAGTAAAGAAACAGAAATAAAAATGTATAAATACATCACCAATATTGTTATACAAATAAATATACACACAGTCATGACACGCATACACTCATTTCCTTTGTAAATTATTCAAATAAAAAAGAAAGAAAACTTTTGTATACAAAACAGAGCAATAGCAAGGATAATTGTTAATGGTATGTGTGAGTGTAAATACTTTTATGGCAACCATAAAAGCTACGATGTGTATGGGTGTGTACGAGACAAAGAGAGAGAGCATACAACATATGTATGTTGAAGCCCAAATGTATGCAATAAATTATGAAGAAAAACTACAATTCCATTGTTGGCGGCTGCAACAGCAGCAGCATATGAAAGTGACAATAAAGCCAAGACCACTGCCACAAACAACACCACCACTACAACGCATACTTGCATATGTATGTACCACATACACTGTCACTAATACTGCATTAAAATGCTATTTTGTAAGGATATAAAGGACAGGCTGGCTGGCTGCTCTACCCCGAAAAAATATCAAAGGACTTGGGTGATATTATGACAATAAGCTATGACAGCTTAGTTTTCGGTCCCCCACCGCCTGCTTATGCAAAAAACTTTTTAGTTTAACAGTTTTTTTTACAATGTTGAGCGCTTGGCTACACTTATTCAAGGAATTTTTAATGATTTCTTTTTGAAAGGACATAGACTAACTAAACTTTTGTCCTGCCATCATAGAAGCAACTAGAATTACATGAAATCTTGTTTTTTTATTTGCATTTTCAAAAATAATTTTTCATTTTTCCCCATGAAAAACCGAATAATCAAATGGCAATAAGGAACGATTTACCCCTGCAAGATAGTTAAGAAGGGAAGCAACAGAAGGGAGAGGTGTCAGAATTATGTGACTATTTTTATACGTACATTGTCTGTCATTAAGTCCTGCTGTTTGATCTTTATCAGCTTTTTCTTCCAAAGTAAATTTTTTTTATTGTAAATTTGTAGAATTGTTAGTGACCAGGACCAGTACTAAAGCTTAACTAAAGGCCACACCTTAAAAATAAACAGTAAATTTAAATGATAGTCTTTAATTAATACATTGTAGTGGTGCTTTGTTTTTTGGGGGGGGGATGAATTTAAATAAAAGGATATGAAATTAATTTTGAAATGCAGCGACTTCAATTAGGGTTTTTATATAAAGGGTGTTTTTTATAGAGGTATAGAACTTTAAGTTGCAATAAAACAACGATGGATTATTCGATTGACATGAATTTTATTTATCCGAAATATAATCTTGTGGCATTACATTTTAAATATGATTTCTGGCATATGACCGCCACGGCTGGCGCCGGGATGTAGTCCAATCTGGACGTCCAATTTTCGATGACTTTTTCCAATATTTGTGGCCGTATATCGGCAATAATACGGCGAATGTTGTCTTCCAAATGGTCAAGCGTTTGTGGCTTTACCGCATAGGCCAATGACTTTACATAGCCCCACAGAAAGTAGTCTAGCGGTGTTAAATCACAAGATCTTGGAGGCCAATTCACAGGTCCAAAACGTGAAATTAGGCGGTCCCCAAACGTGTCTTTCAATAAATCTATTGTGGCACGAGCTGTGTGACATGTTGCGCCGTCTTGTTGAAACCACATCTCCTGGACATCATGGTTATTCAATTCAGGAATGAAAAAGTTAGTAATCATGGCTCTATACCGATCACCATTGACTGTAACGTTCTGGCCACCATCGTTTTTGAAAAAGTACGGACCAATGATTCCACCAGCCCATAAAGCGCACCAAACAGTCAGTTTTTCTGGATGTAACGGTGTTTCCACATACACTTGAGGATTACCTTCACTCCAAATGCGGCAGTTTTGTTTGTTGACGTAGCCATTCTGGTCGCACTTCATCGCTAAACAAAATTCGCTTATGAAAATCGGGAACAACGGTAATCTCGTTTTGAGCCCATTCGACGAATCTACGCCATACTTGATGATCGTTTGGCTTCAAATCTTGCACGAGTTGGATTTTGTAAGCACGCAAACCAAGATCCTTCCGCATAATCTTCCATAAAGTGGATGTGCTCGATGGAGGATGGACTCATTCGGGTCTTCCTCAATGCTACGCTCTACAGCAGCAATAGCTTCTTCTGTACGCACCGTACAGCGTCTCTGGGGATGCGAGTTATCTATAAGAGTAAACGTGGTGCGAAAACGTTCCATAGTTAATCGAATTAACTGCTGCGATGGACGATTTTGTCGACGATACAATGGACGCAGTGCGCGATACGTTTTCCGCACAGAACCATTATTTTCGAAATAAAATTGCACTATTTGCAAGCGTTGTTCAGGCGTGAGTCTATTCATGATGAATTGCAAAACCAAACTGAGAATAAATCACTTGACAGCTGTTAAATCGGTCGCCATCTTGAAAAGTAATGCCAATTTAAAGTTTTATACCTCTATAAAAAACACCCTTTACAATAGCCGGAAAACGAATGCTCTGTACATGAAGGTGTTTTTGCTGTCAACATACAGCAACAAATTTGACTTTCAGAAAAACTAAGCATTATTTAATAAATTTTAAAAACTTTAACCTTTGAAAGCATACATAAATATCTAAGCATTTACAGTGATGTAGAAAATAATAAGGACACCAATTAGACACACTGAGATTCAATGAGAAAATAAGTAAAATGCAAATATTTTTGATAAGTAACTGAACTTACTCTCACCTTATAATGAGTGGGCCATCTATCGGTTTAAATTTGTACCAACGGTTATTTCGAATTTGGCAATACTTATGTCATTCTATTCTGTCACAAAATTCTGTATGTTATTTCTATAGTTCAGTATACTGAACGTAATGAATCCATTTACGCTTGAGCAACGTTGGGGTTCATTAAAAATTTGTCGTACAAAATTTGATCGCAGAGAAGGATCAACAGTGCCCAGCATTCGCAAGTTTGTTGCTAAAATTTGTGAAACTGGTCACATTGTTGAAATGCCAAGACATGAGCGTGCTCGTATAGTGTGTACACCCGAATATATCGAAACTGTAGTTGAGAGTGTTCGTGAGGAGAATCCGTCAACTCGTCATCGTTCTCAGCAATTAAACATTTCACGCACCAGTTTACGTCGAATTTTTCGGAAATATTTCGGTATGGCGCCTTAAAATGTTCAATTCTTTCAAGAGTTGAAGCCTCATGACTATCTTCTGCGCATCATTTTGGATGAAGCTCATTTTCATCTTGATGGGTACATTAATAAGCAAAATTGTCATATTTGGTGCTTAGAAAACTTACACGTGATCTTACAGAAGTCAATGCACCCGTTACGAGTTACTGTTTGGTGCGCCTTGTGGAGCGAAAGCATCATTGTCCCATATTTCTTTGAAAATGAGGACGGCTGAATCATTACGGTCAATGGAGACACCTATTGCACCATGATAACCGATTTTTTCTACCCGCTCTTCATGGTAATGATGTGAACGATGTTTGGTTTCAACATGATGGTGCAACTTGACACATATCTCATGTCACAATCGATTTATTGCGTCAAACATTTGATGGCAGAAATAATGATGGGGTGCCGTTAAAAAGAGTGTTATGCCGACAAATCAGAGACAATTGAGCATTCGAAGGCCAACATTCGTGATGCTATTGCCGAGATACGACCGCATACACTCGAAAATGTGCCCGAAAATTGTTTCCATTGAACGGGGTACAGTGAGGCCAGCCGCGACAGCCATATGCATGAAATTAAATTCCATATCTAACCGGAACAATTGTACTTCACAACAAAAAAAATTGATTTGATAAAAAATTCCAACCCGTTTTTGTTTCTTATTGCATTTTTAAATTTAAACTTTTAAATGGCCCACCCTATAGAATTGCGTAAGTTAGCCAAATGAGCTGGTAAATTCCAAATTTCAGCAGAGTCTGTTCTCAGTTTTTAAAAGCGGAATAAAGTGCAAACGTTCCACAGATTGAGATTCCTGCACCATTTAGGTGCCCGTAAGCTTCCCATTTCTATAACAGCTTTTTAGAAAAGAATGTATCAACGTTTGTCTCCAAAATCGCATATTGTTGCAGCATTTTAACGACATTAAAAACTTAATGATTGGTCCAGAACCATTAATCTTCCTAAGGAACATAACCGCCTGCATAATAAAATAGATTTTCTCGTATTTAACTAACAGAAAACAAACCGTACTTTTTAAAAACTGCTGCTCCAGAAGTATTGATGTCCTTTCTGGGGTACCTCAGGGTAGCCATCTTGGACCGCTTCTGTTTTCATTGTTTATTAACGACTTACCTGATACGTTTCACTATTCCAATATCCTAATGTACGCTGATGACGTAAAAATTTTCTTAAGTTATTGCCAAAGTTCCGATCAGAAACTTCTTCAAAATGACCTGAATTCGTTTCATTTATGGTCTAATTTAAATCTAATGCAGCTTAATCTCAAAAAATGTAAATACATCAGATTTGTAGGAAAGAATCCGATTCCTGCAAACGATACGAGCTTGAGCTTGTAGATAACTTCCTGGATCTAGGAGTTCTACTTGATCCCAAACTAAATTTTATCCCGCACATAACTATGACAATAAATAAAGCTAGAAGCGTACTTGGTTTTATAAAACGTTGGGCAAAAGAATTTAACGATCCTTATGTTACTAAATCGCTCTACACATCTCTTGTAAGGCCTATACTCGAGTATGGATCCATAATATGGGATCCTCTATATAAAAAATATTCCGACGTCATCGAATCTGTACAAAAGCAATTTCTGATGTTTTGTCTCCGAGGACTGAATTTTAATCCCACAAGTTTACCTTCTTATTCTGCCAGACTAGCATTAATTAAACTTTCGACACTTAAAAGCCGCAGAACTATGTTAAATATCTCATTCATATTCAATGTAATTACTGGTGATATAGGCTCCAGTTTTTTAATCCATAATATCACGCTTAATGTTCCTCAACGTCCGTCACGTCATTTTTCCCCATTATCAATAAAAATTTTTAGATCCAACTACGCTGGTGCTGATCCAATAAGGAGAATGTGTAAAGAATTTAATAAATTGTATATGCTAATAGATTTTTCGTCATCAAATAATGTTATAAAAAATAATGTAATTACATATATATTTAAATTCATAGCTTTTTAAAATTTATATTTTGTAACTTTACTAAATTGCCTGCAAGGAATGTTTCCATAGGCAAATAAAATAAAATAAATAAATAAATAAATAAATAAATAAATAAATAAATAAATAAATAAATAAATAAAAAAATTCAATTTCAATTTGAATACGCATATTTTCTTTGAACGCTTGTAGTCGCCGTAGTCTAGTAGGTGGCGTGTTGGCTTATTAGACGTAAGGCCACGGTTCAAACTCCAGGTGATACATCAAAACGAAATACTGAAAAAATGTTTTCTTCGGCGACTGAGAGGACTCAGCAGATTTCTGGCAAGCACATACACAACTGGCCTTTACAATCCTTCAATCAGGATTACGGCCTAGCTTCTAACACCACTTATTATGTGTGTTAATTTTATACATGAGTGGCGTGACCTACCGGTTAAAGTCGACTGCTGAGAGGAAGTCGCCGAAGAAATATTTTTTCATATTTTCGTTTTGCTGTCTGACTTGGGGTTTGAACCGTGGCCGTGGCCTTACGTCTAATCAGCCAACACACTACCTACTAGACTACGGCGACTTCTACTGGAAAACACTCTGACAGTAAAATGAAATTGCCATAAAAAGTTTCTTAAAAATCTGTCATTTGGAAGCGACTTTAAACTGTAGGCCCAGCCACTCATGTATAAAAATTAACGCATACAACATAAGTTGTGTGAGAAGCTAGTTCTCGTAATTATGTCCAAAGGATTCTAATGACCAATTATGTTTGTACGAGTATGTACATATGCTGTAGCACTAGTCTGTGATTTCATGTGAAAAACTGTTTTTTAAAGAT
This sequence comes from Sarcophaga variegata, assembly GCA_932273835.1. Classification (NCBI taxonomy): domain Eukaryota; kingdom Metazoa; phylum Arthropoda; class Insecta; order Diptera; family Sarcophagidae; genus Sarcophaga; species Sarcophaga variegata. Next base: position 86,818,816 of record OW026361.1, read on the forward strand.
TGTCCAACAACACATAATTCAAACTCATTAAATATAGAGTATGTAGGCGACATAGTGCATCTCTCTATTGAAAGCACATCACATGGCGTCATGCAACGTCATTATTGAATTGACGAATTACGGTTGTTTAAATTAACAACCCTGACATTTGCCATGCACAATGGCAACCTTCTTTCGCTAACAACACACATTATCCGCTGCTGATGGTTTAATTTGTTAAATTTTCTAAAAAAATATCATCATGAAAATGGAAAATGTTCGTGTGGATTTTTTAATTTATTTAGTGAACTACCAACTAGAAATTGTAGATAAATGCAGTTTAATTACGACGGTAACAATGTATAGTTGGTATGTGTTAAAAGGGCATTTATAATTAGGCATGCAAATGATAATCAACCGCCTCCAATGAAATTGCAAATTAATTAAAAAAAAAAAACTTCCAAATTTCGATGATAATTTTGAGGTTAAACGCTGAAGGGAGAGTGCAGTGAGAACCTTTAAAATGAAGGTAAAAATAAATTTTAATGAACAAATTAAATTACGCCAAAATAATAAGGAGGAGTTGCTTGCAATAGAAATGCCAAGCCAATAGACCTCGCGCCATTTAATTCTATAAAAAATACAATGAGAGTGGTAGAGTGACTGCCACCCTAGCAGCAGCATGTTATAAAAATCAAATTCAATGGAAACAAATTGGCTTCTCCTTGAACACGGCATGCAAATTGAATGGCATACTACGGCTGGTAGAATAGGAAAACATTTTTCATTAGTTTAAAAGCATTTCGGAAAGTCTTTTCTGATTTGGTTTTCCTTTTTCAAGCTTCATTTGATTTCAGATGTGTTTTTTCGCTCCCCAATTTTTTTTTTTAATTTTTTTTTTTTTTTTGCCTAATTTTGTACGCGAATTTGTTGAGACGAGAAATAAGATTTCAATTGTAAGTTAAACAATTATTGGCAATTAACCTTAATTTGTTTGTGCAACATGCTGCATGTCTAAGCTTGTTATAAGCTGCCTTGTTTTCTTTGTAAAACTCTCCTCCTCCCTCTTCTTTTGACGTTTGGTGGCTTTCTTTGTAGGCTACACCGTTTTTTTTTTTAGAATTCGCTCAACAACTGGTAAAACTGCAAATATTGGTCAAAACATAATAAATCTGCTTCTTTTTTCTCTCTCTCGTTTCTACTGCTTCTTTTTTTCTTTTGAATACTTTTGCATTCTCTGACATACTTTACATACCGCCTGTACCACCACTGCCATCCACACCACTGCTGCTCCTCTTCACTTACTTTCACGTTTCGCTGAACATGCCAATACTGAAATGAATATTTTATGAAAAGGAAAGAAACACACACAAGAAGAAGAAGAAATATTTCTACAACAACAACAAAAAATCTGCCTATGGATACCCTGTATATACTGAAAAAAAAAAATAATGGCTTTAGGCTCAATTACAAAGTATTGATGCGGCAGCGTCAACGCAACGTCAACATTTGCCATCAACGCCGCCAATTGAAGCCGAAAGACTACAAACAAATTTAAGGCACTTTCACACTAACAGGTGCAAAGCTGTCTGTTATGTCGGTTTGGAAAGGCTTTCTCAATGTAAGGCAAATACATTTACGCCCCATAACATACTGTTACGCTTAACGAAGTTATGTCGCAGAGATATGGTAGACAGGCTCATGACATATAATTTCTTAAGATAAAAAAAAATTGTGGCAACAAGGTATGAAATATCGTGTGACTAAATTATTGAACAAATGTCAATACATACACACATAATTAGTCATTACAACTATTGAGCCGGGATTACTACCTAGTTTCTCAAACCACTTACGCTGTTTCTGTTAATTTTATACACGAACGATAGACAGATTTTTGAGAAACTTTTCATGGCAATTTTATTTTGCCAAAAATCTGCTGAGGGGAAGTCGCCGAACAAATATTTCCTTCATATTTCGTTTCAACTGTCGTTTAAACTGTAGGTCCCGACACTCATGTATAAAATTAACACACGCAACATAAGTGGTGTGAGAAACTAGGTCGTAATCCTGACTGAAGGGTTGTAATGACCAATTATGTATGTAAATATCAAAATCCCGTAGTGTCAGAAGCATCCCACATGCTTACCATTGCGGTAGAACTACGGAGATGTTATATCGGGATATGGTTTTAAGGTCTTTCGTTATGCGGATGATCTTGCCATTGTACAGTCAGACCTTGATTCGTAGGACATTTTCTACAGGCTTTAAAACTAACAAAATGATGTCCGCGGGTTAGGCGCTCAAAACGGAACTGAAGCTTTTTCCCATTCAATTATTCACGTATCTTGCGGTTAATTAGGATCTCAACATCGCCTGGATTGAGAATATATTGGAGAGAGTAAGAAAGCAACTGCAATGCTTCACTCCCTCAAGATTATCGTTGGCAAGTCTTTGGATATTAGACCTTCCGGCAGCACCTCTTTTCTCTAGCAGAACGCAGTAAAGCCTTTCCTGCTTTCCAATGTTCATGTTTGATGGACGGTGTATATATAAAAGTTGCCTTAGTCTAGTAGGTAGTGTCTTGGCTTTTTAGACATGAGCCCTGAGTTCAAGCCCCAGGAAATATGAAAAACCATTTCTTCGGGCGACTTCCTCTGAGCATATAAAAAACTGCCATGAAAAGTTTCTGAAAAATCTGTCGTTCGGAATCAAGTTTAAATAGTAGGTACCGCTACTCATGTAAAAATGAACACACGCAACATAAGTCACGTAACCAGTTTCTAAGTTCGTAATCCTGATTGAAAGGTTGTAATGGACAAATTAGGGATGTACTCGTATGTGTATAAGGAGGAAGGCAGGCAAACAGCTGATCTGATCACCAGTGCACCTTGTTCCATTTCAACTACGGTTTTATTTTCTGTGCTCATTTGTCTCTCCTCCGACTTTCTATTGAATTATTATGGTTTAAGTGTCGTAAATAAGATTTGCTGCTAGACTCCGCCTAGCATATGAACATGCTAGTGACATCTGGGAACCCATATTTAGGTCAATGATTTCCTAACATTTTCTCGATAAGAGTTTTGATTATACAATTCCCACTAAGAAGTTATGGTTTGACAATCCGGAAATGTGCTTGTGGTCTCTACCGACAACTACAAAAAAGACTTGACAGGCTAGGCTCAAGTACATAAATTCTGACAGGAGACTCTTGTGTTGGAATGGGATTATCTCTAAAAATCTACAGCTAGATGCAATCAATCATATGGAACGAATGTCAATCCAACTTTCGCTCTCATCCATAATTGCCTGAGAAATCAGACATGTTACGAAGCATAAGTGGTTAGGTACTTGCCATTAGGATAGGTACAATACCCAGAGGTTAAACTGACCCATTGTAAATACGTCCTAGAAGAGAGAGAGAGAGAGTGAGAGAAATGGGAAAAGGAGAAGAGGTAGAAAAGGGAGAAAATGGGAAAGGGAGGATGCATAAGTTAAATGAGGTATATTCCGGCCGTTTTACAAAAAGGCTCACATAAAGAGGGCATGTACAGTGTTACTGAACTAATTTGTATAAGAAGGATGTACTACAGCCATTGACTGATTGGACCTTATCAGTGCGGTTTCAGACCTGGCAAGTCCACAATCGACCAGATCTTCCTGGAAAAGACCCACGAAAAACAAGTCGACACACACTATCTTTTTGTAGAATATAAGGCAGCCTTCGATAGCCCCATAAGGGATCGTGTTTTTGCCGCAATGCTTGAGCTCGGTATACCTGCGAAGCTTATAAGGCTATGCAGAATGACGTTGAGCAATTCCTGCAGCTCCGTCATGGTAGGAATGGACCTCTCTGAACCTTTTGGTACCGTGCGAGGTTTCAGACAAGGCGACCCCTTATTATGCGAACTCTTCAACTTCGTCGTGGAGAGTGTTCTGCGAAAGGCGGGAGTGCATCGCAATGGCACTATTTTTCAAAAAAGTGTCCAGTTGCTTGCGTTCGCTGACGACATTGACATCATAGGGCTTACCAAGGGAGATGTTACTGCTGCCTTTAGTGTTATTGAACGGGAGTCTGCTAAGATGGGTTTGGCAGTAAATGAGGGCAAAACAAAGTATATGTTATCGACAAGTAGAGACGTGCGACGTATTGATTTTCAGATTACGGCCGATAACTATACTTTTGATACAGTCAAGGAATTTATTTATCTTGGCTCCGCCGTTACCACCAAAAATGATGTCAGTCTGGAGATCAAGCGCAGGATCACTCTTGCCAACAGCTGCTACTATGGTCTCAATAGGCAATTGAGTAGCAGAGACCTCTCTCGTACGACGAAGCTAACACTGTACAAGACGCTCATGCTACCCGTGCTTCTTGATGGCGCAGAGGCATGGACCCTATTAACCACCGATGGCGCAGCCTTGAGAGTATTCGAGAGAAAAGTACTGCATAAGATCTTCGGTCCAATACGAGTTGGCGATGATTTCCGCATCTGATTCAACAGTGAGCTGTATGAGCTCCTCAACGACATAGACGTTGTGAAACGTATTAACATCCAGCGGCTGCGCTGGCTCGGCTATATCGTTCGAATGGAGGAGGATGCTCCGGCGAGACGGGTATATGATGCGGGGATCTGCGGAGGTCGGCGAAGAGGACGACCTTGTATCCGTTGTAAAGACCAAATCGAGGACGCTCTGTCATCGATTGGTGTGACCAACTGGCGTAGGCGCGCAAGACCAAGTTTAAATCGCCTGCATTGAGCGTACGGTCTGTTCTTTAAATTTTTTTTTTCAGTTTTCAGTTTTGACAGCATTCATAACCCCAAGTTTTCACTTCAGGCGTGCGTATAGGGTATGGCTGCTAAAATCACCAAAAAGTTTTCTGTAAAAGAAATTTTATACATTTCTAAACCATACGACTCCTTAAACGTTCATAGTTTTGTTTGCTGGTTCACAAATGAATATGCCAACGCACATAAGAAATTTTGAAAAATTATGATTGCAAAGTGAGGTTATGTTGAATGTCCCTTTCGAAAACGTTGTAAAACAATAAAAAGAAAAAAAAACATGACAAAAAAATGTTCAAGACTGAGTAGGTAAAAGTGCGTTAACGATGTAGTCTTTCACTTCGAAAGTGATGCTGGTGTTAGTGTCCGTATCAGTGTCAGTGATGGTCCATTTACAGACAGTCGAAGCAACAACAACAACAAATGAAAAGGAAAACAATACACCATAATAATAATAATAATCATCATGATCATCATCATTATTATCATTAATAAACGATTAAAGTGAACGAACAATAAAAACAAAAACAAAAATACCAATCAACATAAATGAATCGTGTGGTAAATAAACATTAAAACACTGGTTTAGTGTGTAGAATCAATATAAACAAAGAGAACAACAACAAAAACAGTAAAGTGGTTGTAAACAATAAGAATCACAACAAGAAAAACAACCAAAAAAAAAAATGAATCAAAACAAATAGTCATTTCAACACTAAAGACGAAACGGTGATTATAGTTGTTGGTTTCTCTTTCTCTCTCTTTTTATTTTCCTCAATTATTGTTGTTTCTGTCATTTCATAATGTTATTGAACACTTTGTAAGAGGATACTGATATACTGGTGAAGTTGATGTTATTGATGATGTTGGTGACGATGACTTGGTAGAGTCAAAACTCTGAGTTTTTACTGCTGCTGCTGCTGCTAACGGCTGCTGTCCAATGACAATGACAACATGAATGGATGGATGGTTGGTTAAGTGAATGATGCATGCAACTATTGGAACAAATATGCAACAAATATTTATTTTGTTGTTGTCAATTCGTAGAAAGCAACAGAAGAATTTGCTTTCTTTTCTTCACATTTCTCCTTTTAATTTTCAAACCAAATAAAGGCGACATGATGAGTGCGCTTGGAATGGACACAGAGCGGTTGATTTTTAATTAATAATTAATCGTATACGAAAGAAAATGTCTTTTAAGTCAGTCTTATTAGCTTCAGGTTTATTTTTTTTTTTGTGATTGAAAATTGAAATTCATTTAGCCGTTTGCTAGTTTTTTAACTGTTCAACGCAAAAGTTATACAGTGGACAGCAAAAGTCTTAGTACGGCAATACAGTATTTTAGCAATTTCATGAATTTTAGCGAAAAGTTTGTATAAAAATTTATAGTTTTTATATTTATTTTATTAATTTATTTCTGTTTTATTATAAAACAAATAATTTTTTAATGTTTTTAATAAAACAAGAGAAAAATAAGGAAAGGAGAACCCTGAGTAAAGGCCTAATATATGAAATGTGTGTGGAGACAAAATAACACAATAACTTGTGCATTCAATTCCAAATGGGTTAAATGGAATGACTTTAAGGGATATTCTACTAAATACAAGGGATAACTTTTTCATATATACGAGTATGTGTGTGCAGATTGATTTTAAAATCTATCTCCGTAGTCGCAAACCAAGGCAGTTAACATAGCTCTGTTATGTTACTAACATAACTCTGTAAAACACTTAATATAAGGCTGGAAAAGGAAAACAGGAAAAATTAATTAAATTCCTGCGTAAAATAAGAAAAAAAGGAAAAGTTGATGAAATAAGTCCTATAGTTAATCACTGTTACATAATATTGCGCAATAAGGAATACAATAAACAGATGATCACACATTCCCGAAAGCTATTGTAATCCGACAAATAAAAATCAATATTATGGGAAAAGAGGACAACATGGGCGGACAAAGTAAATTGTTTTTAAAGCATTTTACGTCCCTTTAACTAAATCAATCGCCAGAATCCTTAACAGTGCGAGTTTTCGTAGTAGATTTTGAAATTTTCCGAGATTTCAGATTTTAAAATCCACTAAGTGCCCTTTTGTGGGAAAACAGGACAACCCATTTGGAATTGAATGTACAAATTTTTATTTAGTGTTTTCTGGCGGCACCATGAGTCAATTTTTCGGTTAACTTTTGTGTGAGGTTTAGCGATTACGTAACCGTCCTTTCAAATGATCTCCTAAATACTGTCTTGAAGTCATATCGGGCCTTTGTGCAAGAATATTAAGACTGTGAGGCCTTTTAACTTGTCAAAATATATTGGAGTACTAAGACTTTTGCTGTCCACTGTACGTGCTCCTATTAAGAGATCTTATTAAACCTTCTTTAAAGGAAAATAATGTTCGCCAAAAAATAAATCTTAGACTGAAGTGTGGGACACGTGAATTGCTTTAACTACAGATAAACATACCCCTGGGGATTAATTTGTGAATAAAATGTCAAATAATACAAGGACATCATCGATTTTAGGCCAATAGAAGAGGAGATAATAATTTGGTTAAGTTTTCAAAAGGAATAATCATTGGTTATTTGGTTTGCGTGGCGACTTGTGGATATGCAGAGCGTCAAATAGTGTCATTTGACATATTTTTGTGTGCTCATTCAAACAGTAAAAAACTACGTGTACATGACACCCATTTCGTTCTATCGAGGTACCGCAAATGTTTTGTGTAAGAACCACTTACCAGGGATCATCTACGGTGGTTTTTAAGGGCTGTATGGCTTTAAACAATGTAATCAATTGTCCCCTCCTTATCCACGTTGACAAAAGTACTCATTGCGAAATCCTAGCGTCTTCTGGTTCTGTCCAGGGGACAGAGTTAAGGAAGAAGCTGGCAGCCTTATTAAGTCAGAAAAGAGTCTAATGAACTTCACTTTAGACTTGTTTCCCATAATCTATAACCAAGTATTCAAAGCCCTTATCTTCACTACTCTTTACAAGGGACTTACATCTAACAGAGTTTCCCGTGTTACAGGTTTTCATTGCATCTGATATACAAACAACCGCTCATCTCTGTATCTAGTTATCTAGACCAACTCCATTTAAGCTGTTTTCAGATTTGTTCTCTCTGCTCTGACAATTGCCAGTAGGTTGCTTTTGGTCTGACAAAATGGCATACATCCAGCGCATAATTCCTGGGCCATATCTCTAATATTCGTTGCAAGCATTGTGCATATGGCATATTTATCCTCTTCTAAGAAGATCTGTAAATGATGGGATCATATAAATTTGTAGCCAGTGTTGTTCCCACATGCCGTGCATAGATTTTCTGTGGTATTATCTCACCCTGGATTTGAATGTTCTTTAATTTAGGAGTATCTACTACCGTGGTATAGAACGAGTTATTACTCGGTCCCATTGTCATGTACCAACGACTCATAATCCCAAGATCTCAATCATTACAACCCTTCAGTCAGGATTACGACCTAGTTTCTCACACCACTTATGTTGTGTGTGTTAATTTTATACTTGAGTGGCGGGACATATAACAGTTTAAAGTCGACTCCGTACGACAGATTATTTGAGAAACTTTTTCATGGCAAATTTATTTGCTCTCAGAGTTTTTGCCAGAAATCTGCTGAGAGAAAGCTGCCGAAGAAATATTTTTTCATATTTTCGTCTTCATGTCTGACCTTGGGATGAACCGTGGCCTTTACGTTTGACATGCAACACGTTATCTACTAGACTACGGCGACTTCCTAATCCTACTTAACATGGAACTCTTCAACAATCATCCTGTTAATACAACAGCAGATGTTTCTTGTTGTCTTTCTTTTAATTCCTTTCAATTATAGTTTACGTTCTCATCAGCCTTCTAATTATTATCACATTTTCTATGTTCTTATTCTGCAACGATTACTTATTTGGCTCAACACGAAAGTTATTATCGGCAGTTATCGAACATATGTCACCATATTGTTTATTAACCGTACAATTATGGATTTCGTTTAATCAATTATTGGAAATTGTTTAAAAAGAAAAATAAAACAAAAAATTATAAAAAAATAAATTGCGATTAAATTTCTTTGTTATTTTTAATTTTTATTTACTTTATTAACAAACTCAATGTGAAAGAACCAAAAAAGAAAAGAGTAATAATAATCCATATTAAATAACTGTTCTATTTAATAACTGTTTATGACCGCTATTTTGCCGAACCTCTATTTGAAGTTTTGATAAATTGTTGGCGTAATTGAAACTTTTATGAGGGTGGTAACAGTAAAAACGAATTACCTTGAGTACATAATTTCTTTAAAAAGAGTTTTTTTATGATATCATAGCACGATGAATAATTGTTGATATTAACCCTTTAACGGTTTGATTTTATTTCAACGAAGACGAGTATACTCGAATTATTTCGTTTTGTTGGAGTTGTCTGACCTAGGGTTTGAACCCTGGCCTAACGTCTAATAAGTCAACATACTACCTACTACACTACGGCGACTCATGATGGCGTAATTACGGTGGAATATTTTTTGAGTGTAAAATTTATTTCAAACAAACTCTAGTAAAAAACCATTCTTTCAAAGTTTTGTCGATAGGGCATAGAATTTTCGGAAGGCATAATAAAAATCAATATGTGTGAAGGAAAATTTGAATTTAAAAACCAAAGACACAAACCAAAAATTTCAGCAGAGGCACGTTTGGCATTAACATAACAAATTCTGATGTTAACAGAACAATGTTAACACTTTAACAGTGGCAACAAGTAGATTATATGTCTGTTTTGCAATTATTTCAGACTATGGACATAAAATGTAATTCTCTTTATGATCGTTATTATTTGTGAATAATAAAATTGAAAGGCATGGTATGATTGGTTGGGGATGAGGAGCACAATTTTCCCATTTGCATATAGCCGGATATGTGTGTCCCATATGGTTCAAAGTGGTCACTAATCTTCTAGAGAAGTATCAAGGAAAAAATTGATATTTTCAAAGTCAATGTTCTCAATACTGCATTACCTTATATGCGACTATATTAACATAACATAATAGGTCATGATTACGACCTAGTTTCTCACACCATGCATGTTGTGTGTGCTAATTTTATACGTGAATGGTGGGACCTACAGTTTAAAGTCGACTCCGAGCGACAGATTTTTGAGAAAATTTTCATGGCAATTTTTATTTACTCTCAGAGTTTTTGCCAGAAATCTGCTGAGAGGAGGTCGCCGAAGAAATATGTTTTCATATTTCGTTTTGATGTCTGACGTGTGGTTTGAACCGTGGCCTAATAAGCCAACACAACACCTACTAGACTACGACGACTTCTTGTGACTATATTACTGATGTTATATTAAGAGGCCTTGGAACTTTCCTTTGAATGCGGTGTGGTACTCATAGACCTTGTTTATATCCTAAAATTAGCTTTTAAACTAGTGGGCTTGTTCAGTTGGATACTGTTTTTTTTTTTTTTTTTTTTTTTTTTTTTTTTTTTTTTTATCGAACGTCCCCGGTCTCACACTAACCCACCCTCACCCGACCGCGGAGGGCTCGTCCCCATTACGTAAGGACACGTACACACTACAGTCCAGACTGTACCGGGTAAGGGAAAAGTAATGGCAACGAGAACATAAATCAGCTACAGAACTTAATCACAAGCTGAATAAAGTAACAATAAACAGGAACTACCTATGACAAGAACGAAAATACATTTTTATATAATAATTTACAAATTAATGCCAGCATATAAGCTACGTTTTATATTACAAAACTACTATTAAAATCAATAAAATCATAATATAAGTTAAAATCGTTACATAATCTACGAAAAGGAAAATTACATCCATAGTTCGTTCTATAAAAATCTAAAGAAAGACGACGATAGTGGCGTGAAAATCTTGCTGGAATACTGAAATTCAGGTTATAAAGCAAAAACTCAGAATCGATATCACCTTTAACCAGATTAAAAACAAAACAAACCCCAAAACAGCCCTTCTACGTTCTAAAGTTGGAAGTTTTATCAAACCTAATCTAGCATCATATGACGGAAACCCATTGGCATAATCCCATCATAAGCCACGTAAACAGAATAATAAAAACTGCTTCTGCACAGACTCTATTGAATCACTATGACAACGATAGTATGGATTCCATACTGCTCTGTAAAGGGCTGATTTTGTTCTGCTAACGCCAAATGTGGTGCTACTAAAATTTTTGGATTGCGTCTTGGATTGTCACACACATTAAAAATCACTTCAAAATTGGAAGAAGTTGTCGATCAAACGGTGGATATTGCACTCTACTTTATTTTTTTTTTTAACACAGTAAGGACCTAAACTGGGGACAAAATAAAGGATTCCTTGTGGCAACATCTTATGCCTCAAAATAATTTCTCTTTTTCTATTTATATACGACATGATTCTTTTGATACACCAGTTAAGCACCACAATTTTTGACTTAATATTGTATTCACATCATAATTATTTAAATTGCATTAAGAGAGCCCACATAATATTTCCAAAACTTTCCTTTATAATGCCTTTAAGACAAAATTCTTATATTTTATATTTTTTTCCACATCCCTACGGGAAAATATTCTGAGCAGAAAAATTTAATCATTTTCCATTTTTCTTTAATTTTCCCAAAGGAAGAAAAATTTAATTTGAAGACTTTAAGGCATAACAGTAAAATGTTATTTTTTTTAAGGGAACTTTTTATACAATTTTTTATATCAAATTTTTTATATCAAATTAATAAAATTAATAAAAAAATGGAGAGGAAAAACGTACCAAGTTTTCATTTTCAAAGTAAAGCTTTCCCTCAAAGCATTCATAAAGCAACGGAAAACTGCAACTTACCTAAAAAGAAAGGAAAATAAAAATTAAAAATTTTTTAAAATTAAAAAAATAATCAAAATTTTTAAAATACCGCCCCCCATCATACATCAATATGAAATTAATTTGAAAGCGGCTTTGTATAAAGACACACAAAAATAATAAATTTTTTTGGTTTTTTCATATTGAACCCTCGTCAATGACCCCTTAAGCTTAAGCTCAAGCTCAAGCTCAAGCAAACAAAAAATGAATTTCTCACAGAAAGTTAAAGAAAAAAATGTTTTGATTGGAATGAAATTTGAGAAGTTTGTAACCTGTTTAAAGGCATTTTGAACCCCCTTTTCGGGTAAACAGCTAAACACACACATGGTTTTCTTTTCATTTTTGTGATTTTATTTGATGGTAAATATTTGAAAATAAAATTAAAATCCATGATAAACATCTGCAAATAATTTAAAAATTTTTTAAACCATCATTACCAGCAACATTCATCATTATGGTGGTATGGTATATTCAGTCTATTTTGTGATTTTAAGTCAATATTGGCTTTAGTAATTGGTATCGTATTTTACAAAGAAAATATTGAAAAAATATTTTAAAACAAACCAACAATGTTTACCTAAGGTACAGTGACACAAAGTGATACAATTTTAGACTCTGAAAATGTAAACATTCATATGTTTACAGCGACTCCACTTTAATTAGATGTTTTTAACCCTTGAACTGTTTAATTTTGCTTCAAAAAAAAACCTTATTCTGCCTTCTTTATTATTATTTTCCCCAGAAAACGAGTATAGTCGTCTTAAACCGAGTAAAATGTTTCTGCCTATAAAAGTAGACAATTATGACTGAAAACCAAACATTCTGTGGCGGTTTTTTTTAGAAAATATATATTTTGTAACGGTACTTCTGCGAAATTTGTTACTTCAGCTTAGTACAAGTTATTGTCGCCATACTAATGAATGCTCTCAAACGTAAATTTTTTAAAAATCTTTTATTTGAACTTTATTAGGCAAAAAAACTTTCAGTAGACTCGTTAGGTTAGGTTAGGTTAGAGAACGTGTACTTGCAATTAAGACAAGTACAGTACCCTGAGGTCGAATTGACCTATTGTAAAACGTCCTAGTTTCTCACACCGCTTATGTTGTGTGTGTTATTTTTATCCATGAGTGATGGGCCCTACAGTTTAAAGTGGACTCCGAACGACAGAAACTTTCTCATTGCAATTTTATTTACTCTCAGAGTTTTTGTCAGAAATCTAAGAGGAAGTCGCCAAAGAAATACTTTTGGTATTTTGTCATGGTGTCTGGCCTGGGGCTCGAACCCTGGCTTTAAGTCTAATAAGCCAACACACTACCTACTAGACTACGGCGACTTCTAAGTAGACTCGTTAAATAACAATACAAATACGATTTTATATTTCTTCAAGACGAGTATACTCGACATTATGCCAAACAGAATCTATTTCACTTTGACGTGTACACTCGACATAAGCATTTAAAGGGTTATTAAAGTCTTGTAACCATTTCTTGAGAGTTATAAGAAACACTGTGCTTTGAAATTTTTCTTTCTTTCATTAACGCTTTCACGCCGGCGCTTAATACTTTTCGTGTCGTGGCTCTCATGTATTTTTTTGACAGTCGAAGTGTTAAAGATCTAAATATTTGGTATTACGTATCGTCTAATAGCAGAATCAACAGCGTACCACCGGTGGCACACGCCGGCCGATTAGACAGTCTAGTGCGAGTCAGCGATGACACGCGCCAGCATGGACGTGTTAAGTACTGCGGCGCTTTTTGGTAAATCTATATAAGACTACGATTATAACACATTGCAGATACATAAATGATATACCAAATAATTCGGTGCAAATTGCAAGAGTCTGACAATCGCAAGAAAGAAACTGTATAATTCCCTCTTGATGCTGGCTGCAAAGTAGTTTGTCTGCTCATATTGAAATCAGTGACTATTTTTACCAATTAGCAGCCACTTTTTCTTCTTACCAAACAATCCTGTCTGGTCTATAAACCATGATCAACGAACTCTGATTCCATACTGGACTTAATTATTTGATTTGAAACCAAATGCCACTCTGTGCAACCGTATTGAGAAAATCGCTTTAACTAGCTTGACTCGATGGTGATTGGAATCAAGTTTCATACCGAATTCCAATTTACTTGAAGATCACACTGGAGGATCTGTAGGAACAGAACAAACCACGTATGAATACAATCAATTGAGATTGGAAAGTTAATCGAATAATTTGTATCGCAGAGATTGGTACCAGACACCAATGTTTATCAGCGTTTAACTGAAAATTTAGCCACCATTGCGGAAAGTATTAAAAAACTTCAAAAACGTAGCAAGTGGGCGAGATTCACAGCAACTGCAGACTGCAAACTTTATTTAAATACAGTATCCTCCGGATGTAAACACCCTAGAAATAATAATTTCCCGCTCAGTAGCATTAAAACTTAAGCAATCGCGATTTTTGCTTGAAAATTAATCCCCTTCTTAAGCATTCCTCGCTTATAAACGCGAAAAATTGTACTTCAGACTTTAAATTTACTTAAAAAAAAAACTCGTTTATAAGCAACCACTTTCTTTCCAAAATTGATTCTGTTCTACAGCTCTCTCGTTCAAGCGATTAAACGTTTCTGGATTTCTTGAGCTAGTGAGAGCCTATGTTCACCATCAACGCTATACGGCAGATTTATTGGAAAAAGTATAAAAATAAGTGGACAGCGCAATGCAATTCCATATAATGTTGCTTATGGTTTCATTTTCCTTGAGGCAGAGACTGTACTCTGTCCCATCCAGAAAACATTAAAAACTGGGGCAACACATTCACAGATAATTGATTCCTAATAGATACAACCTACAATCCACCAATGTTTGCCTTCCATAATTTGTAAAACTCTACTAATAATCTGATCTGGCATAGGTCTTGGTGGAGCCGACGACATAATTCTCTGCCTAGTGAATGCTACAACAGGACTCTGGACTATGTCTATGTTCACCACACCAAGTTGTAGAAGATGAAAAAAGATCTCTTTGACCTGCCAGCATTTCATCAATTACAAAGCTATTGCTATCGGAGAGACAAATAGAATTCTATCAGCTTGAATGACACTCGGCTATTCGTTCTCAGGTGCAGGATTTCAATAAAAGAATAACCCTCTTAGAAGTATGGTCTTGCTGAGCATTTTTAAAAATGCGTATATCGGGGGAATACTGTATTTGGCTCTAAAGAGTTACAAGAATCAGAACTTAATAGTCACTAATACTATTGAAGAAAACACCGAAAAGATGGCATAGGAAAAACCATTTTTTTCAATAGAAGTTCATTTCAATTTGAATTGAAAACCTCGCAACAATGTTCAATGCAATCCAGGAGGTTGTAAATTCCATGCCCATCACACTTTTCGGTCTGTTACAATTTAAGTTTGTAAATTTTTATTATGTTTTCACTGTTTGAAAAGCAATTCTTTAAATAACGATTTCAATGTTAAATAAAACAAATTATTTACCTTTATTTCTTTATTTGAAATAAATGCTTCTTTCTATTTAACTTTTTTCTAAAACTTTACTAATCACGATCGCGATCAATTTATTACGAAGTGAATAATACAACAGAATTTATACGTATTGTTTGTAACTGCAACTCACTAACTACTGACTAGCAACGCTGTTTTACAATCTATTTATACTTTACTATTATATGTGGTGTGTGGTAACTTCGAGAATCTTATTGTCTCTATGTTGTTTTGTTATTGTTTTATTATTGTGGAATCCGCAAGGGAACAGAACAACAGGACGCTTTGTTAACGCATAGAAAAGACATACTAATGCCTAAATGACTTGCAGTGGAAAAAGTTGGAGCAAGCAGAAGGCGTTAATACAAAACAGAGAGACGTTCAGCAAATTTACTGGGACCCTTTATTCCTTACACAAACGACGAAAAATGAAATAAGAAACTTCGGTTATCGGTATTGTTGAATTTATGCCAAAATCTTTAATATTCATTCAATCAGAATTATGACCTAACTTTTCACACCACATATGTTTATTTTTTATTATTATTGAATCTTTTCTAATGAAATTTACAATAGTTTTCAAATCCTAAAGCTAGTTTTGAAGGTTAATAGTTAGCACCAGCGTGTTAACTATATATTGTATTCAAATCCTATAATTATACATACATACATAATTGGTCATTACAACCCTCAGTCAGGATTACGGCCTAGTTTATCACACCACTGATGTTGTGTGTGTTAATTTTTATACATGAGTGGCGGGACCTACAGTTTAAAGACGACTCCGAACGACAGATTTTTTTTTTGAGAAACTTTTCATGGCAATTTTATTTACTCTCAGAGTTTTTGCCAGAAATCTGCTGGGAGGAAGTCGCCGAAGAAATACTTTTTGTATTTTATTTCGATATCTGGCCTGGGGCTCGAACCCTGGCTTTTCGTCTAATAAGCCAACACACTACATACTAGACCACGGCGACCTCAATCCTATAATAATACTACATTAAAAATTAGGGTCAGTGCAGCCGTCGAGCGAGGCTCAATGTGTCACTTCGTTTTAACCTCTGATGGCCGTCGAACTGAAGCAGGTCCCTTGCTAATGCGTTGGGGTGAATCGTTAGTTTACCGACGTATTTTATGGCGAATTTTTTAATTTCTTCCTGAATTGTAGGAATGTTGAGATCTCTATGGATATTGTCGTTACGAATATACCATGGAGCGCAAACAATTTGTCGTGTGTGTGTGTTAATTTTATACATGAGTGGCGGGAACTACAGTTTTAAATTGAATTGCGAACGACAGATTCTTGAGAAACTTTTTCATGGAGATTTTATTTTTACTCTGAGTTTTTGCCAGAAATCTGCTGAGAGGAAGTCGGAAGGAATTCTTTCGACCGCAGTAAGTCTTACATACATATACATATCACAACCCTTCAGTCAGGATTACCTAGCTTACACCACTCATGTTGTGTGCGTTAATTTCAAACATAAGTGGCGGGATGTCGACTCGACAGATTTTTGAGAAACTTTTTCATGGCGATTTTATTTTTACTCTGAGAGTTTTTGCCAGAAATCCGCTGAGAGGAGGTCGTCGAAGAAATATTTTTTTCATATTTTCGTTTTGATGCCTGACCTAGGATACGAACCCAAGCTTTACGTCTAATAAGCCAACACACTACCTACTAGACTACGGCGACTACAAGCAGTAAGTCTTATTGGAATCAAAAAACAGTCTTCTGAATTGAAGTAAATTTAAAGCTTTTGTCTGCCACTGTAAGTGCAACGTTCATCATTGCGTTAATGAATCCTTCAACAATTATGATGAAATACTTAAAAACGGTTAAGATTCAGTAAAGTAAACTTTTTATTTCACAAAATTTTTAAACAGGAACAGAACAGAACAGAAAATCTTGAAAGTCTCCATAATTTGAAAGGAAAACGAAACAACAACAATAAAAAAGAAGAAACATGTGTCAACGGAAATAAACGGAATGTAATCATCATTGTGTTGACAATGTTGCAAGTTATTATTGTTTCGTGTATTGTGTTCTTAAAACGTTGTTTTGTTGTTATTCAGAACAATAATGACGAGGACAGTTGTTAACAAATTATGAAATATAATTACACAATTATATTTACTTTTATTATTGTTGTTACAACAACAACAACAACAACAACAATAATATGCTTGAACAACACCAAAAAAAAAAATACTTGAAAAATATTCTCATGATTCTATTGAAGCTGTTTTGTTCATACATTTCAAAAAAAAAAAAAACAGAGGAGAGATATTCGTTGATGTTTTTTTTAAGTTTTTTTCATTTTCATTTTCTTTATTTAATTTGCAACTTGTTATGGCCAAAACTGGTGCTGGAAACTGTTTCATTCAAGTACAATTTAGCTGTTAAAACGTTAATGGATTTTATACACGGATTTGGAATTGGATTTGCAACTGCTATTGCAGCAGCCGAGTAGTGTGGTTGTTTCTAAAGGAATTCATGTTTTTTTTCCTTATGAGAGTTGCAATTAAAATTGAAAGGCTGTTTCGCTAAACAGGAATAAAATAGTCTTGTGAAAAAGTTTCCTTATTTGGGGAAAAAAAAAAACAAAAAAATTTGTAATGTTTGTTGAAATTTCATGATTATTTATTAAGAAAAAAAAAACAAAAAAAAAACTACCAAACGAGGTTATTTTAATATTTCTCCGGATTTCCATAATTAAATTATGATTTACTAGCATGTAATTTCCAATTTTGTTGGTTTTTCCTAAAAAAATAAAAACACATTTGGCGTTAACAGAGCAAAATTTTCTCTTAACAGAGCACTGTTAGCCTTTTAAAAATATCCCTCAGAATAAGCCCGCTTGTTTAGGAGCTAAATTTAAGATATATGTATATGAGGTCTTGTAGTCGCCGTAGTCTAGTAGGTAGTGTGGCGGCTTATTAGACGTAAGGCCACGGCTCAAATCCCAGGTCAGACATCAAAACGAAAATGTGAAAAAAATATTTCTTCGACGACTGCCTCTCAGCGGATTTCTGGCAAAAACTCTGAGAGTGAATAAAATTGCCATGAAAAGTTTCTCAAAAATCTGTCGTTCGGAGTCGACTTTAAGCTGTAGGTCCCGCCACTAATGTAAAAAATTAACACACACAACATAAGTGGTGTGAGAAGCTCGGACGTAATCCTGACTGAGGGGTTGTAATGACCAATTATGTATGTATGTATGTATATGAGGTCTATGAGTACCATACCACATTCAAAAAAGGTTCCAACGCCTCTTAATATAACCAGCAATATAGTTACATAGCAAATGACATGGTATTGAGGTATACGTGTGGGAAGATAAATTCCAATTTGAAAATCCAAGACACAATCCCTAAATTTTAGCAGCACCACATTTAGAGTTAACAGTGCAAAGATTTCTCTTAACAGAACAAAACTTGCCCTTAACAAAGCACTGTTAGCTGTTTAACAGTATCCTCTGAACAAGCCCACTTATTTAAGAGCTAATTTTAGGACATAAACAAGGTCTATGAGTACCATACCACATTAAGAGGAAGGTTCTAAGCCGCTTAATATAATATTAGCAATATAGTCACTTGTAAAGTGATGTGGCATTGAGAGAATTGGCTTTGAAAATATAAATTTTTTTTGCTTGAAAATTCTCTAGAAGATCAGTGGACATTTTGGAACATATGGGACATAGTACACCAATCCGATTATATGCAAATGGTAGTCCATAGTAGCATTTTATCAAGGATAATCGTGCAACCCGAGAAAATTAACACCATCCATCCCCCACCAACCATTCTATACATTTCAATTCTGTTATTCCCAATAAATAATGATCATAATGAGAATTAGATTTGATGTCGATAGTCCGCTATAATTACAAAACAGTGGCACAATCTATTTGTTGCCACTGTAAAGTGGTTAACATTGTTCTGTTAACATCAGAATTTGTTATGTTAATGCCAAAGGTGACTCTGCTGAAATTTTTGGTTTGTGTCTTGGGTTTTGAAATTCGAATTTATCTTCAAACACATTGAGTTACGCGTGCTCCCTCTGCATCTGCATTTTCGTCGTTGGACGTCGTAAAATAATGCCGATCCATGGCCATTTGCTTTTTCAGTTCTCGATTTTAGCGGGTATACATGACTTGGTATACAGTGTGGCCAACACAGAGAGATTGTATTTGACAGAGACGTCGGTTTCGAAAGGGCGGTATCTTGTGGGTGGTTATTTGAGTCAGGCTTCAAAATACGAATATTTAGTAGACTTAAAAGCATTCAGAATACTCAGTTTTATTTGCGTAAAAATGATTTCACACTCACACGAATTGAAAATGTCTTCTATTTGTATGTTTACTCACCGTATTACATACATACATACATAATTGGTCATTACAACCCTTCAGTGAGGATTACGACCTAGTTTCTCACACCACTTATGTTGTGTGTGTTAATTTTTATACATGAGTGGTGGGACCTACAGTTTAAAGTCGACTCCGAACGACAGATTTTTGAGAAAATTTTCATCGCAATCTTATTTACTGACAGAGTTTTTGCCAGAAATCTGCTGAGAGGTAGTCGCCGAAGAAATACTTTTTGTATTTTGTTTTGATGTCTGACCTAGGATTTGAGCCCTGGCCTTAGGTCTAATAAGCCGACACACTGCCTACTAGACTACGGCGACTTACTGACAGTATTTAAAATATTTATTACGGGTAAATTTAGAACGCGTAGGTGTGCCCTTTTTCATTCGTTAACTCAAATTGCGGCTATTCATTGTCGGCCAGTTGAAAATGAGTGCCGGATAGACAGATAGTTATGGTCTCTTCATGGCAGTAGACGCTCTAGGTCTCTGATAAGAATGCAGGGTTGCGATTTGGCTTTACCTTGTGTCTGTGATTACAGGACATGGTCTCAATGACAGTAATGCACTGCACTTGAATGTAAAATATTAATAGTAGTACTAGTAGTCTCCTGGTGAATATGGAATTCTCTAAGAGTGTGAAAATAAATTAGAATTTAAAAATCCAAGACGCAACCCAAATATTTTAGCTGAGCCACATTTGGCGTAAACGATGCAAAAATTTTCTCTAAACAAAGCTAAATTTGCCCTTCACAGAGAACTCTTAGCTGTTTAACAGTATACATCTGAAAACGCCCACTTGTACAGGAGCTAATTCTAGGATATATGTATACACACACATGAATTCTTCCCAGAATCAGTTTGGTATCTCAGATTTGTAAGAGAAACACCTTGCGGTTTGGATATTAATGCTATTTTTAAAATGCTGATAACATCTTTAGAAGGTTATCTAAGAAACTATATATTACGAGTACTTTTAAGGAGCCATCCTTCGCATTGATTTAAAATAATTCTTATAGTCCTTAGCTACCACGCGTCATACATATACTGAGCGCCAAAAGTGAGTAAACACCTTTGAAATAGTTCACTTTCTTAGGATGGCGAAAAAAGTAAATGAGAATACTTATAAAATGTTAAAACAAAAACAACAATTCATGATAAAGGAACTTTTTTATACTTAAGAACAAAAGTGTTGGCTCATTTAGGGCGCAGTGTATATACATATATATGTATCTAATTGACCATTAAAATCCCTCAGGCAGGATTACGATCTAGCTTCTCACACCACTTATGTTGTGTGTGTTAATTTTATACTTGAGTGGCAGTTTTAAAGTCGACACCGAACGACAGAGTTTTGAGAAACAGTTCATGGCAATTATATTTACTCTCAGAGCTTTCGTCATATTCGGCGATTAATCATATTCAGTGTTAAAAAGTTTTCTAGCTTTTGTCAAGATATAGATAATGAGACAGTGGTTTAGATTCACCGGCACTACATTAAAGATATTCCTTCCTTCCAACTATTCATCTGAACTTTTCAATCAAATCTCGCATCAGTAAATATTACAGCTCATCTTAAGTATATTTTCCTGTAAAAATTTATTTCTAAAAAGATCCCACAAGTCCGTTTACTAATTATGGATTGCTTTCTTATTTTCAAAAAATATTTTTCTTTAAGATTAACGCAGCAAATCACATTGAACTTGTTTTCCTATCATCATTACCATCAACATCACCATCACTTGATTGCTTCCCATCCAATACGTCAACTAAAGTTCATTATGTGCAATGAACTTTCTTTAAAAAAAAAGAAAATTCACAGTCATCTAGCAGACACCAGTCCAAAAATTTCAATATCAATATCACTCATGACACACAACATGACTTTCTCCAAATGGCTGGCTAATGGTACATATATTCCTTGGGAGGTAGAAAAACTAAATTAAACCGAAAAACTACTGCAACTTGTAATCGAAACGGACACTTGGTTGTCTCCTTCAAAAAAACAATAACAACAACATCTACACACATTCATACATTCATTCGTGCAAAGCAAACTTAACGAGCGAGCCAACCAACCAATCAACTAACCATCCGTCCGTCCATCCGTCCGTCCAACCGACTAGCCAACCAATTTGATTGTGTGTTAAAACTATTTCCGCTTTTATTACATATTACTTGAGCCAACATGACTCTACACATCTAAACTTGGACATTTGCCCACATCGTTACCGGCATTTGCTCCGTATAACTGTGCCTGTGTACGTGCCTCTCTACATTTATTTCAAGAATGTGTTGCAGTATTGTAGGAATATATGTATCGAATTAAAACGTAGTGCTACACAGACAGTAAGTCAGACAAAGCGAGAGACAGACAGACAGACAGACGATTACATTATAATTTATATCAAGAATAAATGTTATTTTACATAATTACAATGTCTATACATACATACATGGACTGGATATTACAAAAAAATATATTTCGCAGCTCCACACTCAAAGAAAAATTAGTTGAATTTGTAAAAAAAAAATCACATAAAAAATGATTTTTTATTTCTGCAATAGCACTTGGAAAGATTTTGAAAACGAAAAAGTAGAGACATTTTTATGACTGACTGACAGACTTACAAACAGTTTATGGAGAAGATATACATACAAATAGGTCATTACAACCCTTCAGTCGGGATTACAACATAGCTTCTCACACCAATTATGTTGTGTGTGTTAACTTTATACTATACGTGTGGCTTATAGTTAGAAGTTGACTCCGAAAGACAGATTTTTTTACGAAACTTTTCATGTCAATTTTTATGAGCTCTCAGAGTTTTTCCCAGAAATTTTTTTTTTTGATGTGTGTGAAGATAAATTCGAATTAGCAAAGACAAAAACCAAATATTTTAACATAGGTAATGCTAAAGTTAACAGAGCAATATTAAGTGGTTAACAGAAAATACCAAAAATAGTCAAGGAAGAAATCACCCACAATACGATATCGGAGAATGGAATTTAAAACTGTGTTCCACACGTTCCTGAGTGAAACAGCTGCTCTGGTAAATCGGCAATACTTAAAAAGTTATTTGTTTTAAGAATGTCTGGATAGGATGAACATAGCTGCCAGATAAATGAGGCACCATATTTGAGAAAATATCGTCAAAGACGTTTATTAAAATCGTCAAAAAATCGTCAGAAAAAAACAAATAAATAAACTAAGATTTTAAAAACCAAAATTATTTCTATTGTAGTAAAACATATCATATACATATGTATGTCGCTGTATGTACATACATATCTCAGCTCAAAAATAAAACATTTAAAAAATTTTTTTTTTAAATTATAAGCTAGCGTCCCTCATCTTCATTTATTAATTTTTTTTTCCAAAAAAGGGGTAAAATTTTATATCATTTTCAGGAAAAAATTGTTTAGGGTTTAAACAATCTATCCCATTGTTGACACATAAGCGCAGCAATAATATTGCATCATCTGAATCTATGGGTGGTGTAAATATTAAGGTCCCAGAAGCTCTTGACATTCTGAGCAAGAAAATTCAGCGTAATGTTGGCTTCAACCGACATATTTTTCAGTTCCTTCAGTTCCTTCTTAAGATCTTATGATCTTACTATTTACACCATTTGTAACCGACCGAGACTGGAATACAACTCTCTTGTATGGTTCGGTGCCCCAACGTTTATTTTGAGGTTTCTCGATCGTGTACAGCAGAGGCCGTAGTAGCTCGTTAATGATGGTAGTGTATCCAATGTGGTTTGCGTTTCAATGTTCTATTGCTTCGACAAAAGGATTTTGCTCGAACGAAATAAGGGGACTTTTCCCGATAATCATATATTCCTACGTAACGCTCGTCTTTCTTGGCCACCACTTCCTTACGTAGTCGATTGGCCAGTGGATCGCACACCGCGTTACAGAAAAAATATATTTTTTAGTCGGACTATTCGTATGTGGAACTCAATTCCTGCAGAGGTCTTTCCTGTTACTTACGGTATAAATATATACAAGCCTAGCGTCCATAAACACTGTTCCCTCTTTCCTTCTTCAAATAACATATTTTCATAGTTCCAAACACAATGCCATCGATCCCATGAGTGTCGTTCGTACGAAACAAAATAACGGCGCTTGTCTTTGTTCTTCCGATGGTAATATTAGAAGCTATACTCGAATTTTTAAAATTGTCTGCAACGGAAAATGATAAATTATGCTCAATTACGAGGTTATTTAGAAGTTGTAATTTTTTGGCTTTTAAGGGGATAAGGAATAAAATACAGAAAAATCATCACAGGTATTCGAAAGTAAGTTAAAAATATAATACTTTACTTCTTTTTTTTTACTAATATAAATTTCCAATAGTAGCAATTGCAAAGCAAGTACAAAGCTTAAAGTGGCTTTCAATGTAGTAAAGTAAAGAATATGATGAAAATTGTAATTTTTAAAAATCGTCAAAATAAGGGCATAAATCGTCAAATCGTCAATACGATATTTTTGGAGAGCAAAATCGTCAAATCTGGCAGCTGTAAGAATGAACGATATTGTGTAAAAATGTGGCTTGCTCCAGGTATCCCGCTAGAGCCACACCTTAGGGTCTAAGCTCCTTAGAACCCTAATAAGTGGTACATCTCAAATAATTTTGGTATCAGTAACCAAATTCATTGAATATGGTTTTCGGCCATTTAAGAAGTCTACAACTAAGGTCTACATTGCTGAAGGAGTATAGCAAAAGATTTTTATCGAAAATATTGTGATGATTGACAAGATTTTTCATTCAAATGTCATATTAGAGTTCGACTAGTTTGCAGAAACCAATACAGACAATGATGGTTAATCCATTCGCTGCCAAGCCTAAATTATATGAAGTCATTCCCATTGCCATTTATACTTTGAGTGTTATTGTTTACCAAAACCCTGTTATTTCTTGGTAAGAGCGTCAATCGTACGTCAATCATACCCCAAGAATAAAGTTCCCTTCATTATCTTGATGCTATTCGTCCCACACAAAAAAAAAAAAAAAAAAAAAAAAACAACTCGCAAACGTAGAGTTTGTGGAACGAAAAGCATTCGAAAGGAGACTCGATATTACTGTCCGAGCTGTCCTGATAAACCTCCTCTATGTATTGGACTTTGTTACAAATCCTATCATGAAGATAAGGTATCATAAGTGATTTAGTTGCTATAAAATTTTGTTATAAATACACGATGAAGTTGATTTTTGCGTGAAAGGTAAGCATACGGTTATAAGAAATAAAGTATTATTTTGGCAAAAAAATTTATTTGTAGTAATTTTCAAGTTTTTTATATATTTATATTATTTTTGTGGCAATAAAAATTAGGTAATTCAATAGCCTGCATGATATAATATATTTAAATTAAGACGAGTATACTCGTCTTGGCAGTGCGGGATACCCTGTCAAAGACGAGTATACACGTCCTTGGCAGCGAGTGGGTTAAATAGACCATCTCTATAAAAAAAAAATTACTTTGAACATGAAATTCTATGGTAAACTGACAACAACAAACATCTTAATTTTAGCCACAAAGAAATGGCCTTGATATCAAATTGAATGAACCAATAATGAACTTTTTTTCAGCCATTACTTTAGGCCAAAAAGAAAGGAAAAATAATACTTTTTGAGTGTAGTTTTTTTGGGGGTATTTTGTTTGGTATTGTAATATTGTTGTTAATTTTGTTTTTTATTCAAACAAAGTTTGTTGTGAAATATTTACACACAAAACACGTGAGTGGTTTTCCACGACGTTGAACAATAATGATACTGCCGCCCACCTCATCAACAACGAGTAAAGAAACACAATCATACCGACAACGCTGAGCTCGACATGTCTACTCTCTATATCCAACAACTCAAGGCAGCAGGCAGTTTACGGTTATGAGTGAGAAGGCAAAAAAAAGTTTATTCAAGAACGTGAACGTGAGCGGGAGCGGTAAAATGTTTCAAACGCATAAAAACAAAACTAATGGGGAAAACTATATCATAATACGGTACCCGCAAATTGTTAAAATAGTTTAAAAATAATTCAAAAGCGTGTTAACACAAAAGTATTACAAACAAGAGGAGGAAAAAAGTGCACAACAAAATAAAACTGACACACCTACAATCCACTACATTTGAATACATTGCTGGGGTATGACATTCGTAGTAATAAAAGCCAACTTCGTCTGCACTCTCCTCCCCACCCACCACAAACATAATGTTAAACGTCAATAAATGAAAATATTTACTGTGCAGCATAAAATAGAACACAGAGAACACAATTTAAAAGAAAAAAAGAAAAAAACTTGAAATGTTAATAAAACAAAATGCTTACCGAATAACAACTCTTTGGAGAAAAATTAAAACAAATAAGACACTCAAGTGTCCAAAAGTGTTGTAGGCGAACACCTTTTTTTCACACACTCCCCCCCCCCGTTCATATGAAAAAATAGTTTGTGGTAGCAAATAAATAAATTCGCTAAAGTTTAACCATTTTCTTTGGTTTTTAGTTTTTGTTGTTTGTTGTTTGTTTTTTTCTGTATGTTTCTGGTTGCATTCCACAGTTTTTCCATGTTTTTTTCGGCATGGTTTCTTACCCAAAAAAAAAAAAACCAAAACTGAATTGCTTTTCAGCACTCTGATTGAAGTGCAGCAAATAAAACAAAATTTAATTAAAAACTGCGAAAATTGACACACATTGGAATGGAATGCAAGCGCGGCATTTGGTCATATTAAAATTGCTCATTTAATTAGCCCTACCGCAGGTATAACAGGCACAAGATACAGTAAGTAAGAAGATAAATGAAATCCCTATAGATACCATATGTTATGGCAAACTGGGTACTGTACCAGAACCAATGTTAATTCGAAAATGAGTCACTAAATGCTAGACTTTTGGAATGAAACACAAGTTTGTCCTTAAAAAAAAATATTTTTCAATAAATCTATGACCTACGTTTGTCTAAATCGTTCTCCCTTCAATATCTAATCAGATGATCGCAATGGAATGTGTGTGAAGATAATTTCGAGTTTAATAACCCTGGACACAAACCCACAATTTTAGCAGCGTCACCTTTGGCATTAATATTAAAAATTCTGAAGTTAACAGAACAATGTTAACCACTTAACAGTGGCAACAAATAGATTATTCATCTGTTTTGCAATAAAATTTAATTCTCATTATGATCATCATTATTTGTGAATTGAAATGTATAGGAAAGTTGGTGGTTTGAAGACGCCGTAGGCTAGTAGGTAGTGTGTTGGCAGACATCAAAACGAAAATATGAAAAAAATATTTCTTCGGCGATTTCCTCTCAGCAGATTACTGGCAATAACTCTGAGGGCAAAAAAGATTATAATTGCCATGAAAAGTTTTTCAAAAATCTGTCCTTCGGAGTCGACTTTAAACTGTAGGTCCATACCATAAGTGGTGTGAGAAGCTAGGTCGTAATCGTGACTGAAGGGTTGTAATCACCAATTATGTATGTATTTATGTAGGAAAGGTGGTGGAGGATGGAGGGTTTTTTTCGAATCCCAAAATAATTCCAACTATCCCACTACCACAGTTCGAGAGAGGACCCTCTGGACTACCATTTGCATATAGTCGGGTAGGAGTACTATATCCCATATGTTCCAAAATGGCCACTCGTCTTCTAGAGAATTTTCAAGCAAAAAATTTATATTTTCAAAGGCAATTTTCTCAATACCATATCACTACATTGGGGATTATATTAAGAGGCCTTGGCACCTTCTTTTAAATGCGGTATGGTACTCTTAAAAGCTGCAGAGATGAGGAAGAAGAGGAGACTGTCCCTCATCTGCTGGGTACATGCCCGGCTCTATGCCAAAGGAGAAGGAAGTACTTGGGTACTACATGGATGATCTGGAGGAACTGTCAGGGATTGACATTGGCAGCCTAAATCGCTTCATCAGGAGCTCCGAATGGTTTCGAGACTAGGGTATAACGGATGACTGTGGTAGCATAATGGACACAATGCGGCCTAAGTGTGTCCATCAAGGAATTTTTCATGGATGGGCAGCCACCTCTACCTACCTACCTACCAACCTACCTACTACCTACTCTTAGACCTCGTATATATCGTAAAATTAGCTCGTAAACAAATGGACTTGTTCAGATGGCTACTGTTAAACAGCTAACAGTGCTCTGTTTAGGGCAAATTTTATTCTGTTAAGAGAAAAATTTGTACTGTTAACTCTAAATGTGGCGCTGCTAAAATTTTTGGATTGTGTCTTGGATTTTCAACTTCATGGTTTCGCCATTTCTCCAGGTTTGGCAATAAAAACTAGTCATTTGTGGCTGAATCCAGAAATGCATTTCGGGCTTAATTAATGGGCTTTCGCCATTTTTGCACGAACATAATTTTTTTCATTGTCTCCTCGCACCCACAAGTCTGCTATCAAGGGCTATCATACAGCAATTGTTCAAATTTTGACTAAAGTTGACAGAAGCAGTGTCGTACTTTCAGTTTAAAGGCGAGAAATTTAAAGAGTCATAAGGTTATTCGACCAATATTATTGTAGCATGCCAACATGTTTCTTCTGGGAGTAAGCTCCCAAAAATTTTACAAAAATTTGACTCAATGTGACTCTAAATTCATCTGCAATTGTCTTACATGCATACATAATCGATCATTACAAACCTTCAGTCAGGATTACGACCTAGTTTCTCACACCACTTCTGTTGTGTGTGTTAATTTTATACATGAGTGGCGGGACCTACAGTTTATAGTTGACTTCGAACGACAGATTTTTGAGATAATTTTCATGACAGTTTTCTCAGACCTTTTGCCAGAAATCTACTGAGAGAAAGTCGCTGAAAAAATTGTTTTTCGTATTTCATTTTGTTGCGTTGGCCTGACCTGAGGTTTGAACAGAGTTCTCATGTCGAATAAGCCAACATGTTACCTACTAGACTACAAGGCTTCTTCTAATAAAAGATAAAGCAATTAAAACTTCTCATGAAAGTATTTTCAATAAAACTTTCAAATAAAACCAATTGAGTCTCCTGTCATTTGCCAGCTGGATCCCCCTTTTCCAGTAACAAGCTCCACAGATTAACATTTATAATTGGCCCATAATTCTCTTGTGTTTAAAGTTTAACTTTAAAATTGTTGAAATAAATTTAAATATTAAAACACGAAATTGTTTTAATTCTCAAATAATCATGGCTAGAATCGTTACATTGCCTGGGTATTGATGCCATGGCATTGGATTACGAAATACTAGCATCATGTGATGTCAAGGTACATATGAATGTACATTCAATGCCCTCTCGTCATTGATGCAGAGAGTAAACAATTGAAAATTTTCAAATATTTGTTCGAAGAAGGCAGCAACAACAATTGAAATTGCCCTCGCACCCCGCTTGAACAGTTATAAACTTTTCGATCAAATTGACTGACTGCACACTTTGTCGTTGTTACACTGTATGGCCGGCCTGCAGCAAACAAATGAAGAGAAACAAACAAACGTAATCATTGGAAAAATAACAACAACAACAACAATGGCCGATTGAGTTTTATTTTTTGTTTTTCTAAACCTTACTAACCACATATGCAACGTATACATGTTTTATAAGTTTGTGTGGATTTGTTGGCTGTTGCAACAAATAATTCTCAAATAACACTTGCCAGGTTACCAAATACTCGACAAATTCAAGCATGAGTGAATTTTTTAAACTCTCCAGTTAGCCTCATGCAGCATGAAACCTAAAATCAATAGCAAGCGACGAAACCATTAAACCAACAACAACAAAAAGCCTTGAAGAGATTTTTAAATTTCTAATGAACAACAAAGACATGCAAACAGACCCAAACGACAAGACACGACACGACATGTCTGAAGTTTCGAAGTGTGCTCAGACTGGTGCACATCTCTTTGCAGCAAAAATTAACCCGACTGAGAAGCAAGACAATTGAGGCGATAATGCCGATTGAAAACAATTTCTCCAGGAGGTTGTCGACAAAAAAAAAACGTACCAAACGAAGGGAAAACAAATAAAAATGCATGTGTCAGCAGTAAGAAGTGACACTTGTGGTCGATAAACAATTGCCAAATTAACTATAATCACTGATGGCAGACAGATAAGGGTAGGAATAGATAAAGAGAGACTGAAGTCCGAGACAAATTGAATATTTGAAAGGCAATGTAAGCATGTGGTATACAGGGTACCACGACATAAAGATTTCAGAACTTATACCAGAGGAATGTAGCATAAGAAGTAAAAGTAGCATAAATAGGGGGAAATAAAGGGTCCGCCAAATAACTTTTTTTTTTGAAAATGTGTTTAAAAAAAACTACTGAATATTTTCTCAAATTTCTTTTTTTATTTGAAAGTACAATCCTTCCGGTTAATAATGGAAAATAATTTCATTCAAATGGCTGCCTCGGCTGGCCTTGCAGTAGCCTACACCAGAAGATGCCGATTTTGGCAAAAAAAAATCATCTTTTCAGATGAAGCTCATTTTGATCTTGGTGGATATGTAAACAAGCCAAATTGTCGCATTTGGGACACAGAAAACCCGAGACTGAATGAGGGTGAGTTGAGTACATTTATGAACCCGCTGATGGGGCACTGCGCCTTACACGAGCAACTGCAAGGAATTGACTTGGTGGAAAATGATAAATGCAGGAATTTTGGTGAAGACAAGGAAGGCGTAGACAATTTTGAAAACATTGCCTAATACCAGATCTTAATATCAAACATAACAATTCAAAGGGAAGTGGTCACGAAGAAATTAAGACCTAAAGAAAGATGTATGTGAAGATAAATTCGAATTTAAAAACCCAAGACACAAACCAACTATTTCAGCATTGTCACATCTGGCATTAACATATGAAATTCTAATGTTAACAGAACAATGTTAACCACTTAACAGTGGCAACAACAGTGGCAATAACAGACTATGTATTGACATAAAATTTAATTCTCATCAAGATCATGATTATTATGGTGGGGGAACGGAAGTAGCTAATTTTCTCATATCCCAAAATTATTCCAGCTATCGCACTACCTCGGTTCGAAAGAGAACCCTCTGGACTACAATTTGCATATAGTCGGGTATGTGCACTATGTCCCATATGTTCCAGAATGGCCACTGATCGTCTACAGAATCTTCACATTGCATGTGACTATATTGCTGATGTTATATTAAGAGGCTTTGGAACCTTCCTTTAAATGTGGTTTAATACTCATAGCTTTAGTAAATATCCTAAAATTAACCCCTAAACAAGTAAGTTTGTTCAGATGGACACTGTTAAACAGCTAACAGTGCTCTGTTAAGACAAAATTTTGTTCTGTTAACGCCAACTATGGCGCTGCTAAAATTTATGGATTGCGTCTTGCATTTTCGAAATTCGAATTTATCTTCACACACAGTTTTACTCATTTGATAACAAGAAAAAAAAACCAATTCAATACCAGTCAGTTAGAAAACATACAAGATTCCTTCGGGGTTTAGCGCTTACACTCATTTGCAACCATGAGATATGTAGCATGTTTCCTCACAATCTGATTGTATCATCATCATCGTCATCATCTATCTATTCATTCCACTCTTCTTCTCAACTGAAACATACTGAAACAATAATTACCCAACGTTATGACATTCAGACGTTCGTCTAGATTGAAATCTTCTTGGAAATAATTAAACATTCGCAACGAACTCGCAAATTAAGTAAATTGACCCACCGTATTTGTATTGTGATTGTGAATACGTGCTGCATTGCGTTGTCAGAATCTAATAAAAAACGACTCGAAACAACAATCGTATACGTTTTGCTTATGGTTCGCAGAATTAAAAATTTTAAATTTTTTATTTCTCTTTCTTTAGCTTCGCCTCTGGTTGGCTAATTTGCATCTCCTTCACGAAGATAGTCCACAATATGATGAGTAATTTACGAGTAGATTTTCAATTCGGCGTAACATTGAAATTCAAATGTAACGATTCGTTAAACATTCTTGAGTTGAGCGTTTAGAAACTGAATTTAAAAATAAATTGTACCCGTGGAGCGGAGTAGGGAAAATATATTCTTATTTTCATGCCATTTCCCAATGAACCAAAAACAAAATTAGAACTTTTACAAAAACACACATACTCGTGCACATACATATGTACATGTACAGAAACACATTCTCTGACAAATGATTGGACGAGCTGGCTGCCGAACATTTATAGTCGATTGTAATATCGAGTGGTTACCAGTTAATCAAGCGAATAAAGCAACACAATCGGAAATCATTTTAACATGAACACATTATGTACTGCAGTGCATTAAAAAAGTTATGTAACGTTTGTTATCTTTGCAGCTCTAATAGGGATTCAAAAACTCTTTTTTCTGTGTTAAAATGAAACTAAATTTCATAACTCATAGATCATGTAACACCGGGTGGGCCATTTATCGGTTTAAATTTGAAACAGCGGTGATTTCGAATCTGGCAATACTTGTGTCATTCAGTACATTATCTCTACTGAACGTAAAGAATCGATTTACGACCAACAGTGCCCTGGTTTCATTGTGGATGCGCCAAGATGTGAGCGTGCGCGTGCAGTATGTACATCCGAAAGTATCCAAAAAGCTGTGGCTGAGAGTGTGGGTGAAAATCCATCAACATCAACTCGTCATCGGTATTAAGAATTGAACATTTTATACATACGTACATAAAGGGTGTTTTTTTATAGAGGTATAGAACTTTAAGTTGGCATTACTTTTCAAGATGGCGACCGATTTAACAGCTGTCAAGTGATTTATTCTCAGTTTGATTTGGCAATTCATCATGAATAGACTCACGCCTGAACAACGCTTGCAAATAGTGCAATTTTATTTCGAAAATAATGGTTCTGTGCGGAAAACGTATCGCGCACTACGTCCATTTTATCGTCGACAAAATCGTCCATCAGAGCAGTTAATTCGATTAACCATGGAACGTTTTCGCACCACGTTTACTCTTATTGATAACTCGCATCCCCAGAGACGCTGTACGGTGCGTACAGAAGAAGCTATTGCTGCTGTAGAGCGTAGCATTGAGGAAGACCCGAATGAGTCCATCCGCCATCGAGCACAGGAATTGGATCTGTGTCCATCCACTTTGTGGAAGATTTTGCGGAAGGATCTTGGTTTGCGTGCTTACAAAATCCAACTCGTGCAAGATTTGAAGCCAAACGATCATCAAGTAAGGCGTAGATTCGTCGAATGGGCCCAAAACGAGATTACCGTTGTTCCCGATTTTCATAAGCGAATTTTGTTTAGCGATGAAGCGCACTTCTGGTTGAATGGCTACGTCAACAAACAAAACTGCCGCATTTGGAGTGAAGGTAATCCTCAAGTGTATGTGGAAACACCGTTACATCCAGAAAAACTGACTGTTTGGTGCGCTTTATGGGCTGGTGGAATCATTGGTCCGTACTTTTTCAAAAACGATGGTGGCCAGAACGTTACAGTCAATGGTGATCGGTGTAGAGCCATGATTACTAACTTTTTCATTCCTGAATTGAATAACCATGATGTCCAGGAGATGTGGTTTCAACAAGACGGCGCAACATGTCACAAAGCGGGGTGACCGCCTAATTTCACGTTTTGGACCTGTGAATTGGCCTCCAAGATCTTGTGATTTAACACCGCAAGACTACTTTCTGTGGGGCTATGTAAAGTCATTCGCCATATTATTGCCGATATACGGCCACAAATGTTTGAAAAAGTCATCGAAAATTGGACGTCCAGATTGGACTACATCCGCGCCAGCCGTGGCGGTCATATGCCAGAAATCATATTTAAAATGTAATGCCACAAGATTATCTTTCGGATAAATAAAATTCATGTCAATCGAATAATCCATCGTTGTTTTATTGCAACTTAAAGTTCTATATCTCTATAAAAAACACCCTTTACATTATTGGTCATTACAACTCTTCAGTCAGGATTATGGACCTAGTTTCTCACACCACTTATGTTGTGTGTTAATTTTATACATGAGTGGCGGGACCTACAATTTAAAGTTGACGAACGACAGATTTTTTGAGAAACTTTTCATGGGAATTTTTTTTATTCAATCCCAGAGTTTTTGCCTGAAATTTGCTGAGAGGAAGTCGCCGTAGAAATACTTTTTTTATATTTTCGTTTTGATGTCTGACCTGGGGTTTGAACCGCGGCCTTACGTCTAATAAGCCAACACACTACTACGTTGTAATGATCAATTATGTATGTATGTATATATGATCTCGGTATGATGCCATACAAAGTTCAATTGGTTCAAGAGTTGAAGCCGCATGCCCATCCGCTTCGTTTTCGGTTCGCTAGATGGGCCAACGAGAAACTGCACGATGACGACGGTTATGGAAAAAATAAAATATCTTTTCGGTTGAAGCTCATTTTCATTTTGATGGGTACGTTAATAACAAAATTGCCGTATTTGGGGCTCAGACAAACCTGCACGTAGTCTTACACTAGCCAATGCACCCATTACGAGTGACTGTTTGGTGCGGCTTGTAGAGCGTAGGCATCATTGGCTCATATTTCTTTTTGAAAATGAAGGCGGCACGACCAATACGATTATCGCACCATGTTAGCGATAATTTTGCACCCGCTCTTCATGGCATTGATGTAATTGATGTTTGGTTTCAACAGGATGGTGCAACATGTCACACATCTCATGCCACAATCGATTTATTGCCTACAACGGTTGATGGCCGTTTCATTAGCCGAAATGGTGATGTCAATTTGCCACCGTTTGACTATTTTCTGAAGGGCGCCGTTAAAGAAAAGCGTTATGCCGATAAACCAGAGACAATTAAGCATTTGAAGGCCAACATTGGTAATGCCATTGCCGAGATACGACTTTATAGAATCGAAAAAATGCATGAGATTTGGTCCAATCGAATGAGGTTCCATTTCTAACCAGAAGAATTCTACTTCACAACAAATAAAATAAATTTGGAAAAACTTCAATCCGATTTTGTTTTCTTGCATTTTTAAATTTAAACTTTTAAATGGCCCACTCTTTTTCATACAAACATAATTAGTCATTACAACCCTTCAGTCAGGATTACGACCTAGCTTCTCACATCACTTATATTGTGTGTGTTAATTTTATACATGAGTGGCGGGACCTACAGTTTAAAGTCGACTCCGAAAGACAGATTTTTGAGAATCTTTTCATGGCAATTTTATTTACTCTCAGAGTTTTTGCTAGAAATCTGTTGAGATAAAATGGCCGAAGAAATAATTTTTGTATTTTGTTTCGATGTCTGGCCTGAGGGTCGAACCCTGACTTTTGGTCTAATAAGCCAACACAATACCTACTAGACTACGGCGACTTCAACAACAAATAAAATAAATTTGGTAAAATTTCGAACCATTTTTGTTTTCTTGAATTTTTAAATTTAAACTTTTAAATGGCCCACCCTTTTTCATACAAAATGTAAGACAAAAATCCATACATATTCATAAAAGGTGTTCAATAGGATACTCAAAAACACCCTTTAGATTCCTAAATAAAAAGAAAACAAAACAAAACTTTATTTAAACTAGTCTTCCCAGCTTTAGTTTACTTTTGTGATGCACTATATTTAAGCATAAATTTATCATCTACGTACACTCGAAAAAAGCAACGGAAAATTTTATAAAAGAAAATAGAAAATAGAACAACTGATACGAATCATCGAACAACATTGTTGGTGGTGGTGGTTGGAAATGGAGTCGAACGAACCATTTTAAAACTTAGCAAAAGAAATAAGGTGCGGTCGTCAGACGATAACAGTTGTTGTTGTATTAGAGGGATTTATAGTCCATTGATTTTAAGAATACTTGCACTTCAACCAAGTACACCCCTGGATTTCGTTGTTAATAATTTCATAAGAAAATTCTTATTCTTACTAATCGATCCCCAGAGCTATTAGGAGTTTTTAAAATAAATTTAATTGGGTTCGTTTACTTGCAATTTAAACACTGAGTCATCCAATGTAAAGTACGTTGTTGTTTTGTTGTTTTTTTTTTCTTTTCATTTGGGAATATTTGTTTAAAAACAAAAAAACAAAAGAGATAAACTTTGCCAAGAATAAGTTTCTTTTTGTTTTTTATTGTCCGCCTTAAAAATTATTTCGTCTTTTATCACAGAAAGAAAAAAAGCAAAAATAAATGAAAAAAATTTGTCTAAATTTTAAAACAACAACAACAACAAAAGAAGAAATAAAAAAATCTAATCGTATTCAGTAGTATTGAATAAAACTGTAAATATGGTACTTGTACGTACAAGTAATTGTAGCCGCATTCGCAGTAGTAGTTTATAGTCATAGTCGTAGTCGTAGTTGTTAGAACGTTTTTTTTTTTATAATCATGTTAATTTTTTTATTGCTTTTTATAATTGAAAGGGGTAGTAAAAAGAAATCCATTATTTCCTCAATTAATGTGATTGTGATTGCTCGATTATGTATTCGTATCGGAGGTATTTTAAAGCATACAGTGTTTATCATCATTTCATCGGGGTTATGACTGCGAGTAGAGAAAATTGGACCTCGGTAGTGAATTACGTAGAGCGCATTCTGAGACGGAAGAAGAGAGATCTTGAGGCTGCAGAACGAGTAAGCATGTCGGCATAGACGATACTGTCACACGTGCCAAGCGTAACCGAGACAACGATTTAGACGAAAGGAATAGTGGAGACGCTTAGATGACTCCTCAACTTTCGATTCGCAATCCGGACGCGGATATAAACATGAAGAGACCAAAGGCCCAAAAGGACTCCACTCCGAAGTAATGCCAGCGTATTTCCGGAGTGCGCACGAACAAGTCCACAGGAGACGAGTGGGGATTGAGTGGGTGAGGGCCCACACACGGAGGATGTGACGGCTTCCTCTATGGTGCGGTTAGGTACATCTACCCCTACTCGGCGAAAAAAGAAATCATCTTTTCATAGATCCCTTACTTAATTGGCCATTAACAACCCGATTAACGTATTTCGACCTACCTTAACACATCCTTCTAGGTGCCACTGCATCTTGCGCGCTTTTGCCAGTTGGTCTCATCTAGGCATGACGGGGCTTCCTCGATTTGGTCCTTCCAATGCAAACAAGGTCGTCGTCTTCGCCGGCTTCCCCAAATTCTCGCATCAAATACCCGTCCCGCCGGAGTATTCACCTCCATTCGAACAAAATGATCGAGCCAGCCCAGCTGTTGGATGTTAATATGCTGCACAATGTCCACTTCGTTGAGCAGCTTATTCAGCTCATTGGTGGATTGGATGCGGAAATTATCACCAACTCGCACTGGACCGAAGATCTTCCGTAGGACTTATTTCTCCATTACTCTTAAGGTTGCTGCACCAGTGCTTAATAGTGTCCATGCCTCATGTTGTGTGCGTTAATATTATCCATAAATAGGGAAACCTAGAGTTTAAAGTCGACTCCATAGGACAGATTTTTGAGAAATTTCATTTACTGCCAGAAATTTATTGAGAGGAAGTCGCCAAAAAATATTAATTTTTTTATTTTGTTTTTCTGCAGATATTTGGATTGGGGTTTGAACCACGGCCTCACGTCCAATAAACCAACACACATACATACTTAATTGGTCATTACAACTCTTCAGTCAGGATTACGACCTAGTTTCTCACACCACTTATGTTGTGTGTGTTAATTTTATACATGAGTGTCGGTACCTACAGTTTAAAATCGACTCTGAACGACAGATTTTTTGAGAAACTTTTCATGGCAATTTTTATTTACTCTCAGAGTTTTTGCCAGAAATCTACTGAGAGGAAGTCGCCGAAGAAATACTTTTTGTATTTTATTTTGATGTCTGCCCTGGGACTCGAACCCTGGCTTTTCGTCTAATAAGCCAACACACCTTCTTCTAGATCACGGCGACTTCAAGATTCTTTCTTACTTAAATGTTCATTACAATCCTTTAGTCAGAATTACGACTTAGCTTCTCACATCACCCATGTTGCGTGCGTTAATATTATCCATAAATGGCGAAACCTAGAGTTTAAAGTCGACTCCAGATAACAGGTTTTTGGGAAACTTTTTCATGGAAATTTTATTTACTCCAAAAAATCTGCTGAGTCCTCACAGTCGCCAAAAAATATTCATTTTTTATTTCGTTTTACTGCAGATGTTTGGGTTGGGGTTAAAGCCATGGCCTCACGTCTAATAAGCCACCATACTACCTAGTAAACTACGGCAACTTCATGTCAAAGCTTCACCATATTCTAAACCGGAGTTGTCGATAAAATATTAAAAGTCGTCGTAAATGGTTGATAAATATTTCATTCAATTGGCAAATTTTTATGGGCCTGGGGTTGTCCCTGTTTGGTGCAGTGCATTATGTTCTAATACTTAAATTAAGTTAAAGGAGAAGGGAAATAAGACATAGTGTGCGGCACTATTTGGTAAGTTAACAGACCAAAGTCTCTGCGGATAATCAATATTCTAATTGCACATTTTTGAAATGTACATATCGACGCCTCCGTTCTATAACATTCTAAGTCGAAAAAGTGTGTTTTGAGTTATGAGCTCTCAAAGTTTTCACGCGACATACGACTATATGGGTATTCGAAGTAGATTTTTCCCTATAACTTCGGAACGGATCGGCGCATCTTAACCAAATTTTGACAGTATTCAAATTAGGGAACGTAGAATTTACACATTAAAAACGTTCTAAGTTATAGAATGGAGGCGTCGATATTTATATATACGTGGATAAATTCGAATTTAAGAACTAACAACGCGAACCGACATTTTTAACAGCGCCACTTATGGCGTTAACATTTAATAGGGCAAAATTTACTCTTAACAGAGCACGGTTAATGTTTAACAGAAGCGATCTAAAACGTCCATAGATTTAGAAGCTAATTAGAGGATATATACAGGGTCCTGGAACACCGTTCCATATCCAAACAAAAGCTCCAAGATCTATTAAATAATAATGACAAAATAGTTTCGTGTAAGCTGATATTTATTGAGAAAATTTATTTTGAAAACAGATTAATTTTTTTTTTCACTATAATAAAAATTTCTCATAGGATCGGGGATAATTTCTCAAAAATATGGAAGTGCACTCACATCCCACTATATACAAATGGTAGTTCAAGGGGTCTACTTTAAAACTCTATAAGTAGTATATCTCAATTAATCGTGGAACTCGAGAAAACCGACTTTGGAAAAACTATTTTTTGGGATGGAATTTCTGGAGATGATGAGGGGTCAGATATGGAAGTGCACACCTACTCCACTATATACAAGGATAAATTCCAATTTATCTTCGCAAGCATTATTTTTTCAAAGACCTTTAAAAAATAGTATTCGTTGGATAATTATACAAATGTGCTTATTTTCTTCAAGACGAGTATACTCGACATCATGGGAAAAAGTTTCGGTTCAATCTGATGAGTATGTATACTCGACATAGACAGTTAAATGGTTAGAAGATTTGGACCATTTGTAAGAAACAAATATTGGTAGTTTTGGCCAATAGAAATTCATTTGTTCTCCACGACAATCATTATAACAACTACGTTTACTAGGAAGTAACTATCTCCTGTCCGGTTTCATTCCACAGAAACTTCTGAGATATAGATTTTCCCAGTGCCAGTGGAAAAAAAAACTTAAGTGGACTAATAAACAACAATGACAACAAATTATCGTGCATACGGCATAAGTAAGTAAATAATGGATTTCTTTTCACTACCACTTATGTATATATATATGTATGTAGTTTAGTTTTTGTATGTTTTCTTGTGTGAGGTTTTTCTTTTTTAATTTGTGTTTTTAGTTTTTAGTTTTATTTTAATGAACTTGTTTTTATTTCATTTCATTTCATTTCTTGCCTTCGTTTTTTTGTTTCTTAATTTATATCTCGAACTTGTTGTTGTTATTGTTGTCGATTTTTTTATTTTATAACATAAATCTCTTATATTATATTTTTGTTTTTAGAAGAGACTAAAAACAATAACAATAACAACAACAACAACAACATTAAACAAACTATTATAAGTATTATTATAAAAAAAATGTTTAAATTATTGCAGTTTATTGAACCTGTAGAGCAGTAGTTGTAGTTATTTTGTAGCAGATTTTTTATTTTTTTTTTATTTTGTTTGTTGTTGTCTTTCAAACTGGTCAAACATGTGATGATGATGATGATAATGATGTTGATTACCAACATTACGATTATGATTATAATTATCATAATAATAAGTAACAGTAGTTACTACCACATTTAGTATACGACTATAAGTAGATTAGTTTTAATTAAAACAACAAAAACAAACATTTTTTTTTATTATTTCGTATCATGTTATACTCGTAATCTTATACAGTTTTTTTTTTTGTTTAATTTTTTATGTTATTATGCGTTTAATCAAATAAAAAATAAATATCTTAAAATGTCCGTACACGTACACAGTAAAAGCTAATGAAATTGAACTCAAATTCGGAAATTATAATCGAAAACTATCAGGTACATAGTACAAGTCAAGGCTATTGAGGCTTTAAAACGAATCGTTTTTTATGTGTGTGATAAATTCGAATTTGAAAATCCAAGACGCAATCCAAAAAAATTTTAGCAGCGCCACATTTGGCGTTAACAGAGCAAATTTTTCTCTTTACAGAACAAAATTTGATCTCAACAGAGCAGTGTTAGCTGTTTGAAAGTATCCATATGAACAAGCCCACTTGTTTGGAAGTTGATTTTAGTAGGGCTATCCATTTCGTGGTTTCAAAAGTATGAGACTGGAACGCGACATCTGTCAAACTAACTTGTGAAACCAATTTTTTTCTTTTCAGTTGAAAGTCTGACATTGACGAAAATGAATCGCTTAACTATCACACAACGCATAAAAATTATCAAAACCTACTACAAAAATGGTGATTCTGCCACAGCCACGTATCGAACAAAATTTTCTTCAGCTATGAAGCACATTTCACACTCGGTGGGTATGTCAAAAAACAAAATTGTCGTATTTGGGATTCTGAGAATCCTCAAGCAATTGAAGAGAGGCCATTACTTCCAGAAAAAGTCACTGTTTGGTGCGCTCTTTGGTCCGAAGGTGTAATTGGACCTTACTTCTTCGAAAACAACGATGGAACGACTGTCACCGTCAATTCGGAGCGTTGTGGTCATATGATAACCGACTTTTTTTTTGCCTGCTATTAAAGAATACGACTTGGAGAATATGTGGTTTCAACAAGACGATGCCACATGCCACACAACTCGAGCGAAGATGGCTTTATTGCAAGAGACATTTCCTGGCCGCGTAATTTCTCGTCGTGGCGATATCAACTGGCCACCAAGATTATGCGATTTGACACCATTAGACTCTATTTTGTGGAGCTACGCGCAAGACCGTGTTTATGCAGATAAAACTTCAACACTTGAGCACTTAAAAACCAACATTCGTCAAGTTATAGCTGAAATACCGTCCAATATGTGTCAAAAAGTGGTCGAAAATTATCTCAAAAGAATCAATGCTTGCAAGACTTCGCGTGGAGGTCATTTAAATGATGATGTAGTGCTACACACATAATGTCAACGTTTAAACTTTACAATAAAAAAGAAATATCATGAAAAAAATATTTTATATGTGTTTTATTTACGTTTACTTTTGAAACCACGAAATGGATAACCCTATATAATTTTTTTTTCTTGAAAATTCTCTAGAAGATCAGTTGATATTTTGGAACATTTAGTCCAGAGGGTCTTCTTTCGTACCGTGGTAGTGCGATAGCTGGAATAATTTTGGGATTTCAAAAAATTGGAACCCTCCGTACCCGACCAACAATCCCATACTTTTTAATTCTGTTCTAAGAATTAAATTTTATCTCAATAGCCTGATATAATTAAAGTGCCACTGTTAAAGTGTTAACATTATTCTGTTAACATTAGATTTTAATATATTAATGCCAAAGGTGACTCTGCTGAAATTGTTGGTTTGTGTCTTGGGTTTTTAAATTCAAATTTATCTTCACACAAATTTTTTTATTTAAAAATTATTTGAAAGATTATTTCACTCCTATGAACAACTTTTTATTAAGTTTAGTCTAGAATAGATCGAGCATGCAAAGTTTTAGTGGGATTCAGAATTTACACGGCAATTATGTTTGCCACAATGGACGTGAAGAAGCTTTTCATGAAAAAAAAAAAATATTTAGTTTGTTCGGCGATATGCAATCCCATTCCAAATGTTTTTCTTGTATCCAAAGAAAGATAACATAAATATAGGTAAAGTCAGTCAGGATTACAACCTATTTTTCCACGCCACTTATATTGCGTGTGTTATTTTATACATGAGTGGCGGTATTAGTAGATTTATGCTAAAGACTCTGAGACTAAAATAAAAATGTTTCTCAAAATCTTTGAACTGTAGGCCCCGCTACTCATATAAAAAATTAACACACACAACATTATTGGGGTGAGAAGTTAGGTCGTAATCCTGAATCAAGGGGTTGTAATGACCAATTACATAGCCCTGCAAATTTGGACTGAACACGAATTCAAAAACTTTCCATCACGTCAGGTTTTCGAGATCGTCCTTAAAAATTAATCGGATTTACTTGAAAATTGTTACTCAGCGGTTTTTGGGGTCGCTGATTACAGATCTTCATTCAGATTTAAAAAAATTCAAAATGGCGGATCCAATATGGCGGTCAAGTAAATCTGATTAATTTTTATAAACCTCGACCGCCATATTTTTTTAGGGTGCATGCAAACAATTTGGCTTTGGGCTCATTTTAAAGAGCAATTTCTGATAAAAGCGATGGTTCTAGCACGTCAGTGTTTAGCTCTACAATGTTTCAAAAATGGCCAAAAACGCTATTTTTAGGGGTTTCAACCCCCTCTCGAAAACCTGACGTGATGGAAAATTTTTGATTCGTGATCAGCGCACAAAATGCCTTCGGAAACACCTGGAGCAATATTATTTGCTGTGTTATCGATGTATTTATGTCTGTAAATCGTAAATGACGCAGTTTTATAAGCGTTGTCACAATCAGCACAATTCTTATAATGTGCTTAAACCAGATTCAATGACTCCTTTTATCCAAACTCAACTGCCAAACTGTGGGTTCCTAGCTTGATTATAAAGCCGTGCAACCAAAATACGTGTTTAGAGGTAATAACCCAGTTCAGATTGACCTCAAGTAATAGGCTTTCTTGTAGTTAACTATCCAATATGATTTCGAATTGAGCCAAGACCTAGTCTCAGAGTGCTACTTGTTCATATCATTGCCAAATTTTGTTTTCGTTTGCAAACACTTGAGTAAAATAAAATAAAAACAAAACCGTAATATTCGCATAACCAACGCAAGTACTACTTACGCAGACATGCATACATATAGCGAATGATTACGAACGAGTACGTTCAAAGAGAAAGAAAGAAACAAATACTTTCGTTAAATGACTGCAAACAATCATAAATAATTTATCTTATCAAATAATAACAACAACAGCAAAAAATAAAAGGGAAAACAATATAAAAATACAACAACAATGGCCACTGGCATGACTATTAAATAAACAATTGAATCATAAAAATACACACACACACTGCTGCTGGTATACGAGGAGATCGAATATAATTTCGTACATTCAGTTTCTATTGCTTTCGTCATCATCATCAACAGCAGCAGCCGCGCTCATGGCCACTTTAGCGTAAAAATGACCCTCATCTGTAAAGTGAAAAAAAAGTTTCGAAAAAAAAACCGAGAGTAACCGATAACAATACAGCAACAGCACAAGCACAGAGTACAAGTGCTGTCGTTATTGAGAATTTGCGATAAAATAAAAACGCAAAAAAATCGCACAATCGTAAAAGGGAGTGAGTGAATGAAGCGAGGGACTGGATGAATGAATGAATGAATGAATGTGTAACAATCAAATAATGTGTGGCGTAATTACAATTATATTGTCGTTGTTTTGTCGGTTTTTTCGTTTTTTGCATTTACCGCCATCATTTAATTTCAAATGTAAACATTTTTCTCGGTTGGCTACTGATTAATTGCGAGTAGCGTTCGGTAGTAAACGATTTGAGAACGCTCTCAGTTGCTATAGACTAGGATGTAATGGGTGATTTTTTTAAAAGCTATAGGAAAATTTAAAAAAAACACATACAATTCAGAAAAATGCATGAAATCTTTATTTGAATCGATAGTACACGGTCCATATAATTTAATGTTTGAAGATTATTTCATGCAAATGTTGACCGTGACTGCGCCTCAAATGGTCCATCCGCTTAGTCCAATTTTGGCATACTCTTTCTAACATTTCGGCCGGTGTCTCACGAATAAATGCTTCAATGTTGTCTTCCAACTAGGTCGTAATCCTGACTGAAGGGTTGTAATGACCAATTACGTACGTACGTTGTGTTCCAATGCGTCAATTGAAGCGGGCTTGTCTGTATAGACATGAGCTTTAACATAGCTCCACAAAAAATAGTCTAAAGGCGTTAAATCGCACGATCTAGGCGGCCAATTGACCGGTCCCGAACGTGAAATAAAATGTTCACCTAACTCGCCTCTCAATAAGTCCATTGTTACTCGTGCTGTGGGGCATGTGGCACCGTCTTGTTGAAACCACATGTCATGCAAGTCAAGCTCTTACATTTTGGTCAAAAAAAAGTTGTATATCATCTCACGGTAGCGCTCACCATTCACAGTTACGTTACGATTCGCAACATC
Organism: Sarcophaga variegata; assembly: GCA_932273835.1. Taxonomy (NCBI): domain Eukaryota; kingdom Metazoa; phylum Arthropoda; class Insecta; order Diptera; family Sarcophagidae; genus Sarcophaga; species Sarcophaga variegata. The sequence continues at coordinate 86,863,000 of OW026361.1, forward strand.
TTTGAAGAAGTACGGCTGGTGGCATCAGCCCATAAACCGCACCAAACTGTGACTTTTTCTGGATGCATTGGTAGCTTTTACAATGCTTCTGGCTGCTCTTCACTCCAAAATCGCCAATTCTGCTTATTTACGTATCCATTGAGCCAAAAATGAGCTTCGTCGCTGAACACAATTTTTCGATAAAGAAGTGGATCTTCGGCCAACTTTCCAAGAGCCTATTCACCAAAAATTCTGCGTTGCGGTAGGTCGTTCGGCTTCAATTCTTGCACCAGCTGTATTTTGACAGGCTTCACACCTAAATCCTTCGGCAAAATTTTCCACGTTGTTGAGTAACAGCGGCCCAATTGCTGCGAACGGCGACGAATCGATAATTGATGGTCATCATTAACACTGGCCGATACAGCTGCGATATTTTCTTCAGTTCGCACTCTACGTAAGCGTGTTGGTGGTTTAATGTCCAACAATGTAAATTTGGTGCGAAATTTAGTCACAATAACCCGAATGCCGCTTCAGTGGGTCGATTAAACTGACCATAAAATGGAAGAAGCGCGCGATGAACTTTCTTAACAGAGCACGCATTTTGATAATAAAATTCAGAGATTTGGAAGCGTTGTTCGTTTGTAAGACGATTCATGGTTAAATTATAGACCAAACTGAAGATGTTTGACAGTGAAACAAAACACAAAACGTGCGTGAGCTGTTTAAACCAGTGTTGCTAAAAAATCACCCGTTATTTACGTCCATCTGACCTCATTTGTGTTACAGAAACATTTCTAAATTTTTTGCCATAATTGTGGCTAGAGCGACTCTGCTTGCTGGATGTTTTGTTAAGTTTAAGATCGTTGCTTATGGTAATGAAAACCAGAGTCATGGGAACTATGGTTAGTAGAATAACAACTGACAGGTATAACAAGAGTTTTACCGAACGTAATCCTGACATGACAATTTGTGTGGCCAACAGCTCTTTCGCTTATTGTCGCCTGGGCCGAACCAGAAAATTTTGCAAAAATGATGCACAACGAAACTAAGAAAAAAAGAATGAATGAAGCAGTTTGACAGCGCGTTAATTTTTTGGGATACGAAGTAGTGTCCAAGTTAAATATTCTTTCAACAAAACATATATTCAATTCAACTTGGACAAAAAGTATCGAAAGAGAGGTCGCGAACACTTATCTCCTTTGGAGCGACATTTGTGTGGATAAGCTATGTTAGTTTCCCCCTACGGCAATGCGTATGCAGATGAGTTTGCTAGGAGGGGAGCTCCATCATCGGCAGTTGCAAAGAGTATACATACATAATTGATCATTCAGTTAGGATTACGACCTAACTTCTTACGACCTAGCTTATGTTGTGTGTGTATTAATTATATACTACATGAGGGTCGGAACCTACAGTTTGCACTCGACTCCGAACGATAGATTTTTGAGAAGATTTTCATGGCAATTTTACTTACTCTCAGAGATTTTACCAGAAATCTGCTGAGAGGCAGTTGCCGAAGAAGTATTTTTTCATATTTTGTTTTGTTGGAGATATCTGACCTGGGGTTTGAACCGTGGTCTCACGTCTAATAATCTGCTACACTAGGTCGTCTTCAAGTGCTTGTCTTCAGTATCGTCATTTGCCTTCTTCGAAATTTTAAATTTAAATCAATTTCTACCAGAGTATCAGAGCTGTGCTGCCTTAACCTAGGGGTCAGAGGAGGCTCCAATGACGATACATATATGAAGTGTTGCCTCATAACTTAAGATAGAATGCAGTTTCAGTTTCACATTGCACAACGAGGCTATTTATAGTGATTCTAATGGAATGCTTTGTTCAAATTTATTCCAAAAGGAAACCATAATTCCATGAACATCTGAAATAAAAGCAACTTTACTCATTTGCACTGTGAAGTCAGTCTCAAACCAAGATCAAGTTCGTTACGAGTCACTTCATTAAGTAATTGCGCTTTGTTTTCATACTTATAAGCCTCGATGTAAAGAAATAAAAATCGACATTGAAATCAAAATTTTAATTAAACAATAATTGTTATACGCGATTATTTCCTTAAAAAACTATTTGAAATGTTGTTGCAAAAAATTAAAAACAATTTTGTTGTTGTTCATTGAATTGTAAAGAAGAAGAAGAAAAAAGACTACAACTAATCGCCATCAATGTCACACGTGAATTATTAAACAATTAATCAAATTGAACGGCAAACTCAAACTCAAATTGAAACAAAAAAAAAAGGAAAAAATAAATTTTTGTTAGACGTTCAAGAGAAAAACTTGTGGCAAAAGTTTTTTGTTGTGAAACTATAAATACGAGCGAGACTCTATCGTGTTGTGTTGTTCAAATAGTCACTAGTATTGAATAAACTGACTTATATTGGGTTACTAATACAACTACTACTACTAATACTACTACTAATACTACTACTACTACTACTATTACTACTACTATTACTACTACTATTACTACTACTACAACTACTACTGGTCTCTTGATAACAAAGTAAACTGGTGCACTACTTTTCAAATTATCTTCTAATTACCTAAATAGCAAGTAATTGTTAGATAAACATTAGAAAATAGAAAACAAATATCGTTAGAGAGACCTGATAGAATGAAACAAAATTAAACGAAAATAAGAAGAAAGTGACTGAATTATCGGACGATAACAAAAGTGAAAATCGAAAAGAAACATACGTAGCATTTGTAGAAGTAATTAAAAATTTTATTGGGGGACGATAAGTGAATGCATTTCAATTTACTTTTTAAAAATTATTTTCTTTAAATGTTCAGTACAGCTACGTCCCGTATGTTGTGTATTCATAGGCAGCAATTTCTGCATATTTGACCCATGTTTTTTTAGGATGACGTCATCTCATCAATGTTAGAAGTAAGATCGTCACCCATATCTAAAATTACTGCTGGGTTCGTACCTGGTTGTTGATGGACTGCTTATCTGTCTGCATATATATTTAGCAAGTCTGTTTGTTGACGTGCTCTTTGAGCCAACAATAAACATGTGTGTGAATATAAATTCAAATTTGAAAATCCAAGACGCAAACCTTTACTTTTAGTAACGCCACATTTGGCGTTAACTGATAAAAATTTTCTCTTAACAGAATAAAATTTGCCCTTAACAGAGCACTGTTAGCTGTTAACAATATCCATCTGAACAAGCTCACTTGCCTAGCAGCTAATTTTAGGATATTTACTAGGTCTATGAGTACCATACTATATTCAAAGGAAGGTTTCAAGGCCTCTTAATATAATCAGAAATACAGTCACATATAAAGTGATATGGTATTGGCTTCGAAACTATAAATTTTTTGCTTGAAAATTCTCTTGAAGATCAGTGGCCATTTTGGAACATATAAAGGCAAAATGTGGCGCTGCTAAAAGTGTAGGTTTGCATCTTTGGTTTTTAAATTCGTAGTTACCTTCACACACATAAAGTAAACTTCATTGTTGTTAGTTTACATAGCCGTTCTTTGGGTAAAATTGTATAAATTCACAGAAGATTTTCTTACATAGCCTGGTACTAAGAGTTGTTGAATGTTAATGTTATGTGACGTCAGATTATTACCGCAAAAATTATATTTGTTACCCTGCTCCTTTAAATCTTTTATAATCTAAGATTTTATGCCACTTTCTGCACATTTCGATGGCTGCTTAAACAAGTGCTTTTTTTTGTCAGATTTCTACAATCTCTTTGTGCTTCTTTATGCACAAAAAGTTAAACGTGGTACAACTGTTTGTCTACAAACTCGCTCAATACAAACTGAAGCACTTAAGAAGCCTAAACACGTTCGTCATGGTTTTCGACTTTCAAAATTAAGAGGCCAGTCGCAGAAGTCTAGTAGTTAGTCTAGTAGGCCCAGTGTTCTCAAATATGAAAAAATATTTCTTCGATGACCTCCTTTCAACAGATTTCTGACAAAAACTCTGAGAGAAAATAAAATTGCCATGAAAAAGCTTCTCAAAAATTTGTCGTTCGGAGTTGACTTTAAACTCTGTAGGTCCCACGCCACTCATGAATAAAATTAACACACACCTGGTAAGAGGTGTGAGGTCGTAACCGTGACTGTTGTGCAATGTATGTATGTGTATGTAAATCCCTTTCAAAAACAATCCATCCAGGAAGCATTCTAACTTTTTAACCCCGGAAGGATGACATTAACTACGAACATCATAGTCATTCAGTTGCTTAGCCCGACAAATTTGATTCATGAAACTAAACCAAGCACGGAAATAAAAAGAAGATCTCGCAGAATATGAACATTTTTTTGTAACAGTTATGCCTTTACGATTGCTTCTTTGGTTGAGGCGAGTTTAACAGAAAGCAAAATTTCTGATGTGGTGTTCATTCTCCACTTATCAGCTTTGTGATTGCAATGTTGGACGGCCAGTAGAAGACGTTCTGTGTGATTAGGAATGTAAATAAATAAGAGTTTAGTCGCAGTCTAGGGTCTGAAGTTCATTCAAGGATATATGTTCGCATATGACTTGAGTACAATGACTTGTACAGTACATTCAAATTCGCATCGTGTGCAACCCCAAATTAAAAGTGTTCCAAACTACATGGTTCTTACAGAACAAACTCAAACTTTTTTTTAGTTTCGAGACACCAAATGCCCTATCCACAGCCTATTAGTGAAAATAGTCCTCCACTGAAACATATTTTTCTCTTAGGATTTGTGAGTTCAAATTAACCGTGAGTTAAAGGTCGTTTAACCATGAATCGTCTTACAAACGGACAACGCTTGCAAATCATTGAATTTTATTATCAAAATTCGTGCTCTGTTAAGAAAGTTCATCGCGCGCTTCTTCCATTTTATGGTCAGTTTAATCGACCCACGGAAGCGGCTATTCGGGCTATTGTGACTAAATTTCGCAACAAATTTACATTGTTGGACATTAAACCACCAACACGCTTACGTAGAGTGCGAACTGAAGAAAATATCGCAGCTGTATCGGCCAGTGTTAATGATGACCATCAATTATCGATTCGTCGCCGTTCGCAGCAATTGGGCCGCTGTTACTCAACAACGTGGAAAATTTTGCCGAAGGATTTAGGTGTGAAGCCTGTCAAAATACAGCTGGTGCAAGAATTGAAGCCGAACGACCTACCGCAACGCAGAATTTTTGGTGAATAGGCTCTTGGAAAGTTGGCCGAAGATCCACTTCTTTATCGAAAAATTGTGTTCAGCGACGAAGCTCATTTTTGGCTCAATGGATACGTAAATAAGCAGAATTGTCGATTTTAGAGTGAAGACCAGCCAGAAGCATTGCAAAAGCAACCAATGCATCCAGAAAAAGTCACAGTTTGGTGCGGTTTATGGGCTGGTGGCATCATTGGACCGTACTTCTTCAAAGATGCTGCGAATCGTAACGTAACTGTGAATGGTGAGATGATATCCAACTTTTTTTTGACCAAAATGCAAGACCGTGACTTGCATGACGTGTGGCTTCAACAAGACGGTGCCACATGTCACATGCCAGCACGCGTAACAATGGACTTATTGAGAGGCGAGTTCGGTGAACATTTTATTTCACGTTCGGGACCGGTCAATTGGCCGCCTATATCGTGCGATTTAACGCCTTTAGACTATTTTTTGTGGGGCTATGTTAAAGCTCATGTCTATACAGACAAGCCCGCTTCAATTGACGCATTGGAACACAACGTACGTACGTAATTGGACATTACAACCCTTCAGTCAGGATTACGACCTAGTTGGAAGATAACATTGAAGCATTTATTCGAGAGATACCGCCTGGAATGTTGGAAAGAGTACGCCAAAATTGGACTAAGCGGATGGACCATTTGAGGCGCAGTCGCGGTCAACATTTGCATGAAATAATCTTCAAATATTAAATTATATCGACCGTACTATCGATTCAAATAAAGATTTCATGCATTTTTCTGAATTTTATGTGTTTTTTTTCCTGAAAAATTTTCCTATAGCTCTTAAAAAATTACCCATTATTTGAGTGTTATTTCACACAAAAAAAAGTTCATCATACGTAAACACGTAGTCTAGTAGTGACTACCCAGATATCATTCATTACTTATGAATTTTAGACGCACATGATAAAGTTCCTTCCGTGGCGAATTGCATTTAAAACTTGCACTTGGTATACACATTAGCGAATTCAATATGAAATTGAAAGGCTTTACAGTAATCCTTCGATTTATGTCGCCTTGATTAACGTTGGTTCGATTTTCGTCGTCAAATTTGTTGTTCCCTCTAACTTCATTTTGCGTCGCCATTCGATTTACGTAGCCTTTTTTTTTTGGGACCAACTGCGACGTAAATCGAGGGATTACTGTAACTTTTTTAAGTTCTTTGCTAAAAATATACTACTTTGTAGCGTGAGCAATATGAAATTCGATTTACGTGGGTTCCTAATACAGTAATCCCTCGATTTACGTCGCAGTTGGTTCCAAAGAAAGGCGACGAAAATCGAGGGATTACTGTATTAGGAACCCATTTAGTACTTTAAAGATATTTTCGTTACAGTTTCGTTCTGTCATCTTATACGATATGCTGTGTAGTACAATTGGCGAAAGTTTATTTTTATTGACCAGGATCAATTTAAAAGTCATTAAACAAATTTGTCATCCATCGTAATACGTATACGACATTCCAAATGAATTGCAGTTTTCTTTCGCTTCCTTCCTCTAAGACCGCGTATAATCCGGTCTTTTATAGTTTCGATAATTTATTATCGAAATTAGGAGACACAAGCTTTTTATGTGTATACGACAGACATTGCAGACAATTTTTTTCGGAATGATTTTCATTCCAAAGTTATTTACAATGAAAAAAAAAACAAGGAGCATAAAATGTTTTTTTTGTTTGCCAGACATTATAAATTTTATTGAATTTGGTTTTTATTATACAGAAAGGCAGTTAATCAATATTTTTGTTGTTGAGATATTTTTACTGGCTTTTTTGGAGAAAATGCATTCCAGAGTTGTAGCAACAGATCATATTTACACATATAGGGTGGACCATTTGAAAGTTTAAGTTTAAAAATGCATTGAAACAAAAACGTTGTTCCGTTTAAAAATGGAATTTGATTTCATTCATATGGCTGCCGCGACTGGCCTCACAGTGCCTCATTCGATCGCACCAATTTTCAAGCACTTTTTCGACTGTATGGGGTCGTGGCATCACGGCAATGGCATTATGAGTGTTGGCTTTAAAATACTCAACTGTTTCTGGTTAGTCGGCATAACATACATACATACAGCAGAGGTCCGCAATGAGTATTCAAAACGATGAGTAGATTCGAATCACACTTATAATTTCTGATACTTAGACGCATTCATACTTATTTTAATGTCATACTCATACTACTCATATTAAAAGCTTGTAGTACTCATCATATTTATACTTAACAACACGTATGATGTTGTTGACTTCGATTCTCCTTTACTCAGCATTTACAAGAATCACAAAATAAGCATGATTCGCGTACGAACACCACAATACTCCCAAGAAGGTTGTGTGTTTGCTTTGCTTGATGTCTTTGTCTTTCTTCTTCTTTTTTTGTAAATGCAACAACAACTAAGACTGTAAATTTTGATGAATGATTCAAATCACTCGAATCATTTATGAGTATTATAAGTATTTTTCGAAATTTATGAATCAGAATGAGTAGGCTTATGCAACAAACATATTTCGAATGTTATAACGTTGAACTCATACTCATTGCAACTTGTACTTATAAATCAATGTTGTATGGAGTACGAATGAATCAGAGTAGTTGGATTTCAATACTGTTGACTCACTCATACTCAAAATTTCATGAGTACTTATGAGTAGCGAAAAAGCGATTCATTGCTGATCTCTGATACATACATACATAATTGGTCATTACACCCCTTCAGTCAGTTTCTCACACCACTTATGTTGTGTGTGTTAATTTTATAGTGGCGGGACCTACAGTTTAAATTCGACTCCGAACGACAGATTTTTGAAAAACTTTTCATGGCAGTTTTATTTTACTCTCTGAGTTTTTATCCGAAATCTGCTGAGAGGAAGTCGCTGAAGAAATACTTTTTGTATTTTGTTTTAATGTCTGGCCCGGGGTTTGAACCCTGGCTTTACGACTAATAAGCCAACACACTACCTACTAGACTACGGCGACACTTTTCTTTAATGATGCCCAACAGAAAATAGTCCAACGATGTCAAATTGCAATTTCTTGGCGGCCAATTGACATCACCATTTCGGCAAATATGAAAATGGTGCTGCCTCCTTTCTAGAAGCTGCATCAAACAGTCACTCGTATTGGGTGCATTGGCTTCTGTAAGAGGATTTTCTGAGCCCCAAATGCGGCAATTTCGCTTATTAACGTACTCACCAAACCAGTATGAAAATGATTTTCATTCGAAAAAATGATTTTTTTTTTTGGCAAAATCTCGTTGGCCCATGTAGCGAAGCGGATGGTCATGCAGCTTCAACTCTTGAACCAATTAAACTTTTTGTGGCGTCATACCGAGATCTTTTTGCAAAATTTAACTTAAACTGGTGCGTGAAATGTTCAATAGTTGAGAACAATGACGTGTTGATGTTCATGGATTCTTACGCACACTCTCACCCGCAGCATCCAAATTTTCGAGTGTACGCACTGTACGAGCACTCACTCTCACGCTTTGCCGCATCAACAATGAAACCAGTTACACGAACTTTAGCAATAAACTTGCGTATATTGGGCACTGCTCTCTGCGACCAAATTTTGTACGTCAATTTCGTGCAATTTCCGACCAATTGCCTTTGTTTTGGAAAAATAATTTCCATTAAATCCCAACGTTGCTCAAGCGTAAATCGATTCATTACGTTCAGAGGAGATAATACCCTGAATTTTGTAACAGAATAGAATGGCATCTAGTAGGTAGTGTGTTCGCTTATTAGACGTAAAGCCAGGGTTCAAACCCCGGGTCAGACATCAAAACAAAATATAAAAAGTATTTCTTCGCCGACTTCCTCAGCAGATTTCTGCCAAAAACTCTGAGAGTAAATAAAATTGCCATGAAAAGTTTCTCAAAAATCTGTCGTTCGGAGTCGACTTTAAAACTGTAGGTCCCGCTACTCATGTATAAAATTAACACACACAAACATAAGTGGTGTGGGAAACTAGATCGTAATCCTGACTGAATTATGTATGCTATGGTTTAAATTTAAACCCATATATGGTCCACCCTATAGTATGGAATGTGTATCCTTCTGTAGCTGTGTGTCGAGCAATAATTTTCGTTGTTGCCCCCCCAGTTTAATGCGATTGTTATTTGCTTTGCAAGTGTCTATAAACACTAGGCAGTACGCAGATACTGCTGCATACAGTCCGAAATAACGTATTCAAATACAGAAATATTTTAAAGTGTTATTGTAACGTTTGTTGTTATTGTTGCTATTAAATATAGAGCTAAATGCATGAATAGATAGTTGTTTAGATAACTTGCCACACCGGCAGGCAGACAGTAGGCAGTAACATTGTTCTTAAGTTACTTGAACAGGTTTAACAGCTGAGAGGGTTCGTTCATTTATTCATTTGTTCCTTGAGCTCTTTGGCACTCTTGCAATTGCATTTGTTTGCCTATTGTCTTTACACTAGGTTTGGTGCTGCCAAATATAATGCAAGTGTGCTTACATATGTACATATATTTATAGTCTAAGTAATGGTGAGCTTAACAAACCTTAAGGCATTTATGTAATGCAGTCTCTAGAGATTTGTCGATTGCAGTTGTTCTCAAGCTCCAAAAAAAAAAAAAAAAAAAAAAAAAAAAAAAAAAAAAAAAAAAAAAAAAAAAAAAAAAATCTGCCAAGTCAAACACTTGTGTTTTATGACCCCATTTAACTGGAAGGTGTAAAATATGTTGTTACTGGCATCAGCAGCAGCAGCACCACCACCAACCAGTATGGTAGGTGGTGGCAAGTAGTCTTACAAGAGTACTGAAGAAATAAAATAAACACGAAATACAAACCGACCGACAATAAACACAAAAATTATGATTTCTTTCTTGCTTGGTTTTTATTGCAGAAAAACCTCTCAAATTAAGGAAATTCTCGAAGCCACACTTTGGCAAAACTTGCAAAACAAACAAAAAAAAATCATTGTTCTTCAGGGTGGCCTAATTCTCAGCTGAAATTATACAGTGCATAGCAGAGAGAGAGACACACCCACAGTAGAAATTTCAATTTAAATTGGCTTCAGTTTGCCAGTTAGGCGTTGCTATATTTGTTTTAATTAAAATCGAAAAATTATAATTTTTTAAAATCAAACCACATGAATTAAAAAAATTGGAAAAATTCCTGTGGTTTTCCCAAGACTTTTATTAACTAGTGGGTACTGGTTAAAGAAACATAGAAATTTGTATATCACGCTAGATGGCGTGCTAATATTTTGTACTAAAAACAATTTCCTTGTATTGTATTTTGTATTGTTTGATAGGGGCACCTTACAACTGGACACTTAACAAGCGAATACCAAGCTTTTCTTTAAAAACGTAAGCCATGCCAGAAAGTGTCAATAATGTTTACGGCAGCCAATCACAAGCAATATCAATACCATGGAATATGTTCAGACAGAATATAGTGTCTGAAAAGCCCTAATGTCTTCGAAAATCATAATTTCATGGGATATGTTCAGATAGCTGTGATGTTTAAAAAGCCTTAATATCGTGGAAATGAGTTCATTTGAGTATGAATGTACATCCCACCATCGCACTATGTGGCATTTTGCCTGAAAACCTGGCCAAAGTTAATAGAAGTGTTTTATGTGTTAATGGCTTGAATTTTTTGATAGCGTTACTGATAATTAGGCCCAAGGATGAACCGAACTGATTTTGTTTCAAATCGGTTTGTGATTTCGCCTAGCCCTCATATAAATTCCCCTCGAAATTGCACTTATTTACACATAATTATGGTAATTATGCAACAATCATGATAAAATTTAGCATGGACCAGTTCTGTGTACTAAGAAATCATGGTGTAATGTTTGGTGAAAATCGGATCACATTTGACCCTGGTCCCCATATAAAGTCCCCTTTAGAAATTCATGTTTGCGCTTATAAATGGCTTAAAAACATCGATATCGTGATAAAATTCGGTATGAACATGTATTTTGTAAATCTAAATCATATTACCAAATTTTGTTATCGTCGGTCCATAATTGCCCCTTGGTCCAAAATGGGGCCCCTTAAGAAAATATGTTTAGCAATTATAATTGGCTTAAAAGTGTTATAACCTCGATGAAATTCGACATGAACATGTTTAATATGAATGATGATCACATTTTATTATGATCGGATCATAAGTGCCCCTATGTACCACATACGATCCATTAAGAAAATCTAACATACATCTCATATTGTTATAATAGTCGATATACATATGTAATTAAGTTTTTAAACTTCTATGATAATTAATATTTATTTATAATATTTATTTTACATTTTTTAATACTTAACGTAAAAATACTTAAAAAGTGAAACCAACTACAATCGTTATAATCGTTATCATTTTCATCATCAATGTCAGGAAGGAGTAATTTCTGTGTACTGCAACTTACAAAAGGGTCACTGATTAAAAGTAACCTATTCAGGGCATCTCGATTGGTATCGCTTCTACTGAATCCATATAGTTTTATTTCTCATTCTATTGGGAAATAAGGCCATATGGCTTTATTGCCTATGGCTTTATTACACTGCGTGTAATTTTTTTAATTTTTCAAAAAAAAGTAAAATTTTCAAAAAATCGCCAAAAATAATTGCGCAAATTTGCGCAAACTTTTTTTTCTGTTCCTGAATGTAGAGAATTCATATTTTCGTGTGGTATATAACATTGAACTACTAAAAACTACCTTCACCTTTAAATTCCATATCTTTTTCTTGGGTAGGGTAAAAAAATGTGTAATTTTTATTATTTTTAAATTTTGAACGAATACTTTTAACATTAATATATGAGATATATATATATATATATATATAAACTGAAAGTAGTAGTTGCTCATATCTTTCAAATAAAATCAAAATAAAACCTCTATTCGTTTAGCCACAAAAAAATATCACATAAACCTATTAAAATTACAAAAAAACACCAAAAACGTTTTTAATTTTCTTCACTTTCCTGACTTTGACATCGTTTCAAATCTACAAATCTCAACTTAAAGTCGTATATAATGCAGAATTTTGTTGTCTATCGAACTGCATACTCAGTTTCTTAAATTTCTTTAAATTCATTTTTGCCTTTTTGGCCAGCTTTTCAGGGTAAATGCCACATAGTGCATCGTTAGCATAAAAAATCAACAATCAAGCTGCTGACCCAAACTTGTTCTGAAGAGTGCAGTGCTTCGACATGTAAAGTGGGTCATTAAGTTAATCCAGTTCGATAAGAGTGTTCCTTATAACTTTCCAAATAAAGCTTTTATTGTAGAATTCCATCTATGGATACTTCGTGTATCAGGATCTAGAGAGTCCTAATGGGACCTTCACGGATTATGCGGATGAGCGGCAAGCTTTTGGTCAGACTTTAGGCTGCCCGAGTACTGCAGCATTCTCCAGACTTCCCAAAATAAAGCTTTTATTGTAGAACTCCATCTAGGGATACTTCGGGTATGAAGATCCAGAGATTCCTAATGGAACCTTTACGGATTAGTCAGATGACTGCAAAGTTATGGTCAGTTATGATCAGGCTGCTCAGGTACTGCAGTGTTTTCCAAATGGCGGTCATGGCCACTTTGAAAACGAAGCAATACTTGTTTGTTGGCGGAATTTTTCCCGAAAATCTTTCAATTTACTTGCACAAAACATTTGAAATTAAGTAGTTAACGAACATTATCTCTTCATTGAAGTCGCCGTAGTCTAGTAGGTAGTGTATTGGCTTATTAGACGTAAAGTCAGGGTTCGAGTACCAGACCAGACATCAAAACAAAATACAAAAAGTATTTCTTAGGCGACTTCTTCTCAGCAGATTTCTGGCAAAAACTCTGGAGTAAATAAAAAATTGCCATGAAAAAGTTTCTCAAAAATCTGTAGTTCGGAATGGACTTTAATCTGTAGGTCCCGCCACTCATGTATAAAATGAACACACAACATAAGTGGTGTGAGAAACTAGGTCCATAATCCTGACTGAAGGGTTGTAATGACCAATTGTGTATATGTATGTATCTATTCATACTTCCTCATGCTTAAATGCCATGGATTTCTGAGAGAAATTTTGAATCAAAGGTAACTTTTAGATTCCAGGACATAGGGAAGTAAGCTGGTAAACTAGCTAGAGCCGGTACGAACAGGACTAGGTAGATGAGTTGTTCTCCATTTTTTTATACAGGGGGATTCAACTTCATTGGCGTTAGACGACTAAACTCTGCTGGACTTGTATGAATAAAATGACTGATTTACTTCACACCTTAAATCGCATGGCCATCCATAGTACAATAGACAGTGGTCTTCTGAGAATAAGTCGCTATCTTTCAACTCATATGCCAGTGCTTTGTTTTTGCTATGAAAAGGCAAAGGTACTTTACCACTCGTTTTCTGTTATTCTCGACTGAACTCTCCAATATAAAGATTGCTACAATTGCAAGATTTATTCTGGAGTCGAATTGGTTTCTTAGAAGAAATGTTTGATCCCCGAGTTAGATATTAATTGTGGTGTTACAATGGGCTAAAGTCGCCGTAGTTTAGTAGGTAGTGTGTCGGCTTATTAGACCTAGACATCTCAGCAAAAAGAAATTTCAAGAATATTGCTTTCGGCGACTTCTTCTCAGCAATCTTCTGGCACAAACTCTGGAGTAAATAAAAAATTGCCATGAAAAAGTTTCTCAAAAATCTGTAGTTCGGAATGGACTTTAATCTGTAGGTCCCGCCACTCATGTATAAAATCAACACAAAATAAGTGGTGTGTGAATTTGGGCGTAATCTAGTCTAAAGGGTTGTAATGCCCAATTATGTATGTACAGTGGTGGCCTTATAATTAGAAACGACTTAGCAACATGTATGTTTGGTAATTTGTTTTACAGTTTTCACTGTGTGCCCGGGATCAAAGGCTTTGTTTGGAGGACGTTTTAAATACGTTTTTCCATCAGATTGGGACAAATTAAACTGAGATTCGTCACTCCAGAGAACTCTGTTCCAGAAACATCGTTTCTAATTATAAAGCCACCACTGTATGTATGTCACAATGGGCCTAAAGGCTAGTCCAAGTGGGATATAGTGGGACATAGTCAATTGAATAGAATCATAGTCGAACTACTTTAAACTACCACGTATCGTGGCTATTGATAGACTACCGAAGAGGTTTTGCTACTTATACTTTGGGTTGAGCTCTCTTCTGGTTCATTGCTCTCTTACGACCAAACTCTTAATTCTTACAGATCTGACCCTTCAAAATGAAATAAATTGTATCCACATTACATTACGACAACGTTATGCAACTACCAGATAAGAGATTCTTGTACTCCACATTACAGTCCAGAGCTGAAAGTATGTAATTGACTCAGGTTTTATCGTCATAAAGAAAAGGGTTCCTATAAGAGAGCTGTAATGGAAGGGCAAAAGGATTGATTTAATGAGGTTTACAAACTGATAGTAATACTCCATAAAAAAAGAAAAATTCATGTTTAATCATGGAACAAATGTTAAACACGAAACTAGCATCTGTGCTTTACTTAATTGGTTACTAAATTAAATATTTCACACCACTCAGCTTGTAAACAAATATTAGAGCTACCAACAGAAGCTGAATATACCTGCACAATACAAACTGTAGTGGTCAAACGGTTGCATCATCGTGCGTAGGGCAGTGCCATCAGGAGGATACTATTTAAGCAACTCATATGGAAACCAAGAGCACATTTCTCACGTCTACATGTTTTACAAAATGCTACACCTGTGGAGTGTCTTCAGTCTTCTTAAGTTGTCTCCTCCAGCGAGTGTAAGCTACAAGGCGTGTAAAGGTTTAGCTAACCAACTTGGCTTTAAAACAAGTAGTGCCATATGATCCGTCCAGAAGAGCCTATTTAAAGTATTAAAACAATTTGTACACATATAAAGGGTGCTTTTTATAGAGGTATAGAACTTTAAGTTGCAATAAAACAACGATGGATTATTCGATTGATATGAATTTTATTTATCCGAAAGATAATCTTGTGGCATTACATTTTAAATATGCTTTCTGGCATATGACCGCCACGGCTGACGCGGATGTAGTCCAATCTGGACGTCCAATTTTCGATGACTTTTTTCAATATTTGTGGCCGTATATCGGCAATAATACGGCGAATGTTGTCTTCCAAATGGTCAAGCGTTTGTGGCTTTACCGCATAGACCAATGACTTTACATAGCCCCACAGAAAGTAGTCTAGCGGTGTTAAATCACAAGATCTTGGAGGCCAATTCAGAGGTCCAAAACGTGAAATTAGGCAGTCACCAAATGTGTCTTTCAATAAATCTATTGTGGCACGAGCTGTGTGACATGTTGCGCCGTCTTGTTGAAACCACATCTCCTGGACATCATGGTTATTCAATTCAGGAATGAAAAAAGTTAGTAATCATGGCTCTACACCGATCACCATTGACTGTAACGTTCTGGCCACCATCGTTTTTGAAAAAGTACGGACCAATGATTCCACCAGCCCATAAAGCGCACCAAACAGTCAGTTTTTCTGGATGTAACGGTGTTTCCACATACACTTGAGGATTACCTTCACTCCAAATGCGGCAGTTTTGTTTGTTGACGTAGCCATTCAACCAGAAGTGCGCTTCATCGCTAAACAAAATTCGCTTATGAAAATCGGGAACAACGGTAATCTCGTTTTGGGCCCATTCGACGAATCTACGCCTTACTTGATTCTTGCACGAGTAGGATTTTGTAAGCACGCAAACCAAGATCCTTCCGCAAAACCTTAAAGTATTAAAACAGCTTGCATACATACATAATTGGCCATTACAACACTTCAGTCAGCATTACGACCTAGCTTTTCGCACCACTTATGTTGTGTGTGTTAATTTTATACGTGAGTGGCGGAACCTACAGTTTTAAAGTCGACTCCGAACAACAGATTTTTGATAAATTTTTCATGACAATTTTATTTTTATTTTTTATTTGTTGCCAGAAATACGCTGAGTGGAAGTTGCCGAAAAAATATTTGTTTTCATATTTTTTTTTTTGATGTCTGACCTGGGGTTTGAAACGCGGCCCCGTGTGTAATAAACCAAAACGCTACCTACTAGACTACAAGGACTTGCAATTTGTATACTTTTTCCTAAATAGTACGTACTGTTAACAATTTAAAGTTTCACTTCATTATGGCTTCTGTTTGACCTTGCCGTCTAAGGTCATACCGATGTTGTATGCACAGATAAACAAAAAATTTTAACAACTTTTACCAACACACAAGCCATTAATAAAATTTTCATATTTTCTAACATTTCCTCACACTAAATAAGTCATTGTTGTTTCCGCCTACGCCTTCGCCTCCTCCTCTTTCGTTATGGAAGCTGAATAATGAAGTGCTACATCGATGCAGTAGTAGTTTCTAGTACGTACAACCACCATAGAGAGAGAGAGAGAGAGAGAGAGATGTGGCTTCCTTTGTTAAATTCGTTATTTGCGTTATTTTTCATTGTTTGTTGCATTTTGCTCTACAACAATTTGTAGTGTTGTCTGTAGTTGCAACTAATGTTGTTTATTGTCATAGATATTGTTGATGTTGTTGCAGCAAGGAATGCTGTTGTCTTCTCACTATTAATAATCGTGCCTTTAGCTGGTAGTTGTTACTGGAATGATTGTTTTGTTGTGTAGAGCTGCTTGGGATATTGGCTGTCTTCTCCTTCTGCCGTTTGCTGTTGTCAATCTTCTTCTTCTTCTTCCCTTTTTGCTATATTACCTTGCACTTGAGTTCGTGACAGCTGCTGCTGTAGTTTTAGAAAAAATAGTTTTCGTTGTCTGGCGAGTTGTAATAAAAAAAAAAGAATTGTAAAATAAGAATAACAACAACAACAACAACGAAAGCATCACTATAATATAACACTTGACTGTGGTACAGGCAGCAAGCAAAACGCAAACAGCATTTCATGTTTTAGCGCGTTTTTTTTTGTTGTTTTTTGTTTTGTTTGTTCCTCTTAAAGTTTTTGCTGTTGCTACCAATAGCAAGCACATGCACACAATTTATTTTTTTCATCATTCTGCACTTGCTACTATTCGTTAGGGGTAACAGTAATTTCATCAAAGCGGGATTTTTCATTGAAATTGTTTCAACACGACATTTGAAAGTCACCAACTCGATGCGTATTATATGTAGGACCCTTTAGGGGCCTAAAGTCAGTTAGTTTAAGAAAATGATGAGCAGGCATTAATGAGAAACGCTTTTGTCAAATTTGTATTTCCAAAAGCAATCAGATTTTAATGGTGTCGTCTGTAGACACTGTCACAGGCTTGTTGCCCCAGTTATCCACCTTTGTAATCGCCGTAGTCTAGTAGGTAGTGTGTTGGCTTATTAGACGTAAAGCCAGGGTTCAAATCCCAGGCCAGACATGAAAACAAAATACAAAAGGGATTTTTTCGACGACTTCCTCTCAGCAGATTTCTAGCAAAAATTCTGAGAGTAAATAAAATTGCCATGAAAAAGTTTCTCAAAAAATCTGTTCTGTTCGGAGTCGACTTCAAACTGTAGGTCCCACCACTCATGTATAAAAATTAACATAAGTGGTGTGAGAAATTAGGACGTTGTACAATGGGTCAATTCGACCTCCGGGTACTGTACTTGTCTTAATTGACAAGTACACGTCCTCTAACCTAACCTAACCTCGCCTATCCACCTTTACGAATGACTTCATGAGCCTGAGGTATTTATAGATTCGCTGAATTATACGGATTGAATTCACTCTTAACCTTCTTCAGCTTAAGTGTAGAACACATTCAAACTAATTCTCAACGGAGAGCCCCATATTTTGTCTGGATTGCTGGTAACCTATCTTATAAATCCAATCTAGTGGTTCCTTTGCAGGTATGAGTTATTATCAGAAAGTAACTCACAGCCTAGTCCAAACAAATTCTCTTGAACAGCTTCTGTTGGAATTTAATAGGATACGCACTACATACATGACATACAAGATTGGTGATTACAACTCATCAGATAGGATTAGGACCTAGCTTCGCACACCACTTATGGTGTGTGTGTTAATTTCATACATCAGTGGCGGGACCTACAGCTTAAAGTCTGTTCTAGTCTGCCGAGAGGAAGTCGCCTTACATCTAATAAGCCAAAACACTACCTACTAGACTGCGGCGACTTTGAACTAAGAACCTCTAATTGAGATTAAAAGATTAATGGCTAACTTCTCCATTAGCAAGCCCAAATGGACAGATCTTCCAGAGTGACTTCAGACGCTATTGCAAAAACACTAAGGATTTCACTTTATCTGGTCACATCGGTTTTCTTATATTATCCTTGGCTTGAAAGTAAGACTTTGGCAAAAGAACTATCACTATCACTGCCTAGCCACATATTCCGATTAGTAGCACTTTTTCTAATCATTCAAGAACTACTTCCGTGATAGCTAAGGACTGGGTTAGCCAGTTTTATTTACTAAACGTTCGCTTTTCAATTATTCAGTCGTCACACTTTGCTGGACGTAATGATATCCATAATGTCGTCTTTACATCTCAAACTACTGATTGTTCCGTAGTAAATAATACCCCATCTATGGAACAAAGTCTTTGAACGAACCCTCAGCAATTGGAAACAATACACATACACACATACATAGTTGATCATTACAATCCTTCAGTCAGGATTACGACCTAGTTTCTCACACCACTAATGTTGTGTGTTTTAATTTTATACATGACTGGTGGCACCTACAGTTGAATGTCGACTCCCAACGACAGGTTTTTGAGAAACTTTTCATGGCAATTTTTATTTGCTCCCAGAGTTTTTGCCAAAAATCTGCTGAGAGGCAGTCGCCAAAAAAAATATTCTTTCGTGTTACGTTAAGCTGGAGATGTCTGACCTGGGGGTCTTACGTCTAATTAGCCAACACACTATCTATTAGACTACGACAACTACATCAAGGATATAGTTTCGTACATTAAATTTTCAGTCTGGTTTCCAACATAGGGAAGTCCTGCTTTTAATGTGCAGTCTGACCAACTTCGTCGATGAGTTTCGTGGAATTCGGTCAGTATAGAGACTGCGCTTATCTGTGGCGTTACAACGGGCCGCTATGAATCCTCAAATGTGCTTTGTTAATAAAGCTAGCACTTCGACCTAACTGAACCTAACACCGTATCTATGAAGCTATTTACAGGTTATGTAAATAAAGACTTTGGACGAATCCTTTGCAATTGGAGACAATGGCACATTAAAATATCACCCAACATGATCCGAATGTCATATGAAAGGGTGCGTATACTTCAATATTCTAATAACTCCAGTTTTTCGCGGATTTTGACATGCGAACAAATGCTTTCAGAATTTGTTAGTTTGGTTGATAGAGGAACAAAGCTTCAGAAAGACGATTTGTAAGCAGAGAGTATTCTCTTTGTGCATTCTGCTACCAAGACCTTCAAATAAAATGTTAGAGTTCTTCTTCAAATAAGGAGCAACACTAGGTCAAACCATTGACTTTAAAATGACCTCGAATATCTTTTATTATCCTTAAAAGCCTTTTAGAAAACCACAATCATCGGAAATACTTCGTATATCCAACCAACTTTTGTCAAATCTCCCTCTTTTTACATCAGAGAAGATGAGAAAAAAACTAAAGAATTCAAGCAAATAAAATTCAGTCAGGTTTTGTTTTAGTTTTGCTTTTTCTCTTCGGTTTTTCGTTGTTTTTTTTTTTTGTTCTTGTTTGTTGGAGTTGTTATCAATTGATGTTACAACTCAACTCTTTACTTCTGCTCTTAAAGCATAAAAATGTAAAGAAGAAGAAAAAGTTATTCCAATGCACACAAACACTAATAAAGAAGCAAAAATATGGAAAAAGACAACTGTAGCAGTAACAGCAACAACAAGAACAGCACCGACTACATGAAATTGTTAAACAACTCGTTGTACATGCAGTTGTACACTTGCTTAGAGAGTGAGATCAACGTCATCATCAACAGCAGCAGCATCTTTTCAAATGCAATGTTGCGATGTTGCGATGTGCGATGTTGTTTGGAAACACATGTTTCTTCATTTGCTTGTTTTATGGGTACATCAAACCAATTCTTCCTCTTTCACATTTTTTTTTTTATACGTTTGTATGTTTGTATTGAAATCCATTAGCATGTAAGTGCAACACAATAATGGTAATAACAATAGCAACAGTAACAACAGCAATAATACAACATGTAATGTACGAGTATATTGCAAATTTTAATATTCAACAGCAGCAGCATCAACATCATCATCATCATTGTTGCACTCGTCATCTTCCTCTGTTTATATTATTTTTTATGAGCTTCTTCTTAAAGATGATGCTGCTGCTTTTGAAGAAAAAAAAAAACGAAAGAAAGAAATTTTTCTTTTTTCTTTTCATTTCCCGCGCCAACTTCTCTCGGTAATACGGGCATTTGTATATCCATGTGGAAATCTTTTAAACAAACCTGCCTAACAATTGCAACAATTCGTATTGTTCTATTGAATTGTTTTCTAGGATGGTATCGTCTTGTTCATTTTGAATTCTTTGCATTCATTTTTCTTAAGTCTTATTTGTTTGCCAGCTAATTTGATTACTACATTTAACCCGTTATGGTGCGCAAAGTCGGTTTTAGCACTGAAGTAACTAATGCTCTGCTTAGTTGGTTCAAAAGACAGAGGTATTATCAAAGGCAATACTATAGGGTGTATCCATCAATCGGTTTAAATTTGAACCAACGATTATTTCGAATCTGGCAATACTCACACACATACATGAATGACCAATCCACCCCTGCAGCCAGGATTACAACCTAGCTTCTCACACCACTTATTTTGTGTGCGTTAATTTAATACATGAGCGGTGGGAAGCTACAGTTTAACGTCGACTCCGAACGACAGATTTTTGAGAAATTTTTCATGGAAATTTTATTTGCTCTCAGAGTTTTTGCCAGAAATCTGCTGCGAGGCAGTAACCGAAGAAATATTTTTTTCATTTTTTCGTTTTAATATCTGACCTGGGATTTGAACCCTGGCCTTAGGTCTAATAAGCCGACAGACTGCCTACTAGACTACGGAGACTCTGGCAATACTTATGTCATTTTATTCCCTCACAAAATTCAGTATATTATCTCCCATGAACGTAATGAATCAATTTACGCTTGAGCAACGTTGGAATTTATTGGGCCAACGAGAAACTAAACGATGATGTCGATTTTCAAAAAAAAAAAAATATCATTTTTCCGGATGAAAGCTCATTTTCATCTTGGTGGGCACGTTAATAAGCAAAATTGCCTGGTGCTCAGAAAACCCACACGTGGTCTAACAGAAACCAATTCACCCATTACAAGCGACTGTTTGGTGCAGCTTGTGGATCCGAGGCATTATTGGTCCATTTTTCTTTGAAAATAAGGACGGCGCAACCATTACGATCAATGGGGACATCTATTGCACAATGATAACCGATTTTTTGTACCCGCTCCTCATGGTATTGATGTGAACGATGATGTTTGATTTCAACAGGATGGTTAAACTTGCCTTACATCTCATGCCACTATCGATTTATTGCGTTAAAAATTTGATGGCCCTTTAATTAGCCGAAATGGTGATGTCAATTGCCCGCCAAGAAGCTGCAATTTGACTCCGTTGGACTATTTTCTGTGGGGCGCCGTTAAAGACAAGTATTATGCCGCCAAACCAGAGACAATTGAGCATTTGAAGGCCAATATTTGTGATGCCATTGTCGAGATACGATCCCACACACTCGAAAAAGTGCGCGAAAATTTCTTCGATTAAATGAGGCCAGCCGCGGCAGCCATATGAATTTAATAATATTCCATTTAAAACCTTTAATCCTTTAGCTTTGTAAGCCATTATTTAACAGTAAAGTGATAACCATTTATCTCCCCGTACTGAGATATTCGCAATATTAGTAAAGACTTATTTTTCTATTTCGAAATGCAAGTATTAGGAAGAGTGTAAGCCATCTTATCTCTTAGCTTTTGAGAACAGCACGCTGTCACTTCATAGCCCATTTCGATGAAAATATCGGCTAAATCGCAATTGGCCAAATAATCAATTTTATGTTATGACTGATGGACCAGCTTAGTGCAGACATAATACAGAAGCTTTATTTATGCGACGTCACTGGGGCTACAAAAAAAATTTTGGCTCAAATATCCAGTACACATGACCTCACAATCACTTTTATCTCTTTGAATTTAGATCCGTAAATAGCTGCAAGACATATTTAGTTAGAAGGCACATCCTTTGAATAGAATACCCAAAGTAGCAAAAATATAGATCGACAAATACTTATATGGCACAGATGCATCGATTCTGAATGAAAAAGTGATCATAAGTGAAACGAAAAGATTAGCAAGGGAATGGAAAACTGACGTGATCATAAGTGAAACGATTAGTATAGAACCGGCAGTGCTAATGTGCACTCGTAAGAAATATTGAAGTTGCGAACAAGTACAATAAGGAGCAACATTTTTATTTACTTCATTTCGAATGTTGCAAACGAAATTGATAGACTAGGTTAGATTAGGTCGGGGACCATTCTTGTAGGGTTAAGGTACCACAAGTCGATATGCCAACAAGGAGATCAGATAGTACCTACAGAAACATCACGATATCGAAATGATTTCTGTTTTATGTTGGCGAGGAATAAAAAGGCCAAAAACATCTGCCTCTACATGAGAAGTAGCTGGGCATTGACACACGAAGTGAAAAATAGTGTCCTACTTGTCCTTTTCAGATCGAGAACACCTGCAGGAAATGAGGGATGACTGTGCGATTCCAGCAAAAAAGACTATACTGTATGTGCCCACATGCTGTCAACAATCCAGTTTGAAAAAATTTTAGTTATCTTGGTTGTCTTTATTTTGTAGAGTTCAGTCAAAGATTACGAGGAATGCAAAAATATCTGACTTTTCATGGGGAATAGCTGGGCATTGTCACATCATCCGCATATCTAGAGCATCTGTGGAACTCATGCTAAGCAATGCGGTATAATCACCATGCTTTTCACAGGGTAGTGCCCAGTGAGAAAGCAATTGTGTGATGGATGACTTTGCGATTCAAGAAAAAAATACTATCAATCCTCTTCTTATTAGAACTACTCTGACATCGTCTAGTAAAACTACACGTGCGTTTATGCTGCTAACGAAATTGTACCTTCACGTACAACGACAGGTGATTATCTAGTTCAGAAATCTTATGCATTCTACCATCTGGGAAACTGTGAGCTCTATATCGGTCTCGGCCGGTTCATAAGCAACATTACTTCCCACGATATCGGAATCTACTTAAGAGTTTACTTCAAATAATCTAACATATCCCTGAGAAATTCTTGGGAAATAAAAATAAAAACAAAAATATTGGGTGCCCTGGTAGTGTAGTAGTGATAAACTATTAGCGTGAGGGTAATAAGTTCGATTCCCAGCAGAGAGTCTGGTCTGTTATACTACAACGAGCATATGAACGAAGTTGCTCAGCTCGTGTATATTTATTTATTTATTTATAAATTACAATACAATTACAAATTATATTTTAATTATATACGAGCGGAGTAACTTGACCATATGTTCGGTGTAGTGTCACAGACCAGAGTCTCTGGTGGGAATCGAACCCACGACCCTTAGCTCTTGTATAATTTCTTATAATTTGTAAACTTTTAATTGATCTACAAGTGATATTTCAGCGTTAAATAACACATGAAACGATTTTAATTTTAGAAGGGCCTGAAAAACTCACTACAAAAAATATTGGCTTTGTCTTTGTCCACTTACGTTCCCATGATATTCGTTACTGAACTTACTTACTACAGTTCTAAGTTCCTCGTACTTCAAAAGAAGAACTTTAAATAAAAATAAATCTAAAGATTAGATTTTCATTTGAGGTTAGCACTTTGCAGCTTTGTTGGAATTTGCTACAGCCTCCTCGTTGAAATTCTATAGACGGCTTTTGATAGGATCATGAAACCATGATAGTACGGCCTTATTAACTACATTTCATTCATAAAATATTCTCTTTAAAGATTTAAATACCAACTAACAGATGGCGACTGACAGTTACAGGTCAGATAGATTAATATCGTTCAGAAACTTACCTAAAAAGAAAGAAAAAAAATGAAAATTAAATTAATATTCCACAAAAATGATTAACAACGTACAGTAAAAACCAAAAACTTAATGCCGAAAACCAAGAAAATCTTCAATTATTTTATGAAAGTAGCAATAAATGGATATTTGACCATCAATTGAAAAATTTGAATTGAAAAATTCTTTAAAATCAGCTTCTACATTTCAATTTAAAACCTAAAAGGCAAATAAAATATTTGAAAATGAAATTAAAACAAATGAAAGAAGAAAATCTTGTGCAAATAATTTTTAAAATCCCATCCACACATACATATGAAATAAAAACATTAAATATTGACTCAAGTAATTGTACCAACCATACGAGTATATTGTTGCAAATGTATTGCACACATGTAATGGGAAGGATTGTGGTTACAATTACGAAATATATTATGGAAGATAGGATGATAGCAAGCAATGGAATACAAATAAGTTTTCATAACATATAAGAACAAATTAATAGAGATAATCTAGCTTAGTTTCAGTTAAAACGTGCAGGAAGAAAATATAAATAATATTCTAGGGCCACTTGCGTCCAATAGCAATCCAACTGAGTAAGTTTTAAGAAACTTACTTTACTTACTTAATTGGCCGTGAACAACCCGATTAACGGATTTCGGCCTGCCGCAACACATCCTTCCATGCGCCCCTGCTTCTTGCGCGTCTACGCCAGTTGGTCACACCAATCGCTTCCTTGATTTGGTCCTTAAAACGGATACAAGGTCGTCCTCTTCGCCGACTACCGCAGATCCTCGCATCAAATACCCGTCTCGCCGGAGCATCCTCCTCCATTCGAACGACATAGCCGAGCCGATATTAATACGCTGCACAAAGTCTATGTCGTTGAGGAGCTCATACAGCTCACTGTTGGATCGGATGCGGAAATCATCGCCAACTCTTATTGGACCGAAGATCTTACGCAGTACTTTTCTCTCGAATACTCTTAAGGCTGCTGCATCGATGCTTAAGAGGGTCTTTGCCTCTGCGTCATAAAGACGCACGGGTAGGATGAGCGTCTTGTAGAGTATTAGTTTTGTCGTACGAGAGAGGTCTTTGCTACTCAATTGCCTATTGGGACCATAGTTGCACATGTTGGCAAGAGTGATCCTGCGCTTGATCTCCAGACTGACATCATTTTTGGTGGTAACGGCGGAGCCAAGATAAATAAATTCCTTGACCATATCAAAAGTATAGTTATCGACCGTAATCTGACAATCAATACGTCCCACGTCTCTACTTGTCGATAACATATACTCCCGTTCGATAGCACTAAACGCAGCAGTAACATCTCGCTTGGTACGCCCTATGATGTCAATGTCGTCAGCGTACGCAAGCAACTGGACACTTTTTTGAAAAATAGTGCCATTGCGCTGCACTCCCGCCTTTCGCAGAACACTCTCCATTACGAAGTTGAAGATGTCGCATGATAAGGGATCGCCTTGTCTGAAACCTCGCACGGTATCAAAAGGTTCGGAAAGGTCCAGTCCTACCTTGACGGAGCTGCAGGAATTGCTCAACGTCATTCTGCATAGCCTATGGAAATGTATGTAACTGTAATGTAATGTAACATTTTATAAACCAAACTATCTATAAGAACTACAACTGGGATGTATCTGAGAACAGCAGTAATCTGAAAACACCAGTAATTGATCCTTAAGCCAAAACATAACAGATCAAACTAACCATGCAACAAAACATAGTCACCCTTACTTCTTAAAGCCCTTATTAAACCCCGTATAGCCTCTTGGCGTTCACAGATGCGCTAGGTTAGCCACACTGTTCGTAGAATAACTAACCAGAAAACTTTCCTTGTTTACAAGGAAAGGATGACAGAAAAGAAGTGCACCCATCTGCTTTAGTGCATACTGTTACGTTTTTTTTACCTTTTTAAAAAGGTTTAGAATATGAGTTCGTTGATTGCAGACAAAAATAAAAAAACAAATGTGTTTAGTTTCAATTAAACTCTTTATTGTTCGCACTACTTTTGTGTGCCACCGTATACAACTTGACGATACAACAACAACTTGTTTCGCTATTATTCTTTGCTTACAACGCAGATCTTTTCAACGACGATCTTCAAACCACGACAGTTTACTTCGCAAGCAACGTGTCTGAATTCTAACTGACTGACTGCCTGCTTTGTCTTACCTTTTTATATGCTCGCGTATTCAGTCTGATGAAGGTTCTTGATGTAGAACGTTCGGGGTCTCACTTTCTCGAGAACTCTATCGCTACTTCATTGTTGTTTGTGTATTTTGCTTACGTTGTTTGTTACTGCTTTCTTTCGTACTTGTCGATATCCTTTCCTTACATGTTGTTGTTGGTATATGCAACCAAGTTCGTTGTACATCGTTGCAGTAGCCTCAAAACTTAGAATATGGAAGAAGCAGTCTTCTTGCATGAGCCCTTATGAGACAGATACGTTTTGCGAGTGTCAAATGAATAAATATGTTAATAAATAAATGAAGTTAATTCAAAGCAAACGATATATTATGATCATAGAGAGGGCATATCTGCCGCGTTACGATACAAATAAGGAGAACCAATCGGAGAAGAATCGAGATATTATTGCAATCTATTCAAATAAAGGCTAACATATGGTCTATTATTAAACCGTTATGCTAAGCAGCAGCAATCAAGTAGTAATTAGCCTATTTAAAATTATCATTAGTCCCATAGTCTCAGTCATCCGGAATGCACCTGTCATCAGTAAAATGGGTGTTCGAATTACTATGTCTGCGCTGCTGCCTTGCCACACTATAATCTTGCACCCGTCACCATTGTCCAATGAGAAATGCAAAGCTTTTCTTTGCATGAATTCAACGCTGTAACCTTTGACCTTTTAAATATTTCCCAAGTTCCTAATGAAGTTAACTACAGATCAGAGTTGGATTTTCCAATTGCGGGTTTTATTCTGTACAAAACGCATACCACATGGTTACACTTGTTTTCATGAGAGTATGTGATCGACAATGTAAGACATCTTGAGATAGTTTAGCCTCAATTGCAGTAACAATGCTGGATTATCTTAAAGCACTGGCGAGTTAGGTTAGTGTGGTAGCTTTCATGCCAAAAGCTCACTTGAGAACGCATAGCGGCCCGTTGTGACGCCACAGGTGAACGCAGTCCCTGTACTGACCAAGTTCCTCCGAACCAAGGAGAGAGAAGCACGACTACTGGAAAACCAGCCAGAAAGCTTGATAAACGAGGCTATATCCTTGACATGAGTAGACGATAGCTCCGTCAAGCGACAAGGGTTGGTGAGACAATTAACCTATATCTGAACCTCACAAGAGATGGGCATTGACAAAGAAAGTGGATAACAGTCTCCTCTTCCTCAGCGGATCTGCACCTATGGCAGAAGTCGTTAAATGGGAACCGCATTCTTTCCGCGTGTCTACCCATAACATAGTGACCTGTAAGCATGGCCACTGTGATCGAGATGATGTTACGACCAAGTTCAAGCAACTGGTTGGTGCGCCTTCTATCTGTTCAGGGCCAAGTGAGCTTAGCGGTGGAGCAGGATTCCTCATTGATCCAGGATAGGTTGGCGTCTCGGAAGAATTTCCGCGTGATGGCTAGCTTGAACGAGGTAAGTGGCATTCATAAATTGATTGAAGAGGATTCCGAAATTAGTGCGCCAGCTCTGGCTAGCTCGTCGGCTCTGCAGTTTCCCACAGTGTCCAAGGACTTCGACAAGTGTGACACTGAAGCGCCCAGAAAGAAGGTTGAGGCAGCGGCGACATTCCCTGACGACGCTGAAATTATTCGCAACGTTCGACAGAGGCTTTATGGCAGCCTGGCTATCAGAAAAAAAAAATCGAGATGCGGGAGAAAGGAACATCGTGTGCAAGGAACACGCTGCAATAGTCCGGCAGCCGGAGTGAAATGTCCAATTTCCCAGAGTAGACTCCGCTACCCATCGCACTGGGGAGTAATCAAACGAACCTCTATAAAGGCGCTGGTAGGAACATTACGTTTGTACTTCATAAGGAGATCCAATCTGATCATCAAATATACTTGGAATGCAGAAATAATAGGTTTCACCACCCCCTAAAGGTTTAATACATACAACCAGTAGCGCGGGAGTAGTGGGGGTTCTCTTACGGGGTTATTTATCCTTCTATTCTCTATATTTTAACGTTTAAATAAATCATCTTTAAAACTCATTATTTGGATTTAATTTAGAAATTTCCCCTCCCTGAAATTCAACTTGGTAGCGCACCTGTCCACAACAAATGATTGTAATTATTCTGAGATGAAAACGATTTTATTATATGTGTGGGAATATTTTAATTATGACCAATTTTTCTTTCTTTATCTTCTTCTTCTTACATTATTTCTCTACGAAATAATTACAATTCAAGCTACTTAAGATGGAAAAACATTAAAAAATCTTCTCTTCTATGTGAGAGAGGCTTTAATTAGTTTTCCTTCACTTTTTTTTTTTTTTTGAAAGATTTTTTTCTTTTGTTTGTGCTGATTTGCTTGTTAAAAAATTTTTTATGAAAATTTTAAATTATTTTGTAGTCAAAGACGATAACATAACAAGCAGGCAGTTATTCAGCCATCCATCCATCCGACCATCTCTTAGTACGCCATCTCTAACAGTTTTTCTTTGTCAATGGAGAGGAAAACTACTGCAAGCAAACAAAACTTTCTTGGCATTGTTCTCCAGGGTTTTTTTTTTTGCTTTTGGATATGATTTCTTTTCTTTATTGAGTCCGCAGCAACTAATAAATTTTTTGACATTTTTAGATTATTTTATGGTCTTTCATAAAACGGTTTTTTTCTTTTTCACAATCTTTCTTGAACGTTCTTTTAAATTATTTTTCATTTTTTTTTCTCTTACCAATTTTTTTTTTTTTTTTTTTTTTTTGAATGAAAAAATTGTGCCATTTTATTTACAAGTGTTTTGAAGTTGACTTTCTTTTTGTTGTTAATATTTTTTTCTAAAATTTATTTTCCTCTTAAAGTAATAAAAACAACAAAAAAGAGAGGAAAAAAGTTTTTTAAAAGCTGCTGCAGTATCTTTCTAAAATTTTCGATTTAGAAAATTGAATTCAATGCCTGCGAAAATCAAAAGAAAGAAGGAACAATGCCATCCAACTAAAGTAGCTAAGTTCTCTAGTTGGATGAAGAGAAAGAAAATCTTTCTAATGTAGTGTGGTAGCATTCATATTTCAAAGTAAGTATTGCAGTCGCTGTAGTCTGGTAGGTAGTGTGTTGACTTATAAGACGTGAGGCCACGGCTCAAACCCCGGGTCAGTCTTTTCCAACAAATCAAAATTTAAAAAAGTATTTCTTCAGCGACTTCCTCTCGGCAGATTTCTGGCAAAAATTCTTAGAGTAAATAAAATAGCCATGATAAAGTTTCTCAAAAAATCTATCATTTGGAGTCGACTTTAATCTTTAGATCTCGCCACTCATGTATCAAAATTAATACACACAGCATAAGTGGTGTGAAAAGCTAGATCCAGACCAGAGATCAGCAATGAATCGCTTTTTCGCTACTCATAAGCTCTCATGAAATTTTGAGTATGAGTGAGTCAACAGTATACAAATTCAACTACTCTGATTCATCCGTACTCCCTACAACATTGATTTATAAGTACAAGTTGCAATGAGTATGAGTACAACGTTGACATCAAACTCATAACAATCGAACTATGTTTGATTCATACTCCTACTCATTCAGATTCATAAATTTAGAAAAATACTTATAATACTCATAAATGATTCGAGTGATTCGAATCATTCATCAAAATTTACAGTCTTAGTTGTTGTTGCATTTACAAAGAGAGAAGAAAGATACATAAACAAAAAAGAAAAAGACAGCAAGCAGAGCAAACACACAATCTTCTTGTGAGTATGTAGTGTTCGTACGCAAATCGTACTTATTTTGTGATTCGTGTATACGATGAATCATGGAGAGTGGAAATCAATAACAGCATGCGTATTGTTAAGTACGAGTACCATGAGTATTTCAAACTTTGAATATAAGTAGTATGAGTATGACATTAAAATAAGTATGAATGCGTATAAGTATCAGAAATTATAAGTATGATTCGAAGCTACTCATCGTTTTGAATACTCATTGCTGACCTCTGATCCAGACCGAATGGTTGTAATGATCAATTACACAGCCCTGCATGAGTTCTGCAAATAAGATGGCTCCAGGTGCTTCCGAAGGCATTTTGCGCGCTGAACACGAATCTGGGTTCAAAGACTTTCCAAACAAAACAAAAACGTCAGGTTTTTGGAGAAAAAGGGGGTTGAAACCCCCTTAAATAGCGTTTTTGGTCATTTTTGAAACATTGTAGAGCTAAACACTGACGTGCTAGAATCATCGCAATTGTCAGACATTGACAACTGATCTTTGCTCTTTAAAATGAGCCCAAAGCCAAGTTGGTTCCATGCACCCTTAATGTCTCGGGTGGGTTTATGTCAAGGGGTGCAGAGAAAAAGAAACACATTACAGAGGTCCTTAAAAATTGATCAGATTTACTTGAAAATTGTTACTCAGGGATTTTTGGGGTCGCTGATTACAGATCTTCATTCAGATTTAAAAAATTCAAAATGGCGGCCAAGTAAATCTGATTAATTATTATAAACCTCGACCCAGATTCGTCTTCAGCGCGCAAAATGCCTTCGAAAACACCTGGAGCCATCTTATTTGCACAAAAAAAGTCCAAATTTG
Organism: Sarcophaga variegata; assembly: GCA_932273835.1. Taxonomy (NCBI): domain Eukaryota; kingdom Metazoa; phylum Arthropoda; class Insecta; order Diptera; family Sarcophagidae; genus Sarcophaga; species Sarcophaga variegata. The sequence continues at coordinate 86,893,971 of OW026361.1, forward strand.
CAGGGCTGTGTTATTTATGTATGTGTGTAAGTATTGTGCACTTTAATTTCATAATTTCGAATAAAAAAAAATCGTTCCTTTATCTTCAACATTATATACGACACTCTAAAGAGCTAAACGGGGGAGGGGGACAAAGTAATATAATATTGCTCCAGACAGCACGGAACACCGAGATTAGACTCACTGTTGCTAATACCTCGACATCATTTTGGAGAGCAAGCTGAGATTCAGGCAAAGCCTCACGACTGCAACAAGGACAACGATTGCCTTCTATTCCTATAAGAAGACAATTGTGATGAACTGGGGTGTACATCCGAGAATTGTCATCTGGATTTATGTATGTATGTCACAGAAGTTCGTCTAAAACATACCTCTATTGGTGAACACAGTAAAGTAACCCACCTGGAAGAAAAGAACTTATCTGGCAATGTTGGAGTGCAAGGAATGACTTTTATGTGTACTACGGAAGCACTTTTGATGTGGTTTTACCTTTACAAACCTTTGATTTTGTAAAAAAGGAAATAGCAACGAACTCTGTAATACCTCGGTTGGGTACTTCACAATAGAGTGAGGATACCTGCGTCATTTGTGAGCCTATAGGGAAAGCTGATTATATCGGGTGGGCCATCTATCGGTTTTTAAATTTGAACAATTGGTTATTTCGATTCTGGCAATACTTATGTCATTCTATTCTGTCACAAAATTCCGTATATTATCTCCACTGAACGTAATGAATCGATTTACGCTTGAGCATGATGATGTCGATTTTGCCAAAAAATCATCTTTTCGGATGAAGCTCATTTTCATCGTGGTGGGAACGTTAATAAGCAAAATTGCTGTATTTGGAGTTCAGAACAGCCACATGTGGTTTCACAGAAGCCACTGCATCATTAAGATTGACTGTTTGATACGGCTTGTGCAGAGCAGGCATCATTGGCCCATTTTTCTTTGAAAATGAGGACAGCGCATCCATTACGATCAATGGAAACACCTATCGCACCATTATGAACGATTTTTGGTTTCAACAGGATGGTTCAACTTGCCACACATCTCATACCACAATCGATTTATTACGCCAACCGTTTGATGCCAGTTTAATTAGCCGAAATGGTGATGTCAATTGGCCACCAAGAAGCTGCGATTTGACTCCATTGGACTATTTTCTGTGGGACGCCGTTATGCCGACAAACCAGAAACAATTGTGAATTTGAATGCAAAAATTGCCGAGATACGACCTCATTTACTAGAAAATGTCCACGAAAATAGGTCGGATCGAATGAGGTTCTGTGAGGCTGGCCACAGTAGCCGTATGAATAAAATAATATTCCATTTCTAACGGGAATAATTTGGCAAAATTTCAAATCGTTTTTGTTTCATCGCATTTTTAAATTTAAATTTTTAAATGGCCCTGCCCTTTATATTATATTATAAAGCGTTGCGGTAAACCATGACAGTTAATCTCCTAACGAGCGTATCCAAAAGATGAATGAATGAACTTGGGATTTTCTCGAGAGAGCTTGGACAAACTATGTAAGAAGTATTTTAAATTATTACAGAGTGTACCTCTCAAACTCATTGCTATTTAGGAGTTTGTAAACTAGCTAAGACGGACTATGGTTTTTAAAAATTTGATAAATATCTATACGGACTGTGGTTCTACCATTGAAGCCGGCCAAAATCCTTCGAACAGTTTAATATTCGGATCAAATTGGTCGCATTAACTTGCGGGGATATGTAAGGACAAATGAACTTGTAACGTTCGACTGTGCCGAAGACTGTTTTAGAATCCTTGATACCATGGCTATCCAGTCCACCTAGGTCCATTTCCCCCAAAAGTCCCTTTTTTATCCGACTTAGTCCTATTTACACAGACTTTTTTTGGTCGTTTTAAGAAAACAATTAGTTTCACTTACACGACCGTAAGGAATCCTTAATACCATGGAAATATAGTGGGATACCTGCAGCAAGTGTCATTTTTCCACAATATCAATTATCCTCCCCAGATATTGTTAAAACAAGTAAATTATATTTGTCCGAGCTTCTCAATTTCCAAAACTATTTGAGAATTACCAGAGAAACTGTTCCACTCAGGAGCGTGTGGGGTATAATTTGTAGGGAATAGAACAGACATTTAGAGTGATTTCTTCCCCGACCATTTTTTGTATCTTCTGTTAAACATTTCTCTGTTAACTTTAACAGTGCTCTGTTAGAATTTTTGGTTTTTGTCTTTGCTAGCTAAATTTGAATTTATCTTTACACACATAACATTAACTCAACTCATATCTAAAAAGGTTAAAGTGAGGTTATGCTGAGTAGAATTTGCTGGAGAATGAGTTGCTGTACTCCGCATGTTGGGACGTTTTCATAACAGTTTGGAGCTAAACTGATAACAATTGAACCAAAGCGGAATGCTTTAGCTAACAGGGGAAGAAGTGACTCGGCAAAAAAATCCGTAAAGTAAGTTGGATATATCACCGTATTTTTACCACCTGTTCGTATATACAGTGACTAATTTTGTTTTCGATAAATTCTTCGTAAATCGATTGCCACAATTTTTTAAAGACTATTTTTGTGCCTTTTTAGATGGAATTTGTAGAAGAGAAAGACTTGAATTACCACATTTTTAACACTTGTTTGTGGTATTTAAAACTGAACTAAACTCCCATGAGTGTATGTCTGTAATCTTTGGTTGTCTGGAAAAATATTTTGATGGCCTTTCCTTATTTGAGCAAAAAACTAAACATAGTTGCACTTGTTAGTATTAGAAATTTATGGAAAAATGTAGAAAATTTCGCTTGTTTTTCAAAAAGGAAACACACATATACAAGTCCTTAGGGAGAGTCATAAAGAAAGAAAAAGTAAAGGAAAGTGCAAGAAATAAAATTCCATTAAAAAAAACAACAACGTCTAGTGGCATTCAGACACTATCAGACTATCAAACGTACAATGACGTACAACGCATCAGACTTCACTTTAACAATTTTGAAAAGAGGTTTTTGAATAAATTTTAGTTGCAGAATGAAACCACTTAATATTTTTGGTTGCAGCGGCAAAGAAAGGAATTTTAATTTCACTTCCTTAGAGCAAATGTACAGGGTGGCACAAAATTCTTTTTTCTATCCGAACATAAAACATCGTTGTGAACAGTTTTAAAAAATGCAAATCAGAATTGCTGAAACTGAGTTTCAAATGTTTTTGAATTGCTTTGGAGTACTTTGATAAGGAATCGCTTAAACGTTCTATCAAGGAAAGAAGTTCATGTCGTTTTTAATTATCGAAAGTGCTGTAGACGAAGTCGCCGTAGTGTGTAAGGTAGTGTGTTGGCTTATTAGACGTGAGGCCACGGTTTAAATCCCACGTCAGACATCTCGAAGAAAGCGAATTATGAAAAAAATTCTTCGGCCTCTTCCTCTCAGCAGAAACGAAATTCTATCATTAACAATCAAAGCTTTCTCAAATGCATAAATCTACAGGTTGAGTTCCACAACGAGAGCTCTGTAATAATCAGAATTCATGTCCCTGTTCATCACCAAACCTGATGAAAAGGACTTGCAATGTCTGCGGCACTTTGTGTGGAAAATAATTTCATTCAAATGGCTGCCTCGGCTGGCCATGCAGTAGCCTACACGATCGGTCCAATTTTTAAGCACATTATCGATTGTGTGCCGCTGTATTTCACCAATGGCTTCACGAATATTGTCCTTTAAAGCGTCAATTGTCTCTGGCTTGTCGGCGTAACAATTATCTTTGACGGCACTCCACAAATAATAGTCCAACGGTGTCAAATCGCAGCTCCGAGGTGGCCAAACGACATCAGCTCTGCGGCTGATAATGCGATCTTCAAAAACAGGGCGCAAAACATCGAGTGCAGCTTCGGCTGTGTGGCACGTAGCGTCGTCCTGTTGATATCAAATGTTGCCAATGCCCTCCTCTTCAATTTTTGTGAACAAAAATTCGTTCAACATGGCCCGATAACGATCGCCATTGACTGTAACGGCCACTCCTTGCTCATTTTCGAAGAAAAAATGGCCCGATTGTGCCAAATGCAACAATTTTTCTTGTTTACATACCCGCCAAGATCAAAATGAGCTTCATCTGAAAAGATGATTTTTTTTTGCCAAAATCGGCATCTTCTGTAAATCGATCGCAGGCCCACTCAGCGAAACGAAAACGCATTGGATGGTCGATTGGCTTCAACACCTGAACCAATTGGACTTTTTATGGCGTCAAACCAAGGTCGTTATGCAAAATTCGTCTCAATGATGTCTCCGAAATGTTGAATTGTTGAGAACGACGGTGAATTGATGTTGATGGCGCTTCACGCACACTTTCTGCCACAGCAGCAATATTCTCGGGTGTACGCACTGTTTTTGGCTTTTCACGCTTTGGTTTATCGATGATAATGCCAGTTTCTTTCACTTTTTTCACAAGATAACGAACATAGGGAGCTGACGGTGCTTCTCTTCTTCCAAAATCCGTACGCAATTTTCGCACGCATTCTGCAACATTACCATGATTGTAAAGTAATGTCGCAATATTTCCCAGCGTTATTCAAGCGTATACACAACCATATTCGTACAGCGGAAGGACACAACTAATTATCTGTCAAATCAGACATGAGTTAAGTGTTACCATCCACGAAATAAGCACTAGTTGAAAAAAAAACGTTAGATGGCGGACCCTTTGCTATACATATTAGCCATGTGAGCTTAAATTACAAAAAATTGATTTCAGTCGTCACTTTGATCTGTGAACAAAAAATCAGTTTAGCTATTGCGAAGACACCAAATTTAGAATATCTATTTCGCACAGCACACTGTCATTTCCAAAGTCTTTGTTCAACTAGTGTTAAATACTATAATGGATACGAATACAGATTCCCCGGATATAATAATTCCCCGCTTAGTAACACTGAACCTTAGGCAATTTTGATTTTTGCTTTAAAATGTCCTGAAACTATTACGATATATGCATCCCGCTTATAAACATTCCCCGCTTATGACACGAAAAATTTTACTTCATATTTTAAATTTTCTTAAAAAAAATTCGTTTATATGCACCCTGTATTTTTTGAGCCATTGGAAGCCAATAACCGCCATTAACGCCATAAGACATAACCAATTGAGGCAATTCAATCTCAGATAATTGATTCCAGATAGAAAACCTAGAGTCCACCAATGTTCGCCTTTCGTAATTTGTAAAACTCTTTTCATAAGCTGACCTGGTGCAGTTCTCGGGCGAGTCAACGACCTGATACTCCGCCTAGTTAAAGCTACAATAGGACTCTGCAATATTATCTTTGTTGCGTATCCTTCTCTCCTTCAGCAATTTCTTCGCAGTGATTCCGAAGTAAAACGAAGGCTCAGGAAATTTGTTCACCACAACGATCTGTAGAAGATGATCAAAACTCTCTCCGCAACCAGCCGCGATTCCAAATAGAATTCTATTAGCTTTAAAGACTGGCGACTATTTGCTTTCAGGCGCGGGATTTCGATATAAGAATTCCTTGCGTATAAGCTGTATCCTCCAATAATATTTGCAAGTGCTCTTATCCGGGGAATACTGTACACTTAATACTTAGGAGGTGAATTCATACAAATACTTTGAGCAAAATTATTAATTTCAAAACCTGAAGATTGCATATTCTATGTTAAACTATAACCCTGTTCCGATGACCTCAATTATGAGGAGTAAACTCTATATAATCAAAAGAGTGTGAAGGATCTTCATGTCCAACTAGACTCAACTTTTATTTTGAAGCGAGGACGGAATAAATACCAAAACCCTGTTCGTCTGAGTGCTTTTTTGTGTTTTCCATACAAACAGACGAACATGCCAAAACGTTCGTCCTACAAAATCAGGGAATAAATGTTTATTCTAAAAAGATAACAAAACAACAACAAAATTACTAGAAAAAATCAAATTACAATAACAAATCAACAGCGAGATTCCAGAAGTTGCCAGTTCGAACAGGGTTGAAGTATAAATAGAGTGATAGGTAACGTTACAAGACTGAAGTCACGATTATGACCTAGCTTCACAATACCACCTATGTTGTGTGTGTTAATTTTATACATAATTGTCGGGACCTACAGTTTGAAGTCGATTCCGAACGACAGATTTTTGAGAAACTTTTTCATGGCAATTTTATTTACTCTGAGAGTTTTGGCCAGAAATTTGCTGAGAGGAAGTCGCCTAAGGAATATTTTTTCGGATTTCGTTTTGTTTGAGGTGTTTTAACCCGGCTTTTGAAACGCGGCCTTACATAAGCCAGCACACTCGGGCAACTTCAACGTTGCCAATCACTAGTAGCAAAAAGAACACGATGTTATTAAATGTCAATAAATAATGGATTTCTATAAATAAAAAAAAAACAACAACAGGTAGGTACAAACGATTTTATTTCTTTACTAAATGAGACACCCTGTATAGCAACTGAGATAAAGACTAACTATACTTATAGATAAAAGCAGTTGAAATAGACACACGCCGATATCTATATGGAATTGGGGGTAAAAAAACAGGAAGGCAGACATTGAATAGACTACTATTCGGAATTATTTATACTTCAAAATTGTTGTTGTTGTTGTTGCTGTTGTACAACATTTTCTTTTTCTTTAACCAGACTTCAATGCTGGTAACAAATGCACATTGACAGGTTTATAGCGTTAAAAATAAAGAAAGAAAATAAAGAATGAACAGAACAAAACAGTCGCCAGAATTTAAAATGCAATCAATATTGACTAACGCGGCTAGCAAAGAAGGAAATATTGTTTCATAGGAAATACGAAAACGATTTAATGGCTTTAGAAAAGAGAATTTCAAGCGAAAAAAAATAAAAGGAATTCTTTTTAAAATTAGAAACAAATTTAAATTTAATGTCGCTTTAAAAGGCAGAGTTACTAGACAAAATTGCAATACACAGGGACACAGTCAGTGGGAGAGAGACAGACGTGAAGTATCCAGTCGAGTTGCAAAATAAAATAAAAATACAACAGCAGCTCAAGCAATTTAATCACATGTGAGATATTTAAGTCGTTTTGTTAATAATTTTGTTTTTCCTTATTTTTCTACGTTGTTGTTGCTGTTGTTGTTATTCTATTTTTTCATAACCTCCACCATGCAGTGGACAATGTCAAAGGAAGGCAAAATAAACAACAAAATCAGCAATATTGCCACATGGTCTGCGTGTGTGTGTGTTTTAATATTTCTTTGCAAACAAAACACGACAAAACAAAAGAGAACAAAAACACTCATTCAAATAACGGTGGCAATGGCAAACCTTCAACAAATACTCAAAATGTCAACTGTAAGCAAAAACAAACACAAGCAAAAACATCATCAGACACTGAGAGAGAGAGAGTTATTATATGCTCTAGCGAGTGAGTGAGAGAGAACGAGAGAAGAAAATAATTTTCTTAGAATAAAAACATAAAAAAATGAATAAATGAATGACATTTAATGCAAAATAAATAAAATAAATGTGCATAACATGTGCATAGGGTTACCACATGCACACATGCCTGTACACGCATGCATGCATGTATGTATAGTGACACTCTTAACTAACGGTTATTTAATTGTTGGTTTGGTTTTGTATGTGTGTTAAATTGATTTATAAACACAAAAACGACCAACCTCACTGGGGTGTATAAATTAAAATCTTCAAGGTTGCAAAATGTTAACGACTACACTGAGGAAAAAAATTCTGTAGATTTTATAGTACGAGGTTTGTTGTAAAAGTAACGTATAGGGAATATTCAACCAGAGGAGTACCTAAATAAATGTGTTCAGTAAGTTTTTTTATAGAATCTTTCGGAAGTTTTTTTGAGGCACGATTTTTTCTAAGAGAGATTGCAATGGAAGTACCCAGGTTCGTATCCCATGTCAGACATTAAAACGAAATTTGAAAAAATATATCTTCGGCGATTTCCTCTCAGCAGATTTCTGGCAAAAACTCTGAGAGCAAATAAACCTGCCATGAAAAAGTTTCTCAAAAATCTGTCGTTCGGAGTCGACGTTAAACTGTAGGTCCCGCCACTCACGTATAAAATTAACGCACACAACATGACACCACTCATGAAGGCCGTAATCCTGACTGAAGGGTTGTAATGGCCAATTATGTATGTAAAACATTGTGTTAGTTTCACGATAATTTATAGTTGCTTGTGCTGGATATGTTGAGCAAAAACAACACCTTAAATATGCCTCAGTGTACTTGTGTTCACCAGCACATTATATTGAACGAATGGAGAGCCAAGACTTTAGTGTCAGACACAGAAATTTTGTAAAACACAATAATATGGATGGCGTTAATGCAATTTAGAATGCCTACATTGTGGAAACGTGGAACAAAAGTCCATTGTTGATGTCCAACTAACCAGAATATACATGGAAGGAGACTGATCCGCCGAAAGGTAAGGCTTCGTTGTTAATAACTGCTAATAATCACAACAATAAAGTAAAAGGACCAACGACATATTTGCAGAAATCCCTGTTAAGAATGCTTAATAAATATGGGCTCAAAGAAACATATTAAAGCTGATTAATACAATTAATAATTGCACCCCAAGACGAATGAAATTATAAATGAGTTTCATAATTATGGTTCATACTGTAAAGCTGATACAAAGGTTGTTTTGGGCTAGATGCCAACTAGCTGAAGAAGATTTAATGCGAACTGTGCACAGTGTATTGCAGTCAAAAGTTCAGCAAGAAGCAGACTGGAACAACTTCAGTAATACAACTCTGGAGCGTTATTCAAACGAAAAGCGGTTCCTTTTCCTTGTAGAAAATATAGAAAAACAATATATCTTGATAAATGGCCTACGCTTTAATAAACCAGGAAGCGCCAAAATATTTGAATGCATTCGTGAGTGATTGAGTGTATCGCTGTGGTGTTTCAATAGAAGTACATTCTGATCAAGACAATAAAAATCAAGCAAAGGGCAACATTGCCAGTTAGTCAATAAGTAAAAACCAGAGAGTTGTAATAAAAGAATTGGATTCTTTCTACATATCCTATTCTAAACAAATGCTGAGGTAGCCTTATCTCTCTCTCGGTCATCTGCTGAGTTTGTTTTTCGGTGACAGTAATATGGTGAGGGTACATAAGCACATATTGAAACAATATCTGAAGGCGTTAGTTGAAATTGACGCCAAGCATACTGCCCACATTGTTTGGGAGTAACGCTGATATTATGCGTCAAACATCTTCTTAGTCATACATACGTAATTGGTCATTACAACCCTTTTGTCATGATTACGACCTAGGTTCTCACACCACTTATGTTGTGTGTATTAATTTTATACATGAGCGGCGGGTCCTACAGTTTAAAGTCGACTCCGAACGACAGATTTTTGAGAAACTTTTCATGACAATTTTATTTACTCTCAGAGTTTTTGCCAGAAATCTGCTGAGAGGCAGTCGCCGAAGAAATATTTTTTTTCATATATTCGTTTTGATGTCTGACCTGGGATTTGAACCGTGGCCTTATGTCTAATAAGCCGACACACTACCTACTAAACTACGGCGACTACAGTCACCAGATCTTAATTTGTTCGATCATGTTTAGTTTAGCTTTGAAAAATTGGATAAGAAAGTGTGGTTTAACAGCTTGTGAATCTCTAAAGAGTACCATAATCAAGCTTCAAAGGAAATAATAACAGACATTACAGAGAATTTAAATCTTAAATTGAATTAAATTCCATTACATTTACAAATACTGTAAATTATCTGATAAAGAAAAGTATTTAAAGCAACATTATTATTACAAATAAAACCCCCATTTTCCCATTTACTAGCCGTTATCTGTATTTATAATCAATGAGTTGGCAACACTCATTTGAACAAGTGTTCATAAATTACAACAACGAATCGCTAGATAAAGCGAGGATCTTTTAATGTGATTATCAACAACAACAAAACGATCACAGCAGGTATCTTTTCAACTGCTTTTTTGATTTGTTTCTTTCGTTTTTTTTTATTAAAAAATTTAATTCGTTCGTTCGCCCGTCAGAATAAACACAATAAATTAAAGTCAAACATTTCTTTTCGTTTAAACTTTAAATTCATTATACAATATGCCTTTAAGAGTGATTTTAATAAAAGAAAGAGAGAGAGAGAGAGAGAGAGAGAGTACCTGTGAATAACGAAAGCAATACAATAACTGTCAGTGAGAGAGCATAAAAAAAGATAAATAAATCAAACAAATATCAGGGATGTAAAATTGAAATTCTTAAATGGTACTCTGGATCACAAATACATTTTAGTAGTTTTCTTTCATATATAAAGTGTTAATTTTATTTAAATATACATGAAATAACATCAAGTATAAAGTGTACAACATTTAGGGCCATTATTAAAACATGCCGTTAAACTAGGGTTTAGTTAAAGGTAACTTTAGCTAAAGTGAACTTTAAAGTCAACTTTAACTTCTTTTCGTTATTACAACCTACAGATAAAATAAAGTTTACTTCTTCAAAAATATGGCAGTGCCGGAGCGATGTCGATAACACTGTTCAAATTAAACAAGTTTTATTTAAACGCAGTGGCAACGACGGGCTTCGTTTGTTTGTTGTATTTGCTCATTTTGTTTATACATATTTGAAGTTGCCATATTGAAAATAATATATATAACATGGCAAGTTCAGACATAAACTTAACTTTAAAAGTTACCAGTAGGGTCATCTTCCCTTTAGCTTAACGCTCACTTCTATCTTATTGGGTACTCATAATAACGGAAAACAATTTATCTGCCCATTAAAATCCGTCCTTTAGTTAACGGCAAATTTTAATAATGGGATGGAAATGGGGACTCAATTCAAACCTTATTGCAATGTTCCCATTTGAAACGAATGTACACGAAACAGAACACACAACGGAATGGCAATTTGTTATCGTTTTGAAGTTCATTCAATTAATACGATCTTAAATAAGCCCTTACACCTACTTACTAACCGACCTACAAACTATCTAAGTTGCAGGCTTGATACTGTCATTGTTTTCTTAGAATTATTCTACAAAATCCCACAACTTGATTTATATTCATTGCATGGCTGAACAGGAAAGGCTGGAAGCCGCTGTTGGCTCATAAGACGTAAAAAAACTCCATCGAAACAATATATCAAAAAGTATTTCTTCTGGTAAAAACACTGAGTGTAAATAAAAAATTGCCATGAGAAAGATTCTTAAAATCTGTCATTAGGAATCGACTTTAAACTGTAGGTCCCACCACTCATCTATAAAATTAACACACACAACATAAGTGATGTGAGAAACTAGGTTCGTAATTCTCACTAAAGGGTTGTAATGACCAATTATGTATGTATAAATACATGAAAGGCTGAACAATTGCCCTGTATTAGTAGATAAATTGACTCAGAAATTGATGAGTCTGTAGAGAAATTGCCAGTTTCCGGTTTAAATCTATCTTCAGTACTCTAAAACTATGGTCATATTACTTCGCAAAATAGAGAACGTAATACATCCATCTGAAAAACTCTGATGGTTGGTTATCGTTTGTTTTATCAAAGACTGGCTGCCTTCCAAAATGTATCAATACAAAGTTTGTATGCAGTTCTACTACGTTATATAAATTTTGTAGATATACAAAGTAACCAAACAATGCATCAACTATAAATACGATGCCTGAATACTTTTTGATTGCGTTAAAAATACACATTGACGACGTTTTAAAATAGTATACATTGTAAACATTTTGTACGGCAGCTTTATGAAACACTATACTTTGTTCAAACACAAAGCAACTAACATTTTGGAAGTCAGCCACTATAATCGTATGGATGTAAGCATATTGTGTATCTATAACACGTTCTGGGGTAAAGGCATACCAGTTTATCACTTTGACAGAGCCGTCCTTTTTTTTTAATCAAACAACTTATTTATTGAGTTTTTAATTTCAAATTGAATTACCAATTAGTACACAAACCTTTAATAATAATCATTCGGACATGGAAAACCTATGTAGAGGTTCTCAAGTATGCAGTGAAAACAGTGTCATCAGCAAGGTGTGACACTGTTGTGAAACCCACAATAAAAACCTGTGTCCCACAATAAAACCCTGCGGACAATGACCGCAGTGGACAGGCTCAAAGAGACTGTTACAAATGAAATCATACGAAATCATCAAAAAAGACTACAAAGTAATTTTAGATGACAACAACGGGAGATTGAGCGACACCGCTGAGGCTCTAATGAGATAATAAATATTGGAGGATGCGAAAACTCTGTTCAAACTGGAAGCTTAGCGAGCTCGCAAGCAATATTTGAAAGTGTTTCATTATAAAAAACCAAATATATGAGGCGATATGTTACAATAGAAGAAACATGACTCCATCATATCACACCAGGATCAAAACAACGGTTATAGCATCAGTATTATAGGATGCTCATGGTACATATATGTTTATCGGCTATATTGAAAAGAGAAGAATCATCATTATATATCGTTATTGAAACGTTTTTGTTCTATGTTAGCCCACAAACTTTTCAGCCGAACTATTGCGAAATCGAGGGATATTATTGTAACATTAATTACCCCAATTCGAAGCCATAAGATGACTTTTGTTAAATCAATCAAGGGACAGAAGAAAATGCCGTTGACATTCTGTTTTCAACTCAGAATAGATTTTTAAAAAATTACATGCACCAACCATCCTATTGCTTGATTGCGGTGTATATTTGAAATCAATAAAAACACTCCAAAAATGTACACATACACTAATCCCATCCCTGATAAAATATTGTAAATGAAGAATGAGTGAGAGCAGCATAAGGAAAGATAAATAAATTAATCAAATACAGATATTTCTTTGTCAGTGCCTGTGTATGGGTAACAAATAAAAGAAAATCATATAAAACAACAGCAACAACGACAACAACAACTGGACAGTCACTACATTCAGAACAATAATCATCGTCATCGTCACCGTCATCGTTAATAGAAGAACGTAAACGTAACAGCGTATTATTCCGTATTCACCTGTCATTTTCCATGTATGTACGTATGTACATATGTACGTTAGTAGTACATAAAGCATGGATTTCTTTTGTAGTTGTTGTTGGTGTTGTTTTTACTTTTTTTCATTGTTTTGTTCATAATGCTTATGAGGCATTTTAGTTTTTTTTTGTTTTTTTTTTGTAGTATAGTGTAGCTGACTGCGTTTTCTGTTGTTCGCTAAAAAAATTTTTTATAAATTTTTTTTGTTGTTCTTTTTTAATGACATTTGATCGGTTTAATGATTTGTGTTGTTGCTGTTGTTGTTGTTTTTCTTTTATTGTTCTTATTGAAAAAGTTGTGATGATGAGAGCGCAAGAGAAACAACAATAAAGAAAGAGGGAAAAACGTTTTAAAAAACTTTGAAAGGAAATACGTTTAAAAGCTAAAAATGGAATGAAATTACGTTTTAGAATAAAAATAAAAGAAAACGACGACGAAGACGAATAAAAAAACAAAACTAAAACGATAAAAAAACAAAACAAGTTTTATTTATATTTGAAGTCTTTGTAAATGAGAAAAATAAATTAAAAGTATGAAAGAAAAATTAATGCTAAATGACTAACAAGAAGAAAAAGAAAAGAACATTACAAATCCTTAAAGAAAACTATACGAAATTTTTATTAATAATGAATGGAATTGAATGAACGGACGGCAGGCATGGTAGTAATGAACTGCTGCATGATAAGCACACAATTAGGACCTGTTTTTGTAAGACAAACGATTTCACACGTCTGTGTTCATGGAAAACAGAAGCAAATGTTTGTGAGTGTTTTTTTGTTTATGTTTTCCATATAAACAGACAAACTTGTGAAATCGTTTGTCTTACAGAAACAGCACATTATTCGACTGACCAAAGTAGAGAAGTAAACCATCATTCAATAACAGAGCTTGCTTGTTATTGTTGGCCGATGATGTTGTGTAATTAAAGTGCTTAAGATAGTTTATATCGAAAGGAATAGTTGAAATAACTTGAAACAACTTCCGCAGACATAAATCTATGTTAGCAGTTGGGTTTGTTACGATAGATTCATTGACAATTTAAGTGGACCACAAATATCATGGAGAAAATTGGGAGAAGTTACTAAGAAGGAAGACAATTTACTTCAGATGTAATGAATAATATACAGAATGGAAAAAAGAGTTTGACAGATAACCTTCCATGGAGAAAGGGACAGCAAATATTACCAAAAAGTATTTCTGTCTCTCTCTGATCGTAACTCTGTTTTGTTTATTTATGTTTTTTTTAGTTTTCGGGGTGGGTTTTTATATTGGCGAGAGTTAATAAAAAATGTAATTTTTGTCTAAAAATATTAATAAATAATAAAAACAACTAATAACAATAACAATTTTTAACTTTTTCTTTCAAGAAATTAAAAAATATTGGCAATTTTAGGCAAGAAAAATCTTTTATGAGCAGTACGTCTTATTTTGATCATGTAATATTTAGCTTCTTAAATATCTCTTGCACAAGAAACTATATTCATTGTGACCGAAAATCACACACATTTCGATTAATATTTAAATATTTAAGAATCTTTAAACTTTTCATTGAAGAATTTAAAAAAATATTACAAATTATCCCTTTTTTAACACAAAATAAATGTTTATTTACATTTAATTTTTCTACTTTAACCGCCAGTTTTCACTCTGTATATCTGTTGCTTCTAACACATTTGAATCGCAAAACATTATAATATTTTTTTCCCTCTACGAGGAAGGTTAAGGTGCTGCTTTGAGCGTTTTTAAACGTCAAAGGTTTCAATTCTGTGTATTTTGTGCCTCGAAGTAGCGCAAAAGCGATCCCAAGGCTGATGCAACTCCCAGAGGAAAAAAATGTGGCTTTTAATCCGATTTGAAGAAATAATAGAACCCGACATATGAATCCATTCTTACCAGAAAGAAAAATTCATTTGCTACTATTATCGTGTTGTTTGTTCGTTTCATTCTTCTTCCAGTCCTCGTAGTCTAGTGGGTAGTGTGTTGGCTTATAGACCTGAAACCAGGGTCAAAACCCAGTTCAGACATCTCCAACAAAACGATACATAAAAAAATATTTCTCCAACGACTTACTCTCAGCAGATTTCTGGCAAAAACCCTGAGAGTGAATAAAATTGCCATGAAAAAGTTTCTCAAAAAAAAAAAAAAAAATCTGACGTTCGGGGTTGACATTAAACTGCAGGTCCCGCCACTTATAGATAAAATTAACGCACACAACACAAGTGGTGGTAGAAGCTAGGTAGTAGTCCTAACTGAAAGGTTATAATGACCAGTTATGTATGTATTCTTCGATTAATAGCATTTCTGTTACACCTACAGTCCCATTTATGCCATATTAGGATGAGACCTGTTTTTATCAATATTCTGTAACATGTTTGACACAACATTTCATGCAACCATACTCCTGTAAAAAAACTCCAAGACTTTCTGAATCTTATTCCATAAAATGATAAGGGCAACATAAAGTTTTCACAATTTGTCTGGAATGGCCAGTTTGTGCTCTTCATTTTGTGATTTTAACTGACAACATTAGATCATCTAAACCTAGGGTAAAGTGGACAATATCAAATGGCTATCTATCATGGCTACCGTTTGTCAAATCAATAATATATCCTTGCAATTGTAGGCTAATTCTTTCGTTCTTACTTTTTCAGCGCTAAAATCCATTATGATCTCGTGTTGATTTGAGATTTATAGGGATGGATCAAAAGAAAGAAAAGAGAAAGAAAGAATTTGCTTTTGGACTGTGATATAGATGCACTGAGCTTCAGGACAAACTAGATGCTGTGATTAATTTTCATTCTTTTGAAGTAACATAGGGCAACTCCACCTTTTCTTTTACTATTTCCCTAGCTTTGTTCCAACTTCATTAAACAAGTCTTTTCAGTTAAACAGATCCTACAGTCACCACATGTCGTTACCTAAAAACAACGCCTCCTTTGAAAATGGACTGGGTTGTTGTATCGGGTAATGCTATGACATTAGTACATGATGTTATCCTCCCTGGGCGTTACAAGAGAATTCCTGAATGGAATTTTTTGATTGAATTTGCCTTTTGAAATTATATTCGAACATGATATGAAAACATAAATAATAATGCAGTTATTAGGAAGTGGCAAATCTCTGATACTAGATGAGTATTTTGACTATTTTATGACATCGCAGACTACATCTTTGATTGAACATGAATGGTGTATGATTGCCCAGATCTGATGCCTTCAGCTTTATGGATAAAATCCATTTCATTGACTAGCTTTCAAAAAACTATTCATCGTCATGATCAGATAGTGGCAGGATCAGGTCGCCTGCAGACTAATTTCTTCAGAAGTTATAGCGATATAAATGACATGGAAATTATCGATTATGTCGTCAGCTATTCTCCCATGTTGTCTGGCAAAACTTTTTGATCAGAATAATTCTTATGGACCCAGTAGATTTAGCCGATTTTGGCGAGTCTGATAAATTTTTTCGAACGTGAGTGAGCTCTATTGAGCCAAGAAAACTGAAAAAAAATTTCTATTAACGTCATGTACAATATAAACATGTCTTCTCTTAAAACTAAGGCATATTTATTGTGATATTTTATCCTCTTCCAATCTATCACATCGAAATAGCCATCACAATTATCTCAGAAAACAAAATATTACAACCCTTCAGTCAGGATTACGACCTAGCTTCTCATATCACATATATTGTGTGCGTTAATTTTATACATGAGTGGCGGGACCTACAGTTTAAAGTCGACTCCGAACGACAGATTTTTTTTTTTTGAGAGACTTTCAGGGCAATTTCATTAACTCTCAGGATTTTTGCCAGAAATCTGCTGACAGACTGTAGTTGAAGAAATATTTTTTCATATTTTGTTTTTGCTGGAAATGTCTGACCTGGGGTTTGAACCGTGGTCTCACGGCTATCTACTAGACTACGGTGGCTACAAAACATTGTCCAACAACACTGCGTAGTAACCAACTCTTATCCCCATGTTAAAGCTTGCATAACCTCAAATATTGAATCATGAAAAACGTTTATTTACTTCGTTTAATAAAACTATTTCGAGCTTTTAATAATAAATTGAACTGAACTTAAAACAACTTATAGGTGGGTGAAGCACACAAGCAATTCAACTAAATCAAGTGTAAATAAACTGTGTTATAATTCATAGTAAAATAACCCATTTACCTCATTTAGCAGGGGAATGGCGAATGAAATCCTTTAACTGCAGAAAATATCATTGCAGCACGTATACATTATTTGCTTGCTTGGCAGGTTCAATGATCCGGTAACCCCATTGGTAATTAAAAGTTATTTTTTCTTTGGTTCAGCGCTATCATAAAGGTTTCATAGTGTTTCACAACGTTTAGTACACAATCAACCCATCAACCCATTTAATACGGCATTTTTTGTTTAAAACCCCAAAGGCCCACAAGTAGAGAGAAAAAAATGATTTGGAATTTATAAATTTAAATTTGACACACTTCCTACGCTGGCAATGTGTCTTACGGTGTAAATGTGGGACTGTGTATGTGTGTGCTTAAAAGTGAGATGAACGTTCTCAATAAATCATAAATGCACAGAGAATGAGAGGCAAGCAGCAGTACAACAGAAAAAAATTATTGATTTCAGAGCACCCGCAAGAATAACAGTCGACAACTACTGTTACAATAATAGCAACAACAGCAACTAGGTTTATTAACAACACAAATAAATGTAGTTTTTTTGTTGTTGTGGCTGTTGTTTATTGGTGATTTTCTTACATTTCATTAAAACCATAATTGTGTTGTTTAAAAACCACAACTAGAGGGGTCCGAATGTAAAGAAGAAAAAAAAAAAACAAGAAAATATGCGGCCTTCACAGAAAAACTGTGAATGAAACACTGCAGCAGCTACAATGGCAAAAACCGTATTGTTTAACAAATTGTACGAGGAAACGGACAAACAAAATCCAATAGAGATGACGAAAGTCAACCCTGAAAGTTTAGAAATGCAATAACCACCCCCTCTCTCCCTTGCTCTCTCCCATTCCCATAACTGCTTATACATTTCTCTTCTATAAATTTTTACTATTTTATCTCTATGGATAGTAGTTAGTGAGAGAGTGAGTGAGTGTGTGAGTAAGCGCCGCAAGACAGATAAACAAACAAAACCATATCATATATAGCAACAACTACAACAACAACAACAAAACAAAATATTGTTTAAATAAAGTACTCAAATAAAACTTAATACAGCAGCAGTAAGCAACATAAAAGACGAAAAAAAAAAAGAAATCAAAAATGAAAAACACCGGTGAAAGACGGACTACGTTGTAGGAAGTTAAGCTGAATAGAACAGCCATAATATAAAGAAAATATTCCTACACACACTCATGCACATAAACACAACAAAATTTAAAAGAAAGAAAAAACCGTAAAGAAGAGAACGACTTTGTAAACAAAGTCATCTTGTTTAGCTTTTATTATGTATTGCTTTTGTTGTTGTGGTTGTAAATAGAAGAGGAATTCCTTTGCAAGTGGTTCTCTTCTTGCTGAGAGCAGGAGAATAATTGCAACCCTGTTAAAAGTAATTGAAAAGAATTTTCTTATTCTTGCTCTCTACGGTCTCTTTAATGTAACATTTGAAAGTCAAGAGTAACAAGATTGTCATCTTGAGTATGAATTTTTGTTGGTGTTGTTGTCTGATTTCTTTTAAGAAAAGTGCTTAAAATAGTTAAGATTTCATCGTGATCATAAAAAAAATTGAATGAAATTGAAGAGAAAAGTTTTCTTTTTCAAACATCTGTAAACGACAGAACACAAAGAGGAAATTCAAGGTAAAGTGTAATAAAGAAAAACTTGAAAATATATGAATTTGAGTAAATGCTACTTCGAAAATTGTAACGAAAATACTTGCATGGTATTTCTAATCTAATAGGATTCTCCACACCAATACATATCATACCATGAAAGTGAGAAATTAACAAAAATCGATTTTTTTCAAAATGTATTTTCTCAAAACCCAAAGCTATTCCCGCTATCCCACTACCACGATTTGAAAGAGAGCAATCTGCACTACCATTTGAATATAGTCGGGTAGGTGTACTATGTCCCAAAATGTACCAAAATAGCCACTGGGAATTTCCAAGCAAAAAATTTATATTTTCTCAATACCATAACACTTTATATTCGACTTTATTGCTAATATTACATTAATATGTCTTGGAACCTTCCTTTGGATGTCCTATGGTACTCATAGACCTAGCAAATATCCTAAAATTAGCTCCTAAACAAGTGGTTTTGTTCAGGTGGACACTGTTAAACAGCTAACAGTGCTCTGTTAAACGCAAATTTTGTTTTGTTAAGAGAAAATTTTACTGTGTTGATGCCAAAAGTGGCACTCCTGCAATTTTTTGATTACATAACATAATTTGTTACATAATTGGTCATTACAACCCTTCAGTCGGGATTATGACCTATAATTAGGATCCTTAAATAATAATCGTGACAGCCGTAGAATCTCAACGTTCTTATGGCCTTGAAAACGATTGTAAGATATGGAAAAAAGGGTAAAAATTTTGTTAACTGGGATGTGTCACTAGCGCTGGATATGATATAAACTACTTTTTTTTTGCTATTTCGTTTTACAGTGTTATTTCGATATAAAAAAGTAAGTGGGATGACTAACAAACGAACAATGCTTATAAACCACTGAAACTGTTTATAAAAATTCGTACTGTGTGAGAACTCAATTTCGACCAAAAATTACTTTCTACAACGAAACTTATTCTCATGGACGTTAGCAACCAGAATTACCGAATTTGGCGTAAAGTTTAGCCAGAGACAGTTCAGGAAATTTAAATGCACCATCTATGTTAAACTGTCTAATGCGATTTGAAACATACCTCTTCAAGACTGATGAATATTGTAACGCTACTGTGGAGTAGTCGCCGTAATCTAGTAGGTAGTGTGTTATCTTACTAGACGTGAGTCCACAGTTCAAACCCCAGGTCAGGCATATCTACACTCTTAGAGAAAATAAAAAATTACCATAAAAAGCTTATCAAAAAATCTGTCATTCGGAGTCGATTTTAAACTGTAGTTCCTGCCACTCACCTATAAAATTAGCACACAAAACATAAGTAGGTCTTAATCCTGACTGAAGGGTTGTAATGATCAATTATGTACATATGTATACATGTGAAGGGAGAAAGACAGTGTGTGATTTTTACTCACTTTTTGCACAAAATGAAAAAATTGGCCTTGGTTGACTTATAGTTTCAAATGCTACTCGGCGGGCCACACCATGAGCCTGTTGAGAAGCGATTTTGGTGACCAATTATACTCACGTTTGGCAACAATTTAGTATGTGAGTTGATCTCATTAGACTCTTTTTTATGTTCAGATACAAGTTATTCCAGGTCTGTCAGCTATCATTAGGGGCTTACCTACTGAAATGCTTGAATTGCAGCTCACGAGTGGATCATGTACAACTTATTTGCGGTTAAAGATTATAAGAAGTGATTTTTAAAAAGTAAATGTCAGACATTCATTCATTGCCTCAAATAAATATTTGATTCATTTGTGAAATTTATATTTTTCTTTAATTTTCAGAACCCAAAATTTAAAAAGAAATACCCGCTATTTATGTAGTTTTACTTTCTCGGGCTTGTAAATGCTAAAATTAGATTATTGGAAAATATTAATCAAAAATGAAATGACGTGACGTCATTTCTCCCAGGTAAATATAATAAATGTCCTCTTTAGTGAGAAGTGGGAAAACACTTCTTTCATGATTAATTCTATGCAAGACTTTGGATAGTCTTATTAGATATCTTCAAAGTACTACGCAATTCATAGTTAACGAACGAAAGTACAGATCTATCCCCTGTTTTTGTAAGACGTTGAAAATCATTCATTCAAGAGGATTAATGTAATCAATTTAGCCTAAACTCTGAACTATTTTTTGGTACATCAAATTTACATTTAAAAGAACAATTTTTCCAAATTCTACTTACCTTTTCAAATTTTTATTCCAAAATATACGTCAACCTGATGAAACTATGAAGAGATGAGTTGATTGATTGCAGGCGATTGATCCTTAAGAAATTGCTTTTTTTGAATATCAATTTAGAATTTAATTTAAGACAGTTGGTAACACTTTCCAAAGGATTAACACTTTATCACTTTCACACTATTAACGGCATTTAAGAGCCAGTAATTAATTATTTATTGCTGCTGTCGTAGGTAGTAATGTGAATTAAATTTAATTTTATTCAATTATTTCTCTCTCTGTTTACACACACAAATTAATGGCAAAGCATTTGATTTTTTTTTAATTAAAAATGGAAGATAAAAAGAGAGAGAGCAAAAGAGAAAGAAAACAACACGGTTTGAAAAAACAAAAAAAAACAAAAATTAAAACACTTAACAAACGCTCCCATGAAAATTTTATTTATTTTTTGTGTTGTTGTTGTTTATTTTATTTGTTTTTATTTGTTTCTTTATCTTTCTTTAGATTTTATTGCTTTATTTTTAGTGGTTACTTTAGCTCTGCTAATAATCATGTATTTTTTAGTGTAGTTGTTGTTATTGTTTATGTTTCTGTGCTCTGACTGATTTTGCTTGAGTAGACAGACGCTGTCTACTCTCCGGCATTAATAGTTATTGTTATTGCTGTTGTTGTTTTTAATGTTGTTGGCATTTATTTGTCGGTTGGAAAGAACTTTAAAACACCGGGTTGTTTTATTTGCATTTATTGCTTTTGCTAACGAATTCCTCTTCTTTACTTTAATCAAAAAAAACATAAAAACTGAAACTAAACAACAACAAAAAGAGATGAAATTATTATAAACACTTTAAAAATTCTGGCAAAAAGAAAAAACAAAATTTAAACCAATTTGTTGTTGTACTTATTGTTGGGCAGACAAATAAAAAAAAATTATTTCTTGGCTTCACTTGTATTTTTTTTTTGCGCGACAAAAGCAGGCAGGTGTCTTTGTACCCAAAAGCCGCCGCGTCATGCGAATGGAAAAACAATAAGAATTTCACGGAAAAACACACACACACTATGATTTTGCTTTTAAATTAATATTTTCTTTATCTTTTCTTAATTATTTCTTTTGCTTTGGCTTTTTTACCTTTTTTTCTTAATTTTCATAAAATGACGGCCAAGTTTAGTTACTTTTTAATGCTTCTTCTTCTTTTTATTTTACATATAGAAACTTCACAACAATCCGCATAGAAAAACACTCTTTCACTTTGAAAATTCATACACAAAAACAACAAAAAAAAACACTTTTAATAAAGCAAAAACATGGCAAAAAAATCAAAAACTTTTTAACGCCGGCAGCGCAGCTTCATTTTGTATTTCATTTATTCTCTCTCTCGTTTAGGCTCTTGCTCTTTTTCTCTTTTAATTTGCAATTCTTTTTTTTTTTGGCTTGATTGTGATTTTTTAATGTAATTTTTTTGCCCTTTTTTTCAATACTTTTATTGTAAATTATTTAATTTCTCTTGCTTTCATTTATTAACGGCTTTTATTTGTATGTTGAATTAAGTATTTATGCTTTTCCGATTTGATTTAATTGCTTATAATTAAATTATTCCGATTGCAGTTCTTTCTTTTTGATTTTTGCACATTAATTTGCAGCCGCTTTTAATTAAACACCCTGTGGTTACAACACTCTTTCACGGAATCCACACGTCTTACGAGTTTGACAGCTAAAAACGGACTAAATGAAAATAACACAACAAGAGATTGCCATACATAGGAAAATATCAAACACTTGAATCGTCACGAAGTTACCAATTACTTCCTGGCAACACTGATGCAATTGAGTACCAAAATTTTCTTCCTGGCAATACTGGCGGTTGGAAAAATTCGATTTTTTGTTCGTTCAAAAAATAAACGTATTTTAAATAATTCTCACATTCTTTTTCCGTTTCCGGTTAATATAAGTAAAAATTAAACCGTTGTTTTAATACGAAGAATATTTATGGCGCATTGTGTGTGTATGTGAGTGAGATGAATATTATGGACGGGTAGGTGTGTGTGTGTGTTACTACTGTTGGTGTGTGAGAGAGTCCCTTGGGTGGGGGTGGGCAGTAAGAAGAGTAGTATGTGTGAGAGGGATAGAGGGGAATAGCAAAAGAGGAGAAAGCTGGTGAAATGTCGTGATTGTGGGTGTTGCTGTTGCACCCCGCTCTTCGTTGTTGTTGAAGTTTTGGATTTCTGACCATGAGATTATTTAGTTTTTAAATTTTTTAAGTGTGGTGAATTTTGTTGCTGTGGTGAGTTTCCAGTGTGGTGAGTGTCCAGTGTGGCGAGTTTTTATAAAGGGTGGTGAAATTATCAGACGTGGTGAATAAAATCGAAACTCACCAAAGTGCCGTTATTCGAAATTGGTACTGTATTACCATAGATCAATATAATCTACATTGTGAATTAAACTGTGTGTGTGCCTAGAAAACTAATTTTCAACTCTGTTAGCGGAGGTATTCACCGACATATCTGTTTTTCTTTCATTACATACTGCATTATTACCAACGGTGTGATTTGTGTTTAGATTAAGGATAATAATTAATCTCAATTAGTGAGACTGAATAAAAAGAAGTACACTCAACGATCGAGTAAAGATAATAGTGTTGCCATTGTATAATTATATTTAAAATTCTAAAAAATTACAATTAGAAAACTGCATACAAATAATTAAATTTAAATTATTTTGTAAATGAAATTTTGAATAATTTCTTTCTTTTATATTTTATCTAAAATGCTTGCAAAAAAGATACAAATTGGAAATTCTTTGTCGAAATATTTGTAATTTTTTCTGCTTTGTTCGAAAGCAGGCATATCGAATCTTTTTTTTATTATCACAGATTTTGTGGTTTGCGCTTTTCAATTATTAACGGGGTTTTAGCAACAGTTCAACATAATGCTAAAGGTCTTTAGCACCGGTTAGCCTAATGTCCATGCATTTTTGTTTTTTATATTACAAAATGCAATGAGAACGGTTGCCGATCAGCAATGTAATTTCGGTAAATATTTAATTTGCTCTACAATGTGCTAAAATGAACGTACATTATTCCGTTACGTTCCGTCGAAATTTTACTAAAGGGACTTTTACGTTTAGAATCAACTACTTTTGTTTTTATAAGTCGTTAGTATTTCTGTTCCATTTCCGTACGTGTAATTGAGTATTGAGTATAAATAAGTATTTTTTATAAAAGTACCATTGATGCCAAAAAGGTACTCTTTCAGTTATAGTTCAGTACTATTTCAAATTTCCAATTTTGCCAACACTGATACAGTTACACAAGGTAATAAGAATAATATCATTAAGACAATTATTCGAGCCAATATAATCAATCTACTGCTCTAAATCCAATTGAGAAGTTGTGGTGTAAAGTTGAAAAGAGGCTATAAGACAAAAATCCCAAAAAATGATGATGAATTGTTGCAACACATCGAAATGTGTTGTATGATTGATCATCGTATCCAGACAGTTAATTGGTATTCTAGAAAAAATAAAATAGTGTATGTAACAAATCGGGTATTTTGTTTGAACCAGAGCCTAGCAGATTGGTTCTGTCTGATGAATATTGTAATTCTTTTTTAAAGAATATTTCGGCTTGTTAATTTATAACCGCACCAAAGGTGTTTGTTTGTTAAGCATTATCGTCTTCACATACATTACTTTTCTTTATGCAAACTAACTGCTGTATGTTTGACCAATTAATTCGCAATATTTCCATAACCCTCTCTATATTTATTTACTTTATTTGCTCATTTTAATTGGAGATTTTTCACATAGACTTTCAGGAAAAAAGTTAAAAAACCTGACAACTACGGCGGTTATTCGTGCTTTTAAAAACTTGCCGTTAAAATACAATTAAAAATATTTGGAACAATCATTGTGAATGATGAAACTTTCGGAAGCTTTCTTTCTCCAATTACCCGGCATTATCCACTAAAGTCAATAATGTGGTTTGAATGTTAATTTTCAAATATAGAGAAATTCCGTTTCTCTTTTGTGGCTATAATGAATACCACCCTGGATATACACCCTCTGTTTCCAAATCGTAGTGGATATTTGCTAATAACGGTGAAATGTACTTATTCCAGACACACTCCTACACTGGTAATACTGTGCATATATATGATAGTACCGGAATGTTGGTAATGCCATGTATCGATGGAGTAACGTTATTTCGGAAATTCCAACAATAAAAATTCAAAACACCACTTTAGGTGAGTATTAAAAATAAAAATTTGTTTCGAGGTCGGTACTAACTAAACCTCCCTATCCGTCATGCCATGATATCCTCCTCCATTTTCCTTTCTTGGTGCTTAGTTAGTTGTTGGATCCCGCCCCACAACACCATTTTTGTTTTAACAAAAACGCCAAACAAACAAACCCATCCGTCGTATACAACCAACAACCGTCCGTATTTATTCCCCCGTCAGTAATCAACCACACACACACATATATTAGATATGTATTTTCTTTTCCACCCGATACACAACAAACGCCAGCCAGCATGCACGCGTACTCACCATGGACATACACCACTCTGTCGTTTTCTTCAAGCACGCGGACAAATTATTCTTAAGGCAAAGAGGCTTAAGTTTTACTTATACAATCCGGATACAGAAAAAGAATGTTGGAATTGTTGTAGGGATGCTTTCGAGCTAACGAACTTTTTATCCGGCACTGCTGCCTATCTCCCTCTGTCTTCCACACTCAAGCGGATATGGTTGTTGTTGCTGATTGATGATGGCGGTAATTAAAAGCAATTGTGATTGGGCACAGTCACAAAATCAATCAATAAACAATTGTGTGTGCGTGTGTGGGTTTTGTTGTTACAACGTCCCATGCCTGCACACTTGCATACATACATATGTATATCGTCAAAGAAAAGTGATGGTGGGTGAGGTGATTGATTTCATAGAATTTGATCACCATTTTTGCTTGTTTTTTTAATTAAAATTTCCATTTTGCTTTGTGTGTGCGTGCGTGTGTCGTGTATGTATAGAAGAAAAAAAGATAGGAAAGAAAGATGGATTATTTCATTATTTGATCGTGTGTGTTAGGTGGTAAACACTAATTTTTTAATACCATTTTTTTTACCAGTTGTTGCCATTTTGTGCAGAGCGATCGTCGGATTAACAGAAAATAGAGAGTATAGTGGTAGTCAGTTTATTCTTTAAGGAAGAAAGAAAAACAAATAAGAGAATAAGACAAATGAGAGATATAACAATGAACCGCAGATAGATAAATTCTGTTGTAGATTGATCAATCAATCCTTTTTACATAAAGTATTAAATTTGAATCAAAATTACTTCATAGATTTTTTCTTTACATCATTTTCTAAAAATTACTTAAAAACATTAAACAAAAAATTAATTCATTTTTAAATTAAAGTATTATAAATATCAGATTAATAAAGTATATGTAGGTACCAAAAAGTCTGCGTTCAGTGTTAAAATAAATAAAGAAAACTTTAATGAATATGCTTAAATCTTAAATTTAATATTTTGTTGGTATCCACGTTGTTTTATGACTTCATTCAATCTGTTTGGCATGGAATTCACCAACTTTTCTGTTTCCTCAACACTTAATTTCTCCCACTTTTCCCGTATAACATTTCGAAAGGTCTAATTACATGCTGACGAATTTTTTTCTCTAATAAATCCCACAGATGCTCAATAGGATTGAGACCTGGAGATTGGGGGGTGTCTTGAGCTGTCTTGGAGCATTATACAGGAACCAAAGTCGAACGACCTCCGCAATGTGCTTTGGGTCGTTATCCTAAAACGTAGATGGTAGGTTGAGTTTTGCCGCACTTTGTTTTAAATTATTTCTTAATACGTTTACATACATAATTGGTCATTACAACCCTTCAGTCAGGATTACGACCTAGTTTCTCACACCACTGATGTTGTGTGTGTTAATTTTATACATGAGTGGTGGGACCTACAGTTTAAAGTCGACTCCGAACGACAGATTTTTGAGAAACTTTTCATGGCAATTTATTTATTTACTCTCAGAATTTTTGCTAGAAATCTGCTGAGAGGAAGTCGCCGAAGAAATACTTTTTGTATTTTATTTTGATGTCTGGCCTGGGGCTCGAACCCTGGCTTTTCGTCTAATAAGCCAACACACTACCTACTAGACCACGGCGACTTCCTTAATACGTTTAGGTATCTATATTTATCCCTGGTAGACACAATAAATTCAAGTTGACATACCCCCGAAGCCGCCATGCATCCCCATACCATAACTCCACCACCACCGTGTTTTACTATGCCAACCACATTTTGTTTATCGAGCGCAGTTCTGGCTTTCCATTTGACGACCTTTTATTCCAAATATGCAGAACTACTGTGGCGAAAGCCAGAACTGAACTGGATAAACAAAATCTGGTTGGCACAGTAAAACATTTTCCACTCACTATATTTACATCATGTCAAGTGTATTAATTCAAATTTTCAATTCGAGCTGTTCGACCGACTGTAGTTTGGTTGACCTTGTTTTTTTTTTTTTTGTTCAGTTAATCCTCTTATGTAGGAGTATCTTATTTTCATCTTTTTAGCCCTGAAAATTAACGTCCGGTCCTTTATATTATAGTGTCCAGGCAGTCTATAACAATTATTTATGTATAATGAAGAATATTATTAGTAAATGAGATTGATAGGAACAAGAATTCCCCCCACCGACTGCTTGCTAGCGTTTTCAATGGCTGTCGTTCGTTCTCTCTTTTTTAGCAGAGCACTTAAATACCAATAAGTCATCAGCTTCTCCGTGTAGGCTGCGAAAGTATTTTAGTTTGTTCATTACAGGGGTGATCCATTCCACCTGTTTCTTCTTTTGCCTCTTTCACAGAAATTGGAAATTTTCTGTTATCAAATCTGTTGGTCTTTTATCCAAAGGGATTATGCCACTATAATAGCTGTCTTCTTCCTTCTTAACCTCTACGGCTAACAAGTAATTGAAGATTTTTTCTTCAATGATTCCAAGAAAGATGAACTATTGGTAATTTTACTCACCTCTCTCTTCTGTTGTTACTTTCTCAACTGAATCCTGATCTTTGTTAGTTTATTCGAACTTCATTGTCTGTAGTAATTTAATAATGTCTAGGTCCTACCTAGCATGGCGTAATTCGATGTTCCAACATTTGGGCGATACGCAGTCTATAACACTCTGTCTAACAAATTGTATGTCCCCTCAAAGCCTTCGCTGTTACTTGATTTTTCTTCATGATTGTTACCGTTGAACATGTTTAAAAATCAACACCCTAGAATCTTCGTCTGAAAAACACTGTACATTTCCTTTGGAAGACTACATATGTATATGATTTTCTAACATTGGTTTTATTAGATGAAGTTACTTACCTTCTCCTTTCTGTTCCCGTTTCTATCGTCCGCGAAAATAGCCGAGCAATCTAAACTGGTTATTTATTTCAACTGTAGAGTACGTTCCTCTTCGTAACGTAAGTGTTATGTAAACACATCTTGGTTCCGTTGCCTTTTTATCCTGCACAGAGTTATGGAACATGTTATCTCGCGTACGTGAAGTCTCCGCAGTCTATTAGGTAGTGTGTTGGCTTATTAGACGTTAGGCCAGGGTTCGAGCCCCAGGCCAGACATCAAAATAAAATACAAAAAGTATTTCTTCGGCGACTTCCTCTCAGCAGATTTCTGGCAAAAACTCTGAGAGAGTAAATAAAATTGCCATGAAAAGTTTCTCAAAAATCTGTCATTCGGAGTCGACTTTAAACTGTAGGTCCCATCACTCATGTATAAAATTAACACACACAACATAAGTGGTGTGAGAAACTAGGTCGTAATCCTGTCTATATGTTATCTCGTTGGAAGTATGGTATACAGTAAATGTAGAATGGATGTTAAAATACTACCCTCTGATATATGTACCAACCGGTTACAAATGTCTGCGGGAAATTCTCAAAGTCATCTTTATAATAATAGTCAAGCCCCGGTAGAAACCCGCTAGAGAAACATCGATAAACAGGGAAGAAAATAACTTTTTTCCTCGAATTTATTCTGCTTTCATGGGTTTGTTCAATAGTGACATATTTCCTCCTCGTGTTTAGAGAGTGAGTGTATATGCCATGTATATGCTGTCGTTTGGAGTCGACTTTAAACTGTAGGTCCCGCCACTCTTGTATAAAATTAGCACACACAACGTAAGTGTGCTAGAAGAAACTAGGTCAAAATCCTGACTGAAGGGTTGTAATGACCAATTATGTATGTGGGCGTGGCACCTCGCTGCTTAAAAATTTTAAAATAAAAAGTAGCCTATAGTTCCTTCCAGACATACAGGAAGGTACTGTTAAAATTTAAAGAAAATCGGTGCAGCCGTTTAGCCGTCTATAGTCTTCAAACAAACAAATAAAAACACATTCATTTTTATATATAAGATATATATTTATAATCTTAAATACATACATAATATACACAAAAGTTTTTATAATTTTATAAAAAAAAATATTTACAAAATCTAAAAGAATTATAATACAGAAATCGTAATCAAAAATCTTAAAATAAAAAACATATTTAGGTTACGCACACAAATACATGCTCATGTATATACATATATCACCACCCTATAAAATATACAAAATTTATGGAAAATATTTCCTTAGTCCCGAAGCACAATCACTAACTACTTCTCCAAATTGACATCCATTAGTTCTTTAGTGATTTCACTTTGTGTTTTGCCATTGGGTTTGCCGCCTAAAACCTGTAATTCGTCTACATTGGCAGGTGATTTGAAAACTTTTAATCTCTGCTGCAAATGGCTGGCAGCATCACTTGCCTCTGCTGCAGTTATCATTGTGGGGGCAGTAGGAGTTGCTACGATTTCGGGTGGTACTGTAGAACTGGTGGCCATTTTGTATAGCATTTGTAATTGCCTTAAAGTTTGTTCGGGCAGCGGAGGCATAGAAGGCATACCATCCGATGGTTTATTCAAAATTTGTTTTTTTGTTGGTTTGATTTTCTTTTTAGCAGAGTTGGCATCATTGGACCATTTTTCCAGCCAAGTGGCTGCAGAACGTTCTGTGGAAGTCATTTCCTGTTGCACTCTCAGTTGTTGTCTTTTATTGACTTGTCTTTTATTGAAGGAGGAACCATCAGAATCTTCTGGAGGGCCAATGGGTCGCGTCTCTTTCTGGGGACCCAATTCGAGTAGTACTTGAAAGTCGGCATGTTCTCCTAATCTAAAACCAAAACCTAGACGTGAATCCGTGCCTACGAGAAAAAAGTAATGTTTTTGATAAGGATTTAAGGATACAACAAAAGGAAGACAGAAGATATTTGTTTTCCAAACCTTTTTTAATTGGCGGTATATTGGAGTAGACTAACGATAATATGGATGGCAATTCATTGGGTACAATAAGGCTGGTCGATTGGTGAACTGAAAAGAAAAGAAAAACTATTAATTCGCGTATAAAGAAGGATGAGAATGATAAGAAATTATAATAAATAGGGTAGAAAGCAGTTTGTATGATCGTTCGAAAACCTTCAGACTCTGTTATTGAGCTTAAAAATGTTTCTTCAACAATTTGGAATTGATGTGTGAACTAGGCTCAGTAGACTATTGTCGGGCTTTTAAAACTTTTATGTTCTTTAGGGTTAAACTGCTGCGTCCAAGCTTCATTATTAATTGCATATCTTACAGCGTAAATATGAACGTGAGCAGTTTTATAAATAATAGCGACTGGTTTAGGTTATAGGGCTATCAGTGAAAGGTTGTTGCAATGGCAATCAGAAGGTGGGTGGTACTAATACTTGCGACGTTACTTCACGCCTTTCGAATTCGCCGTATATTTGATAAATCTAGAAGTCCTGCAATCAGTGATGGACAGAAAACAGAACTGGAATCAGAAAGCGTTTTGAAAATTGAAAAAAAGCCTGCGAATTGCGCGTTATCAACCGGTTACCAGAGCTTTTGAATTACGGAAGACCGTTTGGTAAATATCGTCTTAATATTTTACGTCTTCTTAGGTGAAACAGGGTTTCGACTTCATCTGTAAAAAAACGAAACCATAGAATGTATTTTGTGAAATTGGAACGCAGTGCTCGGAAGTTGACAGAAGCATTTTTCTCTGAGAAAATCCTAGATCGCAACACCCATGACTGTTCTAAGGTTAGCGGATGACGTGACGACTACTCTGACTACAACATGCATACAGTGAGCGTCAAAAGAAACTGTACACGAAAAAAATACAAATTAATAAATTACCGTTATTTTTATTTTAAAATTGTTTCATTGCCGGTTTTTAAAATTGAAAAAAAATTACGAAAAAATTCAAAATAGGCTGCCTTTCAAAATGTATCAATACAAAGTTTGTATGCAGTTCTACTACTGTATATAAACTATGTAGATATGCAAAGTAACCAAACAATGCATCAACTATTAATGCGATGCCTGATTGCTTTTTGACTGAGTTAAAAATACACATTGACTACGTTTTGAAATAGAATACATTGTACATATTTTGTACAGCGGCATTATGAAACACGATACTCTGTTGAAACACAAAGCAACTAACATTTTGGGAAGGCAGCCATATTGTCAAATTTTTTCGGGCACACTCCTTAAGTGGTAAAAGTTGAGTTCTTTTGACGCTCACTGTACATACAATGGCGGGGAGTGATCATTTGTAGATCTTAAATTTGTCTCCTTTGTATTTTTAGCTGAACTTAAATTTCTACCAGCAAGACAATTAATTTTGGACTTCTTTTCATCTTTATTATGCACAAATTCGGCCTCTATTAATGATAATGACACGTTAAAACTTGTTTAAAGTATTCCCAAGTATTTAACATGCGTGGTTTGTGGTAGTGGTTAGAGATCAGCAATGAAACGTTTTTTCGCTACTCATAAGTACTCATGAAATTTTGTATATATGTGAGTCAACAATATTGAAATTTAACTCTGTACTCTGATTCATTCATACTCTCTACAACGTTGATTTATAAGTACAGATTGCAATGAGTATGAGTACAATGTTGACATCAAACTCATACCATTCGAAATATGTTTGTTACATAAGCCTAATCATTTAGATTCATAACTTTAGAAAAATACTTATAATACTCATAAATGATTCGAGTAATTCGAATCATTCGTCAAAATTTACAGTCTTAGTTGTTGTTACATTTACAAAGAGAGAAGAAAGACACATAAACAAAAAAGAAAAAGACAGCAAGCAGAGCAAACACACAACCTTCTTGTGAGTATGTAGTGTTCGTACGCGAATCATACTTATTTGGTGATTCGTGTATATGTTGAGTTATGGTGAGTCGGAATCAGCAACATCATACGTTGAGTAGAAGTAGAGGTGCCATGATATTAAAATAAGTATGAATGCGTTTAAGTATCAGAAATTATGAGTATGATTCGATTCTACTTATACATACATACATACATAATTGGTCATTATAACCCCTTAGTTAGGATTACGACCTAGTTTCTCACACCAGTTATGTTGTGTGCGTTAATTTTTATACATGAGTGGCGGGACCTACTGTGTAAAGTCGACTCCGAACAACAGATTTTTGAGAAACTTTTTCATGGCAAATTTATTTACTCTCAGAGTTTTTGCCAGAAATCTGCTGAGAGGAAGTCGCCGAACAAATATTCTTTCGTGTTACGTTTAGTTGGAGATGCCTGACCTGGTGTTTGAAGCGAGGCCTCACGTCTAGTAAGCCAACACACTACCTACTAGATCACGACGACTTCTTCGATTCTACTCATCTTTTTGAATACACATTGCTAATCTCTGCAGCGCAAATTTTAAACCTGTTGAATCGAAAGCGGCTTAATCTTGTATTAAAATCTTAAAATAAATAACTTTTTTGACTAAAGTTGCTTATAAACAAACTTTTATTATTTTGAGGCGTAAACTTTAATTAGCAATTTGAATTTCTCTAATTAAGGCCGCTTTTTAAATGTTACATCATTTCATCCGTCAACATTGTTGGGGATTTTAAAGACATTTGTTCACAATTTTCTTAAACAGCCAGTAGATCTGGCGACTAACCACACACCATTATACACTGACTGATGATTGATTGACTCACATGCAGATGAGATGATACCAAATCAAATAAATTGTTTAAGCAGTTATGAAAAGACCTTGGCAATCCAATCCAATAAAAACAATTACACTGATCAACATTTCGTCTTTTTTTCTTCTTATAACGCGTTTAAATTTTTTTTACTGGTTTTCGTTTTAAGAAATACTTCTTCTACACGTAATTGTTATTATTATTAGCATATGCTCGTTCACATTTGTTAGTGAAATACGAAATATTTCTTTTTGTTTAACTTTTTAGCACATTTTATTTGTTTAAAAATTTTTTTTTTAATTTTTTTAATAAAAATGAATGAATGAAAGCGAAATTATGCCAAATGGGTTTGTCTTACACGGCTGTAATATTTATTTTGTTTCGGATTTAATCGATGATAAAATTTTATAAATGATGACAAAAATTGAAATAAAAAACAAAAAATTAAAAAAAGCCATTAAAAAAATTAAAAAACTCACTTAAACCGTTAGCTTTTGTCACAAGATATTTCTCAAAGGTCTGGAAATCACATAATCGGTTACTTCAGGGAGAACACCATTTCAAAATGGCAACAACGATGGAACGAGGAAGATGGACGGCGAGACTTATTCCGGACGTAAGGCCATGGATTTTTCGGAAATATGGAGAGGTGAACTACTACGTTACACAGATGCTATCGGGTCACTGATATTTTAGGAAATATCTGCACAGAATGGGCAAGGTCGCCTCCCCTTACTGTCTTTACGAGGTAGGGGAGGTAATTGATGACGCAGAGCACACTGTTTTCGAGTGTGCACGCTGGCAGAGCTATCGCTTTGTACTGACGTCAATAGTTGGAACGATCACAGCTGCTAATATTGTCGGGGTTATGACTGCGAGTAATGAAAATTGGGCCTCGGTAGAGAATTACGTAGAGCGCATTCTGAGACGGAAGAAGAGAGATCTTGAGGCTGCAGAACGAGTAAGCATGTCGGCATAGGTGATACTGTCACACGTGCCAAGCGTGACGAGACGATGATTTAGACGAAAGGAATAGTGGAGACGCTTAGATGACTCCTCAACTTTCGATTCGCAATCCGGACGCGGATATGAACACGAAGAGGCCAAAGGGCCAAAAGGACTCCACTCCGAAGTAATACCACCGTAGTTCCGGAGTGGCCACAATAAGTCCACAGGAGACGATGGGGGATTTAGTGGGTGAGGGCCCC
The DNA here is from genome assembly GCA_932273835.1 of Sarcophaga variegata. Classification (NCBI taxonomy): domain Eukaryota; kingdom Metazoa; phylum Arthropoda; class Insecta; order Diptera; family Sarcophagidae; genus Sarcophaga; species Sarcophaga variegata. The sequence continues at coordinate 86,928,271 of OW026361.1, forward strand.
ACACACGGAGGATGTGACGACTTCCTCTATGGTGCGGTTAGGTACATTTACCCCTCCTCGGCGGAAAAAAAAGGTCTGTTAAGGAATACCGAGAACCTTTTTAGATTTCAAAATTTAAAAAAAATTTTAGATTCCTTCACCAACTAGTTTAACCCTTTAACTGTTGAAAGTTGTTTCAAAAAAACTTTAGCTGCCTATTCAATTATTTTGCAGCAAAGACAAGTATACAGAGTAAAATATTTCTGCATGTAAAAGCAGACAAAATACGAAAATGGAAAACTCTAGATACTGGTGTTTTGCTTGTATATCGTTTAACATTGAAATTATAAACCAAAGCTACAAAAACAAAAACAATGAACTTGTTTACAAATGTAATGTAACAACAAACACCAGCATCAAACAAATGATAAACAAGTAAACAAAAATACAACAACAAACACTACAAGAATAAATGTAAACAAAATACACAAACAACTATAATGAAACAACGATGTTTACATTTATAGAGTCCTCCAGCAGGCGAAGCTACGAATATTTGCCTTCAAGAACATTCATCAGACTACGTTGCCATAATAAAGGTAGAGGCAAAGCAGTCAACTTAGTTAGTAAAAGTTCAGTCAGTCTTGTGTGTAGATGCGGTGTGTTTGAAAAGGGTAATCGTGGTTTGAAGATCTTCGTTACAAAGATCTGTCGAACAATTGACTAGTAATTGTTATTGTTTATGCAAAGAGCGTAAATAGAGGAATAACAAACAAAGCAATTTTTGTTGTTTACATCAAGTTGTGAACAGTGGCACACAGAATTGTGCAAACAATAAAGAATTTAATTAAAACTAAACATAAATTTATTTTTATTCTATTTGCAATCTGCGTGCTCATATTTTAAACTTTTTTAAAAGGTAAAAACAATATACATACAATACACATATACAATATACATATATTTTGTAACGGGACTTCCCCAGAATTTGTTATTTCAGCTTAGTCTAGTAGATAGTGTCTTTGTTGGCTTATTAGACGTGAAGCCGCGGTTCAAATCCCAGGTCAGGCTTCAAATCGAAACAAGGAAAAATGTTTTTTCCTCTCAATAGATTTCTGGCAAAAACTCTGAGAATAAATAAAATTGCCAAGAAAAGTTTCTCAAAAATGTGTTGTTCAGAGTTGACTTTAAACTGTAGGTCCGTCACTCAGGTGTGAGAAGCTAGGTCGTAATCCTGACTGAAGGGTTGTAATGACCAATTATGTATGTACTATGTATTATGAATCGCTATATGAAGCGCTGCGTACTGTACTTCCCCAGAATTTGTTATTCAAGCTTATGTTTAGGTTCAGGTTAGAGGACGTGCACTTGCCAATTGAGACAAGTACAGTACTCGGAGGTCCAGTTGACCCATTGTACAACGTCCTAAAGGGTAGAGGATAATAGGGGAGAGGAAGTAGGAAAGGGAGAATAAGGAAGCAAAGGAATTACACAGACTAACAAAACCTGCGCGACTACACTATTGAAGCCCTAGAACTTCTCAACCAGCTCAAAATAATAAGGAATTTACGGAGTGCCTTTATGACGGCTCCTTATCATCGCAACATACTCTGCAATAGTCCGGCTGGGATCTGTTCCAGATCCTTGTCAGCAACCTAATCTCGCAGTGCCCTTTAATAAACCCAATAACTAACCTTAAACTGGCCTTATTTAAGCCCAACATATAACCTGTTCTTACATTGTCTACAGCAGGTCATAGACATCTAGAAACATAACAACCCGATCCCTTTCAGCAACGCCTCTGCTCTTGCAATAGTCCGGCTGGGATCTGCTCCAGATCCTTGTCAGCAACCTTATCTCGCAGTGCCCGGCAATAAACCCAATAACTAACCTTAAACTGGCCTTATTTAAGCCCAACAGATAACCTGTTCTTACATTGTCTACAGCAGGTCATAGACATCTAGAAACATAACAACCCGATCCATTCCCCCAACGCCTCTGCTTTACCACCCTGACCCATCCATTGATGAGGCCGTAGAGCTGGCAGATTGGGCGATCAATACTAACTATTATATTGCCCTCAGAAAGCGAACCTAACCTAGAGAGATCATCCGCCGTCTCATTACCGATTATTCCGCTATGAACCGGAACTCAGCATAGACGGATTCGGTGTGGTCCAAAAGTTCTTAACGACTCATTGCACTCTCGAACGAGCCTTGATTTGCAACAGAATAACGCAATGGCCCTTAGGTCAGCCTGACTGTCAACCAAGATCATGTAAGATTCCGAATCCGAAGCGGGCCCACTTGTCACCGATCTAATCTCGCAGTGCTCTGTAATTATTTAAGCTTAATACAAGCTATTGTTATCAAAATAACGAATATTCTCACATGTACGTCATTAAGGCCTAAATGTAGCGTTGAAATGAACTTAAAGAGTCTCGACACCTATCTATGTCCACTATTCCGTGCTATATTTAGTTACCCCAACCTTACTTGACTCGGAAGAAAGGGATATTCTTTCTTGCACTCAAATGAATACAAGACAGATTTAAGCCATGTTTAAAGGCCTCAACACTGCTTAATTAAATTTAAAATTTTTGTTTTAGTTTTTCGATTTAGGATTATACTTATTATACGTTCATTGACTTTCATAAATATTCAATATTCAAATAAATTAAAGTTTTGTTTCAAAACTTTAAATGTTGACGTCTTATTGCCATTTTTATTTTGATCGTTTATTTCAAACTCATTTGAAATTCATACAAAACTTCTCTCATCTGTTTTCGTTCATTGCTAATTTAAATTATAATTTTTGTTTTTTGTATTAATTTGGCTTAAAATATTAAAGAAAAAAATAATAATAATAACGTTTAAATCATTTAAGCCGCGACCTTGACACAATGCTTTGCTTGGGTATTGATTACACTTTTATTTGTATGCCTGTACGTACGTACATATGTATGTATGTATTTAATGAGCAAACTTCAAAGTCGGAATTAAGAAGATAAACGTGTTTTATGAATAAATAGAAGAAGAAGAAAAAGAAAAAAACAATATAAATACGCAGAATAAGAAAATGAATTTAAAATAAAAATTATGAAACGTACAAGTGAACCTGTCAAGCTTAAATTAGATGACGAATAAATATGTATGACTCAATAGTTTCGGTATAATTTACATCTGTGCCTATGGGACAAGCGACTGACTTTCAAAATGTATCAATACAAAGTTTGTATGCATTTCTACTATGTTATATAAATTTTGTACATATGCAAAGTTACCAAACAATGCATCAAATATAAATCCCATGCCTGATTGCTTTTTAACTACGTTAAAAATACACATTGACGACGTTTTGAAATAGTATACATTGTAAACATTTTGTACAGCGGCATTATGAAACACTATACTTTATTCAAACACAAAGCAACTAACATTTTGGAAGTCAGCCAGCCTGTGTAACCTACAGATTTAGGTTTCCATGCCATACCATACCACGGCACATGTGGAAAAACTTATTTAATTTTTTTCTTGCAACGTGGCTCTACTGTTCTGAAGACTGCTTATATTCGGGCTGCGAAACTTAAGAGAAGCGCAGTTCAAAAGAGATCGCCTATCTTTTAAATATATTTTGGTGTTATGTCATTTTGATAATGCAATGTAAACATCCATGTTTTTCTACTATAAAAATCTTATTTTATAGCAACAAAGTATCCACTCGCTTAGTTCATAGAGCTTTGCATCCACTTTGCGTTTAACAAAATCAACATCGTGTGGAATTCTTAAAGCTATCAATCGTTTTCATACTATATTTACTCATCTCCCCATCAGAAGTTTCCAGAAGTTGACACCGAAATCTCGAACTGTCATGGTTCTGAACTTGTTTGCCTATGTGGAAAATTTTACTTAAAGGTGGAATTAGTTGAACGTTCACGGAACATAACGTAACGTACGTTCGCTCATTGCATACGAAAATAATGCAAATGCTTACGGAACTTTCAATACAGTTATGTAATCATACATACATAACATAATTGGTCATTACAACACTTCAGTCAGGACTACGACCTAGTTTCTCACTCCACTTATGTTGTGTGCGTTAATTTTATAAATGAGTGGCGGGACCTACAATTTAAAGTCGACGCCGAACCTTCCTCTGCCGAGAGGAAGTCGTCGAAGAAATACTTTTTGTATTTTGTTTTGATGTTTGGCCTGGGTCTCGAACCCTGGCTTTACGTCTAATAAGCCAACACACTACCTACTAGACTACGGCGACTTCAGTTATGTAATCGCTTCATTGAAATGAACATATGTTTCGTTACGTTCCGTGAACGTTAGGCAAACGTGTTGAGAACGATGAGAGATCGACGTTTTCGGTTAAGCTAATTCTATTATAAAAGTCGCCGTAGTCTAGTAGATAGTGTGTCGGCTTATTAGACGTAAAGCGACGGTTTAAACCCCAGGTCAAACGTCAAAACGAAATTAGAAAAAATATTTCTTCGGCGACTTCCTCTCAGCAGATTTCTGGCAAAAGATCTGAGAGAAAATAAAATTGTCATGAAAAAGTTTCTCAAAAATCTGTCGTTCGGAGTCGACTTTAAACTGTAGTTCCCGCCACTCATGTATAAAATTAACACGCACAACATGAGTGGTGTGAGAAGCTAGGCCGTAATCCTGACTGAAGGATTGTAATGGCCAATTATGTTATGTATGTAATTCTATTGTAAGGATCTTGGCTTACGTGCCTGTACGATACAGCTCATACAAGAATTGAAGCCACATTTTGGCTGAATAAGCTTGTGTGAAGTTGGCCAAAATTTCTATAGAAATTGTGTTTAGTGATGAATATCATGGCTACGTTAATAAGAAAAAATAGCCGTATTTTTAACGAAGACTACGACTCAAGTCGTAGTGTACACACTTTCGGCTCCATTGGTTCTTATTTTTTTTTTTTTGAAATCAGCAAGGAACTGCCGTTATGGTGAATGGCGAGCAATGCTGGCTGAAAACTAAACATCACGACATTTGGTTCCCAAAAAAACTAGCCAACTTACCAAACAGCGCGTTTATCACTCGACATATTACAAAATTAATTTGCCGCCATTTTTTTTTTTCAAAAGTGAACCAGTTCACTGACCCCTTGTTCAAGCAAATCAACGTCTCTGGATTACTTTTTATAGATCTATGTTAAGTCATTGGTTTATGTCAACTAACCAATAACTCTGAAAAAAACCAGGCCACGTTTAAGGCTATACGACCAGATTTATTGGAAAAAGTAGTGAAACATTGAATTGACCGAATGACGCTTGTAACTCAGAGCCACAGTGGACTTATGACGGAAATCATATTTATGAATAAATACCTCAGTAATATGTAACAATTTGTAAAAATTCCATGAAGTTCTCAAGCTCATAAAATATGTACTCGAGACTTATGGGTCTGCTACTGCCACTTGTCTCCATTAAGTACCAACCATATTTCCAATAGGAAGTCTATATCTTGTACAAAATTTCTTTAGCTTTTTCCAATTTACTTCTGTGTGATGACGTACGTATGTCTGGTGTAGAATTTTCTCTAACACGCCTATATAGTTCAGATGTGAGTGCAAGACGGAGAGGCCCGAAAGGACTCTCTTTAGTGTATATAGGCTAACTTTACTTAGTCATAATAATAATAATTCTTTCCATCATGATCGCCCCACGCTCTTTAGTCTTCAATGCACTGAAAGGAGAATTAACCAAGTTTATCTTCTGTAATCCTGTAGTTCTTTTTGCTAAGTTATTCGTTTTCTCATTTCCTTGATTACTAGGTACCTTTAAACGGTACTGTGCCACGCCTGTTATTCATAATAATTTTTAATCGCCGTTTTACATGGATGCTATTATCCTAGTGTTCTAGTGAAAATATTTATGTCACCGAATTATGGTTATGTCGAGTATACTCGTCATTTGAAGTCGCCGTAGTCTAGTAGGTAGTGTGTTGGCTTATTAGACGTAAAGTCAGGGTTTAAACCCCAGGCCAGACATCAAAACAAAATACAAAAAAGTATTTCTTCGGCGACTTTCTCTCAGCAGATTCCTAGCAAAAACTCTGAGTATAAATAAATTTGCCATGAAAAATTTCTCAAAAATCTGTCGTTCGGAGTCGACTTTAAATTATAGGTCTCACCACTCATGTATAAAATTAACACACACAACATAAGTGGTGTGAGAAACTAGGTCGTAATCCAGATTGAAGGGTTGTAACGACTAATTATGTATGTTATGTAAAGGTTGTTTTTTATAAAGGTATAGAACTTTAAGTTGGCATTACTTTTCAAGATGGCGACCGATTTAACAGTTGTCAAGTGATTTATTCTCAGTTTGGTTTGGCAATTCATCATGAATAGACTCACGCCTGAACAACGCTTGCAAATAGTGCAATTTTATTTCGAAAATAATGGTTCTGTGCAGAAAACGTATCGCGCACTACGTCCATTTTATCGTCGACAAAATCGTCCATCAGAGCAGTTAATTCGATTAACCATGGAACGTTTTCGCACCACGTTTACTCTTATTGATAACTCGCATCCCCAGAGACGCTGTACGGTGCGTACAGAAGAAGCTATTGCTGCTGTAGAGCGTAGCATTGAGGAAGACCCGAATGAGTCCATCCAGAACGTTACAGTCAATGGTGATCGGTATAGAGCCATGATTACTAACTTTTTCATTCCTGAATTGAATAACCATGATGTCCAGGGGATGTGGTTTCAACAAGACGGCGCAACATGTCACACAGCTCGTGCCACAATAGATTTATTGAAAGACACGTTTGGTGACCGACTAATTTCACGTTTTGGACCTGTGAAATGGCCTCCAAGATCTTGTGATTGAACACCGCTAGACTACTTTCTGTGGGGCTATGTAAAGTCATTGGTCTATGCGGTAAAGCCACAAACGCTTGACCATTTGGAAGACAACATTCGCCGTATTATTGCCGATATACGGCCACAAATGTTGGAAAAAGTCATCGAAAATTGGACGTCCAGATTGGACTACATCCGCGCCAGCCGTGGCAATCATATGCCAGAAATAATATTTAAAATGTAATGCCACAAGATTATCTTTCGGATAAATAAAATTCATGTCAATCGAATAATCCATCGTTTTTTTAATGCAACTTAAAGTTCTATACCTCTATAAAAACACCCTTTATATTCGCCAGAGCGATTTTTTTTCCATAATGTCGAGTATACTCGTCTTGGAGAAAAAAAAATTGCACTCGCATTATTATTCAACAAATCTACTAGAATTCTCGAAGAAAGGTTAACGTTAAATGATTGAATGTTTACCAAAAAGCCAACTCGCAACATTTGATTTGTGGATATAATTGCCTACTTTTTACAGGCAGAAACATTTTATTCTGTTTATGCCGAGTATACTCGTCTTCACTGGAAAGTGATTAAACACGCAGAAAAAGCTTTTCGCTTTTTAAATTGAATATTTAAAGGTTAAGGTATAAAAATTTATTTTCATTTTACTGACACCTTGTACAGCCGTTAAACAAATGTCAAGTGTATATTATGAAAAATTTTTTTAATAATTATATTCAAAGATAGTCATACTTACATTGATTTAAAAATAGCAGCAGTACTATATAAAGGCTGACAGCGCGATGATTGTTGTATTTAATAGACGTTGAACTTTGCAGCATTTTAAAAACATTTATTTTTTAATTATTTTTCTTTCTTTTTTTCAACAATTAGAATGAAGGTAATTCAAATTTTTAATTTAAATTTAATTTTATTAAAGAAAATCTGCGTTAATATATGTACGTATGTATGTATATCACATGACCAGCGGGTAACGAAACTATGCAGGAAAAACCTTAATGTTGTGTACGTGCAGGCTGCCACCAGAACTCAACTGAAATTGAAAGTAAAATAAGATACGTTGATCGGTTACTAGGTTGTTGTGTTTGTTTTCATTTTTTCTTGTAAGGAGTTCGATAACATCGCCTAAAATCGAAAAAAAACAATCTAAAACTGGGTTAAATGGCCGCTTATTGCAACATGTGCAACAGACTTGCTGTTTTATAAACCAAGTAATACACTTTAGATCTGTTTTTCTTCTTTTTTTGACAAAAATATCTTCTCACAACAAAAACAAGTTGTTTTTGAAACAAGTTTTTCTCTCCCAATTGTTTAATTTGGTTTGTTTTAACACTAAAAATACTACATTATGAGTAAATGAAAGAAATAGTGGAGTATATCGACTTTTTCTATTGTTTTTTAGGGTCAAATAAGGTCATAATTTTTGGGGATCAATTAGAACTTAACCGGACTGTATATGTTAATGAAATGTTCGGTTTATTGCATGAAAACTAGAGAACGCCTATATTGGCTACAGTTTATATGTTACAATAATGGGTTTTGGTTTAAAAATAAAACACATGTCAATAAAACTAAGATTTCATCGAAGCTTTTATTTAATTATAAAGCTTAGACTTTGACATTATGTAGAAAACACAATTTCATTTAAGTGATCGTCTCTGGATTGTTTGCAGCTGTCGATCCTTTTGAGATAACTTTTTTTTTACAAGTTTCGAGCAGTTCTTTGGCAATGATTTTGAAAAATCGGCATTACATTAACACTTAATCAGCGGTCTTAATTCTTGTGGGAGCTGATTTATATAAATGAAGGTTCAAATCCATATGCAAAATACGTCATAAAGCCCCGTAAGATTTTCCCAATTGCTTACAACACAATAGAATTCAAATTATCAGACACACTTTCTCTAACAGAGGCGCTATTTTCCACAGAGCTTAAATTGTTATACTAGAAGCGTTGTAATCTGTGATGTACGTAATCATCATTAATTTTCACTTGTTTATAAAATCATTTTTCGTTATCATACCGGAAAAAAGAAAAAAATAGGAAGGAAAAGTTCCAAGGCGATATGTGCAAAAGCTGGTGTTTAATTGTACAATGAGGAATAGTCTTCACTATCGGATACTGTAGCACGTATTAATACAAAAACAAACTTCAATTGTAAGCCGATTACGCCAATTTTGTTTTTTTTAGTTGGGTTAACTTGAACTCTAGAAAAATATATATTTGACAAGTTACAAAAAATAGTTCTGAACTTTTCAAATAAATAACAACAACTGTTATCTCCCCGACATGGTTATTTCAAATGTTAACCCAAATTAATCCATATGTTATTGAATGGAAACTTGCCTTAGCGTTATTAGGTTTGAGCATCCATTTTAAAGTCCATGTAAAACGCCTTCCTTACTAAGAACCTAAGGACTACTTCCAGTTTAGATTTATTATTTGCAGTATTAGTTCAATATCAAGTCAAGATCACAGTGCTGTAAGTTAATGTTTATTAGGATTGAATAGTTTTTAGGATTGATTAGATTTAGAGCTAAATAGTGCATTCGTGAGTTTATCTCAGAAGTTTTTATGAAAAATGTGGGTGAAATGTAACCAACTAGAGGAATTAACTTCTTTAGTAAAATTGATGGAAATGACTTCAAGTTTTAAATTTGAAAGATGCCGCTTAAGTCTATACACTCTTGTGCTGTATATTTCGTATGAATTATTGAGGATTTTCATTGAAATGTAAATAAAGAACTAAAAACATCGTACGAAAGGTAATGCAATATATAGGATGTGTAATTGGTCTGGATAGGTATAGATACATTGACATAGAGACATTGATTTTGCTAAGGCATGAAAAGCTTGCATCATCAGATCCTATGGAAAGCAATGCATGGCAAAGGCGTCACAATAGAGAGAGTTAATCTAATCCACATTTCGTAAAAATACCCAATATAAAAGATGTTACACGAACACAATCTCATCTGTTATTTAATATAATATTAATCTACTACGTAGAAAGCAACCCCTATTAGGATCTTGATTATGCCCAAGTCATATGTGTTCGCGCCTGTGGTTTCCAAGATGTAGAAGCTGTACTGGAAAGGAATTGTTCATTATGAGTTTCTAAAATCTGTTTCAACGATTGCTTCTGGACGATTGACGACACTGAAACAAGCAATTCAATTAAAAAAAAAAGTTACACTAATGGAACAATGGCTTTACGGTTGTTTGAAGTTTCACAAAGTTCGGTGTACATATATGAAACTACTCCAGAGATAATTTAATTCATAACATTTTTTTTTGTACGACCAACACTCAGGGGATAGCCCCTACTCATGCAGTGCATGTGTTGGACCTAAAAAAGTATGTCATGGAAAGGAGGAACGTGGGAGTAGTGTTTATAGACTTTATATTTGAATCGCTTTATATTATAAGTGACAGGAAAGACCTCTACAGAAAAGAAGATGTACATACGGATAACGCCGCTAACAAACGAAATCTATCTGTAATGTAGTATGCGATCCACTGGCTAATCGACGGCAAAGGAATGGGCTCTGTGAGAAAGACGTGTGTTGCAAGTCCCCTTATTTAGCTCGAGCAAAATCCTTTGTAGTAGCGATAGAACAGTGAAGCAAAAGGTGCTTCAATCAATAGAGTTGGATACCCTACTGTCATTAATGTGCAATTTCGCCGTCTCCTGTAAGCGGACGTTAAGCCTCTAAATAGATGTTGAGACACCGGCATGCACATGAGAATTATATTCCATTCTCGCTCGGATATACATAAGTGCTGTAAGAAGATCAAATGAAGTGAAGTATCTCTTGCACCGTCTTAAGAATCTAAGACACTTAAAGGCTTAGTTCAATACTTGATAAATGTACTATTTCCAGCGAAAATCTTACTGAATTTTCATGTTCGGTACATAAAGAGCTTTTGACTCCCTAGTATTTATATCACCATAGCTACAGACGAGGCAATATTATTGCTAAGCGTGTGTGTTAATAATCAAAATAGGATCCTTCGCACATTAAAATCAACCCTATTAATACGATCCATTCGGAGATTGACTGTATGCCGTATTATTCAATTTAACTTTTTCTACATCGTTTCAACTTATTGACCCATAATGGCTTTTATAGTGTTAAATCATGTTGAATTGGTTGTGGTAGTGGTTGGTGGTGATCGATACTTCTTTTTGCTTTGAGGTTGGTCAGTTCAAAAATGCAAAAGAGAAATAACAACAACAAAACATTCAAAATATATGATTCAATATATTGTTTTTGTAATATCTTTGCTGTTTCTGTGATTGTTGTTGTTGTTGTTGTATTTAACATATAGCCAATACTCTGCTACAATATTGACGCTGCTCCGAAATGGTTAAACAATTGCCAAACACTCTCACTTTTTAGTTGATTTAAAATTTTTTTTATTATTTTTTCTTTGTTTGTTTTAGGTTTCTTTCGTTATTGTTGTGTGTGTGTCGATTTGTAAAATAATAAATTTGTTTAATTTTTTTTTAATTTTTTCTCTCTCTTTGTATGTTTTTTATGATTATTTTGGAGCACATTTTGTTTATTTATTGTTGTTGGAATTTTTTTTTATTACTCTCTGGTATGTTTAGAGGGAGCCAATGTATTTTTAGTGTTGGCCATAATTGTCACTGACTGGCCTTGTTACAAATACATTTTTTATTTCGCTTTTGTTATTTTATTTAAATATTTTATTTAAAAATTAACAAAAAAAATGTATATTTAAACAAATACTCTTTTTTTTTGTTTATATTGTACTTTTTAATTCTATTACTTTAATTTTTAAATTTTTAATTTATTTTTATTAAGAAATTTAATATTATTTTATAACATTTTAAAGGAAATATTTTTTTTAAATTAAAAAAACACAAAAATTTCGAAATTTTAATTAAGAACTATTCGCGCCACCTGGCGCTTAGCCGTTACAAATTTAAATTTTTAATTTTTAATTTTTTTACATTTTTATTCGATATTTTCAATTGTTATTCTGTTGTTATTGCCATTTTAAATTCATTTTAATTTCTATTTTTCTTGACCAAATTTTTATTTAATTTTTGTCTTTAATTTGCCTTCATCCACAACTGCTGCACTCACATTTCTTAAACGTTTCTCCGCTATTAACCGTATTGAATGTCGTGTGGTCGTCTTAAACTTTACTCGTACACGCTGAATCGTTAACTGAATTGTAAAATAAATTATTTTTTTTTTGGATAAAAATTTTGTTGCCTTAAAAAAATACAACAACAACAATAATAACAACAACAATAATAACAATAACGTATACATTATATGAAAAGACAGAGTTACCACTTAAACTAAAGCATTAAACCATAGCAGACTAAAAACAACAACAACAGCAACAACAATAATATTCATTTAGCCGCTAAAACAGCAGCAACAACAACAAATGTAAACATTTTTAAAAAAAAATCACGTAATGACGTTAAGCATGCGCAATACATATACAATCGCTGTAAATAATTAAACAGTGATGCCAATTCAAGCAAACAAAACAATGAAAGAGCTGAGTGGCGCAATGTCTGAGTGACAAGCTGATATTCGAAATGAGTAATACTTGCCATAGGTTCTCCTAATACATATATACATCATTACAACCCTTCAGTCAGGATTACGACCTAGTTTCTCACACCATTTATGTTGTGTGTGTTAATTTTATACATGAGTGGTGGAACCTACAGTTTAAAGTCGACTCCGAACGACAGATTTTTGAGAAACTTTTCATGGCAATTTTATTTACTCTCAGAATTTTTGCCAGAAATCTGCTGAGAGGAAGTCGCCGAAGAAATATTGTTTTCATATTTTGTTTTGATGTCTGGCCTGGGGCTCGTACCCTGGCTTTACGTCCAATAAATCAACACACTACCTACTAGACTACGGCGACTTCAATAGAATAGGTTCTCCTAATAGTTTCGATTTAATAGAATAACTTAGGAACACAAGCTAAGAAATCGGGAAAGTTATTATCAGTAGAAGTAAGGTTTTAAATACATTTGAATCCGCTTTAAATATGCACCTCAAAGGCTTGGAGAAAAAAGGCGAAAAATAAATTTTGTTGTCCTTAGTCATAGCGACTTCTAGTCCAATAAATACAACAACAAATTTGTTATTGTTTGACTTAGAATCGGATTAGTATCGGATTAAGCCGAAAACATTAGACTAGCGGCAGAAAATATAAAAAGGGTGTTTGGTGAAGCCACTACAAGAGCAGGTTAGGTCGCAGGCAAGTTCACTCAGTGGCCACATGGCCCATTGTGTTACTACAGCAGTATATAACATGCATTTTGATGCCAAAGATGTACACTCCGTATCTGTGAGTTGGAAATAAGTTGTTGCATAAGGCGTGTAGACTGAATTGTTGTCCTCGAATCGCAAATGCATTAAAGTGCATGAAAGGTGTTTCGTAAAATCATGGTAATGGTCACATCACTGGAAATCGTTTACCATGCGCAGCTATGACTTTTAACAATGCGCTTATCTAGGGGGCTGCACAAAAAAACGCAATAAAAGCGAAATTCTTTAGATTTTTATGTTGTCTAGTGGCATATTGGAAGACGCCGTGCACCAATGGGTATTGTGTTGTCCTATTAGACGAGAGCTTCTGGTTCAGACATTTCGAACAATGCGAAATCTGAAAAATATTTCATTCGGCGACTTCTTCACATCAGTCTTCTGGCAAAAATTCTGAGAGTAAATAAAATCGCCATGAAAAGTTTTTCAAAAATCTGTCGTGCTGTAGGTCCCAGCACTCTTGTATAACATTAACACACACAAACGTAAGTGGTGCGAGAAGCTAGGTTGTAGTCTTGACTAAAGGGTTTTAATGATCTATTAATAAGTACCAGAGATTAGCAATGAATCGCTTTTTCGTACTCAGTACAACATTGATTTATAAGTACAAGTTGCAATGAATGTGAGTACAACGTTGACATCAAACTCATACCATTCGAAATATGTTTGATTCATAAGCCTACTCATTCAGATTCATAAATTTAGAAAAATACTTATAATACTCATAAATGATTGGAGTGATTTGAAGTATGAGTATGACATTAAAATAAGTATGAATGCGTAAAAGTATCAGAAATTATAAGTATGATTCGAATCTACTCATCGTTTTGAATACTCATTGCTGACCTCTGGTTGGTACATAAGTAAAGGCATATTTATTGCTTGCCAATGTAATTTTTGTGTGAACCTCATACGTTATTACTCTGTTGTCAATTGGAGAACGTATGATGGATTCTGTGGGAATCAGCTTTAAAAGTAATGCCAAATAGACTTTCAGCCAAACAAACATGTATTAAATATGGCCCGAAAACAGCTAAGTTAGCATTACTGTGCAAAAAAAAAGAAACCCAAACATACTCTCACTCTCTATAAATATTTTTTGAAAAAATAATTTCTTTTAGCAAATGTTTATTATGTTGTGTCTCTTTTTTAAAATGTATTGCAATAAATTATAAAAAAATAAAAATATATTTATGGAGTCAATGAGTAAAATAAGCATTTAACACTCTACGGAATTTTATTTTTTATTTAAAATCAAATTATTTCAAAATTTTCATACCCTACACCCAAACTAAAAGAATATTTTTTTGGTAATGTTTGGAAATTATATGAAATAAATTAATTAAAATACAATTAAAGCCATTCAGTTGGAATCCAATCTCAACCTTACAATCAAGCCACAATTTGTATTTTTAAGATATTCAATAGAAATTTGACATGCACTTGTTATCATTCATATAAACCAACTTCCTGTATTGCAAGAGTATACCTCCTGCTCACTTTTGTTAAATGACACCGTTCTTACTAGAATTACGATATGATTCATATCGTTTGAAAGCAAAAATTCTGTTAATTATGTCTGGTTTTGCACTATCGATTTCGATAACTGAATCGATAACTGATATTCTGAAATGCCAGAATATTGCTTTCAAATTGTGAACAAGGAATTTGTGCAATTATTGATCGTTTTAGCAATTTCCAATTAAATATTATAATGAGGCAAAGAAATCAGCGTAAATTTTTGAAGAAGACACCTGAATGTTGGTTCATCATCATTTTCAACTTGTTGCCCATTGTCTTTCGACTAAGGGGAAATTTTAAGTAAGGATCTTGGCTTACACACATACATACATACATAATTGGTCTTTACAACCCTTCCGTCAGGAATGCAACCCAGCTTCTCACACCACTTATGTTGTGTGTGGTAATTTTATACATGAGTTGCAGGACCTACAGTTTAAAGTCGATTCCGAACGATAGATTTGTAAGAAACTTTTCATGGCAATTTTATTTACCCTCAAAGTTTCTGCCAGGAATCTGCTGAGAGTAAGTCGCCGAAGAAATATTTTTTTCATATTTTCGTTTTGATGTCTGACCTGGGATTTGAAGCGTGGCCTTACGTCCAATAAGCCAACACACTATCTGCTAGGCTAGGGCGACTGCAGAATCTTGACACTCACTGGTTTGCATGCTGACGGCATCATCAGTCTTATTTCTTTCGAAATATGCAAAAAGCTGCCATTCCAAAAAAATCGAATCTTTGTGACAACTTTTTTCCGGAACTGACGAGTTAAGGTTAAATTCAAGGTTACTGCAAGGTTCTGTTCTATCCCTAACTCTATTTCTTATTTTCATTAACGATCTTCTTTCTCTAACTTCTAATTCAATCTACTGTTTTGCAGATGACAGAAATATTTGTCATTCACAGTCTTTTAATAGAGGGCCAAGTACTATGGAAATTGAGGCTAAAAGACGCAATGTGAATGACTCACTCACATTCGAAATACGTGTGATTTTAATGCACGAAAGACCCAGTGTTGCTTATTGACTCACAAACGCGGCAATAACATGGCGTCAGTTGTAGCTATGGTTTGTGTAAATATTAGGGGGTCAGAAGCTCTTGATGTCCTCAGCCTGAAAATTCGGTGAGATGTTCTCTGGAAGTCGCCGTAGTCTAGTAGGTAGTGTGTTGGCTTATTACACGTGAGGCGACGTCCTCTCAGCAGATTTCTGGCAAAAACTCTGTGAGTAATTAAAATTTGTCGTTTGGAGTCGACTTTAAAATGTAGGTCGAGCCATTCATGTATAAAATTAACACACACAACATAAATGGTGTGGGGAACTCGGTCGTAATCCTGACTAAAGGGTTGTAATGGCCAATTATGTATGTATGTTCTCTGGAATCAGCGCATTTTTCATGTATCGAAAGAAAGATTTCACTTCATCTGATCTTCTTACTTTTTATTTCACTTTTATCTGATCCTGAATGGAATACAACTATCATGTATGGGTCGGTGGCTCGAAATCTATTTTGAGGCTTCTGTACAGCGTACATGAGAGGCGAAGATGCTGATTGATGACAGTAGGGTATGCAACTCTATTGTCTTAATGGAGCAACGTCTCAATGTGGCTTGTGTTTCACTGTTCTATCGCTACTACAATGGATTTTTCTGAAGCGAAATCAGGAGACTTTTTCCCGAATCGTACGTAACTCTTGTGTAATTTATATTGAAGTGTAGGACATCACTTGGTCTAGGTGGATTTATTTGATATATGTATGTTTTTTGTTTATAGCCTTACATACATATGTACATGCCTGCTAATATTATTGTTTCGTATTATTTAGGCGAATAGTCTTCCTAATTTAAGCGCTTCTGGTTTTTATTTTGTTTATTGAGAAATTAACTGAAACTTAAAATACAATTTAATTTTTATTTGTTTAAAAAAAGAAAAGAAAATAAATAAATACATAAATAGAGACAAAATGAAACAAAGCAATTTGGTTGCTTTGTTTGTTGTGTTTTATACGTACATTAATATTGGCTTAAACAATTGAGTTGTCTTACAATGTGTTGCCGTAAGGCAAATTCATAGAAGAGACAAATTAAATGGTTTTTAATGACCTGAAGGTAAAATCGTTTACGCATCTTTTAAGCATATTTTGGATACAATAAGTGTTTTGTGTTCCTGTTTAAGGCGTATCCATAATAGCTACGGATTATGACGATTATCTAATTATAGTGTTGCAAATTGTTGAACAAACAGATTTTTTATATAGAACGTATGGTATTATTGTAGTCGCATTGCGATTGGATCATGAGTTCCGTTAAATGCTATTAAATCGTAGTCAAATAACCCAAATCACTTCTAAGCTTCTAAATTGGTGAAAACAGCTGTTTGAGGACACATTTGACAGTAAGCTCAGTCAGTACAAGATGCATAATTAGCTTTTACCACGTATTACATTACAAACTTAGTAAATCACTGTGCTGCAAAGAAATCCATAATTTTCTTCGAATAGAAATACTTCGTTGACAGTATTTTATGCCAGACTTTACAAATTTTCCTTCCATAATAACGAATTTGCGATGCTCATCTCGCAGACTTTTTGTTTTATCGAATTCGTTTCTGCAATTTTGAAATCACCACGCCCTGAAGGACCAATTGCTTAAAGTCTCAATGTAAAGCGTAGTTTATATAACACAATTTGTCATTACAACCTTGCAGTCAAAATTAAGACCTAGCTTCTCACGCGTCTTAAGTTGTGTGTGTTTATTTTTTACATTAGTGAAAGGACCTACAATTTCAAGTCGACTCCGAACGACAGATTGTTTTTAGAAACTTTTCATGGTAATAAAGGGTATTTTTTATAGAGGTATAGAACTTTAAGTTGCAATAAAACAACGATGGATTATTCGATTGGCATGAATTTTATTTATCCGAAAGATAATCTTGTGGCATTACATTTTAAATATGATTTCTGGCATATGACCGCCACGGCTGGCGCAGATGTAGTCCAATCTGGACGTCCAATTTTCGATGACTTTTTCCAACATTTGTGGCCGTATATCGGCAATAATACGGCGAATGTTGTCTTCCAAATGGTCAAGCGTTTGTGGCTTTACCGCATAGGCCAATGACTTTACATAGCCCCACAGAAAGTAGTCTAGCGGTGTTAAATCACAAGATCTTGGAGGCCAATTCACAGGTCCAAAACGTGAAATTAGGCGGTCACCAAACATGTCTTTCAATAAATCTATTGTGGCACGAGCTGTGTGACATGTTGCGTCGTCTTGTTAAAACCACATCTCCTGGACATCATGGTTATTCAATTCAGGAATGAAAAAGTTAGTAATCACGGCTCTATACCGATCACCATTGACTGTAACGTTCTGGCCACCACCGTTTTTGAAAAAGTACGGACCAATGATTCCACCAGCCCATAAGGCGCACCAAACAGTCAGTTTTTCTGGATGTGTTTCCACATACACTTGAGGATTACCTTCACTCCAAATGCGGCAGTTTTGTTTGTTGACGTAGCCATTCAACCAGAAGTGCGCTTCATCGCTAAACAAAATTCGCTTATGAAAATCGGGAACAACGGTAATCTCGTTTTGGGCCCATTCGACAAATCTACGCCTTACTTGATGATCGTTTGGCTTCAAATCTTGCACGAGTTGGATTTTGTAAGCACGCAAACCAAGATCCTTCCGCAAAATCTTCCATAAAGTGGATGGACACAGATCCAATTCCTGTGCTCGATGGCGGATGGACTCATTCGGGTCTTCCTCAATGCTACGCTCTACAGCAGCAATAGCTTCTTCTGTACGCACCGTACAGCGTCTCTGGGGATGCGAGTTATCAATAAGAGTAAACGTGGTGCGAAAACGTTCCATGGTTAATCGAATTAACTGCTCTGATGGACGATTTTGTCGACGATAAAATGGACGTAGTGCGCGATACGTTTTCTGCACAGAACCATTATTTTCGAAATAAAATTGCACTATTTGCAAGCGTTGTTCAGGCGTGAGTCTATTCATGATGAATTGCCAAACCAAACTGAGAATAAATCACTTGACAGCTGTTAAATCGGTCGCCATCTTGAAAAGTAATGCTAACTTAAAGTTCTATACCTCTATAAAAAACACCCTTTATTATTATCGCCGATGAAATATTTTTTGAAATTTCGTTTTGTTGGAGATGTCTGACCTCAGGTTTGAACCAAGGCCTCTTGTCTAATAAGCCAAAACACTACCTACTAGCCGACGGCTACTTTCAGTGGGTATTACTTTATATTACTAAAGCCTCATATCTAGTGGCTGGTATAGTCCCAATGGATATAACGGCTGAGCATTTTTAGAACATACATACATATATCCTGAGAAGAAGAAAAACGAAAAATTGATATAAGTGTGGGACGATTCTACTACTGGACCGAACTGATCTGACAGCTTCGCGAAGTAAAACTAAATGACAGTTTCGAGGCCTGTTATATTGATGGTGGTGTCTGTTTCCACAAGGAATCTATGTATGTTCGATCTCTATCATAAAAAAGAGGCTACAGTCTTAAGATCTTTCGATATTTCCCAGACTGTGCGCACTTGACCTCACACAGTTCTAGACTCAAGGAAATATGAATATGAATGTAGGGTAGGAAATTTAAAAGTTGAAATTTCAAAATGCAACAAAACAAAAACGTTTTGAAATTTTGCCAAATATATTATTTTGCTGTGAAGTACAATTGCTCCGGTTGGAATATTATATCATTCATATTACTGCCGCGGTTGGCCTCACAGTACCTCATTCAATTGGACCAATTATCGTGTATTCTTTTGAGTGTATAGGGTCGTATCTCGGCAATGGCATCACAATTGTTGGTCTGCAAATGCTTAATTATCTATGGCTTGTCTTGGCATAACGCTTTTCTTTAACAGCGTCCCTAGGAAATAGTCCAACGGTGTCAAATTGCAGCTTTTTGGCGGCCAATTGGCATCATCATTTCGGCTAATTAAGCAGCCATAAAATGTTTGACGCAATAAATCGATTGTGGCATGAGATGTGTGATAAGTTGCACAATTCTGTTGAAACCAAACATCGTTCACACCAGTACCATGAAGAGCGGCTACAAAATATCGGATATTATGGTGCGATAAGTGTTTCCATTGACCGTAATGGTTACGCCGTCCTCATTTTCAAAGAAATAAGGTGCAATGATAGCTCGGCTCCACAAGTCGCACCAAATAGTCACTCGTAATGCGTGCATTGGCTTCTGTAAGACTACTTGAGGTGTTTCAGAGCCCCGAATACGTTAATTTACCTTATTAACGTATCCACCAAGATGAAAATGAGCTTCATTCGAAGAGATTACTTCTCCTTGACCTTATAAATCCCAATGTTGCTCAAGCGTAAATTGATTCATTGCGTTCAGTTGAGGTAAAATACTGAACTTTATGACAGATATGTATGTACAATAGGTTTAATGGTCTCAGTGTGCACCGACATGGGGCAAACATCAGTTAAAATATTAAATAAGCGTCTAAATGATGATTTAATTTTTAAATTTTGAATTTATTTTGAAAAAGGGTCCGCCAAATAACTTTTTTTTTTGAAAAAGTTTTTAAAAAAACTACTGAATATTTTCTCATATTTCTTTTTTTATTTGAAAGTTCAATCCTTCCGGTTAATAATGGAAAATAATTTCATTCAAATGGCTGCCTCGGCTGGCCATGCAGTAGCCAACACGATCGGTCCAATTTTTAAGCACATTATCGATTGTGTGCAGCTGTATTTCACCAATGGCTTCACGAATATTGTCCTTTAAAGCGTCAATTGTCTCTGACTTGTCGGCGTAACACTTATCTTTGACGGCATCCCACAAATAATAGTCCATCGGTGTCAAATCGCAGCACCGAGATGGCCAAACGACATCAGCTCTGCGGCTGATAATGCGATCTTCAAGAACAGGGCGCAAAACATCGAGTGTAGCTTCGGCTGTGTGGCACGTGGCGCCGTCCTGTTGAAACCAAATGTTGCCAATATCCTCCTCTTCAATTTTTGTGAACAAAAATTCGTTCAACATGGCCCGATAACGATCGCCATTGACTGTAACGGCCAGTCCTTGTCATTTTCGTCATTTTCGAAGAAAAGTGGCAAAATTATGCCTCTTGACAAAAATCCGTACCAAACAGTGACTCGTTTTGGGTGCGTCGGTTTTTCAATGTGTGCGTGCGGGTTTTCTGTGCCCCAAATGCGATAATTTTGCTTGTTTACATATCCGCCAAGATCAAAATGAGCTTCATCTGAAAAGATGATTTTTTTTTGCCAAAATCGGCATCTACTGGTGTAGGCTACTGCATTGTCAGCCGAGTCAGCCCTTTGAATGAAATTAGTTCCATTATTAACCGGAAAGATTGTACTTTCAAATAAAAAAAGAAATTTGAGAAAATATTCAGTAGTTTTTCTTCTAAAGCAATTTCAAAAAAAAAAAAGTTATTTGGCGGACCCTTTATTTTCAAAATTATGCAATAACACCATCTAATTATGGTGAATAAATATGACATAGTTTTTTTTATAAGAAGATAAACAAACAATTTTTTTTCTGTTTTCTTTCATAACTAAACTATTAATTACTGAAGCAGAACCCGCAAGCCACAGTTAATTATTATGAAAATTTAAAAAAAATTTGTTCATAAAAATATGAAAAATTTCACTTCATCTCAACTTTAAGTAATTTTACAATCATTTACAACAACAACTTCAAACAATAATAATAATGATGATGACACAGTCTATGTTGACGTTATTAATTTTCCAATAGTTTTTCCAAAAACAACAATAATCAATACAACAAATTCATTTTCTTTGTAGCAATGGCGACAATGTTTATTTCACGTAGAACAACAACAACAACGATAATAATTTTATGTTACTGTGTGTGTGTGTGTGTGATAATAGTTTCAACTGCACTATCATGCCCCGTCGCATACCCGAACACTAATTGTTTATGCCTCAAACGAAAGTGTAAATTTTAGGAACACACGATGACAGAAATTTAACACTTTAAAGTTTAAAGCCCCCCACTATCAGACATGACTGCCGTCAATAAGACCAATAGAGAGTGCGACTGACGAATAATGCAAACCATAGAAGGGCCAGACAACCAACAACACAACAATAACGCCGGTGTTAACCGATTTTAAATTCAACAGTTTGTTTATGTTTAAAATACGTGGCATAGTTTTAGGAGAGAGAATAGAGAGAGAATTAACCCATAATAGCCCAATAAACTGCACATGGTTGGTATTTTTAGTAGTTTAGTATGAGCCGAGTACAAATAGACTGGCAGTGCTAAAAGCTAAGATACAAGAAGAATGGTGTAAAATTCCAATCAATAATGTATGAAAGATTAAATCGGGTGGGTCATCTATTAGTTTAAATTTGAACCATCAGGTATTTCGAATCTGGCAATACTTAAGTCACTCTATACTGTCACAAAATTCAGTATATTATCTCCACTGAAGTCGCCGTGGTCTAGTAGGTAGTGTGTTGGCTTATTAGACGAAAATCCAAGGTTCGAGCCTCAGGCCAGACATCAAAATAATACAAAAAGTATTTATTCGGCGACTTCATCTCAGCAGATTTCTGGCAAAAAGTCTGAGAGTATATAAAATTGCCATGAAAAGCTTCTCAAAAATCTGTATAAAATTAACACACATAACATAAGTGGTGTGAGAAACTAGGTTGTAATCCTGACTGAAGGGTTGTGATGACCAATTATGTATGTTATGTATGTGTATCTCCACTGAACGTAGTGAATCGATTTAAGCTTGAACAATGTTGGGGTTTATTGGAAATTTATTTCCAAAACAAATACAATTGCTCGGAAATGTCGTACAAAATTTGGACGCAGAGAAATACCACCATTACTTAAGTTTATTGCTAAGGTTCGTAAACTGGTTTCATTGTTGATGCGCCAAGACGTAAGCTTGCTCACACAGTGCCTACACACGAAGATAATGAAGCTGTGGCTGAGAGTGTGTGTGATAATCCATCACACATCAACATGTCATTGTTTTCAACAATTGAACATTTCACGCACCAGTTTACGTCGAATTTTGCGAGAAAAAATCTCGGTATGACGCCTTACAAAGTTCAATTGGTTTAAGAGTTGAAGACGCATGACCATCCGCTTCGTTTTCACTTCGCTAGATGGCCCAACTAGAAATGCCGATTTTGCAAAAAAAATATTCTTTTCGGATGAAGGTCATTTTCATCTTGATGGGTACGTTAATTAGTGAAATTACCGAATTTGGAGCTCAGAAAACCTATAATAAGCTTCGATTTGACACTGTTGTACTATTTCCTCAAGGGTCACTGTTACTATTTCCCAAAGGGTCACAATTAAGCATTTGAAGGCCACCATTTATTATACCATTGCCGAGATACGATCCCTTATTAAAGCCTGTATAGATATATGTATCTGGACAGAACATTTTAAGAAATTTAAAGCCTTAATTGAGCCGTTTATTTTGAAAGTGGCATAAGTCACTTTGTTTTTAAGTCGAGATATTTAAGGGTTTGCGTTTTAACACATTTAAAAATATCGACGCTAACTTTCGGTAAGATTTTTTTGTATTTGTTATCTCATGATACTGATATTTTTCTTAGTATAGATAATTTCGTATAAAAATTAAAAAATCACCACTTTTCATTAAGGTAAAGTGACTTAAGCCACTTTCAAAATAAATAATTTAGAAAAATGACTAACACTTATCAATTAAATCTGACGTATTTTACTGAAGTGGTGTTCCGAAAGGGCAGTGCTTTACTAAAATTGCTAAATATATTACACATGTGTATAATAATAATAATTCTTACCATCAATATATTTAATATAAAGGTTTGATTTAAGTATTTTTTATTTAAAATATCTTAGAATACAAAAAATACTTCATTTTGAAACTTATAACGGGTGATTTTTTAGCTATTATCTATTTGGCAACACTGGTTTAAACAACTCACGCACGTTTCGTGTTTTGTTTCAGTGTCAAACATCTTCAGTTTGGTCTATAATGAACAACGCTTGCAAATCATTGAATTTTATTATCAAAATGCGTGCTCTGTTAAGAAAGTTCATCGCGTGCTTCTTCCATTTTATGGTCAGTTTAATCGACCCACTGAAGTGGCTATTCGAGCTATCGTGACTAAATTTCGCACCAAATTTACATTGTTGGACATTAAACCACCAACACGCTTACGTAGAGTGCAAACTGAAGAAAATATCGCAGCTGTATCGGCCAGTGTTAATGATGACCATCAGTTATCGATTCGTCGCCGTTCGCAGCAATTGGGCCTCTGTTACTCAACAACGTGGAAAATTTTGCGGAAGGATTTAGGTGTCAAGCCTTTCAAAATACAGCTGGTGCAAGAATTGAAGCCGAACGATCTACCGCAACGCATAATTTTTGGGAAATGGGCTCTTAGAAAATTGTCCGAAGATCCACTTCTTTATCGAAAAATTGTGTTCAGCGACGAAGCTCATTTTTGGCTCAATGGATACGTAAATAAGCAGATTTGTCGATTTTGGAGTGAAGATTAGCCAGAAGCATTGCAAAAGCTTCCAATGGATCCAGAAAAAGTCACAGTTTGGTGCGGTTTATGGGCTGGTGGCATCATTGGACCGTACTTCTTCAAAGATGCTGCGAATCGTAACGTAACTGTGAATGGTGAGCGCTACCATGAGATGATATCCAACTTTTTTTTTGCCCAAAATGCAAGAGCTTGACTTGCATGACATGTGGTTTCAACAAGACGGTGCCACATGCCACACAGCACGCGTAATAATGGACTTATTGAGAGGCGAGTTCGGTGAACATTTTATTTCACGTTCTGGACCTGTCAATTGGCCACCTATATCGTGCGATTTAACGCCTTTAGATTATTTTTTGTGGGGCTATGTTAAAGCTCATAAGCTATACAGACAAGCCCGCTTCAATTGACGCATTGGAAGACAACATCGAAGCATTTATTTGTGAGATACCGGCCGAAATGTTGGAAAGAGTATGCCAAAATTGGACTAAGCGGATGGACCATTTGAGGCGCAGTCGCGGTCAACATTTGCATGAAATAATCTTCAAACATTAAATTATATGGACCGTACTATCGATTCAAATAAAGATTTCATGCATTTTTCTGACTTTTATATGTTTTTTTTTGAAAAATTTTCCTATAGCTCTTAAAAAATCACCCTTATAAGCATAAGTAATTTATATGAAAATACACCAGTTAAATTTAATTTTCGTCATCAATAAGAGTGATTAAGTCCTCGGAAATTGTGTTTTGTTTTAAATTTTTAAAATAACTGTGGTATATTGGGGGTATATAATTAATCAAGTCCATCATGTCTTTGTATTTTGCTGAAGAAACAGGACGAGGTCCAGCGTATAACGGATCCATCTCTAATTGTGAATAACGCCTAGGTCTTCCTCTTTTTGGTGACAAATCCAAATTTAGAAATTCATCTTCTTCATCAAAAGTTATAGTTTATAAAACATTTTATAGGGAACATCATGGTAGAATCGTGTCAATTGAATTTTCAGCCAATTCACTTTGTTTTGCTCTGTATTTACTTTTCTTATTGAAACAGATTTTTCCAATAATTGTGTTGAAATTAAATCTTTTTCCTCCATGTTGTGTACTGTGAAGGATTTTTTTCGGCAGACGGCTATCAGGCTGTAGTAATCATTTGGGATGTATAAAACATTTTTTTTTCAAGGCCGTTTCTATTACACGACAGTCACTATCATTTTGTAAGTATGAATGGCCAGAAATTAAAAATGTGTGATCTAGAATTTTAATATTGTTTTCTGAAGACTGAACAATTTTCATCAAAGTTAATGCCAGAAGAAACATCACTGCGTATCACAAGTTTCTATTTCTTTTACACTAAGCCCTTCTTGTGAACAGCGACTTTAATTACCAATATTTCTCTCAAAGAAATTCTCAACAGTTCTCCACTTATTGATAGCAGTTTTTTTTAGAAATGAAAAGATATTGTTCTATTATATGTAGATTTGACATTAACTCCAGTTTTTTTGAAAAAGTGACTTATGCCGCTTTCCAAATAAACGGCTCAATTAGTCTTTCTTTTAAAAATTGAATTAATAACATTAACAAATGTAATCTGATTTTTAAAATTTTTTTCTTTATTTTTTTTAAATAATGTTTTTATTTTTATTTTTTTTTTAAATAATTTTCACATGACACTAGAATTTTTACCTAAAAATATATAATTTTTTTTATTTTTTAAATAATTTCTTTATTTTTTGTTTTATTAAATAATTATTTTAATTCCCTACTTATGAAATTCTTGGGTTTTCGTTTTAAATTTTATTTTTTTTAAACTTAAAAACTAAATTCACAATAAAATTTACAATATTTTTTGTTTTGTTTTGTTTGTTTTCTCGTTTAATTTGTTTGTGATGATAATGTTGTTGCTTTAGAATTTTGTGTAGTTTTTGTTGTACAATAATTAATTAATTAATTATGTTAATTAATTTGTATTTGTTAATCACTCATGATTTTTTTAAATTTTTTTTATTTTCGGTTTTCTTAATTGGGCCCTAAATTAACAATTATGATATACAATTAATTACATATAAACACATATACGTATAATATAATAATTATTTAATAATTACATACATAATTAAAAAAAAAAAGAAAAAAAAGAATTGAAAGAAATAATTAACAAAAACAATAATAATAACTGTAATAATAATAGAAACTAAATTAAAGACAAAAACTTGATTAATGTGCTAGGAAAACAAAAAAAATTTTTTTTCTTTATTGAACATTTTTTAATAATTTTTTTTTTAATTTAATTTAAATTTTTTTTGAATAAAATTTTTTTAAATTTTTTTTGTTTTTGCAAGAAAATCATTCGTTGTTAGTAACTCTTCTTTAAACTAAAAAAGGAAATTTTATTCAAATTTAATTAAATTTAATTAAAAAAAATAAAAAAAAATTAAACATAAACAATGAAACAGCGAGTAAATGTGAGACAATAGTAGTTAGAATACTAGAATAAACAAAAACAAGTAAAATACATATATTTTTTTAAATTCATTTTATACGAGGTAAATTTGAAAACTACTAGTTGTTGTTGTTATTGTTGTTGCATTTTGGAAGAATTGTCAAGCAATTCTTCTTAAAGTTTTCATCAATGCCATGAGAAGAGCACATGGCTCACTAACAGATAGCCTGTGGACACTATAATGCTACCCAGCATAACAGGGAAACCAACTCTGCAAATGGACGAAAGAGAAATTTGTATTAAAAATTTTCAAATTTAATTATGTTAACAAAAATACTTACTTAAAGAATTGTAAGAATGTAAATTTATAGCCATGTTGCTCAGCAACACCAGCACATACAACATTGGCCGAAGCACCAATAAGGGTACCATTACCTGAAATCAAGAAAATAAAAAATTATTGTAGATTAATACGTACAAAAGAAAAATAAAAACTTTAAAATTTAATTTCGATCCTATGCTCGGTATAGTGTAACAGAGAGAATCGAACACACAACCCCACTAGGTTATCAGGGACCTATACATAGTTGGTCTTTACAACCCTTCAGTCAGGATTACAAACTAGCTTCTCACACCATTTATCGTGGGTGGTGAGTCTTACAGTTTAAAGACGACTCCGAACGACTGATTTTTGAGAAACTTTTCATGGCAAATTAAAGCCAGGGTTCGAGCCCCAGGCCAGACAAAATACAAAAAAGTATTTCTTCGGCGACTTCCTCTCAGCAGATTTCTGGCAAAAACTCGGAGAGTAAATAAAATTGCCATAAAAAAAAGTTTCTCAAAAATCTGTCGTTCCGAGTCGACTGTAAACTGTAGGTGCCACCACTCATGTATAAAATTAACACACACAACATAAGTGGTGTGAGTAACTAGGACGTTGTACAATGGGTCAATTCGACCTCCGAGTACTGTAATTGCCTTAGTTGACAAGTACACGTGCTCTAACCTAACCTAACCTAACCTTTCATGGCAATTTTATTTATTCTCAGAGAGTTTTTGCCAGAAATCTGCTAAGAGGCAGTCGCCGAAGATATATTTTCTTCGTATTTCGTATTGATCGCAATGTCTGACCTGTAGTTAGAAACGTGGGCTTACGTCTAACAAGCCAACATACTCCCCACTAGACTACGGCGACTGTCAGGCATACCCTATATTTAAAAACAACGTCTTTTTAATAAATAATTTCTCCTGTAAGCTTGTTCCCCTGACATACGTCAGGATGATGTACAACATCAGTTAGGATAAGTCCTTGTCTAGTAATTTATAAACGTCCTAATGTTTTCATTCTGAAATGCTCAGGTTCCAAGTGTTTGTTTTGGTGATTCGTTCTCCTCAACACAGGATTGTATTTGGAGCGGTTCATGTCCTTTGAGTCAGCAATGCCCGGTTAGAAGGTCACTTCCAACTGTATACATCCATACGTACATAATTGGTCACTACAACCCTTTAGTCAGGATTACTACCCAGTTTCCCACACCGCTTACGATGTGTGTGTTAATTTTACACATGAGTGGCGGAACCTACAGTTTGAAGTCCTGGAGGTTTGAGTCCCTGGACGACAGATTTTTTTGAGGAACTTTTTCATTGGCAACTTTATCTACTCTCAGGGTGTTTGCCATAAGTTTGCCGAAGAAATATTTTTTCATATTTCGTTTTGTTGGAGATGTCTGAGCTAAGGTTTCAACTGCGGCCTCACGTCAACTGTATTCCCTAACAAAAGTTTAGATTATCTTAACCTCCGTCTGCATATCGAAGAATGTTCGCCTATTCGTTCCTTTCGTCAAGTATACTCTTCAAAATTCTTCTTTCCATTCCAAAGAAATCTCGTGGTCCCACCAGCGGTGTGGAAACTACCCTCCTGGCAAATCATCTGTCCGTCCATTGCCCTGAAATCCCACATGATCTGCGATTCACGCTGCTTCAATAATTCAGAAAAATCCCATATTAATTTTGAGTCAACCTCATACCATTATCGTTAGCATTTCAAATAAAAAAGCTTGCGCTGTTTTCATTACTCCTTTTGAAGTCGAAAATAAAAGCAGTCTTTTAAACAACCACTTTCTTGCTATTTTTATTCGCTACATGTCAGTTTCATTAATCATGTATTTCTAGCTAAGGATGTGTTAGGTCTGTGTCAGTTCCTAGAATGATAGGATTGCCATATGTCATTGCAATGAACCGCCCCGAGATGCTGCTAAAAATATATAACAGTTGTCTTAAAGAGGGGATATTCCCAGACGCTTGGAAGGAACAAAAACTTGTTCTTATCAGTAAGGGTAAGGGAGATCCAGCATCGCCATCATCGTATAGGCCCCTGTGTTAGTTAGACTCTGCGGGCAAATTGTTTGAGAGGCTCATAAAGCCTAGGCTTGATGAGGCCATTAAAACTTCGGGAGGTCTTTCTACAAGACAATACGGATTTCGACCTGGAAGATTCGAAGCTGCCCAGACCGGGAATCATTTCCCGAGACCGGTTATACTCCTGGCGACCTTGGAAAAAAAAAACGCCTTCAACAGTCTGAGGTGGACAGATGTGATCGCGGCCTTGGAGACAACTTTCAATGTTCCAGCGTATTTGATGAGCGTTATTAAGGACTACCTAAGGAATAGAGTGCTGATGTACGACACAAACCAAGGGCCAAAAAGAAGGCAGGTCACTTCCGGAGCGGCGCAGGGGTCCATATTGGGACCAGATCTCTGGAACGCGACTTACGATGATATCCTAAGAATAGAGATGCCGGAGGATACTTTCCTAGTCGGATACACAGACGACATCGCAGCAGTCATTAGAGGCATAAACACAGACGAAGTCCAACGCAGATTACGACAAGTCATGATGCGGACAAAGCACTGGTTAGAATCTCACGGCCTACAGCTGGCCATGCATAAAACCGAGCTGCTTCTACTAACCAGACACATTCCGATTGAGATCGAAATCAACATAGGCGACTTAGTTATTCCCACGAAGAAATCGATTAAATACCTTGGCCTTAGACTGGACTCGAAACTGACCAACTCAGAGCAGATAGAGTATGCAACAGCGAGAGCAGCTAGAATAACAACTCAACTAAGTAGACTGATGGCAAACATTGGTGGACCCCTCCCAAGTTAGAGGAAGCTACTCATGGAGGCTGGAAATAGCATACTCCTCTATGGGTCTGAAATCTGGGCTACTACTTTGGAAACCCGGATCAGGGCTAGAAAACTACTGTCTGCACAGAGAATAGCTGCTCTACGAGTCCACCGAGGGGTCCACCTCGAAGTAATACAATCGAGGTGGAATGATTCCCCGGTGAGGAGACAATGCGGGTTTTTAGTCGATATACTCAGTGGGTGCGTCCGACATATCATGTCTGGTGAAGACCATCATAAAGCATTTTCCCTCCTTCCCGAAAAAAACAAAAAAAAATATGTCGTTGCCTTAATACAATGTCCTTTGAGAGAATATATTGGGTTGTTGTATTGAATAACATGGTGAGGAACATTGCTTCGTATCTCTCATGAGGTACATCCGTTGGTGTTCGTTGTTGATGTTAGTCCTTCCTACAGGTCAGGAAGCTTAATAGATGGACTGTTTGGAGTGGGATTGTGGAAAATTCGAAAATTTACTCGGATTTGAATAATTACATGGGTTTGTAGTCAAACACTTTAATCTCCACTACACTTTAATTCTTCTTTTTTAAACTTTATTTTGTTTGGATGATTTCAATTTAGCTCGGGAGTCTTTTACAAATAATTACAATTTGATCTGTGCGATCCAATTCAACTCGGGAGTCTTTTACAGATAATTAGAATTTGATCTGTACGGCAGTCTGAACACTCGGAGACACTGATTGTTATTAGCTGCTGAAACTCTACAACAAAGGCGCTGTGAAGCTTTTCTGTGTCTTGCCAAGCAATTCCCACCATATCAAGCATACGTAGTCCAAGATAATTCTGGTACCACTGTTATGCAGATCCAGAGAATCATTTTGAGTTCGAGGCCCTATTTTTTCAAGACTTTCTTGCAAATTTGGAACGCATTGGAGTCCTTATTCTACAGAATATGTTAAGTTTCTAGCACAGTTTCTTATCCAGAACAAGTAACAAGAAGAGCGCTTCATCACAAATGTGAAACTATTTGCAGGATTATGCCTGAATTGCTAAAAAGGTGACGACTTATGAACAAATGTCTTCGTAAAATCCTATGTATATTCTAGCCACAAACCATATCAAATATCGAATGAAATTGGTTAGACCAGACCCGCTCCGTAAATCGTACAACAATATTTTCAGATCTGCCGTCTAGTAGAATCGTTAGTGCAGTCGCGGAAGAGGTCTATCGGAGTATTTGCATGGTAAAGATAAAACGAAAATGAAATGAAACACGCTGAAATGAAATCTAAACATTGCAATCCACAGATCACATTGTAAAGACTTTGTTAAGGCGCTGTCCTCTTTATAGGAAGGACGGAAATATACAATCTATTGACAATTTCATTTGATGTTCGATACGAGTACATGTACTCGTTAAACAGTTAAACCCGTCCACAAATTGTAGGGCCAATGGCATTGTGGCGATTTTTATTTTAACACACACTTTCTAAAATATCTTCTCTGCTGTGATAGTTATTTTAGTGAAACACAGTAATGACATATCACAAGTCACAATAAGTTCTACTACCCGCAGCAAGATCTCCAGCTACAGGGTTTTCAGAAAACCTTACAATTTTGGGTTTGTATGCCAAAAAAAAGGAACAAATTACTTCACTTACCTCCTAAACATGCTCCGAAAGCTAATGCCCATACCAAAGGCTGTAACGGTAAATTCAATGTGCTGTTTTGAGCTAAAGAGATGGTAATCTTCACCATCATCGTTGTCAATGGTATATTGTCAACAAAAGCTGAAGCTATAGCCGAAACCTAGAATTAGAAATTGAAGAGGATAAGAGAAAGAGAGAAATAAATTTTGTGATACCAGACTTACCCATAAAATTATTAACACAGCCACCATTAAACGTGATTCTTCGCTTACGCCCAATATAATATTCTCAGTCATGTTGCCAATCCATTCGATTAGGCCCAGCTCGGAGAGAGCCTCCATTAGAATGAACAAGGCAGCAAAGAAGAGCAGTGTAGACCATTCAACGCGAGCCAATATGGCTTCCATATCTTCAATGTCGGCTAAAATTATTAAAAATATGGCACCCAAAAGAGCTGTCCAGCCCAAAGAGAGACGCTGCAATTCGGGTACAGAGTGCAAAAAGAATAAACTTATCACAAAGACCAAGGCACACGAGCACTTAATAAGCAACGTCTTATTACGTATGGGATACTGAAATGGCAAATGGAAAATCAAGAATTGAAACCAATTACAGAGAATCTTTAGGGGGAGTCTTGTACCTTTGCTTGTAGATTTTCTAAAGTCTGTTGATAATTAATATTTGGTTCTATGGCGGTGGTCATTTTCTTTTTCAGCGAACGCTTCAAACGATTCACTTTCTTGTTGAGTGTTTGCCGTACAAGCTCCTCATCTTTGGAGTACGATGATAAACTGGCTGCAGCACGTTTCCAAACATGAATCTCATGTCTGAGCTCTTCGATTTCGGGCGATTCTTTGAATTGCAAATCGCTAATGTTGCGGAATTTGAATCTCAATTGCAAATAGGTTTGGAACATGACTAAAATGACACCTGGCAACATGTGTAAAGTAAATATGGCAAAATTAACACCCTGAAAATATAAACGAGTATAAAAAGGTTCATAGATTTTGGTGAAGGAAGTTCTAGAAAAACTCACATTTTTCGAAATGAAACTATTGGAGGCAATAATAACATTTGGTGGATCGCCTACCGGTGTTAATGCACCACCGATATTCGAGTAGATAACCATACACATTAAAATAGGAACCGGATTGAGAGACATAACCTCACACAGGCGTATGGTAACGGGGGTCATAAGCAAGACAGTGGTAACATTATCCAGAAATGACGATAAAACAGCAGTAAACAGGCATAAACAGTTAATTAAAGGCCATACATGCCCATTGGTGATCTGTAAGAAAATTTGGTTGTTATTTGGTATCCTGGATTTTCTTTCTAGGCACTTACTTTATAGGCATAGACGGCTAAATAGTCAAAGACACCCGTTTCCGATAGAATGGCTACGAGGATCATCATGCCAAAGAGTAGCAATAAAGTTTCCACATCAATCCAACCCATTATGGTGACCATAGAGGGTCTTGAATTCAAGGCGGCCAATATACCCACCGACAAAGTCGATGCAATAATGGCGGCAAATGTACGATTAACAATTTCCCAAATGATCATGATATATAGGCCGCACAGGACTACGGCTGCATAGATGACACCCTCCTTTTTGTAAATCGGTGACTCATCTATGCTTAGCTGTACGGGCAATTCAGCTTCTATTGTCGATACAAAGTGCAACGTTAGTTCCGTCAAATTGGTGATACTTCGATTCGATTCGTGCACCGGAATTATTTCGAACTGATGAACCTTTTTTGTTTCACGTGTCGAGTCCATATATTCGGGGTATACTAAATCTAATTTCCATACACTGGAAACACGTTCGTCATAGACTCTATCACCGGATTCATCGAAATAGGCACGTTCTACATACACTTTCAGTAAAGGTGGCTTTCGTTGTAAAGTATCTGTTACAGCATCAGCCTCTTGCAAACGAAAGGCCCCCGTCAGACTAAGGCCTATTCGTGTTAGTTCATTACAATTAACAGGGAATACTGGAAGAGGAAGATAAAAAATATGTTCCGTTATGTTCTTTAAATTAATAAAATCCTGTACTTACCTCTTTCGGTACCATTTGCGGGTATGCTTATCAATTTCAGTTCGTCGACATGTTCATTTGTGGACATTAGAAATGCTGTGAACACGCCCCATACCACTAGTAGCACGGCAATTTTGAACCAAATTAAATATTTTTTCAACTAAAGAAATCAAATGCGGAAAATAAAAAAAAAAATAAAAAAAAATCATTCATTCAATATGTTTTACTTACCTTTGAGTTGCCATGATGTTCACCATCGTCCTGTTGATCTTCATTATTGTTCTCGACATCACGGCCATCTAAAATGCGCACTTGGCCCATTTCATTTGTGACATTAATGCCAATTTGTGAAAATGTATTCTTTGCATGGCCACCAATACCGTCGCCAATAATTTTACCATTATTCTGGTCATGATCATCGCCGTCATCATTCGGCAGAGGATCAATATCGGCGGGATCATAGCCTAAGGATTGCAATGGAAAAAGTTTTTATTAATGATTCACTGGGAGTTTGAAAGTAAATTTTAAATGTTTTCTACATGGAGAACGTAGGATTCGATCAGGATTACGACCTAGCTTCTCGCACCACTCATGTCGTGTGTGTGTGACTTTATACATGAGTGGCTGGACCTACAGTGTAAAGTCAATTGCGAAAGACAGATTTTTTTAGGAACTTTTCATGGTAATTTTATTTACTCTCAGAGTTTTTGCTAGAAATTTGCTGAGAGGAAGTTGCCGTATCTCGTTTCGTTGGAGATATCTGACCAGGGGTTTGAACCTTGGCCTCACTTCTAATAAGCCAACACACTACCTACTAGACTACGGCAACTTTTAATTCAGTTAAAGGCTTGAAAAAATGAAGACTCGTTTCGTCAGTCTTAACTCCTTGGCATCGGAATATTTTCGCTTATATTTCCCTATAAATCGGGATTTTTTTGTACTTTTTACCGCTTGCATTGTATAGATTTCGGATTTCGTTTTTGATTGCCTCAGTCGGATGTTACTGACATATAGGGATTCAAATATCTTCACTGATAGTCAAATGACAATGAGGGCAATAACAGGATAGGGGATCAAGGACCGTAAAAACGTCGGTTAGCAATTACTCTATGTATGGAACGGTAGGCATTATTTGGGAACCAACTCATCAAGGAGTGATCGGAAATGAGGGAGTGATTTGAAAGATGAAGATGGTGATGAAAAGAGGGTCACTCACAACGATCTCAAGGTTTTACGATCGTAGCAGTATAACGACGAGGCAAATGAAATTAAATTACCAGGATTGTCAATCACAAGGACTATACTATCTATGTGTGCAGGGAAATTCGTTGGGAATCGGGTACTGATTCTCTATGATCAAATTCTTAATTCGAACCTACACTTTCAAAAAGAAAGGAAGCAATCGCACCTAAACATCTGGGCAGGGTTAATGTGAGACGAATAGATTTCTACCAGAACAACTCCAGCCACACATAGGTTAGGTTCTATTAGGTCAAAGTGGTAGCTGTGAGCGCGTATAGGGGCCCGTTGTGACAGACAGCAGTCCCTTTACTGACCGAATTCCACCAAACTAGAGAAAAAGTTGGTCAGCGCAAGGGCTGCACAACATGTTTATTTTTAAAACTTGGAACTGATTTTTTTTTTGAAAAGTCGCCGTAGTCTAGTAGGTGTGTTGGCTTATTAGACGTAAAGCCAGGGTTCGAGCCCCAGGCCAGACATCAAGACAAAATACAAAAAGTATTTCTTCGGCGACTTCCTCTCAGCAGATTTCTGACAAAAACTCTTACAGTAAGTAAAATTGCCATGAAAATCTTCTCAAAAATCTACAGTTCGGAGTCGAGTTCAAACTGTAGGTCTCGCCACTCATGTATAAAATTAAGGCACACTACATAAGTGGTGTGAGAAACTAGGACGTTGTACAATGGGTCAATTCGACCTCCGGGTACTGTACTTGTCTTAATTGACAAGTACACGTCCTCTAACCTAACCTAACCTAAAGAGGAAGTTAGTCAGCAGTATTGGCCTACCAATAGGTGGGTATATGCCCTAAATAGGATCATTGCAAGTAAATTAAAGTGAAGGATTGTCAATCGTGCAGATTGATTGATTGTGAGTGGTGAAATTTGTTAGCATCGTGCTGTAATTCGGCTCTACCCTTTTAAAACTGAAGGAAGGCAGTAATCGCAATAAACATCCGGTCAAGGTTAATGGAAGAAAAATAGATTGCCAGCCAGATATGGAAGTTTATTAAAATCAATTACCACGGTTTTTTAATCTAAGGACTTCGTTTACGAGAGTGGCAGCAGCGTACACTTCTTGAAATTGCAACAAACTAGTGGATACGGCTTAACGAAGCCTTCAATTACATATAAACATAATGGATTCCTTCTTACTACGCTTTAAATATTGTTTCATTTTATTTTTAAGAACGATTTCATGAAAAACAAGAAAATTTCCTCTCAAAATTTATGGCAGCAAGACTGAAGAATGAAAGAAAATTACAAAGAAGACGTTTGTCCAACATTACAGAGTAGTGAATACATGATTGAGGGAATGTACAAAAATTGTTTGTTTGTTTGTTTGTTATCATTTTTTATGTCAGTTGTCAAATATTGAATTTCATTTCAACCGAATAAAAAGAGTAAATATTTACAGGACGACAACGTAAACATGGTCTCGTAGCCATTCATTGTGAATATCAATCATTCATGAATAAAATTCCATTTGAAGAGCTAAACGTGGCCGTAGATTAATACGACTTTTTTAATGTATTAAGATGTGTGTCAAGTGTTGCGTGTTATAATGTTAAATGTTTCAATAAATTATTATTGGCTACGAATAGTCAATAAATTTATAAAAAAAATATTTATATTTATTCTTACATCCTAAAAGAATAAACACAGAAATTATTTCGTAAAGTGTTTTATACTACATCAGCTGGTGGCCATTGAGAAAGTTTTGAAATATTATTTATGAGTCATTGATGAACTAACGGGCGATTGATAGATTAGAGTCATAAACTTTGAAAAATTGTGGAAATTAGGTGGAGCGTTTAATAATTTGTCATTCAAGTTCAATTGTGTTGCTATGACAAATAAAAAATACATTTTGAATGCAATTCTTTCATGTTTATTACGTACTAGAGGAATTATAATTTGCAAATTATGCTCTTACTTCCCTTTTTGTGAACCCGGATAAAACAATACTTATCTTGTTCTCTCGGAAATACAAGATCCCGAGCTTCAATATTCCAAAAATGAATGGAAAAGCACTGAAACTCTCAAAGGAAACAAAGTACTTGGGTAACATTCTGGATTCCAACTGTACTGGAAGAGAAACACTGAGGAAAGGATGAAGAAGGAAGTAAAAGGTAAGTATGTAAAAGAAAAGTTTGGAAGTAGATAGGGCTTGCAGCCTCGTGTCATCCAGTCGATGCATACAGCAGTTGTAGGGCATATACTCTCCTACGTGGCATTAGTGTGGTGCCATAACCATACAAAAGAGGATCTATCTCTCAACGCTATACAGACTGCAGAGTTTAGCATGTTTAGGCATCACGGGTGCTCTGAAGTCCATGCCGGAGGCTGACTTCTAGGTCATTTTGTCTCTACGACCTCTAGTCATCTTCCTTCAAAGCATGGCTGCTACAATTGCCCTGAGGCTTACGTTCTCAAATAAATTTAGGTCATGTTCAGTAGGGCACGCTTTAATACTGCATGAAGAAGAATCGAATCCCTCAGGTTTTAGATGCGACTACATGGCCACAGAGACTGTTATCCGAATTCACACTCCCACACGGGAAGAATGGGTTACTGAAGCTGTCATCGCTGATGGTGATGTAACGATCTTTACCGATGACTTAAAAATGGAATGTTGAACTGGATCTGCAGTCTATTCCGATAAACTATCTCTTAATAGGTCCTACAGATTATCTAATCAAGCCAGCTAAAAAATGGAATGTGGAACTGGATCTGCAATCCTATCCTGATAAACCATCTCTTAATAGGTCCTACAGATTATCTAACCAAGCCAGCGTATTTCAGGCTGCACGCATGGTTGAAATCCGTGACCTACCGCCTTCGATATTAATCATAAGTGTTGAGAGTCGAGCAGCAATCAAAGCGCTGAGATCCCACCTCGTCAAACAAAGGTCGTCAGAAGTTGCATACCGTATACGTCAACACAACACCCGCCTTCTCTGGGTTGAAGGCCCTGGGGCATAGAGAAAAAAGAAAAGGCGGACTAACTAGCACATAAGAGATCGAAGATGTCTGAGGAGGCGATAGAGAAAATATATGCCAAACAAACCAAATTTGGTCCAATATATACGGTTGCTGAATTTCAAAACTGTTGTGTCTAACAGTCGACAGTAGGAAAACCAAGGAACTACTTGAGTTCGACAAGAAAACGGTTCGCACTTTAACTGAAATTCCAACGGAACATTGCGCTATTGGCGGTTTTACTGACGAGCTCGATGTGCCCCCCTAGGATTACTGCAGAAGCTGCCTGGATGCGGAAGAAACGGAATCGGTACAACACTTTTTATGTGAGTACCTTGCATTTCAGAACAGAAGGCATCGGGTTTGGGTGACAGAACGTTAGAAGGTCTCGACATGGTGGCGCAAATGTCACTAAGGGAAGTGGCTGATTTCATCAGGAGCTTGCGATGGTTTAAACCAACAATTAAAGGATCATGACAAGGGGACTCACTTCACTCTCGGTAACACAATCGACCACATATGTCACAAAGAGAATTTGTCAGTGAAGGGCAAGCAACCCGCTAACCTCGGTTCTTTTGGCGAAATTTGCAAAACTTACATTTTTTTTAAGTATTTATCAGAATATATCTTTATAAGAATATGTCTTATAAGCGTGTATTTGTTATTAAATTAAATTCTATTTAATAGATTCGTGTTTATAATTGTCATTTTGTAAATATTAAACACTTAATATCGTGATCATGACTTTTTCTGTCATGTTAACAGATTAACCGTAAGGGATCCTATTTTATTTTTTTGTGGTAACAATAATAAATATATGTATACTGTATGCTGCTGTCCCTATATTATACTGTATTAGTTACGGATTTCGTGTTAACGGTTACTCAATACCGTTAATCGTAAGTTGTACACGTGCTGCCTTCACCTATTACCCTTCAGTAAACGTTCCTGATTTCTTATTTTTAAAATTAATTTGAAATTAATTCGGTCACGATTAAATAATTGTTATTTAAAGTAATTGATATTCAATTTATTAAACAATAAATATAAAAAAAAACACTGTGCGACAGAAAAATAAATACCTTTGAAGTGATTAAAAACCGTAAGTTTCGTTTATAATTCAATGACGTAAATAATTTAATATTAACCGATTTAACCAGCTTCGGCAGATTATAAATTTTTCATTGCAACGATGTTTTAAACACTACGATAGGTTGAGTCAGATTGCACGCAAGATTGTCTTCGAAGTTCATTCGGAGACCAAACGACACGGACATACACGTTCAACTATACAGTGTCTGGTAACTACATCCATTAGGAGCTCGATTAAAGTGCCTAGAGTCAATAAAGTCGCTGTAGTCTAGTAGGAAGTGTGTTGGTGTAGCAGATGTAAAACCACGGTTCATACCCTGGCTCAGACATCTTATATAAAACAAAATATGAAAAAAATATATCTTCGGCAACTTCTTGTAAGCAGATTTCTGATAAAAATTCATTTCCGCCATAAAAAGCTTCTCATGAATCTGTCGTTCGGAGCCGACTTTAAACTGCAGATCTCGCCACTCATTTATATAAAATTAACAAACACAACATAAGTGGTATGAGCAACTAGGTTGTAACCAGAGATCAGCATTGAATCGTTTTTTCGCTACTCATAAGTACTCATGAAATTTTGAGTATGAGTGAGTCAACAGTATTAAAATTCAACGACTCTGATTCATTCGTACTCCCTACAACATTGATTTATAAGTACAGGTTGCAATGAGTATGCGTACAACGTTGACATCAAACTCATACCATTCGAACTATGTTTGATTCATACGCCTACTCATTCAGACTCAAAACTTTAGAAAAAATACTTATAATACTCATAAATCATTCGAGTGATACGAATCATTCATCAAAATTTACAGTTTTAGTTGTTGTTGCATTTACAAAAAAAAAAAGAAAGAGAAAGACAGAGACAGCAAGCAAAGCAATACCACACAACCTTCTAGTGAGTATTGTAGTGTTCGTACGAGAATCATACTTATTTTGTGATTCTTGTAAATGTTGAGTAAAGGAGAGTCGAAATCAACAATCAACATTATGTATATTGTTAAGTATGAGTACGATGAGTACTTCAAACTTTGAATATGAGTAGTATGAGTATGATATTAAAATAAGTAAGTCATCCAACAATTGGTCAATTCACACAAACCGTTGTATCGTTGTATTCATTGTATTGTTAGAAGAACATACAACAGTGTATGATTGTTGTTGATATTTTTCATATAAAAATCCGATACACTTATACACATTTT
Source organism: Sarcophaga variegata (assembly GCA_932273835.1). Lineage (NCBI taxonomy): Eukaryota > Metazoa > Arthropoda > Insecta > Diptera > Sarcophagidae > Sarcophaga > Sarcophaga variegata. Next base: position 86,968,359 of record OW026361.1, read on the forward strand.
TTCATATGTTTTTGGAAATTGTATTGGTATCGTGCTATCAAAATATGTGAATGAAAAAAATGTGTATATATTTTCATATGTTTTTAAAAAGTTGTGTTGGTTTCGGGCTATCAAATTGTTTGAATGCCACGAGATACACAACACGTCCTCTAACCTAACCTAAGGATTTCTGTTATGAACCAATGTGTAAAAACATCTTCAAAATTAAATTTTTTTTGCCATAAAGTCTGTAATCATCCCCAAGTATCACTTTCTAAGTACTTCTACTTCATTATTTTTTGTAACACTGTGTAATAAGGTTATAATAATCGTTGTAGTAATTTTATTGTGAATTCATCAAAGTATGGTTACTCCGTTAATTCATAATTAATATTTTTGACATGATTTTCGTTCACGTTATTGAACATTGTATCCAACGAATATTAGCATGAATCGTTACTTTGTCTAAACGTGCTTGTAATGTGAGAGGCATATTAATTTAAACCATCTTGATTTAATAATAAGAATTAGTATCGTTAGAGAAATGTATTACAAGGGCTTGACAATTCTGAAATTAGAAATCAAAATGCCATTCTAATAACACAATAAAAAATTGAATGTAATTGTGAAGATATCATAGAGTTTTGAATTAAAATTATTCGGGACATTTGGTAAAATCGGTAAAAAAAATCGTATGATGATATTCTCATATTGACCGACAATAAGGTGAATCTCTAGAGAATGTGTACAACGCACCTAGGATTGTTCAAGAATGCCGGGTGCCTCTAGAGGAGGTAGTGAAATATTCGACACTACCGTCATATGCGTTCCTGGACTCGGTGGCATTGAAGATAACAACAAATATGAGGCGCATGCAAAAGCTTATAAAATGGGAAATTGGATTGAATTTATATATGAGATTAGGGTCACTAAAACTTTATTCATTTGCAAAAGAAAGATGGGGTAACGAAGACATTTACAGAGACAGCAGACGGACTTGGCTCGATATTGATATACACTACAACATTTTGCGTTAAGTCAGACCAGGCTCCATTTTATCAGCCTCATAATAGTTATAGCGGGACGCTGGTCTCTGCGAGTACATGCCCGTTGACTGACAATGATTTCAGCAGTAACTATAACGATAAGGGGCAAGAAGAGCCCACAGAACATTCTTTTTATCCTTGTCCAGTGCTAGGACAATGGAATATTTGAGCACCCTTCATGAATCTCTCGGGAAAGCTAAGAGAAGCCAACCAGAAGTTATATTTATACAATATACCGGAATAGGTAATATTGGTAATCCAACAAGAACTTATAGAACCCAAGTACACCATGCGCAATTCAACATAACTTAATCTAAAGATCTCCAACATTGCCCGGCATTGTGAGCTATCCATTCGTCCTGCAGTATGAGTTTAATACGTAGAATAACAACTCATAACAGATAATCGCCTCTCAATACATAAAGGGTCCGCCAAATAACTTTTTTTTAAATGCTTTAAAAAAAACTACTGAATATTTTCTTAAATTTCTTTTTTTATTTGAAAGTACAATCCTTCCGGCTAATAATGGAAAATAATTTCATTCAAATGGCTGCCTCGGCTGGCCATGCAGTAGCATACACCAGAAGATGCCGATTTTGGCAAAAAACATCATCTTTTCAGATGAAGCTCATTTTGATCTTGGCGGGTATGTAAACAAGCAAAATTGGCGCATTTGGGGCTCAGAGAACTCGCACGCATACATTGAAAAGCCGAGGCACCCAAAACGACTCACTGTTTGGTGCGGATTTTTGTCAAGAGGCATAATTTTGCCACTTTTCTTCGAAAATGACGAAAATGACAAGGACTGGCCGTTACAGTCAATGGCGATCGTTATCGGGCCATGTTGAACGAATTTTTTTCCACAAAAATTGAAGAGGACGATATTGACAACATTTGGTTTCAACAGGACGTCACTACGTGCTACACAGCCCAAGCTACACTCGATGTGTTGCGCCCTGTTTTCGTCGTTTGGCCACCTCGGAGCTGCGATTTGACACCGTTGGACTATTATTTGTGGGGTACCGTCAAAGATAATTGTTACGCCGACAAGCCAAAAACAATTGATGCTTTAAAGGACAATATTCGTGAAGCCATTTGTGAAATACAGCTGCACACAATCGATAATGTGCTTAAAAATTGAACCGATCGTGTAGGCTACTGCATGGCCAGCCGAGGCAGCCATTTGAATGAAATTATTTTCCATTATTAACCGGAAGGATTATACTTTCAAATAAAAAAAGAAATTTGGGAAAATATTCAGTAGTTTTAAAGCATTTGCAAAAAAAGTTATTTGGCGGACCCTATAGAAAACATTTTTCTGAGCTGTTTGCACGACTACTGTTTGTGATTTACGTTGTCATTAGTGAATTGCTTTTAAAGTGGGTTATATTTCCTTGATTTTTCGTTTTTTTGTTTCGATGACATTCTCAGTCACATACAATTACAAATTAATTATGCTCAGTTCAGTGTAAAAGACCAGAATCTCTGTCGGGAATCGAACACACTACACTCACCCTAATAATCTACCCACTAGGTTACCAGGGTACCCGGTCAGATAGTATAAAAGTGGGTCAAGCAACTGTAAAACTGTAAACGTAATTTGGTTTTTTTAAATTCACTCAAACAGATACATACGCAATACGAGATACAAATTGTTAAAGCCATCTCTAGCAATAATTAACTCTTTTGAGACTTCATCTTATAACATTTGTTGAAACTGAAGTTCCCTTTAGCATTGTGATGCTACAAGAAACGATGCCTTAAAGCTCACTAATTCATTTTGATTGATTGGTTTCGGTAATTTTTAAATTTTTTATTCAATTGAAAGAGTTATTGATGCCATTATGTGTGAAATATAACCAGGGGTGTTGTGCTAATTTTTTTTTACCGGAACGCGTTCCTGACTCCGGTTCACGGTTCGGAAAAACCAGCCGGTTCGTTCCGGTTTTTGTTCCGGTTCGGGTTCGGTTCAAACCCTTGTTTATAAAAATACATATAAAAATTCGTCAAAAATTAGAAAAAAAAATCAACAATTCTTTTTAATTTTTTTTTAAAAACGTCAGCCAATTCTCGTTATCAGAAATCATCTTTAGTTCCGGAACGCGTTCCTGTCCAAAAAGGAAGTACCGGAACGACGTTCCGGAGTGTTCCGGCTCGACAACACCACTGAATATAACGCCGTTCAGATGTTCGTCACGGCTTTTCTGGGAAGAGAGCATCCGTTTAGTTCGTATCTTTCTTACTTGATATTCTTAATCATATGGACTCATATTGTACTTCTTAATCATCAATCATATGGACTTATGCTGAACTTTTTGCATGAGAATCTGAATCATATGGACTCATGCCGGATTTCTTACATAAGATTCTCAACCTCATGCTGGACTTCTTACATGAGCTCCTGAAGTCGCCGTAGTCTAGTAGGTAGTGTGTTGGCTTATTAGACGTAAAGCCAGGGTTCGAGCCCCAGGCCAGACATCAAGACAAAATACAAAAAGTATTTATTCGGTGACTTCCTCTCAGCAGATTTGTGGCATATACTCTGAGAGTAAAATAAAATTGCCATGAAAAATTTCTCAAAAATCTGTCGTTCGGAGTCGATTTTAAACTGTAGGTCCCACCACTCATGTATAAAATTAACACACACAACATAAGTGGTGTGAGAAACTAGGTCGTAATCCTGACTGAAGGGTTGTAATGACCAATTATGTATTATGTATGTATGTATGATTGATCTGCTAACATCTTACAAGAAAATGTCTAACAAGGTCCAATTCCACATCACCTCCACGTGAGATGACCACGCCCTCAAATTGCATGTGCACAAAATTCAATGTGCCATAAGCTTTGTGGCACGTAGCGCTATTCTGTTGAAATCACATGTCATTGGTGTCCAATTTAGGTCAAAAGAAGTTGGTAATGATGATGACCTGTACTGCTAGCCGTGCACAGTGATGGCCTAACCAACATGTCCTCAAAGAAATATGGTCCGCTAACGTCGTCAACCCAAATTCCACACTAAACAGTGACGCTCTAGTGTTGATTGGCATCGTTCAAAATCCAACAAATCATTCATTTTGAAATTGGCCTCATCGCTATCGATGATTTTCAAAGGAAATTAGGAGCAGTTGCTATCTGGATCGGACTTCTCTCAACGAACACATGTCGGTGTCTACAGGAGTCCATGGCGATTTGACAAAATGTACTGAACAAATGGCAACTAATTTGACAGATTAAGCTTCAACAACATGGCCGTTATACAAAGTATTAAAGTTTAGAAGTCCCTTAAATAAGACCCTATATATTACTCCTACTTTTTATTCCAATCTCGTACGATATAACTACGATGTATGTAAACAAATTTTATTATTTAGATGTTGTTGGATGTTTAAAAATTTAAAAGAATTTTTATTTGTGAGACGTTTCAATTTTAAGGCGTCATTGAACTCATTTAAGAAATCAGTCTGTAATCGTGCTTTGTATTCTAATTTCCAAGAAATAAAAGGAGATAACAATTTGCATATCTTGTTAGATGATGGGTTAATGGACAGAAACCATTTTAATTTGTTTATAAATGCCACTTTCAACTAAACATACAGACAAACTCATACTTAAGTGAAATGAAAATTATGGCCACAATAAAAATTTACGGCATAAAACCAAAAATAAAAACAAAGACGAAGAAAAAAAAAATAAAAATTCATTTTAGAAATTGAATCCTTGGATGACGATTCAAAATAATACAAAAGATATTAGAGAAGTATTGTCTTAATGATGTTTTAATGAGAATTTTTTCTGTCTGTGAACTTACCATGTAAACGTTCATGTTCTTGGCGAAATGAAGCTAAACTGGGATCTTGTCTAATACGTTCCGGTAATGCACGCCATACTTGTAAGGCACCTTCTGTGACTTCACTGTAAAAGAGAAAGAAAGGAGTATTAATTAATAATCCTTAAATATTTGGTAAAGTAATCGTTTGTAAGGCATTTGCTTTAGCATACGATATAATAGTAGACGTAATTAATTTCCATTAGAAGATTTGAAATTCCATACCCTTGGAATACAATACATATATACATACATAATTAGTCATTACAACCCTTCAGTCAGGGTTACGCCCTAGCTTCTCACACCACTTATGTTGTGTGTGTTAATTTTATTCGCAAGTGGCGGGACCTACAGTCTAAAGTCCATTCCGACCAACAGATTTTTTTGGAGAAACTTTACATGGCAATTTTTATTTATTCTCAGGGTTTTTGCCAGACATTTGCTGAGAGGAAGTCGCCGAGGAAATATTTTTTCATATTTTGTTTTTTTCGAGATGTCTGAGCTAGGGGTTGAACCGTGACCTCACGTGTAATAAGCCAACACATTACCCTTTAGACACTACTAGGCGACTTCAACAGAAACTTGCTAAGCCACAAATCTTAATTATTTGAAGAAATTTTAACACGCTTCTAAAGAATGTTCAAAAGCTGGCCATACAATTTTTAATATAGTGTGGGCCATCTATCGGTTTAAATTTGCAACAACGGTTATTTCGAATCTGGCAATGCTTATGTCATTCTATTCTGTCACAAAATTCAATATATTATCTCCACTGAACGTAATGAATCGTTTTACGCTTGCGCAGCGTTGGGATTTATTATCGGTTATATCGAATGAAGCTCATTTTCATCTTGGTGAGTACGTTAATGAGCAAAATTGCCGCATTTGGGTCTTAGAAAACCCACACGTGATCTTACAGAAGCCAATGCACCCAAAACAAGTGATTTTTTGGTGCGGCTTGTGGGGCGGAGGCGTCACAGGCTCATACATACACACATAATTGGTCATTAGAACCCTTCAGTCAGGACCTAGTTTCTCACACCACTAATGTTTGTGTGTGTTAATTTTATGCATGATTGGCGGGACCTACAGTTTAAAGTCGACTGCGAACGACAGATTTTTGAGAAAATTTTCATGGCAATTTTATTTACTCTCAGAGTTTTTTCCAGAAATCTGCTGAGAGGAAGTCGCCGAATAAATACTTTTTGTTTTGATGTCTGTGCTGGGACTCGAATCCTGGCTTTTACGTCTAATAAACCAACACACTACCTACTAGACTACGGCGGCTACGATCACAGGCTCATATTTCTTTGAAAATGGGGACGGCACAACCATTACGGTCAATGGAGACACCTATCGCACCGTGATAAGCGATTTTTTTTGTACCCGCTTTTCATGGTATTGATGTGAACATCAATGGTGCAACTTGCCGTTCATCTCATGCCACAATCGATTTATTGCGTCAAACGTTTGATGGCCATTTAATTAGCCGCAATGGTGATGTCAGTTGGCCGCCAAGAAGCTACGATTTAACACCGGTGAACTATTTTCTGTGGGGCGGCGAAAAAGAAAAGTGTTATGGAGAGACAAACCAGAGACAATTGACCATTTGAAGGCCAATATTTGTGATGATATTGCAGAGTTAAGACACTATACACTAGAAAAAGAAAGAAGTGTTGTGAGGCCAGCTGTGGCAGCCATAGGAATGAAATAATATTCAATTTCTAACCGGAACTATTGTACTTCATGGCAAAAAAATAAATTTGGCAAAATTTCAAACTGTTTTTGTTTCATTGAATTTTTAAATTTAAACTTTTAAATCAGCCACCCTTTACTTAAAGAAATTTTAAAGATGCTGCTGTGGAAAGCAGGTTTCAAAATGTTTAACAAAAAAAGATTATTTTTGGAAAACACCCGTTAAAGCTTCTGACAAATGTTAACATTGAAAACGTGATTAAAAGAAAAGTCTGTGAAAGCTAATGCGATAAAGAACTCCAAAAAAATTAAAAATTTTATTTAAATTTAAAATTTTATTGTCTACAAAGACTACAGAAATAAAATAAAATTTACCCCGCACTGTAATCATAGTGTTGTCGGTCGTTTGAATACATTCGAAAATTAAAGAAAAAAAATTCCAAATCAATAATTTGCCATAGCAAATGAAATTAAATAATAACCATGTAGAATAAGTTGATAATAAAAACTATAATTAGTTATTTAAATACGAATCAATCAAGAGAGTGAGAGTTATAAATAGAGTACAACTAATTCTGTTTTTACACGGTCTTTTTTTACACGGTTTTGATATAACACGGTTTGAAAATAAAATATTTTTAATTTTTGTTACACGATTTTATTCCATTTAGCACGAATTAAAATTTTTTGTGCTTAAATTTGTTTGTCAAATTTAATTTTTGCAAAGTATGTTCATATCACAAATTTAAGGGAATTCCCTTTTTGCACGACAAGCAAATTTACTGGTCAAAGCAAATGTAAATGGCACAAATTTAGGGGAATTCCCTTTTGTGCATACAAGCACAAAGGTCAGAGCAATTGAATTGTTTTAATATTTTGTGTTTGGTAAAGAAATTTTTTATTGGCAAATTTGTTTTTCTATCGTTACATTAAATTTAACGCATTAAGATGAAATGTAAACCAAAAATATTTTATATTTATTAAGTTATTTATATTTTTAATTTTGTTAAATATTTTATGAATCCCTAAAAGAAAATGTCAAACACAAAACTTCTTCAAAAATCCTTGTTTTTCACTAATTTTAATAGGTTTTAGAGATTAGGAACCAATCACCTATTTTTGCATACGATCAGTGTCTTTTTTTACACGGGTTTTTTTACACGGTTTTTTCTTGAACCAATCTAACGTGTAAAAATAGAATTAGGTGTATCTCTATGGATTTAATAATTTTAGCATCTTCATTATCACCGTATTATTATTGCTGTCATCATATAATCGTTGTTCGTATTTATCGCATAATTGAGCTGTTGTTGCTCCACTTATTTTCATATCAGAGAAAAATTTTCCATTAAATAAAAAAGAAACTGAATATGAATGAAGGGAAATAAATTTTTTTATATATGAAATGTTCGCGAAATATCTTTGTATATAAAAAATTTTGAACATTTTAATTGATTTTATTTCATGTCATATTTTTACGAAAATATTTTAAACATTGTATCCTACTCCCTAATGGTTAGGGTAAAGAATATTGCAAGTAGTTTTACCAAAGTAAACAGAGTAGCATTGCTCGTTGAGGATACACATTCACGCATAATTGGTCATTACAATCCTTCAGTCGGGATTACGACCTAGATTCTCGCGCCACTTGTGTTTGTGTGTGTTAATTTTATACATGAATTAAAGTTGACTCCGAACGACATATTTTTTTGAGAAACTTCATGGCAATTCTAGTTTTTCTCAGACGAAGAAATATGTTTTCATATTTCGTTTGTTCGAAGTGCCTGAGCCAGGGACTGAATCGTAACCTCACGTCTGATAAGCCAACACATTACTTATTAGACTACGACGACTTGAGGCTCATTGAGGATACATTCGACAAAAATGATTGTTTTACAGGTTTCTTCAAAAAGAAACGCCTTCAAACAAACTTTGAATTAAGAGTTGTACTACTGTCAAGAAATTCTCAAAATAAATGAAAAATTCACCAAAGCACAAGTCAAATTATAAGCAACTGAAAGAAAATTATGACCGCTAAGGCATCGTTGTTGCTATTAAAATTTCTCGCTTTCCTAATTATAGCGCTGCAAGGAACACTCTTATACCAGCCTGAACATAATTCGTCATTACAACCCTTCAGTCGGGATTATGACCTGGCTTCTCATACCACTTAGTATGTTGTGTGCGTTCAATTTACACATAAGTGACAACACCTACAGTTTAAAGTAGACTCCGAACGATTAATTTTTGAGAAACTTTTCATGACAATTTTATTTACTCTCCGAGTTTTTGCCACAAATTTGCTAGAGTAAGTCGCCGGAGAAATATTTTTATGTTTCGTTTTGTTAGAGATGTCTGTACTGGGTCTTAAACTGTGGCCTCACGTCTAATAAGCCAAAATACTACATACTAGACTACGACGACTTTAACTTTATATCAATACGGTTCTAAATTCACTAATAATTGATAAGCCTCTTGTAGTCCAAAGGGCATGTATAGGACTTTAGTAATAGATAGACATACATACATATTACCTTTCTGTAATATCGTGAGGTAATAGTGTGGAGAAAGGAATAAAAAAGAACAACCTCTTCTCAATGTAGATGATTATTGAATACCTTTATTTCATTATTCTTAATCTATATTCTTTCATTAGTTGACATACGAGAAGCGGTGCCAGATTTATAACTTATTCTAATTGATTAATTCAGCTGATGCATATGAATATAACACTTCCTATAACGCTAATCATTACCCTTGAAGAGAGCTATATAGGCAATAAAAAGGGGCATCTATCTCCCATAAAAGCGTTATTCTTGAAACACACACGTATCATTAAATTTTTGGTGTTCATTTGGGAAACCTGACACGCAAAAGGATTTCCAGAATAGCCCCTTTCATATAGTTAGGTAGAGAGCACGACCAGACAGTATTGCATCGAAATTTTGACCTCAAAATCCCAAATAGACCAGAAGAATCGAAAGTTTTTGTTCAACTATTTTGTTCATTCATACCTCAAGAAGATACGGCCTCATTTAGATGCGATAATAAAACTGAAAATGTTCATGTGACTGACTCGATAAAACAAAGTCAATTGGACAATTCGCTTGTGACTGTGTCCGTATTTAATTAAATGTTTTGGGTTTTATGAGGGCCACGTTAGTAAATAAATTATTCAAAGACAAGTGCATTATCATTCATTCATTTATTTATTATTATCATCATCAATAATAACATGATGATCATAGTCATCATTATGGCATGTTTAATTTTATTTTCTATTTTTATGATTCTATTGTTGTTGTTGCAAAGTTGTTTTTTTTTTCTATTTTTATGACGTCTTTATGCTTTAATTGTCTTCAATAAACAATTATTTCCGTTTTTTTATTTTTCAAGTTCATAGTTTCGATGGTTTTTAGGGTTTTTTTTGTTTTTTATGGCCCTAATTAAATAGTATTTATCGCACATTGTGCCGATGTATTCCATTTTTATTAGCAACAATTAATTTTGAAGAGTTTTTTAATATTATACTGGATCACTTTGTTTCGTAAGTATTTTATGACATAAAATTGGTGGATGAGTTTAGTTTTATTAACAGAAAATTATTCCGAGCGGCTTCAATAGGGAATGCTACTACGAGATCAGGGAAAGTTATTAATTTTCGAAAGCGTTAACGGAGAAATACGTGTATTTTATAAAATACAGGCTTAGAAATCAAATTTGTGGTTGTGTCGCGAGAGGCTGAGCAAAGAGGCGACCTTCGCAGAATGTTGACTTCAAAAATAGCTCGACTGCTTTAAATTTAGGACTATAATACATACATAGAGACAGACGTACATACATTAATTCAGCCAAGGTTATGACCTAGCTTCTCACACCCCTTATATTGCGTGTGTTAATTGTATACATGAGCGGCAACAGATTTGTTGAGAAACTTTTCATAGCAGTTTTATTTATTCTCAAAGTTTTTGCTAGAAATCTGCTGAGTGCCGGTTGCCGAAGAAATATTCATATTTTATTTTGTTGGAGATGTCTGACCTGGCGCTTGAATAGTGGCCTCACGTCTAATATCGCAACACATTACCAACAAGACTACAGCGACTTAAACCCTGTAACTCTATATAAAAATATATTTAAAGTTTTTCAGGAATTTCCTTGAAGAATGAGAAAAATAGTATCAGGATTGACCGACAAAAATTAAATTGTAAGTTACCGAAATAATGTTCCGATCATAGGCTTATTTCGGCATATCTGAGCATATACCTTGACTTAGTCTTTTCAAAGCATCATATGATACTGCGAGGTTCGCCGAAAATTGCTTAAAACATTCCCGTCGCCGGAACATCCTCTTTCATCCTTTTGAAATGAATGAAATCTATGTGGAGCTTATTTGGTTAGTAGATAGTTTGAATGCAAAAATTATCATCAATCCCCAGAAGACCGAAGATATTGCTTAGGTATTTTCTCACGTATACTCCTAAGACAGTGTTCCTGTTTCCATGCCATAGAGAAGCACATGGGGAAAGAGTGACTTTTTGGGGCCTTGATTTTGTCTTCCGAGAGAGACATCTCCAAATTCCGTCTTCTGACTTTACGATTGCTATCACAATCTAAGATTCTAAAAGTAGAACGTACCTACTTGTCGCCATCATCTATTTTGTTTGGCCTCTTTAACTGCCAGACTTATCATGGCACAGCCCCAGTATATGGGACTGAAGACTACGTTGAAATCTCGTTTGGAACAACCAATAATGTCGATATCGTCAGCGTATGTAAGCGAATGTAAGAATGCAAACCGTGCTCTTGTAGAATTCAATAAGTTCCCTTATTCTCCCGCTGACCACTGCTGGATACAGCAGTTTTCAGATTCGACAACCAGGTATGTTGGACCAGCTATGGTTTATTGAACTCAATACTGCTCTTTCCAATTTGGAAAAGTATTCTTATATATCGTCTCAACCACAGACATCTCCGATCCCTTCCGTGCTAATTTATCTGTATTATATTATATTTTCTGTTTCCTTTTTTTACAGTATCCAACTCAAGTATGGCGTTCAACATTAACTCTTGGCATTTAAACCTTCTGAACGATAAATGCTGCCTACTTACAACTCGATAATCTCGTCTAATTGCTATTTTCGACATCAACCTATAAATACTTGTCAAATTGCGTTTTTTTTTTGTTGTCTCATTTAAAATTAAAAATTAAGTTTATAAAAATTTTAAATAAACATTTTCAATCCTTGATAATTTATTCTGCAGCCTAAATTAAACCGTGTCCATTGAAAACATTGTTACAGCTTCTCAGAGTTTTTTATTATCTTATCTTCAGGGTATAAAAGTCAACTGTGACTAACTAACAAAACATAAATTTAGAAAAATTTAAACAAACAAAAACAAAAAACGTGCATATTTTATAATTAAATTTTGCATAAATATCAATTAAAGAAACAAAATCTGAATCTAAATCTTAAAAAGCTTTTATAAAAAATATTAAACATGAGTGGGTACTTGAGAAATATTCATTAAAAATGCATTTTACATTGTAAAGTCCATTTGCTGTCATTACTTGGTTCATTATTATCATGATTATCATACAATAGTTTAGAAATTTTCCCGAATGTGACGGCTTGTAATGCGATGTTAAGGCCGTGTATACGTTGTCTGTAAATATTTATGCCATCAACTTGAGCTATCAAATACAACAACAAAAAAAACTGTGAAAAAATATTTAATTTTTCTATTTCATAAATATAAGCGACCATATGACCCCCCGGCAGTATAGTATGTACATACGTACAGTGAGCCTCAAAAGAAACTGTACATTATAAAAAAATATACATTAATAAATAACCGTTATTTTTATTTTAAAATTGTTTAATTGCTAGTTTTTAAAATTGAAACAAAAAAAAATTACAAAAAATTTCGAAATATTGTCAAATTTTTTTGGGCACTCTCCTCAAGTGGTAAACGTTGAGTTTGATGATTGTTAGTATTTTATCCTTAGTGTACAATTTCTTTTGACGCTCACTGTATGTATGTATATGGTAGTTGTAGTTTATCATCTCAACTGTGTATCTAACGTCGGTCTGTCATCTGCTTCGAGACGACTTTGATTTTAAATGTCAATGTTGCATACAACACGACAATATACGATATGATAGAGAAAACAAACGAAATATTTTTTTTTCTTTTTGAGGTTTCCAATGAAATTCATGGCCGTATCAAGTGATTCTGTAGAATCAAAAAAATAATTTTTTTTTTGAATTTTTCGGTTAAAGAATTATTTGTAGAAAATAATTGATTTTTAAGGGCATTAATTAAAATTAATGGAAAATAACATGCAACACAGTCGAAGAACTAAAAACAGCCTATAATTGTTAGAATATTTTTTGGAAACTTATCCGACAAACAAAAAAATTTAATTGAAAACGACAACAAAAAAAATTTTTTTTACTCAACATTTCTCTACAAAGTCGTTACTAATGGTAAAATGATTTAAATTAAAGAAAACTTTGTTTGTTTTATATAAGAAACGAACAATATTTAAATGATTCTAAAATTCCTTCCATAACGGCTTTTATTGTATTACCTCTTATCATTTGTCTGGTACTTCTTTACCTACTTTCTTCTTATTTACTTTAATTTTCCTTTTTAGCTGAACATTTTGTGTCTTTCAAATCCTTTATTTCTAATACCTGGTACCTCATAATTGAGCAAAGTCTTGAACAATTTAATGCATTAGATTGGTTTATCTGGGTAAATAAACAGTACTAATCGCTTGGTGCTATTCAATTGCTTTTTGCTGCAGCGACAAGTGACTTTACGTGGGCACCCAAATGAGGACTCTAATGGCAAGAAACTGAGAAACTTTTTATTGCATTTATTTGATTTCAGAGTGGTAATCTCTTCGCTTTCTGGCTCCAGTCAAGATTTTATGATAGAACCAGAGATTCTTCCAGAGTTTATGTCAAGTCACACATGGCTTGCTTGTTTCCAATAGCTTAGTTGTTGATTGTATAGATCCCAATGAAAAGGAATGCCTTTATGCAGCTCATAGCAAAAAATTCCATTTCACTACCATCCAAAAAATATCAAAACCCTACTCCTTTAATAAATTGAAGCTCTCAGCGAGTTCTAAGGTTCTTGTAGGTATTGAGCGTGGATAAGTGATTAATCCACATGAATCATAATAGATCTTCCCTGCAATACATCAACCAAGCGAAGGCCACGATGTCACATTGTGTAACTGCAAAGTGTTGTGGGTCATCAGACCTCCTATATATAAACCTTGCCATACAAAATATGTTTCAAAACTAAGTCCAATGTTAAGTAGGCGGACGATATTGCCGCACATGGCAATCATATAGGGATTCTGTTTAGTCAAGTGGAAGCTTATGACTCGCTTATATGAGCTGAGTAATCTTAGTCTTAGTCTTCAGCTGTAACTTAGTTTAAAGCAATACATTTCACTGACCATGATCTTTAGCGAGGTAAAGTTGCAAATACTCTACATGTTCAAGTATTATAGTTTGATTCTAAACTCTAAATTGACATGAGCACTAAAACTTCAAGCAAGAATGCCAGAGACTTCTAGTGATATCTATATCTACAAAAGAGAATCCAGTTTTCATCACCACTCGCTACTTACATAAGAAATTTGTTAATTTTTATTGACTCAAGTCAAAGTTTATGTTGGGATTAACAGTGCGAAGCATACTTTGGACTCTTAAACTTGTGTTCAGCCTTTTTCAAGTATTAAGAGATACCAAATAGTGAATAGTGCTTGTGCTATGAACTCTACCATTTTTATTATTTTGTTGACAATTTCTTCAAGATATGTTCAAGAGCGTAATGCATATTTGGATTGAGTATGCAGGTCAGTAGTCGTCGTAGTCTAGTAGGTAATGGTTTGGCTTATTATATGTGAGGTGACAGTTCAAACCGCCGGTCAGACAAAATGAAAAATTAATAAAAATGTCTTCGGCCACCGACTTTCAGCAGACTCTTTGATCAAATAAAATTGACAATAAAAATTTGCCGTTCGGAGTTGACTTTAAACTGTAGGTCCCGAAACTCATGTATAAAATTAGCACACATAACATAATTGATGTGAGAAGCTAGGTTGCAATCCTGACTGTAGGGCTGTAATGACCAATTATGCATGTATGTATGTAGGATAATACTGATATTCACTTTTGATGTGAGCTTCAAAGTCTCTTATTTTTTAATACAAAGTCTTCTCTTTCTACCAATACCAGACAGAGTCAAATATATTCGATTCAATTACCCTAGTCCATAATGCAATTATAAGTTTATACACTTACAGATACATATGTATGTACATGCGTCCTATGCGAACTATAATATATTGTTTATCATTGTTGTTGTACTAAATTTGATTTTGTTGTAGAGATTTTAATTCCCTTATTGAATAAATTTTGTTATTGATATTGCTTTTTCCCATGTTTTTTTCCTTTCCTTTCTTTTCATTTCATTTAATTTTTTTTACTTTCAAGTTCAAACAAGATATCACAACCAACCATAAAAACAAATCACAGCGAAAATAAAAAATAAAATAGAAAATGATAACTGCTGTGCATAAAAAGAGGATGTATGCGATGATTTTTACATACGAGCAATAAATTATAATATTTTTATAGTTTTTAAAGTGATGGAACGAACTACTGCGATGACATTAAATTTGACGGCATTTTTTTTATTTAAATTGGCGGCAAAAACTAAAAGAACACAATTCATGTTGGCTGATGAAATTTTCAAAGATCTTTTCAAGGCAATGATAACTGATTACGGATGTCAGTCAGTGATAACGATGTTTGTGATATTTGAATTTCCTTTTTTCTAAAAATTTCAAATAAATTTTTGTTTTCTGCAGTTTAAAAACAAACAAATAAATTTTAAATTACTAAACAAATGTTTATTTTAGTCCAGTAGCGTATAATTTTTTTGAAAGGCTCATCCTTAAATGAAAAATAATATTTCATTCGGAAAATATTTCTTTTATCTCCTCTTAGTAGAGATTACTCTAAGACAAACTGACTAAAAATCTGTCACTCAGTTCCTGGCGGTGTATCAGAATTTGATCGGTTTTTGGTTTTAATAATCATTCTTATGCTTTGGGATTTAAAAGATAAAAAATACTCAGTATTTATTTCAAACTATTATTGCCAGTTTAGTGTTTACATATGTTGTCGCCATAGTCTAGTGGGTAGCGTGCTGACTTACTAGACGCTAAGTCAAGCCATGCAATGTCAGCTCTAACGTCTTAAAAAAAGGAAACATAAAAAAGGTGCTTCTTTCACCAACTTTCTTTAAGCGCTCTCCTTGGTATATGATCTGAGAGTAACTTATTGCAATAAAGATCTTCTTAAAGGTAATATATAACCTAGATGGTGTGATAAACTAAATGTAATGATCAATTATGTAATGATAGGAAGATTATTTAAACGGTTGAGTTTTTGAAAATTGTATGCAATTAGAAAAAATTTTGCAAATTTACACACAAGTTCAACAGTCCAATGTATGCTCTGCAGAGTTAACCCCAATAAAAGGTTTCTAGACCAAATTTCTTATGTAAGCTGGATTCTCTTCTCTAGGCATAGACATCATTAGAAGTCTGTGGCATTCTCGCTGGAAGTTTCAGTTCTCATGTCAATTTAGAGTTTAGAACCAAAACAATAAAACTTGAACATGTAGAGTATTTATAACTCTACCTCCCTAAAGATTATGGTCAGTGAAATGTATTGCTTTAAACTAAGTTACATCTGAAGACTAAGACTAAGATTACTCAGCTCATATAAGCAAGTCATAAGCTTCCACTTGACTAAACAGAATCCCTATATGATTGTCACGAACGTCCGCCTACTTAACATAACACATAGTTTTGAAATATATTGTGTATGGCAAGGTTTTATAAGAGGTCTGATGACACACCATAATTTGGAGTTACACAATGTGACATCGTGGCCTTGCCTTGGTTGATGTGTTACAGGGAAGATCTATTATGATTCATGAGGGTTAGTCACTTATACACGCTCAATACCTCCAAGAACCTAAGATTTCGCTGAGAGCTTCAATTTGTTAAAGGAATAGGGTTTTGGGTATTTTTTCAATGGTATTGAAATGGAATTATCTGGTATGAGTTGCATATAGGCATTCTTTTTCATTAGGACCTATACGATCAACAACTAAGCCATTGGAAACAAGCAAGCCTTGTGTGACTTGACATAAACTCTGGAAGAATCTCTGCATATATCATAAAATCGGAATGTGGATTTCGTTCGTATAAAACGTGCCTGAACACATTCACATTTCTCGTTTATAAAAAAACTTACGTAAACATCGGCAAACGAGATCTAGTTTTCCGATTTTTCATATAAGCAAAGCGCTCATATTTTGTTTTTATTATAAATTCATTTTGAAATAAATGTTTCGTGTAGATTATAAAAAATGTAACTAAAGGGTCAAATAACTTTTTTTTTTAAATGCTTTAAAAAAAACTACTGAATATTTTCTCAAATTTCTTTTTTTATTTGAAAGTACAATCCTTCTGGTTAATAATGGAAAATAATTTCATTCAAATGGCTGCCTCGGCTGGCCATGCAGTAGCCTACACGGTCGGTCCAATTTTTAAGCACATTATCGATTGTGTGCAGTTGTATTTCATCAATGGCTTCACGAATATTGTCCTTTAAAGCGTCAATTGTCTCTGGCTTGTCGGCGTAACACTTATCTTTGACGGCACCCCACAAATAATAGTCCAACGGTGTCAAATCGCGGCTCCGAAGTGGCCAAATGACATCAAAGTTATTTGGCGGACCATTTACTTTTGAAATACTTTCTTCCAATACCTTAAGAACTCTTTCACCAGGATGTGCTATTTTTAAATGGAGGCATGGTTTCTTAACGGGGAGACTAATTTTTAGAATCTTCAATCCATTTAGATAGGAAAGCAATTCATTTTTCCATAGGAAGTCTGTATGTTTATAACTTCCTTAGCGAATTATGCTTGGTATAGTACCTTCACGAAAACTAGTTAAAGACATAAAAAGTTTGTGTTCCATAATTACACTCTAATAGTTTTTCTCCCATCGGGATCGCTGCAGAGTATTTTTCCACAATAGCTGATGACATGTTCCCGCTTACATTCTCAGTTTGGTCTTTAATGTAATGAAAGGTTTTCGATTATCCAAGCTTATGGTGTGCAGTACTCCGATTAATTAGCAAAAATATTTCTTGAAGTCGCTGGAGTCTAGTAGGTAGTGTGTTGGCTTATTAGACGTGAGGCCAATGTTCAAACCACAGATCAGACATCTCCAACAAAACGAAAGATGAAAAAAAATATTTCTTCAGCGACTTCCTTTCAGCAGGTTTCTGGCAAAAACTCTGAGAGTAAATAAAATTGCCATGAAAAGTTTTAAATTGTAGGTCCCACCACCTATAAATAAAATTAACACACCCAACATAAGTGATGTGAGAAGATAGGTCGTAATCCTAAGTGAAGGGTTGTAATGACCAATTATGTATGTAAGTATGTGTATTTGTTTCCTCCTTATAGATCACTTGGTATCCATATAATGTGCGCCGTTCCATACTTGGAGTAATTGGATAATATTGTATCCTGTTACTGCCCTAATTGCCATTTGAATGTCAGTGAAGGTATTTAAATACGGCTTTAAAATACCTCGATTTCTAGGAAAATTTGAGTAAAAATAGAACGTTGGGGAATGTGTTAACAGCGTTTTTTTTTTTCAATTAAACAGAAGGTTGCTGGCAGAATGGCATTACATGACATGTTATCGGACAAACCTGAGCACATTTAACTTGCAGAGGATCGATTTCAATTGAATCCAATTGAATGCAAAAGAGTAATTTTTTTGAATCTTTTTTTACTGTCGATATTTTCCTTAAAAGCGAAAAAAGTAATTCCTGGAAGCACTGTAAATTATTTGTCCATTCAAATGCAAATTTTAATTTGTAAGAATTTTTGCTTAAATTCATGGAAGTCGAAAGAATTTACAGGAGATATTTTTTCTTGTTTGATTTCGTTTTAATTAGTCCTAGATTTTGTATTTCTTTTTTATCTTAGTTGATGAAAACTGATAAGTATTCTTGTGAAGAGAGATTTTTGAAAAAAAAAAAATAAAAAATCACTAAAAATTTGTCATTCTTGGTACTTGGAAATGTTTTGTCGTAATCACTAGAGCAAGTAATGCCTGGCTATCATTACTGCAATGTTCAATGTCAAGTTCACATATTGTTTGTTACGAATGTGGTACAAAGCAAAAAATCTTTGATACGAACAATAATTCAAAAAGTTTTATAATTAATTGGCCTAAAAACCGAATGTGACTTTCTGATAATTTTTTTTTTCGAATTTAATTTGGTAATAAATTTGCCATGAGTTTACAATAAATTAAAAAAAAAAATTTAAACACATACTCATCATCCAGATCCTCGGGACCACGTATGGTAGGACTGATGCTAAAACGATGACTCATGCTAAGGCTTAATTAAAAACACTTAACATGAAACTGTAGCATAAAAATGTATTTTTTATTTCCTTATTAATTATTAAATATTGGCATAATATTTACACATTAACCACGGCACTTTATTTCTTAAAATAATTAAAAAAATTTTTTTTAATTTTTTTTCTTTCTATTTCACAAAAACAAGACACTTTTTTTTTTGGCAATTTTTTATTAAAAGTCGTATCGGTTTGAAAGGGTTTAAGGGTATTTATTATTTGTTCGTTTGAATTCGCTTCGTTTGTTGTTAAATTCTTTTCCCGGATGATTTCTTTTAATATTTTGGCGTTCGGTGATCGGTATTTCTTATGACTGTAACAGAGAATGGCAACGTTTGAAAGAGTAATAAACACACATGAAGTAAAAATTGACAATAAAACATGTCTGTCCAACAACAACAACAACAACAACAAAAGTAACAACAGTAATAATAATAATAATACAAATAATAACAACAACAATAACAACAATCTCACATGAAAATGTATAGAAAAAAATCACAAAAATATTTAACGCCAGAATAAATAACTACAAATAATATTATAGTTTGCCTATGTATATGTATGTATGTATTTGTATATGTACGTATATGTATATATGATATCACAATAGATTTTTATCGAAGAGGGGTAAAGTAAGAGTATAATTTTCATACATTAGACGCCCTCACGTTATAAATTACTTTTTAGTTATTTGTGGTTTAACTTATTAAATATCATTTCGTGTGTCTCTTTCTTCTGTCATTCTTATTACTCTCTTTTCTTTTCTTTTTTTTATTATTACATACTATATCTCTCGTAATTTATCATCAACAAAAACTCTCTCTCTTTTTTCTTAATCAGCTGTACTGTACAGCTAGTAGAGTAACACAATAATAATGATACTCATCATAATCACAATGAGTAAAATAATCATATTGACAACAAAAACACAAACAACAACAACAACACTGGTGAGAGTAATGAGTACAATAACAAAAACAACAACAAGCAATAACAATGATAACAGCAAAACTGTAACAGTTTAAAAGACAATAATCGCGGTTTATTTCTTTTTTTCTTTTCTTTTCTTAATAAATTTCCTTCTATTTTTCTTTCTTTCTTTCATAAGATTTTAATTTTGTGTACAGCATTGGCAAACATTGTCCTTTGAGACGTGCCACATCTAAAATGCAGGGTAAGTGACGGAATAGTAATATCGGAATAGATTGTTTGCCACAAGGTCAATAGGCTATGTAATCTGAATAAAATAACTGGGATCTGTGAGAGTTCTTGAAAAATACACCTACGAAAGAGGTGTAATCAGAGGTGTAAGAGGTAAATCAGTTCCTTTAGATTTTTTTAACTGAGGGGAAGTGCCCTACTTAAGCAGTTGTGTTGGAATTTCAAAAAGTAAATTACAGGAGGAGGAAGAAGGAAGTGGTGTATCACAATTTTTCTTTTTTACGAAAGTGTAATAATAGATTCAAGACTTTAGGGCTTTACGTCTAATGAGCCAATACACTATCTACTAGACTACAGCGACGCCCATCTGTACGACCTTTTTCCGCTAACCAACCAATCAAAATTTATTTAATTTAAATTATTTTAATTTATTTATTTAAGGGCAGTTAAATAAGAGCAGTTAAGTTCATAAGCGATATATAAATAAAGGGAACTTCAATAAATGAATTTTACAGTAAATCATTTAACGCAAAAAATACTTGGGTCACGTAATTAGCACACCCTCATTAAAGGTATACAAAATCATCAATTGGATTTAATTCTTTTTAACATTTTGTGGATAAACTTCTTCTCATTTATAATCAATAAATAAACTTCCAGGAAAACTTTCAAGAAGTCTCTGACATCTAGCATGTTGTATGTCATTCCATGTTGCTCGAACCACTTTGCACATGTCGTAAAGATTTGTTAGTACTTCTGTACAACTTATGCCTCAAGATCATTGAAATCAAAGCTTTATGCTGGTCAAAGAAATCAAAGCTTTATGCTGCTTATTGGTCCCTTAAATACTTAATCCAATTGTGCGGTGAGTTATTATTATCATTATCGTGCTTTATTTATCTTATTTTACTTTTTTATACGAAAACTATAAGAAATTTTTTTGTTTGTTTTGGATTCGAACCTAGATTGCTTTAATTTGTTATGTTTTAGTCGCAACAACACATCATCATACTTTGCTGCATCGAGAGGTTTCTATATCTTCTCAAGAAATTGGTGCGTTGGTTGCGACAACTTCTAGTTGTGCAGCAAAGCTTGATAGTGATGTGCAGAACAGCTTTTTTATGCAGATTTTTTTAGTGACAGCCATAGTTTGTATTTGCTATCGAGAGCAAAAATTTATAGTTAGGGCCCTTCGGATGAAGAACTTATCTGTGCAAAATTTCCAATTAGAAAGTGTAAAGTTTATTACTTTGAATTTATTTTTGATAGGATAGCTTCCAGTCGACTGAATACAATGTCCAATTGCTTGCCATGTGTGGTAACAGTATCTGTCTACTTAACGTAGTATTTAGTTCTGATACATGGAGTTTATGGCAAGGCTGAAATCGAAAGATCTTTTATGTCAGTTGGTGTAATAGTGTCACTCAAGTCTATTAGATAGTGTGTTGGATAATTAGACGTGAAGCCATAGTTCAAACCTCAGGTCAGACATCTCCAAAACGAAATATGAAAAAATATTTCTTCGTCGACTGCCTCTTACCAAATTTTTGGCAAAAACTCTGAGAGTAAATAAAATTTCCATGAAAAAGTTTCTCCAAAAACCTGTCGTTCGGAGTCGACTTTTAATTGTAGGTTCCGCCAGTAATGGATAAGATTAAAACACAGAATGTAAATGGTGCGAAAAACTAGGTCGTGATCTTGGTTGAGGGGTTGCAAGGACCAATTATGCATGCACGTATGTGAATCTGTTTTAGAATTTATTGCTTGCCATAATGCTGAGTCATTATGTTGCATGATATATCAACTCTGTGTCTCAATACTTTAATTCATTAAAATTTTTAACCATATTTAATGTTAGAAGTCTTTTGAAATTATGCCAAGATTTTTCAATAAATTATTAATTAAACACATTAAATCCTATAAACAAATCGTATGATTTTATTGCACGAAAATATGGATTTTAAAATTGCCCAGCAATGGTCCATTATTCAAATTAATTGGTTTTCTCTATTGTTCTTGTGTTTATTTAATATTTTTTTTCGTATTGTTAATAAATAAAAACTATTATTATTAAATTTCTCTATTAATTAAGTGTAAACAAATTTACAAACAATTCATGTTTCAATTTAAATTGAAAACATTTTATTAAATACTTAGTAATTTTAATTTTTAATTAAAAAAAAGAAAAGAAAAAAATTTTAATTTTTAATTAAAAAAAAGAAAAGAAAAAAAAAAGTGAATACAAAAGTAATAATTAACATAAAAACAAACAAAAAAAGTATTTCTGAAATTCAAAATAAAAATCAATGTGGTAGAAGCAATTATTCCTTGTATTCTATATTCGGACTATTGTTTGTACACCTCTGATTTGGTATTCGTATTTAAAATGAAAATCTCAATTGAAATTTAAGGCTGACTGATGGATAGAGGAAAAAGAAAGAAACTAATGACGATATTATGTCTGTATGTGTGCGTGTATAAATGTTTCTGTGTGAAACAAAAAGTTATCACAATTGGTACAGACCGATTATGGGATAGTCTACGTAGATCTTCTGCATTTTGTGTCAATGAAATTTTAGCTTGATGTGAAGATCAATGTAGGACATCAGGGAAGAGTACGAAATTGTTTATGTTGGAAGGATCAAGTCGGTTGGTGTGGTCATGTAACGATCACGTACTCGAAACACAGGCACGCACACATACATAATTAGTCATTACAACCCTTTAGTCAGGATTACGACCAATGTAGCTTCTCACACCACTTACGTAGTGTGTGTTAATTTTCTACATGAGTGGCGGGACCTACAGTTTAAAGTCGATTCCGATCGACAGATTTTTCAGAAACTTTTTCATGGCTATTTTATTTACTTTCAGAGTTTTTGCAAGAAATCTGCTGAGAGGCAGTGATCGCAGAAATATTTTTTCATTTTTCGTTTTGCTAGAGATATCTGACCTGGAGTTTGAACCAAGGCCTCATGTCTAGTAAGACAAAACACACTACCTACTAGACTACGTCTACTTCGAATCAAAGACACGTGAAAGAATTTCAGGTGTTGTTAAGTTTGTTAAGTACGGAGAACGGAACTGTTATGCATCCACGAAATTCATAAAAATGTGCAAACTTTGTAGGCATATATAATCGTTTTCTAAGTTTACCTAAATTTTTTAGTCATTAAATTACTAAAGCCCCCTCACCACCTGAAAATAGAAAGAGGATAACACCAAGGGAAGGTCAGGCAGTGCCACCACGTAGTGGGAAAAGGGTAGGAATCCACGATCACTCAGGTTCCCCACCGTACTACACCAAATTCTCGGAGGACGATGTTTCTAGGCAACGATATACGGATATCATCCGCTTTATCCTAAGACTAGCAGACCAAAATAGATCAAAGAAACCTAAACAAGACAGAAATGCTTTGTGGAAGCCATATACTCCCAAGAGGGGTACTGCCGAAACAAAATTATTTTCGTGTAAAAACGATTTATTCTTACATTAGGTATATGAAGTTGCCGTAGTCCAGTAGGTAATGTGTTGGCTTATTATATTAGACATGAGGCCACGGTTCAAACCCCAGATCAGACACCTCCAACCAAACGAAATGTGAATATTTCTTTGGCGACGTCCTTTGTGTGTAAATAAAATTGCCATGAAAATTTACTCAAAAATCAGTCGTTCGGAATCGACTTTAATCTGTAGATCCCACCACTCATGTATAAACGTAAGTGGTGTGAGAAGCTAGTTTGTAACCCTGACTGAAAGGTTGTAATGACCAATTATGTCGGTATGTGGTAGCCCCATTATCCTAGGATTTGCTATAACAGAACAATCACCTACTGGAACAATAAAAATAGATTAAAGAAAATTAAATTGGAGCAATATGCTCCAAAGAGGGAGGTGTACTGGCAAAAAATATATACATTCTGGTGGAAAACACGTATGTAAGACTTTATTTGTAATTTTTATTTATTTTTATTTATTTCCATAACCTTTGAGATTCAATAAAGCTAAATCATTTAAATTATCTGGACCTTGATGAGTTTATTTAGCCGTAGCAGCTGTCATGATAGTGGCTTTGCTCTTGTTTTGTTTTTTTTTTTTTTGATGATTCAACTTTGGTTTCGACGTCATATCACATCGACAATTTAAATTAAATTCTTTCGAATTCTTCATTGTTTTATAATGATTTGGTTTCTTATCATCAATTTCTTTAATTCTTAAAAAATTGTTTTCTTTATCTGTTGGCCTCTTGGGGCGTCATCGGTGATAGTACGGAAAGAATTTATATTTACGGCTCTAAGAAACAAATTAGTCTTACAAGCATAACTAAAAAGCGAGAACATATCGTTTGTTGGCTCAATAATATCATATCATGGTAATGGTTGGATAATATTTCTACAATACAATTACAAATTACAACAATAACACTTACATATGTAATGTGTGTTAATTTTATACATGAGTGGCGGAATCTACAGTTTAAAGTCGACTCCGAACGATAGGTTTTTGGAGAAACTTTTTCTGACAATTTTATTTGACTCTCAGAGTTTTTGCGAGAAATCTGCTTAGAGGAAGTCGCCGAAGAAATATTTTTTTTTTTCGTTTTGTTAGAGATGTCTGACAGGGGGTTTGAATCGTGGCCTCATGTCTAATAAGCCAACACACAACCTACTAGACTACAGCGACTATGGAGGTCAGATATTTAATGGAAAAATGGAACTCTGAACACAAAATTTTAGATTTGCTGGTTTTAAAGTTCATCATTCTTTAAGGCGAAACAAACATCATTATAGCATGCAATATACCATCACTATCTACTGCATGTAGTAGGGTATCCATATGTTCATATAATATTATGAAAATTTCCCAGTTTAAGTTTTTTATTTGAAACAACAACAATAAATACATACAACATCATATTTGTTTATGGCTTTTCTTCAGTTGTTTTATGTGCTTTTTTTCATTAAATTAATTTCTTCATAAACTATACAATTGAATAAGAGTCAAATAAATGTACGTCTTATTTTTCTCTTTTACTCTCAGCCCATCTCAAAATATTCTCTCTTTAAATTAAGCTTTGATCGGCATCATCATCATGCTCTTACAACTACTCTCAATCACTCGAGGGGCTTAACAAAGTGACAGACTTTTATACGAGAGAAGAGAGTGCGCACAAAACCAATTTTAATAAATCAAGTGTCAAAATATGAATCAATTTGAGTCAAGTTTTTCCTGAGACGCACGTTTAGTTGTTTGCGTTTTGTATACCATACTGTCTAATTGACTTACTGACTGTTGTCGTTGTCGTTGTTGTTGCTATTGGTATTCATGCGAAGAATTCAATTTTTCAATTTATTAAAATTGCTTAGGAGGCAGAGAGACGGCAACCGAGATACCACTGAGTACAGATAGAAAGAGAGTGTGAATGGCTTAATTTTGTTTTACATGTGTTTTGTTTTTGCATTTTCTTTAATTATTTTTTATTTCATTTTTTTCTCTTTTGTTGACATTATCACTTTTCATGTATTGTTCTTGTAATCATTTCATTTCATTATTCACAGTTTGTTTTTTTCGTTTTATGCTCGCGCTAGTGATGTGTTATGCTGAATACAGGGCTTAAAGTACCATTTTTCGTACTATTTTGTTGGGATCATATTATCACATCAGTATTTCAACGACTTCATCAACGTCTTCATCAATTATTTGCGACATGTTCTTTTCTTCTTCGTTACTACAGTTTCTGATAAAGTGTTAGCGAAGTATTTTCAGCTTTTGTGAGCGTATCCCAGTCCCGTTTTAACTTCTGTGAGGTCCTAAAAATGGTCCAAATCTTATTCTGCGTATGCCGAAAACAGTCCCAATTAGATTGATGTCCATTATTTTACTATCTTTCCTTTGCTAATGAGTAAACCCTGGGTAAATTCATGTATTTCTCCTCTCTGCAGAGGAATACCAATATCTTTTATGTGTCAGCTCGAATTATCTTTAGTACCAGCCTTGGCAAGTGTGTTAAATATTGTTTCTATCACTTTAAAGCCGTAGATTGGTTTTTGTTTCAATGCACAAATTGCAAATGATTAGAAAGATAAAATGATAAACCAGCTGAACCAGTATAAAATGCGCGTCAAGATACAAATGTTTTCTTAGGGAACCTTAATTGTAACCGATTTTCTCTTTTGGTTGTCGACGACATCTGTCAAATAAGGCAAATTTTTTTACCACAAAATGATGATTTGCGGAAAGCATACATATTTTGCACAAAGTCGCCGTAGTCTAGTAGGTAGTGTGTTGGCTTGTTAGACATAAAGCCAGGGTTCGAGCCCCAGGCCAGACATCAAAACAAAATACAAAAAGTATTTCTGCGGCGACTTCCTCTCAGCAGATTTCTGGCAAAAACTCTGAGAGTAAATAAAAATTGCCATGAAAAGTTTCTAAACTACCTCATTTCATTTCATTACAGCTGGTAAGCCTTGTTGAGAAGGTTCAGCGAATATAAAAATAAGCCGAAGCTTCATAGAAAATAGGACGTGATCGGCCATGACAAAGGATTCAGAATGGTAAAGAAGAACCCAGAAACTTAGTTTTCCTTCATACAGTTCTTGTCGTATGTTTTCAGACACATGCAGTAATGTTTGTGAGACAACAAGTTATTACCTAACTTACATACATAATCGGCCATTACAACCCATCAGTCGGGATTAGGACCTAGACCACTTATGTTTGTTAATTTTATCCATGAGTCAAGGGATCTACTATTTAAAGTCGTCTTTGAACGACATATTTTTGAGAAACTTCTCCTTTTTGAAGTCGCCGTAGTCTAGTAGGTAGTGTGTTGGTTTATTAGACGTAAAGCCAGGGTTCGAGCCCCAGGCCAGACATCAAGACAAAATACAAAAAGTATTTTTTCGGCGACTTCCTCTCAGCAGATTTCTGGCAAAAACTCTGAGAGTAAATAAAATTGCCATAAAAAGTTTCTCAAAAAATCTGTCGTTCGGAGTCGACTTTAAACTGTAGGTCCCACCACTCATGTATAAAAAATTAACACACACAACATAAGTGGTGTGAAAAACTAGGACGTTGTACAATGGGTCAATTCGACCTCCGGGTACTGTACTTGTCTTAATTGACAAGTACAAGTCCTCTAACCTAACCTAACCTAACCGTTCCTGGCAATTTTATTTATTCTCAGAGTTTTTGCCAGAAACCTGCTAAGAGAGCAAGGCGCCTAAAAAAATGGTTTTTTCATATTTCGTTTTGGAGATGTCTGTTCTTGGGTTTGAACCGTGGGCACATTACCCACTAGACTGCGTCAACTCCGGTATAAGATGACATTTGAAAATGAAGAATTTTCTTAAGTACTATCGACTAATATCGCTGTTGGCCTACAAAAATTCCAAATCAATTCGTCAGTATTGGCAAGATTTTTGCTCAAATCCCTTTCGACGGAAAAGTGCCGGTCATTATTAAAGTTTTGCCAAAGACATACTGCAAAGTCCCAAATCCAACATTCTATCATAAAAGTATTTTTTGTGAATATTTAAAGAAAACGTACTTTTAAAGTACCATTGTTTTCGCAAGAATTTCATAGCAGTACTAAGGATTTGATCTTAATTTTGTCACTCTATTTTTAAATTTCTTTCAAAACCGGAAAATGATTTAGCAATTGATTAAACTATGTATGTATGTACGTACATATATATGTAGATGATGAAAAAAGTGGAAATTTGAAATGTTTGTTTGCACGAATCATATTGTATAACGGATGAGACAAGACATTTGATTAAGAAATTGTTCACGGGTTTATTTATGACGATTTTATGTAAATTTTTCAAAAACTGATCTTTGAGCCCAAAAAAAGAAGTGCTCATGATAAAATTGTACGAGCTGGGAATGAAAATTATTTAATTTGAAATTAAAATAAAATAAAAAAAATTCTTTTATATTTTCTTTGTTGATTCAGAGGCACAAAGGTTATCGTTGCGGCCTCCAAATTCAATACACCTACAAACATTCTTAAATCCATAAGTCCTGTAATCCTGTAGTGGTTGCTATCATCATAAGCATGACCATCAAATAAATTCTTTTGTAGTAGGTTTTTGGGCATTAAACCAAACAATAATAAAAATTCCATTTACGGATATTCTCCACGTCTAATCTTTTAAATTCAAAAGAATTCAAAAGTATTAAAAAGAATACAAAAATCCTTAGATAAAAATAATAAAAAAAAATTAAGAATAATAATAAATAAAGGCATTAAAGAAATTCTATTGAATTGTATTTTTTAAATTTCTTTTGAAAATAAACTTAAATAATCCAGAGATTGAGAGAGTTGGAATGAATTGCCGTTCAGGATTTGTTTTTAATTTTACTCTACACTTATACGAATGGTGTAGGTATATGACTTGTTTAGTTTAAAAAGAACAGAAATATAGGGAGGATGATTTAAAAGTTTAAATTTAAAACTGCAAGAAAACAAGACGGTTAAAAATTTTGCCAAATTAATTTTTTTTATGCAGTACCTTATCCGATCGGACTATTTTTGTGCAATTTTTCGAGTGTAATACGGTGTTCAGATATGCACCTTTATTGCGTAAATCGCAATAAACGCCATTATTGAACTCAATATTTCATATAAAGTTTCAATTAATTATTGCGCAATAAATACGCAAATTGTTAGAATATTGAGTAAAACTTAAAATGCAGCACTGTCATAAGTACGTTCAGTGAGCATATTCAAACACTTTCTGTTGATATTTGTCAACTCAAATGTCAACAACGACAAACAAAATAAAAATGTTGTTGAAACAACCGGCTGTTTTGTTTACCAGCTGTTAAATTAATATTGAATAAGCAGCTGAACTGCACTTAAAATATTGTACTCAATAAACCGAATATTGCCTCAGTAAAAGTGCATAGTACAAGGGGTTGTAACTCGACAATGGCATCACGAATGATGGCCTTCAAATGCCCAATTGTCTCTAATTTGTCGGCATAACATTCCTCTTTAACAGCACCCAACAGAAAATAGTTCAACGTTGCCAAATCGCAGCTTCTTGGTGGCCAATTGACATCACCATATCGGCTAATTAATTCAATTGTGGCTTGAGATGTGTGGCAAGTCGTGCCATCCTGTTGACACCAAACATCATCGTTCACATCAATACCATGAAGAGCGGGTACAAAAAAAGGTCGGTTATCATGGTGCTATAGATGTCTCCATTGACCGTAATGATTGCATTGTTCTCATTTTCAAAGAAATATATGCCCCAGATGCCTCCGCTTCACAAGCCGACTAAACTGTCACTCTTAATGGGCGCATTGGCTTCTGTAAGGTTTTCTGATCCCCAAATACGGCAAGATGAAAATGAGTTTCATCCGAAAAGATGATTTTTTTTTCAAAATCATCATTATCGTGCAATTTGTCGTTGGCCTTATAAATCCCAATGTTGCTTAAGCGCAAATTGATTCATTATCTTCAGTTCAGATAATATACTGAATTTTGTGACAGAATACAATGACATAAGCATTGCCAGATTCTATATAACCGATGGTTCAAATTTAAGCCGATATATGCCCACCCGATATTATAACATTTGTATGCAATGTTAAAAAGTGAAGTATAAAACATAAATCATATGCTTATGCCCTCCACCTACGGTATATACATACATAGTATGTTCGACTGCCAATGCCGTGTTGTACGTACTAAAAATCTTCGTATTTTTAGCGCTTTCATTCATCAGTAAAACTGATTTTCCTATTGTGATATACAAGTACCCTTCTATGCTCATATACGGGTATAATATGCTTAAAAATGGGGTACAAATAAACACACACAAACACTATAAGATAGCATAGATTGTCTAAACTTTTTATACGAAATTATGAAGAGGTTAACGAGACAGTTAAAGTCGCCGAGGTCTAGTAAGTAGTGTGTTGGCTTATTAGACGTAAAGCCCAGGTTCGTATCCCAGGTCAGACATCAAAACGCAATATAAAAAAAAATATTTCTTCAGCGCCTCTCAGCAGATTTCTGGCAAAAACTGTGAGAGTAAATAAAATTGCCATGAAAAAGTTTCTCAAAAATCTGTCGTTCGAAGTCGACGTTAAACTGTAGGTCCCGCCCAAAGATTTTAATTGGTCTACAAAATCTGTAAACCAAACCAGTTGGAGGAAACTGCACATACATAACATACGTACATAATTGGTAATTACAACCCTTCAGTCAGGATTACGACCTAGTTTCTCACACCACTTTATGTTGTGTGTGTTAATTTTATACATGAGTGGGGAACCTACAGTTTAAAGTCGACTCCGAACCATAGATTGCTTGAGAAACTTTTCGTGGCGATTTGATTTACTATCAGAGTTAATGCTAGAAATCCGCTAAGAGGATGTCGCCGTAGAAATATTTTTTTCATATTTTAGTTTTGTTGAAGATATTTGGCATGGTGTTCGAGGCACGGCCTCACGTCTAATTATCCAACACACTACCTACTACTACCGATTAAGGCGACAATCAGAGTTATTATTTTGTCTGAAAAGCCTTTGTAGTATAGAGGAGCCCATAGGGGACCGCATTCGAAGTCGAGGAATAGCACAAAGAGCTATTGACAAGTATGTGCAGAGTTGTTATATGGTCCGCACAGAATCGGCTCTAATAGCTCTTGTTATCACAAGTTGTTCTTTTTCCAATTGTCTGGAAATTTCATTCCAGTTTGCACAGTTTATTCGCCATACTTTTGTTTAACGTTTAACAAAAACAATAACAAACAATCGATTTTATAGCCAACAGCAGTTTGTTTATCAACCGGATATCAAATTGCCAGCCAGCATTTCCTTTTCGATTTGAATTTAATTTTCATTTTATTTATCGCTGTTTGCAAACAATACCAAAAACAAACTAATCAATGAAACCTGCACCGGTGCAAAAGCGAAATTATACTGCGTAACGTAAATTGTTTTGAAATTACAAGTGATGTCAACTCAACTACAAAGTCAACTCAAATTAAATCGTATCAACTCAGGTGGTTTGGGATCAGATTGCATTTGCTCGGTATTGTAATTGCCTTTTACTTGCAGCACTTATGGTTTCTATTATTTTGTTGTTGTTGTCGTTGTTTTATTATGAAAATAATACAAACAAAAAAACGAATTCAATTAATTAAATGACATCACAATGTTCAACCTGAAAACATGAAATAAAAACAAAAGAGAAAATGTAAAACAGAATACAGGGTGTCGTTTTACAAAGCAAAGCGCAGTTGATGACCATAAAACAGCTGACCAGAAAACAGAAATCTGTAAAGCGATAGCAAATTCAGAAATTAATACAATTAAATCATATACATGCACCCCAGGTTAGACATCAAAACGAAATAGGAAAAAATATTTCTTCGGCGACTCCCTCTCAGCTTATTTCTGGCAAAAACTCTGAGACTAAATAAAATTGCCATGAAAAGTTTCTCAAAAATCTGTCGTTCGGAGTCGACTTTAAACTGTAGGTCCCGCACTAATGCATACAATTAACACACACAATATGAGTGGTGTGAGAAGCTATTCCGTAATCCTGACTGAAGGGTTGTAATGGCCAATTATGTATTATGTGTACATGCACGTACACTCATAGAGGGGCATGTGGCAATTGTGTAATGGATCTACCAGAGTCTGGCAATATTGCACGCATCAACCTCGTTGGCAAAAGTTAAATTCCCCCATAAAACGACCAGAGGATGCCTAGTCTAACTAAGACAATCGGAACTCCTTTCTCATATAAGATATTGTGAGCTCCATACCTGGGCATGACAATTTACCAGCACTACAATTTCGGACGATTTCACTATGTACTGGAGTCTATACTAAAGTACGAATTTGAAGAATGATTCGAAATTTCCCTGAGAATATTTCAATATTCATAGACTACGACGGAGAATTTTTTGTTGGGATCTTAATCGCAGCCTTTCTGTCCGACTAAATTAAAAGATTTTCAGGTGAAATCCCACCACCCAACAAACATTTTAAAATGGCCGTGAACCCGGTTAAACACAGCTGTGGTCAAGCTGCCTATACGAGAATTTATTATCAGAATTTTTTTATACATATACCATATACTCTGTCCAACACTGTGGAACATTAACGGCTTCTCAGGGAACGTTCGCATCGCATAGTAGGAATTAGTTGTAGGAACTCTACAATTACATCGGGTGCCCCGATGGCCTAGTTGGTAGTGTGCTAAACTTTAAATACCAAGGCCGCGGGTTCGATTTCTTGGAGAAAAATCACAGGGTGTTTGCGATTGTCTCATTGTATGTCTGATATCATATGTGATTGCTCAGGACAAAAAGTGACGAAGGCATATACTCTGATCATTAAAGAATTACCCGCTCTTTAACTATCTTTCCTGTATTCCAACACAATGCACTGCATAAATAGGGGTCATCCCCTCTGTGTTGATCTCAAAAAAAAAAAATGTTGTTCAGAAAATTTTAAGGAACCTGGTTCTTGGTTCTTTCAAATATAACCCTGTGCTTATTCACAAACTGTTCACCGTCTATTCAAATACAATTACCGACGACGTGTGAGCAGTGAAATATTCATAAATTCATCAACAACTTTATGAGGATGAGAGAATTTCCGTGCAACGTAGACTTGAAGTAACACAGACCTCTGCTGTTAATTATATTGTAATAGTTCTGTGCAAAATACATTCCGATAGAATGGCTCATTTTTGAGATCAAGAACAAATCAATCAAATTTGCGATACCATGTTTAATAATAAAGTGTGAGACAGAACTGCAAAGATCAAAGAAATGCCCACCAGTCTGAGCAAGATCTAGACAGTAAGATGAATAAATATAAGACTTGCCAACATTTATTTTAAAAATAGTCCTGATCCTGCAACATGTGATAGACTCGACCAATGATCACTGGAAACAAATCAATCGATTTTCAGTAAACATCGCATGTGATTTCCTTCCTGGCACTACCATATACACAGCATTACCTTGACAACGTGGGTGTGATATTGTTGCATGGTCGGATTCTACAGTCAAGTCCTTGTCCTTTATGTTTAATTACGGAATCTATTTTGTAACGATTGGATGCAAAACTTTCTTGCTTTTATGTCACTCAAGTACCAAGCATTTCAAACATGCAACATAGCCTTTCAAAACTTCTCGACATCTACTCGAGTGGCACTTAATTTCTATGAAATTTCCGTGATGAAACTTGTTGTTTGTAAACACTTTGTAATTTTTGAAATCGCCGTAATTTAGTAGGTAGTATGTTGGCTTATTTGACGTGAAGCCATGGATCAAACCCCATGTCAGAGATCTCGGAAAAAACGAAATATGAAAAATAATTCTACGGCGACTTCCTCTCAGCAGATTTCTGGCAAAAACTCTGGGAGTAAATAAAATTCTCATTAAAAGTTTTTCAAAAAATTCGTTCGGAGTCGTCTTTAAATTGTAGTTCCCCGGCCACTCTTGTATAAAATTAACACAGAGAAGTTATGTTGTAACCCTGACTGAAGGCTTGTAATGAGCAATTATGTATACATACATGTATGTAATGGCTTCAGTTTATTGTCTTTGTCTTCTTTTGATTTTTATTACCTGGAGTCCTCCAACAAGTACACATAGTTTGACGAATGAAACCCTATAATTCACCTACAAACTACACAAAAGTAGGGGAAACGCTATACACGGTTTTTCTGAGAAAATTGTTGGAATTGGGAATAATTTTTAGCGATATAATTAATAAGCATTATGACGTTAAAAGCTCATAAATGCTTGACGAAATGTAGAGCCTATTGCAAATTAAAATAACTAAACGGATGGCTTTCAGATTTGATTCAGAAAGTATTTGTAATTTAAGTTACGACTGTGGCTGATGGTAAAAATATTAGCACACTTCCACTTGTTGCATCAACCACTTAGTGTCACTTTTTAAACGATGAAATGACATTCATGTGCAAACACAATAAACACAACACGACAGCAAAAACGCATTTGTGTCATATTCTTTGTAAAACTAATTTTATTTCCGCAAACAAATAGAAATTTGAACCCTTCGTAATGGAAATGAAAACAAACACACACATACACACATACACTTGTAAAGCCAATGTAGTAAAAGAGAACGAAAGAGAAAGACAGAGACTCTGTAAGGGAGGAAATTATTAGGACAACCTTACTAAAGGAAATGTGAAAGAAAATAAAACATAATTCAACGTCATTATTGACGTTGAGGTTGTTGTTGTTATTGCTGTCTATTTGAAAACAAAACAAAAAAATGTGGCATAAGTTTAGTTTCCACAAGTGGCATGTTGTTATTGACATTGATACACATGCTCTTGCCATTGGACTTGAAATATATCAACAACTACTGAACGAACAGCGCAATCAACCACATGTTGTCGCGTCTTTGTAGCTGCTGCCATAAGTTTTTCTCTTCTTTCATGCATTTTATATGATAATTTCCGTTGGTGTGTGTGAATATGTTTAAAATCAATAGAATCAAACTAAACAAAAATTCTATCGAATTAATTTGTATGTATATGACGCGTTGCGCGAGCTGTATGTGGAGGCATATCATAAATTGATTTGTTAAAATTGGTTTCTTCTTTTAATTTTTCTCTTTTTTTGTTCTACGTTTTCTTCATATAACATTTCAGCTTTGCCTCTTACGCTGTCTGTCAATGTCTGCTAATGGCAGAATAGAAGACGTTTGAATGAATCGCTTTCATAACAAATCAATTTAAAATTTAAAATAAGAAAAAATTTATTGTAAAACAAAAATTGTATCTTCATTGTGATGATTTTTCGATTGATTCTGCTTCTGAATCTGTTTACAAATTATGACACGATTCTTTTCATCGCCTGTTTCAGACACTCTGTTCTTAATTACGTTTGATTGAAAGAAAACTCATCAGAGCATATGCTGGAGTATTATTGGCATAAATGTGCCCAAATATGAATCATGCACACCCATTCCTTGATTAAAATCGACTTTTTCTAAACGGTTATTAATCCTATTCCAACATTATTATAGGAAAAAGAAGGTAGTGTTGAATTTTATCCGATTCAATTCAATTTGTATCATAGGCGTCCAGAAAATTCTCTGGTGGAGGATTACTTCAATTACATACTGCATTGCGTACAATTCCGTTCCAATTCTTCCATAACCAGTCTAAAAGTCTGAAAATAGACTTCGTACTCGAATTTTAAAACTTTTCTATCAGATGTGGGTAACTGTAATACGGTAGATCGCCGTAGACTAGTAGCTAGAGTGTTGGCTTATTAGGCGTGAGGCCTCGGTTCAAATTCCAGGTCAGACATCGCCAATGCGAACAATTATATTTCTTCAGCGATTTCATCTCAGCAGATTTCTGGCAAAAACTCAGAGACTATGTATATAAAATCTGCCATGAAAAATTTCTCAAAAATCTGTCGTTCGTAGTCGACTTTAAACTGTAGGTCCCATCACTCATTTATAAAATTAACACACACAACATAAGTGGTGCGAGAAGTCTGATCGTAATCCTAATTGAAGGTAGATGTTTGATACGGTAGATTAGGTTAGGTGGCTCACATCTCTTGTAGGATAAGGTACCACTTCATTTAGCGTTTTAGCTGGACAGCGCTGGAATT
Source organism: Sarcophaga variegata (assembly GCA_932273835.1). NCBI lineage: Eukaryota > Metazoa > Arthropoda > Insecta > Diptera > Sarcophagidae > Sarcophaga > Sarcophaga variegata. The sequence continues at coordinate 87,004,270 of OW026361.1, forward strand.
TCAAACTGATGTTTGAGAGGTTGAAGCTTTGTCTCTACTAGACTTGTATACAGTTCCTGTGATAGCTTTTCATATACAGACGATATCTTCTGACTTAGAGCTTTCAAGATCTTGTATCCAATTAACATAGTTTACCGCTGGCAGCAGAAGCAATGATTGAAAAACGCAATCTCTTTATATTGGGTGGGCCATCTATCGGTTTAAATTTGAACCATAAGTATATCGAATCTGGCAATACTTATGTCGTTCTATTCTGTCACAAAATTCAGTATATTATCTCCACTGAACGTAATAAATCGATTTACGCTTGCGCAACCTTGGGATTTATTGGAATAGACGGGCCAACGAGAAGCTTTTCGGGTGAAGCTCATTTTCGTCTTGGTAAGAACATTCATAAGCAAAATTTAAGTATTTGGGGCTCAGAAAACCCACACGTGGTCTTACAGAAACCAATGCACCCATTATGCATGACTGTTTGCTGCGGCTTGTGGAGCGGTAGCATTATTGGCCCATATTTCTTTGAACATGAGGACGGCTCAACCCTTGTGGTCAATGGAAACATCTATCGGACCATGAACTGATTTTTTTGTACCCGCTCTTCATGGTATTGATGTGAACGTTGTTTGATTTCAACAGGATGGTGCAGCTTGCCACACATCTCACGGCACAATCGATTTATTGCGTCAAACGTTTGATGGCCGTTTAATTAGCCGAAATGGTGATGTCAATTGGACGCCAAGAAGCTGCGATTTGACACCGTTGGACTATTTTCTATGGGGCGCCGTTAAATAAAAGTGTTAAGCTGGGACAAACCAGAGACAATTGAGCATTTGAAGGCCAAATTCGTGATGCCATTGCACGACCCCATACACTCGAAAAAGTGTACAAAAATTATTGGCAAAATTTCAACCCACCTTTGTTTCATTGCATTTTTAAATTTAAACTTTTAAATGGCCCACCCTTATTGAAGGGGTCACACAAGTCATATAACATTTTAAGATTTTGTCGGATGGTATCGTGTAAACTCAATATGTAATAAAGCATACGGAATTGGATGAAAATATTGTTGGAACTTTGGCAGTCATACGCGGTTTTCTTCGTTTTTTATAATTTTACAAAATCAATCACACAATAGAAAGCGTTGTTCAATTATGTTATCTTGTGAGCATTATATATACATACAAACGGATGATTGGAAGAGTATATGGCTAATTGATTACTGGAAGTCCATCAGCTGTTTAGCCGCGTAGAGAAATTTGGAATGCCCTCTTCTCTAGCCCAATAAATAATAAATCTACCCTGATCGGCTTCGCAAGTTTCTTCCGATAAGTTGGCGGAGGATTATAGCCCTCCATAAACTTCGACGAAGGATTGGTTAACAGGTCGATTGGAAAAAGTAGGCTTAAATGATGTTGTTTTGATCATACCGTCAGAAAGCCAGCAAAAGATTTTATTAGAATTTCCAAAGACTGAAAACTGAAAAGGGACTACTATTGATGTCGATGTGAAAAACTGAGGCAAAATTTACAGCAAAGTAAAGTCAAGGGTGGTACAGAGTCGCTGATTATTTTGCGGAGTACTAAAAAAAACTTGAAAACTAAAAATCTCTTAAATTTCTATCTAAATTTTTATAATTCCACAAAATTAATCGCAATTTAACAGTATTTTAATACAGATGATCCCCTTTTTGTTAAATTTCACTTCTTAATACGTTTTTAAAAGTTTCTTAAGTTTTTGCTTAATTGAACACATGTTGCCAAATTATTTTTAGCGAATAAAATTAATTCTTCTCTTTCTGCACATGTGTGTTTATTTTCTATTTCTATTTCTTCTTCTTCTTTTTCATTATTAAATTGGCAAAAACAAAAAAAAGTGAAGAAAATTACGAAAAACAGTTCTAATGAAAATAAATGAGAAAATTGCACTTAAAAACGTTCAATAGCCAGTCTGACAGCATTTGATACAGTCACCCACTCAGATACAATGAACGGCGAATAGAATTCGTCAAATACGATATGTCAGTGCACTTAAAGAAATTTTTATTGGAAAACCAGAAAATGAATGGAAATGAAGAATTCATTGACAGTCTTACTGTGACGAGTGCAACAGATCCCAGCCTCTGGTGGTAATCGAACCCACGATCCTTACACTAATAGACTAGCATGGTAAACACCAGACTCCAAGGACAACGAGAGGATAAAATAAATCGTTAATAACCACATAAGTTGGCTCGAAGCAAATACAAAAACACCCGCAGATTATGGAATCCCTTGTTTAGGTTAGGCTAGGTTGGAGTGGTAGCATTGATACCAAAAGCTCACTTGAGCACGCATAGTGGCTCATTGTGATACCATGGGTAAGCTTAGTCCCCGTACTGACCAAATTCCACCGAACTCATATCGGAAATTGGCCAGCTTGGGAGCTACACACTAAAACCACGACTCCCCTAAGCTGAAAACCAGCATGAAAGTTTAATGGCCGAAGCTATATCCTTGATATCAATGTATGATAGATCCGTTAAGCTGACAAGGAATGGAAAGCCAAATAACTTAAATCTACGTCTTGGTACGTCTCCTATCAATCTTGGGCCAAGTGGGTCTGGTAATTGAGCAAGATTCTTCACTTGTCCAGGATAGGTTGGCGTCCGGAAGGAATTGTTGCCTATTGGCCAATTTTGCCGAAGTGAGTGGCATACCTAATTCGATTTGCCAGAGGATCCATTGGACAACCATAGAATATAATTCCTTCTTTTCTTGGACAAACACAATGGGATAGAATCGGGATATGGAGGATGAAAGTAAAGAAATAGAAGCATACTGGGGACTTAACCACTCGTTCTTCAGCCAGTATAAATCCATAAGGGCCTGAATATCGACCACAGATGATATACCATCTGTAACTTATCTTTATACCTGAGATCTGTCTGCAGCCTGACATCAGAATGTACATACATAACTACGTACATAATTGGTAATTGCAACCCTTCAGTCCGAATTACAACTTAGCTTCTCACATCACTTATGTTGTGTTGGTTACTTTTATATATGAGTAGCGGGACCTACAGTCGACTCCAAACACCAGATTTCTGAGAAACTTTTTCGTGGCAATTTTATTTACTCTCACGGTTTTTACCAGAAGTCTGCTGAGAGAAAGTCACCGAAGAAAATTTTTTTATATTTCGTTTTGATGTCTGACCTGGGGTTTAAACCGTGGCCTTACTCTTAATAAGTCAACACACTGCTTACTAGACTACGGCAACTACGGTGACATTACAATGTAACGAAAAAAATCCATTTGCCAATTTCACATTGATCTTACCCAACAGGGAGCTAATTGTACCACCGTCGATAGATGGGTAAAGACGTCTAGCTTGCCACTGCATCTCTTATGGAATACATTTCTTGTCCATAAAGGCAGCAGATTAGAGATTTGGGACTAATAATTATATCATCAGTCAAAATTCTAGCAGGGATATCAGCCATCACGTTCTCCAGAATATCACTATCAACTGAAGCCCAACAGTGCATGACCCGATCCGGAATAAAGGCCCTTAAGGAATCACTTGCTATGTTTACCAAATAGATCCTATCGCTCTCAGGGCATATTGATTGTCAACGAAAATCGCCTACAAATCAGTATTAGATGAAGCGAGGTCAAACATCAGACAAACATAATTTAATCATTACAGCCCTTTAGGTTTACGACCTAGCTTCTCACACCCCTGATGTTGCGTGTGTTAATATTACATAAGAGTGGCGGAACCTACAGTTTAAAAACGACTTCGAACAACTGATTTTTGAGAAACTTCTCATGGCAATTTTATTTACTCTCAGAGTTTTTGCCAGAAATCTGCTGAGAGGAAGTCGCCGAAGAAATATGTTTTTATATTTCGTTTTTGTTGGAAATGTCTAAGAGCTGGAATTTGAACCGTGGCGTTACGTCTAATAAGCCGATACACTACCTTCTACCTTCTAGACTGCTACAACTTCAATAACAAATATCGACGACCATAATTTTCTATTCAAGACACGTCTGAGCACAAAAATCCAAATAAAATTTATTTTTGTCTGTCACTCTTAACCTTTAAAATATATTTTCAAATGAAAACCAATTTTGAATTTAAATTTACTTTCCATTCGAATTATTGATTTAAAGTAAGAAAGTTCACGCATACATACGTACGTATGAGTCTTTTCTCATACCGAATGTAAACCATTAAGGGAACTGTTAAGCGGCATCAACATTTCAGGGATCAATGATTCAAAGGCTGATTGTTGCTGCTCTTTTAAAACCGCATTAACTTCTCACACCCGAGTGGCATTATAATCAAGATGTTAAAAAAATGAAAACAAAAACAAGTATGTACTCGCATGCTTTCTTTTAATGACTTTGCAATGTTTGAATCTCATTAAAAAATTTTAACGCTACAAAATAAGAGACAAAAAAGAAAACGAAATGATAAATTTTGTATGAAAAACATTAGAAACACAAGAGCACATGCTTTTGTATCGTCTGTTATAATGAGAAGGCATGTTATCATCGTATACATGGTATACGAATTCTATGTTGACAATTATAACCTGATTCCTGAATGCGCGCTACCTTTTTCTAATCACTTCACTAGTCACGAGGTATCTACCGAAGGCGGCTAATACACTTTTGTTCTCTGACGATACAAGCTTTTTATGGTTTTTTGTCGAATGGTGGTGTATTATGAATATGTACATCACAATGGAATTTGAATCGAATAAATGAGATTCATTAATGGTGTATACATGGGTCTGATAAAAAGAGAGGTTTTTGAAAAGATTTGGTTTAAAGTTGCATTAAACTAAAATAAAACTTTGGCGTTAAATATTTTAAACGAATCTTAACTCAAGTTAAATTTGAAATGCATTCAAAAAACTTCAGAAATAAGGAAATGAATTAAAGTCTTCTCCCGTCTACATAACATACATACAGACATAATTGGTCACTATAGCCCTTTAAATCTAATTTTTGTTTGCTTTGACAGAAGTTTTTTCCCACTTGTGGATTTATTCTCTAACAAGTTGAGGTTACGGTCGCAGTCAGGATTCCGACCTAGTTTCTCACACCACTTATGTTGTGTGTGTTAATTTAATACATCAGTTTAAAGTCGACTCTAAACATTGCGTGTGTAAATTTTATACATACATGAGTAACTGGACCTAAAGTTTAAAGGAAACTCCGAAAAACAGATTTTTTACAAACTTTTCATGGAAATTTTATTTACGCTCAGGGCTATTTAGCCTGAAATCTGCTGAGAGGAAGTCGCCGACGAAATATTTTTTCATATTTCGTTTTGTTCGAGACGTCTGGGTTGGGGTTTGAATCGAGGCCTCGCGTCGAATAAGTCAACAAGACTACGGCGACTAATTTTAACGTTGTCAGCTTTCTATTTCTATTTATTTTATATTTATTCTGTTTTGGTAATTGGAATACTTTTGCAATTAGAGAACCCATTGTGTGTAGTGATTAATTTTGTTAATTTGTGTGTTAATTTAATACATCAGTTTAAAGTCGACTCTAAACATTGCGTGTGTAAATTTTATACATACATGAGTAACTGGACCTAAAGTTTAAAGGAAACTCCGAAAAACAGATTTTTTACAAACTTTTCATGGAAATTTTATTTACGCTCAGGGCTATTTAGCCTGAAATCTGCTGAGAGGAAGTCGCCGACGAAATATTTTTTCATATTTCGTTTTGTTCGAGACGTCTGGGTTGGGGTTTGAATCGAGGCCTCGCGTCGAATAAGTCAACAAGACTACGGCGACTAATTTTAACGTTGTCAGCTTTCTATTTCTATTTATTTTATATTTATTCTGTTTTGGTAATTGGAATACTTTTGCAATTAGAGAACCCATTGTGTGTAGTGATTAATTTTGCTACGATGTTCGTTGTTGATATTAATCCCTCTGGACGGAAGGCTTCTGAAATATACATACATACATACACAATTGGTCTTTACAACACTTTAGTCAGGATTACGACCTAGTTTCTCACACCACTTATGTTGTGTGCGTTAATTTGCCAGAAATCTGCTGAGAGGAAGTCGCTGAAGAAATATTTGTTCAGTTGGAGATGCCTGACCTGGGGTTTGAACCGAGGCCTCACGTCTAATAAGCCAACACACTACCTACTAGACCACGGCGACTTCAAGCTTCTAAAATATATATTTTTTAAAATGAAAACAGAAAGAAATAGTGGTTGACCATGTGAAAATTCGAGTCTTTTTTAAATATATGCGCCAAGGTTGGGTTCGGTTAGCGGGTAGATCACCGTTCACTCGATGGTCTGTATGGCTAATTGTGTTACCCAGTGTAAGGTAAGGTCCCTTGTCGTGATCCGTTAATGGTAGATTGAAGCCGGCCAGTTCCCTTATTGGCACATTTGCCACCATGCCTAAAATTTCAGACATTATCAGATCCCTTCACTTCCCTTCGTTTGCTTATATGCCACAGTGGCCCGAAACCCAGTAGAAGCTGGTGTTGTGTCTACATATATGGTGTTGGGAGTACATACAACTCCTGAAGTCCTTTGATTTCACGCTTTGATTGCTGTTTGACTATCCAAACATACATATGATCAAAATATATTCCAAGGAGATAGGTTCCTAGTTTCAATAGCAAAAATTTCCATCTGAAATGCGCTTGCCTGGTTTGGTAATCTATATGATCCCTTTCAGTGCGAGTTTATCGGAATATACCCAGATCTAGTTCTACATTATTTTATGCCTCAAAATTGTAACAACTAATCTAATTATAATAATTGAAAAAGTCAAACGAACGAAATCATGGAAACAATTGAGGACAACCAGTACATTAGCAGCAGAAATGTTTCTAGGGGCCTAAGCCATCATGTAGGTCTGGTGTGCTCTCACCATTGGGAATACCTAACTTTCTATAGGAAGGAAAAGACATTATAGTTGCTATCCGACGTCGCGGTCTAGCCTCATATCTCTTCAACCCATAGTTGGAAGAGAGAATTCTCTCGGCTTCATCCCCTAACCTTCACCTGGGGATCACCTTGTTAGAAGACCGTCATCTCCAGCGAGATGTGTGATTAAAATTGAACCACGTTAATAACTCAAATTTATGAACTTAAGCATACGAAGTAATGATATCGTTTAGTGATACTTTTATCACAATTTCTTCAATTGATACTCTTATACGAAGTTCCCGGTTTTCATTCTCAGCCAAGTGCATAAGAATCTTCAGATTAAGTTTTAATACCGTGTGGTAGGAGCATGAATAAAATTTATTGTGATATCTTATACGCAGAGGCTGCTACTAGAGGCTGCTGCTGAAGTAATTGCTCGCGGTTACTGGAGAAGTATCAGAACATCCCGGTTTCCCGTAGTTCAACAACCAGGTAGTTAATGAGATTTTAGATGCGGTAACAGTCCCTCCATTATATAAGCGTCGTTCTCATTTTCTTTATTAAATTCAACAAAACACATCCTTATTTACTCAACAAAAGTAAATCATCATTATTTCACACTCAAACTCATACAGTGTCACACACAAACAATATTACACTGGTACTGAAACTGAGTGTGAATGTATGATTATCACACGCTATCAACAGTGTCATCACACATACAAAACAAACAAGCCAAACACTCTGTATCATCACCATCATCATCACGATTATACTCGTGTTCTTGGTGAGTAAAGAATCTTCCACAAAGAGTTGCTTTCACATGCCTACATATGTACGTACATATTTACTCATACAAAGATTCTTTGCCACAAACTTACGAAATTTTACTTGGAAATTAAAATGAAAGTTATTGACAAGCGCTAAAAGGCAGCAATTTAAAGGAATTAAATAATTAAAAGAGGTGATGAATTGAATATTTATTAGGGGCCTAGCATAATACAATGTGTGATTGACGCTGGAAAGTTTGGATCTAATTTTGTAGCATAAAGTATCATCTTTTTCAGTTGAGTTTGGCAAATTTTTTTTGTCTTTAAAGTGAATTTGAGTCAAAACTCAATCCTAGCTCAAAGAAAAATTGCCATGTCTTATATTGTAAGGTAATACGGAAATGGTAATGCATTGCCTATGCTTTACACAGTCAGAGAGGCTTTGAGAACTGGCAAAATATGGAACGAATTTAAACATCAAATAGAAATGATTGGAGAAATTTTACTCAGATTTAGATTAGCGGGTAGTTTGCCGTTCACAGACAAGTTCACTCGGTGCAATATGGCCCTTTTGTGTTACCCAGTGTAAGGTAAGTCCCCTTGTCATGATCCGTTAGTGGTGGGTTTGAACAACGCCGAACTCCGAAAGAAACCGAACAGTTTCCTTAGTGGCACGTTCACCACCATGCCGAGATCTTCAAATGTTTTGTCAGCCAAAAACCGATGACGTCTGTCCTAAAATGCAGGGCACTCGCATAAAAGGTGTTAAATCAATTCCGTTTATTCCACATCACGGCAGCTTCTGCAGTAATCTTGGTGGGGCAGACCGAACTTGTCAGCGAAACTGTCAATAGCGCAGTGTCAAGTAAGGATTCCTGTTAGAATGCAAATCGTTTTCTTGTTGAACTCAAGTAGTTCCCTGGTTCTCTCGCTGTCCATTGGTGGACACAGCAGTTTGGAAATTCAGCAACCAGATATGTTAGACCAACCAATCTTGACTTGTCCTTCAACACATATATAATTGATCATTACAACACTTCAGTCAGGATTAAGACCTAGTTTCACACACCCCTTATGTTGGTGTGTGTTAATTTTATGCATGAGTGTCGAGACCTACAGTTTAGAGTCGACTCCGAACTACAGATATTTGAGGAACTTTTCATGGCAATTTTATTTTCTCGCAGATAAATATTTTTTCATATTTTCGTTTTGATGTCTGACCTGGGATTTGAACCGCGGCCTTACGTCTAATAACCCAACACGTTACCTACTACATTGGACGCCACTTAATCTAAAATTGCAAAACAAGTTTCATCGCGGAAATTTCATAGAAATTTAAAACATATTGAAACTATCGGGTGGGCCATCTATCGGTTTAAATTCGAATCATCGGTTATTTCGAATTTGACAATACTTATGTCATTCTATTCTGTCAAAAAATGTGGTTTATTATCTTCACTGAAAGTAATGAATCGATTTACGATTGAGCAACGTTGGGATTTATTGGGCCAACTGCACGAAAATGTCGATTTTGCTAAAAAATCATTTTTCGGATGAAACTCATTTTCATATTGATGGGTACGTTAATAAGCAAAATTGTCGTATTTGGGGCTAAGAAATCCCACACTTGATCTTCCGAAAGTCAATGCACCCATAACAAGTGACTGTTTGGTGCGGCTTATGGAGCGGATGCATCATTGGCTTATATTTTTTTGAAAATGACGACGGCGCAACCATTGCGGTCAATGGACTCACCAATCGCACTATAATAACCAATTTTTTTGTGCCCGCTCTTCATGGTATTGATGTGAACAATGTTTGGTTTCAACAGGATAGTTCAACTTGCCAGACATCTCATGTCACAATTGATTTATTGCGTAAAACGTTTGATGGCCGTTTAATTAGCCGCAATGGTGATGTCAATTCGCCGTTAAGAAGCGTCAATTTTTCCCCGTTGGACTATTTTCTGGGGGTGCCGTTAAAGAAAAGTGTTATGCCGAGACAAACCGGCGACAATTGAGCAATTGAGAATCAACATTCGTGATGCCAATGTCGAGATACGAACCCATACACCCATATTGGTCCGATCGAATAATGTACTTTGAGGCCAGCCGCGGCAGCCATATGAATGAAATAATATTCGATTTCTAACCGGAATAATTGTACTTCATGGGAAAAAAATAAATTTGACAAAATTTCAAACTGTTTTGTATTATTGCATTTTTAAATATAAACTTTTCAATGGCCCACCCTATTTTTTAAATCAGAGCCATCTTGACTTATGCTACAAAATATTTTTCTATTCCTAACTGTTACATTTCATTAATGAATTCATTCTTCCCCGTGATGAACTCCACGAATGAATGCTTTCAACAGCCTACAAATGAAAGTATTTCTCATGGATCAATAACAACAATAACAGAATTCGTAATAATACATGTTAAGAGGAACCAGTTATACGCAAGTAGGCATCAACAACTATAACGCCAACAACATATTTCGGTTGTCAATAAATTCAAGCCAATCAAATGGAAAATATTGTTCATTTCATCACCCACACAAGAGGAACAAATTCATCACATCTTTGCAAGTGTTATTAAATCTACTGGCTTAGATTAATTATTAAATGCGTGAATAAATAATTAAATACGCACTGTTAAGATTAATGAATTACAATTGAATTGAACACCCAAAAGAATTCGTTGTTAATAGAATGTGTTTTTGTTTTTTCATTATTCTACACTTTCTTTATCCTTGTGATTGTAGGCGTTTGTAGGAAATTATTTAGTCAGGATAATCATGATTATAAGGAATACATTTTTTTGTTATCATTGTTAGCAATGAATTAAAATTATTTCGTATAAGGGAAATATCTTACGTTAAATATCACAGGGTTATTTTGAAACGTACCTGAAATGAAAGAAAAAAGAAAGAAAGAATTAAGCTTATTAAACTAGAAATTCAAATAATTTAATTTTAATAATCATTTGCAAATATTGCTGAGAATAATTCGATTTAAACTAAGGTTCAAAGATCAAACTAAAGGGTGGGCCATTTAAAAGTTTAAATTTAAAAGTACGAAAAAACCAAAAAGGTTTTGAAATTTTGCCAAATTTATTCTTTTACTGTGAAGTACAATTATTCTGGTTAGAAATCGAATATTATTTCATTCATATGGCTGCCGCAGCTGGCCTCACAGTACCAGAGATCAGCAATGAATCGTTTTTTCTATACTCATAAGTACTCATGAAATTTTGAGTATGAGTGAGTCCACAATATTGAAATTTAACTACTCTGATTCATTCGTACTCACTACAACGTTGATTTATAAGTATGAATACGATGAGTGTGAGTACAACGTTGTCATCAAACACATACCATTCAAAATATGTTTGATTCATACGCCTACTCATTCAGATTCATAAATTTAGAAAACTACTTATAATACTCGTAAGTGATACGAGTGATTCAAATCATTCAACAAAATTTAAAGTCTTAGTTGTTGTTGCATTTACAAAAAAAGAAGAAAGACAAAGACAAAGACAGCAAGCAAAGCAAACACACAACCTTATAGTGAGTATTGTAGTGTTCGTACGCCAATCATACTTATTTTGTGATTCTTGTAAATGTTGAGTAGAGGAGAGTAGAAATCAACAACATCATGTGTATTGTTAAGTATGAGTACGATGAGTACTTCAAATGAGTCAAATGATATTAAAATAAGTATGAATGCGTATAAGTTACAGAAATTATGAGTATGATTCGAATCTACTCATCTTTTTCAATACTCATTGCTGATCTCTGCACAGTACCTCAGCCAATCTGACCAATTTAGTGCACTTTTTCAAGTGTAAGCGGTCAAATCTCAGCAATGGCAGGACGAACGTTTGCCTGCAAATGCTCAATTGCCTCTGGTTTGTCGGCATAACAATTTTCTTTAGCGGCACCCCACAGAAAACCGCAGCTTCTTGGCTGTCAATTAACTTCACCATTTCGTCTAATTAAACGGCTATCAAACGTTTGACGCAATAAATCGATTGTGGCATGAGATGTGTGACAAGTTGCACCATCCTGTTGAAATCAAACAAGGTTCACATCAATACCATGAAGAGCGGGTACAAAAAAAATCGGTTATCATGGCGCTACAGATGTCTACATTTCACCGTAATGGCGCCGTACTCATTTTCAAAGAAATGTGCGCAAATGATGGCTCCGCTACACAAGTCGCATCAAACAGTCACTCGTAGTGGGTGCATAGGCTTATGTAAGCCCAAGTGTGGATGGTTTAAGCCCTAAATATGGGAATTTTGCTTATTAACGTACCCACCAATATGAAAATGAGCTTTCATCCGAAAAGATGACTTATTTTTGGACAATATCGACACCACCGTGCAGTGGTGGCCCATCTAGCGAAGCGAAAACTAAGCGGATAGCCATTCGACCGAGATCTTTTCGTAAAATTCGACGTAAACTGGTGCGTGAAATGTTCAAGTCGCGCCTGCTGTTGAGAAGGAGTAGTAATAAAATTAATAAAGGTTTCTCACCACTTCACCCGACAAATGAATGTACACTCACAGAGAGCGATAATTGTAGGCAACAAGGGATAGTAGACCTAATTCATCATCCCAATTGCTAGTATGCAGATCAATGACTAGTTTAACTGAAAAAACTTGATTGATATTGAAACAAAAAAAAAAAATCAAAATAATAAGAAGGTGGGACAGAAGAGATGCTTTTCCGCAACTCATATTTGTGTTAAATTCACACGAAATTTTCAGGGTTCGGTTTTAATAGAATATTTTTTAAGCGGTCGCCGTAGTCTAGTAAGAAGTGTGTGTGTTGATTAGACGTGTGGCCACAGTTCAAACCCCAGGTCAGACATATCCAACAAAACGAAATGTGCAAAAAAATATGGCGAATGCTCTGAGCGTAAATAAAAAATTGTCATGAAAAGTGTCTCAAAAATCTGTCGTTCGGAATCGACTTAAAAGTGTAGGTCCCGCCACTCATGTATAAAATTAACACACACAACATAAGTGATGGGAGAACCTAGGTTGTAATAAATATAAAATAATGTATGCATGTATGTATTTGTTAAGCTGTCTAGTATGTGGAGCACGTTTGGACTTCATCATTATTTGATTTATTTTTTAGTGTGTTCCGTTTTAGGGTTAATTGACTGCTAAATTTGATTTATTTCAAGAACTACGTTCCTAATCGAACTATGATTTATATGTACAATATATTCTCATTATTTCATTACAATAAAATCAATCCAAATCATTCCTTATTTATCTAATTTATTATTAAAAAGGTAACAAATGGACATATTAGAGTCTGAGACCCAAAATTTTTTCAAGACCAATTACATAAGAAAAAAGGGACACACAAAGCAATGACCGCATTCATGCATGACTTAAATGAATTCAGAGGCAAATAAAGAAAATAAATGCTGGCAATATGAAAATATTTACTTGGCATATGCCTTAAATAACCTTCAGATATCTTCATATTTATTTATCTTCTACTCTAAGATTGTTTTTGCCCACTTAATAAGCTGTCAGTCAGCTTTTCATTCCATGCATTTCTGTCTACGGCGACAATTGAGTTGGGATAATTGAAAAGTTTTTCTTTTTAAAGAAGAAAACAATACAACATAAAACATAATTGGTGTTAGAAATCGTATAAATATTGTTATCCGCTTAATTCACTTTTCAATTTACCCACTTGTGTACAGAGGATCCATTTGGCAAAATATTCATGTTGTTTTTGTTTTCTATTTTATCATTCAACATGTCTTGGTTGTTTTATGTACTCTTAAGACAACATAATTACTGTAAAATAAAGATGTGCTTAAAACTTAACATTCCTACAATACACGAGAGTACAGTGGGTAACAATAAAATTGCATCACTCTACAGAAATGTTTGAAAAAAAAAAACTTTAAAAAAAATATATGAGGACAAGTCCATAACATAATAAAAAATATCTTAGTACAGTTAATTACCAGCATTCCACTGGATGCAGTCTCAACTTTAATTATTCTTATCGTATCCGTCTCATTTTCTTATTTACTCTACTTAAGACCGTAAGGTGTCTGTAAAATTGGGCGGGTGTTCTTCAAACTCTTCATTTATATTTTCAAGCCCTTAAACTGTTTTAATCATGTCCTTTACTGGTGCTAAAAAAGCAATAGAAACCAATTTGTTCGTCGCACCAAGGGATTGGTGTAATATTCTTTATGTGCTACCATCATTGCAGTTCTATATTTATTTACTCAAACCAATGTATTGTAAAACAAATTTCTGAATCAAAACCAGCACGTCAATTCGACGTTCGAAATCTCTTCTCATGTGTCAATTGGTCAGGAATTACAATACAAACCTGCCTACATAAAATCATTTTAAATTTCAACTCATGCAACAAGCAGCTTGCAGAGATAGGTTAGGTTAGCTCACAACTAATATTCATCTCGAGGATCAAACATTCCCTAAAGAAAAACTACGTGTCCCTAGAAAAAATTTTGTTATTCCAAAAATTTTTATATCGGCGAGTTCAGTCGAGTTTAAGAATCTCCGCTTCTTTGTGGCCATTGCAGAACACTTTCTCTCTCTCTTTTCCTCTTCAGACCAGCTGGGGTCATTCTATGGAATACCAAGTCTATTGAAATGAATTTCAATAAGGCAGTGACCCGCAATTGGGCGATGGATGCCTATACCGTTTAAGGACAAAAGTAAATCAGTTCTCATCTTATCCATACAAGTCCAGCAGAATACATCATTATTGCATGTATCTTCGTTTTGTCAGGGAAAATGAGTCTCTTAGTAAAAAGAGTAGAGAAAGCATCTGTGCCCTGTAAAATCTCGGAGGTTGTAAGCCACGAACCGTCCTGGCAAATTCATCAGCAGTGCAATTTCCGACGATGCCCCTATGTACTGGCAACCATATAAAAGTAGCTTTTGAATGATCTGAAAATTCCATGAGAGTTGCTTGACATTAATGAACGAAAACGGACTTCAAACGGCCTTTCTTCTCACCACCCAATAGGCATAACAACGCTTTCGAACTGGTAATGCGGACATGCATACATAATGGATGATTACAACCCTTCAGTCAGGATTACAACCTAACTTCTCACATCATCCATGTCGTGTGTGTAAATTTTATCGATGAGTGGCGGAACCTACAGTTAAAAGTCGACTCCGAACGACAGATTTTTAGGAAACTTTTCATGGCAAAATATTTTTTAGCATCATAGAATTTGCCAGAAATCCGCTGACAGAAAGTCACCGAAGAAATATTCTTTCATATTTTGTTTTGTTGGTGATGACCTGGGGTTTCAAACGTTGCCACACGTCTAATAAAGCCAAGTTACTACCTACAAGACTCCGACGACTTAACGACTACGGCGAAATAGTAATGACTTGTGGAAAAAACTGTAGTGATGTAAGAGCCTATACGAACAGCTGTTAAATATACGAGACCCCACTCTGTCTACCAATGGTAAAAGCCACAAGAGTCCCACTGAGGATCGCCGAATGTCCATATAATCGATCTGGATGTGTCTTTATCCTCTTAAAATTGCAGCACATTCTTAGTCCAGGTTTAGCTGGTATCAAATCATTTTGCTTCAGATAAAGTTCAGAGGAGAGCCAGTCAAGTAAAGCAAATAATGCCTTGTTGAAGTGACACAGAGTGCTGTAGTGATAAGAACAGCCTATTGAGATAGATGAATAAATATGTTGACATCTAAAAGTCAGTAAATTGTTGATAGGAAACAGTTTCTAATAGTTTTCGGCAAACTTTTATCAAAAATCAGTCGATGAATGCCTTCTATAAATTTTTAAACAGAAGCTTGCCAAAGATTATAAATTTTGAATATTGATCTCATGAAAATAGATGAATAAAGATATAAAAAAATCTTAATCATTAGTATGCAATTAATTTTGTTATTCACTGTAGAATCGCCTTTGAAAAGTCTACGTCAACAACTAGTCATTCTAACATTCATTCGTGTACTTAAAGTAATTGACCCACATTTTGTTTCTGTTGTTGCAGTTGTTTTTATTATCTTCTGTTTTTTCTTTATTTTTCTTCTCTTTTTCATTTGCAAGTTCAGATGTTAAAGTGTGTGTGTGTATATAATTTGAAAATGGTACTTAAACAGTCCTTGACTGGCACTACATCTGCTGTATACAGAATCATTTGTAGTTCGTAGTAATTGTAAGAAAATATTTTTAATGTCTCTGGGCAAAGTAATAGCGAGTAATACTGGCTAAAGCGTATATAAAATGAGTCTAAACATTTAATATTATTTAAACTGGGCGACATTACTGTACATTACTATTATTATTACTGCACACTTCACCTCATAAATAACGCAGCCATGGGATGCTATATTTGTGTGCTACTGTGCTATTTCACCGTCGTCTAGTAGATAGTATGTTGGCTTATTAGACGTAAGGCCAAGGTTCAAATGCCATCAGATCAGACATCTGCAACAAAAGGAATCTGAATATTTCTTCGGCAACGGCTTCTCAGCAGATTTCTAGCAATAACTCTGAGAGTAAATAAAATTGCCATGAAAATGTTGTCAAAAATCTGTCGTTCGTGCACATTAGTGTCCCTAATATTTTGCACATTTCTGTATATATATAGAGGCGGTAGAATGCGTTTGCTAAAGGGCAACTTAATGTTTATGTTCATGCTAGTACGGTCGAAACGTTAATTATAGATTCAACTAAGGACCAAGCATATAAGTCTATACTACATTAAAGACCTGACGGTGCGAGTATACATACTTTAGATGGCATTGTTATTGATTAAGAAAATACAATTTTTTTACGCTTAAACTAGCCTTTAAATTAACCTTTATTTTTATATCTCACATTATCGTAAAGAACTTTTTTTTGTTCACCGTTTGTTGTTGTAAAGTTTCCTTGCAAAATGTTTTCTCTTTTTTTTCTATCGCAAATAAATTGTTTGGTTTTTCCAGCAGAAGTGACAAATGCGGTCAATTAAATTGATAAATTGTTGCCTTGTGTCATATGTGTTGTAATTCCTGTTATGGTCTTATTAGAGTATGTTTCTCAACAAACGAATAAATAAAGAAATAAACGAGCAATGAATAAAACGAAAAAGAAATAATAAGAATTCCTTCCAGTGTCCAACGTTCTTCTCCTTCAGCCATAGCTGTTATGCTTTAATTGCATGGCGACAAAAAATTTTTCTATGTATTGTATGATCATTATCAAATTCGCAAAGTGGTGCCCCAAGGATTTGTAGACATTATTTTTCTCACTTTTTTTAAATGTCAGTTACAAAGTATTCTATAAATGTGACAAGTTATTTTAAATATTTAAAAAAAAATTAAGAAACCAAAAATTTATGTTACTAATTACAGAGTAACTAAAAAACTTATCAAAAATATTGCAACTGTAATGCATACATATTTGCTTCTCGCCAGAACGCGCATTTACTAGTTCTAGCAACTTTTCGTACAATAAAGCCAAAATTGTTAGCATTGTGTTGCTATGACGCTGTCTTGTTAAAACCATATACCGTCTACATACATACATACATAATTGGTCATTACAACCCTTCAGTCAGGATTACGACCTAGTTTCTCACACCACTTATGTTGTGTGTATTAATTTAATTCATAAGAGGAGGAAGCAACAGTTAAAAGTCGACTCCGAATAACAGATTTTTGAAAAACTTGTTCATGGCAATTTTATTTTACTCTCAGAAATTTGCAGAGAGGCAGTCGCCGAAGAAATATTTTTGCATATTTCGTTTTGTTGGAGATGGCTGACCTGGGGCTTGAACCGTGGCCCCACATACAATAAGCCTACACACTACCTACTAAACTACGGCGACTGCCCACAAACCGTCCATAATATTCAATTGCAGACCAAAAATAGTTGATAACTATACAGTCATAGCACCATGAATTGACAGTAACGATACTTCGAAGGTTTTCCACGGAAAAAAGAGGACTGCATTACGCCTTCAGATCATAATGCCTCAGCTTTTTCACAATCACTTCTGGATTCACCAGGCCGCAGACGCTTGTTCTTTTAATCACCAGTTAATTACTTCATCATTAAAGAAAATAATACTCGAAAAAACCTTTTACTCTAGCACCCAGCTTTAACTGTTCCGTAAGCCTGAAGTCGCAGTAGTCTAGTACGTAGGGTGTTTGCTCTTGCAGAATTGGTGTGTAAATTGAACTTTTTTTTTGCAATAATCCTTAAGAAGAAACCTATTTGTGGCTTTAAAATCACAATAGTCCTTTAGGTAGTGTGTTGGTTAGACATCTCCTACAGAACGAAATATGAAAAAATATTTCTTCGGTGACTTCCTCTCAGCAGATTTCTAACAAAAACTCTGAGAGTAAATAAAATTGCCATAAAAAAGTTTTTTAAGAATATATAGTTCAGAGTCGACTTTAAACTATATGTCCCTTCACTCATGTAGTAAGTTAACACACCCAACATAAGCGCTGTGAGAAGCTAGGTCGTTACGCTGACTGGAGGGTTGTAAATTGAACATCATGTGCGTAATGAGTCGTAAGATACGAAAAATTTTTGGGAACATTGTGGAACCAACAATTCCATTTTCCACAATACTTTCTCTAACAGAAGCAATATTTTTACATTGCTATGATGCACAGCACCGACCGAATACTTACAGACCCTTCAAATTAACCTTTAACCTCGCCAAGTTTCTTCGACAGTCATGCTGTGATTACATGCCCCCGGAATGTTCTGTAAGTTTCAATTATGTTTACGCGTTCTTAAGGTTGTAATTGTCAAATCATTTACCAAGTAAGTGGGTCTTTAGATGACCGATATTTAACAAGCTAACAGCCTTACCATACCGACGGTCCTATAACCTCTAAATTGATAACCTGATATTACAATCAAAAGTTGTTCTCTTTCGTACAAAAAAATATGGGTACCATCCCCAGCAAATTGAATCGTTAAACACAATATTTTTTCCGTTTAAAAATGTATGTAAAAAGATGATAAAGTCCCGTAGTCTAGCTTATTAGACGTAAAGTCGAGCCCCAGGCAAGACATCAAAACAAAATACAAAAAGTATATCTTCGGCGACTTCCTCTCAGCAGATTTCTGGCAAAAACTCTGAGAGTAAATAAAATTGCCATGATAAGTTTCACAAAAATCTGTCGTTCGGAGTCGACTTTAAACTGTAGGTCCCATCACTCATGCATAAAATTAACACACACAACATAAGTGGTGTGAGAAACTAGGTCGTAATCCTGATTGAAGGGTTGTAATGAGCAATTATGTGTATGTATGTGAAAAGATGATTTTGATTGATTTGTTTTCTTATCGATTCTAACAAGGCACCCTGTATTTTATAACTGATTCAATATTAAACAGCATATTTTCAGGCTTGGCTAGACAAATTTGCCACATAAAGAAGAATGAAATGCGCTTTAAAAACTTAAAAACTGTCAGAATAAATTATTACGCTTGCCACAGAAGTAAAAAGCAGAGAGAGATAGCTGGAGAAGAGAGAGAGAAAGAATGTTATGAATTTTGTTGAAGACTTGAGATAAAACAGACAAACCTACAGCCTACTTCAAAGTTATAATAAGGAAAACCGTTACAAATAATCAATGAAATACAAGACAAAGTGCAGAAGCAGCAACACAAACAAATACAACTACAGAGAGCAGAGAGAATAATTTGTTTACAACTAAAAGCCGTATGGTTTATATTTTTTTGGTGGCAGGCATCAACAATTTTTAAGTCTCCATTTTAATGTATGAAAATAAAATAATTTTTTTTATATGTTTGGATACGAGACTATTCCATGTAACTTAAGCCTTCAATTTAAATTTGTTTTATTCTTATATTTTTATACGATTATTCTTATCTATTGTATTAAAATTTACATAATTTCAGTTCATTTTTTTAATTCAACATTTATTTTGGGGGTTTATGAAACGGCATTATTATTTTTATTCAATTAAATAAAAAATGGAAATGTACTTGTTATTCTCTAACACATACATACATATCCTCTTCGACAATTAGACATGGTTCTGACGTGGCAGTCTGCCAAGGCCAGTTTCGTAGCTGTCAAAGAGGTGTTGCACTCTAATCTGCCTTTCTTGGGTTTTCTTGAGAAATTAACCCAATATGAAGTCGCTGTAGTCTAGTAGGTAGTATATAAGTTTATTAGACGTAAGTTCATGGTTCAAAACCCAGGTCAGGCATTTCCAACAAAACGACACATGAAAAAATAATTCTCCGGCGATTTACTCTCAACAGATTTGTGGCAAAAACTCGGAGAGTAAATAAAATTGTCACGAAAAGTTTCTCAAAAAA
Organism: Sarcophaga variegata; assembly: GCA_932273835.1. Classification (NCBI taxonomy): domain Eukaryota; kingdom Metazoa; phylum Arthropoda; class Insecta; order Diptera; family Sarcophagidae; genus Sarcophaga; species Sarcophaga variegata. The sequence continues at coordinate 87,024,305 of OW026361.1, forward strand.
ATCTGTCGTTCGGAGTCGACTTTAAACTGTATGTCCTGTCACTCATGTATAAATTTATCAAACACAACATAAATGGCATGAGAAGCTAGGTCGTAATCCTGACTGAAGGTTTGTAATGACCAAATTATGTATGTAGGCATGTAATTGTATTGTAACGAATGCTTAGTTTCCTAACAAATTCTGCTTGACTTATGTGCAGGTCTTTATCAATCTTTTTTTTTTTGTTCACGACTACATTGAATTTTAAAAGTGTAAACTGGGACTCGTAAAAGATCTTGTAGGCAGTGTGTTGGCTTATTAGACTTAAGGCCATCGTTCAAACCCCAGATCAGACATCAAAATATGATAATATTTCTTCGGCGATTTCCTCTCAGCAGATTTTTGGCCAAAACTCTGAGAGTAAATAAAATTGCCATGAAAAGTTTCTCAAAAATCTGTCGTTCGGAGTCGACTGTATGCAATTAACGCTCACAACATAAGTGGTGTGAGAAACTAATTCGTAAACCTAACTGAAGGATTGTAATGTTCTGGAGAATTTTATTTACCAGAAATATGCTGAGAGCAAGTCGCCGAAGTAATATTTTTTTTTCATATTTCGTTTTGATGGAGATGTCTGACCTAGGCTTTGAACTGAGGACTCACGTCCACCGCAAACATCTGCCACATCTCTCTCTTTATCACCTTCTCTAACTCTCGCTTTATCTGATTCCCTCCGCAATATAATATTTGTATTAGAATCATTTTAATATTAAAACAACAACTCCATTAAAAATAAATAAAAAAAATATGAAAAACATGTATAGAAAACAATATTAAATAAAGGCGTAATCATACTTATATATTGTCAGTGTATGTGTCGTTTTTATTGCCAAGTAATATTATGGAAAATATAATAAAAACAGCGACAATAACAAATACATTAAAGACCTTCGAATTGTTGTTGTCCTTCTCTTTGGCATATTATTGTGTAGTAAGAACAACAACAACAACAACGAAAAAGCAGAATCTTTTAACAAAATTGCTGCCACAAGTTCAAGGGTGTGTCTGTAGTGTAAACGATTATTTATTATTTTAATATGCAATGTAAACATTAACAGTGACAACAGCAACACCAACAGCAACAAGAGCAACAGCAACTATAACGACTGAAAGAAAGTAAACATAAAGAAATTAACCTCAATTAAGTTTTCTTTCACTTTTTCCTTCCTTGGTTTCTTGTAATTTTTGTTTTTTTTTGCTTAGTATAGGCCTCTTCAATACAACATACATACATACATATTTAAATATGGTAACAATGGCATGAAAAATTATTATTTTTTGTTAGACAATACCGTGGTGATATTTATTTGGTCGTACAAAGCGAATATATCCATGCAAGTAGTGTTCGGAATCGTCTTTAAACAGTAGGTTCCTTCACTCATGTGCAGCCAGTGAGCCCTTAATTTCATCTCGCCATATCGGTATCTCGCTCTCTTAACAAAGTGATTAGAATTTCCAACTAGGCAAAAATGCTTGGATGTTATTTTCGAGGGGAAATTGAAATGGAAACAAAAAATTATCCGCACGATGCCTATCATAATAACCGCAACCAAATTTTACATCACATCGAGTTTCTCAGTCAAGCGTATCCATGATACTGAAACACACGTGGACTTGTAGCTACACGAACAGCTTAGGGCTTTGCGATATGGCGAGACTATAGGACCATAATAAGGTTTATAAGCCAGTTTACTTTCGACTAGGGGATGAAAGATCTGGATTAGTGAAAACATTATAAACCTTACATACATATATAAATTTAAATACTCTTCTGGAATGAAAGAAGTCGATAAACAATTACCCCAGGCTTATCGCGGTACGCATTATATAGGTACTAATGCTCAAGAACTGATAGAAAACGGACGAACGAACAAACTAGCGAACGAACAAACTAGGCACATAACCCAGTGCTTTTTGCATACATACATACATAATTGGTCACTACAACCCTTCAGTTAAGATTACGACCTAACTTCTCACACCACTTAGTTACTCACAGCACTAGTTACTTACTTACGATTTGTTTTTCGTGGGTTTTTGCAGGATTTGACGTAATGTGAAAAGCTGGTCGTTGCCGGACTTACGCGATCCAATCAGTTTTGAGGAGTGGGCTTATACCCCTGTAGTTGGTGCATATCGAAGCGTCTCTCTTTTTCAGTATAGGACAGAGACAGGTTCCAATCGTTGGGCATACTTTCCTCTAGCCATGTTTTGTAAATAAGCTCACGCATGCGCCCTAACGCCCTACCGTCCTACTAGCTCATTACTTCCGGTCTTAAACAATTCAGCGGGAGGGGTCAACAGGATACTTTACACCACTTATGTTGTGTGCATTAATTTTATACATGAGTGGCGGAACCTACAGTTTAAAGTCGACTCCGAACGACAGATTTCTGAGAAACTTTTCTTGGAAATTTTATTTACTCTTAGAGTTTTTGCCAGAAGACTACTACTAAGAAAAAAGTCCCCGAAGAAATATTTTTTTCATATTCCTTTTTGGTTCGAGATGTCTGACCTGGAGTTTGAACCGTAGCCTCACGTCTAATAGGCCATCGCATTACTTACTAGCTCCCATGAAACGACTTTTGCAGTGGGTATGGGTCTGCTGAAGCGGAGGAAACTGTTATCCAATTTTTCTTTGTCAATGCCCAACTCTTGCAAGTAGCAGATTTAGGTTATTTGGCTCTCCATGCCTCGTCTGTTTAGCTGAGTTATAATCCATAGACATCAAGGATATAACTTCGTTCATTAAGCTTTCAGGTTTCTGGTTTCCGGCATAGGGTAGCCATGCTTTCAATGTGCAGCCTTTGCAATGACCAACTTTTTCGATGAGTTTGGAGGAATTTTATCAGTACAGGGATTGCGTTTACCGGTGGAGTTAGAACGGGCCACTATGTACGCTCAAGTATGCTTTGGTAATCAAAGCTAACACTTCGATCTAACCTAACTTATTTATATGGACTTATGCTACTCCTTAATACATACATACATAATTGGCCATTACAACCCTTCGGTCAGGATTACGGCCTAGCTTCTCACACCACTCATGTTTTGTGCATTAATTTTATACGTGAGTGGAGGGACCTACAGTTTAATGTTGACTCCGAACGACAGATTTTTGAGAAACTTTTTCATGGCAGCTTTATTTACTCTCAGAGTTTTTGCCAGAAATCTGCTGAGAGGTAGTCGCCGCAAGAAATATTTTTTTATATTTCGTTTTGATTCTGACCAGGGATTCGATCCGGGCTTTACGTCTGATAAGCCAGCACACTACCTACTAAACTAAGGCGACTTCAACTCCTTAATGGTGAGCGTATAACAAGCCGACTTGATTACTAAGGTGCATGAGACTCTATGGTTGGTCTCCTCCGCTGTGGCAGTTTCAAAGATTTAATTTTTATTTTTTATTGGAAATGCAATCAAACAAACATTGTTCGATCGATCGAAAGTCTTGAAAATAAAAAGTCTCTTTGTCTCTCTGATATATTTTTTTAAGTATGTTTGTAAATTGTCCTTATAAGTGTAAATAACATCTGCGATATTAATACAATAAAAGAGGAAAATAATACAAAATTATTATAATTTCATGGCAAACAATATTGGTCCTGTAAATCATAATTAACACTTAAGTCGGCATAATGGAACACGCACACACACATATTTAAATACAATTTGGCAAAATACAATACATACATCCATCTACTACATACTTATGGTATGTGAACATATTTGTGTTCATATTATAATTTTCCTTCACCATATTTCTCACCACAAGTACAAGTTATACGAGTATAAACACAAACAAATCCGTGAGTATGAATTAATATACGTATCTGTGTATTGGTAAGTACGCCATGTTGTACATAATTTGTCTTTGTTTTAATTTACTCTACCATATACTAAAATATTATTACTGTGTGTGTATATATTTTATTGTATGGACGAGTGTGCCTTTGTGTATGCATTAGCGGTTTGCCAAGGAATAAATTTAATATTCTGGCCACCACTTAGTGTTTCGAAATATTAGGAGAGTCAATCACTTAATTTCTATAAATTTTCCATTTATGCCCAACCAAATTAATAACAAAATTTTGGAAATTAACAAACAATTTATTACACACAATATTACATGCCTTAATATTAATTTTGTAATTTGCATAAATACATACATAATTACAACGAGCAGTAAATTCATGACATATTGAAGCAAAAATAATATTCTCCTTATCACTAATACGCCACTCTATTGTTTATTAAGATAAACCATCATTGAATTGGAAATTGAATAGAATTTTATTAAATTTATTACGTCTGACGTAAATGAACACACAAAATATGGTATTTTTGGCAATATTGATTGACACATGGTATTGTGATGTTTACAACAGATATGCACCGTATTTGTAGTGTGTTTGAATTGAAATTTAATTTAATTGAACAGCGCAACTATAAACATATTTAAATAATTAAATAAAGTCCTAGAGATATATTATATATATTATATATTTATATTTATCAAATGCCCTTTAAAATATAGGCCGTTTAAAAATGGAAGATAATCTATGTGTAATAAAATAATTTGATGATTTTGTACAATTAAGTGACTACGAAATCGCCGTAGTCTAGTAGGTAGTGTGTTGGCTTATTAGACGTAAAGCCAGGGTTCGAGCCCCAGGCCAGACAGCAAGACAAAATACAAAAAGTATTCCTTCGGCGACTTCCTCTCAGCAAATTTCTGGCAAAAGCTCTGAGGGTAAATAAAATTGACATGAGAAGAATTGACTTTAAACTGTAGTTCCCGCCACTCAAGCATAAAAATTAACACACACAACATAAGTGGCGTCAGAAGCTTGGTTATTTACGTAGTTATTTACGTATGTATGTATTATTTACATTCATACATAATTGGCCATTACAACCCTTCAGTCAGGATTACGGCCTAGCTTCTCACACCACTCATGTATGTATTATTTACCAACACAATTATCAAAAAGATAAATTTAATACGTTATTTGATGTGAGGCCATGCAACTTTAGACTGTGCCTTGTAGCAAAAAAATAAAAATAAATAAGGTATCAAAGTCATTCACTTCTGAAAAATGTCAATTAAATATTTCAAAAAATGTTTCAATTATTCAAATTATGAAATCCATTCATCATAAATTAAGAAGAAAAAATTAATTTAGAGGGAACTTTTGTTATTCGTTTAAAACATTCTTTGATATCGAGATTTAAGGAATTTTCTACTTAATACGTATTTAATTGCGTTTGGAAATATTCCAACACTTTAAAAAAATTTCCAAAAACAAAATTTTTTTTACAATTATTTACAAATTCAATGACGTACCAGGGCATTATTTGATATATAAAAAAATTATTTTTAGTCACTTAAATATTTTTTCTTATAAATTATTAAATAATATACAATATTTTATATGGAAAAAAAATATTCTCAATTATTATTAGAGCAGGCAGTCAGTCCATTCATTCATTGTAATGTATTTGAAAACAAAATGACCATTAATTGCCATCGATTTTTTGCCTTTAAATTATTGCATTTCGTAAGACAAACAAATGGAATATTTTCTTGTTTAATTTTGTGTTTTTCATTATTTAAAAAGAGAAAGAAAAAACAAAAACAAAGACACTATAATTAATTAATTAAATAAAAAAGAAAATAAATGATTTGACTTTTAAGTTTCATAAATACCTGGGTTTTGGAAAACTTTCACGTTTTGAACGTCTTCTTTTCAGCCATATACGTTTGCCCACTTTCACACGCATGGTTAAGGAGATATTGTTGCTTATGTGGCTAATGTTGCTGGCAACCGGGATGTCTGTTACACAGTAAACAAACAATACAACACAACTACACGCACACGCACGCACACTTACACACGAAAATTAAACGATTTATGCACTCGTATTTAAATGAGTGAAACTTCTAACAATTAAAAGAAGAAGAATAGCAAAGTAATACTATTGTTGGCGTACAAAGTACGAAAAACAGTTATTAATGAAGTTTTGTTGTTCTTATGGTTTCTCTCTCTCTCTCTATGAATCACAGTTTATTTACAATTGTACTGGTAGTAGTGGTTGGTTTAACAATGTGTTGTGGAATGTTTTGTTTAAATTTATGCTTGCGGTGAATATTTTTGTTTCATACGTAAATATGGAGAGCGCGCGTCTGGTTTAAAATTTTAATATAAAATTTAACAAATACTAGGATATGTTTTATTGTGAGGTTATGTTTAAAAAAAACTTTATTTTATTTTCTTATTGTAATTAATTTAATAATGACTGATGCTTGTATTTTGTTTTAAAAGTTCGTTTCCTTTTTTATTTTTATTTGTCTACGGCAGGTACATATAGTTGTTATTGTTGTTTGTTTCAATATTTAGCACTCAATTCATTTTAATTTTTTTTTGAGTTTGAAGTTTAAAGTTGTTGCATAAATTTTCCATTTATATTTTCATTTTCATTGCGTTAAATTTAGTGTTAAAAAGAAGAAGCAGCAGCAGAAGCAGCCAGATGTGTTACACGCAGCAACACGCAGAATGGCAGAAATACGAAAATGAAAGAAAATCCGTCAAAATGATTTCATTCTTCTGCTTGTGTTAAACCTTTCTTTTGTACATCTTTTTTTGTTGTGTTTCTTTAACGTTTTATGTAAATTTTATTCTATTTTTTATCATCTATTTTAAGTCTTTTCACACACCACCACCACCACCGGGGTACTACTTTGAAAACGAAAGAAGGTTGCTTTGTTTTTTTGTTGTAATACAGCTTCGTATTAAATTTTTCTTCTCTCTCTCTCTCTCTTTCTTAATTTAAATTCATGATAAAATTTATATCACTCATACGCTTCGTTGGCCTTTCAGCATTATTTTTTTTACTACACACGTCAGCTTTACTTAGGATTTTAATAATATTTTCATTAATTTTTTTTAATTTTTTTTTTCTTTTTAATTATTTATATTTTTAATTTTTTTTTTAAATTATTTTTTTAATTTTTTAAATCTTTAAACCTTTAAGAACACAAGAATTATTAGAGAAAAATTAAAAACAAAAATTATTTTCACTTCTTTTAAATTGTTGTCGTAACATTAATGGTCTGCTTACGACCAGCGTTTAATTGAAAATGTTATTTCATGCCAGTTGACATATTTCCAAAGTGCTGCCGTGTTCCCATCCATACCACATACATACAACAAATTAAAAGAGGTGAATAAATATATTCTTCCAATTCCTCTGTTTCTGTTTCTATTTTATTTCATTTCATTTCTTTTTTTTGTTATTTTCTTTCGATTTCTTTTATTAGTTTCGCTTTTTTTATTTACCAACAAATCAAATTGTTTATTAGAAATATACGTGCATTCTTCTTTTAGTTCTCTTTTTCACTTTTATTCAATTCAATTATTTGGTTGTTTGGTTCCACTGTATGTGTCTGTTGTTTGGTTAATTCTTATTTCACATCACAATTTCAAATGTTTGGAATATTTATTAACCCTTTAACAAGAGCTCGATATAATATTTGCACCATCTGCGTAACACGTTTAATTGTTTTTCTATTTTATTTTCTTTCCTTTCTTATATCCATTAGCGAGATGTTTAATCATTCGTTTGTGTATACATACGTATTTATAAAGGTGTTGGAAATGTTTGCCAACAATATTTACTTATTGTTTCATAGAATAAACAATAAACAAAAAAATTAAAAATTTTTATAACAAAATAGAATGCATATACCATATGTACACAGAACAAAAGTGAAGAAGGAGGATATAGAGCGTACGTAATCGTCATAGAATTATTTGATACACACTTGAAAGCTTTGTATTGGAATTAAATCTTGATATGAATTTATCTCAAAACACACTATTGACATGGATTACTTACTTGCTAAATTGGTCATTTCGACCCATTAGTCGGGATTACGACTTAGCTTCACACCAGAGATCAGCAATGAATCGCTTTTTCGCTACTCATGAGTACTCATGCAATTTTGAGTATGAGTGAGCCAACAGTATTCAAATTCAACTACTCTGACTCATTCGTACTCAGTACAACATTGATTTATAAGTACAAGTTGCAATGAGTATGAGTACAACGTTGACATCAAACTCATAACATTTGATTAATACGCCTACTCATTCAGATTCATAAATTTAGAAAAATACTTATAATACTCATAAATGACTCAATGATTCGAATCATTCGTCAAAATTTACAGTCTTAGTTGTTGCTGCATTTACAAAGAAAGAAGAAACAAAAAAGACAAAGACAGCAAATAGAGCAAACACACAACCTTCTTGTGAGTATTGTAGTGTTCGTGCGCTAATCATACTTATTTTGTGATTCGTGTACACGATGAGTCATTGAGAGTCGAAATCAATAACATCATGCGTATTGTTAAGTACGAGTACCATGAGTATTTCAAACTTTAAATATGAGTAGTATGAGTATGACATTAAAATAAGTATGAATGCGTATAAGTATCAGAATTTATAAGTATGATTCGAATCTACTCATCGTTTTGAATACTCATTGCTGACCTCTGCTTCATACACCACTTTGTTGTGTGTGTTAATTATATACATGAGTAGTGGGACCTACAGTTCAAAGTCGACTCTCAGAAGACAATCAGAAGACAGCTGAGAGAATTTCGCTGAAGATTTATTTTTTCAGATTTCGTTTCGTTCGAAATGTCAGACTTTTGGTTTGAAAAAACGGCCTCATTTCTAATAAGCCAACACTCTACCTACTATACTATGGCACCTTGACAGGGTATTCTATGAATAAAATTGTTTAAAAGTAGGAAATAAATCCAATTTCTCACTGAAATAACGAAAGGCTAATAAAATATGGAAAATAATTGATTGGAAATAATATAATTCGTTAGGTGAACAATTAAGATATTTTATCAGACCTTTGTAACCTGAAATGTACATACTTTTGGGAATTTCGTTATAACACATCTGCTTACTTATCGATGATTTCAATCACCACACCCGTATGATAGAGAAAGATAATTGAAAGCCAAAGAAAAAAAGGCAATTTATAATTTCTTTGGATTATAAAAAATGTTTTCTTACGTTCTATGTGTAGCTTTATAAATTTATCCATGTGGTTCGAAAAAATTTTGATAATTTACTGCAGCACAATTCACTCATTTATAAAAATTTGTTCGGATAATTAAAGCTGTCAGAAAACATAAAATTTTACATGATTTGTAAGGGCAAATCCATTCAACTCTGAGTGAAAAATATAACCTACGGCAACTTTTTTCTAGTTTTTCCAAACAAAATATACAATTAAACCAAATCGGGTTGAGAGTTGTTGGCAAAAAAATAATTTTTCCCTCTCAAGAAAGGAGCTGTCATACTAAATATAAAGACTAACTGGACTAATATGAAGTCGCCGTAGTCTAGTAGGTAGTGTGTTGGCTTATTAGACGTAAAGCCAGGGTCCAAAAGCCATGTCAGACATCTCTAACAAAACGAAAAATGAAAAAATATTTCTTCGCCGACTTCCTCTCAGCAGATTTCTAGCAAAAACTCTGCAAGTAAATAAAATTGCCATGAAAAGTTTCTCAAAAATCTGTTCGGAGTCGACTTTAAACTGTAGGCCTAGACACTCATTTTAATTAACACGCACAACATAAGTGGTGTGAGAAACTAGGTCGTAATCCTGACTGAAGGGCCCAACTATGTATGTATACATGACCAACTATGTATGTATATATTCAAGGTGAAATGGCTAATTAATCTGAATTTTTATTATGTCATAGGGTGGACCATCTATAGGTTTAAGTTTGATCCGTCGGTTATTTCGAATCTGACAATACTTATGTCATTCTATTCTATGACAAAATTTAGTATATTATCTCCACTGAACGTAATGAATCGTTTTACGATTGAGTAACGTTGGGATTTATTGGGCCAATTAGTAACTGCACAATGATGTCGAAGTTGCCAAAAAAAATCATCTTTCCTGATGAAGCTTATTTCCTTATCTTAAGTTATTATAATTTATAGGTTATTAATTAATTTTTACTCCGTAGACTAGGAGCTAGTGTGTTAGCTTATTAGACATAAAGCCAGGGTTCAAGCCCCAGGCCAGACATCAAAACAGAATACAAAAAGTATTTCTTCGGCGACTGCCTCTCAGCAGATTTCTGGCAAAAACTCTGATAGTAAATAAAATTGCCATGGAAAAGTTTCTCAAAAATCTGTCGTTTGGAGTCGACTTTAAACTGTAGGTTCCACCAATCATGTATAAAATTAACACACACAACATAAGTGGATTGAGAAACTAGGTCGTAATCCTGACTGAAGGGTTGTAATGGCCAATTGTGTATGTATGTATGTAATTAATTTTTACAAGTTGGTATTAATTATAGATTTTTTCTCACATTATTAGCTTTGTGAGGATCAATCTTGCGGCGGTAGATGTCAAAACCGAGCATGAAGTTTCAGCGGAGGCATCATTGGCATCAATTCATCCAATTGAATTGGAAGTTTACTATCCAAGGAATACTGTTTTAACAATTATCAATGCAGAGTAGACATCATAATGTTATAATAAAACTAAATAATAAATTACATTTTACTATTGTTATCAATTTTTCCCATATCTAACCATTTGGTGTTATCATACTCCAGAATATATTTTTCAATCTCAATATTCACACAAAATGTTTTCTATATTTGACAATTAAGTCGTCTTCTTGATTTCTTTCGTCTTAATATTTACATTTTATAGAGAATTGTTTACAAATGTATTTACTTTAATTGACTGAAATGGAAATCATGAAATGATAAAAATCCTGAGAACACTTGTTAATTTCGTCAAGATAAACAATCCACAACAAAGCTGATATGAGTATACGTGAGAGCACTTGTGAGTACTTTTAGCTGAGACGTATGAATATATTTGCCAGGATTATGGATTTTATGAATATAAATTTGTATGTGTGATAGTTTATAAATAAAATCCCATAAAATAAGCACGTTAACAAATAAAAAAATCTCATCATAAAAATCCTTCTTTATTGTGTTTGTACACTTTTTGCACCGTATCAAACGTATGAATTTTTTTTCTTTTTATTCGTTTAAGTAAAGTGCACGTATGTATGTATGTACGTGTAATACAATTATGAAATGATTGTAAATAAGAAATAATGGAAAAAATATATTATTACATGCACATACATATGTATATACCATATATGTATGTACACTGAGTGTCAAAAAAATCTACACACTGTGGATAAAATCTAACAATCACCAAACTCAACTTAAACCACTTAAGGAGAGTGTCTGAAAAAATTTGGTAATATTTCGAAATTTTTTGTAATTTTTTTTTGGTTTCAATTTTAAAAACTAGCAATAAAAACCATTTTAAAATAAAAATAACGGTAATTTAAAAATGTATATTTTTCTTTGAATGTACAATTTCTTTTGACGCTCACTGTATATATATCTATTTATTGTTTCTTATAGCAACAACAACAACAAAATAATTGAATCATCATATTATTATTAACTATTCAAAATACTTTCATACATCAACCAAAAACAAAATCCCAAGTATCAAACTTTTTTTTGTCCAATCCACAAAAAGGAAAGTTTTCTGTCTCTTTTCATTTTCTTGTTTGGGTTTCGCAGGACAACATGTCACATAATTTTGACATTTTGTGTTTTCATTTTTTTGGTATTTATTTAAGGGAACATATTTTATATTTATAGCAGTAGCCAGCTACTGTTCTTGATTTTGTGAAGTGTTTTGAGGCGGTAATAAGAGCCCCCCCTCAGAATATCGTAAGTAAATGCGTATAAATAAATTGAATTTTTAAATTACTTGTACACTCGACAAAATTTTCTCTTTAATTGAATATAAACAATATTATTATTGGTTTTTATTCCTTCAAGAAACGTTCTTCTAATTATTTTCTTTGCTTGGTTTCAGTTTGATTAATTCATTCTTCAATAAAGGCGCAGATTGGTCTCCTATAGCAGCTCCTTTTTTCGTCTTAGTTTTCAAGATTAACTTCTATATTATCAGCTATTTTATCCCAAGCTTTAACGGTGCTTTTCCTTTTATTAAAAATTTTTTAACCTGGTTTTACACATTCTATAAAAGCGTCTTTGAAATTTTTTCATATAATAAAGGATTTGTGGTCTTGAAAGTATGTGTTGAAGTCGCCTAGTTATTCCAGAAGGTAGTCTAGTGACTTATTAGACGTGAGCTTACAATTCAACCGCTGGCTCAGATATCCAACAAAATGTAATTTATATAAATATAATATAATATAATATATAATATAAATATTTTTCTAGCAAAAACTCTTAGAACAAAAAAATTGCCATGAAAAGTTTTTCAAAAAAAACTGTCGTTCGGAATCAACTTTAAACTGTAAGTCCCGCCACTCAAGTATAAAATTAACACACACAAAATAAATGGTGTGAGAAGCGAAGTCACAATCCTGACTGAAGAGTTATGATCATCAATTACACAGCCCTGCATGGGTTTTGCAAATAAGATGGCTTTAGGTGTTTCCGAAGGCATTTTGTGTGCTAAACACGAATCTGGGTTCAAAAACTTTGCATCACGTAAGGTTTTCGAGAAAAACTTAGTTGAAACCCCTAAAAATAGGGGTTTTGGCTATTTTTGAAAAATTTTCGGGCTAAACGCTGACGTGCTAGAAACATCGCTATTTTCAGAAATTGATAATTGATCTTTGCTCTTTAAAATTAGCACAAAGCCACATATTTTGCATGCACCCTTAAAGTAGAGGGTGGGTTTATGTCAAGAGGTGCAAGAGAAAAAGAAACACATTACTGAGGTCCTTAAAAATTAATCAGATTTACTTGAAAATAGTTACTCAGGGGTTTTTGGGGTCACTGATTACAGATCTTCATTCAGATTTAAAATATTCAAAATGGCGGATGCAATATGGTTTGATTAATTTTTATAAACGTCGACCGCCATTTTGAATTTTTTAAATCTGAATGAAGATCTGTAATCAGTGACCCCAAAAACCCTCTACACCTTGATATATTTCTATGATTTATTTTATGATTGTAAAGGACATATATAGTTGCCGTAGCCCAGTGTGTTGTTGGCTTATTAGACTAGAGCCCGTAGTTCAACTTCTGGCTCAAACATCTTGAACAAAACGAAATATAAAAAAATATTTCTTTCGGAGACTTCAGACAAAAACTCTAAGAGTAATTAAAATTGCCATGAAATCATTCTAAAATCTTATAGGTCGGAGATGATATCGAACAATAGTTTCCGCCACTTATGGATAAAATTAACATTACTTGCCTACATACTAGGTCTATGAACTATAATTCCAAATTTTTTGATAAAATTGTTATTTTAGTTACAACTTTATAGTTGACAGGCTCGTTCTGCCCCACCAGGGTTATTGCAGAAGTTGCCATGATGTAAAGGAAACAGAATCGGTGCAATACCTTTTGTGTGCGTGTCCTGCTCTTCAGAACAGACGTCATCGGTTTTGGGTGACAGAAAGTATGAAGATCTGGCGAATGTGAAACTAAGGTAACTGGCCGGTTTTATTCGGAGCTCGGGGGTCGTTCAAACCCATCACCAAAGGATTATGACAAGGACTTACATCACCCTAGGTAACACCATATGGGCCTCCGAGTGAACTTGTTTGTACCGGAAACCTAACCTAAACTACAGCATTGTAACGAAGACAGGTTCTGATTTTGTTTGAAATAAAATGACCGCCACGGCTGTGATGACAGGCCATTAGTCTTTTCATGAAATTTTCCATGATTTTATCACAGATATATGGCTTGATGTTGGTTTTGAACTCAACAATTGTTTCTGGCTTATTCGCGTGATATTAAGTTTCCAGAAAACCCCCCCCCAAAAAAAAAGATCCCACAGCGTGCAATCTCATGAGCATTTTAGCCAGTTGACATCAAGTATGCCAAAAAAGATTTCAACGTTTATCCTTGATTTAAAGACTATTCTCTCCTTAGATATGACAACAGGATGAGAACAGAAAACGGCAGTTAGAGCGAAAAATATTATTCAATGATATTGATATATTGATGGTGGGATCACTTGAAAGTCCGGGGCATAACCAAAATTCTTTCTCCTTTTTTAGAGCTTATAAAATCCCTTTTTAAATTAAAAGCTGGTAAGGAAATACTTCATAGGTGGCTGTATTTTGGTGTGGTGGATTAAAGTGTTTCACATACTCTTTCTATTTATTTACAAAAAACACTAGCACAGAAAGTCAGGATTACGACCTAGCTTCTAACACCATATATATTGTGAGTGTTACTTTTACACATGAGTGGCGTTACCTACAGTTTAAAGTCGACTTCGAACAGCAGATTCTTGAAAATCTTTTTCATGGCATTTCATTTTATTTACTCACAGAGTTTTTACCAGAAATCTGCTGTACTCTACTGTCTTCTTTCTATAATTTGGATTCCTGCCGCCCCTCTTAATACCTCTTAATCTTTGCAACTGAACCGAAGAAAGCTAAATGTTTCTTTAAACTTAACAACGTACGTATTGCAAAAATATTAAAAAACATTTTCTTTAAGTGTTTTCATGTGTTAAAGAAGTATGTATGTTATACTACAAGGACATTCATTTCTATCGACAGTTATCGATTAACGATTAACAGCCGCGTTCTCAGCTGAAATAGTTTGAATTATAATTAAAGGATTCGCTTTTATTCCAACACTTCAACGATATGATAAATTTAATTTGAAATTAATTGCCATTTGTGAGGAGACCGTTTTTAATATTATTTAATTAGTGGTTCATGTGACCTTTGCAAAGTAAATTGATGGCGACTATGGTAACACTATTAATTAGAAAGTTAAGGGAAATTTCTATTTAGAAAGAGAGAATGATTTAGAGAATGTTTTAGAAAATCTTTGGATATTTATTCATAAACAAACTTTAAAGCAATTGCACTTTTTTTAATATAAGTTGTGGGAAGTTAAGGATTTAAATCGTCTTTTCACACAGGATTATAAATATAACACAGAATATCTCTAATAATTTAGTCCAAAATGTAGGTTGTATGTATGTGCTGTTGTAGTATTTTTATTTTTTAAATTTTAATCATAAAAAAACTTTTGTAATCTATTTTCTACAAAATCATTGAAATCCTCGGAAATATATCTAAAAGTTATGAAGTAATATTTAATTCTATTTGAAGAAGTCTTCGTAGGTCATTAACATTTTCTCTGTTGTAAGGTGATGGCTAAATTCAATGTGCGCC
The DNA here is from genome assembly GCA_932273835.1 of Sarcophaga variegata. Lineage (NCBI taxonomy): Eukaryota > Metazoa > Arthropoda > Insecta > Diptera > Sarcophagidae > Sarcophaga > Sarcophaga variegata. Next base: position 87,039,627 of record OW026361.1, read on the forward strand.
TGAATAATTTGAGAAAGTTCAGCTCTCAGTTCAGATTATCAGCTCAAAGAGTTTGGAAAATGGTACAGCCACTGATAACTCATAACTTCAACTGCATTAGCCTAGCCATTTATGATTGAGCCTAACATATATACATAATTGGTATTTCCAACCCTTCATTCAGGATTACGACCTCGTTTCTCACACCACTTACGTTGTGTGTGTTAATTTTATACATGAGTGGCGAGGCCTACAAGTTAAAGTCAACTCCGAACAACAGATTTCTGAAAAATTTTTATTTTTATATGTTTTTAGAGTTTTTGTCGGAAATCTGCTGAGAGGAAGTAATCGAAAAACCGTGGTCATCGTGACCTCAGGTTGGAACCGTGGCCTCACGTCTAATAAACCAACACACTGCCTACTAGACTACTTTAAATTCAGCTTCAGATAATTGGCTTGGAATTTAATTTTTGTATACCATTTTGTTTTTTATGTTACCACGTTCTTTATTTTCGAACCATCGCGTTCCATCTATACACGTATGTATTGTCTGCCATTTGATTTCGCAAATTAGTGCCACTGTATTAGCAACGAACTGCCTTTCTTCGGAGACTCAGTCGGCCCATTTAAATAACCATTCGGAAGGAAAAACAGTAAATTTAAAGGACAAAACCTTGAACAAAAGAATCGAATCAAATGTTGACAAAGGAAGAGAAAAAAGAAAAATGTAAAGAGAGAACAGAAAAGAGTGGTAATAAAAATAAGAAAGGAGGAAAAGAAATAAAAGAAAAATAATAGATGTCTCTCATCTATTATGTACCCGGTAACATCATGTAAGATAAATACTGATTCGTAAGCTTAAGGACTACCTAAGGCTCTTCTATACTTATCCGTTTCACTTCAGACAAGAACTTCGACATACAAAATAATCGACTGTTACTTCTGTATCTTCACATAAGTTTCAGAAATTAGAGATATTGTTGTTCCTTCTGTTGATTCGGTATTTAAAAGAGTTTTCTCTTTGTAGTCGCCGTAGTCGTCTTATTAGGTGTGCGGCCACGGTTCAAACCTCAGCTCAGACAATCTTTAACAAAACGAATTATTAGACAATATTTCTTCGGCGACTATCTCAGCAAAAGCTCTAAGAGTAAATAAAAAATTGCCATGAAAACGTTTCTTAAAAATCTGCTGTTCGGAGCCACCTTTAAACTATAGGTCTCGCCACTCATATATAAAATTAACACACGCAACATGGGTATCAATTCCGTCCTACTCATGCTTAAGACGAGTTTCGTGTTTATGTAAATTTGAGCTTTGGCCATAAGGTTCTTTCGACCCTACAATCTCTCTGAAGTCGTCGTAGTCTAGTAGGTAGTGTGTTGGCTTATTAGACGTAAAGCCAGGGTTCGAGCCCCAGCCGAGACAAAAAGTATTTCTTCGGCGACTTCCTCTCGGCAGATTTCTGGCAAAAACTCTAAGAGTAAATAAAATTGCCATGAAAAAGTTTCTCAAAAATCTGTCGTTCTGAGTCGACTTTAAACTGTAGGTCCCGCCATTCATGTATAAAAATTAACACGCACAACATAAGTGGTGTGAGAAACTAGGACGTTGTACAATGGGTCAATTCGACCTCTGGGTACTGTACTTGTCTTAATTGACAAGTACACGTCCTCTACCCTAACCACACCTAACACTACAATCTACAGACAATTGGTGTATGAATGGAACCTTTTTTTGCAAATATCCTAAAGAAGAAGCTTAACGGTGGCTTTATCGCTCTCTCTTCTATCGTTACTTTTAAATATGATTCGGAGATTTCCAGTTTATATGCAACTTTGTTGCCAGTAACGACACAATGACCGTGTACCCTGTTTAAACTAATTCCCCTGACACAGAGACGTTAAGCAATCTGTTACACTCCCACACCAAAAGTGAACTAAAAGCCTTTAGTGAAGCCTAATTAAAAACATGAATTTTACTTTTGGAGTCTTCGATATACGGTTCCTTAACAATCCCTAGAATTTCCGTCTGAAAGACTACAATTTGCTGGAGCACTTTGGGATCACTTGACATTATTTTCAAGATGAAGGCTTTAGCTCATGAAGGTATAAAGAAAGTCTTACAATTTACTTCCACACCCAATAATAAATCACTAAATAAACTAACTAAACCAGGACGAAACTAAGGAATCATTATTGTATTAACGAACGTATTATTTTTGGTAATCCTTTGCTCGTTGTATGGTAGTTGTTTTTGTAGAGTTAAGTTTAAACCTCCTGTTGTTTTTGCTGTTTTTAGGTTATGAAATATTGTATTTAGTCAAGTCCCTTTTGCCCTATATTACTCTCAAAGATGATTGTTGGCTGGCATAAGTACATTTTGATGTTACCATCAGAAAGTGTGTCATACGGACACTGTTTTGCTACTTTCCACTTCAAACCACAACATTTCCGAAATGAAATATTTTGTTTTCATTTCCTCAACATTTAAAACTTTTCGGGGTGTAGGTTATTAAAAATATTTAACGTTTTGATTTCCCCCCTTAAGACGCTTTGGTATCGTTTCTGGAGTCAGTTACAAAGAATTGTTTGGTTTACTACGGATAAGTGTTTGTGTAGAACATTATCCCTTTGAATATTTAATAATTTTGATCAAAGCTTTGTGAAGTTACTTATTTATGAATAAATCTCCTCGTACAATATTTCAAGCCAACTTTTATTTTCATTCAAATAATTTTCAAGAAAGTTTCAAAGTTTGTTTTTGTTATTTAAGGAAATGAATTTGCGAGTGTATTTGTACGTGTATGTGTATGCATCATTCGTATCAAAATATAAATATTTGCTATCCCGTTTGATGGTTTGTCTACCAAACTCGTTGTTGAAAGGCAACAAAAATGATGATATTAAGGTATTTGAGAAAAAGTAATTAAATAAAATCTACAAAAAATTAAAACTTTTGCCTGAATTCGGTTTTTAAAATTCTAAAAGGAAATCAAAACCAAATCAGTTGTTGGCATATATAACAAGCAATAATGATTAATTAATTAATGATTAAAGTTCCATCAAACCTTTGTGAAATCTGTCTTTAAGATAGTATACCATATTTTTGTAATGACAAGATAAGATTCACATACATTACTGGAATCAAAACTTTCCCTTAAATACCGCAATTAAGGTCCCCTACTTTCGGTATCCAAATGATCTCAGGCCTAATAGTCTAACATCATTTGTTTTAAAAACCCTGAAAAGGATTATGGACCTCGAAATAAGATTCAAGCACCTTCCCGCAGTTGCCAGTGGTATTCAACATGCCTACACTAGGGGCAGGTCCACTAGGGGCAGGACTATATATTAACATTGAAAAATATCTGACTTATAAAATTTATTACCAATCCGTTTTCGTTGAAAATCTTTATAATTGTCTGACAACTTTCCTCGATTTTAAGACGGTATTTTGCATTGGTTAAAAAATTTCTGAAATTTGTTAACCGTATGTATACTTTAGTAACTGCGTGTATGTTGTGTGAGAAACTAGGACTTTGTACAATGGGTCAATTCGACCTCCGGGTACTGTACTTGTCTTAATTGACAAGTACACGTCCTCTAACCTAACCTAACATAATCGGTGTAAATGCTGGTCTCAAATCCAGTACAATACAAGCCCAAATTATTCAAATAAAAGGCTCTTTAATGTACATCAACAATAGTGCTTCTGTTTCTAATGTTTCACAAAAATTTCAAAATTAACAAACAGTCTTGAGAAGGATACGTAAACAGGATATTGCTTCTGGTTGTTTTAGAATTTTTCTATTTCATGTAGATATTGTTCTTTGGCCCTCAAGGCAAATTAATTTCCTTTTAAAAACAAATTTTAAGAAAACATTAAAGGGACTATTTTGAAAATAGACTTGTTGTTGTTGTCTTTCCAAAGAAGTAAATAAAAAAAAGAAGGGAATGACTGCGAAACTGTCACAACTAACAGAAGGCATACTAAGTATGGCATCATTATTGTTTTGAAAACTTAAAGGACAGAGCGTTTATTCTATGCTAATGTCACCATCACTACCACTACCACTACAAACAAAAAGAAGAAAACATTTTTATTTTAATTTAAAACATGTTTTAACAACAATCATGTTGTGTAAGTAGAGTAAGTATGTGTGTCATTTTGTTTAAATGTATATGAATATTAAAATACTCACATATGCACCAATACATGTGCATACCATATATATAGACAAACATAAGATACCATAGAGATAATATTTATAACGGAACAACAACAAAAGTTTTGAAAACTTTTTTTTTACTTGACAACTTTTTCTTTGTACACATGAACAGACACATCAGCTAGAAAAAACGAAATTTTCTGCAAAGTTTACAAGAGAGAGAGGGAGAGAAAGAGAGAAGGAGAATGTATACATACATAAACAAACTTACAATTACAAGCACACATAATTTATGGTAACCTTGGCATAGAACAGTTTTGTTTTCTTTCGTTATTTTTCCTGTGCTAAACACAGAAGAGAACAGAATAAATTAAAAAATATTTTGTTTTTCTTTTTTCAATATTGTACTTATCGTTGTTGTTGTTGAACAATTTTAAAGTCTCTCTGCATATTTTTAAAGCAACAACTTTATTCTCTAAAGTCAACAACAAAAAATATTCTCTCGAAGCTCAATTTAAATGCAAAATATTAAAAGGTTTCAAACGATTACCCTGTTAGTTGTTGTTGTTGTTGTTGTTATTATTATTTTTGTAATTTAAAAAATTTAATTATTTTTGCTCTTCAGGGTACATATATTTTTTTTAATTTAACAAACACAGCAGGAAGTTTTAAATTGTTATGCCCGTAGTTGTCTCTCTAACCTTCTAATCAAAAGTACAGTCAGAAAGTGTTTGAAAACAATTCAAAGAAATTTCATAGATTTGTTACCTTTAACCTTTGAACAAACTCTACTGTTTCCGTTTCCTGTTTGCAGATTAAATTCTAATGTTTACTTAGAACTTAAGATACTTAAGTTAAATTCAGTCTAAAACAGTTGGTTCTTAATGTCGAACAAATTATTACTCATACAACCTAACAGATGAATAAATTTTTGAGAAAAAATGGCGGCAAATTCTAGTTGAGCTTGATTGACTGTAGCTTTCCTACTTGTTTTACAAGTTAATGGAAAAATTCAACCGTGTGCCAAACATGTGTAGGGGAAATATGTAAGTGTGCGTTAAGGATACAAATAAACTGATGAAAGGAAAACAGGTCAAACCAATTTAATACGTTTTATTTTTTGCACAGATGGATGGTTAATATGATATGAGTCGTTTATTTTGAAAGTGGTTTAAGTCCATTTTTAAAAAAATTTAGTTAATGATAACAATAATCACAATCCTATATAATCTTTTTTTTATAAACAATTTAAGTCTAGTATCATTAAAATCGCTATGATTTGGGGCATTTGAAAATTAGCTAGTTAACGAAATACATAAAAATTTATTTTGAAACTAGTTTAATATAAAATTGGCAGTAACATGGTTGAAAATTGTGCAATCGGCAGAAAATAATGCAGATATTATTGACCACATGTTATTACTATCAGGACATTCATTTTTGCCAAATGATAGTGATTTTAGAGTGATAGAAATGGCTTTGAGAAAAAATAATTTAATGCAATGTCCCCCAGGTTTACTATAAAAGCAACTTAATACCAGTTAACAATATTTTTGAAACAGTTCAAACGCAAACCCTTAAATATCTCAATATAAGAAAAAATGGACTTAAACCACTTTCAAAATAAATGGCTCATATGTATGTATGTATTTATTTTTAACGTAATTTATACATCACACAAGAGGAAACCAAAATATGTGGATCTTGCTCCATGAAACATATGGACGGTAAATATATCCTTAAGGGGTATTGAAGTCCCCATAGCCTAGTAGATAGTGTGTTGGCTTATTAGACGTATGGCAGCGGTTCAAACCGTCATTTCTTTCTCGACTTCTATCAGCAGATTTCTTCCAAATACTCTGAAAGTAAATAAAAATGCTATGAAAAGTTGCTTAAAAATCAGTCTTTCGGAGTAGACTTTAAACTGTAGATCCCGCCACTCGTGTATAAAATTAACGCACACAACATAAGTGACGTGAAAAGCTAGGTCGTAATGTTAACTAAAGGATTGTAATGACCAATTATGTACGTATTGCATTTAATTCAAAATTTTTTAGTTAGAATTTCTTTGTTATTAAAACTTGACTGCTTCAGAGAGGACTTTTTTCATGTGAATTTCAATTTAATTTCGATTTATGAAATAGCACTATGCGACAAAATACAGAATATATTTGTCCAATTTTATCAAACGAAGTGTCAAACTCTTGACAAGAGAATGCACTTTAAGAATGTCTCCACTTATTCATAGTTTGTAATTAAATTTTGCAATTAAGAATGGCCAAACTGGAAAAAATAAGAAAGAAAATAATGTTTTCCAAATTTACCCCATCAAAACTCATAACATATATGTAAGTTTGAACAAAATGTTTATGTATACCGTTTTAAAGGCTAATCTCTCTCCTTTCTAAAAAACTTTGGATTTTTAAAATAGGTTCAAACATATTTGTGTAAAGATAAAAAAACCGTTTTTGTCAAATAAAACAATTTTGGAGGATTCGAGAAAAATAAAAAAAGTATTTTTGAGTTCTACAAAACCTAGTGAATAACTTAAACTATGTAGTTACTCGGGTGTATTTTCACTGTCGAGCCGTGTAGTTTGTCCCTTAAAAGAATAAGTCTCATAAAAGAAACCAGCCAGATTTTAAAATAAATTTTGCTACTGCAGAAATATAATCCTTGTGATGCAGACTTCAGTCAAGGATTACAGAAATTAATAGATCAAGAACCGCCTCCTTTTCATGACACTGATACATGAGGTAAAAGACAGTATCCTTTATAGGTAGGTATCGCAATAGTGCAATGTATGGACATGTGATTTAATAATAGAAGACAATTAATTTCCTTCTTATTCATATCAGTTCAGAAGAGTAATGTGTTATCGAGCGTACCTTTCTGCTGCCATCGAAGTCGGAACTCCCTGTAAAAAAATCGAAGAATATTTAGTTTAACTGAGGAATTCGGAACTATTACGACCAGTAAAAGTCGGTAGTTGTAAGCTCTGTACTAGCTCTGGCCAAAAAATCAGCATTGTAACCCAATGAAAAGGGACTTAATCACAGAATCGATCGATGGCATAGTAATCCGTAATTCTACACATTGAGCAAAATCTAATTTTCTTATGAAAAAAAGGGGGATAAGAAATTTCAATTAATTGTTGTTCGATTGTTAGTCAGTTGATGGCGAGATGGTATTAAAGACGGCAACTGATAACCAACATTTCATTTGTAAAAGAAAAAGTCCTCGACAACTACAAAATTTATGGATGCCAACTGGCAGAGCATTAAACAAAACAGCCATGCTTTCAAACTATAGTGTGGGGTCATCTATCGATTATATTTGATCCATGAGTTATTCCGAATCTGGCCTTACTTATGTCATTATATTCTGTCACAAAATTCAGTATATTATCTCCACTGAACGTAATGAATCTATTTACGCTAGAGCAACTTTGGGATTTTTTGGGCCAACGAGAAACTGCACGATGATGTCGATTTTGCCAAAAAATAAACCATCTTTTCGGATGAAGCTCATTGGTGGATACGTTAATAAGCAAAATCCGTATTTGGGGCGCAGAAAACCCACACGTGGGCTTACAGAAGCCAATGCACTCATTACGGGAGACTGTTTAGTGCGGCTTGTAGATAGGAGGCATCATTAGCCCATATTCCTTTGAAAATGAGGACGGCGCAACCACTACGCTCAATGGAGACACACATCGCGTCATGATAACCGTTTGTTTTGTACGCGCTCTTCAGGGTATTAATGTGAACGATGTTTGGTTTCAACAGGATGCTGCAACTTGCCACACATCTCATGCCACAATCGATTTATTGCGGCAAACGTTTGATGGAACAAATGGTGATGTCAACTGGCCGCCAAGAAATTGAGATATGACCCCGTTGGACTATTTTCTGTGGAGAGCCGTTAAAGAAAAGTGTTATGCCGACAAATCAGAAACAATTGAGTATTTGAAGGTCAACAGCTCTGATGCCATTGCTGAGATACGACTGCATACACTCGAAAAAGTGCAACAAAATTGGTCCGATCGAATGAGGTGCTGTGAGGCCAGCCGCGACAGAAATTGTTCCATTTCTAACCGGAACAACTGTATTTCACAAAAAAAAAAATAATTTTGTCAAAATTTCAAACCGTTTTTGTTTTATTGCATTTTGAAATTTAAACTTTTAAATGCCTCACCCTATAAATGTAGCATTGCTTAAATGTATATTAAGCTCATAAGGGTCACGATTTCGTTTTTATTGTGTCAAGCTAACCTAACGTGTACCCAACATGTGGACCATAAAGCAATAAAATGTCGTCGTTACCTTAACAATGCAAATCTTTTTTCATATATTTTTAGTTTATTTTCCCCCTTTTTTTTGCAATAAAATAAAGGTCCTTTGTGTATTAGATTCATTGAGTTGTTGTTGTTGTTGTGGGTTTGAGTATTTGTGCAAATTCATTACACCTCTAGAGTAACAAAAATATGTATAGAAATTGCTTACGGTTTCATTGAAGCAAATACTGATTGACCTTAATTTTCTCGTTTTTTTTTTTTGTAATGTCATTGCTTTAGATCGTTCAATGGTGGTCGTTCATATAGCTGGCTGTCTGTATGATTGTCTACTTCATGGCAGGGTAAAGCGGGGTTAACAGAAATTGACTCTGTTACTGACCAACTTTATGCGCAAACAGTTGTATGACATTTAAGGTTGTCTCGATTCTTTTTACTAACACAATAAGGTGTTGTGCTCAACTAATTACACGTTGTAGATTTTATTGAGACAATGTATTACGAAAAATGAGGGGAGAGGACACTCAAACGAAAGGAAAATTAAAAATGTTATTGCCGCTAAAAGAATTATGATTACTGACATTAGAAATGCTTGTGATTTTTGTCATTAAAATTGTAACAATTCGTTTCTGGAATTAATTTTAATGGCTTTCACACAATAAATACAAATTAAATTATTTTTATAATTGAATTCCTAACCGTCCGTATAATAAAATAAATTAAATTAATTACAGGGTGTGTGGTATTGGAGTACTTGGTAATTTAAAATTATGAATTGAAGTCATAGAAATTTAATTCCTGTTTTTGTTTAATTTAATGTTGTAATCCCCGAATCCGCAGGAAAAGCTCCTTTTTATTCCATTAATTCTAAGCCACAGACTTTACAAATCAGGTCCTCTATCACAAGCCTTCTAATAATAAAAATAAATATTACAGTGAGCATCTATGTTATGATGGTTAAGGCAGAAACAACAAAATTTCAAAAACTAAAATTCAATTTGGTTTTGTATGATTATCTCTTAGTGCCGCATTAAGTGCCCTGAAAACCTGAGTTCAGACGATAAGTATTATGGCAATGGTTTGGCTATTTAATACACGTGTGTGCAGTTTTAAATACACGACTTTTAGAAGAACTGCCAGCATTGCCATCGACTAGATCCTGCGCAAATCTTTTAAATATAACTTACGTATTTGAAATATTCTTTAAAAAATTATCATTGTTTAGCTTTGCATTTAAAGGATTTATATGGGACAAGAACGATACATACCACTTACATTTTACTCTGACATTGCAAGGATAACGAAAGGAATATGGTAGCTCAGTGCACAAAATTTCAATTGAAGAAATGAAATCAAAATTGATTTTGATCCGCTAACCACAGGCATACAAAACATAACATGACATACATAATTGGTCATTACCTGACTGAAAGGTTAGTCAGGATTGCGACCTAGTTTCTTATGTTGTGTGTGTTAATTTTATACATGAGTGGCGGGACCTACAGTTTAACGTCGACTCCGAACGATAGATTTTTGAGAAACTTTTCATGGCAATTTTATTTGCTCCCAGAGTTTTTGCCAGAAATCTGCTGAGAGGAAGTCGCCGAAGAAATACTTTTTGTATTTTTATTTTGATGTCAGGCCTGTGGCTCGAAAATTGGCTTTACGTCTAATAAGTCGATCATTAATTGTGGCACAAAATCGTAATGCCCTTTCATACTGACTTTATTTTTTATTGTACACACTAAAGTATTGATTATTCTTCATTGCTTTAGTCAGGATTACAACCTAGATTCTCACATTGCCCATGTTATGTGTGTTAATTTTATGCTTAAGTGGCGGGACCTACAATTTGATGTCGACTGCGAACGATAAGATTTAAGAAGCTTTTCATTGTAATTATATTTACTCTCAGAGTTTTTAACAGAAGACTGCTGAGAGGAATTCGTAGAAGAAATATATTTTTTGGTCGAGATAAAGAAGCTGTGGCTTGAACACTCGCTTAGTAAGTCAACGCACTTTCTATTAAACTACGACTACAAATTTTTAAAATATTATCGGAGAATGCATTAAATATATTTTCACTACCTATACATACAAGAATGAACATTAAAAAATTTTTTTTGTTTCAAATTATGAAATTTAAACTTGAAAGTCAAATACTTTATCTTTCCCACATAAAGTTTTAAATTCTGACTCCTTTTGCCGTAGCGTGTGATTATGCTCTTTGAGAGTCTCCTTATTTTATTACTTTTTGTTTTTCGTTTATATTTTAAATCGTGTTTTTGATATGATTTTATTTTATTATTTACAGCATGTGGCCAAAATTTGTAATTTAGATTTGAACTTTTTTTTATTTTATTTCTCTGCCATGCAAATGGGCTGAAAGTTAGCCCTGGAATATCATTTAAAAGTGGAAAAAAACTTTTTCAATCTCAAAGGAGTTGTAAAGTAAACAAAAGTAAAATATTCTCTTTCCCATAAAAGCACAGAAATGTAAGAAAATTTTGGGAAAAAACTTGTAAAAAGGAATTAAAAATTGGGCACTTAAGAGAAAGAGAGACGACTTTGTGTTTTTAAAATTTTTTAAAGGAAATTTCAAATGCTAAACTACGCAACTTTATATCGAACCTCATAGGAAATGAAAATCCTTTTACAAAATAACAATTTTGCAGAAAAAAAATTATTTTAAAATTAAAAAACGTATTAAAATGTTCTCATTGTGAACTTGTACAGTATCAACGACTCAATAAAATTTGCCATTTTACCACGAACATGCATACATATATACATAATTGGCCATTACAACCCTTCAGTCAGGCTTACGGCCTAGCTTCTCACACCACTTATGTTGTGTGTGTTAATTTTATACATGAGTGGCGGGACCTACATTTGAAAGCTGACTCCGAACGACAGGTTTTTGAGTAACTTTTCATTGCAATTTTATTTACACTCAGAGTTTTTGCCAGAAATCTGCTGAGAGGAAGTCGCCGAAGAAATATTTTTTCATATTTCGTTTTGATGTCTGACCTGGGGTTTGAACCGTGGCCTTGCGTCTAATAAGCCAATACACTATCTACAAGACTACGGCGCCTACCACGAACAGAGATTGTAAATAATTCAATTTTATTATCAAAATGTGTGCTGCATTAGGAATATGCTTCTAAGCAAAGATTTTCTTCAGCGGCGAATCTTATACTTGGGCGCATGCTTAGAACCTGTGCTATATGCATTTCAAAAGGAAACACCAGGGGACTTATAGAGGCGGGGAGTTAAGTACATAGAACTGTTTTCTAAGATTCGTCACAGCAACAGGATGGGGGGGGGGAGATAATAGAAGAAATCCCTATACAGATTGAAGTAGTCTACTAGGTAGTGTGTAGGATTATTGGTTCCAACCTAAGATCAGACATCTCCAACAAAACAAAATTTGAGCAAATATTTCTTCTGCTACTTCCTTTCAGCAGATTCCTGGAAAAAACTCGGAGAGTAAAAAAAAGTCTAAAAGTTGTTTAAAGAAATCTGTTGGCTTTAAACTGTGGGTACCGCCGCTGATGTATAAAATTGTATTTGAATTGAATTGAATTGTGGCATAAAGTAGCATTGGACATGTCTTTTGTTTTTATTCAATATTTCGAATAAAATTCAATTACAAACTACCAATCAATTTATTTATCGTTTGAATAAATAAAATATTAACATCAGTAGCGTAAATGTATTTTATTTTTTAATTTATTTATGTTATGTATACATATATACATACATACAGTGGTGGCCTTATAATTAGAAACGACTTAGCAACATGTATGTTTGTTAATTTGTTTTACAGTTTTCACTGTGTACCTGAGGACGTCTTAAATACGTTTCTCAGATTGGGACAAATTAAACTTAGATTCGTCACTCCAAAGAAGTCTGTTCCAGAAACATCGTTCCTAATTATAAAGCCACCACTGTATGTATGTATATCTAGCATCTATGTCAGTGTTGCAAAATAGAAATTTTTAAATGGTACTGAACTATAACTGAAAGAGTGCATGTTTGCATCAAATGGTAATTTTATAAAAAAAAATATTTATTTATACTTAATACACGTACGGAATGGAATAGAAAAACTAACGACTTATTTATGTTTCTCATATAAAAAACAAAAGCAGTTAATTCGAAACGTAAAAGGCCCGTTTAGTCAAATCTAGACGGAACGTAACGGAATGTACGTTCATTTTAGCATATGTAGAGCAAATTAAATACTTACCGGAATTACATTACGATTTGGCAAGAGTTCTCATTGCATTCTAAAAACGAACGTACATTGCATGGACGTTTGGCTAAACGGGGCTTAAGACTAATTCTACCTTTAACATTATGCCGAACATGTTGCTAAACCGTTAAGCGTAGTTGAAAAGTGCAAATCGTAAAATATGTACTAATAAAAAAGTACTGAAAGCGTAGCGGGGATACAGTGGTATTTTTGAAATGCAAATGCAAATGCAAAAAAGTACTAAAGTACTGAATTCTTCAACAGATTCTATGTATTCAAAAATTCTGTTGAAAATATTTTAAAAAATTTTATATTCCAGTAATTTGGCAAAAAAAAAGCGCACAAAAAAAGCCATGCAAACGAATTAAATTTTATGGATAAAGAACATAAATTAAGCCGTTTAAAAAATCTGTTTTTCCTTTAAAGCGATTTTATATAACGCAAAATGAAAACAGAAAATAAATGAAAACTGGATAATGTTTCTTTCTCACAGAGATAATTATGAAAATAAAAACTTCAGAATATTTTTTTTTGTATTTATTTAGCATTTCGCAAGTGGCACACTGTGAACAAAAAGGATTAAACAAAAAATAACAGCCAATTAAAATTGTGCAAAAGACTTTTACAATATTTTTTTTTCATTCTCGTTTGTTTTTTAATTAAAAACGAAACACAATCTGCTGCCAACATGATTAAAATATTAAATTAATCTGCAGATCCAATATATATTTTTGCTTTAAAAAAGTTTACAAAACAAAAAATATTTTTTTTTCATAAAATTAAACGAATCTAATTTAAATAATTTATCATTGATTTTCTATATTTTTATGTTTTTTCTATAATTAGTGTTTCTAAAGAATACAGAAATCTATATTTGATTTGGTCACATGATTTAATTATGAATTTGAATAATTTGTTTTTAATTTGATTTCTTGGAAACCAATTTACAAATATATTGGCATTGACAGAATAAACACAGATTAATTTCATGGCAGCTATATTTTGCATAAATTAATTCAGTTATTTTTTTTTTCTTTTTTTTTTGAGTTATAGATTTGGTAGATTTTACATTCAACTTGAAATTAAACGACTAAGCTGGAGGGTATTCTTTTTAAGGCGTTCGATAACTTAAAGTCATAAAACAAGACAGAAATTATTTTATTTTTTAATTTGGTACATAATTTCACTTCATTTACTTTTTTAAACATGATTATGGCATACAATACATACATACATACATACATACATACATACACACATACATACATACATACATAATTGGCCTTTACAACCCTTTAGTCAATATTACGGCCTAGCTTCTCACACCAGTCATGCTGTGTGTATTAATTTTATACATGAGTCGCGGGACCTACAGTTTAAAATCGATTCCGAATGACAGATTTTTGAGAAACTTTTCCTAGCAATTTTATTTACTCTCTCAGAGTTTTTGCCAGAAATCTGCAGAGAGGAAGTCACCGAAGAAAAATATATTTTTCATACTTTCGTTTCGTTGTCTGACCTGGAATTTGAAAATTGGCTTTACGTCTAATAAGCCAACACACTATCTACAAGACTAGGACGACTTCATGGCATACAATACTCACGGTACAAATATGTTTAATACTTTTCCCCATAAATCTGTTCGTAAAGCGTCAATACATACAGTGAGCATCAAAAGAAATTGTACATTAAAAAAAATTATACATCTATAAATTACCGTTATTTTTATTTTATAATTATTTCATTGCAAAAAAAATTTACAAAAAATTTCAAATTTTTGTCAAATTTTTTTGGGCACTCTTCTTAATTGGTATACGTTGAGTTTGGTGATTGTTAGAATTTCATCCATAGTGTACAGTTACTTTTGACGCTCACTGTATATATATAATTGGTCATTACAATCCTTCAGTTAGGATTACAGCCCAGCTTTTCACATCACTTATGTTGTGTGTGTTAATTTTTTACATGAGTCGCGGGACCTACAGTTTAAAGTCGACTCCGAACGACAGATTCTTGAAAAACTTATTCATACGAAAAATATAATTTTGCCTCTAGTTACATAGAAAATATTTTGTATTTTTATTCTTCTTCTTGATTACTGACATTTACATAAACTGATAGTACGAAACTAATACAACTTTTAAAAACATATGAACAAAATCTGTATAAGTGTATCGGATTTTTATATGAAAATTATCAACAACAAGCATTCACGGTTGTATAGTCTTCCAACAATATAATGAATACAAGATACAAGGGCTTGTATGCGTTGGCCATATATTTTTCGTACGGAGAATTAATTAATTTACTTCTTCTTCCGTAATATTTTTAATTTTGTTGCTTGAAAATCATTTCTTATCACTTTTTGACGTTTGGAATACGAAATACACAATACAGCATAACATTGAACGTTCACAAACGAAGAGTGTATATACAGAATACACGATATAAAGTCGTGTGAATTGGCCAAATATTTCTAACTTGTTTAAAAATTTATAATATTGGATTTTAATTTGCCCTTAAAAAGAAATAAATTATTAACATCATAATCTTTATCGAATACGCATATTCTGTTCCAAAAAAAAAAATAACAAGGTAGTGTTTAAAAATAAACGTTAGACTGTATTTTAATTTGCATAAAAATATCTACAAATAAATTTTTTATGAAATTAATATTGTCAGTTTTTTTTAAGAACAACATTTATTTGCAAAAAAAAATAAGATTCCAACGAGTGTTTACTATTAGTTTAAAAAAATTTCGGTTACTAAATTAGACCAAAAATTGAACGCCATTATTCCATCAGTATTGAACTCCTAACAATATCTCAATGAAGAACTAATCTTATTGCTTAATTTTATTTATTTATTTATTTTATTTGTTTATTAATTACAATACAATTACAAATTATATTCTAATTATATACGAGCGGAGTAACTTGACCATATGCTCGGTGTGGTGTCACATACCAGAGTCTCTGGTGGGAATCGAACCCACAACCCTCAAGCTAATAGTCTAGTACACTACCTACTAGACTACCAGGGCACCCTGCTTAATTTTAATATAATAATGATAGCTGCGTAAAGTTCACTTACTTTAAATGAACTTGAAATAGTCAATGGCACCAAAAAGTAAGTGATACTCATGAATCATATATATTTCACTCATTGCTGGATATTGCTGAAGAAATTAAGGAGTGCGTATGAAAAAATTTGAGCATACTTATACGTTTATATCTATCTTAAAAATTATAGCTATTCTTGCAGATGTTAACCGAGAACTATAAAATAGGAAGCACTCCTTATAACTATGAACAAAACAATACTGTTTGCTACTGATCTGGAGAAACGAATGATATAATAGTACCCCACAACAGCATACGAAATTTACAATTATTGAACGTATGCTACAAGTGCTTTTTATTTCATTTACAAATAAACCTGTTCAAAAAAATATTTTTTTTAAATCTAATATACATTGTATACTTGAGTTTTATCTTATAAATGCTAATATAATTATTATAATTATGATTATATAACTATGGTGTAATTATTTAATAATACTTTACACCCAGACAAGGATATATTTGTTAACTAAAAATACAATCAAGTGTGAGAAATGAGTAGAGTAAGGTTGGGATATTCTACGCAAATAGCAACAATTCAATCAATAGAAACAATCGTATAAAAATAAAATATTTGGTTTCTAATGCAGAGGATTTTAAATAAGATATAATGAAAAATCGTTTATAGTTAATCGTATAGTATAGTTTAAAAGTCAAATTCGAGGAATCAACCAAAGTGTAACAATATTTTCTAAAAAATTTTTATTTGACATTCAGTCAGGATTATTACCAGGCTGCTCACACCACTTGTGTAGTGCATGTTAATTTTATTCATGAGTGACGGGACCTACAGTTTAAAGTCGACATCGAACTACAGATTTTTGGAAAAATTTCATGATAATTTTATTTACTCTCAGAGAAACAGGAACTCATCGAAGAAATATATTTTCCTATTTCGTGTTTTTTGAGATGTGTGACCTGGAGCTTGAATCGTGGCCTCTAGTCTAATAAGCCAACACACTATCAACGGCGACATCAAGGCTCACACCTTTAGCGACATTAAATTTATCAGTAAAACACACTTCTTGTTTGCATAGGAGACATTGTCTTTGTTAGTGTGCTAGGTTTTGGTATGAAACATCCACGAACACTATATACAATGGGAGGTCTACAATCCACTAATTGTTGTTTTATGGGGTCCGTATACTATTCGCATGATCTACGCAAAATTTTGATGTCGGCAACTGTTTTGTTTATCGCGGATTAGGAAATCGAGTGCAATTTGGGTGCCCAGATGACATAGTAGGTAGTGCGCTAAACTTCAAGTGCAGAGGCCGAATGTTCCATTCTCACCAGAAACCGCGTAAGAAATATTTGTTAATTTATCGTTTTGTTGGAGATGTCTGATCAGGTAATTGAACCGTACCCGTGCAACACACTACCTATTAGACTACGGTCAGTCAGCCGTTAATAATATGGTCGACTGGTGAATTCGATGTGGAAATCTCTTGTCTCATTTGCAGAGTTCATATAGGAATGAAACAAGTGAGGTACTTCGAAAATGCTCGCAAAATTTTAAAGAAAGTGTTTTCATACATGCATACATAACACTGCCCTGCATGGGTTTTGCAAATAAGATGGCTCCAGGTGTTTCCGAAGGTATTTTGCGCGCTGAACACGAATCTTTCCATCACGTCACGAAAGAAAAAGGGGGGTTGAAACCCCTAAAAATAGCGTTTTTGACCATTTTTTTTTAAATTGATTTTTTTAAATTTATCTTTGCTTATAATGAGCCCAAAGCCAAATTGTTTGCATGCAGCCTTAAAGTAGGGGGTGGGTTTATGTCAAGGGGTGTAAGAGAAAAAGAAACACACTACGGAGGTCCTTAAATATTAATCAGATTTACTTGAAAATTGTAACTCAGGGGTTTTTGGAGTCGCTGATTACAGATCTCCATTCAACTTTAAAAACTCAAAATGGCGGATCCAATATGGCGGTCAAGTAAATCTGATTAATTTTTATAAACCTCGACCGCCATATTGGATCCGCCATATTCCGCCCAGATTCGTATTCAGCGCGTAAAATGCCTTCGGAAACACCTGGAGCCATCTTATTTGCACAAAAAAAAAATCCAAAATTGCAGGGCTGTGTAATTGGTCCTTACAACCATTCAGCCAGTATTAGCTTCTCACACCACTTATGCTGTGTGCATTAATTTCATAGTTCAAGTTGATTCCGAACGATAAATTTTTGAGAAAATGTTCATGACAATTTTAATTTACTTTCGGAGTTTTTGCCAGAAATCTGCTGAGAGGAAGTCACCGAAAAAATATTTTTTCAATTTTCGTTTTGACGTCTAACCTGGGGTTTGAACCGTGGCCCTACGTCTAATAAGCCAACACTACCTACTAGTCTACGGCTAGAAAGTGTTTTCGCAACCGTTTAAATAATTCAAAATTTTTATACAATGTTCCGAATAAAGAATTCTTATTTTTAGTTTTTATGCCACCAACATTAAAACCTATCGTAACGTTTAAACAGATTTGTGTTGAGTTTAATATAACGTCTGTATTGTTTTAGTCTCATTCTTATATTCTATAATAAATTATAATTTTATTTATTTTTGTTTTATTTCAAAAGAACTATAAATTTAATATTCTACAACTTGTCATAGACGAGAACAGATCGTATACATAAATTGGTCTGTGTGTACCGTTCTATCTGTATGACGATATCTTCTGTAGTCTTTGGGACAATGTTCAATGTGGAATGTATAATTTGTTTATTGCTGCCGTACTTACTTATGTGTACTCGAGTTGTTATAATTGGTTACCAATAAACCTTCACTCATAACAATTAAAAAAAATACAACGAAAGCAATAAGAAAAAAACATTGCAAAAACAAAAAACAACATTTTATTTGCCACACAACAAATTGTTTATTTGCACTCAACTTATTTGCATTATTTATTATTTTTGTTTTATTTTTTATTTCTTCTTATATTTCTTTTTAAATAAAATTGTTAATAAAAAAATGGCAGCAAAAAACAAAACAAAACAAAGTAAAACAAAACTAATGAATTCATTAAAACGTATGTATGTATGTCTATTTAAGCAATATATACGGATTATTGATATATGTAAGAGTATACAAAATAAAAATCCCCCTTAAAATTTGTAATAATTTTGTTTTTTTAAATTCTTTAACAAAAAACAAACAAACATTTAAAAGAAAACAAATAAAAAATTAAAATATTTACGAAATTCGAATTGAAAAAACATACAGGTGCTGGTTGGTTCATCAATAATGATGACAACAATAAAAAAAATTTTGTTAGAAAACAAAAATCGCAAGAAATACCAATTTAGAATAATAATCATATCCAAAAAAAACTTATTAAATTGCCGATTGTCATCTGACCGAATTTGTTTTTAATGGCACTTATGCACTATATGGATATGTAGTATATTATGTACGTGCTGATCTTTGTAACAATTTTGGAAAAACTTCCCATAATACGTATGTATCTCTTGACACAGAACTACTTGCCGGGCTGAGTGGATCATATTTATTTTCGAGAATTTTTTTTATTTTTTTCACACCCTAAATCAGTGCTAATTGCAGTACATTTCCCATTGTGCCAAATTTGTTGGACATTTATTTATAATACGAAAATTAATCATAATTCAGAACCAAAAAGTTAATACCAAACAAGCTCACACACAGACTCCTAGAAAACTTCTATTCCAGATTTTTTTTAGATTAACTCCAAACGCTTTTCTCTGTTATCCTTATTGCTCCACCCGTTGTTGTTTGATCAAGTAGGCGTAGGTGTTAGAAGTTAATTTCTCTGTACATACCGAAAGCAAATTCCGTTTATAATTGAATATACATGCATACCTACATAATTGGTCATTACAACCCTTAAGTCAGGATTACGACCTAGTTTCTCACACCACTTATGTTGTGTGTGTAAATTTTATAAATGAGAGGCGATACCTACAGTTTAAAGTCGACTCTGAACGACAGATTTTTTGAGAAACTTTTCATGGCAATTTTATTTACTCTCAGAGTTTTTGCCAGAAATCTGCTGAGATGAAGTCGCCGAAGAACTACTTTTTGTATTTTGTTGTGGTGTCTGGCCTGGGGTTTGAACCCTGGCTTTATGTCTAATAAGCCAACACAATACCTACTAGACCGCGGCGACTTCGAAAACTTCTTCTCCAGATTTTTAAAGTTTAACTCCAAACGCCTTTCTCGGTTATTCTTATTGCTCCACCCTTAGTTATTTCGACGCCTCCTTTCTATAACATTCTAAGTCGAAAAAGTGTGTTTTGAATTATGAGCTCTCAAAGTTTTCACGCGACATACGACCTGTTCTAAGGATATTTTTCCCTATAACTTCGGAACGGATCGGCGCATCTTAACCAAATTTTGACAGTATTTAAGTTAGAGAACGTAGAATTCAAAAATGCAAGAACATTATAGAATGGAGGCGTCGATTTGATCAAGTAGGCCTAGGTGCCAAAAGTTAATTTCTCTGTAAATACCGAAAACAAATTCCATACAAGCCGTTCTTAATTGAATATAGGAACAGCAAATCTTCTTAAAGCTCTTCTACTTCATACTTCCCAGTCATGTTATGGCTAAAAGAACTCCTACAACATGGTTTATATCGATACATCCATGGACAACAAAGCTGTTAATCATTTCATACGCCTCTCGTAGAATTCTTACCGCATTCGCCGTAGAGTATCTAGGTAGACGTGAGGTCGAGGTTCAAACCCCAGCCCAAATATCTCGAACGAAACGAAAATAAAAAAAATATTTCTTTCGGTGACTTTCCCTCAGCTTCTGAGAAAAAACTCATAGGAATATAGTAACTCATATGGCTAAGGTTATAACCTATCATTTCATCATTTCCTATTGATCAACTCCTGCCAAATCTTTAACTCCTATCCCAGGCATTGCTATCGCAAAAATATTAACCGGATGTTGTCTTATAAAAAGTGAGGCAACGGATTAAAACCCCAGGTCAGACATCTCCAACAAAAACTGAAATAAAAAAAATATTTCTTTCGGCAACTTCCTCTCAGCAGATTTCTAGCAAAAACTGCCATGAAAAGTTTCGAAGTCGACTGTAGATCCCGCCACTCGTTTGTTAAATTAACACACACAACATGGATGGTTTGAGAAGCTAGGTCGTAATCCTGTCGAAAAGGTTGTAATGGCCAATTATGTATATTTGTGTGTATGAACCTGCTTTTAGGATCCAAGTTTCATAGCCATAGCGAAGTCGCCGCAGTCTTGTAGGTACTGTGTTGGCTTATTAGACGTAAAGCCAGGGTTATAGCCTCAAACCAGACATCAAAACAAAACACAAAAAGTATTTCTTCGGCGACTTCCTCTCAGCAGATTTCTGGCAAAAAAAAAGAGTAAATATAATTGCCATGAAAAGTTTCTCTAAAATATGTCGTTCGGAGTAGACTTTAAACTGTAGGCCCCGCCACTCATGTATAAAATTTAACACGCACAACATAAGTGGCGTGAGAAGCTAGGACGTAATCCTGTCTAAAAGGTTGTAATGGTCAATTATGTAAGATCCAATTTTTATAGCCAGAACATACCAGACGAATCTTAACCCATAACCAAAATTTTCGTATTCCTAAGGCTCAATGTAGACCTATTGTTTCTGATAGGTTAACTTACTATTGCTTGCTAAGAAAGCTTTAAGAATTTTTTAGAAAACTTGAGAAGTATTCAGAGATAAAGAAATCAGTATCCATCTGTTCTTAAATGAATTTCTACGTGACTAATAATACCAACATTCTAGTACGGCTCCAAATAAATAAAAAAATGAAAGTTTTTTTTTATTATTTTTTGCTTTGTATTCATCGGACCTATTTACTTCTTTTATTTTTAGTTTAATAAGAGAAAGTTAAGTGAATAAATTGCTGAAAGAAAAGTTATAAAGTTTAAAATCACATGACTGCGAAAGTAATAACGTGTTTATGCTAAACCTAAAGGTCTACACTCTTTTCCAAACTAATACAAATCCTACTACTTTTTGGCATAAATGATTGAATTTTATTACAATTTCTCTTCAAGGCGTGCAACTAATAATATGAACTTAAATTTAAATATTTTGAAACGTTTTTGTTTTGTTTTGTTTTTTTTTTATTTTTGGTTTTAAATTTAAAATTCAAATTTGTTTAACAAAATTCTAACAAAACACGTTGTAAACACAACGCATTTAGTAATAAATAATTAATTTATTATAATTATTCACATCATTAATGTGAGAATTGAAAAAACATTTTACACGTTTGTTCTTACGCTTGCAATTACGGTTTCAATTACAATTCAAAATAAACTTGTTAACGGAGATTTTCTGTTTTCTTTTTTTGTTTTTGTTTACATTTTTACAATTGAAATTCAATTTGAAAATTTATTGAATTGTAAAGAAAATAATTTCTTTATAATGAGAAAACAAAAAATTGTTTGATTTTAAATTTTTAAACATTTTTTTTATTAAAATAATGATGGGACTTAACCTCAAAAAAACAAGCAGAAAAACAATGAATATTTAAAAGGATGTTAAAAACATGAAAATTGTTAAATACATGTATCTTTTAAAAGATATGCTTAAATTTGAAAGGTACACAAGAGACATTTTCTAATGGGTCTGTTAGTACGTACGTACATACATATGAGTTGACATTAAACAATTTATTTTGGTGTGCTTTATGAAAAATAAAATTTACTTGAAATTAATTCCTTACATTGGGGAAATTCATAAAATTACATTATTTATTGTATATTACAATTATATCAATGTGGTAAGATCCTTTAAGCGAAATTTAATAATGAAGAGTAGGAATCAATAATTATGGTATAAACACAATAAACGCAACGAAGCAAGCACAACAATTTTGCAATTGCTGCCTTAAGTGAGCCGCATGCTTATTAATTATAATAAAAGCAGCAGCAGCAAAGCATAAGCAAAATAAATAAAAAATCAAAACTCCATTTATTTTTTATCAATGATGCCACTAAAACGTTTTTTGCGTCATATTTCATAACATAACATAATTGGTCATTACAACCCTTCCGTCAGGATTACGACCTAGCTTCTCACACTACTTATGTTGTACGTGTTCATATTATCCATAAGTGGCGGGACTTCCAGCTTAAAGTCGACTCCGAGTGACACATTTTTTGAGAAAATTTTTCATGGCAATTTTATCTACTTTCAGAGTTTTTACCAAAAATCTGCTGCGACGAAGTATTTTTTCATATTTCGTTTTTATGCCTGACCTGAGCTTTGAACCGTGGCCTCATATCTAATAAGCTAACGCACTACATAGTAGTCTACGGCGACTTCTCTTTCATACTTGGCGTTTAAAAAACTTCTATTTCATGCATGTATATTGTATATGTGTAGTCGCCGTAGTCTAGTAGGTAGTGTGTTGGCTTATTAGACGTAAAGCCAGGGTTCGAGCCCCAAGGCCAGACATCAAAACAAAATACAAAAAGTATTTCTTCGGCGACTTCCTCTTAGCAGATTTCTGGCAAAAACTCTGAGAGTAAATAAATTGCCATGAAAAGTTTCTCAATAAATAAAAATCTGTCGTTCGGAGTCGACTTTAAAATGTATGTAGGTTCCACCACTCATGTATAAAATTAACACACACAACACAAGTGGTGTGAGAAACTAGGTCGTAATCCTGACTGAAGGGTTGTAATGACCAATTATGTTATGTATTGTATATGCAGCACTAATCCTCTCATTACCATTACATATTCTGCCACTGTTAGCACTAATTCTCTCATTTCTGCTAATAAAAATAGAAATTACCCAAAATGCAAAGCAGCAGAATGGTTGCTAGTTGTTGCGGTACCTCTAAACTAATTATTAAAAATTAACACTTGGAGCCACTCCTGTGTTTGCTGCGTTGCGTCTATTGTGTTTATAGCATTATTACGTACCATAATTCAATTACTTACACCAAGATCAAGTAACAATAATATCGGTAGGCTGCAGACCTCCAAACTACAACAAACGATCAGACCGTGTGTCGCAACGAATTTTAATTGTAACAAATTTCCCCTCGCCAAAACCGTATAAATATTAATAACTAACATAAGAGAACTGTCCAAATCTGCATTTCGTTTATGACTTGTAGTTTGTAGTTTATGACCGGCATTATTAACTGAGTCACAATTGGTAGATATTCCCTAATGCGGGAACAACACTTTCCCGCAAGTGAAAAAAGCAAATTGCTTGAACTTAATCGTACTTTAAACGTAACGGAAACACAGATTACATGGCAAGTTGCAGAAAACATCAGAAAAGCATGTTTATCGTCAAAATTTGTAATTTATGAAACTTTAGAATTGCATCGCTGGCAACCACTAGAAGTTCTTTGGGTAAAAACATGAAACTAATCATTTTCCTTGGAGTGTAAGAAGAGAAGTCACGATATATTTTCGAATACATACCAAAAATATCGATCTCTTCTATAAAGCTTATAGATGTAGGTTTTCATTTTTAAAATTAGCATGTCTCCTGGCAGTGTTGAAAATTTCAGTACTTTGGTACTTTTTTCAGTACTTTTCCATTTCAAAAATACCACAATACCGCTACACTTTCAGTATTTTTTTATTATTAAATATTTTACGGTTTGCGCTTTTCAACTACGCTTAATGGATTAGCAACATGTTCAACAGAATGCTAAAGGTAGTATTAGTCTTAAGCCCCGTTTAGCCGAACGTCCATGCAAAGTACGTTCGTTTTTATCATACGAAAAGCAATGAGAACTCTTGCCGAATCGGAATATAATTTCGGTAAGTATTTAATTTGCTCTACATATGCTAAAATGGAGGTACATTCCGTTACGTTCCGTCGACATTTGACTAAACGGGGCTTTTACGTTTCGAATCAACTGTTTTTGTGTTTTATATGAGAAATATAAATAAGTCGTTAGTTTTTTCTACTCCATTCCATACGTGTATTAAGTATAAATAAATATTTTTTTCATAAAAGTACCATTTGATGCAAAAAAGTACTCTTTCAGTTATTGTTCAGTACCATTTAAAGATTTCTATTTTGCAACACTGTCTCCTGGTAAAAAAATTATTCCTTAGCTGTATGTACATATGTATGTATGTGTGGCTCAGCTTGCATTATATTTAACCATTTTACTACCAGAATTTTCATTTTTTATTGTCTTTCAATTATTAAGTAGAACAGGCTTCTGGCTAATTTGGTGGATTGTCTTGATGAGTTACATAAACAACATTGGACGATATTGTTTCTGAAGAAGCGTTTGAAGCATTTGAGATTTCATATTTAAATTACGATCGGTAATCTAGTAAGTTTATGTTGAACTAAAATTCAGTGTACAATCCAAAATATTTATTCAGAAAGTAGGGATTTAAATTATGTTGAACTTTAACATCCCAAAAGCAAAAGAAGAAAATGCCTTCTAATCATATTTAAAGTTTAAAAGATTGTTGTGCATACTTATAATGTTTATGGCCTTAAGTGTACTTAATTTAAAGCAAGAAATGTTTTTTAACCAAAATTATGGCACATAACCTCCCACTCACTTTCGAATGCAAATTTTATTTGTTTTTCTAAGACATGCTTTTGGTGTTCATCACAGCTAATCTCGTAAAATACAAATTCAACTCAACCACGTTTTTAAGGCACCTGGCATAGAGTAAAGAAAATATTTTCAAACACTAACATTCAACCAGTACCATTACACTGCCCTGCATTGTGTACAATAAAGCCGGTTTAATGACTTTTAGCCTTTTCAGTCTCATAGGCTGCCTGCTAAAGTTCAGGCATTTATTGCTGGCTTGATGAAAATGTGCGGTTTGCTGCCTTACAGTGTTTTATTAACACATTCTTAAAATGTTAAAAGTTAATCTAGTTAAATTAACCGTTATTATTATACTTATGTATACACAAACACAAACACAAACAAACAAATAAATGACATTGCAAAGCGACTGTCAGTCAGTGATTTTCAAAAAGAATGACTTGGAGCAGAGACATTTTGCAACACATGTTATATGTTTGAGGCATTTGTGAGGTTGTGTTTGCTTTTAAAATTATTCTTGCGTTGCTAAAATGTAGGAGTACTTCAAATTAATGATTTTCTGCTGTTTGGAATTGCTTTTTCAAAATGTCTTGAGGTCAAAATTATTTTCTTGGAAAATCATTGATTTAGGTTAAGAGCCCACCTGTCATTATGCCACTGCCTTTCAATTTGATATCGATGGTAAAAGATGTTAACATCACGTAGGCTCAAAATCAATGATGAAATTTAATTAAAGTGAAATCAAAAAGGAATATGGAAATAGAGATGTAAAGATTTATTATAAAGGAAGATATTGTTGTAACAAACACGTCAGCGAATATAGACTTTTCTTTTTCTCTCTGGAAATATATTTACGCGTCTATTGGCTTCAAAAAAAGAACGTTTTTTTTTTAAATTTAGGACAACAACACATACACACATACATAGTTTATACATTAATGGTCATTACAACTCTTCTGTCAGGATTACGAGCTATTTTCTCACTCCACTTGTGTAGTGTGTGTGTTAATTTTATAGGAGAAAATTTCATTGATCGAGATCAGCGTTCAAAATCATCGCGTGACAATCACTGACCCAAGTCATAAATTTTCATCAGACATTTTAATTCCGAGGCAAATATCAAAAAAGTTTATACCATTAATATTCCTATATGAAGTCGCCGTAGTCTAATAGATAGTGTGGTAGCTTATTACACAAGAGGCCGTGGCTTAAATAGTAGAAGAAAGAAATATAAACAATTTCTGTCGGTGACTTCCTCTCAGCAATCTGCTGGAAACAACCCTGAAAGTAAATAAAATTGCCATGAAAAGTTTCTCAAATACATGTCGTTCGGAGCCGCCTTTTAACTATACGCTCCGCCACTTAAAACGTGTGTAAGACGTCCTCCAAACAAAGCCTTTGATCCCAGGTACACAGTGAAAACTGTAAAACAAATTAACAAACAAACATGTTGCTAAGTCGTTTCTAATTATAAGGCCACTATTGTATGTATGTATGTTTGTATGTATGTATGTATGTATGTTTGTATGTATGTATGTATGTATGTAAACAACATATCCTCAATGTAAATCTGCTTGAAATAAAACAATATTCGATTTGAAGTTTTTTGCTCTGAAATTAAAAAATTTCGTTTTTTTTTCGTTTTTGTGTTAAGGACTGCCCAAGAAAAAAACGGGTTATACTTTTAATCATATAATCTTTTAATTTGATCTGCTTATTTGCTTTTGTTAATTATCTGTCTCAGTACATAAATTCATCATCCTAACATCCTATGTACTAAGACTTGTTTGTGATAAATTTGTTGACGAAAAATGTCACTCCATCATCACATTCTACGTGATTAATGTTTTCTCCTTATTTTGTCAAATCTCGTATAAGCCGCACTATCAAAAATGTCATTTGTTTGGTGAGGTATTTTAATTCCCGCAACTTATGCTTATTAGTGTAATAAAGCATGATGCCTATATTAATAACCACATCAACTTTACTGCACCAGTTTAGTTATTTATGCTCATAATCATAAAAAGTTTTTTTCATAATTTGTATGAAACATTGTTTCATAAACCCTTCATAAATCTAAAATGAATGAATTTTTATGAATATGGCAGTTAGTTAACATTTTTAGAAACCAGTTTAGAAGGTTAAAGGTTATATTTTATGCTGTTATTTGTTGTAATTCCCAACTCTAATTCTAATAGATCTTTGTGAACTGATAATGGGGATATAAAAATTTCATTTACGTTTTGCATTGTACTTCACATTATTAATGGTATTATAAAAAATATTTTATAACTCACTAACAACAATAAGTATGTAGTTTCAATCGTAAACATGTTTCAATCGTAAAGAAATCATTTTAATTACAGTGTGAACAGACAAGTTTTTATTTGAAAACATCTGTGAATATTATTTCAATGTACAAGGTAATCATATGTATTTATATGAAGTTTCAAACCATGGTAATAAAACTATATGCATACATACAGTGAGTGACAAAAGAAATTGTACATTCAAAATAAATATACTTTAATAAATTACCGTTATTGTTATTTTTTTAAATTGAAAAAAAACAAAAAATTTCAAAATATTGTTAAATTTTTTGGGGCACTCTCCTTAAATGGTAAAAGCTGAGTTTGGTGATTGTTAGAATTTAATCCTTAGTGTACAGTTTCTTTTGTTGCTTACTGTATATGGTATGTGTGTTTGTGTAGATGTATTGGGCATAATCGACCACCAAATAAAAATATATACTCAACTAATAAAATTACAAAATGCAAATTGTTTTCTCTACCATTTACAATTTAACAATTGCGGTAATTGATTTAATCTTCAAAAAAAATCAATTTAAAAAAATCCATAAAAATCTATTTCATTATCGATGGTATACGGTTAGTATAAAATATCCATTAGACAGGTTATCATTTTTTAGTGTCATACGTTTATTATTTTTCCTGCAATAAAAAATATCGAGGTAGCTTTGTAGAACATTGTGTCACTAGTTTTGGATTACAAATTATGTTTGTATGGCAATTTTTTTTTTGTCAGACAACAACTAGAAAATGTGCATTTTAGGAGCTCAAATGAGCTTTAATTTCACTCGAGAGCTGCATAGACGCAATTAAAATCCACAACCCAAAAAGATAAATCTGTGAAAATCTCACTCACATAAATGCGAATAATTTTATTCGTTGTAATCGATTAAATTTGTTAAATCGGCCGATGTAGAACAAGTGGAAAGGTTTTGGTAAAAACAATCAATTTTTAAGTAGCACCTATGTTGAGTGTGGTATGTGTCATGTAAAAACAATAAACTACCACCACACAAACAATCTATTGTACTGCCCTCAATCAATATACATACATACATATAATTTGTCATTACAAACCTTTAGTCCGGATTACGACCTAGTTTCTGATACCATCCATGCTTATCCATGAGCGGCGGACAGAAATCTGCTGAGAGTAAAATGCAGAGAAAAAATTTTTTCATATTTCGTTCTGTTCGAGATGTCTGTTCTGGGATTTGAACCACAACCTCATGTACAATAAGCCAACACCATCCTTACTTGACAACGGCTACTTCAATTTACATAGAGTTTCGCTATAACTCCCAATGCTATTGTTTAACCGGAGACTTGTTTCTGATTCACGGATGCTCCAGAAACTCGTCTCTCCTCGGATATAGCGAGGCCCCTTGTGGAGACTACGTGGTTGGGTTGGTGGTGGTTTGTAGCCAAATCGCAGAGGGTGTGGCGTTACACTCTTAACAATTGTTAAAGAAAAGGAGTTTAGATAGTCTCCAACCCCTAACCAAGAGCGAGGGAGAAGTCATGTTCAAATGTATGACTTCGAATTGGTACTCACATACGGGGATTCAATTTATGGTAATATTATCATGAGGCTGCATCACTGTGCGTGGAGGCTTTGGTAGACGCATTGTTGCCACCCGTGCTTAGAGCACCGTGGGGTGTCCGTTCATGGCGGTACTCATGTTAAGCCCTGGACTAATGTCGTAACGAGCATCAGCAATGTCAATGCTAAAAAGAGTAACTTCCTGCCTAGTAATTTAAAAATAAATTAACGTCGCACAGGTCTCAAGTATTTGTTCACCAGAACCAGAACATTCATTTTATAACAAAGTAATGGAACCAACAATTTAAAACCGATTCAAAATCATAGATTTTCCATGACGATTACTTACTCTCAGAGCTTTTGGCAAAGCATTACTTCTTTTTCAAAATGTCAAAGCTAATGTTTAATTAGGAGCTGTTAAAAAAAAAGTAAACCTACTAGACTACGGCGACCACTGTAATGTATGGAAAAGGATATGAGGTATTTTCTGTAAAGATTTTCCCAAGTTAAATTTTATTTATTTAAACCATAAAGAATTGAGAAGCCGCCGTGGACTAGTAAGTAATGTGTTGGCTTATTAGATGTCAGGCCATGGTTCAAACACCAAGTCAGACATCTCCTGTAAATCGAAATATATCTTCGGCGACTTCCTCTCAGCAGATTTCTGGCAAAAATTCTGAGAGTAAATAAAAATTGCCATGAAAAGTTTCTCAAAAATCTGTCGCTCAGAGTCTATTTTAAACTGTAGGTCCCGCCACTCATGTAAATATAAAATTAACACACACAACATAAGCGGTGTGAGATGCTAGGTCATAATCCTGACTGAAGAGTCGTAATGATCAGTTATGTATGTATGTATGCATGTAATACGGGCGCGAATATGGACTACTCTAACTTTGCAAAGATTTTTCAGAGTTTTGATGAAACAAATAAATACAGTGTCGAAATCTAAATGGTTCCAGGCCTAGGGGATAATTGATGAAAACTGTGGTATCACAGTGGGTCCCATATGGTCTAAGTGGGACCATCCTTGGGATGTTCTACTTGCCTGCCTATTATAACAACTTCATGGTACCTCCACAGTTTCTCAAATCACGGCTACTATCGTGCATGGAGGATTAGAATTGTTTCTTCACTTTGTTTAGCAAATGCAACGTCCATTGTTATAATGATTCTAGTTTTTCACAATACTTGTTTACAAATTTTATTTCATACATATATGATATTTTTCTCTTATTTTGGTTGGAAAAAACATTTCTTCTAGTCTGATAACAAAGTTACTCAAAGGAACTTAGAATAGTCAAAGATTTTTAACAAACGGACATTCGGTATACGTAGATAGTAGAGTATTTGCTTGGACATATGAATACATAATGAATGAAGTCCACTATCACCGTCTGGGTCAACTTACACACCATCCACTAATCTATGCACAATCAACAACATCACTAATCCACTAATCTATCTAAACGATAAACTTGGTACGAAACTTAGTTCATCCATTAAGATATTGTTCAGTATTCAGTTGTTAACAAATTTCTTTAAATAACTTGATTCTCTATTATAATTAATCACTGCAAATGTTATTCTATAATTTAGAATACATATTTCATTTAAATATTGAAACAATAAAAAATGAAGCCACTGTAAAAATATTCATAATCACTGTGATGTTAAAATATTTTTTTTTATTATCAATAGACGTAGGGCTGTTGTAGCTGTAACAACAAAACGAATTTATTTAAATTTCGTGTTCCACTGATGAAAAGCTTGGGAAAAACACACATTTTTCAAGCGTAAAGTAGTGTGTGTGTGTACATGAAAAATGATGAGAAAATATCACACAAACCGAATAGCTTAAGGGTAATGAAAATAATCAAGGTAATAAGAAGGATATTAAATTATAATGAACTTGAGATATTTAATTTGTATTATTTTTTAATAAGGCGGTAAACAGTTGAAAACACACGTATTCACTTAATTGTAATTAAATATTTAATAAATTTGCTATTTTAATTTTTTTTTTATTTTTAAATTATTTTCACTTCTTTATTTTTGAATATTCTTTTAAATTTGATTTGTTGGTAAATAATAATATTTTTTTTTTAATTATTTTATTGGTTTCATTAAAAAAAAATTCTGGCTAAAAATTTGCACCCACTTTCCCTTAAATGTCGTTCAATATTTTTCTTTCTTTGTTTTTTTTTTAATTTCTCTTTTATTTTTCAACTTAATTTTTTTTGTTTAGTTTCTTTAAAAACCCGCTTTAAGGTTTAATGAAAACAAAGAAAATTTCTGAAATATTTGCACACTTCACTCATACAAACGCACTTCACTCAGTGTAGAGCTCTGTTGAAAAATTCAAAACTCTCTAAGAAGGTGCTCACCGAAAACACGATTTTTCTTGCACACGTTTTTCTTATTTGTTGTTTAATGTGTTATCGATTCAAAATTTATTTTTTTGGTTTTTTTCTTAGTGAACTTAGGCAGCGTTTAAAGTTTAACTGGCATTTAACTTTAATGCAGAGGAATTATCAAAAAACACTACCGTTTTCAATGAAAGTTGCAAACTAAATAAATCTCAGGCAAAACGTCTCGTAAAGTTTTTCCATTAAAATATCTCTAGTATATCTCTACACTGTCTATCAGTGCATGTATGTATGTATGAATGAGCAACGACAACGACGCCGACGACAACGACAATACCTTACGTATAAAATAACACATTAAAATACATGGATATACAGCTCGTCGTGGTAGAACGTGTGCTGTTATTAAAAACAATAAAAAAAATATAAAAATTCCCACATATACACTTACACTTTTGTCACCATTCTGTGGTAAGCTGCGCACTATAACATCATCAGCAACAACAGCAAGTCTGTTTAACATTAACAGACACTGTAAGCAGCTCTCGAGACAACCATCAATAATATTGACATGAGCACAGAATATCTCTCAGTGTACAAAAAAAAAATTTAATTTTTTACAATAATCAAGTGTGTACTGCTGCTGCTTGCTCACATGCTGCGAATTGTATGTGTATATGCGTGTATGTGTACTTGGTACCATGGAGTGTCAGGAGAGTAAAATGTTGGTGATATTTTTATATGTTTTTCTATTAAATTTCTAAGGCAGCAGCTCCAGGCATTTTTTTTGTTTGTTTGAGTTTCTCTTCTTTATTTTCAGCTGTTTCAGTTGTTTTTGTTAGAGTCGATTTGTAAAAAAGAGCAATAAAAATACAACACACACTGCACACATACTGCAATAGCGGTTTTCTTTTACAATATAATCTTAGAATTTTTCTCTGTTTATGTTTTATTTTGCTTTGCTCAAATTTCCAGAATATTTCCAATTTCTTTGTTTTTTCTTTCTGCAAAGCAATTACAATTTTCTGCTCACCTTAATTTTGCTCTCAGTTTGGCTCTTGCGTCTTGGTTAAAGTGGTAAACAATGTGTTAAAATATGTTCAGTTTACAATGGTTGCTGGCCAAAGCAACAACAGGTTTCAGTTTCTTTTATCACACAGACCTTGTGTGTTGTCACTGTGTCAAGAATTTGCAAGCCAGTTTTGCTGTTAATTTTTTTTAAATTTTGTTTACCTTTTTGAGCACAGATTAAAGAAATCTTTTTATTTTTTTTTTTTAATTTTTCTTTTAAAAAATGGTAAAAAATTTATAACGTCATTGAAATGTTATTACAGTCGTTATCACTTAATTAAACGTTCGCATATAAATATAAAGGTAATCATTTATAAAGGTAAACATTCCACTTGTATCTAAATAGGACCTTTTGATATCAAAACCGAGTGCAG
Organism: Sarcophaga variegata; assembly: GCA_932273835.1. Taxonomy (NCBI): domain Eukaryota; kingdom Metazoa; phylum Arthropoda; class Insecta; order Diptera; family Sarcophagidae; genus Sarcophaga; species Sarcophaga variegata. The sequence goes on from OW026361.1 coordinate 87,072,666, forward strand.
ATATACGGCACGTGGTAACAAATCCTCATCCAACTCCCAATCTAAAAGGTCTTCTTCTTTAAATGCAAGACAATGTTTTCACAATTAATCCACTTCAAAGCCTGATCGTAGAACGCCAATACGACATGGACAGTAAATCCTCCCCAATCATTACCTGCCTCACTCACAGTCACCACATATTATCACCACTATATTTTATTGGCATTTTTCCATGAAGTAGCTCACGCTTTTCACCAGTCATTATCCGCCTCAGACATTGGTTGATTTTTCTGCAATTCATATCCAGTAATATTAAGTTTATGATGTCAAAAGCCTATAAACGACTGATATCCTCACTTTTGATCTCCTGGCACTCTCTTGATGGAGACCCGCAAACTGAAACGATTTTAATCTATCCATAGCCATGGGAAATTAAAAGTATGAAGTATTAAAGGTATTGCTTTTGGTGTCGGTAGTTACTGTTCCGATATGTTTCCAGCTTTCTCAGGCACTGCACTATATTTGTCGTTATAGATGGGATTCCATCAGAAGAGTTTAGGATGAATTCAGGGGTACCTCATTGTTCTATTCTTTTTGCCAACTCTTCTCTCTCCTACTTCTAACTCTATCTGCTCTTTCACAGATGACAGTAAGAGTTTGTCATTCATATTCTTTCGATCATAGACTGAGCCCTTCGGAGATGGGAATGCCTCAGTCAATCTCCAAAAAAGGGCGGTTTTCAGGATTTCAATGCTCGAAACACCCTTTGTTGTTTGAAAACCCACAAGCGCATTAGTAATATTACGTCGTCTGTAACTATACTCACTATGGGAATCAGAAATTCTTAATGTGCTGGGCATGAAAATCCAATGTGAATTTCAATGTAGTCGACATATTTTTCAATTGTGGAAAGAAGCACTTCAAATTACTTCATAAGACGGAGCTAGAAATACTTCACTATATCTGATCTCCTTACTATTTACAGATCTTATACGCGGCCGACACAGGAATACAGCTCTCATGTAAGATCCTTTGCACCAAAATCTATTTTGTACCTTCTCGATTGCTTACAGGAGGTGGCGAAGATGTTTATTGTATGATATCCAACTCTATTGATTCGTCAAAACACCGTCGCTCTTTTACCACTACTTTGGCAAAATGTTTGGCAAATGAAATAAAGAGATTTACTTCTGAAAATTACATATTTTTGCATAATGCACACATATCACGTAGACTACGTCGGTTTGTGATCAGTTGGATCGCACAATTCATTACAAACAGAATTCATTCTTTAGCCGGACTATCTTTATGTGACACTACCTTCCTGAAGAGACCTTTGCTGTTACATGTAATGTAAATAGATTGAAAGCTAATATTCATAAACTGCTAGCCCCTTTTTTCTTCTTTCTACAGCCTAAGTTCCTTATTTCAACTCAATGCAGAAGAATAGAGGCCCTGGGATTTGAACTTAAAAAATTTTCTTGGTATTTTGAATATAAGAATTCCAAAGAGGCATTTTTTACGAAAGAAAATTCATGTGACTTTAGTTTTAAAACGGTGACAGGCGTTCTTCAATTCACTTGACTTTCTTACTACTTATACTGCCTCTGCCCTACCAGAAAGCGCTGCCTCTAAATTTACTTTGAAGTTTTGCGACCACGTTCAAGTGAGAGCTAAAATGCTAATTAACGACAAGTAAAGTATCCAAAACTTTTATTTTATAAGGGAACTGGGCTATATAGACTGTATTACTTACTTAATCGGATATTGCAAACCATGCGTTAGGATAGCGAGCTAGTTTCTGACGCCAGCCATGTTGTGAGCGATAATTTCATACATGAGTAGAGGGACCTACAGTTTCAAGTTGTCTCCGAACGACGGAACTATTCATGACAATTTCATTTACTCTCAGAGATTTTGTCAGAAAACTGTTGAGAGAAGTATTTTTTTTTATTTCTTTTTTACAAGATGTCAGGGCTGGGGGTTGAATAAACCAAGAGACTACCTACCATACAACGACGTTTTCCATGGACTGTATTACTGAGAACATATTTCCCTATATTAACGGAATGTGTGTTATTAAATAAAGAAGGAACTTTTTTCGTCTTTCTCACAGAGAGCACTCATAAAATTCATTGCAAGAATGTCGGCCGTAGTCTAGTAGGTAGTGTTTTGTTTTCTAGACGTAAAGCCAGGATTCGAGCCCCAGGCCAGACATCAAATAAAATACAAAAAGTATTTCTTCGGCGACTTCCTCTCGGCAGATTCCTGGCAAAAACTCTGAGAGTAAATAAAAATTGCCACCAAAAGATTCTTAAAAATCTGTCGTTCGGAGTCGACTTTAAATTGTAGGTTCCGCCTCTAATGTATAAAATTAACACAAACACAACATAAGTGGTGTAAGAAACTAGGCCGTAATCCTGACTGAAGGGTTGTAATGACCAATTATGTATGTATGTAATGTCTGCTTACAACTATATGAAACAGATTTTTGATTCCAATGACAGAACATCGATTATATAATCAATAACTTACTCGATCAACGTTTCCAGCGATCTGAAGTTATTTTTTCGTAGAAAAAAAAATTAAATTTAAATTCTATTGAATTAATTTGCCTTTTTTACCACACTTAAGATCACTGAATTGATTGCTTTTCTTAATCGATCTTCCACGTTGAGTGATTTTCGTAATCGAATTAATTGCCAGCATTTGTTCGATCATTTGTACGACTATTTGTTCATAAATCACGTGTGAAATGGTACAACAAGTGAACATAAACGTTAAACAGCAACGGAAATTGAAATTGTTTTTCAATTTTTTTCTTCTTTTTGCATGTATTTTTTTATTTTAAATATTTTATAACAAGATTTGTTTCATTTGCAATTTATTTGTATTTGTTGTTCTTATTTGTTTTGTTTCTTTTTTGTTGTTTTTGTTTATTTATAAATAAATTTTCTATCTTTAATTACAATTTCATTATAAGAGCAGAAATAATGATATAAACGTAGTATGTTTTCTAGAAAACAATCATAGATATTAGCAATAAAAAAAAACACACATACGAAGGTTGTCTTTTAAGTTTACACCTATGTAAAGGTAAATAGCCAGTAATTAAGAATACAAAAACTAATATAAACAATATTGGTTTCAGTTCGAAGGCCGTGAATTTAGCTTCTGGTTGGTTTCATTACAATTTCATTTCTTGATAACAAGGTCAACAAGACCACTGCAACGATAACTCAAAATGACATTTTAAATACCGGTTCTACAAAAGTGACATTTTACTGTGCAAGAATTAAGGTGTGAGTTGCAATCATTAATTTATTTATAAAGTGTGAGAACCTTTTTTTTATTTTTTTTTTTTTTTTGTAAAACAAATTAAAAACTTTGTTAAAAACATTCAACACAAACATTCTTGTCGGTTTTCATAGGGCTCTTAAGTGTAATGAGATTGAATTATTGACTGACCATGTCGTGAGAAAAAGAACAAAAATAATCAAAAGTTTTCTGTTTTAAATTGTTTAGTATGAGGAGTATGAAGTGGATATTAATATGCTTATGTCATACATACATACATATAATTGGTCATTACAACCCTGCAGTCACTTCCCTTCGCCGCACACGCGACTAACATCAACGCCAGCGTGAACAAAAGAAACAAGGTCCTAAAGGCACTGAAAAGCACCACATGGGGACAAGGAAACCATCCTCTCCACCTATAAGGCTATCGGACGGTCTCTCCTCAACTATGCTGCTCCAATCTGGACATCATTCCTGAGTGACACACAGTGGGGGCACTACAGACGTCACGGAACAACGCCCTGCGAATAGCCACCGGATGCGTGAGGATGACTAGTATAGACCATCTCCATGATGAGACGAAGATGCTAACGGTTAGAAGACACAACGAGCTGCTAACTAAACAATTCCTCATAGCCTGCTACCAACCTTCCCATCCAAACCACCACATAGTTTTGAATGATCCCCTCCTCGCCGCATAAGACAAGGCCGCACTATCCACAACTCGGACATCGTCCACCTCATACCCTCAATAACTGACATACTGTCCGTCAGGGATTCACAAAATGCCCTTCATAATACCATCGTCGCGACGGCCAGAGACGAGCTCAGCCATAATAGGGTCATTAATCGGCACCCACCACCCGTAGCCGATTCGGAAAGGCAGCTTCCAAGGGTCACGAGAACTATTCTGGCCCAGATCAGATCAGGATGGTCGAACTTCCTGAATAACTACAGGGCTAGGATCACCCCGGAAACCCTGGATAGCTGCCCATTGTGCAACCAGACACCACACGATACGGTGCACATTTTTAGCTGTCCAGCGAAACGACAGCCCTACGACCAGTAGATCTATGGCTGAAGCCTACGACAACAGCTGACATCCTCGGAATAACTACCACATGACGTTGACAACACACACATACAACCAACAACAACAATACCATTTCCAATCCATCTCATCCCCACCGAATTACACGGCACACAACCAACAGAACATATAAACTAAAATTATAATCCATTTTCATCTCACATACAGGGAAAAGCTTCCGGAGACAACAGCCGAACTGTTACAACAACAACAACAACCCTTCAGTCAGGATTACAACCTAGCTTCTCATACCACTTATGTTGTGTGTGTTAATTTTTATACATGAGTGGTGGGACCTACAGTCAAAATTCGTCTCCGAACTACAAATTTTTGAGAAACTTTTCATTGCGGTTTTTATTTATTCTCAGAGTTTTTGCCAGAAATCTGCTGAGGCGAAGACGCCGAAATATTTTCTTCATATTTTCGTTTTGATATCTGACCTGGGGTTTGAACAGTGGCCTTACCTCTGATAAGCCAACACAAGAGACTTAGACTTAGCAAGAGTATGGCAATGTGGTCCTTTCAATCGAAGTTTCTGAAATGCATATACCCGAAGAAACTAAGCTCTTGCGACCAGAATAGAATATCTGGATTCATGCTAAAAATTAATGGAATTTGACGGTCATATGACCGTCACAAAGCATTCCTCAACTATTTTATTATTCTCTAGCTATGTTTCACTGTCATTACTCAAGTTTTTGTAGCTAAATGGTTGATTGGTCTACTGCAGCATCTCCTAAAATGATACTCTGTCGGTGTCTGGAAACGACGCTTTCCGAAAAATCTCATGTTCTTGTATTGAGTGTAGTGTAGAGGATGGAGCAGGTTTTTTAATGTTAAGTTTCGAAAGCATCATGACAAAAGTTGTTCGTTTTTCTTACGATTCTGATCTCGATTTTTAGGGTTTTTAGTTAAGCACTTCAACCACTACTTTCAGGAAGGACTACGACCTAGCTTCTCACATCACTTATGTTTTGTGCGTTAAATTTTATACATGAGTGGCAGGACCTTCAGTTTACAGACAACTCCGAACGACAGATTTTTGAGAAACTTTTTCATGGAAATTTTATTTTCAGCAGAATTCTGGTAAAAACTCAGAGAGGAAGTGGCCGAAAAAATATTTTTTTCATATTTTCGTTTTGATTCGAGATGTCTGACCTGTGGTTAAGCTGTAGCCTCAAGTCTAATAAACCAACACACTACCTACGAGACTACGAACACTTCACCACTGCATGGCGTTTTTCAGTGATAATCGTATTTTGTAAATTTTATTTTGTTCAAGAAAACGATGGACTTCAAGTTGAACTTTTCCACCATTGCAATGCAGCGATTGTACACTGTGATCTTTACTATAAGAAAAACTGAGGTTATGGCAGGGCATCTAGTCTGAAGCAAGAAGTTTGTTATAACTTTTACCGAATGCTTTCCATATTAATTCAAAGATTTACCAGCTAAAACAACGAACATCTCTCCTGATAATATAAAACACACTATAATGCCTCCATATACACATCATAAATATTGTCATTTCTTAGTTGAAATAATCATCACATCATCGCTCAAATAAAACGCTCACTTTCACTGAAATGTTATAAACGTTATCAGTGAAAGTGAATTTATAAGGACTTCTAAAAAAAGAAACCATAAGAGGCGTATGTTTATTAAAATAATCGTTTGTAAGTGTTGATAACAGATGTCTTAAAATATCTACAACAATACATCACATCATCATCACCATCACCATGGCGCAGAATTAAAAGTACAAATTCCGTGAAAAAGTCAAATTCAAATCCAAATAAACTTGAATTAAATCAAACCACTGAGACGTATTCAAAAAAGAAACCAAAAGAAGAAGAAGAAGAAGAAAATAATACACACAATATATTGTGTGTAATTGTGTGACAGTATTGGTACAGCGACACATTTATACATATCTCATGTATCTTGTCATAATTTATACAAGGTTTTTCAAGTTTGATTTCATATTTCGTTTGATTTGGATTTTGGTTTTGTTGCAGAAAGTACTTCCCAACTGACAGGCATAAAACAAATACACTTCCATAGGTTGTGAAGCTTTGTATGTTGTGCAATGTCTTGATGAAAAACTCAAACAGTCCAGATTCGAATCATCATTCTGAAGAAAAAATCTTATCATTGTTTTGAAATTGTAAAATCTAAGAAGCTTTAGTCTTTCCCAAAAAATATATCCAAAAAGCCCTCTTCGTCCTCTCCCTACACCGAGCATAACATCAGAAAACGAACGTCACAAGGAGGCGTCCCCTCTTGATAAAGATTAACACTCAATGAACCTCTATACCCGATAGACACTCAAAAAGGATTTCATTTCTAGATAACAACCTAGAAGACCTGCTTTTTTGGAACAACTTGATGATGAAATTGAAGTCGCCGTAGTATAGTAGGCAGTGTGTTGTCTTATTAGACGTAAGGCCATGGTTCTTACACCAGGTCAGACATCAAAACGAAAGTATGAAAAAAAGTATTTATTCGGCGACTTCCTCTCAGCAGATTCCTGGCAAAAACTCTGAGAGTAAATACAAATTGCCATGAAAAGTTTCTTAAAAATCTGTCGTTCGGAGTCGACTTTAAGCTGTAGGTCCCACCACTCATGTATAAAATTAACACACACAACATTAGTGGCGTCAGAAACCAGGTCCATAATCCTGGCTGAAGAGTTGTAATGACCAATTATGTATGTTGCTGGTGCACATTTTGCCTCATAACGCTATACCCCGTCCTCTGTATTTCCACCCACTTATTATTAGGTTGACTTAAACTGAATATGAAATATCTTGGCAAACTGAGTCAACAAGGAAGGGAGTGTGTGGTCACCCTTGCCAGAACGTTTCTACTGAGTAGGAAGAAGAGTTTCGAATAGTATTCTGCGCGGAAGGTAAAAACTCTTCTCAAACCAGGTGAGTTAAGTATAGAAGAAAGATATTTGCGACTCATGATATTTGAGAGATATCATATTATGCGAGAATAGTAACCGATTTTGCGATCATGTATTGTAGACTCAAAGTATATTTGTTCGGAATAGGAAGCGTTTTAACTTTACTATATTGGTTTTGTCACCGTAGTCTAGTAGGCTGTGTGTTGGCTTATTAGCCATGAAGACGCCCCAGGTCAGGCATCTCCTACAAAACGAAATAGAATATGCAAGAATAGTAACCGGTTTCCTGGCCAGATATTGTAGATCATTGTGTATTGCATAGAACATTTGCGCGAAAAAGGAAGCCCTTGAACTCTACTGTATATAGGTTCTGTAATGAATTAAACGAATCGCCAGAACACATGCTGGGAACCAGTGCTTCGTTAAAGAACTTTCTGATCAAGTACAAGACAGGGATTTATCACTACTTACAATGGACAGCATCCAGAAATTCATTCAGGGCAACAGTATGGGGCAAGACATTATTGAGGAACATAAGATATATATTGATGGTAGTAAAACAAATCGTCTAATCTTTAGTACCACTACACAACTTTATAAAAGTAGGGTGTACAATATTATGAAGAAAAATTTGCATTTCTATTCACAGAAAGGTTGCGCTGGTAGTCTAATGAGTAGTGCGTTAAAGTATTAGCATGAGAGTTGCGGGCTCGATTCCCACCTAAGACGTCGGCAAAAAGATCGAAGTTATTCAGCTCATAAAATAATTAAATTTGTAATTGTATTGTAGTAAATAAATAAATTAAAATAAAAGTAAATTTGGATTTACAAAAGAAACCCAATCCTGTAAGACTCTGTAAGTATAACTCTGGCATAATATAGATATTTATACGCGCAATAAGTGGATATGAGATAAAAGAAATATTACTTCATCAAAGAAAGAAAAAAAGAAAAAAAAATAGAATGAAAAGAAAAGCAAAAATATATGATGAAAAGACACAAATCTAAAGAAAATCATACGAGTACACAAAAGAGCAGTTAGCAGCAGTTAAACATTCATTTACTGAATAACATACATACATACCCTCCTTTTCTATGCCACTTTATTATGATTGTTACTGTTATTATTGCTGCTATTGTTGCACGTATTCAAAAAATTCAAATTGAAATTTAAAAAATAAAATAAAAATAAAACCAACAAAAAATATTAAATTAAGACGCACATCTCGCAAATTCTACAAGTTGAAAAACTCTTAATCGTAATCATTTTTAAATTTATACATGTCGTACATACAGTGAGCATCAAAAAAAAGTGTACATTAAAAAGAAATTATGCATTAATAAATTACCGTTATTTTTTCTTTTAAAATTGTTTCATTGCCAGTTTTTAAAATTAAAGAAAAAAAATTACAAAAAATTTTGAAATATTGTTAAATTTTTTCAGGCATTCTCCTTAAGTGGCATTCTCCATAGTGTATAGTTTCTTTTCACGCTCACTGTACGTACGTGCTACATATGAAATTGTAATTCAAAACATTTCTTTTGTAGTACAAGAAAATAAAACCTGCTCATCATCATCACACGCATATAAAAAGTTTTTGAAGAAAAAAAAGTGAAAAGAAATGATACGATATGTTTTATTAATTGAAAAAGGAAAAGGTAAGTGATACATTGTACAATTTGCCAGCCAGCAAATAATGATAAGATAAATTCTTTATTAAAGTTTAAATCAATTAAATCAAAAAGATTTTAAAGATTTTTGAGTACATATTTTGTAAATATTTTTCTAAAATATTTCTCAGACGAAAACCATGTAAAAATGCAAAACATTAGACAAACAATACGTTACAAATGTTTTAATTAATTTCAATAGAATTGTTATATGAATCATATCGTATTTCAAAATTATCACAAGCAATGTTATTACTATGACGACATTGCTGAGAGTAATCAAGCGCCTTCACTTGAAACCACTTCACAGCTCAAGGGCTTGTCAATATGTATTCTCTCACTATGGCTGATTAGAGATTTCCAATAAATATTTGAACAGTGATGTTAAAAATTTTACGTGAAACGCCTTTTAATTAGGCAGTAGTGTTGGCAGTATATGAATGAAAAATTCTATTTTTAATCAGAAAAAAAAAATAAAAAAAATTTAAAAAAAATAATTCTGTAAATAACACTTAAAATAAACTAAAGTATTCATAAACTACAAACGAAAAGCAATTAACGGTTCTCCAATATTTTATATTTTAAAAAGAAATTTTTAAGAAAAAAAAATTGTTTTTATTACAATACCGCGAAAATTAAAACACTAGACGTTGAGAATTTATAAAAAAAGAAACAAAAACAAAGTAACAAATTTTTAGTACAACAATAAAAATAAATTGCCTCGACTATTAACAACTTTTGCAAAATTTTTTGCAATATTTTTAGTTTAAAAAATCTTTTCAGGTTAGCAAATAAATGCTTCTATATACCAACTACTAACTACCGCTGCTTGTTAATTCTGTGTTAAAGTGATTTTTAAAAATTAAATGGAATTTCTTAGACATAACCGGCATTACTTGCTCAGTTATGTGTTTAAATTCCTATGGTCACCTTATTGTCAATAATGATATCGTAGACAATGGCAATCCTTTAGGCAATTTAAAGCAGACACTCTGTCTCCTAGTAAATCGTGTGTTGGCTTCTTAGATGCAAGGCCACAGTTCAAACATCAGGTTAGTAATTTCCAACAAAACGAAATACGAAAAAAATATTTGTTCGGCAACTTCCTCTCAGCAGATTTCTGGCAAATCTCAGAGTAAATACAATCATCATGAAAAATTTTCCAAAAATCTGTCGTTCGGAGTCAACTTTAAAACTGTACGTCCCGCCACTCATGCATAACATTAACACACACAACATGAGTTGTGTTAGAAGCTAGGTCGTTATCCTGACTGAAGGATTTTAATGACCAATTAAGTAAGTAAATCTGTCTGTCTTGATAGATTTTGCAGGTACCCAGCTTATCTTTCTCCCTACTCTAATGTAAAAACAATCGCTAACAAAAGCCACTCAATCTATAAATTTCGAGGCAATTGCATGAGCTCTCTTAGAAATGCCTCGCAGCGCAAGACCATTATAGATCTGAACAGTGAATCTGTTGTCAAAGGAGAGTGCATTAAGGCAACAATCTACACTACGAGATATAGTATTTCATTTTGCTGATATAAAGGTTTGGCCATGTGATTAAACGGGTCTACAATCATGTATCACTAAAAATTTCAACAAAAATTTTGCGTTTTATAATCCTTTTCACAAAATTATTATTGAGGTGTGATTCGAACATCCCCTCTTGACTGTATAGACAACTTAAAGTTCCGAATCAGGCCTTATTACTTGATCATAACGACAGGAAAGTGGAAAATGACAAATATTTTCATTCATTATGTCCAAATACTTGTAATTATAAGCAACATCATCTGTTTTGCACAATTCTTGTATCTGACGTAGTATCCAACGGCGTTCACAAGATTTTTTTATTTTCATCATCGTAGTAGATTTCAATAAACTTTAACACAAGAGTTCTGCTATGAATCCACAAGCTGATTCGGATTACATTCAGAATATATTCAACGACTCCAAAATTGCACATGCTACCATCTCATGATGATAGAAATTTGTAAGCTGCTTTAATCTTTAGTTGATGGTAGATGGGTTGGATAGCAAAGCTCACTTGAGCTCGCATAGTGACCCTTTGTAATGCCACAGGTAAGCGTAGTCTCTGTACTGACCGTATTCCACCAAACTCATCGAAAATGTTGGTCAGCTGGTGTGCTGGAAACCAGTCTTAATCTTTAATAAACGAATCCTTGAATCCTAGATGATAACTCTGTTAAGTTGACAAGGAATAGAGAGCCAGATCCTAAATCAGCCCTCGCAAGAAATGGGCATTGGCAAAGGGCATTCGATAACAGTTTCCTCCTCTTCAGCAGACCTATAAGCTCGGCAAAAGTCGTTTGATGGGAGTTGCAATCTTTCCCACCACGCAATGACCTGTAAGCATGTTTGTAATCGAGGTGACAAGGCGATTAAGTGTGAGTAGTTGGTTGTTACTCCTCCCACCCACAATAATTCACGCACGTTGTTGATACTCCGGAGTATGTTCAACTGCAAACTTGTGTAATCCACAATCAAATTAATGAAAATTGTTATCGTGGTTTTCGAATTATAAATTTAACAGGCTCTGGTCCTCTCAAAATAATCCATCAGTGAAGCCAACTGTTCTCTGTAAGATCATTATTGAAAATCAAACGAAAGCCAAGCAGGCACTTAAGAATTTCTATATTTCGCAGTCATAAATCAGGACGGGGTTGACGTGAGAATTGAATAAGAATAGATTGGTAATGTATTAGCCCCATTCCCATATTGCTTCCAGTTGAAAGTGCCTACATACTTAACGACTTTGTTGTCCACGTTAATTTGTGGTGAAGAATATGCGCCATAGACAGCTAAACTGCATGGGACTCTAACCAAGTGACGCCAACATTTGTTTACCGATGTCAGGGAACTGGGACCAGAATATTTACATACGTCATCGGCATAACCATGTTTATGAGGTATTCATACGGTGTACATTAGATACTGCTTCTGTCAAGCACTTTAAGTCATCAAAGCATACTAATTATCGATTTCCATTTTGTATACTCGTACACATATTATTTTCTTCTATGAAACTTCCTTCAAAATAACCTCAACAAAATTGCAAATCAAATGTTGTAAACAATAAACAATCATTTACAATAAACGTTTTTAATTTATTAATTATAATTATTATAATTGTCCTTATCTTTCAATCATATTATGTTACATTAAACGATTATTTATGTTTTAAACACTGTAGATTCTCACGTTACAATCGTTAGATAAATATCACAATGTATGGAATAATCAAACATGGGATAAAGAGAGGGAAGTAGACATAAAGAAACCAGTTTTATCCAGATCCCAGTTTTTCGAAATATTCCAAAACAAGTTTTTTCCAACCTTGGCAACTTTTTTACAGGGAAATTGTTAGTTTTGCAAAAAGTTTAATTAAATTTAATTCAATTGTGATTCTTTAGAAATATTGATTGCTGGAGAGATTATAATACGAATAGAAACTGAATAATCTGAACTCACATTTGTGATGGTGTTCAGAGCTTATTGTTACGCATTTTCAAAATTCCTAGAATTAGTACTAAAGTACTTTTGCGTAGTACCAAAAACTAAAACTATTAAACTATTGTCACATGTGACAAACTCTATATTACTTATACCATAATTCCAATAATTTAAAAAGCATACAGAATTTAAGACTCTTCATAATAATTTGTTAGGAATGTCTTGTATTTTATTGAATTGTAATCCTGAAACTTTATAATATACTAGCTGTACTCTGCGCGTGTTGCTGCCCCACCAACTAAAAGAAATTTTAAGGAAAGACATTACACAAATGTCCAATTAATTTTGAATCATTTTGTTGATTTTGTTTCCCGTTGTCCTGATGATTCAGATGATGAGGCCTGTGTAGTACGCATTCGATCAGTTTCTAAATTCACTTCTCGTTGTTCTACTGGTTCAAGCGAACGGGTCTCAGCGGCATATAGTCGAAGATTTTCCAGTCTCAATGCTCGTCTGATTCTGAGGCTCGTAATGATCTTTTCTTCCGCGCTTGAGGTGTAGGTCGATCAATTGCTTGTCATTCATTTTGAATAATTTTCACGCCATCCATCGGAAATTAATCGCACCAACCTCCGTCGACTCATGCGCAACAACTTTGTTAAAGAATGCACAGTTTACGATTTAATTCATTTTAAGTAATTTTCAGTGGCGCCACCTATCGAATATTGATCATACCAACTTAGAAACCTTCCCCGGCTCATACGCAACAACTTTATTAAAGATCATAACATGATCAAACAAACATTCATTTTTATATATATAGACTATGGGAAATGACACGCCCACTATAGCCAATCCGCCCATTTTGTTCATATATACGTCAAAGTCGTCCATACAAAATTTGAGGACTATAGCTGTTGCAGTTTATGAGATATGAGACATTAAATACTTATTGGGTATGTGGGCGTGGCACCTCGCCTACTTGAAATTTTAAAATAAAAAGTAGCCTATAACTCCTTCCAGACATACAGGAAGATACTCGGAAAATTTTAAGAAAATCGGTCCAGCTGTTTAGCCGTCTATAGACTTCAAACAAACAAACAAACCCAAAAACAAATAAACACACATTAATTTTTATATACAAGAAGATAAAGAATTTTTAAGCCCATTCTAGATTTAAGTTTAAATAAGACAAACTGCGTGTAATATAATATTGATTATATTATATGCGGAATTTAACATCGTTCAAATGTCTGTCGCGAATTCTCTGTATGGAGCGCTTCCGCTATCTCAAAATTTCCATAACTCTGGTAAATACATCAGGCTGAATTTGATCGATGGCATGAGTTATATTAGATTTGGGGACCACTGTGGCTTGTGGGTTATTTGCAATCACCCAAACATAAGAAACCCCCAACAAGAAAAAGTCTAACGGGGTCTAATCGTATCATTATCAACTGACTAAATCGCTTGTATAGATTATTCAATGTTGCATAAGCTGTGTGGCACGTAGCGTCTATTCACACCAAAAGAAATTGGTGATTACCAATCATTATTGACATAAACAGCTCGCCGCTGACACTGGTGAAATGGCCAACATCGTTCTCAAAGATTTCGGGAGACATTGGAAGCTCCTGAATCTCAAGTGAGTTGATATCGTACCAAAATTAAGAATTTTGTGTGTTCACGTACGCATACATATGTATATAAAGGGGTAAACTGCTCCAAAGCCCATTCAGCGAGTACAAGTCCTTGTCTATGATCCCTGTCTACTGAATAAATGAGAACTAATTTGACAGATGTAACTTCAAAAAGGTGACCGTTAGCAATACTCAAAGTTTGAAAGTGCTGTTGCCGCATTAGAAAAATTAATTTCATTTGCGTTTTAATATAATTGGGGTAGGCAATACGACGATCAAGTGAAGTGACTATTTTTCTAAAACTAAAATAATACTTGTCTCGAAAACTGAAATATACTCGTATGCTGGTTACAGATAGAGTTCTTATGTCGATCATCAAAATGTTTAACCCTCCAATATTTACTCTACTCATCTTTGAAAAATGCACAATGCAGACATTGTCCTAGTTTTGGAAACTAAGTTGAACTCTCAAACATGATGGGACTCAAACATGGTGGAGCCAGCATTTCTTTACAGATATAAGAATACTGGGGCCAGAAAATATACATACGTCGATGGCATATCCATATTTTTGAGGTATTTGAACGCCATACACTGGATAACGCATCTGCATCCGGTTATGAGTAGAATTCTTATGCCGATCATCAAAATGTTTAACCCTCCAATATTTACTCTACCCATCTTTGAAAAATGCACTGAAGGAAGTCTGTTCCAGATACAGGCTGTCGGTTCAAGGCACAAACTGTCGGTTCAAGATACAGACTGTCTGTTCGAGGTACAGATCTTCTGTTCAAGACATAGACTCCCTATAGAAAGAATGGTTGGTGAACTCACACACAACCGACTTGTTGGCTTAGGTGTATGCCCTACGTTTGCTTTCCCCTCCCTGAACCACCCTACTAACATTGCATATTGATTTAAATTAAAATAAAATTTGTTCATGCGGAAAATTGCTTGCAGATCAGATTTGATTTCTTCAGTCGTTTAAATCTTTAAACCTCCAAATTGCTTGGCTCTTTATGAATGAGGAACGTCTCTGCAAAGTAAAGTATTAAAACAACGCTCTTTAAAATCTCTGAAACTATGCGGTGGAATTACGATGTTTCTGGAAATTAATTTTCTTTAAATTTTTAAAAAAAGATTACGAATTATGCTGTCGTGTGCTTTACGCATGTACTTAAGATGAGTGCAAGAAGGCATGTGTATCGCCAAATCAATCAATTTATGAACAGTTTCGTTGCAATTATAGCAACAAACTCTTTCACCATTTAAGCAAAGGCCACAAAGGCAATTCTTTGGATATCATACATGAATATGGACACAGTAAGACGTATATATTCCTGGAAAAGAATTTTATCATAATAAAACCTAATAGAGAGACATCCTTATTAGAATTTAAATCCAAAAAGGTGTTTAGCCATTATCGCCCAAATTTATTATGACCTGTATAGGACGACAGGATTAAAATAAACAACCTACTGACATGATACGAATGCCAACGTAACAATTTTAATAAGAGTGATTTGTAATGACATTCATTTCACTGAATATTCTCAGACTTCCATACTCCTTTTCATGGCTTGAATATTTCATCAAATAATCAATTTAAATTCAATTTTAGAAGAGGTCATCTATTTATTTGCTTTTGGCTTTCATTCTGATAGATTTTTAAGAATATTTTACACACCCACACAAACACACATAGTTTTTACAATATTATCCTGGTGTACATATATACATAAGTACGTTTGATAGGACATGCGAACACGCTTAAGTCCATTAGTGTGCGATAATCTACTTAGAATTTGTAGTCGTTTGTAAATACTTATCTTTAAATTTATTGTCCTCTTGTTGTCTTGTTTCCTACGTTTTCATCTTTCTTTTTTTCTTTTCTATTTCCTACAAATATTTCATTTCCTCACTTAAACGCTCGCTTTTAAATTGCCTCTAAATGATGTTTAATACCATAAATTTATTAACGCATCAATGAACATGTAACAAAAAATTCATTTGACCTTAACAATGTATTACACTGTCCCACAAATAATTTTTTTTTAGTGAATTAACTTTTTTAACGAAGTCTTAAAAGAAATGTGGGAAAGAAATGTTGTAAATAAAAAATATGGAGGGCCTAAGGAACTTGTAACTTTTTAACTTTCGGGTATCCGCCACGGTTTTCCTGTGTAAAGTGCATCCGAAATGTTCAATTTTCTATGATTCTGGGGCTGAATTTGACTAATGCCATGTGTTATGCTTGCCTGCGAATTAATGAAATCTGAGTTTAGTTTCCTGCAATTATTTCGAATGTGTATTGAGTCCTCTGTACTTGCATTCAAATTGATTTTAAATACAGGTCAATCGAATTCAAGATTTACGGAACGGTTCAAACCGCCAGTAAACAATTTAAATTTTTACTGAACAAGAATCGTTTTTTCTCCTGTTTAAGTGTCTCCCCTTATTAGGAATACTTTTTGCGCCAGTAGCTACTTATGTTCTTGGTTATGGCAGAATATCAATACATCCGCTTACACATCCTCATAAGCAGTGATAAGGTTTACCAACTCTCTCATGAAAACTGGATATAAAATAAACGGAAAAAGTATTAAAAGGGCCACAACTTATGAAGGGTCTTCCAACGGAAACTTCGGAATTTTAACAGTTGATAACCGCCATTTTATTGAAGCTACATCTGTCAAATAACTCGTAATGTATTCAGTCTGTTTTATCAAATTACTAACGACGTGCGTGCGCTGAATGGGCTGCGGAGCAGTTGACAACTTACTTACTTACTTAATTGGCCATAACAACCCGTTTATCGGATTTCGGCGCGCCTACGCCAGTTGGTCACACCAATCGATGACAGGGCTTCCTCGATTTGGTCCTTCCAACGGATGCAAGGTCATCCTCTTCGCCGACTTCCGCAGATTCCCGCATCAAATACCCGTCTCGCCAGAACATCCTCCACCATTCGAACGACATGGCCGAGCCAGCGCAGCCGCTGGATATTAATACGCTGTACAACGTCTATGTCGTTGAGGAGCTCATACAGCTCACTGTTGGATCGGATACGGAAATCATCGCCAACTCGCACTGGACCGAAGATCTTGCGCAGTACTTTTCTCTCGAACACTCTCAAGGCCGCTTCGTCTGTACTTAATAGGGTCCATGCCTATGCGCCATAAAGAAGCACGGGTAGGATGAGTGTCTTGTAAAGTGTTAATTTTGTCGCGCGAGAGAGGTCTCTGCTAATAAATTGCCCATTGAGACCATAGTAGCACCTGTTAGCAAGAGTGATCCTGCGCTTGATCTCCAGACTGACATCATTTCTGGTGGTAACAGCGGAGCCAAGATAGATGAATTAGCAGTTGACAACTCATCATCGAAAAAACGTCTTCAAAGATAGGACAAAAAATTTCGTTGAATTTGGTTCAATGCATGCTGATAAAATGAGAAACTTTTCATGGCAATTTTATTTACTCTCAGAGTTTTTGCCTGAGAGGAAGTCGCCGAAGAAATACTTTTTGCATTTTATTTTGATGTGTGACCTGGGGCTGGAACCCTGGTTTTTCATCTAATAAGCCAACACACTATCTACTAGATCACGGCGACTTCTCTCATGTGACTTATCTCACAGTCACATTGATTTATTTCCAATTTAAAAATAGAAAGCGCTTAAAATAGAACCCTATATACTATATACATCTAGTCGCCGTTGTTTAGTAGGTAGTGTGTTGGCTTATTAGACATGAGGGCACGGCTCAAAACCCAGATCAAACAACGCCAATAAAACGACATGTGAAAAATATTTCCTCGGCGAATTCCTTTCAGCAGATTTCTGGCGAAAAATCTGGGAGTAAATAAAATTGCCATGAAAAGTTTCGCAAAAAAATCTGTCGTTCGGAGTCGACGTTAAACTGTAGGTTCCGCCACTCATGTATAAAATTAACACACACAACATAAGTAGTGTGAGAAGCTAGGCCGTAATCCTGACTGAAGGGTTATTATGACGAATTACATATTGTTACGAAAATGGAAATGGTGTTATCGTTTAACATTAAAATAATAAAAGCTACAAAAACAAAGGACTTGTTTACATAATCAAACGAACAAACAAAAATATAGCAACAACATCAGTATAAAAAAAGGGGTTTAACAAGTAAACAAGAAACAACAACAACACTGCAAGGATAAACGTAAACAAAATACACAAATAACAATAACGTAAACAACATGTTTACATTTATAGAGATTTCGCGAAGGCAGTCATCCTCCTTCAAGAGCATTAATCAGGCTGTTTACCCAGCGATATAAAAGGCAAACAAAGCAGGCAACGTGGTCAGAAAGAATTCAGTCAGTCTTGTGTGAAGACACGTTGCGTGTGAAGAGAATAATTGTGGTTTCAAGATTTCTGTTATTAAGATCTATTGAACAATTGTTATTGTGTATGCGGAAGAGTGTAAAGAAGAATAACAATTAAAGCAAATTGTTGTTGTTTTAATCAAGTCGTAAAAGGTGGCACACGGAATAGTGCGAACAATAAAGAATTGTTTTAAAACGAAACACAAATTTATTTTTATTTTATTTGCAATCTACGAACTCATATTTTTAATATTTTTAAAACGGTAAAAACGTAACAGTATGTATGTATGTATGTGTATTTACAATAGTATTATACAGTGTGGATTAATTCATTTATTTTAAGGATTTATTTGAAGAAGATATTGTAACAGATTAAAATAAACAGTGAATTCCACTTTCAGCGATTTAAAATGTCTAAAAACTGCACAATGCTCTTCAAGTCGAAACAGAAAACAATTTTCAATCGTTTCGAATTCAGAATATCTTTTTAAATCAATTAATTCATACTTTAATAGAAAGTAATACATTGTTGTTAAATTTCTAAAATAATAATTATTAAATAACAACAATCTGTTTAATTGCGAAAGTGCACAGTGTCATATGCTGCTTAGCAATTTTATTCGAACATGTTTTTTTAAAAAAACAGATTTTAGTGCCAAAGTAATTAATCTGAGAATAATATTAAATGCGTAAGAGCCTATTGAATTAAAAAAACAATGAAACATAAGCGTTGAATTTCTTTCTGAATAAATGTTGTAAGTCAAACCATTAAAATGAATTGTATTTGACATTGTTTTTGTATTTGGCTTACAGAAATAAAATCCAGGTTTTACGTTTGATGTTAATGATATTTGAGACGAAGTTTTTAAATAGAATAACAGAATAAACAGTTTCTAAGGTGCAAAAACTTTAATTGAAAAAATCAAACTCTGTCGCTTTAATGATAGTATCATTATCAATCAATAATAACATGAGTGTATGTGTTATGTGCAGTGGTGTTGTGCTAATTTTTTTTAACGGAACGCGTTCCGGACTCCGATTCACGGTTCGGAAAAACAAGCCGGTTCGTTCCGGTTTTTGTTCCGGTTCGGGTTCGGTTCAAACCCTTGTTTATAAAAAATACATATAAAAATTCGTCAAAAATTAGAAAAAAAAATCAGCAATTCTTCTTAATTTATTTTTTTCGAAACGTCAGCCAATTCTCGTTATCAGAGAACATCTTTAGTTCCGGAACGCATTCCTGTCAAAAAAGGAAGTACCGGAACGACGTTGCGGAGCGTTCCGGCTCGACAACACCACTGGTTATGTGGTAGTTTCTAAGAGCATGGGGAAGTAAAATCAAGGAACTCATTTATCTTGGCTCTGCTGTTGCCATCAAAAATGATGCCAGTCCGGAGATCAAGCGCTGGGTCACTGTTGCCAACAGGTGCTACTATGGTCTCAATAGACAATTGAGTTGCAAAGACCTCTTTCGTGCGACAAAACTAATACTCTACAAGACGCTCATCCCCTCCTCGCTTCTTTATGGCTCAGAGGCATGGACCCTATTAAGCACTGATGCAGCAGCCTTGAGAATATTCGACAGAAAAGTCCTACGTATGTCCTTCGGTCCAGTGAGAGTTGGCGATGATTTCCGCATCCGATCCAACAGTGAGCTCAACGACATAGACGTTATGCAGCGTATTAACATCCAGCGGCTTCGCTGGCTCAGTCATGTCGTTCGAATGGAAGAGGATGCTCCGGCGAAACGGGTATTTGATGCGGGGATCTGCGGAAATCGGCAAAGATGACGACCTTGTGTGCGTTGGAAGGACCAAATCAAGGAAGCCCTGTCATCGATTGGTGCGACCATCTGGCGTATGCGCACATGAAGCAGAAGTGCTTGGAAGGATGTGTTGCGACAAAACGAAATCCTTTAATAGGGTTATTAATGGCCAAGTAAGTAAGTTCTGAATACTAACACTCGCCTAACAAATGCTGTTGATTTTTTAAGTTTATTTATTATAGAGAGATTACCCCATGAAACATTTATATACTTGCAAGGCAAAGTCAAGTGTAAACAAGATTTTTTAATATTGTTTAAGTAAAAAGATTTAAAGTTATTACTTTTCTGGGGAGAAATATTTCTTCAAAATAATTTCCATCAAATAATAATACGCATGTGCCATCTATAGCCTTTTCCAATCCGTGAAGCTATGTCAGTACTGCGATATTCATTTGTTGTTAGCAATACTCCTTTATTTTATAAATAACGTCAACAAGGGAAAAAACGTTTAAGGCATTTCTGTTATCACAATTCGGCTGTAGTTTCTTGAGCATCTCGCACCTATGATCTGTCAGTACTTATGACTCTTTAGATCAAATCAAAAGTATCATTTGAAATCGCCGTATCGGAGTACAATGCAGTGTCCCGCCAATATTGAACTTTAACTTAAAACTAATGTTGCTAACAACTGTATCAGTAGTTTGATCTCTGGAAGAAGAAATGGAAGTACTGGCTATGAACAGATAGTTGTAATTGAAGAGTACGTGTCTAGCCAAAGGCGACTTCAATATGATTATGGGATGATTGAGTGATGACAAACCAGTAGTTATATGACAGAATAACGGGATCTTATCGTCTCCTCCTCATACATCTCCGATCCCTTCCGTGCCAGTTTGTCCGTCTTTTCATTCCCCTCTAGGCCACATTTGCTCTGAACCCAGTAGACTCGGGTGTTGAGTCGACGTATACGATGTAGAGAGTCCATGCAACTCCTGACGCCCTTTGAGTAAAATTATTCAATAGATTTTAAAATTATCTCAACTCTGCCAAGTGTTAGCTTCAATCTGTAAACTTCGCTTTCAATGGCAAACACTTGCTGATACAAAATTTTTTTATTGTATTGAAATGAATATTTTTTTAAATATTTTTGCTTTTTTATAGACGATAAATTAAGGTTGACATTAACTTAACATACTAATTTTTCTGTCAATTAAACATTCTCAATTGTGGCAAATTTATTTCCTGATAATTCTGTTTTAATTGAATGTGATCCACTCAATTAGTAATTTATTTAAAAAAAACTATCAGAGAAAAGTATTCAAATCTATATTAAGCGTGTTCATGTTTAATAATTCAAATAAAATGAGTAAGCGAGTTGCAATCGGTGAATTCCAACTATAGAAACCTTTTACCAACAAAGACTTTTTTTTTAGTTGGTCATTACCACCCTTCAGTCAGGATTACGACCTAGTTTCTCGCACCACTTATGCGTGTGTGTTAATTTTTATACATGAGTGGTGGGACCTACAGTTTTTAAAGTCGACTCCGAACGACGGAGTTTTGAGAAACTTTTCATGGCAATTTTATTTACTCTCAGAGTTTTTGCCAGAAATCTGCCGAGAGGAAATCGCCGAAGAAATACTTTTTGTATTTTATTTTGATGTCTGGCCTGGGGCTCGAACCCTGGCTTTTCGTCTAATAAGCCAACACACTACCTACTAGACTACGGCGACTATAACAAAGACATTTAAAAACGTTAAAAAAGTTTTAACTTCAGAAACTGAATCCGTATTACACTACGGATTATGCGAGAGCGTCATTCTCTTACAGAATATATTCGAAATGAAGAGATCTTAACACTGCTGCATTGATTTTATTTCTTGAATTAAATTTCTCTTCAGAATTGCGACCTTCGTATGGTCGAACTATTTTGCTTACATAACTTTCACTTAAGTTTTCTTACGATGTTTAAAATATCTAAGCAAAGACAATATAGCTACAGTATTACATACATACTATACATAATTTGTCATTACAACAGTAATGATTACGGCCTAGCTTCTTTTTTTCATGACAGTTTTATTTACTCTCGGAGTTTTTACAAAAAATCTGCTGGGGGAAGAAATATTTTTTCATATTTTGTTTATTGTTGGCGATTTCTGACCTGGAGCACTGTGGCCTCACGTCTAACGAGCCAACACAATATCTACTAGACTGCGGCGAATACACTCCAGGGGGAATGTAGTGTATGGAAATATGTTATTAATACAAAATATCACTGCCAATAAGATACCGAGTGTAAGTCATAGCGGTAAATTTATTTTCGTTTTAAAAAACCATCGTATAAATAATTCCAACCACATTTTTGTGAACTTCCTCTCACTTTGTCCTTGTCACATATAGATGCCATTATAAATGACAGCCGTCGGCTATGGCAATAATACAAATACATTTCTATTATTATCTCTGTACACATGCATATACTGGATTCTCAATTCACCTTTTTTCGCAACGTTTTTCTATTGACCACACCCCGGTATTAAGCGATTAAGAAGTAATTAATTATTACAACTTCCAAAACAACAAACAAAAAATAAAAAACGGAATAATTTGTCTGAGTGTGTGTGTTTCCAATTACATGGGCAAATTGTTTGCGGCAATAAAACTCAGTAACAGAAATTAATGAATGAAATCGTGGAATTGTACTAAAACTTTTACTAGATATTTTCAAAAATATATTATGAAACAAAATTGATCGGCGGTGTGATGAGAGACGGTCGTGTGATGGATTTAAGGCAGTTGTATATGGTAATGAAGACCAGAAACTTGGAGACTGTGATTAGAATAATTGTAGACAAAAGTATCGTGAGCTTACAAGCACAATCTCGGGACTAAGTAATAACGGGTGATTTTTTAGCCATTATCTATTTGGCAACACTGGTTTAAACAGCTCACGCACGTTTCGTGTTTTGTTTCACTGTCAAACATCTTCAGTTTGGTTTATAATTTAACCATGAATCGTCTTACAAACGAACAGCGCTTGCAAATCATTGAATTTTATTATCAAAATGCGTGCTCTGTTAAGAAAGTTCATCGCGCGCTTCTTCCATCTTCCATGTGGTCAGTTTAATCGACCCTCTGAAGCGGCTATTCGGGCTATTGTGACTAAATTTCGCACCAAATTTACATTGTTGGACATTAAACCACCAACACGCTTACGTAGAGTGCGAACTGAAGAAAATATCGCAGCTGTATCGGCCAGTGTTAATGATGACCATCAATTATCGATTCGTCGCCGTTCGTAGCAATTTGGCCTCTGTTACTCAACAACGTGGAAAATTTTGCGGAAGGATTTAGGTGTGAAGCCTTTCAAAATACAGCTGGTGCAAGAATTGAAGCCGAACGACCTACCGCAACGCACAATTTTTGGTAAATGGGCTCTTGGAAAGTTGGAGGAAGATCCACTTCTTTATTGAAAAATTGTGCTCAGCGACGAAGCTCATTTTTGGCTCAATGGATACGTAAATAAGCAAAATTGTCGATTTTGGAGTGAAGATCAGCCAGAAGCATTGCAAAAGCTACCAATACATCCAGAAAAAATCACACGGTTTATGGGCTGGTGGCATCATTTGACCGTACTTCTTCAAAGATGCTGCGAATCGTAACGTAACTGTGAATGGTGAGCTATATTCAACTTTTTTTGCCCAAAATGCAAGAGCATGACTTGCATGACATGTGGTTTCAACAAGACGGTGCCACATGCCACACAGCACGCGTAACAATGGACTTATTGAGAGGCGAGTTCGGTGAACATTTTATTTCACGTTCGGGACCGGTCAATTGGCCGCCTAGATCGTGCGATTTAACGCCTTTAGACTATTTTTTGTGGGGCTATGTTAAAGCTAGTGTCTATACAGACAAGCCCGCTTCAATTGACGCATTGGAAAACAACATTGAATCATTTATTTGTGAGATACCGGCCGAAATGTTGGAAAGAGTATGCCAAAATTGGACTAAGCGGATGGAGCATTTGAGGCCAACATTTGCATGAAATAATCTTCGAACATTAAATTATATGGACCGTACTATCGATTCAAATAAAGATTTCATGCATTTGTCTGAATTTTATGTGTTTTTTTTTTTGAAAAATTTTCCTATAGCTCTTAAAAAATCATCCATTACAACTGCATGAAGCATTTGTTTTGCTTCATACTGTTTTAGAAATGGGACCGTTCTGTGGTATACAGATAGATTTGGGTCATAAAATGGGACAAGAGGTATTGCAAGCGAGAGTTTATACCATAGAAGGATGTGCTCAATTCAAATTGGACTGGAAGTACAGACGACGAGATCACAGTGTGATCGTGCCGATAATGGTACGTCGCAGTACTAACTCATAGTCTGATCGTAGGTCTAGTTAGAATTCAAGGCAATGCACAGATAGATGAGCTCGCAGGGAGGGGAGATTCCACTGCGCACTCACGTTGAACAGACTCACTGTTAAACAAGCTATGGAGAATGCTCTCCTCAAGCGAGGCTTGAGATAATCTAAACTTTTGCTTGAAAGATATTTGTGAAAGATATTTGTGTATATTATCGAGAATTGGAAATCAGTTTAATACCATTATGTAAATTAATTGGTGAGAAGAACATATCACTGGAAAACATAGTTGAAGCACATGCTGGTATAATGCTTTTCAAAGGGGAACCTTTGGTTGCATGTTGAGCACTAGCTAGGCAGTTATTCTTATTGAAACCAAACAGCATTGTGTTAGTTTGTTAGACAAAAGGATTGGGAGAGACATTATAGGAAACCCAATATGAGGATAGTGCAATAAATCGCTAGGTCGTGGTACTATAGTGCCTTCACATAACAGTAAGTCCGCTTCAGTTCCATTTTATTAACAAAACCAATCGCAACATTAAAAATATCGATGTTTTTTTGGATAAAAACTTATATAAGCGATGTTCATCACTAACTTGTGGGACAAATTGTTTTAGCATTTCCTGGAATTCAATTTAAAATAAGTTTATATGGTAGTATAGAGAGACGCTTCGCTCATCAGACCTTGTTATTGATACAACATCTCTTCAATTGTCAGGATATCCTTTAATGGCTAATGCCCTTCCAGCTATGTTTGTAAAACAATTTTAATTTTTAATTTTATTTCTTGCCCCAAGTCGAACTGAAGTTCGCCTGAAAAAATAATTTTTTGTACAAGATCATCTACACGAAACGCCCATTATATACGATGTAGAGTGCATTAACATCTATTGTTATATACGCAATAACTATTGTTTTCTTCTTAAAAATCGAATTCTTAAAAAAACATTTTAACGATCTTTTTCAAATATTTATTTTGTATTTCATTATTTATTAACAATAAACATCTCTTCATATAAAAACAAACAAACAAACAAAAAAAAATGTAATCAAGCCTGCACGTTTTAAACGATTTTTCATTTAAGAAAAATACCCATAAAATTAATGATAAAATTACAAAATCGTAAATTATTTCTATTAAACGCTTAGAAATAAAATTCATTTTGGGATTGATGGGATTCACCTTCATTTAATTAGAACCTATGACTAGACCACAAAGAAAG
Organism: Sarcophaga variegata; assembly: GCA_932273835.1. Classification (NCBI taxonomy): domain Eukaryota; kingdom Metazoa; phylum Arthropoda; class Insecta; order Diptera; family Sarcophagidae; genus Sarcophaga; species Sarcophaga variegata. The sequence goes on from OW026361.1 coordinate 87,098,465, forward strand.
ATTTATAATCCCTACAACACAAAATAAACATTTTATTGATATTTTTGCAAAAAAAAAACACTTCTTATCATTTATTCGATATGATGGACGAAATTAAAATACGAATATCGTACACTATGTTTTATCCTAGAGTCATAAGGCAGTAGTATAGATATAATGAAAAATGTGTGAAATATCCCAATAATAATCCTATGGCATGTCTTATTTTATGTGAGTCGTGCTGTTTCCAGAGTACTATTAATGTGGCTATGAAACACCCGTAAAAGTTCTTAGAAATTTAAATTCCACACTAACATTATGCTATAATTACGGAATTATTTAATAGAATTACTATTCAAAAATCCCCGTAGTCACAAAAAAATTCGAAATAATGTAAAATTTTTTCGGGCACCTCCCTAAGTGGTAAAATATGAGTTTGGTGAATATTAAAATGTTATCCATAGTGTAGTGTTATCCATATTTTGATTAATTTGTTACACAAATAATCTAGAGAGCTCAAATCGCATGATCTCCGCTGCCAATGAATGTATTAATGCCTCAATAAATACATGATACCGAGCGACATGTTAAGCGTCAACCAAGTCCAATTTCTCCATATGGGGCAATTAAAAGTCGGTAATTATTACCAGTACCTTGCTCCATGGACTGCAGAGTTGAGATTTTCATCGATCGTGAAGAAACAGGAACACCAAAAGGCATTTTTTCACTCAGAGTATTTTCTTCACACTAAATTCGATGATTCTGTTTCTGAATATATGTTTCGTCGCTGAAGAAAATTTTTGATAATAAATCTCAACTAGAATAAAAGCCAACGTCTAGTAGGTAGTCTAAAAGGTAGTGTGTTGGCTTATTAGGCTATTCAACTTACAGATTTGATTAACTTTTCAAAGCAACTTTATTTTCCCTCAAAGTTCTTCTCAGAAAGCTGCTGTTAACTGAAACTATTGTTCGAGAATTCTGAGCCGGGAGTTGAACCGCATAATAACACATACAACATTGGTGCTGTCAGAAGCTAAGTTGTAATCCTGCCTCAACGATTGTAATGACCAATTAAGTAGGTAAGATTTGCAAGCGTAGTTCGTTTCTTAATCCATTCATGGTGAAATGGAAACTCTATCCAACATTCTTGGCATTGCCACATGTCATCTGGAACGAGCACATCATATGGTAATCTATGCATATGGAGCGAGCACAGCCGTGAGGAACATATTATCAAATTCTATAAGAAGCTACTTAAGAGTACGAAAGGGATATTTTAGTATCATTGCACAGATAGTATAGGGGTAAAAGAACTGATAATGCAACTGATTAAACGAATTATGACATTCTACAATATCAATTGCAGACAAGGCCATCAAATAGTCGGCTTATGCCAACTCTTCCTTATTTGCTTTCAATTGTTAAATTCATGCCTTAGGTGTTGCTAATGCCACCGCTAGAGAGATAAATGAAATACTATTTAACAACTATTTCTCTAATTCCTAGTAAATGGAATGAAAATTCATTGTAATTTTAAATTGCAACGTAATGACAAAAAAGATAAATTAAACAGAAAACGAAATTAAAACTCATTCTACTCAGACAAGTCAAGACAAGTCAAGATCCGTTGTATTGTTTTTTTTTTTGCTTCTAAACGATGATATACGGAGCATTAGAAGTGTAATATGAGAGAGAATGATAGTTTTGTGCTTTTTTGCAAGTGATCGTAAATTGTAGAAGATTCCACTGTGTAATAAGCTTTCACGTTTAATTAATGTAAATTATATTAAATTAAATTAACTAAATAACTAATTTACAATGTTGTTGTTTTAATTTGTTTAATTCTTTATTTTTATTTGTAATTCTTGTTTGGAACTGGAAATTTAAATTAAAATGAGTCTGACTCAACAGGAACTTGTAATTTAGAATCAGTAAAAATTACTGTTACGTAGCATGTTAGTGAGATAGTCGTTTTGTTAAATACATACATACATACATATATGGAAAACTATATTCTGTTATATGGTTTGAAAGAAAGTATTTGTGATATCAGTATCTAAGAAGAGTGATTTAAGTCAATGCAAATATTCTCGGAGTATAGGTTGAGATAATGGCTGCCCTCCAAAATGTATCAATACAAAGTTTGTATGCAGTTCTACTACTGTATGTAAACTATGTAATTAGATATGCAAAGTAACCAAACAATGCATCAACTATAAATCCGATGCCTGATTGCTTTTTGACTGCGCTAAAAATAAACATTGACGACGTTTTGAAATAGAATACATTGTACATATTTTGTACAGCGGCTTTATGAAACACTATTCTTTGTTCGAACACAAAGCAACTAACATTTTGGAAGGTAGCCAATATAATGAAAAGAGCAGACGGGAAAAATCGAACAAAATCGAGAGATCGATTTCATATAAGGTTCCTTAACAAGGACTGCCGAACTTGTTGAAGCTACATATGCCAAATTACGAATATACATACATTCGTAATTGCTCATTACAACACTTCAATCAGGATTACGACCTAACTTCTTACACCACTTATGTTGTGTGTGTTAATTTAATACATGAGTGACGGAACCTATAGTTTAAAGTCGACTCCGAGTGACAGATTTTTGAGTAACTTTTCATGGCAATTACTCTCAGAGTTTTTCCGGAAATCTGCTGAGAGGAAGTCGCCGTTGAAATGTTTTCTCATATTGCTGGGCTTGAACCGTGATAAGTCAACACACTATCTACTAGATTACAACGACTTACGAATTAGTTGTCATTATTCAGTCTGTTTTGTTAAATCTCTATGGACGATTATAGGCAACAACGTGTATTCGCTGAATGGAACCAACGGAACTAAATTTTCATTGAAAAATCATTTTCAGCTGTGAGGCACATTTCTGAATGAATGGGTATGTAAACAAACTAAATTCGTGAATTTGAGATATCACCAATCCACATGAGATCGAAGAACGTTCAATGATCAACACTGTTTGCTGTGGAATTTGTGCGGACGGTGTCATCGGTTCATATTCCTTTGAGAAAATCATTGGCCAGGCTATCACTGTCAGCGGCTATATGACGATGATTATTAACTTCTTTTGGCCTGTATTGGATGAACTGAGCAGCAACGACATGTGGTTTTAAAAGGAAAGCAAAACGTGTCACACAGCTCTTGCCACATTGGATGTTCTACATGTACGATTCCAAGGCACGAGGTCGTGTGATTTGACATCTTTCTTGTATAAAATGAGAAGAATCGTATTGTCCTCGAATAAGTTAAGGTCAACAACTCAAAATCATAGATAGCAGGCAGACCACGTTTATTGGCTCCATTATACGTTCATGGAAGTTAAAAGAACCCATTTATTGTGCTGTTAAAATTTATTTCTTTAAATGACCACTTGTATAAGTGTGAAAATGTGTAAAAATCATAAGTAAGTATGTATATTCGTGAGCATTTACGTTTATTACTTTTTTAATTAATTTATGTATTTTACAATTTTTTTTTTGCTTAAATAGATTTCTGTAGCTGACACGTGATTGTGTTAATTGTAATTGCTGCTTTGCTTTGCTTTGTTGCAAACAACAATCAATTGATGATGACAGCATTTAAATGGTAGACTGATAATAGTCGGTATTCTAATGCACTGCTATTTAAAACAAAGATGTTTACAAACATTAATTATTTTTGTATTTCGAAATTCGGATTTGGCATCAATGTTCTCCAATCACAAGTTTATTTGCAGGTAACAGTAACCGTTAAACCATAAGGGATGGCACCATTAGGCCTGTAGGGTACTACATTAATTTTTTCTTCTATTACTGAATCCATCCAGAGCTGCTGATAAAGCCGCTTAATCTTCCAATGTCACTCTTCGATCTGAACTACACATGTGCCAATACACTTTTTTCTTCTCTTTCTCTTAAAGCCGTTGACCGGATGATCGAAACCACTGCATCTTGCATGAGTATCTAAAATGATAGTAGTCTAGTAGGCAGTTGGCTTATTGGACGTAAAGCCAGTGTTCGAACCCCAGGTCAGACATCAAGACAAAATACAAAAGTATTTCTTCGGCGACTTCTTCTCAGCAGATTTCTGGCAAAAACTCTGAGAGTAAATAAAATTGCCACGAAAAAGTTTCTCAAAAATCTGTCGTTTGGAGTCGACTTTAAACTGTAGGTCCCACAACTCATGTATAAAATTAACACACACAAAAGAAGTGGTGTGAGAAACTAGGACGTTGTACAATGGGTCAATTCGACCTCCTCCTAACCTATCTAAAATGAAATCTTCAGTAAATAATCCAAAATCAACACAGAGTGACCTCCTTAGAAGTTTGGATAGACTTTCTCTATTTAACCTTGGCCAAATTTGCTGCGCTCTTTTATCCGTATATAAGCAACGTTGATAGAATGTTTCATCACATTGCCAATCATAAGCTTGACGGTCATCAAATTTCTAATGTATAAAATTAGTACCAAAGTTCGATGGTGACTCCACACCTGGCCAATTCACCCACCCTGCAGTGTACCCAAATACAGTGAATGTTGTACCTCTCTGAATTCAATTTGAGAGACACTTAGCTGCCGAAAACCATCCTCGGGATCATAAGGTATGTACTCTCCAGAGACGCCTATTTGATTTACTCTATTGTCCACTTACCCAGAAGCGCAAGCAAATATTAGTTGAAGGTCAAGTAGTCAAATCCTGGTTCAAGCATCTAGAACAAAACAAAATAAAAAAATATTTCTTGCGGCGACTTCCTCTCAACAGATTTCTGGAAAAACCTCTGAGAATAAAATAAAATTGCCATGAAAAGTTTCTCAAAAATCTGTCGTTCGGAGTCGACTTTAAATTGTAGCTCCCGCCACTCATGTATAAAATTAACACACAACGTAATCCTGACTAAAGGGTTGTAATGGCCAATTATGTATGTAATTTTAAGAGAACATCTCGAGTCTTTTTGTCAGAATATAGGTTAGGTTATGCTGGTTATGCTAGCGGGTATCTCGCCGTTCACTACATAGCTGACCCTATGGCCCATTGTGTTACCCAGTGTAAGGTAAACCCCCTTGTCATGATCCGTTAATGTTGGTTTCGGACCACCACAAGTTTCGAATGTAACCGGCCATTTCCGTTAATGGAACCCAGATCTTCAAACGTTCTGTCAACCAAAAACCAATGACGTCTGTTCTGAAGTGTTGGGCACTCACATAAAAGTTGTTGTACCGATTTCGTTTCTTCTACATCCTATCAGCTTCTGCAGTAATCCTGGCGGGGCAAATCGGGCTTGTCAGCGAAACTGCCAATAGTACAGTGTTCCGTTAGAATTTCTGTTAGAGAATACAGAATACATGACACCCGACATTTGGATTTCTGGACATAGTATATATGTATGTATGTATGTCAGAAAACGTTTCAAATATATTGAAATATATACAGTATTATGAAATCCTAATCAGAATTCCTGTTTTTATTACAACTTTATCTATTGCCTGTCAATATTCCAATTAGTTTATCTTAACTGAATAATTTCTTGGTTTTTTTTTTTTTTGTTTGACCAGTTCTACATATGCCGCATAAATCATAGAGTACACGAGTACACATGGATTATTTTGTTTGTTTGTGTCTGAACACTATAAATTAATAAATCGTGCATATGAGTCGTAATAAGTCTACAAATGGCAGCAAAAACAACAATAACATCATCATTAACTAGACTCAAATAAATCTTATATATACGTACGTACGTACATACGTATGCATTATCTAATGTTAATAGTCCCGCTGAATGGAAATGATTTTATACAGCAGAAATGAGAAAAAAACTAAGGAATCGTATATCAATCAAAAGCAAAACGTGCATATTTCATTTCGATTATATACTTATTTTTTTATTTAATTTAATTTCATTTTTTTTATAAATATTTATTTATTTTTTTATATATACATACGAATACTTACATTTAACACCAATGAAGTGTGTAATCTGGGATTTTCTAATAAATTATTGATTCTGTTTATGAGCCTAAGGCAATGGAGGGAATAGCACAATAATTAGTCTGACGTAATGGCAAAAAAGGTACAAATAATTATCTCATCCTGTTTAAAATTCTTCTCTGCCATGTGGTAGACATTTTTTAATACATTTGTTTGCCGTTATAACAATTAGTTTTAATGTCATGGTGAGTACTGGCTTACAGTGGTTTATTAAAGGCATAAAAAGCAATTTTTTGGAATTTTTAAAAAATTTAATTATAGTGTTCTATAGAGAAGAGTTTGCCTAATAGAAATCCATCTTATTTTTCTGCAAAAAGTAATATTTTGCATAAATATTGTTAAAAGAAAACTGATGAAATTTTTTATGCAACTCTATACCTTATGTGTGCAAGATATGGGTGGGCCATCTATCGGTTTGAAGTCGCCGTGGTCTAGTAGGTAGTGTGTTGGTTTATTAGACGTTAGGCCTCGGTTCAAACCCCAGGTCAGACATCTTCAACTTAATAAAATATGAAAAAATATTTCTTCGGCGACTTCCTTTCAGCAGATTTCTGGCAAAAACTCTGAGAATAAATAAAATTGCCATGAAAATTCGACTATAACTGTAGGTCCCGCTACTCAGGTGTGAGAAACTAGGTCGTAATCCGGACTAAAGGGTTGTAATGACCAATTATATATGTATGTATGTATGTATCTATCGGTTTAAATTTGAAATACCGATTATTTCGAATCTGGCAATACTTATTTCATTCTATTCTGTCACAAAATTCAGTATATTATCTCCACTGAACGTAATGAATCGAGAAACTGCACGATGATGTAGATTTTATCAAAAGAAAGTTAATCATTTCTGATCGGATGAAGTTCTTTTTCATCCTGGTCTGTACGTTAATAAGCAAAATTGCCGTATTTGGGGCCTAGAAAACCAACGCTTGGTTTTACAGAAGCACATGCACACATTACGAGTGACTGTTTGGTGCGGCTTGCGGAACGGAGGCATCATTGGCCCATATTTCTTTGAAAATGAGGACGGCGTAACCATTACGGTCAATGGAGACACCTATCATACCTTGATAACTGATTTTTTTATACCCTCTTTTCATGTAGTGATGTGAACGATGTTTGGCTTCTACAGAATAGTGCAACTTGCCACACATCTTATGCCACAATCGATTTATTGCGTCAAACGTTTGATGGCTGTTTAATTTGCCGGAGTGGTGATGTCAATTGGCCGCCAAAAAGCTGTGATTTGACACCGTTAGACTACTTTCTGTGGAGCAACGGTAAAGAAAAGTGTTATGTCGACAAACCAGAGACAATTGAGCATTTGAAGGCCAACATTCGTGTCGTCATACATTCAAAAAAGTGCATGAAAATTGGTCCTATCTAATGAGGTACTGCGAGACCAGCCGTGACAGCCGTATGTTTTTGTTTTATTGCATTCTGAAATTTAAAGTTTTAAATCACCCACCCTATAGTATCAAATTAAAGGTGAACATACATAATTGGCCATTACAACCCTTCAGTCAGGATTACGGCATAGCTTCTAACACCACTCATGTTGTGTGTGTTAATTTTATACATGAGTGGTGGGATCTGCAGTTTAAAGACGACTCCGAACGACAGATTTTTGAGAAACTATTTCATGGCAATTTTATTTACTCTCAGAGTATTTGTCAGAAATCTGCGGAGAGGAAGTCGCCGAAGAAATATTTTTAATATTTCGTTTTGATGTCTGACCTGGGGTTTGAACCGTGGCCTTACGTCTAATAAGCCGACACACTACATACTAGACTACGGCGACTTCTGTAAACACATTGGCCAAAAATAATCACCGATTTTCACTATCGCTGAACAAATTTGTAAATTTTCTGAAAAAAGTCACGAATATTGAAAAACAGCCGTATGTAAGATTTGTCGAGGCCAAACATTCGAAGTAAATCATTTGGGCGCAATAAAATTAATAAAACGCATATATTACGTAGCTTGTAATATGCATTTTTTAAAGTGGTTTGAAATGGAAGAAAAAATTAAAAACTGAGCGACAAATGTGGCCGATTAATGAAACTTGTCATGCCTTGCCTACTCTGGCAAGCATATGTAACAAATTTGACGGCTTTTGCTTTAATAGGAACAATTTTATGAGAAAAAAAACGACTTGAATTGTATGGGCGGTTTGCGATAGGCGTGACAAATTTTGATGAAATTCTATTTTTTTTAATTTAAGCTGTAGAGTGCTCAGTACCAATTTTCAATAATCTAGAACCACTCCTATTATTTTGCAAAAAAATTGCATGAAGTGGAAACACTGTGCGGCGTAAATGTCAATGTAAAATATTTGAATAATGGGTTTATTTGCTTAGATTAATTAGATAGAACCGTATTTTTTGTAAATCAAAATTATTAATATGATCATTATCATATATTGGGTATATGCATTAATTCCCATTGTTTTACACTATGACGTTTCTACTTACCGTTACGTATGTTATCGTGCGGTTTACTTTTTTAGGTACTAGTGTCACTAGAAGCAAAGAAATAAAATGAAGTTTGAGAGCAAGTACCCCCGCCACTTCCTAGCAACATTTGGTGGACGATAGTGTCATTTTCCTCTTCAGATTCAAAACGTGTGCAGAAGTCATGCGAATATAGAGGCTTTCTGTATGCCTCTCAATACCGCAGTTGCCTATGAGAATCATAATTAGGCGATGACTGGCCAGACGATTGAAAGAAAAAAGGCTTTTAGTTTAATCCAGATTAATTCAACTGATCTTAACAATTATTCACGTCCACTCTTGTTCCCTCTCAATTCAGCGATTAGAGGACTCTGGTTTAACTAAGGCAACCGTTATACCTATGCTATGGTAGCAGACTGGAAATTGTTTGCTTTGCATCCGTCCTTCTAAATTTATCAAAAAGGCAAATTCCGATGATATCCATATGGCCGGGAATCCAAATGCATTACCGGAAACCGCGAATTGATAACTACTTAGTCCTCCACTTCAATAAAAAATCGAAGGGGAGAAATAAGTTCTTAGTTGGAATGCACCAAGGAATCGTATCATCCACAACATGTAGTATTTCTATTCAGCAACTGCTTCACACATTTAATGTTTTCATCTGTATTAAAAGACAAAATCTTCTCTTAATGTCACAGTCCAAATCAGTTCCTTTTTCCGTTAATATTGATGTCTATCAGATATTTTTTCGAGTATGCTACAGGACATTTGAACTTTCTTATTACCAGTCATTTTGGATTAGTTATGATCCCAAAAACTATGCATTCCATCAAGGCTTGCTGCTCTGGCAATGTATAAGGTATCCCATAAGCGACTTCCGAAATTTGACAGTTGGTAGCGGCCATCTTGAGGACTCTACATCTGTCAAATTAATTGTAATTTTTTCAATCTATTTGCCAAATAATCATGATTGGCCATAATGACCTGTTTGCTAAAGCAGGTGGCAACTGACCTTTATTTTCACCCAGAAACCATATTTAGCGATAAGGCCCACTTGTGGATGAATGGGTACATGAACAAACAAAATGTTTGAACTTCGGTCGGCATCAATTGAGACTCAAGAGTGACCAGTGCGTCTCGTAAAAGTCACAGTTTGGTGTGGGCTTTGGACTGATAACATCATCAGTCCATACTTCTTTGAGGACGACGTTCGCCAAGCTATCACTGTCAACTTATTTTGCCCTGAATTGGACAAACTGGACGGCAACAACATTTGGTTTCAACGGCACTAGGCTCAACCCAGCTCACTCCACATGCGACATTTTACACAAGCAATTTGAGGGTATGGTCATCTAACGTAATGTGAACTGTAGTCGCTGTAGTCAACTCCCAGGTAAGACATCTCGAACATGAAATATGAAAAAATATTTCCTCGGTGATTTCCTCTCAGGAGATATCTGGCAAAAACTCTGAGTTTCTCAAAAAGAGTTTCTATGAAATTAAAACACACAACATAAGTGGAGCGAGCAGCTATGTCGTAATCCTGATCAATTATGTATGTATGTACGGAGAACATCAAAGCTCGGCTGCCTTCCAAAATGTTAGTTGCTTTCTGTTTGAACAAAGTATCGTGTTTCATAATGCCGCTGTACAAAATATATACAATGTATTCTATTTCAAAACGTTGTCAATGTTAATTTTTAACGCAGTCAAAAAGCAATCAGACATCGGATTTATAGTTGATGCATTGTTTGGTTTCTTTGCATATCTACATATATAGTTTATATACAGTAGTAGAACTGCATACAAACTTTGTATTGATACGTTTTGGAAGGCAGCCCTCTACATAGATTCATTAGTAGCTCGAGCTGCATGAGAAGTACATGGGCTTCATTAGTGTAGTCGCACTATCTCTTTCGTGTTTGTGTTTGTTAGTGTTGTTGTTTATTAGTGTTGGTGTTTGTGTTTGTTGGTTTGTGTAATTCCTCCGCTTCCTTATACTCCCCTTTCCTACTTCCTCTTCCTTTTTCCCATCCTTTCTATTACACTTAAAGGACATTTTGGTACAATGGGTCGACTTGACTGTACTTGTCAAGTACACGTCGTCTAACCTAACCTAACCTAAAGACAACCCGTAACATGCGTCTTGACACCGTTCGATTTTTTCTTGAGCGGTTTTCTTAACTTATGAATCAGGTTCGGACAAATGCTTGGCAAATCGTCGGAGCAGTACTTTTTCACTTCGAATAGCCTTCTAATAGCTTTCAGCAGTTTCTGGTTTATATTGAAAATGTTGATAACAAACATGTACACCGTGTAATATGATTTTTGTTACGTTGAGGCAACATTTTCCAAGGAAATATTCAAGTAGTAAAATTGCGTTGAAAATAAAATTAAAAACCCTAATTGCTATACGGTATAACGTCTAAAGACGCCTTGTTTCCGATTTAATCAATTACATGAACATCCTTAAGATTGACTTGTATCACTTGAAAGTTAAATCTTACCGGAACATAAGGTAGTACAAGTCTATACCCCATCAGTAACTGAAACTATTTTGTCTTGATGCCTGGCCTGGGGCTTTACGTCTAATAAGCCAACACATTACCTACTAGACTACGGCGACTTCAAACAAAATACAAAAAGTATTTCTTCGCCGACTTCCTCTCAGCAGATTTCTGGCAAAAACTCTGATAGTAAATAAATTTCAAATCAAAAAGTTTCTCAAAAATCTGCCGTTCGGAGTCGACTTAAACTATAGGTCCCACCACTCATGTATAAAATTACACACACACAGCATAAGTGATGTGAGAAACTAGGACGTTGTACAATGGGTCAATTCGACCTCCGGGTACTGTACTTGTCTTAATTGACAAGTACACGTCCTCTAACCTAACCTAACCTACTGAAACTATTAAGGAATGGAATTACTTAAATAGATTATTGACTTTACAAAAACAAAACATTATTGTAAAGGAAATACATGTTTGGTATTATTTATTTAACTGGTTTAGCTATCTAAAGGGTGTTTTTTTTAGAGGTAAAGAACTTTAAGTTGACATTACTTTTCAAGATGGCGACCGATTTAACAGCTGTCAAGTGATTTATTCTCAGTTTGGTTTGGCAATTCATCATGAATAGACTCACGCCTGAACAACGCTTGCAAATAGTGCAATTTTATTTCGAAAATAATGGTTCTGTGCGGAAAACGTATCACGCACTACGTCCATTTTATCGTCGACAAAATCGTCCATCAGAGCAGTTAATTCGATTAACCATGGAACGTTTTCGCACCACGCTGACTCTTATTGATAACTCGCATCCCCAGAGACGCTGTACGGTGCGTACAGAAGAAGCTATTGCTGCTGTAGAGCGTAGCATTGAGGAAGACCCGAATGAGTCCATCCGCCATCGAGCACAGGAATTGGATCTGTGCCCATCCACTTTATGGAAGATTTTGCGGAAGGATCTTGGTTTGCGTGCTTACAAAATCCAACTCATGCAAGATTTGAAGCCAAACGATCATCAAGTAAGGCGTAGATTCGTCGAATGGGCCCAAAACGAGATTACCGAAGTTCCCGATTTTCATAAGCGAATTTTGTTTAGCGATGAAGCGCACTTCTGGTTGAATGGCTACGTCAACAAACAAAACTGCCGCATTTGGAGTGAAGGTAATCCTCAAGTGTATGTGGAAACACCGTTACATCCAGAAAAACTGACTGTTTGGTGCGCTTTATGGGCTGGTGGAATCATTGGTCCGTACTTTTTCAAAAACGATGGTGGCCAGAGCGTTACAGTCAATGGTGAACAGTATAGAGCTATGATTACTAACTTTTTCATTCCTGAATTGAATAACCATGATGTCCATGAGATGTGGTTTCAACAAGACGGCGCAACATGTCACACAGCTCGTGCCACAATATATTTATTGAAAGACACGTTTGGTGACCGCCTAATTTCACGTGTTGGATCTGTGAGTTGGCCTCCAAGATCTTGTGATTTAACACCGCTAGACTACTTTCTGTGGGGCTATGTAAAGTCATTGGTCTATGCGGTAAAGCCATAAACGCTTGACCATTTGGAAGACAACATTCGCCGTATTATTTCCGATATACAAATTCCACAAATGTTGGAAAAAGTCATCGAAAATTGGACGTCCAGATTGGACTACATCCGCGCCAGCCGTGGCGGTCATATGCCAGAAATCATATTTAAAATGTAATGCCACAAGATTAATCGGATAAATAAAATTCATGTCAATCGAATAATCCATCGTTGTTTTATTGCAACTTAAAGTTCTATACCTCTATAAAAAACACCCTTTATTATAGGCCGATTGAATAATTAATGATCAAAAATAAGTACCTAAACAATTGAGTCCGCAATGCACATCTTTTTCACTTGCGTGTAAGCCACATATTTCTCTAAAAGTTATGGAGGTTATTAAAATCAGTTCCTACATTAAAAGTAAATAAGTATGTGTAAATATTTTTATACCCCACAGCAATTATTAAAAAGAAAAAGAAAACAAAATTGGATAATGACTAATTTTTTGTTTTCCTTGAAATTTGAGCCTTTTTTCGTTTCTCCATTGTTCCGTTATTTACAACACGTGGCACGAAAAGGACTTACATTTAAATTGCACCCATAGCTGCCAGATTTGACGATTTATGCCCTTATTTTGACGATTTTGAGCTCCAAAAATATCATATTGACGATGTGACGAATTTTATGCCACGACGATTATGACGATTTATGCCCTTATTTTGACGATTTTTAGAAATGAAAAAAATACATCATATTCTTTACTTTAGTACATTAAAAGCCTCTTTAAGCTTTGTACTTGCTTTGCAATTGTTGCTATTGGAAATTTATTTTAGTAATAACAAGGAATAAATTATTATATTTTTAAGTTATTTTCGAATACTTTTAATCCCTTAAAAGCCAAAACATTAAATTATTTGCTCATAATTTATCATTTGCCGTTGCAGACAATTTTAAAAATTCGAGTATAGCTACTAGTATTACCATCGGAGGAGCAAAGGCAAGTACCGTTATTTTTTCGTACGACCACCACTCAGGGTATGGATGGCATTGTGTTTGGAACAATGAAAATATGTTATGGGAGGGAGGAAAGAGAGAGCAGTGTTTATGGACACTAGGTTTAAATAAGTAACAGATACATCTATAATGAACTCGCCGTAGTCTAGTAGGTAGTATGTTGGCTTCTTAGACGAAAAGCCAGGGTTCGAGCCCCAGACCACGCATCAAAGACAAAATACATTTGTCCGCGACTTCATCTCAGCAGATTTCTGGCAAAAACTCTGAGAGTAAATAAAATTGCTATTAAAAGTTTCTCAATAAAAAAATCTGTTATTCGGAGTCGACTTGAAACTGTAGGTCCCACCACTCATGTATAAAATTAACACACACAACATAAGTGGTGTGAGAAACTAACGTTGTACAATGGGTCAATCGTACTCCGGGTACTGTACTTGTCTTAATTGACAAGTACACGTCCTCTAACCTAACCTAACCTAACCTAACAGATATATCTATAACATAAATCACAGAAAAGACTGAAGGAATTGAGTTTCACATACGAATAGTCCGACCAAAAAACGAAATTTTTCTGTAATGCAGTATGTGATCCACTGGCAAATCCACCACATACGGATGTGCTGGCCGAGAAAGACGAATTTTACTTAGGAATATACCTTTCAGGGTCAAAAATAGTTTAGGTCGACCTAAAAATCTGAAAATGTTTATTTAAGGTAATTTGAGTACGCTGAATCCGGGAAAAAAAAATTTGTATTTGGTTGCTCCCAAGTGTGTTACAGAATGTCGAATATTCGACATAGATCTTCAAAGACACCTATATTGAATAAAACATCTGCTTTTATGGGTATACTTTAATGGAATTTCTGGTTCTGTTTCACTACTTGTCTCAGTATCTTGGTGATCTTTAGAGGTATCCGCGATATATTCAGTGTCATCAATATTATCCTCAGAGGCAGCTTGATGTTCGCGTGGCTGAATATCCATTGATCGTACCTGCGCTACGTCAAATGTCACCTCATCATCAGCTCCAGTTGGCTCATCAAAATCTGAATCAGCTCCTAACAAGGTCATTATGTCATTAACAGTTAATTTTTCCATTTTCTATAAAAACAATTCGAACCCAAGAATTACTTAGTAATGTATAGTAATAGGAAAGAAACAACCTCTGCAGGTAAATGTCGAATATATTCGACATTCGAAAAACGATCGCCAAAAGCACCAGCATTATTTTTTAATACAAATTCCTTTGAAAAACGTTTGTTCACACTTGTATTAATACTTACATTTTATTTCGATATAGTCCGATCTCTTAAAATATATTTTTTATACATAAAACGAGATTATTTTTATGTACGTAGTGATTACTCTTTTAAAACAGGATTTAAAATAACAAAACAGATCAAATAACCTGATAAACAACAATTGTAAATACAATTAGTGTTAATCTTTTATTTAAAACAAAGAAATTAAAACTAAATGTATTTTATTATACAGTAAAAGCGCATAGAAACAGAATATGTTGTAATGTCGAATATATTCGACAAAACCACGAAATGGGATATATGATTCTCGGGTATAAGTCTCCTTATTTCTCTCGAGCAAAATCCGTTGTAGCAGCTGTAGAACAGTTAAACATAAGTCACATTGCAACGATGAAACAATAGAGTTCAATACCCTACCGCTATTAACGAGCAACTTCACTCACTCCTGTACGCAGTCAAGATGTCTCAAAATAGACGTTGTGTCACCGATCCATACATGAGAGTTGTATTATATTCTCGGTCGGATATATAAAGAGAAGTATTTCTTGCGCCGTCTTAAGAATTAACGAACTGAAAACTGTGTCGGTTACAGCCAACATTATAGTGAATTTTCATGCTCAGAACATCAAACGCTTCTGACTCCCTAATATCTACACCGCCTATAGATATAGATGATGCAATATTATTGCTACGCTTATGTGTCAATAAACAAGGCTGGGATAGGTTGTTTAAACCTTAAACAAAATTTTTCTGAAAATAATATAAAATTTCTCCATTTGTTGGAAAAAAAAACTTTATAAATGAAAATGAGGGACGCTAGCTTTTAATTTCCAATAAATTGTTTGTTAAATGTTCTATTTTTGAATTCAGGGGCCAATTCGCCGCAGTCGTTATCGAATGAAGTTGATCGAAATTTTAGTATTTGAAATCACCGCAGTCGTTAGCGAGTCAGGTGTAACGAAATTTGAGATTTTGTCATTCGATAACGAGTACCCGTTCGAGTGATATCTCTCGAAATCTCATTAGATACTACATGAGCAATCGAAATTGCACACGCTTTGTTTTTTTTAATACGAAATAAACAGAAATTTTTTTATAATAATATTGCCAAAAATGTAAGTAGCAAATATTTTTTTTAACTAAAAGTATAAATATAATTTCCCCTTTCAGGACAAATATTAACAAAATAAACGGTAAGCAAAAGGACATTATGGTACAATATACGTTTGATCATCCTAATTTAGCTAAAAACTTGCTGCCCAATTGTGGACAGGGAGATGAAACGACTAAAAGATTGTGGGAAGAATTTTCCAACCGTTTGAATGCAAGTGGTCCACCTATTAAAGATGTGACAACATGGCGAAAGGTGAACTAGTGTATTTTTTTTTTTCTTATTTATAATAAAATTTTTTTACACATTTTTAAGGTTTTTGCTTACCAAAAACATAAAAGCAACAAAAAAAAGCTTTCATTTAACAAGGAATCAAAGAAAAAAACCGGTCGTGGTTCCTATGAAGAAATACCTTTGTCTCATGCAAATGAACAAATAATTGAATTAGCCGGTATCGAAGCCAGCGTTGAAGGTATGCGAACAGTAATAACTTTTGGAAAGAGCAAAGATCCAAACGAAGCTCTTTCTTCTAACGTGAAAAAAAATTTACAAAGTATTTTAGGTGAAAACAGCGAATCTGATAATTCTGAACCTGAAAATATAGGAAAACAAACTCCTAATACTAAAAAACAAAGAACCATTTCAAAAGCTGAAAGCAAATTAGATCTCTTAACGCTCAATATAAATAAAAGTAAAGAATATCTCAAAATTTTAAATTCAAAGCTAGATTGCCTTTTGGAATTGAAGGAAAAATCTTTTGAACTTGGAGAAAAAGAACATGCTGCAAACCTGGCTATTAAAAATGTAGAATTACAAATTAAACCGAAATGTGTGCCATCTTCACTACCAATAACTGCAATCAAATATAAAGCATTTTACAATTTTAATAACAAATAACGAATATAATATTGCGTATGCTGACCTCCAGGAAACTTGTATTTTTTCATGAACGCATCTATTAAAATAATATTATAATTAATATATTTAAATACTTTTCTCTAATTTTACTTACTTGTGTTTTATTTTAAAATTATTTTTTTCTGTTTACAAATGTACCAATCATATGTTTTTGTTCTATTACTAAACAAAAAATCTTTTACATTATTTTTGTAAATTTCGATTCGATAGCTATCGATTGCCGTAATTTGGTTATTCGATACGAAACGAAATTTTACTCAATACTAAAGCTTATTCGATCACGAGTGCCGCGATTTGGGCCCAGATATGTACATGCATCGATTTTATATGTATGTTTTACTACAATAGAAATAATTTTTGTTTTTAAATAATTTTAATTTATTTATTTTTTCTGACGATTTTTTTACAATTTCAATAAACGATTTTGACGATTTTTTTTTCTCAATTATTTGACGATTTGATCCTTCATTTATCTGGCAGCAATGATTGCAGCCAACAACAACAGCGAAATTACTGTTGAAACAATCTAATAATGACGATGGTGATATCAGCCACAAAAGAAAAATGTACATACATAAATGTTATAATGTTTTATAAAGGTAAGTAAAATGTAGCAGGCTCCCTTTTAGGAAATTACAAACGATTTCTTTGCAAATAATAATTAAAAAAATTAGAAAAAAATAAAATTTTCCATATTGATGTTTACTTTTTTTTTGTGTAGTTATTTATAGACAATGTTTATTTGAGGGTAATTTTATGTCTGCGGAAGCATGAAATAGATTTACGAGATTCACCCCCAGATAAGCAGTATTTAACAGAATCCAAATAAATGTTATGTAGACTCTAGTACAAAAGCTTATAAATGTGGGTGTGCTAATTAATTAGTACGATGACAAGGTCTTTTTTTATTGTTATTATTTTTTTTTAATTTCAATTCTTTCGTTTTATAACACGAAATTTACTGTTTATTGTTGGAATCATGATTTGAAAGAAGTAATTAAAATAGTTTTTGACTTACCAATTATGGTGATGACGTTGATGCAGCCAATTAATGATATCTTGGATTTTTGAATTTCGTTCTGGCTCCTCATCCACATCGAAATCATAAAGTTGTCCGACATCATCTTGAAACGACAAACTGCTGTCATTATGATTTAAATCATCGCTGATCACAAATTTTGGTTTTTGATAATTTTTTGACATAATGGAAGCGTATTTCTATATACACGTACAATATATTTTTTTTTTATTTATTTTTTTTTTTTTGTAATTTCCTTGTGTAATATATGTTTACTTAAGAGAACATATTCATTTTACACATATTTTTCTTATTTTTTATGACCTTTTTATAGCCTTTAAAAACTTTTCTTTTTCTCTTTTTATTTTGATTATTTTTAACACTAAATAATATACTTTCTTAAGGCTTATTTATTATATTTTATTAAACAATTATTTCGACAATTATAGACCACTTTTAATTACGTGCTTAATATGGCCTGCAAAATATTAACCAACACTTTTAATGGCTTATTAAATACGTTTAACAAAAATATTATAAATATTTTAACCATAACAAAAACAATAATATTTCCTTAATTAAAAATAAGAAAATATTAATTTTTTATTTCTTGTAGTTTTCTAAACATTCGTAATTTATCTTTCAAATCGCAATTCAAAACAAACCGCCGCCGTCATCCGTAATTTTTTTTTGGTTTTTCTTTTCGTTATTTTTATTTTTTTCTTTATTTTCCTCCAGCGCGTATGTGTTTCAAAACGCTTTATATTGAAAACTGTTGGTCTCTCAAAACCAAAATATATTTGCCACCCTAAAAATATAGCAAAGAATATAAACAACAACAACAAAAATGTTGGGGAAAAAATAATACCAACGACAAATTGTCTCGTCGTCCAAAAACAACAAACCCCAAAAAGCCAAAAACAAAATAAATAAATAAATAGAAAAAAAAAACTAAAATAAAAGCAAAAAACAAAACAGAAAAACGGCTTTTCTAAAGCTCATAGTTATAATTGTTTTGTTTTTGTTGTTCTTCTTTTTCTGTTTCCAATGAAAATTCCGTAACGTTTCCATTTCATCCATAAAATTCAATTCATTTGCTTTCCATACATTGGCCTACACTATTTCCATAATGGCTAGCAATTTTTTTAGTTTTATCGCGTCATAATTTTTTGTTTAACCAACACAAATATTTTTGAAAACATTTTATTTACAGTACTTGCAATAATAATAAGGATATACATGCGGCATACGGCATAAAACAATTGCAAAACTTTTTATTCCCATTTGATTGTGCCACTCAATAGAAACAGCGATCAGCGGTAGAAGTATTATATACATACATACACAGATACATACATTAGCAGCTATCTTTCTGAGAGAATACTACCTTATGACACAGATGAAGGAGTTGAGAGGTATAAAATAACTGGTGGAGTTCCACAGGGCTCTGTGCTAGGTCCACTGCTATGGAATATACTCTACGATGGAGTGTTGGGTCTCCCAGTACCAAGAGGTATAGATAATTGGTTATGCTGACTATATAGCAGTAACAATTGTGGCGAAGGAATTGCATCAAATTGAGGCTACGTGTATGAGGACGTTGGCTAGAATAAAGAACTGGCTTAGTTCAGCGAATCTCCAACTGGTTGGACAGAAAACTGAGGCTATTTTGATAACGAGCAGAAAGAAAATTGAATGGATTACACTTAATATAGACGGACATACTATAACTTCTCAGCTATCGCTTAGATATTTAGGAGTAATGATTGACGTAAGATTAAATTTTAGAACAAATATTGAGAGGGCTTGTGAGAATGCTGCTCGAGTGAATGCAGCATTATCACGCATTATGGCTAATATAGGAGGGCCAAATCAGAGCAGAAGACTGTTATTGGCAAAGGTTACTCAGTCGATAATGATGTATGCAGCACCTGTGTGGGGATCGGCGTTGAGTATTAGAACCTACGCTAGGGCTGCGAGGTCTTTATTTCGTCTAAGAGCCCTTAGGGTTGCTAGTGGTTTCCACACAGTTTCATATGAGGCTATTGGTGTCATATCTGGTACAACTCCCCCTGATGTTATGGCTATGGAACTGAAAAGGATATACGATAGAGTTAGTATTGTTGGTAGAAAATTAACTATGAAGGAACGAAGGGAGGAAAGACAAAAGAGTTTAGAAGAATGGCAGATTCAATGGGATACTGCGACGAAAGGGCGATGGACACATAGGCTTATCAGAAATGTACAAAGTTGGGTTGAAAGGAGACACGGTCATGTTGACTTTTACATGACACAGTTTTTGACAGGGCATGGCTGCTTCAGGGAATATCTTTGTAAATATGGCCACGACAATGAGGTATCTTGCTCCTTCTGCAATAATGGAATTGAAAATGCTGATCATATTTTCTTTTATTGCGTTAGATTTAGATTGGAACGCGAGTTGTTAGAGACGATGATAAATGAAATAGTGACACCAGACAATATAGTTCTGCATATGCTGCAGTCTGTTGAGGTTTGGCAATATGTCAAAATGTTGTCTGCAAACGTGATGCAGGAATTGAGAAGGATAGAGAGAATTCGTAGGATTGAACGGGATGGAAATCAATAGTAGCAGTCAATTGGCTAGAATTCGTCCTGTGATGAAATACTTAACGGTAGTACCATAGGACAAATAACTTCGAATCTTAGAGGTGGTTTTTAGTGGGTTAAAGTCGCACACCACTGTGGCAGTGGCAACAGTGTCTTTCGATGATTTTTTTCACCTCGTTAAAAAAAAAAAGAAAAAAAAAGAAAAAAAAAACATACATTGGTCATTAAACCCATTCAGTCAGGATTACGACTGAGCTGGTAACATAACATTGAAAATTTAAAAATAAAACATTGGAAATGGTGTAAAATTTTGTCTAAAAAATATTTCAGATGACTAGGTGAACCAGTGAGTGTGCATGTGTGCAAGTTTGTATGTTAACCGTTAGAATAGACGCCATTAAAATATTTTGAAAGTTTAACAAACAATTTGTTGTCTGGCATATACATATAGTCGTATTATTACGAGCACATTGATTTTCTTGATCGTAAAATATGATTACTTTTTACGTTTTTCTTATTTTTAATTTTTCCATCATTTTCATATAATTTCTATTCAATAACTTGCCCCCGATCACCCCTCTATTATTTTGTGAATTTTTTTTGGATTTTTTGGATTTTCTTTTACGACATTTTCATTCTCTGCGTGTCTGCTTTGGAAATGTGTCAGTCGTATATGTCAGTTCTAGTTTTCCTTTCATTCACTTTTCTTTTATTGTTGGTAAACACGACAATGCCAAGTGTATGGTCATCGAAAACATACATACACAGTATATTGCGGCGTGTTGTAATCAACAGTAGCCATATGGAAAATACATATGTACGTACTATGTATGTAGAGGCAAATTTTAATGAATTAAAGTGGTTCAGTGTCAAAAAAAGAAGAAAAAATGCTATGAAAACAACGTGTTGACATCTACCAAAAACGAAATGTCAACGTCTGAGTTTCTTTGAAATTTGAAATTTGCATGGCGATATTCTTGTTAAGATGTTACGTTTACAGGAAGTGAATTTGAAAAAGTGGTATTTGGTAAATATTTGCATTCCGTCTATATGGTTACTGAGCCTGGTTAAATAGAGACAGATTTTCATATTTTCGATTTTAAGGAGGGTATATCGAGCACGTTATATAAGGACTTAATGATTATATGGTAAGGAGCATTTGTTATTAATTGTTGATTGATATTTAGGCAATACCCCCCAAAACTCAATAGCCAAAGTCCATATGGGTTTAAGTATAATTTTTAGTAGTATTATCTAAAGACAGAAATCTCCAATAAAACGAAATATGAAAACTTCCTCCCAACAGATTTCTGGCAATAACTCTGAGATTAAATAGAATTGCCATTAAAAACTTCTCAAAATTCTTTCGGTCAGAATCGACTTTATACTGTAGGTCCCGCCAGCTAGGTCGGAATCTTGATTGAAGGGTTGTAATAGCCAATTACGTATGTATGTATATATCACCTAAAGAAAATGGAGATTTACGTTCAAGGAACCAATACATTTTCTTTAAATCTCATATAGAGCAGTTTCTTTTAGCTTTTCTACGCGCTTCCCTTAAGTCTTCTATCCAGTTGGAGACCCAGATATCTGATATTTACGCTGTTTACATATACATACATATGTACATGTGGACCAATTTCTCTTGTCGTTATAAAAATATTTTTTTTTCGGCCGCGACTACAATATATCATTTTATGCGCCAGAGATGAAGACTATTAAGTTGCTGTTGCGAGCTGCAGATTCTACAAGCTTAAGAAGGAAAGTAATTTTAAGCGAAAAACGCTGTGTCATCCGATTTGGATTTAGATCAAGTTTCAGTACTCGCTGTCGAGAAGTTTTCACGACCGATTTTGCTTCACTTTTTCGTAAGAGCAGGAGTTCTTATAACCCTTCAATATCTGTCTCGATTTTTTACGATTTAGCAGGTAAAAATATATGTTTGAGTGCTACGTATATTTTTGTTTCGAATATAATTGCCTTGGCAATTAAATGATTGTCAACATAATAGGAAGACGAGCTTATGAAATACTTTTTAAAGATTACATACACAAGTACATACAGAATTGGTCTTTACAACCATTCAGTCAGGATTACCACCTAGTTTCTCACACCACTTACACCACGACAGATTTTTGAGAAACTTTTCATGGCAATTTTATTTACTTTTAGAGTTTTTCGCCAGAAATCTGCTGAGAGAAATTCACTGAAAAAATATCTGTTTATATTTCATTTTGTTGGATACGTCTGGCCTGGAGCATGAACCATGGCCCCACTACTAACAGACTACGGCGACTTTTTAAAGATTATTTCTTTTCAATTTCAATCAATATTGGTTTATCAGTGGATTCTAACTTTGGCATAGAATATCAGACAGTATCTCATCAAATATTATGTTGTCTTCCAGGTCTAGGACAGAGTCTTCAAACATCTCCACAAAAGTAATCTATTGAGATAAAATCGCATGATCTTGGCGGCCAATATACTTAAATTAATTTCTCACCAAGCCTCTCAATAGATTTCTGGTAGAGTGTATCGTATAGTATGTGGTACAGTTTTGTTGAAACCACAGATCAATCAAGTCCATTTAAAAATAAGTTACTTATAAGTGCACTGTTACTTGTTCTATTAACTGTTATATTGAAAATTTTAGTCGTTTTTAACCCTGGACGGTTAACCTTCATTTTTGTACATTAAGGTTGCTCTTCGTTGAATCGACGAACACTTTAACCCTAATTGGTTACTGTTCGTCGAATCGACGAAGCTCATTTACTTTTTAGCATATAACTCTTTTATGTTTGACCAAATTTCGCTCTTTGTATCAACAATGTTGGTTGATAACGTAAGCTTGTAGTGAGTAAACGTACCCTGGCCACCCATTTTTTTAATCCTGGATGGTCATATTTGTACAGTAAGGTTACTCTTCGTTGAATCGACGAACAAAAAAAATTTTTTTTTCGTCTACTGACTGCAAGCTTTTATTATCAACTAACGTCGTTGAAACGAAATTTGGTCAAACATAAAAGAATTATATGATAAAGAGTAAATGAGCTTCGTCGATTCGACGAACAGTAACCAATTAGGGTTAAAGAAGTTTGGTCTAGTAATGCTGTCAACTCACATCACAAACTATATCAAACAGTGCATCCTCCCGAATGCATTGGCTACTCTTGAACTGCATGTCGAAATTCTGTTTCGCAATGAATCAAAAATTAGCTTTTTTGCTGACGATATACTTCACTAAATGCACATTTCAAATACAGCGTTAATTTAGCAATAAAATTAAATAGCTTGCGAAGTCGCCGTAAGTAGGTGGTGCGTAAGCTTATTAGACCTAAGGCCACAGTTCAAACCCCAGGTCAGACATCTCGATCAAAACGACTTCGGCTAGTTCCTCTCAGCAGATTTCAGGCAAAAACTTATCGATAAAATTAACACACTCAACATAAATAGTGTGAAAGGCTAGATCGTAATCTTGGCTGAAAGGTTGTAATGACCAATTATGTATGTATGTTATAGTGAAATGGCTAATCATTTCGAGCTTTTTTTTTGGTAATATCACAAGCCACGAATCTTTTTTATACTGAATTAGATTATTATGTGGTATTAGCACAAAAAGGGAATTAAATCTAGACTAGACCGTTAGGGTTCATAGTGATTATTTAGATACTTTAAACAAAATACTCATATTGATGAACATAAGTCTTCTATTAAGGTTACAAGTTGTAAGTTCAACTTTAATGCACACAATAGGATTTGTAAACAAAACTGTCTACACTTTCCATTTCTTTTTAACACAACCTTTAATGTTATGTACGCATATACATGTCAGTCGTTTTAATATCTTCACTTACCGTTTATATTGCTCCTTTAAATGTAAGTACATATATGTATACGAACATTATACATTCATTTGAAAAAATTCATTTTCCTGCATTAAAATACTCGTATAATTGACATACTTTTTGTTTCATTCTTTACTTTACGAATTACATATTTGGATAACATTTAAAGCATGTTTATAAGGCAGTGTCTTGCCACGAATACCGTTACTATATAAATAATTACAAATACACACACGAAAGTAAATATTGTATGTATTAACTAAATAGAAACGTAAAATGTCTAATATTAGTTCATTAACCTTCGAAATGCGTTCTACAATTCAACACACAACAATACAGAGGAGACCAAATGAATGAAGGAAAATGAAAAACTCAAAAAACAAAAATAAAAAAAATATAAAATTAACACCCACAATAGGAACAAAGTTTTCTATATACTTTTAAAACATATAGTGTTTATACATACATACATATGTATGTATGTCTGTATATAACAATGTAAGTAAACAAATAAAAATATTACGTAGACAAGAAAATATTGTATGTGTATGTATGTTATAATACTCAAATACTTAATATGTACAAGTAAATATATTATATTATCGTATAATATTTACTCACGTTCCTTTATATAAACAAAAATAAAAACATGATTAGAACTGTCGACAACTCAAATCAAATAATATCGACCATCAAACGTTGTATTCTAAGAAAAATTTCAATTGTATTAACATGCTATAAAAACATATCGAATTTTATTGGAAATATATCGATTAATGACTCAGTTGCAGGACTTAATCTGATATTAAATTTATTAAAACATCATAAGACGTCATAAGGCTCTTGCAGGAAGAACATTTCACTAAAGAAAAAAACCGAAAAATAAAAAATTCTAGGTCTTAATTCTACTTAAGGAGTAGGCATGAAAAAGTTGTGACACTAGACTAAGGATCATTATTACAAATTGCCGTTAAACTTGGGTTTAGTTAAAGGTACCTTTAGCTAAAGGGAACTGTAAAGTTACCTTATTTTCGTTATTACAACTTACAGATAAAATTTTTCAAAAATATGGCAGTGCCGGAGCAATTTCGATAAACCTGCTCAATTATAAAAATTTTTTTTAACGTAGTGACAACCGCAGGCTTCGTGTTTTTGTTGTATATGCTCTTTTTTTTAAATTTGAAGTTGCCATAATGAAAATAATATATAATATGGCAAGTTCAAACATAAAGTGACCTTTAAATATTAAAGGTAGGATGTTCCTCCATTTAGCTTAACGATCACTTCTATCTTATTGGGTACTCATAACAACGAAAAACAATTTATCTGCCCGTTAAAATCCTCTCTTTAGTTAACGGCAAGTTGTAATAATGGCCCTAAATGGTAAAATTTTTTATGTTTCATTAAGTTATAAAGTCTTTAATAGTTTATAATATTCTCTTTCCTAGAATTTCATCCTTTATTATTGTTGTTTGTAAATTTCTTACCTCTTAATAGGATGGAGCTCTCAAGTTCTGGGCCAATTGTTTTATGAAAACAATACGGTTTTTTTTATTAAAAATGCCCATAATTCTCTTGAATGACTTGCGTTCGATGATCGCACAGCCCTGTATGGGTTTTGCGAATAAGATTGATCCATGTGTTTCCGAAGGCATTTTGTGCGCTGAACACGAATCTGGTTTCAAAAATCCATCACGTCAGGTTTTCGAGAAAAAGGGGGTTGAAACGCCTAACGTTTTTGGCCATTTTTGAAACATTGTAGAGCTAAACATTGACGTGCTAGAACCATCGCTATTGTCAGAAATTGACAATCGATCTTTGCTCTTTAAAATGAGCCCAAAGCCAAATTGTTTGCATACACCCTTAAAGTAGGGGGTCGGTTTATGTCAAGGGGTGCAAAAGAAAAAGAAACACATTACGGAGGTCCTTAAAAATTAATCAGATTTACTTGAAAATTGTTACTCAGGGGTTTTTAGGGTCGCTGATTATAGATTCAAAATGGCGGATACAATACGGCGGTCAAGTAAATCTGATTAATTTTTATAAACCTCTACCGCCATATTCGATCCGCCATTTTAAATTTTTTAAATCTGAATGAAGAGCTGTAATCAGCTGTAATGCCTTCGAAAACATTTGAAGCCATCTTATTTGCACCAAAAAAGTCCAAATTTGCAGGGCTATGTCATTTTCAAAAAAACCAATTTTGTATTCATAATGATACCCATTTACTGAGGCAGATAAATAACAAAATCGAGGCAGGGGTAATTATTTTTGCTTAGTCATATCAAAAGACAAAATCCTAGAAGCACTTTCAAATTTGTTCATGTGTACTACCGCAAAGAAAATAGTGGAAGTAAAGAGAAATGTTATGATGTTATTCAAATTAAAACAAAGTTTAGAAAGGGTAAGACTTTTTCAATTATTATTTTACATCCAATGAATTTGACAAAAACAAAAATAAATTCATAATTTACAAATTATTTAAACAAAATTTGGAAAGTTGTTGGTTAAATCACCGTCTAAATTCGTTTCACTTAATTTAAGAGAAATTCTTATCAAAATATTTGTTATAATCAAATAAAACTTAACAAAAACATGATGTCAACATATATACTCGTATTCCATGCTGCGGAAGGAATCTTGTGACCCTTTAAGCAAGATATATAAAGCTTACATCTCGGAAACTTATTTCATTAAATAAAATTTTAATAATTGGATCTGTGCTTTATACCGTAAAATTTTGTTCGGTATCATAGGCTCTAGAGAAATTTATTCATTAAAAAGTTATAGTCCAGTAACAATTTCGAATTATGCCGAACAATTGCGCTACAATTGGCACAA
Source organism: Sarcophaga variegata (assembly GCA_932273835.1). Classification (NCBI taxonomy): domain Eukaryota; kingdom Metazoa; phylum Arthropoda; class Insecta; order Diptera; family Sarcophagidae; genus Sarcophaga; species Sarcophaga variegata. The sequence continues at coordinate 87,125,554 of OW026361.1, forward strand.
GCAACTTTTAGCCCAATGATATCACAACAGGCTGAACAGAGACTGTTTTTCTACGAACATACAAAGCTCAGATTCCTACACAGGAAGAATTCTTAGGTGAAGATATCAGCTGTGACATAATGATTTTCGTACTCGGTACGACGCCTTTAATGTAACTGTCCTGCACTTCAAAACAAACGTCATCGGGTTTTGGGAAGGCAGAACGTTGAAAGATGCGGACATGGTGACAAACGTGCCACTAAGGGAACTGACCAGTTTCATCCGTAAGCGTAGAGTGGTTCAAACCCAACCAACCGATCATGTCGAGGGATTCTACCTTACGCTGGGTTAAACAATGTGCCCTATGACCATTGACTGAACTTGTCTGAAACTCAGACCACGACACATGGGCCCAATTGGATTTCAGCGGTAGTAAAACTAGAATTAACAAAACCTTTACGGGAAGTAACGGAGCCTACGTGTTTTTCTAGCACGTAAAAGGCAATGAGAACAATAATGAAATTTTGGTAAGCATTTGAATTTTATTTTCGTATGCTATAAACGAAGGTACACTCACCTAATTCTAGCCTTATTCTTTAACATTTCTAGACTATATGGATTTAATCCTAAATTCTCCTCCATTAAAATTACATATATGTGTTCTCCTGTAATTAGTTTTAATTCCATTGATCAGTACAAGCTTTTGATAAAATATTTCATATTTATTGCCAATTCTCGGTGGTATAGTGTAAGGAGATACAGGATATAAAAATTATTGGGACTTAACTTAAATCAATTTTCTTCCAAACTATACGATAAAATGTTTCTCTTTTGAAAAAATACGTTTTCTAAAAGGAGATCTTCATTTCTTACAATATTATATTTTAAATATTAAAAAAAATTATTGCAAATATACATACTACTGCTACTACTACTACTAACACTACTACTACTACTACTACTACTAACACTACTACTACTACTACAACTAACTACTACTATTACTACTACTAATACAACTACTACCACTATTAAAACTACTACTAACACTACTACTACTACTACTACTACTACTACTAATACTACTTCTACTACTAATACTGCTACTACTACCAATACTACTACTACTTTATCTCAAAATACGTATTAATTTTAATCAATTAAAAAAACATTTTATTTAATTTCAAAGAAATACATTTATATTAATTTATTTAAAATATTTAAATAATTTTCTTTTTAATAAATTTAATTATGTTTTCTGTGTATATGTAGATATTTATGTAATAAATGTAAAATAAATTAAGTCATTTATGTTTGAATAAAAACCAGCACAACTCTATTTTTAGCTGCCCAATGAAATGTGACCTTATCTACGCCACTCCTGCCCACAGATCTCATCTCAAATTTAATGCCATTCAAATAAAATGTGGGAAACAAATAAATAACCAGTGATTATTGTAATTTGACCCACCATCATAGGGAAAACAATTCTAAAAAAGAAAAAAAAAACATTAGTAAACAAAAACAAATAAAATTAATGCTCAATAATGTTTAAACAAGAACTGGGAATATCGATTAAACGAAATTACTTTAAATAACGTGTAAATGAAATTTTATAGCCATGTTGTTCAGCAATGCCAGCAGATAAAACATTAGCCGAAGCGCCGTACAGTGTACCATTGCCTAAAGAAATAAACAAAATATTGTACATGTTATTATTTAATATACGTATGTATGTATATACTTACCTCCCAAACACGGCCCAAATGCTAAAGCCCATACCAGTGGTTCTAATGGCAAACCCAATGTCTCTTTAGCTACCAATGATACAACCACTTTAACCATCATTGCTGATACGGGTATACTATCTAAAATTGCTGAAGCCAATGCCGATATCCATAAGATAATAAAAATAGCCATGGCCAAGCGATTCTTTTTATCTACAAATAAAATAATCTTTTCGGTAACTTCACCGATCCAAGTGAAAAGCCCCAATCGCTCTACACACTCCATCATAACAAACATGGCAGCAAAGAATAGCAATGTTGTCCATTCGATGCGATGCATTAAATGTTCCATATCTTCACGGTTGAGTATAATCAGCAATGCTATTACGCCGAGTAATGCTACCCAACCCAGGGGAAGTGTCCTCAGCTGGGGCACTGATTGTATAAAGAAGCATACGATTACAAATACAAGAGCACCACACGCTTGAGCGAGAAGTTTTTTGTCTTTAATTGGATACTGAAAAGAAACAAATTTTGAAAAATTATTTTCAATTTATCGCAATAATTCAATAAGTTTGTCACGACTAAAATGCTGGAAACGTAATGAAATTTATTTAAAAGAGCACTCACTCTAGGCTTGAAAAACAATTTGACATTTTTGCGGAGATTTCATTCATGTACTGATTGAATGTGTCTCATAAAAAGATACTATGAATCATGATGCAAAGTGGCACCTACTTACTTACTTAACTTGTAATTACAACCATTTAGCCAGGACTAGTACCTATCTTATCCCACCACCCATGAGGTCGTATTTCGGTACGAATGTTGGCCTTCAAATACTCAACTGTATCTGCTTTGTCGGCATAACACTTTTCTTTAACGGCGCCTCACAGAAAACAGGCCAATTGAAATCTCCATTTCAGCTAATTAAACGGTCATCAAACGTTTGACGCAATAAATTGATTGTGGTATAAAATGAGTGGAAAGTTGAGACCAAACATCATCAATACCAAGAAAAGCGGTACAACGAAATCGGTTATCATTATGCGATAGGGGTTTCCAAAGAAATATGGGAAGCTGCACCATACAGTTACTCGTAATGGGTGCATTGACTTCCGTAAGACCACGAGTGGGTTTTTGCTGAGCCCCAAATACGACAATTTTGCTTATTAAGGAAAATGAGCTTCATCCGAGAAGATGATTTTTTTTCGGTAAAATCGACATCATCATGCAGTTCTCGTTGGCTCAATAAATCCCAATGTTGCTCAAACGTAAATCAATTCATTACGTTCAGTGGAGATGATATACTCAATTTTGTGACAGAATAGAATGACATAAGTATTGCCAGATTTTGCTGACTTTCATTCACTAGAGTAAGCTTTACGCATCCGTTAAACATTGTCAAATTGATTCGTATGGTTTTTTACAACGACATTGTCAGTTGATCCTTTCTCAAAGCCTCAAAAAAAAGCTATTTTCTACTAATTTTTAATTACATACATAACTTTTCATGGCAATTTTCTTTATTCTCACAGTTTTTGACAGAAATCTGCTGAGACGAAGTCACCGAAGAAATATCTTTTCATATTGATGTCTGTCGTGGGGTTTGAACCCTCGCTTTTCGTCTAAATAGGCCAAAACACTACCGACTAGACTACGGGGACTTCATTTTTATTTAATTATTTTTAATTTTATTTATTCATTTAACAAAGTTAACCAATGTAAACAGATATGTATATACTCGTAAAACTAAAGTTATTCTCATTTCTATAAGAAGCTTAGGACCTTGACAAAAGAGACTCATGTTATTATGTGCACTGCAAGTGCCTTCAGATAATTAATTTATTTTTTCAGTTAAATACAGTCCTCTACAACTCGCAGTCGACAAAACTCTAACTCCGTCTTCGGAAAGCCATATGGTAATAAAATAACCAAAATAACTTGCCTATTTTGTCCCAATAAGTCTTTCTAATGAGTAGAATTAAACATTGGTCAAGTATAACATATCGATCCTATTTAAACTGGTGCTAACCCAGTGACATCCCTAAAACTATCGTATATCAAAAAGTAAGCGAATGATAATACAAATACAATATGTTATCCCAACTGCGATAATCTTTCGCTGTATTTTTGCATAAATTAATTAACGTGAAATAAAGCCGTTATTCTTTATCATAGTAGGACCAGCCATAGAAAAGTACACCTTTTTGCAAATGTTTTATTATTTCTAAAAATAAATCAAATGATATTTCGTAATCAGAAAAATTAACACATTTGGCGTGTAATACGCATTTTACTCTTTGTCACATTCCATAACCACTTGAATATTTATTAGATGTTAACATATAAAGAGGTACCTAAAAATACTTGTAGTTATAATAGATTATTATTAATAAATTTACGATTAACCTGGTTGAGAAATAATAATTTATCGACAAACGATAATTAAAACTATCAATATTCCAGCAAGCAAGAAATTGGTTATAACACAAAAAAAAAGAGTGTCGACTTTGGAAAAATTTACGTTCAACTACTAATTAAGTTCTATTTTCACTTGCATTATTTATTGCATTTCTCCGAAAGGTCGAAATTTAAACTTTACATACTTACATAATTGGTCCTTACAACTCTTTAGTCTGGATGACGACCTAGCGTCTCTCAGTACATGTTGTATGCGTTAATTTTATACATGAGTAGCGAAATCTACAGTTTAAAGTCGACTCCGAACGACAGATTTTTTGAAAAACTTTTCATGGCAATTTTATTTACTCTCAGAGTTTTAGTCAGAAATTTTCTGAGAGGAAATCGACGAAGAAATGTTGGAGATGTCTGACCTGGGGTTTGAACCGTAGTCTTACGTCTAGCTTTACGACGATTATAACCAGCTACAATAATTACAATTAATTATTGAGTTCAGGTAATTAATGTAATGTGACTAAGTAATTTTCGATAACACACCTTTGGGTATATAATTTTAAAGTAGCAGATATGGCAAAAAAGGTTATACGAATTTTCTGTATTCGCGATCGCCATTAGTTCACATAAAGAATTCGTAATTAAAAAATAATTATTGTCCATGGTGACAATGTTTTTGTTGGTGTCATAAACTAGGTCGTAATGCTGACTGAAAGTTTATAACGACTAACTATGTATATGCATGTGAATATGCACGGTAATAGTACTAAGAAGTAAATTGTTTCATGGACCAATTATCTTCCTGTCTAGACCACAAAAATGATGATTGATGATCTTACAGTTAACCATCCTCCCTGTTGCCATTTAGACTATCCCCACTTATCTATCATCTTGGAATTTTCATAAATGATTCACTTCTAGCACATTTATTATTCTTTCAAAGTACTCATACTTTATTCTCATTTTATCACTTAATTAATCGAATTCTGTTGCATATAAACTGCGAACTTATAGTGAAAGAGTTCAAAACCTTAATCGTTGTAAGACAATTCACAAATATGTAGAACAATTTCTGTTGCGTCAAAGACCAGTCACCCTTTCCGTAGAGTATATTTCTGCTCTTAAGAGAGAAAAATAGTAGGGTAGACTGTTACTATATGATTTGAGGAAGCTAAAGAAACGTGCTTTTATATTTCCATTAAAAAAAAACTAGGTTATGTTAGGTTCAATTTGCAGTAGCTTCGAAGAGCGTAGTGTACTTGAATCCTATAAAGTCCCATTGTAACACCGATAGTATCTATTCTATTACAGAATTAAAACAAAAGTTATGACAATTACAGGATGCATCCATATCCCCTAGATTAGACACGTTCCATTTATAACATCAGAGTGACTAAGAATCCTTCTTCTCGGGTTACCAAGTGCCGAAGAAGGGTTGTAATGACGAATTATGTATGTATACAATTAGCACACATAATTATCTAAACAATCCCTCGAGACCAGCTGCTTTGTGACCTTGTCTTGCTTGGTTGAAAATATATAGTATTGACATCTACAATTAGATCAGATATATCTTAATGTGGTCAGGCATCTCCAACTGAACGAAATATGAAAAAATATTTCTTCGGCGACTTCCTCTCAGCAGATTTCGGGTAAAAACTCTGACAGTAAATAAAATTGCCATGAAAAGTTTCTCAAAAATTTGTCGTTTGGAGACGTCTTTAAAATGTAGATCCCGCCATTCATGTATAAAAATTAACGCACTCAACATAAGTGATGTGAGAAACTGGGTCGTAATCCTAACTAAAGGGTTGTAATGACAAATTATGAATGTATGTATATCTTAATTGTTGCTACCATTTCATACCAATAGACTATAGTCTTGCCAGCTTCTCAGCACGCTCTCTGAGTTGTGCCGCAGAAATTTTATGATAGTTTAAATTTTATTCTGAAATATTATCATCCAAATCATTTAAAGTAACTTAAACCTGTGGGCACTGCCAGCTATAAGCCTAGTTACCATGTTTTCTTCGATTCGATCATCATCGATGACTATACATACATATACGGGAGGGGTCTCTGCTGCTTAAATACATACATAATTGTCCATTAAAACCCTTCAGTCATGATTACGGCGTAGCTTCTCACACCACTCATGTTGTGTGTGTTAATTTTTATACATGAGTGGCGGGACCTACAGTTTAAAGTCGACTCCGAACGAAAGATTTTTGAGAAACTTTTCATGGCAATTTTATTCACTCTCAGAGTTTTTGCCAGAAATCTGCTGAGAGGAATTCACCGAAGAAATATTTGATCATATTTCGTTTTGTTCTAGATGTCTGACATGGGGTTGGAAGCGTGGCCTCACGTCCAATAAGCCAACACACTACCTATTAGGCTACGGCGACTTCTACTGCTTAAATACGATAGAATAATAAACGTAGCTGACAGGGCTTTATTATTTTAAGATGCTTTTTGTATCAAAAGCAGCAACAATTTTTTTAAACTATTTGAAAATTTTAGAACATTATGACAATATGACATGATAGCACATATTGTGAATCCCCCAATGATACTATATAAAAAAGCTGTTATTTTTTTTTACAACTAATAATAGCAAAAATAAAACTTTTTCATTATTTACAAAAAGTGTTTACCTTTCTATTGTTATACAATATAATTTTATTTGTTTGTTTTTGTTACGAGAAAATCAATAAAAATGTTACGAATTTAAAGTTACATTCAATAATTCAACAATTTACTAAACAAACTTAAGCAAATAAGTTCTGCAGTAGTGGTTATTACTCACCTTAACTTTTAAATCTTCCAGGGTATTCACATAAGCATCTGTTTTATCTAAGCCTCTGAGTTTACGCTTTAGAGCATGTTTTAAAATGCGAACTTTCTTTAGCAAAGTTTCACGTACCAAATCGGCATCTTTTGAAAAAGATGAAATCGAATTGGCAGCCTTTTGCCAAACACGTATTTCACGGCGCAATTCTTTAATTTCTTTGGGTTCATTTAAACGTAACGATTTGATGTCTCTGAAAATCAAACGCAGATAAATACAACTCTGGAAAACGGTCAAAATGACACCGGGTATAGTGTGGGCAACAAATTTCATAAAGGTGACACCCTGTAAAAAGCAATGTGTGTATGTATGTATAAAATAAAATTGTAAATCATCTAAAGACTTACATTAGAGGCAATAAAATGATTTGAACATATAATTATACTAATGGGATCACCAATCGGCGTTAAGGAGCCGCCAATATTCGCGTGCACAATAATGCCCATTAATACGGGTACAGGATCCAAACCCATTACTTCACATAGACGTATGGCCACAGGTGTCATTAATATAACGGTGGTCATGTTATCCAAAAAGCTCGACACAAAACAGGTTATAATACACAGGCTGTAAATCATGGGCCACGTTTTACCCTGGGATATTTCATAAGCCACTACGGCTAAGTAATCGAAAACACCAGTCTCTGTTAAAATCCCCACTAAAATCATCATGCAGAATAGTAAAGTCAATAGCTCCATATCCATCCATTGTACAATTTCCTCCATATTAGGACGATCATCAAAGCAAGCCAATACGGCAATTGACAAAATGGAGCAACAAATGGCCACAAAAGTTCTTTCGAAAACCTATAAGAAAACCATAAAGAAAATCAAAATATATGTCCGTACAAACAGTAGCACAGTACGGAATGGAAAACTTACCTCCCATACCAAAAGAGCATAGAATATTAACAAGATTAATGCGGCCAATAAAGTCCCTGTCTTAACATTTATAATCAGGGGATTATATATCATTTTAATGGCCATATCCACTTCAACATTGGAAAATATTCGCAATTGCATTTGGGTTTCTTTTCTATACAAATCTCTTAAAATCTCATCCGTCATTTTATACGTAAAATTCCGGGCCACCACAGGAGCATAATCGAAAAGCTCCTCATTGACCAAGGGTATTAGCCAGGGCTCCAAAATGTCCTGAAAATATTCCTTTTTGCCTTAAAATATCGCAAATTATTTCCTTAACAGTACCTTAAATGCGGTAACATTTTCCTTTTCGTTCCAGTATGATATTTGTGGTTGTATTGTTAAAAAGTTTTGGGTTTCATTCGCATCAAAAAATGAATCGTTAAACGTACCAAAAATTTTTAAATTAAAATCTCCCGTAGGTTTAGTGTGAAGCACAAAATCTAAAAAGAAAAATATAATAAAAAAGTATCTCAAACTTTATGAAATCAATAAAAAACCCACTTACTTTTCCCTCTTTCCTGTGGTACTTCCAAAGTCTTTTCCAGCAAATGCTTCTCTTCGAAAACCATAAATACAACCGCCGAAAATACCCAAAATACCAGTAGACCATAACGTTTTGCCAAGCGGATACGATGACGTTTCTGTTTACTTTTAGCTTTGGCATCGTCTTTATTCATCTGTTTCGCAACACTATCACAGTGTTGCATATCATGATCGGAATGAGTGCCCTCATCATCCGTACTGTTTAAAAAATATTACTTTGGGACTTAATTTTATCGGGAAGTGTTATAAAGTTTACCTCTTTCGATCATTTTCATTTGGCTGTGAACGGGGTAATTTTCTTATGTTAATAAATTCGGATCCAGTAAAACTTTTTTCATCTTGACTGGACTCCATATCGTTGGGAAGTATAGATTCATCATCGGTGGGTACTGAAGATCCTAAAAGAATTATAATTCGATAAAAAAAATTATTAAGAATTGTATCAATGTGTGATAAATAAATTCCAAAATGATTTCGGTTTACGTTTGCTGAAGATCATCGACAAGTTACATTTCAATGGCACGTACATGCATACATACATACATACATAATTGCTTATTACAACCCTTCAGTCAGGATTACGACCTAGTTTCCCACACCAGAATTCTCGCTAAAGGTCTAGAGCCTACGATACCTCCATTTATAACTTAATTGGTCAATACAACCTTTCAATCAGGAGTACGACCTAGTTTCACACACCACCCATGTTGTGTATGTTAACTTTATCCAATTGTAATTCAGATCACGCAGCAATGTCGGATATGGAATCTTTTCCGAACAGTTGGATCTCAGATTGCTGCTTGCACTTTCGGAGTACTAAAGCTTTATTCAGGCTAAAATATTGGCTATAAAGACTGCCTCTGTTTGAATCCGATTATCAAAGCATTTCGTACAGAAATATTCTCATATTTACTGAAAGTAATGCGGTCATTAGATCCTTAAAGAGCTCGAACACCACATCCAACACTGTTTAAGAATGCCTTGCGTATACGTCTGAAATTTTAAGACATGCAGCGGTTGTTACACATGGGAACATTGATGGCAACAAAGTTGAAGCCCCTGCTAAGGCTTTTACAATATAATTTATAAATAACATTGACATTCTTCTGTAGAGGGGCAAACACAAATTTCACTAATTTATAAAAGAAAGATGGGCTAACGAACCAGAAGACCAGACATATCAGGATGTATGCTTGGAAAAACTTAGCATACAGCTTAGACGGGACACTGGTCTCTAGAGATACACTCCAGGTATTTGCGAATCGCAACCACTTCAGCAGAAAAAAAGAGAGACCATAGGACATCTTCCACGTCATTCTTTGTTATGGTAACCCGCGAAGAAGGATTCTAAGTAACCCTGAAGTTATATACAAAACGTGTCAAACTTAGGTGATCTGGATGCACCGTATAATTGTTATAACTTTTGTTTTAATTCTGTAACAAAATAGATACTATCGCTGGAACTATCAACGGAACTTTATAGCATCCAAGTACACTATGCTATTCAAAGCTACTGCCAATTTAACATAACCTAACCTAGTTTTTCTAATGTAAATATGGATGGATGGAAATGGATCTTCCTTAAACTTTCGTGTATGATATCGTAATAAACTACCCGATTATTATTCTCTTTTAATAGCAGAAATATACTCTACAAATAGGGTAACTGCTCTTTGACACAACGGTGACTGATATACAGTGGAGAGCAAAAGTCTTAGTACGGCAATATATTTTGACAAAAAAAGAGCCCCCACAGGCTTAATACTCTTGCACAAAGTCCCGATATGACTTCAAGAGAGTATTTAGGAGATCATTCGCTAAACCTCAAACAAAAGACAACCGAAAAACTTGCTCATGGTGCCACCAGAAAACACTATAAACAAAACTTGTACATTCAATTCCAAATGGATTAAATGCAGTGCTTGACCTTAAGGGATATTATACTAAATACAAGGAATAACATTTTCATATATTAGGCCTTTGAATTTTAAATTTACTCAGGGTTCTCCTTGGGGGTACCTATGGAGACATCTGAAACTTTTCCTTATTTTTCTCTTGTTTTATGAAAAACATTAAAAAATTGTTTGTTTTATAATAAAACAGAAATAAATTAATAAAATAAATATGTAAACTATTAAGTTTTATACAAACTTTTGACTAAAATTCATCAAATTGCTAAGATATATTGCCGTACTAAGACTTTTGCTGTCCACTGTACATATTTGTGGATTGTATCTCAACGATTGAGGTTTTAAACACTTTCACTACTATTTGAGCGACAAAATGAGAATAAAATATGAGTGGTTAGGTTGTCATGATAAAAAAAATAAATAATAAATGTTCGGAAAGTAAATCGATTGTGGAAACTCCAACATGACAGATAAGTAGGGGTAGAATAATTCGCAACAGAGATAATCGCCAACTCTAAAATCTTCAAGTTTTGTGATCTAGACAGGATTATAAATGGTCCATGAAACAATTTACTTGTCAGTATTATTACCGTGGCTATTCACATACACATACATAACACCATGCGACAAAATAAAAAACATGAAATAAACCCCGCTAATGATATAATGTGAGTTGTGAGTTTTGTTGAGTAGAACTAAAAAATATTTTTTTTTTTATATTTCTTGAACCCTCCAAACTTGTTTTATTTGACAAAAACTGCTTTTGGGACTTTACGCACAAATTTATCGACTACACAAGCATTTCTGGACCGATGTCCAAAATTTAAAGCCTTATTAGAAAGGAGAGGGATGGGCCTTTAAAACGATATACATATATACATATATTTTTTGATATATATATGCTATGTGGTTTGATGAGGTAAACTCGACAAATGCGAAATGTTTTCATAGTAGCAAACTTTAATTAATAAATATGAAATAAGTGATGGCATTCTGAAAGTACATTATCTTGTGAAGAGATTGGCACTTTGTTTTATCAAATCGGACAAAAATTAACGTAGTTATTATTTGAAGAGTATAACAGTCGAGTTATATCTTTCATATGTACAGTGGGGTGCACAAATGAATATACGTTTGTACTCTGAGCAATTTTAATTGCATAAAAATAAAAGTGTTAAAGCAATTCAAAAATTTAACACTTAACAAAATAATATAAATTTCAGAACTGAAATGATCAAATTCTAAGAAAAAAACAATCAAGAGGAAAATAACTCAAATGTACTCAATTTTGCACCATTCCACAATTTTAGGGAATACGAGTATTTTTAATATATAGTCCAAAGACCCTTGTTATGTAAAACCTCATTTACGCGACTTGGCATGCTCTCCACCAAGTTCTCTATAATTTCTTTCGGAATATTTGTCCATTCCTGATGGATCCGTTGCCAAAGCTCATCTAAATTGGTTGGGCTGGTCAGTACTGCCTCAACGGTATCTCCGCAATTGACCACACATTCTAAATCGGATTGAGGTCGGAACTTTGTGCTAATTAAAAATTTTGCTCACTAAGCCACTCTTTAACGATTTTGAAGGTGTGTTTGTTTGGGTTACTATCCAACTGGAAAAGTACTTCTTGCGCAGGATAGGCGATCTTGTCGACAAAATCGGGAAGATGGGTCTGCAAAATTCTCAAATAATTTTCTTTTTTCATAATGTTATTGATTCTTTGCAGTGGTCCGAGGTGCCATGATGTAAAGCAACCCCATACAATGACATTTCCTCCACCGTGTTTCACCGTTTTCTTAACATGGCGTAAAAAATATTTTTGAGTTCTACTCACCAAAACTCACAACCTACACTATGTCATTAGCTGGGTATATTTTGATTGTCACACAGTGTAATCGGTCACTAGCCCTTCAGTCAGGATTGCGACCTAGTTTCTCACACCACTTATATTGTGTGTGTTAATTTTATACATGAGTGGGGAAATATAGTTTAAAGTCGACAGATTTATTTTGAAGAAACTCTTCATGGCAATTTTTATTTATTCTCAAAGTTTTCGCCAAAATATGAGCTAGGTATGAAAAGGTATGCTAGGTAGCAAAGTATGAGCTAGGTTTTGAACCAATACACTACCTACTAGACTACGGCGACAGTAAGCTCATGTTTACTATGATAAAATGAAAATATTAACGAAAGCTAATAATGAAATTAAAAACGTAATTCAATGAATTCTATTAAAGAGCTGACAACAACATGGGTGTTTAAATATGAAAAGATGTTCTTGAAGGAAGTATTTACACTTTGAATAATTTTCAATAGTGTTGTTGTTATAGTTGAAGGTAAATTGTTAAGTACGGAATTTCCATAATTGTATTGTTCGGAAATAAAAATACAAACGAAAAAAATTTTGTTTCTTTCTCTCACACTCAACTTTCAGCTGATGAAGTGTTATAAATTCATAAAATTTGACTGCCAATGAAACCTATTGTTTAGGTTGTCAAAAATATTTACTTATTGAGTGTGTGTGTGTGTGTGTGTGTGTGTGTATTGTGATATTCTTAATGTTTACCTCCCACAAACGAACCACATGATTTCTTTTGTAAATTCATCAGGCGAAAATCAATACGGAAAACATCAACAATAACGTTACTGCCACGGCAGGCTTTAGTGACAAACACAAATGAACATTCACAGCTAAGTAATGAATTAAGTGACAAACGTCTTTAGATAGTTAATAGAGAACCACTTCCTAGGTACGGTTTCTAGAACCTTGCCTTATGTAAACTTAGACTATTTTTAAAAGTAATTTTCTTTCTACTTTGTTTTGGTCGATTACGAGAATGTTCAACGTTTTTTTTTTTGCTTTCAATTTATTTATTCGAATTTATACAGTGACATTAATGACCGAATATTTAATTAAGATTATTATTCAAGATTATTAGATTCGTTGTTCATTGTCGTTGAACGAGTGACGTCTATTTGTGTCAAGATGAAAATAAAAATAATAACAACAGGTTGAATTACATTTGAAATCGAATTTATTGTGCCGCAAATTATTGACTGTGTTGCTTTAAAGGGATGCAGTGAGTGGGGTTGAGAGTTGTTTTGGCAATGGCGTATTTATAGCTTTTTTTTTTGTTGAAAAACTGTTTTTCAATACCCGGAAAATATTCTATAATTTTGTAATCTTTTATTTCTATTCATATGACATTTTAACAATTGTTTTTGAATTTTTTTTTTTATTTTATTAGATTTCGTTAGAACCATTACAAGATGAATTTATTACTGAATAGTGAGAAACTTTATGAAAATAATGCAAATTCGATTGAATTTAGTAACTTTTTAAAGATTTATCGAATGAATAGAGTAATTCCTTTGAATTTTAAGTGTTAAATCTTCTCACAAATTATGCATATTTAGTTGCCTTTCGAACAGCGACAACTTAATGATTTTTATCGTTTTAAATTTTGATTTTATTATTGAATTTATTAGCAGCCTTGTGAACAGTATCAATGAAATGATAATAAAAATAATGTAATAACATGGCTAATCTGAATTTTTGGGCTGTTGTGATACTAACAAGAAAGAGAATTCTCATAGCAACTTGTTTATCCGACATGTCTGGTGTTAGCCAATGTTAAACAATGTCTTACATGATGTAATTCTAACAGCACTGGGTTTGCTGATTTGCTTTATCCTTAGTTAACTATCAAACTCTAACCCCGTAGAATCGATTTAATTTGATTAAGAAGTTGTACAACCAGTATACATTTTTAGGAATTATACTTCAGGTTAGTCTTATTGCTCTCTTAAAACAGTAAAGAGTAGTTGCCGCTATCGTATAGAGCCAAAGTGACTCCAATTTATACGATTGAGGGACCTTATATCACCTTCTAAATATCATTATATAATTTAGTCGTGGTTGAGTCAAAGCTCATTCCACATACTCACATATTGTATTCCAATGGTGCCACTACGATGTGTACTATGTATGTCAAAATATAATAAATTCTATTAAGTCGCCGTAGTCTGGGAGGTAGTGCCAAGGTTTAAACCCCAGGTCAGACAACTCGAACAAAACGAAATATGAAATAATATATGTATCTGCTCCAGATTTCTAGCAAAAACTTTGAGAGTAAATAAACGTGCCATGAAAAGTTTCAACTTTAAACTGTAGGTCCCGCCACTTATGGATAAAATTAACAATCACAAGATGGGTGATATATTAGAACCTTGGTTGTAACCGGTAGTGAACAAATAAGTAAGTAAACACGTATTAGCAGATAAAGCAACAAAACTCATTGTGACTTCTAAGCTTAACTTCTGAGGACATTTCGTATACGAATAGGTCGATGAGAGATATTGGGACAGAAGCGGGTATTTTCTAGACTTAGAGTAAAATCCTTTGAGTCCATGTTTAAACTCGTGGGTAGCATCCAATTCTCTATGTGTTCATCTTAGACGGAGTGGATAAAGGACGGAAAAAAGCAATATAATCTGATAGGCAAGTCACGATTCCCTCACTCGCCTTTTATGAGGTTGATTCAAAAATATATACTAAGTATTGTGTCGTATGAGAATTCCCTGCAATGAGCAGTTAGATCAGATTGCGAGAAGGGAAACTTACAAGCCGCTGATGGGGCTAGAAATTATCTGTAGAAGGGTAGATAGAGAGTGACAGAGATTCTTCTAAAGCCAAATGGATTAGAGACAATATAAACTTTAATTTAAGGTTCGTAACCGGCTTTTAATAGGGCGATTGTAATGATAAGAATTAATCAGAATCAGAAAATGTGTAATGTAATTTAGAAAAAACCAGCGTACTGCATATTCAGTGCCAGGCAGCATCCAAAACTTTGTTAGGGCAATAGGATTGGATAAGACATTATAATGATATAAAGTACCTTATGCGATAAGAGCAGTACAATAAATCGTATGTTGGCAGTATTATGGCTCTACCACGACAATAATAATAACAATAAGTATTAGAAAAAAGAAAGAATTTCACGAAAGATGGAAGTAAAATTCACGTTAACTTCTAGACCAAATAAATAAATTAATTATTTAAACAAAGAAATAACAACCAATAAGAGTAAACAATTTAATCTTCTTATATATAAAAATGAATGTGTATTTATTTGTTTGTGGGTTTGTTTGTTTGTTTGAAATCTATAGACGGCTAAACGGCTGGACCGATTTTCTTGAAATTTTCACAGCAATTTCCTGTATGTCTGGAAGGAGTTATAGGCTACTTTTTACTTTTTTTTTGTCAAGAAGGCGAGGTGCCACGCCCACATACCCAATAAGTATTTAATGTCGCATATCTCATACACTGCAACAGCTAGAGTCCTCAAATTTGTATGGATGACTTTGACGTATATATATGAACAAAATGGGCGGATTGGCTATAGTGGGCGTGTCAACTCCCATAGTCTATATATATAAAAATGAATGTCGAGCCTCAGAATCAGACGAGCATTGAGATTGGAAAATCTTCGATTATATGCCGCTGAGACCCGTTCGCTTGAACCACTTGAACAACGAGAAGTGAGATTAGAAACTGATCGAATACGTACTACTCAGAACCGTTCATCTGATTCATCAGGACAACGGGAAACGAAATCGATAAAATAATTTAAAATTAATTAGACATTTGTGTAATGTCTTTCCTTCAAAGAATTTATTTTAGTTGGTGGCGCAGCAGCACGCGCAGCGTACAGCTACTTTAATATAAAATTGCAATCCATACAGAAAATCAGGGGGTTTTAAAAGTTTAGAACGTAACAATACGTGTTGTATTGTATTTTGAAGCAGTTTCTCTATATTAACGAGTGAAATATCGCATTGAAAGAAATTTTATATTTCTTTAGAAAAAATATTTTATTTGTAAAACAAAACGTAATTAAAACTATTAAAAATGTGAATACAAAAACATCTGTTTGACTGGGCATACTTTAATTTCAAAAATAATACTTTTAAGTTACAAACAATTAAAACATATATGTATGTATATCGCTTATTTAAATCAAAAGTGTCATAACACAGAAAACAAATGATTTGTTAGTTAAGTATACGGAAATGTGAACAATATATCCACATGTGAGGGTTTATGGTAACTGATAAATTTAAAATTTCTTTACCGCGATCCTACACAATAGCAGCGATATGTACGTTAACTTAGATTCAATATGTGCAGATTTTCCAAATGTGGACATATGGCTGATAAACGTAAAATTATCATTATCTTCCATGTCCTATTTCAAACAAATAAAAATTCAACCATAAATTATGACAAAATATTTTTTATCAGTAATGAACAAAGTATGCATATGTCAACTATATTTTAGAGTTTTTAAATTATTGTTATTAAATTCCATTAACTCAGAATATGGTCTTAGAATATACAAAGGGCATTAAAAGACTCAGTACTCCAATATATTTTAGCAATTTCATGAGTTTTATGCAATAATATGTACAAATAATTGATGTTTTTTATATTTATTTCATTAATTTGTTTCTATTTTATTAGAAATCAAAAAAAATTAATGTTTTTCACAAACCAAAAGAAAATTAATAAAAAATTACTCATGAGTTCATATTTTTGCATCGCAAAAGTAAGGTACCCTCAAGAAGAATTCAGAGTAAATTTAAAATTCAAAGACCAAATATATTAAAATTTTAATTCATATATTTAGTAGGGTATTCTTTGAGGTCAAGCACTCATTTTAATACATTAGAATTGAATGTACCAGTTTAGTTTAGTGTCTTCTGGTGATATTTGTCGCCATTTCCACAGGAGCCAATTTTCAGTTGATTTTTGTTTGAGGTTTAGCAACTACGTTACCCTTACGTTATACACATAACCCTTCAGTCAGGATTACGACCTAACTTCTCACACCACTTATGTTATGTGCGTTAATTTTATACATGAATGGCGAGATCTACAGTTTAAAGTCGATTCCGAACGACAGATTTTTGTGAAGCTTTCTATTGCAATTTTATTTACTCAGAAATCTGCTGAGAAGAAGTCGCAGAAGAAGTATATTTTTTTATATTTAATTTTATTGGAGATGTCTGATGTGGGATTGAACCGTGACCTCACGACTAATAAGCCAACACACTACCTACTAGACTCTCTTATTCATTATTTCCTCAATAAAAACTAAACTACCCACGCCGATACATATCCCCACAGAATTATACTCACGTACTCCTGTATTACACTAGCCTTTTAAACACTACTATGTTGTAAATACATATGTAAAAATGTATACTTCTATAAGCATATATGTATGTACGTACATAAAGTAATTGTAAATACTTTTAGTTACAGTTCACTGGAGCTGCATTGCTTCTACATTGTTAAAATGTATACAAAATGTAAAACAAAAATTATCATAGAATTTATCCAAGTTTTTTTAACTGTCAATATTAAAAAAAACAAAAGAATTTAATTTCATGTTGAGAATATTCATTCAAAATATCTTCTCGTATAAACTATCAGCTGATGTTTTGCATAATTGCTTCAGATGATTAAGGAAAACATCATCGTAAAATTTATTTCAGAATATATTTCAGAATAATTTCAAAATAATTAATTAATCTTCCGTACACGTACACAATATAATTAAAATTAATTTATTGCTTCTCAACAATGAAATGAGAATGAAATAGAAAACATAATGAGAAAATATTGCCAATAAAGCAGAAAAACTATTAAAATATGGGAAAACTGTACGTTATATAGGGGATAAATGATGTTGGCCATAGTCATTCCAATAGGCATACATAATACTGTGAAAACATTGAAGTATTATACACAAAATATTGTACACAAAGTATATTTTACAAGGGTGTCCTGGTACTATAGTAGTTGTAATGGCTGTGTAAGACAATTAGCATGAGGGCCATGGGTTCGATTCCCAGCAAAGACTATAATAAATAAATAAATAAATAATACATATAATTACAAATAATTCCTCATAACAACCCTTCAGTCAGGATTACGGCCTAGCTTCTCGCACCACTCATGTTGTATGTGTTAATTTTATACATGAGTGGCAGGACCTACAGTTTAAAGTCGATTCCGAACGACAGATTTTTGGGAAATTTTTCATGGCAATTTTATTTATTCTGAGAATTTTTGCCAGAAGTCTGCTGAGAGAAAGTTTTTTATTTCGTCCATTAAACTCTTGCAGAATAAAAGGCAGACCAAAAGCAAATGATAGAAAACATAAATACGTCAATCGAGACAAGCGATATAACCTTTACAGAGCTTATTTTGTAAGCTAATTTTTGTATTCCTAAATAAAGGATATGAGATATCTGGACTGTGTCTGAACAGCATTTTAGAGGAGATTTAAATAAAACTTGGAGCCATTGCTAAACATGTTTATTTTTATTGCCACAGTGAACTGGCAATTGTTGCTATTGTTTCACTTCCTGCAAGGTATATTCACATCAGTAATTCAGGCGGTTTCATATCGCTATTCGCCACCCTTCTTTTTAACGCAAGAGCTTTATATAGCCTTGCTATTTTCACCAGATGTCCTTTGCCTTCACAGAACCCCCTATCACGTTTAGCTTACCTTATCTGTTATTGTATTCTGCAAAGTTATAAACATAAAAGCTAGGTTAGGTTAGAGGACGTGTACTTGACAAGTACGGTACCCGGAGGTACAGTACCCGGAGGTAAAAACATCCTTTAAGTGAGAGGATAATAGAGGGGATGGGAAAAAAAGGAGGGGAAGTAGGAAAGGGGAGAGGTAGTAGGAACTGGAGGAATTACACAGACCACACAAACACCAACACTAACAAGCAACAACACTAACAAACACCAACACAACCACGCCAGAGAAAATGCGACTACACTAATGAAGCCCTTGCACTTCTCATCCAGCTCAAGCTGCTAATGAATCTATGTAGAGCTTTAATGTCGGCTCTCGACACAGAATTCAAACGCTCAAAGAAGCCCCTGCCAAGGGTCTTCAACCTCAACCTACTAAGGGTTGGACAGTTACAGAGGAGGTATTCGATAGTCTCCAACTCCTCCTCATCGCAACATACCCTGCAATATTTCGGCTGGGATCTGTTCCAGATTCCTGTCAGTGACCTAATCTCACAGTGTCCTGTAATAAATCCAATTACTAACCTTAAACTGGCCTTATCCAAGACTATTAGCAAACCTGTTCTATGACTGTCTATAGCAGGCCACAGACTCCTAGACACATAACAGCCCGATCCCTTCTCTCAACGCCTCTACTCTTCCCCCCTGACCCATCCACTGATGAGGCCTAGAGGTGGCACATTGGGGGATCAGGACCAACTTTTAAATCGCTCCCAGAAAGCGAACCTAACCTATCAAGAGCATCCGCCGTCTCATTACCGAGGATTCCGCTAAAACCCGGAACCCAGCAAAGACGGAGTCCAAAAGTCCTCGACGATTCCTTGTACTCCGGAACGAGCCGTTATTTGCACCAGACTGACGCAATGGCCCTTAGGTTAGCCTGACTGTCAACGAAGGTCATGTAAGATTGCGAATCTGAAGCGGGCCCACCAGCTATGGCCCCAATAGCCTTTAAAATTGCGAAAATTTCTGCCTGAAACACGCTATAGTCATCTTTTAACCTGAAGTGAAGTTCAAGACAGATTTCCCTGCAGAAAACCCCAGCACCCATCTGTGAAGATGGATATACCTTCCTGCCCCTGGACTACCCCATTATTCCATTGTGCCTTATCCGTTATGAATATCCTCAAACCAGGCAGGAACATAGCCTTAGGCAAACAAAAAAAACATAAAAACTTTATAAACATTTTTCTTAGAAACATTCAAACCCTACTTTTGACATAAAAAACTGTTTATTTATGTATCTGCCGATAGTCGTCACCTACATCCATATATGTAGGTATTGTAAATAACAAAACCAATTCAGATTGTTTGATTTTCTATTTGAAATATGATTTGATCAAGGTTGCACCTACCAATGATTCTAAGAAAACGTTTCAATATTTTTCTAGGTTATGACAGTGCAAATATTGCATGTTTTTGTTTATTCTATATTTTCAATATTTTTAATTAAGTAGTAGTGTGTGTGCGTTCAGTTTTTTTAATTTTATTTGCTTGGAATTGTAATCGTTTTAGATATGTCATTCAATGTTTAAAAGTAAAGACCAAGCCCTAAACCACCTACTTCTACAAAAGGCAATGAAAAGAGGAGTTTTACTTACATATGTATAGGGGGTTACAGCTTATATTCACCACTTGGAGTTCAAATATTTAAAGGACTAATATTTTAAACAATAAAACCAATAATGTTGTTAAATATGATATATTTTTATTGACTTGGATAGACGAGAAACATGCTCTTTAGGTAGTAAGCCTAAGGGCCATTATTACAACTTGCCATTAAACTAGGGTTTAGTTAAAGGTACCTTTAGCTAAAGTGAACAGTAAAGTTACCTTTAACTTATTTTCGTTATTACAACTTACAGGTAAAAATAAAGTTAACTGCTTTCAAAAATATGCCAGTGGCGGAGCAATGTCGATAAAACTGCTCAAATTAAACATGTTTTATTTAAACGCAGTGGCAAGGGCGGACTTGGTTTTTTGTTGTATTTGCTCAGTTTGTTTATATTTAAAGTTGCCATATTGAAAATAATATATAAAATATGGCAAGTTCAAACATAAACTTAACTTTAATAGTTACCAGTAGGATGATCTTCCCTTTAGCCTAACGCTCACTTATATCTTACCATCCGCTTATAATAATGAAAAACAATTTATCTGCCCGTTAAAATCCTCCCGTTAGTTAACGGCAAATTGTAATAATGGCCCTAAAAGTAAAAATATATTATGTGTACATATTTATTAATAATCTTGATTTTCCAGCGCATTAGCTATTTATCTAATAAAGGGTCCGCCAAATAACTTTTTTTTTTGAAAATGTTTGAATGAAATTATTTTCTATTTTATTAACCGGAAGGATTGTACTTTCAAATAAAAACAGAAATTTGAGAAAATATTCAGTAGTTTTTTTTTAAAGCATTTTCAAAAAAAAAGTTATTTGGCGGACCCTTTAGCAATTACTATGTTTCGTATGCAATTAAAAAAATATTTGTAAATTAAATTAAATTAAATTTTTAGCAATAAATTTATTAATTTTTTTTTTACAATATTTAATTAATAATACGCTAACAAATCCTTTATCTAATTTACAATAAAAAAAACATAAAGGTAGGATCAACTTCCGAAATAAATCGAATTATTGCAGTTCTTTGTGTCGTATTTTTATGAAGGGTTGGAGTAGTAGTGCCCCTCTTTTCTAGGGGACACACAGTAGTCTGTGTAAATGCGCAATACTTTTTCAATCTCTGTTTTAACCAATGGCACACGCTAACCATTTGTTCTTGATTGCACCAGTATATCATAATAATCAGTTTTAAAGTTTTTGAACTTTTTCTCTGAAAGAAACATAGGGCATTTTCTGAAACCGAACATAATAGTGCTATGCTGGTTTAAAAATGAATCAGGCAGTTAGAGTTCATAGTCTAGTCTCATGCAGAGGTCTGGCCAATATATTTCAACAACTATCAATTTAGTTTCCTAGTCAGACGTTTTATATTTAAATTGTAATTGTTAAAATACTATTTGGTTATTTATTCGGTTTCCTAGCTAAAATACATACATAACAATTGGTCATCACAATCATTCAGTCAGGATTACGACCTAGCTGCTCACACTACTTATGTTGTGTGTGCTAATTTTATACATAAGTGGCGGTTTAAAGTCGACTCCGAACGACAGATTTTTGAGAAAGTTTTCATGCAATTTTATTTACTCTCAGAGTTTTTGCCAGAAATCTGCTGAGAAGAAATCGCCTAAGAAATATTTTTACATTTTTCGCTTTGATGTCTGATCTGGGCCATAGGTCCAATAAGTCAACTGCCTACTAGACTGCGGCGACTTCCCACATATTACCCCCTATGTAAATACGAGGTTTTGAGGTACCACTATAAATGTACGCTGGTTGTTAAAATTAATTATACAGTTAGAGTTAGCAGTCTAATCTCAAGCAGATGTGTCCGTAATCTAGTCAATATATTTCGAACAGTATTCTAGTCTATCTCAATGCGTTGTATATTTAAAATGCCACTGTTGAGACACTTTTTGGTTGTTTACTCAAATGAAAGGACATGTTTCCTTACTCAAAGTGAGAGTTATATGAGCACCTTTAGTTCATGTTCATCTTTTTTCCAGGAATTTAACAATTTTTCTAGCTAAAAAAATGTTTTCCTGCAAGAACCGAACCTCTTCATCGGCAAACGCATAAGTGTAAGCATGTCAGAAGTATATATTTAATAGAATACTTCCATAAAAAGGGCATTCCGAGGGTTTGTTTAATAGTGTTGCAAATATTTCCTTCTGAAAACCAAACTACAAGAAAATGATGTGTTAATTTGATAAGGTGTTGATATATTAAAGGCAGAAATCGAATATTAAGTGTAACTCAAAGGCCTCATTAAATTACCTTCTTTGATGAAAAATATTTGGCCATATGTCTCGGTTCACATTATAAACGTTTATTATTTAAAACTGTTTTAATTCTCTTTTAAGCGGTTTTTACTATTAATATATATTAATTAATTATATTATATATAATTTTAATTAGTGTCTATTGAATTTAAATCAGTTTGAAAAAATAAAATAAATAATAAAAAATATATAAGACTTTTCAAGAGCATGGCACAAACATTTCACACAAGTTTTTAAATATTAAAATGTTTCATAATGTGAATTCCAATAGTAGTAATTATGAATACAAGAAAATTTAAAGTTTAATTTGTATATTAACTTCCAAATGCATAAGCGTCTATTTAATGATTTTCAATATTTAATTTTATTGTAGGGTTGTTGTCCTATAAATTATTTTTAATTATAAAAATCGACAAGCTATTCGACCGCTAAAAAATTGTGTTGTCCATTACAGGGTTAATACCTCATTATCTTTGATAAAAACCACTAAAATACCAACGAAAGCAATAATTTTAAACTTCAAATGAATTTCTTATGATTTCTTATGATTTACTACAGTATAGTTTAATCTCTTAATAATAGTTTTGAAATTCTGATTACAGCTATGATCTTTTCTTGGTATATTAGATAACCTCCAATCTACAGAATAATATTCAAAGAATGAAAACTAAAGATAATAAATTGTTTAAAATTGATGATAGTGTGATGCATAAAATTGTAGTAGAAGCACAATCAAATAGGCTCTTGTGATAAATAAAATAATAAAAAAAAATTGGAATTATCTTTAACTCCGAATTTATCCGCCAAGCTTAATATCAACTCATATCAAAGCCTAATAAGTCACAAAAAAGAACTTTGGAAGACGTTTAAATATACACAAACTTGTGTATTCAGGTAATTAAACTCTGCTGACACAGAGGAGATACCTAGATTTTATCTTACCTCATGAAATATTTGAGCATAAAGATTAGTGGTCTCCTAAAGAGTCAACTCAAGTCGCCAACACATTATTCAGAAACCTGTACGGAACCCTGAGAAGTATAGCTTAGAAAAAGGATTGGATATCGTAACGTATCTTGGAAACGATTGATTCCCATATATATATCAGCTAAAGAACTATAAGCGTCTTACAATCTGACAAAGCGTAAGCCAGACGTCCAAAGGCAAATTATATGCCCAAACTCTAGAAAGAAAAATCAAAACAAATTGCAAAAGTACTTCTAATGGTCGGAGAATCTGAAAAGTGATTGCTAATATATCTGTATATAGATTGAGTTGCCTACCTTGTCTTAGCCAATACAGCTCATCATAATACCGAATGCCTCTTTGAAACTGCTTTGAAAAATATTAAATCATGATTAAAATAATAAGAGTACGTAGGAGAAAAGTATCCGAAATAAACATCCGATCTAAATAACTTTAAAATCTTACGACCAATTATAGATTAAAACTTCCGTCAATAACTGAGCTCAAACTGAACTCAAAGTCGTGGTAGTCGAGTAGGTAGTGTGTTGGTTTATTAGACGTGTGGCCATGGTTTAAACATCAGGTCAGACTTCTCCAACAAAATGAAATATAAAAAATATATATTTGGAGACTTCCTCTCATCAGATTTCTGGCAATAAGTAAATAAAATTGCCATGAAAAGTTTCTCAAAAATCTGTCGTTCGGAGTCAACTTTAAACTGTAGGTCCCACCACTCATGTATAAAATTAACACACACAACATAAGTGATGTGAGAACATAGATTGTAATCCTGACTGAAGGGTAGTTATGACCAATAATGTATGTATGTGTGTGTGTGCTTTTTTGAGTGGCATAAGCTAAAAAGCCAAAGGAGTTGTAAACAGAAAAATTTTTAAATCCAATAAAATTTTGTAATAATTAACATTTTATTGTGCAGCCCTTGCGCTGACCACTTCTCCCTCTTGGTGGAACTTGGTCAGTACAGGGACTGCGTTCACCCGTGGCATCACAACGCTATGCGTGCTGAAGTGAGCTTTGTGATATCAGAACTACCACTTCGACCTAAACATAAACCTAACATTTTATTATTAAATTAGAAAAGGTACTCCTAATCGCTTTCTAATGCGTATATTTTAAAACATTTCACTTTAAAACTTTTAATCTCTAGGCTTACGGTATATAACTCAAAAGCGAATTTCTTTAAATAGTTTGTTCTTTGTTCTTAAACTAAAAACATATCAAACTATAGAAAAACTGCGTCAATTTTCCATAATTTCATAATTATTATTATTTCCTAAATCGTAATAAAAAAAATTTATTTAAATATTTCTCTTTTTATCGGTAAAAGAAAATTTAAAAATCAGCTTAAAATTTAAAATATTTTTTATTTTTATTTCTTTTTTCTATTAAAATTCATTTATTTTCCTTCAATATTTTGTTTTTAATGAAGAAAAAATAGAAAATAAAATCTTATAATATTTTGGCAGCCAACCAAAATAATAAAAATTAAAAAAAAATACAATATTTTTTTTAATTTTTTCCATTTCATTTAAAGTAAATTTTCTAAAAGAAATAAAAATCGTTTTTAGGTATTTAAGTACGTAAATGCGTGTATGTACATACATACATACATATGTAATGTTATTATTCTATGTTTTGATTTTTTCTATTTTCCATCACTTTATAGACATTCATTAGTTTCGCAGTCTGTACACACATAAAACTTTTTGTACTTAACCTCCACACTATAATAACAGCCACATTATAACAAGAGAAAGTAAAGAAAGAAAAGCATACATGAAGAAGAACAACGACAACACTGTGTTATTATAATAACAATAATAATTAAACCATTAAAACACCACCATCATCATCATTATTATCATTATTGGACAATTATTAGGATACGACACTGTTGCTGTAAGCGCCCACATTATTTTTCATTTAACTTACCATGTAGACGTTCATTTTCCATTTGAAATGAAACCATACTAGGATCATGTCTTATTTGTGGCGGCAAGGCGCGCCATACCTGTAACGATTGTTCAGTAACCTGACCAGGTGGCACAACTAAATTTTGACTAGAACGACGTCTTTGCAATTCGATGCCTTTGGTGGGACTATTGCCTTTCAGTTTACGAAACTTATCTGAGAGGCCCATTATAATTTTGTTTTTTTTTTGCTTTTAATTCAATTAAACAACTAAAAACTAAATTTGTTCAACACTTTTAATTGTCAAATTAAGTTAAAGTATTTTAAAACATATTAATTTATTTAAACTAATTTTTTAATTAAAATAAAATTTTTTTCGTTTTTGTTTTTCTTTGTTGTTATTTTCAAATATTTTTTTATTTCTTTTTTTTAATGTATTGCTTGGTTTTGTATATAAAATGCCGTTAATATATTTCCTTAGTAGTTTTAATACGTTTTCATGTTTTAACGTCTCCGTAACGACTAAAAACTTAAATGTTGTCTGGTGTATTTGAAGAATCTGTGTGATTTTTCCACCATAGAAAGTAAAACAATTTCACCACAAGCACCTACACTCTAATAAAGAAAATCCCATACACACAAAGAAGAAAACAAAATAAAGTAAAGTACAACACAGTAGTTTGTAGCAACTCTCTCTCTCTTTATAATTATAATTGTTCTCTCTTTATCTATCTCTCTTCTCTTGCTCAAAATATTGGAAATTTAAACAGCTCTCTACATAAGTTTTTCAAAATGATTCTTTCTCACAGGATTTTTAATTGCAATGTTCTCTGTTTACATGCTCGCGCACATAAACACTAAATATTCCAAATGTTTTGTTTACATTACTACTCACCTTGACTTTCTCAATACATTGTAAACGTGTGTATGGATGTGTGTGTGCAAGAACATCTCTTTTTAAAATATGTCATCATTTGAAGACGTTTTGCATGGCATGATTGGCATAATCATTAAATATTCTATATGTAATGCTCTACTGTTTGTTATTGTTTTCTTTTTTGGAAAATACAATAAAAACACAACCGTATACAGCCAAGTATACTGTTTTCTTCTCATTATTTATTCTCAGTTTTTGTATATTTCTCGGCGCCATAACATTGACAAGTGGTTGTTTTATCTTTTTTTACGTTTAGTTTGTTCCTTTCCTCTTTTGCAACAAGTGTATTTGACGGTTAAAGACATTGCTCTCTCTCTCACACACACAATCTCTGTTACTATTTTTTCCCTCCTAAGAAGCAGAATTTTATTGTTGTATTTTATCTTCCGTTATTGTGTATAAATATTTATGGTTAAGCATTTTTGGAACAATTCACTGTTCAGCATTAAAAAACCATTAAAATTTTTTTAAAATAATTTTCAAACAGAATTTTATATTTTATTTGTATAAAGCAATGTCTAATACTATACATACATACACAGGTTTGACAAAATAGAGTTGATGGGTTGCGTATACTTAACGCTGCCCATGAATAGTGCTATATGTAGAGCGTATAAGTGTTTTTAAACTACGTTGTAATTTATAACAATCATACGCAATGTTGGATTTACAGCATGACAAGAGTG
Organism: Sarcophaga variegata; assembly: GCA_932273835.1. Taxonomy (NCBI): domain Eukaryota; kingdom Metazoa; phylum Arthropoda; class Insecta; order Diptera; family Sarcophagidae; genus Sarcophaga; species Sarcophaga variegata. The sequence continues at coordinate 87,152,964 of OW026361.1, forward strand.
TATTTATCCCAGCTAGCATTTGGAAGATTGTTTTTTGAAAAATCACCTTGCTGAGTCTTTTTAGAGTACTTTTGGCGATCAAAAACTTATTAGTCAGTTACACGATTAAAAAAGGACTCATAAATGATTCGCGCCAATGAGTAAAATAAGTTCGATTTAAAATACAATAAAAAATTGTATAGCAATCGAAAATTAATCATCCAGATGTTTAAAATGTGACTATTATTTACATTATTTATTATTATATTGTACCTATACTGTAGATTGAAAAACGATTAATCAAAAACACATCATGCAGGTGTTTGAAAAGTGATTATAAGTATGTATTTATGATCATATTTTGAACAGATGGATGATTAAACAATGCTTTTTTTCACCCTCTCTATATAAATTTTCATTAATGTAAAAAGATGGCTATGAAATGAAGTACGCTTTATTTTTAAATATAAATATAATATTCTTTCTTTGGTAGTCGCCAACTTCCTTTCAGTTTAGTTTCTCAAAAAACTGTCGTTCGGAGTCGACGTTAAACTGTAGGTCCCGCCACTCACGTATAAAATTAACGAACATTGCATGAGTGGTGTGAGAAATTAGGTCGTAATCCTGACTGAGGGGTTGTAATGGCCAATTATGTATGTTCGTATGAATGAAGTCCCAAGCTTTTATTAGCCTGGGGGCTAGGCTAAAGTCGGATTTTAACAATATTTTCGTTGTATGCCTTTAAAGATGCATTTTAATTTTTTGCCACCTTGATTAGTCGTTGGGGTCGGCTAAAAACACATTTTGAAATACGACTAATAAATGACTCAAATTATAATCATAAATGACGCAAAAAGGAGTCCAGATTAATACAAACATGACTGATAAATGACAATAAAAGGACTATTAAACATACTGATAAATTACTCATAAAAGACTCGCTTGCGACTAAACAATGACTGAAAGACGACTCGAAAAAGAAGCATAAACGAAGTTAAATACGACTAATAAATGATCAGAAAGCGATTCAAAAATGATCACAAAACTATTCGAAAACGTATCGAAAATTACTCGAAATTAATATAGAAAATGACTCATAAATGATTTTTTGAGAAGAGTCGCCCGTAGTAACACTTTTCTCCCGACAAATGAGTCTTTTATGATCAGAAAATGAGCGCATATTCTTACTTTTCAATCGTGCAGAAGAGTCAAAAAAGACTCGAATTTGATTAAAATTTTCAAAAAATGCTGGCTGGGATAGTACACATAGAGCATACATTGTATGTATGTATGTATATACTTACCCAGCCAGCATTTTTTGAAAATTTTAATCAAATTCGAGTCTTTTCTGACTCTTCTGCACGATTGAAAAGTAAGAATATGCGCTCATTTTCTGATCATAAAAGACTCATTTGTCGGGAGAAAAGTGTTACTACGGGCGACTCTTCTCAAAAAATCATTTATGAGTCATTTTCTATATTAATTTCGAGTAATTTTCGATACGTTTTCGAATAGTTTTGTGATCATTTTTGAATCGCTTTCTGATCATTTATTAGTCGTATTTAACTTCGTTTATGCTTCTTTTTCGAGTCGTCTTTCAGTCATTGTTTAGTCGCAAGCGAGTCTTTTATGAGTAATTTATCAGTATGTTTAATAGTCCTTTTATTGTCATTTATCAGTCATGTTTGTATTAATCTGGACTCCTTTTTGCGTCATTTATGATTATAATTTGAGTCATTTATTAGTCGTATTTCAAAATGTGTTTTTAGCCGACCCCAACGACTAATCAAGGTGGCAAAAAATTAAAATGCATCTTTAAAGGCATACAACGAAAATATTGTTAAAATCCGACTTTAGCCTAGCCCCCAGGCTAATAAAAGCTTGGGGCTTCATACATACGGACATACATAATTGGCCATTACAACCCCTCAGTCAGGATTACGACCTAGCTTCTCACACCACTCATGCAATGTTCGTTAATTTTATACGTGAGTGGCAGGACCTACAGTTTAACGTCGACTCCGAACGACAGATTTTTGAGAAACTAAACTGAAAGGAAGTTGGCGACTACCAAAGAAAGAATATTATATTTTAAAACAAATTGTACTTCATTTCATAGCCATCTTTTTACATTAATGAAAATTTATATAAAGAGGATGAAAAAAAGCATTGTTTAATCATCCATCTTTTCAAAATATGATCATAAATACATACTTATAATCACTTTTCAAACAACTGCATGATGTGTTTTTGATTAATCGTTTTTCAATCTACAGTATAAGTAGAATATAATAATAAATAATGTAAATAATAGTCACATTTTAAACATCTGGACGATTAATTTTCGATTGCTATACAATTTTTTATAGTATTTTAAATCGAACTTATTTTACTCATTGGCGCGAATCATTTATGAGTCCTTTTTTAATCGTGTAACTGACTAATAAGTTTTTGATCGCCAAAAGTACTCTAAAAAGACTCAGCAAGGTGATTTTTCAAAAAACAATCTTCCAAATGCTAGCTGGGTTATAAGGAATAGTGAAAACAAATTGAGGTATAATTTAAAATGGTTAAAATAATCACAACCATGTCAAGTATTCAGTGTTAGATTTTACGAAGTCGCCTAAATCTAGTATTTTGGCTTATTAGACGTAAGGCCACAGATCAAATACCAGGTCAGACATCTCCAACAAAACGAAATATGAAAAAAATTTCTTTGGCGACTTATTTTTTGACAAAAACTCGGGGAATAAAGAAAAAAATTGCCATGAAAAAATTCTCAAAAATCTGTCTTTCGGAGTCGATTTTAAATTGTATGTCCCGACACTCATGTGCAAAATTAACACACACAGCATAAGTGGTATGAGATGCTAGGCTGTAATCCTGACTAGAGAGTTGTAATGACCAGTTATGAATGTATTTCTGATGGCCTCTCAAGCTATTGGTTGTCAATAATCGCAAAAATCAATAAAGTTCATGTATTTGTAACGGCATAACACCATTTAGCTTAATCCAATCGCGCAACCAACTGGTATCATCTGTCATCCCTCGAATATTGGAGTTCTTACTGCTGTAATATTTTTGGATGAATACACCTATAAAGAGTTTCCAGTCAAGATTTAGATCAGGGGTCACAAATAATTTTACACATTATCTCTTGATCACCTATAATTAGAAGGAAGTGATTACCTATCTTAAATTTTTCCAGAATTCGATTAAGTTTGTAGGCAAATCTAAGATTCGAATTTTTTAACATTTTTCACAACGCGAAGCTTATTTGACATCCAAAGCTACTAATTCACGTTAGTCAGCTTTTAATGATATTTTGCTGTCATATGCTTCGTCACTGTTCTCATGTACTATATGTATACCCTAAAAATATTGTTACAAAAACAGAATAAACACGGCACTGTCTATTCCAAAAAATAGCAAGAAGAAGAAACAACAATGAATTTCTGATAGCTAAGAATTATAATAGCAAAACAACAAAGAAATTACGAGAATCGGTTAGGTTATGTGAGGGGGTAGTTTACAGTTAATAGGCAAGTTCACTCGATGGCCCATATGGCCCATTGTGTAACCAAATGTGAGGCAAGCCCCCTTGTCATACATACGGCCTTGAACCACCCCGATCTCCGGATGAAATCTGCAAGTTCCCTTAGTGGCACATTCGCCACCATGCCCAGATCTTCAAACATTCTGTAACCGACGACGTCTGTCCTGAAGTGCAGGGCACTCGCATGAAAGATGATACACCAATTCTGTATCCTGCACAGCTTGGGCAGCTTCTACATTAATCCTGGTAAGGCAGACCGAGTTTGTAAGCGAAAATAGCAATGCGCAGTGTTCCGTTAGAATTCCTGTTGGAATGCTAACTGTTCTCTTGTCAAACTCAAGTAGTTCCCTGGTTCTCCCGCTGTCCACTGCTAGATAGATAGATTTGAAAAAGTATTCTTGTAGAGGTGCATATATCCCCTCTATCATCTCGTCTATTCCTTCACAATTACGAGAACAAGGATGAATAAAAATCAAATTACAATAACAAAACTACTTAGCGGCAGTAAAGTTCTCAATGTTACCAGACTTAATCTATATAAAATATAAACACGGCAAATGAAAACATAGCCAAAAACAACAAAACAGTATCGCTTTGTTCTTCTTCGCTAACAATCTTGTGAAAACTTGAAAATTGATTGTTAGGATTTTTTTTATGCTTTTTTACGATTGTCCGTAGTCGCCGTAGTCTAGCAGAAAAATCTATCGTTCGGAATCGACATTTAACCGTAGGTCCCGCCACCCACGTATAAAATTAACGCACATAACATCAGTGGTGTGAGAAGCTAGTTCGTAATCCTGACTAAAGGCTTGTAATGACCAATTATGTATGTGTACGATTATCCAAATTATCCTCATTTTTAGCTTGCTTTGGTACGTCTTTCCTGAATAAACTACAGTGTTGTAGCTAATGAAGCTTTAAAAGTCTCATAAAATTTTAATGTTGTCCACTTCTTTGTAAAAGTATTCGCAATATATTCAAAACTATTCTTTGATTAATGAAAAATGTTAACCTTTAACTCTCCTATGACTTAGAAGGCCAATGGCGTTAAGCCTTAAATTTATATGACAAGGGAGACATGAAAATGTTATTAATCGTTATTTTATGGCTTTACAAATACATATATACATGCGTAGTTACAAAGGATCTATGACCTTAAGTGTCTATGTACATATTTCTTTCGCTATTTTATTTAAATTCTACAAGAATATCAACAAACTATAGTTTTGTACATTTATTTGGAAATGAATACCATAAAATTTAATTTGAAATAAACATAAAAAAGAATTACACTATGCGACAAAATAAAAAAAATTAAATACACCCTGCTAATGAAATAGTGCAAGTTGTGAGTTTTGTTGATTAGAACTCAAAAATATTTTTTTATATTTCTTGCACCCTCGAGACTTTTTTTGACAAAAACTGTTTTTTGGACTTTACGCAAAAATTTGTTGATTACACATTACCGATGTCCAAAATTTAAACCTTATTAAAAAGGAGAGGGATGGGCCTTTAAATACGTAATAGTATACATATAGTATAATATTTGACACGTTTCAGCGACCACCAGAAGTTGACCAATGTTTGCGCAAAGAGAAATAATAATATTTACAAAAAACACAAATATGAACCGACTTCTGGTAGTCGGAAAATTTTTGAACTGAAAGTTTATTTGATAACATGACGTATAAAAAAATATAACACGACTGTTATACTATTTAAATAATAACTACGTTAATTTTTGTCCGATTTGAACAAACGAAGTGTCAATCTCTTCACAAGATAATGCAATTTCAGAAAGTGTTCACTTATTTCATATTTTTTAATTAGATTTTGCACTTAAGAATGACCAAAAATATTAATGGCCTATATTATTAATTAAAAAAAATAATATTTTCCAAATTTACCCAATCAGAAGTCATAACATATAAGTTTGAACAAAACGTTTATGTATACTGATGTTTTGTCTCCGAGGACTGAATTTTAATCCTACAAGTTTACCTTCTTATTCTGCCAGACTAGCTTTAATTAAACTTCCGACACTTAAAAGCCGCAGAACTATGTTAAATATCTCATTCATATTCAATGTAATTACTGGTGATATAGGCTCCAGTTTTTTAATCCATAATATCACGTTTAATGTTCCTCAACGTCCGTCACGTCATTTTTCCCCATTATCAATACAATTTTCAAAAAAAACGTTTTTGTCAAATAAAACAAGTTTGGAGGGTTCGAGAAAAATAAAAAAAAGTATTTTTGAGTTCTACTCAACCTAGCGAATAACTTAGACTATGTAGTTACTCGGGTGTATTTTCACTGTAGCACCGTGTTATTCATAAACCAAAAAACATAAGTTGAATAGTGATAGTAAGGATAGTGATAGTAAGGATAGTGAAAGCTAATAATGTGGAGAAATTTAAAATTACTCGTAAATTTCGTCAACCAAATATTTTACATTGTGATTTTTATTTAATTGAACTTAATTGAATATTATTTGTCAACACACACATTGCCAGTGAGAGAGAGAGAGAAATTCCAAAAAAATTATTTTTAATACTTTGGCAGACCAAATTATTTAGCATAGCAATATCACAAACTTAGTTTCAGTAAATTCTATGCAAATGTGTTGTTTGTTTGGGGATCTGTGCTACATTTATGAATACTAACAGTAACTGTGTCGGTGTATTATCTCAATTAAGCAATATCATTTCCAAATACAATTGTGGTCGTGACATTCAACAACATCACATTTCTTACAAATCGTATTGATATGATTTTGTTTATTGCATTTTTTACAAAAACTAAAAAGTAATCTTTAAACGAAAGAGTCTAAATTTTTCTGTTTCAAATATTGGTCACTTTTGATCTGTAAGGTTAATTGAAAACCAAATATACCCATTCGCGTTCTTTATAGAGCACTTCGTCCGTTCTACCGTCATAACATAATCGCTCTAGTAAGCGAACAACTTAATTTTTTTTTTAATTGACACTTAACAATAAATATACGAGTATACTCGACATAAATACATGTAAGTCGGATAAAAGCTGTAAATAAAATTTTTATTAAATACGTAGGTAGATAGACCTAGGTGGCTAACTGTAGGTTGCACATAGGGCCCATTGTGATACAACAGTTTTCCGTTATCTCCTAGTTCTGATCAGATATATGCTGAAGCGATTTAGACTGCCAATGTGCATTACTGTTCTTCTAGATCATTTATATAGTAGGCACTAAGACGTCCTCTTCTCCTACGACATAGAGCCAGGTATGTACCCAGGTAAAGCATAATCTTCTCCTCTTTTTCATTCCTGCAGCTTCTGGAGAAATCGTTAACAAAGTGTCCAAAACTAATGCGCTTCATGTGCGTGTAAATAATGCAATGCCCAGTAATAACTCCGACAACAATACCGAGCGTGCTTCTTTAGTGTTTAGGCAAACTTGTCGTGCTCCAAAGCCGCCCATTTATTGTTAATGAATTCAACGATCGTATTATCATGTAAAAGCTTGCAGGTTTTCAGAGAGATTCCCAAAGTCGAGAATTCATCGAAAGGTTCATCTGCTTTACAGTTACCAGCAAAATCACTGTGTCCGGACACCCAGATGATATAGATATAAGATATTTCCCCTATATCAATGAGATATCTGTGACATTTGTACAGGGTCTTGAAATTCATCACGTTTGAATTCAGTGCCTGCCTATCGAAAAGTATGGTAATGTACCGCTTGAGGCCATTTGTGTCCCCAATAAGTTACACCGTGTGATCTGGCAGCCTCATAGACTAGGCTAGTTGGATTGATTCCGAATAATTTGATTCCGATTCTAATTTGGAGCCATCGGTAAAGGAATGCATACTTACAAGGTGAGCCTTACCATTTTCCAGTATATCCTTGTTCGGAATGGATGTGCTAAATCTTATTGAGAAGTCGTTACCTGATGTCTTGTATTCACTACCCTCGAAAGTCCCAACATCTTTCATGATCGTTTCATGTTACTGTCCAGTTGCTTAGAGACGCCTACTAATCTTAAAATGCAAGCCCTTACGTACTGACGTATGTCGACATATTGTTTTCAATATCCGTTAAAAGCAAAACGAAGTATCTTTGAATTGAATATACTACTTCGGGACATTATAAACACACATCTGTAGTCACAAGATAACCAAATTGTTTCAAAAGTTCTTGAAATTATTATTACCAGAGGACAATATTATTAATTTTATCAATAGGCTGTGCAGGTAAGGATTTAATTAGTAAATGTTGCTCACCACTACACCGAGAATAGCCAACCGTATTATAATTGCGGTTCGGTATAGCATATTTTCATATGCTATAAATGAACGTACGTTATGCTACGTTCCGAGAACGTTCGGTTATTTCTAGCTTAAGACTTGGAATATAAATGTAGGATGATTTACGCCTCTCTATTCTATTTCTGACCCGACTTTTATTTTTCTAAATTTAAATTTCTTAACATTTGTAAACTATATTGGCTGAGCTAATAATACATACCATAACATACTAACATATATTAGTTGACAAGATCGTTTAAAAACTTATGATTAATAATGAATATAACAAACCAAAGTAGAAAAATTTAATTTTAAAATTAAATTACTTGTAATTTCATATTAAATAACTAGATTATCATTTCATAGCAATTATATGCAGATATGTACGTTGTTTTAGCTGTTTACATACACCCTTTGGCATAAACTGACAAACTGAATAAAACTAATTAACAGCCAACTATAATGTTATTATTCACTTATTACTTCATGCCATTGTTTACCTGCAAACATCAGGTATAATCCTGCAGTTGTATGAAATGGCATGAAAACAACCAAATGTAGGGTGAAAAAAAATAGAGTTTTTCACAATTTTTCCCAAAACCGTTGGGACATATAAAACAACAAACGTGCATATTTTATTTGTCATTACAGTCTGACTAACAATTTTTAACTAAATATGTATGTATGTATGTGTACACATATTTTTTTATATATTAAATAAATACTTGTTTACATATACATACATACTTATATACATATGTATTAATGTGAATATGTAAGGGAGAGACAGCCACATTGTGAAGCTACTTGTTATTGTTTGTATTGGCGGTCAAAGTAAATCAAGCAACGGTAACATGTCAATAAAATGACTGTTGAAATACGAAAACAGTTGCAATGGCATAAAGAGCACAAATTTAAAATTAATTAAGTAAAGGACCCGTTAATTCTACTGCTACTATGTACAGTTGCAGATTCGTTAATTGAATATTGGCCACCATGAAACAACAATTTTGTTAAAAAATATACACACAAGTTATATTTTGAGTTTTAGGAAATCCTCCATGAAGGGCAACTTTAGCCGGGCTTACTAGTTAGCTTTCCACACCACTTATGTTATTTTTGTTAATTTTATTCATAAATAGTGTGACTACAGTTTAAAGTCGACTCCGAACGACAAATTTTTTGCTCTCGTTGTTTTTGCCAGAAATCCGCTGAGAGGAAGTCGCCGAAGAAATATTTTCCTTATACTTCGTTTTGTTGAAGATATCTGATCTGGGATTTGAACCGTGGCCTCATTACCTACTTGACTAAGATCCTTGAAGAGCAAGGTCCTACATAAACTCGTCTTTACGCCAATTCTGATACCACAGTTAATGTCCAACTCCATGTTCAAACATTCCCTGTAGGAAACGCAATACAACTGCAAAATTATTCTTTCTATTGCAGCAATTATTATATTTCAGATTTGAATAAAGGATAGCAGAAAATGAAATATTAACAACCACTGTCTCTTTATGGCAAAAGTGAGAAACTGGCACACAAGGTAAAAGATTGTTTGTTCCTCCTTCTCAGACGTACAGCTCCTGCAAACTTCATTCCATGGAATGTGACATCTATTGGCATGCCTTCCAACAGATGTCACGCAACTTGCTCCGACCAGTGATCCTAGCTCCAAATCTTGTCCTTGTATTTGTGCTAAATGCCACCATTGATAGATCGAATATTAATATACATCCTAGTCTGATAATGTTGCTCTCATTTTAGCCATCAGACTGACTGTTTATGGTCTTACGGAAACCGTTTGCACCCGCACAAAATGAGAAAACAGACACTGAATGGATTTCGGTTTTAGGAAATCTAGATTGAAAAGTAGTATACGCTCATCTTATCTTTGTTGGCAGTAAGACAAAACACGTGCTTACTGTTTTGGGTTGCTAGCTTGAGAAAACTTTTATTCAAACCTAAACTTTATCTAATGACCGTTCAGCTCGGCACTTTGAACTTCTATTTCCTATCATTCTCGGAATTAATTTTAATTAAATTAAATAGATCTCTACAAAAAAGATGACAAATAATAACATGGTTGAAGAATTACTTGTCATGTATAAACAAAGAAAGAAATTATTTGCAAATCTAAAAGATAGCTTAGGTGGATAATCGGTCATTAATTGATTCAATCCTAAACCATTTCTTCTATTGTTATATAAAGACTAATAGCCTTCCCTAATAGCAATATTTCCAAGTTACAAAAATTTTATTGCTGATGTCATTATTAGGTTAGGACGTTTACTTGTCAATTGAGACAGTGTCATTAAAAAGAACCAAATTTTCAGGCTCGTCATCAACATGAAAGTGTTTTAATCGTTCAATTTTCAGAATGTGGCGTAGTCATAATGATTGGCAAACATGCTTGCAGGACGTATCATGCAGGGGATATCTCCTACTCATGCAGTGCATTGTGTTGGAATAATAGAAAGATAGTTGTAGGAGGAAGGAAAGAAGTAGTGTGCTACGAATTTGATTTCTGAAACAATGTTTTACTTTGAATGACTAGTGTAAAGACCTTGAAGTAGCCGTAGTCTAGTAGGTAGTGTGTTGGCTTATTAGACGTAAGGCCACGGTTCAAACCCCAGGTCAGACATCAAAACGAAAATATAAAAAAATATTTCTTCGGTGACTTCCTCTCAGCAGATTTCTGGCAAAAATTCTGAGAGTAAATCAATTTGCCATGAAAAGTTTCTCAAAAAATCTGTAGTTCGGATTCAATTTTAAACTGTAGGTCCCACCACTCAAGTATAGAATTAACACACACAACATGAGTGGTGTGAGAACCTAGGTCCATAATCCTGACTGAAGGGTTGTAATGACCAATTATGTATGTAAAGCCTTTGTTCTTTTTTTCTCGAGAATTGCTTTATAATAATTCTCATTTTCTTTTTCCATTGTAGGTCTCGTGTGGGAATCGATCCTACCGCCCCGACACTTGAAGTTTAACACGCTAGCAACCTGATCATTTGGGGCACCCAAATGATATCAGTTTCGTGGTTAGTAAATAATGCGCGGTTTGGTCGAGGCGTAACCTGAATATAAAATATTACCACTAAAAACGACTTCCGATAAGTTTTTTAACTACATACATAATAAAACATAACATAACACAATTTCAAGCAGATTGTAGTCTCGCGAATTATAGAAGAGACAACCACTTGTCACTGGGATACCCTATATACATAGATTGAGGACAGTAGAATATATTGTCTTGTTACATTATTCTAACGTCTCTACACAAAAGTGATCACACTTATATTCGGGCTTTGGTGGCTATAGCAGAGCGAGGTTGGTAGTACTTCCGATGCCAACTCCCGCAAATTACTTGAATTTCAAAAATTTTTTCATTTACAGTGGACAGCAAAAGTACGGCAATATATTTTAACCTTTTCATGAATTTTAGCCAAAAGTTTATATAAAAATTAATAGTTTACATATTTATTTTATTAATTTATTTCTGTTTTATTATAAAACAAACAATTTTTTAATATTTTTCATAAAACAAGAGAAAAATATGGAAAAGTTTCACATGACTCCATAGGTACCCCAAGGAGAACCCTGAGTAAACCAGTCATCAAAACGAAAATGTAAAAAAAATATTTCTTCGGCTTCGAGGAAGTCCTCTCAGCAGATTTCTGGCAAAAATTCTGAGAGTAAATAAAATTGCCATGAAAAGTTTCTCAAAAATCTGTCATTGGGAGTCGATCGTAAACTGTAGGTCCCACCACTCATGTATAAAATTAACACACACAACATAAGTGGTGTGAGAAACTAGGTCCATAATCCTGACAGAAGGGTTGTAATGGCCAATTATGTATGTATGTATGTATGTTTTCTGGCGGCACCATGAGCAAGTTTTTCGGTTGACTTTTGTTTGAGGTTTAGCGATTACGTAGCCGTTCTTTCAAATGATCTCCTAAATACTCTCTTGAAGTCATATCGGGACTTTGTGCAAGAGTATTAAGCCTGTGGGGCCTTTTTTGTCAAAGTATATTGTAGTACTAAGACTTTTACTGTCCACTGTATATCTATTTATTTACACACATCTGTGTCAAAAATTCAACTTTATAAATGTAAATGAATGAATGATTCTTATTCTACATGCACATACGTACGGGCAACGATTACCTTCTGTTCGTAACACACAAATGCATACAAAACGAATTATTAAACACTATCACACTACACAACTACATGAGTATATGAGAACATGTACATATCGAATACATTATTGACATGAATGTCTATTTAGTCAGTTAAAAACGGGACTTTAAAGCGGTAAAACGTAGCTTCAACTATAACGGGAAATTACGATATTTTTTGAAAACAACTAAAAGTTGAAAAGTGTAAAAAAATAAATAATTTTTAAAAGGAAAATTTTTATTTACAAATTACAAAAAAAAAAGAAAATATAATGTAAACAATACATGTTTATGTACGTAAATACATATGAAGAAAATGTTTTAAAAAATTCAAATTTTTTCTAAATGATGGGCTGTAATTCTTCAATGGATGCAAATAGTGTATTAGACGAACCAACAGGGCGTACAAACACAATGGCCATGCCTACGAATCAATGGCCTTTAACGCAAGCGGTAATTAAAAACGCATTAATTATTTAAGTTAGTCTTCACCAACTAGTTTTTTATTATTGTTATGCCATTCATTGAAAAGGACACCCTCTTAAATAACGACAATGTGTGATAAATATTATATGTATTGATGGCAATATGATGAAATTTATTGTGTTTATTTATTATTGATTTCACCTAGAATCCGATGGATATTGTTTTGGAATTTGTGCGACTCGATGAAAAGATAAGTAAATTAGAAAGTACATGTCCTGGGCCACGTCTGGCCACATGTGAGGCATGGATCGAACATTTACAAAGCAAACTAAATGAATTAATGGGTGTTGATGTTACCGAAATAAAAAAATCCATACACAATCGTGATTTGAACTCAGAATCCGTAACAAGTTCATCAACGACAGCCGTTGCCGGTCAGCAGACAACATTACCCTCCCATGTAATAGATCATGGGGTTATGCAAATTGATGGCTATACAGCTGAACATGCGTTTCCCTATAATAACAATAAAGCCGTGGCCTATGGTAATGGTAGCACAGAAACTACAAAAGCCTATATACCGCCGTTTAATACAAATTCAATGTCTGCAAAAGAATTTCAAAATCGTCATATGAATGGCGCCATTGGCAATGGTATTGGCGACGTTGTTGCCAATGGTAATGGCAATGGTGGCATTGGCGGTCATGGCATTACTCGTTTGTTGCCAACTAATGATAGAGTGGCGAAAACACCTACACAGGATTTAGTTAATGTAAGTACAATCAACGAACCTCAACTAATAAACTAATTAGCTATGAATGAAAAGTCTTTACTGGTTGAAATTGTTTTTTTTTTTTTGTTATTTTTGTAAACTTTTGTAAACAAACTAACGTTAGTTTATTTACCTTTAAAATTAAGATACATATGTACACTGAAATTTTGTGTCAAATAAGTACGTATCGACGCCTCCGTTATATAACATTCTAAGTCGAAAAAGTATGTTTTGAGTTATGAGCTCTCAAGTATTCTAAGAATATTTTTCCCTATAACTTCGGAACGGATCGGCGCATCTTAACCAAATTTTGACAGTATTTAAGTTAGAGAACGTAGAATTTAAAAATGCAAGAACATTAAAAACATTCTAAGTACACTTAGAACGTTATAGAATGGAGGCGTCGATATAGAGACCTTTATACACAGCAATTAAAATTATCAGTCAAGTTTTGTAAATCATTAAATTTGAAGTCGCCGTAGTCTAGTAGGTAGTGTGTTGGCTTATTAGACGCAAAAGCTTGGGTTCGAGCCCCAGGCCAGGCATCAAAGACAAAATACAAAAAGTATTTTTTCGGCGACTTCCTCTCAGTAGATTTCTGGCAAAATGATGAATGAATGAAAAGTTTCTCAATAAATAAAAATCTGTCGTTCGGAGTCAACTTTAAACTGTAGGTCCCACCACTCATGTATAAAATTAACACACACAACATAAGTGGTGTGAGAAACTAGGACGTTGTACAATGGGTCAATTCGACCTCCGGGTACTGTACTTGTCTTAATTGACAAGTACACGTCCTCTAACCTAACCTAACCTAATCTTTGTAAATCAGGGCATCGTTTGCAAAAACTTTAATTGCTAGTATCTTTAACTACTTACATATGTACACATATATGTCATAAAACACATTCATAATGAAGTTTAATTTTGAGATGACAGTGGAAAAAGTAGTTTATATTATATTCTTATATATAAAAATGAATGTGTGTTTATTTGTTTGTGGGATTTCTTGAAATTTTCATAGTATATTCCTGTATGTCTGGAAGGAGTTATAGGCTACTTTTTATTTTAAAATTTCAAGTAGGCGAGGTGCCACGCCCACATACCCAATAAGTATTTAATGTCCTCAAATTTTGTATGCACGACTTTGACGTATATATGAACAAAATGGGCGGATTGGCTATAGTGGGCGTGTCACCTCCCATAGTCAACATATACAGAAATGAATGTTTGTTTGTTTGTACCTTATAGAATCGTAAACTATGCATTTGATCATGTTATGATCTTTAGCAAAGTTGTTGCGCATGAGCCATGGAAGGTTTCTAAGTTGGTATGACTAATTTCCGGCAGGTGAAAATTACTTAAAATTATTTAAACTGCAAATTACTTAAAATGAAATAAATCGTAAACTATGCATTATTTAACAAAGTTATTGCGACGGAGGTTGATGTGATTAATTTCCGATGGATGGCGTCACTGAAAATTATTCAAAATGAATGACAAGCAATTGGTCGACCTACACCTCAAGCACGGAAGAAAAGAGCATTACGAGCCTCAGGATCAGACGAGCATTGAGACTGAAAAATCTTCGAGTATATGCCGCTGAAAACCGTTCGCTTGAACAACTTGAATTTATTTTAGTTGGTGGCGCAGCAACACGCGCAGTGTACAGCTAGTATATTATATTAACGACCTTCAAATAACATAATTGGTCATTACAACACTTTAGTCAGGATTACAACCTACCTTTTAACACCACAGATGTTGTGTGTGTCAATTTTATTCATGAGTGGCGAGACCTACAGTTTAAAGTCGATTCCGAACGACAGGTTTTTGAAAAACTTTTCATGTCAATTTTATTTAGCCTCAGAGGGTTTGCCAGAAATCTGCTGAGAGGAAGTTGCCCAAGAAGTATTATTTTTCATTTTTCGTTTTGATGTCTGACTTGGGGTTTGAACCGTGACCTCGCGTCTAACAAACCAACACACTACCTACGAGACTACGGCGGCTACTATCATATATACATATATGTAGACGGTATCCGAGGTCAATTGGGCAGAAGATAACATTGTGCATCACAGAGAAAATTATTTCTTTATGGGCACTATCCATACTTCAACATTCTTTCTGCAGTAATAATTCCTGTCATTTGCAATGTAAACGGACTTTAACCTAAAATCCATAAACTCTACTCCCTCTTTCAATCTTACCATAGCCAATTTTACCAGATCCAGCACATTAGACTGTATATGTACAAGCGATCTATAATCGAAGGAAACTAAACTATTGTACAACTACCTTATGTCTTTCGATGCTTCGAAGTCAATTTATACTTTTGGTCATTACAACCCTTTAATCAGGGTTACAACATAGCTTCTGAAATCTACTCATATTGTGTGTGTTAATTTGATCCAACAGACTTCTCCGAGGAAGTCGCCAGAAGAAAAATTTTTTTGTGTTTCGTTTTGCTAGAAATGTCGGAGCTGGAGGTTGCACCACGGATTCTCGTCTAATAAGTCAAAGAGCTATCTACTAGACTACGGCGATGGAATATTTACCACCTTTAATAAATTAGAAAACTATGACCATGTGGCTTGAGTTTCATTTCAGCAACGTTTTGCAGTGCTAAAGCGAAAGTGCAGTGACAAAGTTTTGATACCCTTATGAAAAATAGGCCAATCAGGGGATGGGGAACAACATTGCTCCAAAAATCTGCACTATGGGTAAAATTTTTAAATTAATTCAAGTCAAATATCTACGAACATTATTTTTATTTCATATTTTCTTAGTAGGCAATACGTAGTCTAAGTTGGAGCCAACTGAAAAAGAATTTTTACCAATAGATTGTTCGATTCAAAAACGATTGTAAGATGTCTTACACTTTGATTAGAGTTTACGCTGCTGACTTAATAAAAAGATAACAAGTTATAGTTGGTCATATTATGCTGGTCACACTATGTTAATCATACTATGTTGGTCATACTATATTGGTCATACTATATTGGTCATACTATGTTGGTCATACTGTGATTTTAGAACCAAAATCAATTTTATTTCCTTTCGTTTTTTTAGAAAGCAGTTGAGCGATGTAGCATTATAGTATAATTATTGATGTCCCTGGCTTGTGTGTGTAAAAAAGATGTTCGGCCCCTAAGGGCTATGGGTGCTGATCACTGCATTATACGATAGTAAAGCGTTAGAAAGAAAACAGAACTGAATAACATCTAATTTTCGACTTCATAGTCATTGGCTCATAGGCTGTTAAATTTCGCAAAATATAACAAACTTTAGGACACGTTTCTAAGCATAAAAAGATGCTACCAGTAGAGAAGAGAATTGGTATAATTTTAATAAACGCCATGTGCTATACATACCTTCAACATTCATAAGCAGTTGTTGGCAAATAAGTTGAGATTATTATATCATGACACACACTAAAGTAAACTCACAAATATTCTGATGATGACCCAGTTTTTTAGGTTTCATTACACTCTCCACCTTTTATAAGCACTATTATCAATCCAAAGGATGAGTAAGTGGCCCAATTGTAATTGTATGTCACAAATGATTCTTAAGTATGTGAATAATTATTTCTATCGTGTTGTTTTATTACTTCTTGTTTTGTTTGTAATCAATAAGTTCGTTTAAAAATCTATAATTATTTACCTACCATGCCCTTTAGACTGCAACATCGGAAAAGTAAAAAAATAATCTCCGGCATAATTAGAAATAATTTTTTTCCAAATGTTCTGATAGTTCAAGAATTGTGCATTACGGTATAGTTACAGTATACAGTCCATAGACAGTACGTGTATAAGTATTCTCAAAATAGATTATAAATCAATTTCCAATTTCGACTGAATGGATTACATTGTACATTAAGGGCTATTATTACAACTTACCGTTAAACTTAGTTAAAGGTACCTTTAGCTAAAGGGAGCTGTAAAGTTACCTTTAACTTATTTTCGTTATTACAACTTCGACGACGGACGGACTTCTTTTTTTTTTTTTTTTTGTTGTGTTTGCTCACTTTGTTTATATTTGAAGTTGTCGTATTGAAAATAATATATAGTATGGCAAGTTCAGGCATAAACTTAACTTTAAAAGTTGTAGATAGGATGATCATCCCTTTAGCTTAACACTCACTTCTACCTTATCGTCCGCTTATAATAATGAAAAACAATTTATCTGCCAGTTAAAATCTTCCCTTTGGTTAACGGCGAGTTGTAATGATGGCACTTAGAGACCATAATATGCCACAGGTGAAAATGGAATACCCTCAGACGACCCTTAATAAATCTTTAGAATTTAACGGAAATTTTCTGTTTCCACACATGTATGTGAATCGTACGCATATGCAGAATTTGAGATTCCATAAAGGAATCACAACGAGGTAAATGGATTGCCTTCCACTCACGCACCGCATTTAAGTATATCAATCCAACACGCTTGGAATAGTGCCATAAATATAGTGCGTTAGTGCGTTAGTGAACACATGGTAATTTTCGATTTAAAAAAGTTATTTGACTCCCTTAGTAAAGCGTTAATATGATCATCAAAAGCAATATTCGAGAACTTATTTTAAATTTGGCAAAGACACTGTACTTGTTAAATGGTCTTTACAATCCTATCTTCTCACACCACCCATGTTGTGTGTGATAATTTTTGTTCGAGATGTATGAGGTTTGGAAACACCGGCTCTCGTCTAATAATCCAACACCCTATCTGCTGGACTACGGCGGCTTCAAGTCACATGACACAGTAGGACACAGTGCGCATTATATGTATACCCAGTCATCAGGAAGTGATCGGAAATGAGGAAGCAAATAATTGAATAACTTGAATAACCCAATGCCACATCAACCATTGTGGAATAATGACAATGTAGGACAAATTTCAATGATACTCTGAGAAAATCCTGCTGGTCTGAAAACCATGGCCATTAAAACAATCCGTATTATACTTACTTTTGAATCGTATAGGAACTTTAGGTAATAATGAAACCAGAGAATATCGTGAAGACATCGAAACAATGGAACGCCTTTTACGTCTTCGTCCATCTTTCAAAAGCTTGAGGTTCGAATATTTTGTGGAAGACAGTATGCCGAGCCGAATTCATCTTAGTGAAGTGGACTGGAAGAAGTACAAGAAACAGCACGGCTGATGCGCTTAAGACTAAGCGCATAACAAGAATACTTGCTGACTTAGGGTATGCCGATAAGCAGGAAACCATTAAATTTTGGTTGAACTTTTCTCCTTCAACCGTAAAGCTTTCAAAATTGCATCGTAATGAAACTCATCAAATGCTTTTAGAAAATAAGTGAATATTAAATACAAGGGAAGATCAATACTTTTCTACACTATTATGAGAGAGTTGTCGATATGGTCCACAAACCATTTATGAGCTTGGTATCCAGCATTACGTTCAGCGATGTAGAAACATTGCAATCCTTTTCTTGCATATGTTTGCCAATGTTGTTTCCTGACTCATAAGCGCGAAAATACTTGTACGTCATCTGTAATTATGAGGGGTGTAACGATTGGGTATTCAGAAGTTCTTGATGTTCTAGACATGAAAATTCTATGTGTTGTTTGTACATGTTTCAGCATATTCTCAGTGTTGAAAGAATCATTCAAGTGCCTCGTTTCTAAAGACTAGATTTACTTTTCTCCATCGAATTTCTTTCGTACGTACATACATACATACATAATTGACCATTACAACCCTTCAGAGCAGGATTACGGCTTAGCTTCTCACACCACTCATGTTGTGTACGTTAATTGTATACGTGAGTGGCGCGACCTACAGTTTAACGTCGACTCCGAACGACAGATTTTTGAGAAACTTTTTCATGGCAGGTTTATTTACTCTCAGAGTTTTTACCAGTAATCTGTTGAGAAGAAATCGCCGAAGAAATATTTTTTTCATATTTCGTTTTGATGCCTGACCTGGGATACGAACCTGGGCTTTACGTCTAATAAGCCAATTAGCTACCTATTAGACTACGGCGACTTTAGTACTTACATCTGACCCAAAAAGGAAACACAACTCCGATATATAGACCGGTGACTCGAAGTCCATTTTGGGACTTCTCGATGCTGTGCTCTCGCATACTTTAACGTAATGCACGTCTACACATAGAACACATACGTGAATAGCAAAATGCATTGGCGACATAGTTTGTTCTTTAGCAGCAGCTAAAAGTTAAACTTTCTGCAGAAGTCTGAGATTCCATACTCCCTTATTTCTCCACCCATAACACATTTTCCTAATTCTAAAACAATGTACTGCATGATTAGAAGCCATTTCCTATTTGGTGTCTGTAAAAAAATATACAATCATGAGTTGTATAACATCGTATTAAAAAATATTCTTTGATCTCACATTATCTTGTCTATTCGATAAATACGTTTACAGTAATCCTTCGATTTACGTCGCCTCTATTGACGTTGTTTCGATTTACGTCGTCAAATTTTTGGTTCCCTCTAACTTCAATTTGCGTCGTCATACGAATTTTTTTGGAACCAACTGCGACGTAAATCGAGGGACTACTGTAATATTTTTAAGTTCCTTGTTAAAAACATACTATTTTGTCGTATGAGCAATATGAAATTCGATTTACGTCGTTTTGATTTTATCGTTTTGATTTACGTCGTTTTGATTTACGTCGTTTTGATTTACGTCGCCCTTTTTTAGAACCAACTGCGACGTAAATCGAGGGATTACTGTATTTCTCAAGCTACTATAAAAACTTGTATAATTTTACATTCATTAAAGTAATTATTTTGTTTTATATTTTATTCATAATTTAATTACTTTCGTAATAATTTTTAATGAAAAGTTTATAAAAATGAATCACTGAAAATTTTGATTTGATTTCAATTATTAATTTTAAGAAAACTTTGAAATTGAACAACATGTAGTTAAAGGTCAAATCCCTATCTCCTTTTGAATTAAAACGTTGTAAGAAACCTCAAAACGTTCCACAACAATTTTACACATGCAAAGAATTTAAAAATATAAATTAAAGGCTAAAAAGTCTTTACGTCATTCTAGACTCCAAGAATACATGCAAAGGTACATTGTGCCTTTTTACTTACGTAAAAAGAGTTTTGGTCGTCAGTGGGACCTTAATCCTTCATTACACAGGTAGTCCCCGACTTACTACCGTTCGACTTACCACTATTCGCACTTACGACCATTTTTTTTTTTAATTTTTTCCATAGAAAATACTTAAAGAAGACAAATTTGTAGTTGCGGGGAATCGCTAAAATATATGAGAAAAATCGAAAAAAAAAACAAATTTAAAAAATTCGATTTACACATACATACATATTTCAGTATTAGCTAAGTCGGAATTTTTTTTTATATTGCAATCGACTTACGATTTAATCGACTTACGACCGATGACCAGAAACCTATCTCGGTCGTACGTCGGGGGATACCTGTACACTGAATGTAATCATCATATTCGAATCATACTCATAATTTCTAATACTTATACGCATTCATACTTATTTTAATATCATACTCATACTACTCATATTCAAAGTTTGAAGTACTCATCGTACTCATACTTAACAATACGTATGATGTTGTTGATTTCGACTCTCCTTTACTCAACTTATACACGAATCACAAAATAAGTATGATTCGCATACGAACACTCAATGTCCACTAGAAGGTTGTGTGGCTGCTTTGCTTGCTATCTTTGTCTTTTTCTTTCTTCTTTTTTTGTAAATGCAACAACAACTAAGACTGCAAATTTTGATGAATGATTCGTATCACTCGAATCATTTATGAGTATTATAAGTATTTTTCTAAATTTATGAATCTGAATGAGTAGGCGTATGAATCAAACATATTACGAATGTTATGAGTTTGACGTCAACGTTGTACTCATACTCATTGCAACCTGTACTTATAAATCAATGTTGTAGTGAGTACGAATGAATCATAGTAGTTGAATTTCAATACTATTGACACACTCATACTCGAAATTTCATGAGTACTTATGAGTAGCGAAAAAACGATTCAATGCTGATCCCTGGTATGTACTCATTTTAATTTAAGAATTTATCACATGGATTGTAAAAGATAATCTGGAAAACATCATTCTATACCAGGAATTATAAATTACTTTGGTTTTCAGCATGACGTAGACAGATAACGTTCACCGTATCACCGTTATAGTGTTATTTAAGTGTTGTATGAGAAAAAGTTATATTTTCAAAACCCTCCGCCCGTTCGGGATTAGTCGTATATTCTTCTAGCAGTTTATAAAACTTTCTCAAATGAAGGTTTTAAAAACCGACACCGGTCGGGCGGTCTACGCATACTTCGTATTACAAATCATCAGAGCTTTCAAATTAAGAATTCAAACAAATTCTCTCCGAAAGCCAAAAATTATGGCCTCTAAGATGAATGGCTCACAAAAGCCCATAAATCGAATTACTAAAAAAATACTTGGAATTTGTTACTTTCCAATCCCTTAAAGGATATTTGTTGACTGCAGCTTTAAAAAATACCAGGGAAAAATGCAATTTTTTTTTGTGAAAAACTCTTATTCCTCAGGTCAAAAAGGGTCTTCACCCCGCAGCAATCATAGTTTGATGAGGTGTCTCTATCAATGAGGTCACAGACTTGCATTTCTGCGGATAAGGGATCAAAAGATTATTGTTAGCTATAGTAAAACAACGTAGTCTAGTAGGTTAGGTTAGGTTAGGTTAGAGGACGTGTACTTGTCAATTAAGACAAGTACAGTACCCGGAGGTCGAATTAATCCATTGTACAACGTCCTAGTTTTTCACACCACTTATGTTGTGTGTATTAATTTTATACATGAGTGGTGGGACCTACAGTTTAAAGTCGACTCCGAACGACAGATTTTTGAGAAACTTTTTCATGGCAATTTTATTTACTCTCAGAGTTTTTGCCAGAAATCTGCTGAAAGGAAGTCGCCGAAAAATACTACGGCGACTTCTGGTCTAGTAGGTAGTGTGTTGACTTATTAGACGTAAAGCCAGGGTTCAAGCCCCAAGCCAGACATCAAAACAAAATACAAAAAGTATTGCTTCGACGACTTTCTCTCAGCAGATTTCTGGCAAAAATTCTGAGAGTAAAATAAAATTGCCATGAAAAGTTTCTCAAAAATCTGTCGTAAGGAGTCGACTTTAAACTGTAGGTCACACCACTCATGTATAAAATTAACACACACAGCATAAGTGGTGTGAGAGACTAGGTCGTAATCCTGACTGAAGGGTTGTAATTACCAATTATGTATGTATGTATGTATAGTGAAACTGCTTTAAAAACCAACCATAAACTGCACAGTAAGATTCTGTGCCAGCTTATAAAGCTACAAGGATCAAAACTTGACCGCTAAACAGCTCCAATTTCATTACTCTCCTATAAAAAATAACCCGCCGGCATAATTTGTCACTAAAGATATGTCAACAATGATTCTCTTAAGATAGCCTTGATTCGTGCTGTGGCCAAATTTACAATTGGAGTTTTGAAATAACGGAAACTCAGATATATCACTCTGCCTAGTCTGAAGACAATGCGTTTTTTGTATGCTCATAAAAGTTTAAATTGGAAACGTCATCATCAAAATAATGGCTTAGAGAAGGGATTATAATCTTTCAGAAGTCGCCGTGGTCTAATAGGTAATGTGTTAGCTTATTAGACGTGAGGTCTCGGTTCAAGCCCCAGGTCAGGCATCAAAACGAAATATGAAAAAAAAAATATTTCCTCGGCGATTTCCTCTCAGCAGATTTCTGGCAAAAACTCTGAGAGTAAATAAACCTGCCATAGAAAACTGCTCAAAAATCTGTCGTTCGAAGTCGACGTTAAACTGTAGGTCCCGCCACTCACGTATAAAATTAACGCACACAACATGAGTGGTGTGAGAAGCTAGGCCGTAATCCTGACTGAAGGGTTGTAATGGCCAATTATGTATGTACATATCTATGTATGTATTATAATCTTTGATAGCTCGTACAACTGCCTGGCAGATACAAATAGATTGCAGACTCTTCCATAAGGCGCTAAGGGTATAGACATAAATAATGATAGTATGCTAGAAGCACGCGAGGATATACCCAATAAATAGGTCTGTAAAGCTGATATACATTGGATGCAAAAGTATTGATGTATTGTCGATGGTCTTGATATTTTGGACTCTTTTTTTCATATGTACATATGTAAATGGAGTTTACAACTAGTTTAGACACTTGACCAAAGCTTCTCATTGAACTATAATAGCCGCCGAACGTGTTAGAAGTAAATCGGTTGCGAAAAAGAGTGAAAGCAAAAAATGAAAACAACCAGAAGATCCTAATGCCCTACTGTTTCACACGACATTAAAGAGCAATGAAACTGTTTAATTTTCGTAAGCGGCTTTATCACAATTAAATCACAAACTACAGGACACTCTATGTTCGAAAGTATTCCCAGAGCTGTCTCAAAGGATAGGTTAATTTGTTAATTAAATTTAATTTCTGATTTTTTTTAATATGACAATAAATAAAAATTTACTCGATTTATTTTCAAACCATCAATATAACCATCAATTTATAAATCTGTTGACCATTTTAATTTGATTTTATATGTAAGAATATATTGTATATATGTATGTATGTATTATGAAAGCATTTAATTTATAAACATGCAATTCTTATTAGTTACAGTCGTTTAAATAAACCAAATGGAATGAAACATATTATATACCATTATATAAAACTTATTGTTTAATAGCACGACAATTGATTAAATTATTAACAGAAAAAAGCACTGTGTTAAGTAAATATTACCACATAGATTTAACAATAATTGAAATTGTTAGTTCACAATCGACTAATCATGATGATAATAAAATATTAAAGAATTTTTTTTCAAAAATAAATAAATTGATTGGATTTGCAAATTTATATCGTTCATATAATTACAGTTAGCATTAAATTTAGGCATTGCAGGAGATGTACAAAAGGCTTCCACGCATGAAGATTTCTTTGCACAATTAAGCGAATCTGCTTTACATTTGCTGACAATACGTTGTTACAGTGAAATCTTGGAACACACAAAAATAAGGCTGAAAACTTTAATGGAAAGTTACGCTGAACTCAACGAGCTGTATGTTAATCACGATGGTATAATTGGTAAGTCGTACTTGTAAATTAGATTTGATAATAAAAAAAAATAATACGATTAAAACTTTTAATTAAATAAGCTTTCATTAGTGGCGGTACTTACATGAGCCGTTTGGAAGAAAATCTCGATGCTCAACTGGAAGTGGCCCGTGATGTGCGTGATAAATTAGGCAGTACTTTAGAGCAGTGGCGTATATGTGGCCTGTTGTTGCGAGCGAGTGCCAATTCAGCTACACAGGGTCTTAAAAAGTGGCGAAAACTTAAAACAATTGTGTATGTGTTCAAAAATGCATCCGCATTTAAAAATAATTAAATATTTAAGTGAGTTTATGCTTTACAGAAACCCTAAAGAAAAGCTAGAAACTGCCTTATCATGTCGTAAAGATTTGCAAGCATCTCTGGTATCATTAGAATGCGCACAATTATCCCTGCCCCATGTGGAAATCAAGTATATCAGTAATCGTCAAATTTTAGCTGTAAAACATTGCAACACCTACATGATCACCGATGTTTCTAACGTAGCCAGATATGAGCACACCTCTAAGGTCTTCATATCATATGAATCGAATATTTCAAAAGCTTTGTCTTGGCTTTATGAAACGTTTAACAAAACATTGCGACATGATTTCGATAGAGCTGAAGAAACTGTTAGCGGTTTAGCTAAAACCTTAAGAGAACATCGTGAAGAAATATTTTCTGCAGCACGCAGATAAAACTTATTAACGAGTTTTATATATTTTAACTAGTTTTTGTTTTTATATATTTTAATAAAGATTTTGTTATTTTAAATAACATTTTATAACATTTAATTTAAAGTTTTTAATTAATACCAGTAGGACTTCTTTGGTATGCGATCTTCTTGAATGCCCATTTCTTCCATTATGTCCATTTCAAATGTACTCAGCTTTGGTTGAAAGGTAATCTCTTCAATAACGGAGGCTGAAATTGATAACATATAAATTATTCAGTCGTCTAAGGCAAATTCAAATACATTCAAAATTTAAAAATTTTTTAATGAAATTTTCCTCATCCACATATTTAAAAAAAAACCTTTACTCCTCAACAGAACTATAATACCTGTTTTATTCATTTATATTATTGAGAAAAACTACAAATATCCTCTTATTGCCTGGTTTTTATTTCTGTATTTATGTGCTAAAGAAGCCACGATACCATAAACCCCATTCCACTCAAAGCTCTCTTCGCTGGAAGCTAATACGTGAAGAGATGCCACAATACTGCCAACATACAACCTATGTACTTCCTTTACCCTATGTAGGGCATTCGTATAATGTCTCGTCCAAGCCTATTGCCCTGGCAGACGTCAAAATGGGATGCTTTAAAATCTAGCAAGTTCCAAGAACGTGTTCTAATGATTTATTCGGAAATTCTCAAATTAACATGTATTTATATTTCAACACAGTACCCCAAAAGGGTAGAACATTTTAAAACTGAACTTTAATGTTAGATTAGGTTAGGTTTGAGAACGTGTACATTTTAAAAACGTTCTAGAAGAGAGTGAAGAAGGCAGAAAAATTTGAAAAGGAAAAGAGGTGGAAAAGGGAGAATATAAGAGACGGACGAAAGAAGATGAATCACGAAGACACAAGAAAGCGCGACTACAACAATGATGCCCAAGCACTGGCCACCCAGCATGAATCCAGGAGAACCCTAAGGTTGACTCTCGACAGAGTCCAAACCTTCAATGAAGCCCCTGCCCAGGGTCCTCAACCTACTAACGGCTGGACAGTTGCGGAGGAGGTGTTCGATATTTTGCAACTCCTCCTCATTACAGCATATCATGCAATAGTCTGGCTGGGATCTGTTTCAGATCATTGTCAGCGATCTAGTCTAGCAGTGCTCTTTAATAAAACCAATAACTAACTGCGGCCTAACTTATTTAAGCCCAGCAGCAAACCTGTAACACAGTCAGTAGCAAACCATAGACTTCTCGACACATAACGTTTCGATCCATCACCCCAACGCTTCTGCTCTTCCTTCCTGACCCATCCAGTGATGACATCCTAGAAGCGGCAGATTGTGGGATCAGGACAAACGATCAAGTCACCCTTAGAAAGTGAATCTAATCTAGCGAGAGTCACCACCCTCTCATTAACGAGTATAACGTCCAGAGTATATATATACCGGAACCCAAAAAAGACGAAATCGATCTGGTCCAAAGGTCCTTAAAGACTCTTTACACTTACGAACAAACCATGATTTACACCAGACCGACACAATGCCCCTTAGGGCAGCCTGACTGTTAATGTTAAAGAACTAAAAACCCAACTGAAAACAATTGCAGGAAATCTTGCATGAATAAAACAGTTGTTGCCAATAATTTAATAAGTCTGTTTATAATTATGATTCTATTTTGGAAACTCCTTAACATACCTGGTGTATCTTTTTCCTTTTCAACATAAGCGGCCTTTGTTCTATAATCATGTGTATGATTATTAGACTCGGGAATTGGTATAATGCGACCAGTGCGTGCTGAAACGCGAACTTTTTCACCCTCTTCAGTATAACGCCATTCAAAATCACAACCTTGCAAATCAGATGGATCGACCAAACGCAAATCTTTAGTAACCTATGAAATTTGAAACACAACATTTAAATTTTAGAATAACAATCTAAATTACATAATAGTCTTACATCCAAAGGAGCTTCTGATTGGATTAAAACACCAGGGAAATCATCTTCAGCTCCTACAGTACGATAATGCCAGTTTATGCCCTCGACTACAACCCAGTTACGTTCTGGTATGACTTGAGTAACAATGCCTTGTTTGCCCTTATCTTTACCAACCAAAACTTCAATTCGATCTCCTCTGAAGAAACCCCAATCCTCTAAAAGAAAATGAAAAATTTATATGAATTTATAAAATTCTAAAATACTGCATAACATTTGTTAATGGTGTTACCTATTGGTGTTAAGAAGACTTTTTTTCGCATTGTACCCGGCATATTCTGTTGACGGAATTGTCCAGTCCAAGGACGATTCATAGTATAACGAAAACGTTTACGCTCAACGGTACGATTTAGATATTGTGGTGTTCCTTTAGGAGTCTCATAGTAAACCTTTAGTTTGATTTGGAGAGTGATAGTGGTTATATATGAGAACCAATACTTTGAATCATGAATTATACTTTAAACTTTACCTGTTTTTTGCTTCTCTCAATGTATTCCTTGGGGAAATTAGAGAAATTTTTTGCTTTTGCTCTTAAGAACTGTGTAATTCTCATTTTTCTTTAATTATTTTAAGTTTTTCAGCAAAATTAAACAAAAATATTGTTAACTCGTGTGCCCTTACGAAACTATTTTATTTTGTATGGAAGTGTTTGGTTTAGTATTGAACCGGTCAGCTGTTTACAAAGACAGGGTTGTTTTGTAATATTAACTTAAGTTAAGTAAATTTACATATGATTTGTTTACAGCTGAACTTGACATTTTTTTGACTCATTTTTATTATTAATAATTTCCTTTTAAGCGTATTTACTGATTGTGGTACAAAAAGAATTGTGTTTCATTAGTTTTTTATCTTTTTTTTTTTTAACTACCAGAGATAAACAAAATTTTTAAAAACAAGTGAAAAGTCAACAATAATTACATTTACAAAAGCGTTCTCCAAGTTAAAACACATTTACGCGTAAAACACTTCAGATCACAATATCTGACGCTTGAATAATTTATTTTTTTGGCAATTGCTTTATAGCCAAGTCTCCGTTTTGCATAAAATAAAATAGTTCCTGCTTTTAGTGTGTAAACATGTCTTATGATGCTCTTAATATCGAAGGCCCCACAGCAGATCCCGCGCCACTTTTACTTTCCAAACATGCCAAATATTTTGTAAGATTTTTACACTTGTTACCGGCCCGTTTGGCCTCACATGATTCAACCAGGTAAAACCTTCAACCTTCTTTCTTCAATAATTAAAATAACATAAACTAATTGCTTTTTGTTGTGTGTTTTTCCAGAGGTACTATTGCATTTTTTGCCGTATGTGGTTTAGATGTGTTAAATTCCCTTCACTTATTAACCCCTGAAATGCGTAAAAATATCATTGAATGGATTTATGGCAGTTTAGTTATACCACAAGCTGGTGCACGTAATTGTTCAGGTTTTCAGGTGAGCTTATATTATAGTTAGCATTGCTATAGAATTCAATAAGAAATAATACATTAAATTTAGGCATTTAATGTAATCTTTAACTAAAAATATTGCTTACTGTTTAGTTTTTAATATGAATTACTATGAATCAAGTAATTCTAAAAAGCAAGTGGCAAATAAGTAGAACTTTTCGAACAGCTTCCAAACTACACTGAGCCATTGATTTAGATCCTTGATAAAAACCGTCTAATTAATAGTCTAATTTTAATTTGCGTTGGCGTATCCATTGAGAATGTTAAGCTGAAGGTGTGATAGAAGCGGCTTTAGTGTCTAGGGCTTCTAGAGCTATTCACGCCTTCAGAAGAACGATACGAACAAAATTCATATAGCGCCTGTTCTAAATAGTAGTTCGATCCGTACTTTTATATGGTAAAACATTAAGCAAAGGCTGAAAATTCAAGGATATTAGAGAAAGTGAATCACGCTGAACTAGCAAATCTTATGAACACGTTTATATCCTTGCTGATTGAGGATTTTATTCTCAGGAATCTCAAGTACTCCATTCCCTCTTTTTCAGGATTTATAATGATCTTAGCTGAGCACATGCTGGATGTAAAACTAAGATTGTTAGATTGTTAGTTAGAACTGCCTTTAAGCATTCGCCAAATAAACAAAAGAATATGGTAGCAGTGTCTTGCAAACTAAAAAATCTCCTATTTATAGGTCTTAAAACAGTATAAGACATTATAGAGCATATATTATGGATATTCACTATTTCGCACATAGGAAACTAGAAAAACCGCGTTATATAGAGTTATACGACATCCATACTGGTAAATAATCCTTATTATCTCTTAATGAGATGGCTAGACATTTTACTTTGAGCCTTGTGTGAATACGAAAACATACGGGTGTTGAAAATAATCTAGTCGTTGAAGCAGGCATTGGATTAGCGGTTTCGGCTTATTATACACTAAAAATTATATTGCTGTGGTTTACCGGCCTAGCTAGGCATAGTTTTTAACCATTTGTAATCAATAAGAAATATTACAGGATTATTACTTGTCTTTGCTTAATAGACGCCTACGAAAAAAGATTGTGTTCATTTACTTTATCATTGTCCTGTAATGTCCGCAGAGCTGAGCATAGGAACACTGTCTTTCACAGTTCTTATTGCTTCCTCACAGTGCAAAAACAATAACGCATGTTAGAGATACTGCTTTTTTGACATGCTTTTTCAATATATTTTTAATAAAAAATTTTGCGTTTAATTAAAAAGGTCATTAAAACTTTTACAATTATATTGTACGTTTTTATAACATCATTATAATAATAATACGATATAAAAATCACGTCATAAAAACGACAATTAGTTTTTAATTTTACTGCATAAAAGATTTGAAAAAATTTCGTGTATCTGCCAACAAGATTCTGGTCACATTTTGAACTTTCATTCTATTGATATACGTTGTATTTATCTCTTATCTTTTAGAGAGTCTTTTTGAATCATCAACTGTTGTTACTTTTTTCACTTAAGCTACTGCAGTAGTGTTTTGAAGGCTTTTGTTTGATTTATATTTTATGTAAACAATTTGAATACGTTTACTGATGATAATATTAGCGAAAAAAGGCTATCAGATATCAGTAAAAAATTTTAAAAATTATTTTAAAAACAATTAAATGGATACGTAATAACACAATAAAATACTCCATGAAAATATCAATATATGTATTCCCATAATCCCTTTTATTTATATTTTAATTTGCACGAAACATTATTTTAATTATTTTCAGGGCTCACGTTCTGTTACAATAAAAAGTGACGATGAGGAGCTTTTAGCAAATATCAGATGTTTTCAGTGGGGTCATTTGGCTATGACTTACACTAGTATAGGAATTTTAGTAACATTAGGTGATGATCTCTCGCGTTTAGATCGCAAAAGTATTGTGGATGGTAAGTATATAGACAAGTTCACATGTATTCTTATTATATTATTTTTCTAAATTCGAAATTTAGGTGTTGCGGCTGTGCAAAGACCTGACGGTAGTTTTAGTGCCTGTATAGATGGTAGCGAGAATGATATGCGCTTTGTGTTTTGTGCGGCGGCAATATGTCATATGCTGGACTATTGGGGCGATGTTAATAAAGATAAAATGTTTGAATTTATAATGAACAGTATTGTAAGTATGAGGCCGTATTAAACATCTAATATGAATAAATTGTAAACTGTTATTTACAGCGTTATGACTATGGTTTCAGTCAGAATTTAGAGGCTGAGGGTCATGGTGGCACCACTTATTGTGCTTTAGCTGCTCTAGAATTGAGCGGTCAATTACAACGAGTTGACAAAGATATTCAAGAGAATATTAAACGTTGGTGCGTATTTCGTCAAGTTGATGGCTTTCAGGGACGTCCCAATAAACCTGTTGATACCTGCTATTCATTTTGGATTGGTGCTTCTTTGAAGATTCTCAATGCTTTCGAGTTAACTGACTATGCGGCAAATCGTTCTTATATCTTAGAAACACAAGATAATGTTGTTGGAGGTTTCGCCAAATGGCCTCATTCCACTACAGATCCATTCCACACATATTTGGGCCTTTGTGGTCTTGCATTTACAGAAGAATCTGGCCTTTTACAAGTAATGCCTAGCCTTAACCTGTCCATGGCTGCCTATGAACACTTAAAGAAGTTACATGAAAAGTGGCGTTCACAAAACATCGAAGAAGATCATAAAACCTACATGGAGGCAATAAGCCGGCAACTGCATTTTACAAAACTTAGCGTGGAAGACGACGGAACAACTTCGACTCTGACCTCGCCTCTAATAAAAGCAAAATGATGAGTATTTTATATATTTTAATGTGCTTATTTGTTTTTTCTTTTCTTTTTTTATATTTTATTATACACATTTTGAAAATGAAACAACATTGTTTTGAATTTGTTTCACCTTTTTTTTATTATTGGTTCTGCTTAACAATAGTGTTTAAAATCAATGTCCAAAACTATATTAACAAAAAAAAAGAAAAAAAGTTGAAAATAGCCATAAAACTATGCACAATTTATTAATAAAACAATAATACGGATTTATAAATGAGTGCCACTTAAGTTGAAATTTATACTTGGAGAAATAAACCATTTATTTGGAGAGCCAAATCATAGGGTTGCAGTTGTAAGCCTCTTAGGTTAGCATCTCTAGCTGGTCTATCAATGTGTAGTTTTCCCCGTAGAGGAGCCAAAGTTCTTTCAGTCACCAAGTCGCATTTCTGTACCATTAACGATTTTAATTGAGTACAATTTTTTGTTAAAGTTCTAAAAAATAAAGCCAAACACATATTTATAAACAATTTTATATCTGCTTAGCAATGCCACGGCTAGTAAATTAAGAAATCAGTGGGATAGAAATCATTTTGATAGAACTCTAATTGGTTGGGTCTATCAATAAATACACGTTTACGCATTGGTCCTAAGGAACGTTCGGTAACACGCGGGCAACGTTGCACTAAAAGTGACTTCAAACGCAAGCAGTAGTTGTTTAAAGCACTGCAAGAAGAAATAGAGGCAGCAGCATGTAAATGAATGGAAATATTAAAAATACAAATAAATTTTTGATGTTAGGAAGTGAAAGAAGCTACTGATGCTGATTTTGAAAAATTTGAATATAAAATGGGATTTTTATTTACGTTTAGAATTTATTGTTGTATCCTATTCGAAAATATTCCTCGATTTGTTAATGGAAATGTAAGCACATTTGGCAATTTATGTCAACTCTAATATCGCATAATTAAATCTAATAAGATCACAGATGTATGCAATTGGTTTCTGATTTTCACATCTGTTAACCTTTCAAACTGGGAAATTTTCTTAGTTCATTCCAAATCGTTGTTTTAAACTATAAATGAAAGTCGTGTTAAGAGCTTCGTTAATTGAAAAACGTTGAAAGTTTTGTTTTAAGGAAGGCTTTAACAATATGAACTGTGGCCACCGGCAACTTAAAGCAAATTATTTCGCATAAAAATTAATTCAATTGTGATATCAAAGCAAATTTCTTTAGTAAAAAAAACTGTAAAGTATTCTACTCACTGTATTCCATAATCCGATATAGCAACACAGCCCACGAGATTAATATGTTCCAGAGCCCGGCAATAATTACCAATTTGTATAAGAACTTGATCTGTTACACTGGGTGTATGAGCCAAAGAGAGTACAGTTAACTTGTTTAATTTACGAAAGAATATAATCAAGCAACGTTCACCAATAGCAGCGCAATGCGAAATATCAAACTCCTCTAAATTACTTTGGTGCAGTGTCAAAGCATCCACTGCGCCGGTAGTCAACCATTGGCATTTTGACAATTTTAATACTCGTAAATCTTTGCATTCAATTATAATGGGCTGCAAGGCGAGTGGCGTTATGTTGACACATTCATTTAAGTTGACAGTCTTTAGACGTTTATTTTTAGCCAAAATGGTCAAAAGCAAATCATCGGTTAACCAGTGGCAGCGCGCTAAGTGTAAATTTTCTAAGCGTCTACAGTGTTGGCCCAATACCGTAAACGCAGCCTCTATATTGCGTGTAGAATTACCGGACAAATTTATTTCATCAAGCCTCTCAAAAGCAGCCTCTACCAAACGTTTTGCTGTTCGCGAACAACATCTCAAAGCAAAAAGTTCTTTGAGCGAAAGATACGTTAGAATTCTGGGTACAATCACATCCTCCCAACTTAAATCGAACAAAGTTATTGTATCCGCTCTGGAATCCATTGCCATTTCCATTAAATGTTCCTCTTCGCTATCCAAAGTTGTCATTGTTGGTTTATTGACAAAAAAAAATTTATTTCAAATCGATTTTATTTTATTTTTTTTGCACAAACTATTCTTTGTTCTCTTATAGTTTTTATTTTGTTTTGCACACTATTTATGGCGTATTGTTTTTAGTTAGTTGAGCTTCACTTCTGTTTGTTTACCTCTTAATAAGGAACAACAATTGTTTTTGTAGTATTATTTTCATCTGCTGACCTTCATTTTCATTTATTTTTCTACGATCTTTCTTTTCGCCTCGTTTCTAAACAAAACAAATTAAACGAGGGTGAAGTTGGCATATTTCAGTCAGCAAGCAAGCAATTGATGCAAAAGCATCACAGTTTACGAGACGAAAAAGAGCAACCCTGATATAATCTTAAGGCCGTTTAGACTATAACTTTACTTGCTTTAAATTAGAGAGAATAAGTATAAGTACAGATATCTCTCTGTATTATAAAACTGAGAATAAAACTTTTACGACAAATTATTTATGAATCAGGCTAAAAGTTTAGATATAACTAAAGCAATGGAGCTATTCTGCCAACATTGTGCATCAAATGGTCATCTGAAGCTACCTACTATATGTCAGCTCCTTTTAGGATTTTACAAAAGTTTCCGACTAAGTATTATGCTTTTAATTTAAGGATAGGTTTCTACGACACAGACATCCCCATTTTCTTCAGACTATGCAATGATAAAGGGGAACCATAATTGACACCAGTTGCCATATTATAAATTAAATTGGTAATAATTTCGGCAAATAATTTTATTAATAACATATAGAGCAGTTCAAAATTAGTTCAATTTATCTTTTAAATAAATTTTTTGTAAACATGCGCTGCCAACTATATTACTGTATCATAATTTTGTGAAAACGGCAACTCTGTAAAACCCCCTACAGGGAAACAGCTGTGCGCAAGTTTTAAATTTCACAATTGATTTGTTTTTGAGCGGAAAAAATTTAGAAATTATTTAAAAAAATTTAATGTTCCGTTTGTAAGTTTATTAAGTAAAGATGTCTACATGTTCTGCAGCAGAAATTGAGGAGAAAAGGCGAATCGCATTGGAAAAACTAAAAGCAAAAAAGGCTCAAGTTAAGCTGTCATCTAATAACAAAGAAATAAACAAACCTGCTGCAATTAATACAAATTCAAATATTACAATAAACAACAACAATAAAGTTATAAATACCGCATCTAACTCCTCCCTAACAAAAGTGACACATTTGGAGAATAAAGCCTCATCGTTTCTTAGTGCGTTAAAGAGCAGCAATGTATTTGTTCAACGGCAACAAATGCATCATCCCGCTCGGGATTCTGTTCACCCCTATAAAAGACCCTCCACAGAAGAAATGCAGAAAAACGATGGAAATAACTTTTATAAGAAACTGTCTTACGATGGCTTTATTGAGAAACCTAAAGGTCCTTCGTTTGGTACGTCATCGGTTTTACAAAAACAAATCGCTCCTGTTTTTTTAAACAGTGTTACATGCAAAGTTGAAATGATAAGCGTTCAACGCTTCGAAGTACAACCCTCCGGTTATCATGCCAAACTTATAGAAGTGTTTAAAACTATACCCAGCAGATCGTATGGTAAATTTGTTCCTATTAAATACAAAACCAATATAAATCTTTGAATTTATTTTCCAGATAACACTACTCGTTTTTGGAACTTTTCTTT
The DNA here is from genome assembly GCA_932273835.1 of Sarcophaga variegata. Classification (NCBI taxonomy): domain Eukaryota; kingdom Metazoa; phylum Arthropoda; class Insecta; order Diptera; family Sarcophagidae; genus Sarcophaga; species Sarcophaga variegata. The sequence goes on from OW026361.1 coordinate 87,187,920, forward strand.
AAGTGATTATAATCTTTTGCAAGAACGTATCAATCCCCTGAAACCTGCTGTTGTTATAGGAGTCATACCAAAGAACGTAATGAACTTGTGTCAAACTCCGCCAAAACCTATTAACAAGTCCTGTTTGGAATCTATAGAGCCAACGTTAGTTGAAAAGTTGATGCCTTTTCAGAAAGAAGGCATATGGTAAGACCTTTTTTCAATAATTAAAAAAATTAAATGTTAGAAACAATGCATAACATTTCATATTCATTTAAAATTCAGTAGCATAGAACAGAATATTTTATGTGGATGGAAAAAAGGTATTGTAATGATTCAAAGCCAATTACTTTAATTTGTCACATAAAAAGTTTTAAAATGTTTATTTATTGAATGAATAGAACAATTTCTGTTAAGCATTGTGGAATAAGATTGATGCAATAGAGTATATTTTTACACCGTGACTTCATTATGGATATCATTGTTTATGTTTCGTCCCTTTAGTACGAGTCCAGTTACCTTTCAATTTTTTTTCTTCAAATATTTGGTTTAACAATCTCATTGTCCTTAAACTTTTCTTTGCTATTCTAACTTCTTATAACAAAAACTTATTCACACATACAAATTTCGTAAAATAAGAACTCTTAGAAAAGTTTATGGTAATATTTTTAATCCGTATGCTTAGCACACAGGAATGCTGAACGTCTTTAGTTAATTAATGTATAAAATTACAGTTTCGCCATTGCCCAGCAAGGGCGCTGCATGATCTGTGATGAAATGGGTTTAGGAAAAACGTATCAAGCTATTGCTGTTGCCGACTTTTATCGTGATGATTGGCCTTTATTCATATGTACTACAGCCTCTACACGTGATCCTTGGGCTCAATACATAAGAGAGCTGCTACCGTCTATACCGTTACATTATATACAAGTTTTAAATTCAAATCAACAATATATTGGAGATTGCAAAGTTCTAATAGCCAGCTATAGCATGATGGAGCGTCACATTAAACAAATTATGGAACGTAAATTTGGTTTTCTGATTTTCGATGAATCTCACAGTTTGAAAAACTCGAAAGCAAAATGTACAATGGTGGCGAACCGATTGTCCCAGCATGCCAAACGTGTATTATTATTATCTGGAACACCAGCCCTGTCAAGGCCCTTAGAGCTATTTAGTCAACTACAAATGATTGATAAGAAATTTATGAATTTTATGGATTTCAGTAAGTGCTTAAAACACAAATGATTTGAATTTACATATTTAACAATATTATCCTATAGCAAGTCGTTACTGTGATGGTAAGCAAACAAATTTCGGCTGGGATGCTACTGGTCAATCTAATCTTAGGGAATTAAAAGTTGTCTTAAATCTAAAATACATGATAAGACGAACTAAAGCAGAGGTTCTCGAAGATTTATCGGAGAAATTTAGGTAAATACGAACAAAAAATATTTAAAAATCAATATGGTATACAAAAGACATGTTGTTTTCTACAGAGAGACAGTTGTTTTGGATCCAGCTTTAGTTTGGCCCAGTGATGAAGTTAAAGAATCCTTAAATAAAGTTGCACAACATTTGCAATCTTGCAGGGCGGCCGATAGAGAACAAATTCTCTTGCAATTTTATGCTCAAACAGCAGAAGTTAAAATTAAAGCTGTCTGGTAAATAGTTTTCAAATAAATTTAACATAAAAAGTTTTTGATTATTTGTTGTGTTTGTTTAGTGCTTATTTGAAACAGCAAGTCAAAGAACCCATAAAGTTTATTGTGTTTGCTCATCACCGCGTAATGATTGATGCCATATGCGATTGTCTAAAAAAACTGAAAGTAAAATTTGTACGCATAGATGGTAGCACGCGAAGACAAGACAGAGGCGAATTCATTGATAAATTTCAAAAGAATCCTTCATATAAGGTAGCTGTGTTGTCATTAATAGCTTGTAATTCAGGTATAACTTTAACAGCCGCTGAGTTAATCATATTTGCTGAACTAACATGGAATCCGAGTGTAAGTTTAACTTGAAATTTGAAAAACAAAAAAAAATTTTTTTATACATATTCTTCTAATAGACTCTGGCTCAAGCTGAAAGTCGTGCCCATCGTATTGGTCAAACAAAACCTGTTACAGTTCGTTATTTAATGGCTACTAAAACAGCGGATGATCATATATGGAATATGTTGAAAAACAAACAGGATACTCTTAATAAAGCTGGTCTTTTTTGTGAAAATCTTCAAGATGCTACTCACAAGGCTGCTGCCACAATGGTATATTATTTAATTTTGTTTATTTAACGTTTTTAAAAATTGAATTATTTTGTTTTTTAATCTTTTTCAGTCCAATAAAATTGAAAAATATTTTTCACCTGATAAAAAAGTTGAAACAAAGTCTGTTTCAGATGATATTTCCAATAAAATTAATAGCAACATACCTTCAACTTTAGATATAAGTAAAGAAATTGAAAATATTGATGAATTTTTCCAAGACGATGATGAAGCCTTCAAGGATATACTATGTTAATTGCATTATAGAAGCTACTTTTACCCAATAATAAAATTAAATATATTGTGCAAAAGATTATTTATTTATTTATCTCGTTCTGTTACAGAATTTTTGTTTTAATTTCTTATTCTTTTTTAGGCTAAACACAACCTATTCTTTTTATGCAGTTCATGTATCAATAGCCTTCAATACGATGTTACAACATAAAAACTTGGATTTTTCAAATGTAGTTACGTCTCCGAAAATAGAAAATTTTCATTGTTGCAAAACCTGTATTAGAAATTTCCAAATAAAATTATTTTTGAGGGCTTTTTTGTGCTCTTTAAAGTACTTTTATTTATTTTGCTTTCATACTTCCATGGAAATGGAAATACAATAGAAGAAAAACAAAAAATAAATGTCAATAATAATAATAATTCACTTGGGAAACCAAACGACATTGCAATCAACGAATTTGTTTTTATAAAATAATTTTACTTATTGACAGCTTTAGTTATCAATTGAAAAACAAGACATAAAAAAAGGAAAAATAGAAAAAAATCTTGAAAATGGAAAAATCTGCCCCATCAGAAGGGGATAAAATATCATTTCAGAGCAGTGAATCCGAAGTAGAGCCGGAATTTACAACAACATTTAATGAGACCATTACAAATCTTAAGTATGACAGGAGAATTACATTGAAAAAAAATTTCTAAATTCCGTTTCAAATATTTTCGTAGACATTCCTTTGGTTATGATTGTAAGCGTTTGTACAATATGGTCCTCATCGATGACAATACATTGGTATTCGCTTCTGGTACTTACATACATTACTTTGATATACCTAAGAGAGAAGTGACATTTCGAAAATCGGTATTTGGTTGCGGCATAGGCTTTATAACGGTAATATTGTAAATAATTTTTTAAGACCATACAAAACGTTTAAATTTTTTGATTTACATACATACATAATTGGCCATTACAACCCTTCAGTTAGGATTACGGCCTAGCTTCTCACACCACTCATGTTGTGTGCGTTAATTTTATACGTGAGTGGCGGGACCTACAGTTTAACGTCGACTCCGAACGACAGAATTTTGAGAAACTTTTCATGGCAATTCTATTTACTTTTTTTGATTTACTTGTAGAAAAACTATCACGAAGATTTTCAAGGTCTATTAACAATTGCTGAGAATGGGCCTAAACCCACAGTCTTTATTTATGAGTTTCCCTCTCATAATATACGCTTAAAATTAGAGGGCGCTGCCAAACAACAATTTACTTGTGGTTCTTATAATCATACGGGGGAGCTGTTTGCTTCACAAGCCGGTTATCCGGATTATATGCTTACAATCTGGAAATGGCAAAATGCCGAAGTTGTTTTACGTGCAAAAGCTTTTCAAAATGATGTCCTTCATGTTCATTTTTCCAAATTCAATCCGATATTATTGGTTTCGTGTGGCTTAAGTCATATTAAATTTTGGAAAATGGCCCGTACCTTTACAGGACTAAAACTACAGGGCGATTTGGGTCGTTTTGGTAAAACCGATTTCAGTGATATTTATGCCGTGTTTATGTTAGCCGATGAAAATGTCATTTCCGGCTGTGAATGGGGTAATATGTTGCTGTGGGAGGCTGGCCTAATAAAATTTGAAATTTGCCGAAAAGGCCGGAGACCATGCCATACTAAACCGATTGTACGCATAACCATGAGTAGTGGTGAAGTGACTACCGTAGGCATGGATGGCTATGTGCGTATTTGGTTTTGGGAGACCGTGGATTTGGCTGATCCGCCAGACGATGATCGATTTGTGGAAATTGAACCGATATTTGAGTTTTATGTGGGAAATTGTGAAATACGAATGATTCAAAAAATCGATTTATTCGATGATGACGATTATGGCCACTATGCATTGGTGAGTGTTATCGGAAATGTTGAGTAAGTTACTTACATTACAGAAATTGTGCTTTTCAGGATGGCAGTGGTGGAATCTGGTATTGTGATCTGAATACCACAGATATACCAAATGAATCTCAAAAACTCTATACATGTCATGGTGGTCAAGTGGTGGCAATACAAACTAGTCCTGTTTCTCCACATTTTATGACTTTGGGTAGAGATGGTCGCCTCTTGGTCTACGATTATTTGTTTGAAAAACTTATTTTGATAAAGCAATATAATGCATTAGGTACAGATCTCATATGGTTTAGTCGTGGTGTGTCCGATTCTGGAATGGAACTGGTGGCAAGTTTTGACGATAGCATTTTAAGACACATCTACTTGGATCTTGCCAATTATGTTAAGCCTACAATACATCTTTTGCGACCCATTAAAGCTCATACGGCAGCGATAACTCGAATGACCATCAATTCTCTAAATACTTTACTTTTGACAGGTTCAATGGATCGCACTATATTCATCTATAGTTTGGATAAGGATGTCTTTATTACTTTGCGACCCCTTGGCTTCATTGAATTTAATGCCATACCGAACTGTTTCTATTGGAAAGATACGAATCATACGATTTTAGTTGGCACTAAATCGGGCGAGGTTTATGAATACAGATTACCCATAGAGGTAACCGAAGATCAAACCTTTCTAAGTTACAATTTAACAAATAAAAATGAAATAAAAGTAGCCAAATTCACTTCGGTTAAAAGCACAATACGCCGTAATTTGAAGAGAGCAGCTACAAAAAAGCGTAAAGACAAAAAGCGAAAACGAAAACTAAAGGAAGTGGAGAAAATCAAAGCTGCCAACCCGGGTTTACAAATTGATTTGGAACAAGCTTTGGGTAAATATTAACTTTAATCAACTTTGTATAGGAAATGGTTTTATCGTATAATTTTTTAATTCCTATTTTTTTTAGCTGATTCTGAACCGGATGAAGAAGAAGATCCTCTGTATATACCGCCTGTACCAAATCCCATATTATGGATACGCTATACAGATAATAACACCATATGGGTCTCTGTGGGTGGTTATGATGCTGGTTACATATATGAGTTGGCCTTAGGTTCTGATCAACCAGTACGTTCTACGATAATAAAAGATGGTGATGATATTGAAATTCATTCCTACTTGGATGTGTAAGTTATTTGTAATTTTTATATTTAATACGATAATGTTTTAAATTTTTGTATGTTAAGATACATAGAATAGGTTGTTAACCGATATTTTTACTATTTTCTATAGTTTGGGAAGAGATCTGTCTGTCCCTTCCTCAAGTCGGCGGTGCCCTGAATAATGTTAAGCCCTTAACAATTTTGAAATCTCTAAAGATATTGAATGGAGTTCATTGCTTTAAAGATTCATAGAAAAACTTTCGGGTTATAGGGTATAGGTGTACTATCCTCCTTATGTAAAATTTTAATATAAAATTTTGCCAACGTATCTGGATACCAGATACTATAAAACATCTGCACAGTATTTGGTAATACGCCAAGCATGTATCCGTTCTTTCTAGGCGACTGGAATCTGCAATGTCTTAAAATTGCACGAAGTGAATTCAGTTAAAAGAAAATCAAGTATTTAAATCTGATTACGCCCGTAAATATGCTTAGGGCGTGAGAAGTTCGGTACGAAATTAGGTTTCAGTCCTAGATGTGCTCTGTGGCTCTTTGATATCGTAGTTATATCATATTTCTATTTGAAGAGATCATATCGTGGCTATTTGATATGATAGTTCGGTTTGTGATTCTATTTGAAGAGACCATATAGTGGCTACCGCTTGACAGGGTTGTAAAACGCAAAATCTTGAGGGAAGTGCTAAGCATATCTGCTCTTGTTTTTTGTAAACCTAATTGCTTAAATTTATATGGGTAGAGAATGTTCCCATTTCCAGAGATGTTTATTTCTACCACATGTCCGCGACCCCAGCCTCTGTATGCCTATGCCCGAAGTTTGGGCATACCTTACAATAACCACAGAAAATCAAAAAAAAAATCCACACTTTCATAAAATGGCAGTCAAGACTAACAACTGTTTGACGGAGTAGGATGTAATGTTGGAGTTACAAAAAGAGCTTATAGCATCCACGTAAGCACCGTAAGAATCTAACCTAATTATGCTTTTTCTAAATAAGATGGCTAGACATACTATTTGTGTACCTTTAATAAGCTGTTTATCACATGTTCATGGTGCCATTTGCTTAGTTTAACCTTTATCGTCTGGTTACTTAAAGTTGTAAAATATGAAAGTTTTTATGCAATGGCTAGCAGTCATGAAAGTCAATTATGCGTGGGAGTTGAAGTGATTATTTCAGTATTTAGATTTACTTAACCAGTTTCGATGCATCATAGGTTGTATATTATTTCCCACCTACTCAACAAAATACCTGAAGCGAAGGCTCGCTCGCTTGTCTTCAATTGTCTACAATTTCTGGACGCTCTTAATAAATCTTAATTGTTAATGTTAATGTTTAATTATTACAGTGAAGAATTTTTACTATTTGGCCTGGTTAATGGTAAAATACGTATAAATCGTAAAAATCCTAATGATTTTACCGATCTTCGTGACTACCGTCTGATAAACATGCATGATCCCCTGAATGGTATCATACCATCCCTCATACTAAGTTATGATAGTAAATTTCTCTTTACCATTGGATATGATGGCAATGTTTTTGTTTACGATTGGTTTGGACCCAAGCTTAAGCGGCAGAAGCCTAAAACAGTATTAATTATGCCAAAGAAAGTTGTGTCTGTAGACGATATTCAGGATCCTGAATATCCTTCATTGGAGCAAGAAAAAATCTATGCCGAAATTAAACGACGAGAGGAGGCAGCAGCTGCCCACGATCGTAAAGTTTTGAATGAAATTGCTGTGCTACAAAAGAAATTCAATGAATTGCTTAAAACTAACGCTGAAATGCATGAAGATCTACGTCTATCGCATCGTGAATTGTTACTGGATGAGAGGGTCACTAAACAAATTAAAGGCGAATTGCAAGCTGAACTGGATGATGTACGTGAAGATTTGGCTTACGACTTGGAAGTGGCTCAAGTTGGCAAACAGAAGCTGTATGATTATTTCTTCAAGAAACTGGATCATATTCCCATTAAAATAACGGCCATTGGGTAAGCTTCCTTTATACTTTATACTCTAAAAATTTGATTGTAATCATATTTCTATATAATTTAAGGGAAAATTTAATTGTATATTCTTTTCGTGTGGAGCGATTGGATGAAAACTTTGAAGCAATTAAAGCGGATATAGAGGAACGTCTTAAGTTAGAGGCTTTAAAGAGAGTGTAAGTTAAAAAAAAAATGGAAAACACTTTGTTAAATAAAAAACAGTCAACAATAATACACTATAGAATACATGTATGCATTTTCACTCTTTCCTTAAACGCTGCCACAAATAGTGAATATTTTCCAACGGAAGAAACACCAACCACAACACTCACCATAGAGTAAGACCGAAATAGATATCCAAACTAAACTGTATACACTATTATTTTTTTTATTAAATTTTAATTGTTTTATGATCAAAAATAAATAAATAATGAATACTTTTGACATATTCATAGGCCGGTAGAACTTATGCAAGCCGAGGAGAAAGAAGGAAGTATGCCCAAGCCAGCTAAGGAAACATTTTTCTTTGGGCGTGATCCCAATAGCATTATACCACGTTTTACATCCAAAATGCTGCGTTTACTACGGAGTTATCGTGCTCGTCAATGGTACGAAGTCGAACGAACATATAACTGGGAGAAAATGTTCAAGCAAAAGCCTGATCCAAATCGTAATCATCCAGATGATGATCGTAAGATTGAAGAAGCTGAAAGGAGTATTGGTGACTACAAGCTTAAAACAGGCCAAGAATATGAACCGCAACCGTACGAGACATTGACTTGGAAATACAAAGAAATCGTAACTCTTAGGGAGCGTTTAAATGATGTTATTTGCGGTTTCAACGCAAAATTATTCAAAGTACGAGATGCGAAGAAGGCTTTGTATAAACTTCTAGAAGAAAAACGTCAACGCTTGAAGGCGATTCATTCATATTTACCAGAAAAGAATCGTATCTATCTACAAGAAATACCACCGCTGAATATGGATGAAGAATGGCCCGATTTGAATTTAATTGAACATTGTACGCCCGGTTGTAAAATAGAAATCAATGATATTCTTTATCTTGAAAAAAATGTAGAGAGTCTTTTACCTCAACCACCACCACCCAAGGTAAAAGCGACCATAATGGACAGGGATCTACTAGAATTAGAATCATTTTTAACGTTGGACATAAAAAGCGTTGACTGTTTTCCGGATATCCAGCATTTAATGGAAGAGCTAAAAAATTTACCACCGTGGACCGATCCATCATACTATTCCCGGGTGGGTGATGATCCATCACCTTGGCTTATCGAAATACGTTATCGTTGGCTTTCGGAATTGATGGTAGAACAGGACGGCATAATACATGCAATTAATACCAACATACGTCTCTTCAATTCCAGTCTTAAGGAGCTCGATAACAAGCGCCTGCGTACAAAATTAGACATTGAATTCATGAACAGCTATTTAATTGCTCTCAATCAAGAATTGTATATTTTACGTGATAGTGAAGAGATTGAGAATAGACTTTTAAGCAATGCCGATGAAGCAATGAAAACACGCAATCAGGCCCAGTCTAATATAAACACGCTAAATCGGCAAATTGAAGACGTTCGAAAGGTTACTGATCGCATAAATGAACAAATCACTTCAGTGCAAATCAAATTTTCTAATATCATCACAGGCCATAAGTTTTATGACTTTCTTCGCAGAATTTTCAAAAAGAAATGGCGTCCACCAAAGCCCCCTAAGGGAGAAGATGGTAAGTTTTTATTTTATATGATTTTGAATCAAAACAAAAAAATCGCAATCGAATATGTTATACTGGACATGGTCACTGCTACACTTTCGAATTCGAATATTTCAGCTAAAAGATTAGCTTTATCAACCGGTCTTGTGAATGGACGGCCATTCATTATTCTTCACGCTTTTAATGAATACCCAAAAGCTATTACTTTCCTTCCTTTCAATTCCTTTGGATAACAAGGTACTGTTCGCAACAAGCTTTTTAGTGCAATACCTCAGTACTGCGGCATACATAGTTCTCAACTATTTGCGGAGCCAATCAGATTGTGCGCAGTTGTTATGGCGTTAATTTCTGAAAGCCTTCTCTCTGGACCGGACTGCAAGACTGCACGTGTAATTGAACTAAGAATTGTGTCTTAATCCAACCGAAATTGTTTTTTCTTTTTCAAACATTTTTGTAATGGCATCCAAATTACGGCCCAGAAAAAATTCCTATAAAAATCATAACCGAAAGTACCATTTCGTATACAACAGAGAATCGATTCGCAGCTGGCAATGAAACGTCACGAAGCATACACAGCGGAAAATAGCAGAAATGATACAGAGATCCGAGCTTCAGAAAGATGCAATTGCCTACAACTTATACTTTTCAGGTTGTAAAGTCAGAAAAGGTTCAAAAGTATTATTGTGATTCTCTTCCATACACGATATGTGGGTTGGTTCATTCACTAATTTCGCAAGAAGCCAAGAGACAACAACATTTTAACACTCGAACAACCCTTAAGAGTTCTAGATACGTAGTAGGAGAGAGAATCAAGACCAGAAATAGGAACCCTTCCTTCCGTGTTTCGACTTCTGCATAGGAACTGAACTGATATTATATTGAGGATATATGTATATATGTTTTGCTGCCACTTCTTGCGAGCTGTCCTTTTTCCAGTAACCACCGTTTCGACTTCTACTAGAAGCTTTAAAATCCTATCCTATATGTATAGGTTTTACATTAGCTGTACGTACACATTCGTAGCTTATTGATCCTTCCAGAATAACTGGCTTTTGGTATAAAGAATAATAGATGTTGAGGAGAAATGTGATTTTTTTCGAAAGTACATTTAGAATTAAACGGATATCATCAATCCTGCATTATAATATTAATTTGTGGCTAAAATTGATTTAAAATGAAAAAAAGCAAAAGAAACGGGCAAATTGCTCGGCAATGCCACCGATATGGAAGTGTTCTGAACTGAAAATTTACGAAAATCCGAAGCTAAGCTACAAGTTACTTAACTAAGAAATTTTGAAAACGACAGACTGGGAAATTCGATGCTAGTCTCACAGCGAATGTAAACACACCAGAGGCTTTGTTGAATGGGTACGGGAAAGAGGAAATCCCTAACCCGGCCATTCGCCACTAGCCCCTGGGAGACATCGGCTAAACTGTGCGTAAACGACCCGTCGTCGCTGCAACAGAAGACCGGCATTTGAATTTCAGCACCAGCGTCTGTCAGGCAAATTTTTATTGGGAAACAATAGTGTGACGGATGCCACTGAGCAGATCTGCAAACACTAATAACGGTCTAGCGATCAATGTCCAGCTACGTGCCATCACAAACAGAAGACACACACTTCCATTTGTAGATGAAATTCAGGTTGTATATATGCAAAGATTTTCATGAAAAAGCACTTGGGAATTATAAAAATATATTAGTGTACTAAACAACACAATAATTTATTTTAGATATGTATACTAAACACAGCTGATTTCATTAGGCGCCCTCTATTGTATTGTAGTTATGTGTTGATAAATGTTGCCAATATAGTGTATAATTACGAACTAAAAACAAAATTATTTTCTTTTACAGAATCATCCGAATCCTCCAGTGATGATGATTCTAGCAGTGAAGAGGAGGTAGACACTAAGAGTGTTGATTCGGCTGATATGACCACTATTGTGTTGGACGAAAGTCATTGCCCTTCTGGTCTGGAGAGAAACATGTATGAATTGGCCTTCAAAATGCGTTCAGATCGACATGAATTGGAACGTATACTTGCAGAGGCTATGCAACAAATCGAAACTAAAAAGGTTGAAGTCAAACAGGCCCAAAAGCTAATGCAATATCATACGGATGTCTATATACAGGAAAAGAATACCCTATTGGAGTTCAGAGTATAGCTTTTATGAACTGAAATTTTGAAATGTGAATGCAATCTTAATGGGTGAACTTTTTTTTCTTACAGCGCAAACGCCAACAGGAATTAAATAAAGTGTATGCCTCCGTTATTCTGCATATGCATCAAATCCAACATTTTCGAGAGGGCGAGGACTATAGAGATCTCACTAAAGCTGTGCTTTTCGACTCTTCCATTATTATGGACTTGCAGGATAGAGTAGATCAATTGAATTTGGAAACTTTGGAGACAAAACGTTTCCACCGCATTAATATTGTTCACTTGCGACGTATGAACACGGATCTTAAGTTCATGCGATGCGAGATAACACGCTTGGAAGCAGAAATAAAAGAGGAAATGATGAAAAAATTTGGCATGGTTCTTAAACTCGATGAGCTAGAGGAGGAAGTTTTACGCAAATATATTTTCGAATTGGAAACAACGGCCGAACAAGAATTACGTCTTTTAGAAAAAGAAATAGCCAAAAAGCGGGTAATTTATTTACTACCCTCTATGTTAGCATATGAAGTGATTGTATTTATGAATTCTGTCTAACTTTCAGAAAGAATTGGCCTTAGCTCAGGAAGAGCTTATTGTGGAGACCCAAAAGAATTCAAAAAAACGTAACATATTGGCAATTTTGACTGAAGATAATTTGCATTTGACCAGAATCATAAATAATCAAGAGAAAAATGTTGACAAATGGTTAAAACCTCCTAATCTTAATCTTGACAAGGATATAGAAAAACTTATGGTAGTTGATCGTGAACAAAAAGAACAAATAAAGGTAACCAATTTTAACAAATTAACTAAGTATAGTGCCATCTAACTATTGTCATTGTAGGCGTTGGAAAGAGAAATTTGTACTTTGCGCATGAAACCCAAACCATTGCAAATTAATGGTGAGCCTGAGACCGGTGATGATACAACCACTCAACAAGAAATTATTCCTCAAGATGATCAAGTTTGTCCAGAAATATTTAAAGCAGATGCTTTTGAAACACGTCTCGTACCAGACGATTTTCTAATGGAACGTTGTCAAAAAGTGGTGCAGAAAGTGTTTGTGCACCACTTTGGTAAAATGACTAGCAAAGAAAATGTTCGACGTTATTCGTATAAAGTATCTCGCTATTTGGGCCAAGCAGCTTACACCTTTGAAGGTAATGTCACCGATCAAATTATGGATTGTATTACCGAAAATTTGGAAGATTTAATACCTAAAAAATATTTGATTTTATTATGTCGCGATGATCTAAAAAGAATGTTTAACGATATATTGGGTGTATTTGATTATGAACGCTCTGATGTTAATACTGAAGATGTTGTTTCAGGCATTTTCGATAATGCCAAGGTAGCCTTACTTCAGACAACAGGTGTTTTAAATAAGACTCAATTCATCTTAGTCCATATGTTTAAAGAACTTATTGAAGTACTGCCATTGGAGGAGTTTCTCAGCGACGATACAGTACAGTTTATTGTGTGTAACCTTGAAAAAGAATCACTTGCTGATGGCCGTTGCATAAACATTGAAGGTCTGGTTGAGCAAGTAAGCGATTATGCTAAGGCTAATCTTTTGGATACCATAACTTCCACACCTATACGTCAGTTGATCATAAGAGTGCAAAAAGAATGTGAGAAACGTAAGCCTGGCAACCCGTTTGCTGTTCAATGCACATTAGGTTCGGTGCACAATGTATCCGTTAAATCCAAAGGCAAAACATCGGGCTCTTAATCCTAAATTGAATATGTTTCTTTTAATATTTATTAAAAAATAAATCAATTGCGTTAATAATTTATTGAGAACAATAATTAATGCTAAGTTTTCTTCCGTTTCACATAAATACATATACTTCTGTAAGTATAATAAAAACAATTTGAGTATTTAATTTAAGCTATTATAATTTAAAAAAAAGCTCAGCTATTTAAAACTAGACATTGACAAGAATTGAGACGTTTTTTTTTTGTTTTGAATATAATTTTAAAATATTTCTAAAATTCCAAGTCCTTTAGAATACGAGTAAATTTATTTAAAACAAATAATTTATATGTATTGAATTAATCTATTTGTGCAAACGTTTTTTAACGTTGGCTATTTTTAAAGGCAAAAGATTAACCATTTCACGGCAAACACCTATTTCAGCCTGTAATAGTTTGGAAGCCTCCTCAAGTTTTGCACACTCATCTATGAACAACTTATAATACTTAAGGCTGTTGTTAAGATTCTCTAACTGTAAGTTTTGATCAGGCGTTATCATCTTGTAGTGAAGCCTGCCCAAATAGAAATGAGCAAACAGCAAGGTACGTTGTTCATCGACATCTATATTTGTTTTCAGGCTGCCATCCTTGTCCGTATATGAATTAATGTAACTTTTAAAGTTTTCTATAGCTTGCTTGCATACTTGATTGATTTTGTTTAATACTTGTGGATTTGGTGTACGATTTGCTTCAAAGCATTCAAGTTTAATATCGAGAATAGCACAGTATGCGAGACCAGCTCCATACCAGCATTCACGACATATGGACATGTAAAACGTTGGATTTAATAGTTCCAATAGATCCTCATAATATTTGGCTCTACGTTTTTGCATTTTCGATTGATTGACCGGATCCTCTTCGAAAAAGGCAATATGCTGATAGAGTTCAGCATAGTCTTGAATTATTTTTGCATATTCTGTAGCTTCATTTTCAGGTGTGTAGTATTCTTTGGCAATATCCAGCCATTTTGTCACAAAATGATAAACTTCTTTGGCGTCATCGAAAGTTAAACAATAATCACAACTTATACGTTTCTCATAAGTGTCTAAGGATAAATTTGGAAATAGATACGAATTCGCATCAATTTGTAAACGTTTGGCATCTGAAATAAAAAAAATGTATTTGGTTATTATAATGTCTATTATTTTTTTACTTAAAAAGAGAAAAACTAAACATCAGTTGTTGAATGTCGCAAATGCTGGGATGCCTGTTCAACTTAACCTAATCTTGTACAGACTATATCAACAATACCCTGAGAGCAACATTGTAACAAAGCATCTTTGTTGATTGCGAAAAAGCTATCGATTCGACCAAGCTAAAATGTATTTGGGAAAAACTTTAAAAGATGTGGAGACTCTGAGAAGATAATTAACCTAAGTAATGATAGCTATGTTGGCGCAAAGTATAGAGTGGTGAGTAAGAGTATGGGATAATGAGTTTCTTTCACCGACGAATGCTAGATAAGGCTGTCTGTTGGTAATTAAACCACATAACGTCTGTGCAAGCAATCGTATACTTACAGTGACATTGTATTTAAAAACAAATTCAAACAAAACTGAATCTGTTCTCGTTAAATGTAACAATCGTTACGAGTGTACAACTGTTGAAATATCTCCGATACCATCAGTTTGTTTATATATCGTGGCAATGAAAACTTCACATACGGTGTACCGAAAATGGACATTCCTATTCGAAAAGCTTGAGTATCGTTTGCTATAAATATATGGCGATTGAACACAAAAAGTGATTCTTAATGTATACGTGAAATTGGTTGCGGTTTATGAAACAGAATCGTTATCTAATGGCTGTCTTTGCAACGTGTTACGAATCTGAGGAACTATGGAGAACAAAACGGATATTAATTTTAAGGTCAAGGTCATACAATGCGTAAATACTACAATAAAATTTGCACGCCACCCTCTCTCGAAATCCGTGGAAAATCGTCAATGACCGCAACTAACAAACATTATTCACATGGTATAACTAAATTTTTTTTTCTATACTAACAGATGTGGCCATCCTTTTACAACATGTAAAACTGCTTGCCATATTAAAATTGTTTTTTTTTTATCACACGGAATTTTGAATTCGAAACGTCCTAAGACTAACCTCATGTTCACCTTTTCTCTTTATTTAAGATACATATGTATGTACTTACCTTCTGCTAATTTCGCCTCATCATCATTATAAAGTCGATCTTTGGAAGAAGACAGTAAGGCCAAACCATACTTAGCCCAACAACGAGCTACATCGGCATAACGATGTTTAAATGTTTCCTGTATGTCCTGTTTCTGTTTCTCTGTCAAGTCAGGAGGCGTTAACATTTGCTCTTCATGTTCAGCCATAACTAAAGTGGCTGCTGCTAAATGATGACGAGCCTGTTTAAACATATTCTGGCCTATAAAATATTGCGACAAAGTTGCCGAGTTTAAGGCGAAATCAATAGCTTCATAAGATTTGGCTTCCATTTGACGTCTCAAAGTTAAATGGCAATATTGTGCAGATTTCTCCAATTCTCCCAAATGTCCATATACCTGGGCCATATAGAACGTACATAATGTATAAAGACTTTCCAATTCTTTGGGACCTTTACCGTCTTCTACTTCTTCTGCTGTGCCAAATATATCCGTAATGGCCAAAGCATCTTTGGCAGTAGATTTAAACTCCTTGTAAACCTTTTCACTCTCTACTAAGTAATCATAAGCCTTTTTGTATTCCGAACGATTAGCGTACACTATGCCCAATTCATTCAAGGCACCCACATAGGGTATTATAGCTTGTGGCTCCATATTTCTTTCTTTAACTAAATCCAAACATTCTTTTAAGTAGTTTTCTCCCGTTGAAGTTTCTTCACAGAAAACATTTATGCGACCCAAATCTCGGCATACAAATGCCTGTATTACTTCGTAGGTGAAATCATTTATACCATCATCCGCTTCCTCAGCCTGCACAGAAACTATTGAATTCTTGAGATTTTCCTTCATTTGCATAAGCAAATCCCGAGCTTCGTAATGAGATCGATATGGGTCCGTGGGTGGGTCATTCTTGCTCTCCTCATTCACTAATTTCACAGCCTTCTCATACACTTCCTTATAATCACTTAATATTTCCTTGGGTATCACCATTTCGTATTTGTTATTTTGTAAAAATTTCGTTTCTATCGCTAATTTATTTTATAAATTTATACAATCTATGCAAATTTTCCAGATTTTCGCTACTATATATAGCGTGTTTTTCCTCGTCAAAGATTTTCTTTCAATTGCGGCAAATGATTCGATTTATGACTAAACAGCTGGAGAAAAGGCAGGTGCTGCCAAGTTTTTATATTGCAAATAGCCCAACAGACATTTTTTATAATTTTCGTTTTTGTTCGTTCAAAAAAAAAAAAAAAAAAAATAAACGTTCTTTACCTTAACAATTCACACATTCTTTTTCGTTTTCCAAGTTTATATGAGTTAAACTGAAGTGTGGTTGTCTGTCCAATGGGTAAGTTAGTAGCCTTATTAGACGCCCAAAGGCCACGGTTCAACCCCAGGTCAGACAAAACGAAAACAGATATGGCGTTGTTGTTTGTTGTTGTTTCTTTCTCTGCTTGCTTGCTGCTGGTTTGTGTGCTGTTTATGTGTTGTTGCGCCGCAACCACCCCCGCTTTTTTGTTGTTGACGGACGGCCGGCAAAAATTTATTTTTTATTTTTGGAAGTGCGGTGAATTTTGTTATGGTGAGTTCCCAGTGTGGTGAGTTTTTGCAAAATGTGGTGAGTTTTTGCAAAATGTGGTGAATTTATCCGGTGTGATGAAAAAATCGAAACTCACCAAAGTGCCGTTATTTGATTATTGGTTATTATAGTACTGTATTACCATATATCCGTGTACGGTATATCGTTATTTGGAAGATGCCTGTCTAGAGTAAGCAATTTTCACTTTGGTAGCGGAGACATTCACCGATTATCATTATGCACTGACAATGCACTGTTTCGAATACATATCTTGTATAACAGTTTTAATATGTTAATAAACAGGTTTTGGACTTTGATAACTTAATAAATGCTAAAGAATACCGCAAGAGTATTTTTTATAGCCCTTCATAAATTATAGCAGATAACGAAATCATAACTGTTATATAAAATATCCCAAGAAAATAATGTTCACCAATGTTTGCATTGTTTGTCAACAATCACTTGTTGCTTTAGCAACATATCATACATTTACATGTGATTTTAAATGTATCACAACGAGACTCGAGAGAAAAATTAAACAGCCGGTTTATTCTTGTTATAATAAAGAGAACAGCTATAGAGAGAGTGCTTGCATCACTCATTCGTTTATTGCCGGCAACATATGGGTACAGTGCAATTTTGATTGCAATATTTACTCAGTAGTATGCTAATATTTGTGCAGATTAGTAAATATTGGCTCAATACTTGCGAGATAAGGGTGTAAAAAATTTAAATTTTAGTACGAAAAAAATAAAAAAAAATTCACTTGATGTCATCAACTAAAATTTACGTCATCATTGCAAAGACAATACAACAAAAAATTCATGTATAAAATAAATTTACAAAAAACAACACCAATTACAACTTAATTAAAATAAAATGAAATATTGAAAAAGAAAAGAAGAAAGAAAATAAACTGCACATAAAAAGGAAATTCAACTCTTTCTTCTTTAGTCTTGGCAGCTTTAAGTCGGGTTTTTTGTTTTTTCATTATTATTAAGGCAAAAAAAAAAAACGATAAGAAATATAGGCAAAAGAAACAACAAAATACAAACTGAAATCAGTTCAAAAGAAATTTGTGGTGGCTTCTTTCTGGCAGTGTGAATTTGAAATTTTTCATAAATTTCTCAGTGATATTTTTCTACTTGAACGTTTAACTTGGTTGCGTTTTACAAAAGCTTGTAAAAAAATTCGTTAATTCGTGTGTGAGTGTATAATATTGCAAGTGAAAAATTTAGATTTTCATTGAAAATTCAATAGAATAATTTTATATATGCATTTATACATATGTAGCTGTGTCTTGTGTATACCGGGGTCAATTAAATCAATTAATTGTAAATTAAATGTATTCAAGAAAAAAGCATTCTTTAATTAATTAAAAACAAAAAATCTACATTATCGACGACCGATTGATTTGATAAACAAAAATTTAACTTTTTAACACTTTAATTGTTTAAAAAGTTGTAAATTACATAAAAAAGAAAAATTTAAAAATTTTTTAGTAAACAAAACAAAAAAATCTTTAATTCCATTCTTAGTGAGCCCTCCTCCTCCTTCAACTGGCTTTGTCAACTTGTATATTCATTTGAAGCAGAGAACACCACACATTATGAAACTAATTGGATTATTACTAAATTTGGCTGTCATAACAGGTAAGTGTCAGTCATATCATATTGTTTATATAGTTGTTGTTATTGTTAGTTGTTAGTTGTTGTATTTTTTTTCCAATTCATCAATTTTACGTTACAAATTATTTTCTCATCTTATACACTTATAGTTAGCGAAGAATGCCCTACAAAATGCATACATTTTAAAATTTAAATAAAAAATTTTTTATATTCCAACCTATCATCGCCCGAAATCAATATATAGGGTTCTTTGAACGCAAGTTTTTTTTTGGCAACTTGGTCTGCTCGATTTTGGGTCATCTATAGACTATGACGTAATTTTTAATGATATGCCTTCGAATATATTACTGCTTGCCACAAAGTTGCAATGAAATATAACAGTTGAAAGATACAAAAGTAAAGTCAAAAAGTCTGGTAAACTGTGAAATCTAAAAATATCTCGGGAATACCTCCAATGCCAATATTTATGTCCGCTTTCAGTACATTTGTAAAGATCCAATCAGTACATGTCGAAAAAATATGCGGTAACATACCCGTACCTTTCTGTTTAAACGTCAGAAGATGAATGGAGAACATCTCTGTTGCATCGCAGGCTATACGAATCAATATATAGCGTTCTTTGATTTAATTTTTTTTGGCAACTTGGTGATGCGTTCTAAATATTAAGGTCAGTTCTATTTTAGGTCAACTTTAAAAATGACATCAGCTATTACTGCTTGTGAGAAACTGTAGTGATTTACTGTAATAAAAGTTCCTTTTTTGGCCTGTTGGTCATCATATAAACACAGTAAACGCAACGGAGCAAGCACAACAATTTTGCATTTGCGGCCTAAGCAAAGCATATTTTTTTTTGTCCACGGTGCCACTAAAACTTTCTTTCGCGTTATATTTCATACATCGCGTTTTTAAAAAGTCATCATGTTATATTGACAGCATTAATCCTTGCATTGCACTCACAAATCCCCTCACTGTGAGCAGCAGAATTTTTGCTTCTTGTCGCACTGCCTTTTTGAGAGATGGTTCTGTTTGCTGTGTTGTAACACATGTGAAGTGAGTGTAATCGTGTGAGCTGCAACGATATCTGATTCAAATGTAAACTTGAAACTCTTGAATGAAAATCCATAGTGATTTTCGGTGGAACCAGTAGATAGTTTTTGTTGAAAGAACGCTTGAAGTACCTTGAAGTTTTGAAATTTCTCACTTGAAAATTATTCTTCAAGTTGAAGTTACGTAATACCTTGATTTCTTAAATGCTTTATGAAATATTTAATGTTACTTATCTCTTCGGATTTTATGCGGCCTATAACCAATAGAAAAATTTATATACGTTTATGTCAAGCTTCTTGACCACACATAGGATTACGTAAAGATATGCATTAAGGATAAAAGGGTATACTGTTGATTTGATTCTGTAGCAGCACTTTTCCTCCTTATATTCTAATGAAATTAAGAGAAAATTTTTACCCAATAATTATCTTTATTGCGAACAATAGCCCTTTCTGTGCGTTTAAACAGGGAACTAGCAACAATCAGGGGATAGCCCCTACTAGTGCAGAACATTGCGTTGGATCTAGGAAAATAAATTGAGAGAGAGTAGAAAAAGGAAGTAGTGTTAATAGACGTTAGATGCGTAGAGGATTCCACATACAAATAGTGCAGCTGCAGCACAAAGTTTCCCTGTAACATATAGTGGGTTCTACTGGTCAGCCGATCCCAAACGATTGAAGTTATTATGTAGGAATACATGATTTTCAAGAATAAGTATCTTTATTTTGCTAGAGCAATATCCGTTGTTGGAGCGATAAAACAGTGCAGTGACATTGTGACGATGCTCCAATGAATCAATAAAGTCGGATACTCTACCGCCATTAATGAAAACCGCCATTAATGAAAACCTGTAGTGAAGTATTTCTTGCACCGTTGAATTCGTCTTTCGAAATTTAAAAAATATGTAGGTTTCAGCGAATATCACATTGAATTTTCATGACCAGAACATCAATAGCTTCTATTTCCAGTATTTACTTCACCCTTAGCTACGAATGATGTGAATTAGTGTCGCGCTTGTGTGGCAATAAGCCACATTGAATCTATCGCCTATTAAAATCGAGGTTAAGTTTATCTGCTTTGACATGATTGTTATATGGGATTGTGTCTATGTCGTGTAAGAGATTTATAGCCTAAGTAGACATATATTGGTTTACTTTTCTTTAATTTGATTTTATTTTTCTCTGTCTATTCTATAAATTTGTGCATGATTCTATTATGTTATCAGCCACTGATAGTATACATCTATTATCAATAAAAATATGCACACATGCATATACGCTGTAAGACGAAATAGAGCCGAGTAGAGTATACACAATATTGTCGGTAAAAGTATACTTATATATTCGCTTTTAACAATTGATACTAAATGAAGCCGGCTATACCACCTTACGGTATCCCTACATCAATTTTTCATGAAGCTTTGCTAGTTTTGAAGAGTGGAAGCTTAGTTATTCGCCATTATTTTTCTTATTTTTGTAAAGGCGCTTTAGGACAAGCGGTAATGTAAGGTTGTCAGCTTCCTTCTCGTTATCATCTGTCATATCAAAACCTATCTATTATTAGTTTAAATTACAAATAATTCCAATCAGTAAATATATTTGCGGGGAATATACGCCCTACTCACAGAGACCTTGGAGAGACTAAATAGAATTCTTCTATCCAATGAACGGCATGCATATAGTCAGGGGAGGAGTGTTGGGACCGTCCTCAATACATATCTCAAAGTGTACGATAGAAACGAAAAGGGCCTTTAATAATGTGGATTTAAGCGCAATTTCCTGCGCACTGCAATAGGTATCAAAACTACTCAGTAAAAGAATGATCTACCCTTCCCTAAGGAGGTCGCACGTCGCTAGAAGGATAATATAAGAAATCATGTAGTTTGGGGTGCTTTCCTCCTCCTATGGAATCTCGTGATATACGAATTGCTAGTGATCTTAGAAAATGCTGGATATGGGGATTTTGCTTATGCAGATGCTGTGATTCTTACAATTTTGGGATTTGTAGGGCCCTGTTAGAGATACGATGCAACTGCCTCTTAAGAGGGTCGGCGAGTGGCCTTCTAATCGTGGCTTGGATATTAATTCCAGGAGAACTGAGGTGATACTTTTCTTCACTAGGACGTATACACCCTTCACTAGAAAGAACTCAAAGATGGGGTCCATTTTCTTGTGCCCGTAATGGATAAAAAACTGTTTTGGAAACCGAACATCATTAATAGATTAAAAAATCTCCATTGCGTTTAAAGTGTTAAGGAAAAATTGGGGCCTGATGCATAGGCTGACTCACTGGATAGAATAACTAACTTGAATCTGGTGCGGCGATTGGAAAGAGCTGTCTGCATAAATATTTGTGGTGCCTTGTGCATTACTTCAACGTTGGCACTGAATATAATTTTATGGGACATGGCGGCTAAGGTTATCAGGCATCTCTAGGAGACTGAGTAATCATATGCATCAGATACTGATCACTCAAGTATCTTGGGAATACCGGGAATATTGACTACATGATACTACGACATGACTTCTCAATGAAGTTTAGGACACCTAGGTCTCAAAAGATGATGCAGCGCACTCGTAAAGAACTCAAGACAAATCTTTACTGTTGAATTCAAACTGAACGAAACCGTTGGTACCGGATATTTCTCGAAATCGAGCGTAATCGCCTAGTCTACAAAGCTTTCGAATCACTATAGCGTTTCTCAGGGGGAAGTGACGGTAATACAGGTGGCGGTGAAAATTATTGGCAACGCAAATATTCCCAAGCTGGACATTACCATACTTTCTGATAGTTAGGTGGCTATGAGGGCATTTAGCAGCAATATGATGAACGTCAGGAGTGTGTACAGCTGAAGCAGCAATTTAAATAAGATAGCAGAACGATGTGATGTCCATATCATATGGATGTTCCGGGTAACTTCGAAGTAGAAGAACTGGCGAGGCTTGGCACAACCATTTAACTCTCTGGACTGGTAAGCTTATAATTGACAATGCTGTCACCGATTCCGTCAACTATAAATGGGCAATCTGCACGTGCAGAACGGTGCAGTAATATACGTAATAGGTACAGTTGAACTCATTCGTACTCTACTTGGGAATGAAATAATATCAGTTGATTATTTGAAGTCGCCGTAGTCTAGTAGGTAGTGTGTTGGCTTATTAAACGTAAGGCCACGATTCAAACCCCAGGTCAGACATCAAAACGAAATATGAAATAAAATATTTCTTCGGTGACTTCCTCTCAGCAGATTTCTGGCAAAAATTCTGAGAGTAAATAAAATTGCCATGAAAAGTTTCTCAAAAATCTGTCGTTCGGAAACGACTTTAAACTGTAGGTCCCGCCACTTATGTGTAAAATTAACACACATAACATGAGTGGTGTGAGAAGCTAGGTCGTAATCCTAACTGAAGGGTTGTAATGGCCAATTATGTATGATTATTTGCCAACCCTTTTCATATTTCCTAACTGATATGTTTTGGTGTTTTATGCAATAAGTCCGCAAAAAGTCTATCAATCTCCTAAAAATAAGGAAGAATATACTGGGAAATGTTTGTGGAAAGTTCGGAGAAGTTTAATCATCCGGCGGACGATGTTACTCATTATTGATTATGTGTCAATGGCATCGTAATTGCTTGGGAAGAACTAGGGGTGAGTTTATACGTTGAATGGGGTGCTGTTAATATTAGCTTTTTGGTTAACATTGTCGGAAGGGCAACGATTTCTTTCACCATCAGGAGAATATTTATGATGAACAGCATTAGAACACTGTGTACGCTATTATGAGTACAAAAATTGCTATTCATAAGAATGACGAATGAGCTAAAATTGAAACAGAGTTTGATGTAACGCTAGAGGGCCTTGAAATTTCAATCTTCGCCTGTTTGAAATAAATGTGGATCCAGTATTCTAGTATAAGGGGTAATACAAGATTTTACAATCATGATAATACTTGTATTATTTGTTAGCTCATCTCATATTCGTTTTCGGCCCGATCAATCCATTTGTTTTCCGCTTTATTTGTTTATATTTTTAAATTCATTCTTTTTTGCTTTCCTTATAAAATGTCTCATGGTTGTTCCTCTTCAGTCTGTTTATTGGTAAACGTTATTCAAATTATTTTTGTCTATTTTTCTACTTAAATTAACACAAACACTTTACCACCTTCTGTTTACATTAGAAGTGGTTTTCCAGCAGAAATATCGAAAATGGAGAATAAGAAAGAAAATAAAAATCGAAATATCGATTAATTTGTTTTGCCAATTCAAAATGTGTTTACAAGTGTTTGAAAAACATACAAATAAATTAAAGAGGCAACGAGTACAAATACTTGTTGAGATACAGTATTGAAATACTGTATTGAAGAGAATAACTAGTAGCAATAACTAGTGTAGATGACTGAGGAGAAAATTTTAAACTATACCATGCTTTAGGCCACATACCATATGTAAGCATACTTTAGAAAATTTCTGTGTAGATGGTACAGCAAATGATACTAAAAAGAAAGTTATTATTGACTGAAACAAATCTATTGAAAGAGTAAAATGAATTTTTTGTTCAAATAAATAAAATAAAAATAAAAAACTTCTATGATTTCTATGACACCGAAAGCAGGAAGTTCGCCCAACAGCAGATTCAGGTAGGACTTAAGTTTGGATAGTAAACCTTAAAACTTTTTATTTAGAAATTATCAATAACCACTAATGAAGGCATTATGTATCGTAGATTTGAATTCAGAAGAAGACATAGCGAGTTTTGAACTAAAATTTTTTATATTTTAGATAATTGATTAAACGGCAAAGCCTAGGTTCAATATATCATAAGGGCACTGTTGAACAAAATAATGATGAAAACATTTATCTGTAAATATAGTTAAGACTTATGGAAATGCCCTGTTACCAGATCCATAAGTTTGGCCAATTGCACACACCAAATCACATACAGTGGTGGCCTTATAATTAGAAACGAATTAGCAACATGCATGTTGTTTTACAGTTTTCACTGTGTACCTGGGATCAAAGGCTTTGTTTGGAGGACGTCTTACATAAGTTTTTCCATCAGATTGGGACAAATGAAACTTAGATTCGTCACTCCAGAGAACTCTGTTCCAGAAACATCGTTTCTTATTGTAAGGCCACCACTGTATGAGCCCATTACTATTGTCTTGAAAAGAAATTCTATAGAGGGTATCCCAATATTCGCTCCTCCAATCCTATTGTCCTGACGAACTTCACAATGCTGCTCGGTATCTAAAAGAAAAATTTTTTTGCTTAACACCCAGATTTTTCCCTACAGCTTCCAAGAATGTGCTCTGATGATTTATTCTCATCTTTCCAGAATCTATATGCTGAGTTTCTAACTCATCATCTGCTCATTCTGAACCAGAGACTGCAGTGCCAAATCAAAAGACCGTTTACTTATCTCAGTTTATTCCTGGACAATCTGACAAATCTCTTTTTAAAATTTTCCAAAAATCTGTCCTTCGGAGTCGATATTAAGTAGTAGGTCCAGGCACTCATGTATAAAATTAACACACGCAATATATGTTAGTGGTGTGAAAAGCTAAGTCGTAATCCTGATGTAATGACCAATTCTCACACCACATATGTTGTGTGTGTTAATTTTTATACATGAGTGGCGGGAGCTACAGTTCAAAGTCGACTCCGAACGACAGATTTTTGAGAAACTTTTCATGGCAATTTTATTTACTCTCAGAGTTTTTGCTAAAAATCTGCTATGAGGAAGTCACCGAAGGAATATTTTTTAATATTTCGTTCAGTTGTAGATGCCTGACCTGGGGTTTGAACCGAGACCTCACGTCTAATAAGCCAACACACTATCTACTAAACCACGGCGACTTCGTCTGTTTGATCATTGTCGCGAATTATACTACATTATACATACTATTTCCTCTATCTAGCTGATTTGGCTTCCCCTGACAGTCCAATCTATCAACCTCAAAAAATTGAGTTCAGCACATCATTTGATGACATTGATTTCCGCTTCTGAAACAAAAACTACCGCTATTGTACCTAGACCCGTTCTAGACCCATTCGACAACCACAAATGGCTGCTCTTTTATCCAGATTGCAACACTCACTTTTGATACTAAGTCTAGTCGTGTGCCTAAGGTAACAAAGTGACGTTTTAAATATATTTACCGTTAATCAGTTAAATTTCCTTTTCAATTGACTTAAAACGTGTGATAACCATCTAGTCATAGTTAATGGTATCAGTTACAGAAGTAGATCAGTTACTTAATTTAAATGGTTTTTTGATTTGTCTTTCTCGAAATAAGTCCCAACACTCTATCGAGGCCCATGCATGGGATTGTGTAGAGAAATTACAAAAATAAGTTATGTTAGGAAGAATGGGCCACTTATGGCCCAAAAATGGTCATTCTTAAAGATATTGGTCAGATAGTTCGGTAGGTATAAGTGGCCATCCCCCTAGGAATCGTATGATTCCTAGGCCTCATGGCCATCCCCATGAGGCCCATTGTGATACCACAGTTCATGTCCACTATCCCCTAGTCCTGCAACCACTCTGACCTTCCAATGAAGCAACTTAAACTGCTGACGTCAATCTTCAACAAATCACCAATGCGCTTCGCGTGGGCACAAAGATATTGCAAGTTACAAGGAAAACGTCTACAGAAATAACGTTCCAAATAAGGATAGCGCGGAGGAAGAACGACTATTGTTTGTAAGGTATTTTGCGCTGCAATGGTTAATTGTCAATGAACGGATGTGCTGTACTAGTTGTATCATATAAAAATATATTATTTTCGAATACAAGTTTCTTTATTTTACTCAAGAACATTTCGAACACACAAGCCACATTGCGGCGTTGCTCTAATAATTCCGTGGAGTTGTCATTAATAAGCAGCCCGTCAGCTGTCATTAGTAAGCGCCCTTACTTATAGGCGTACGAGATATGCTCCAAATATGCTCCAAATGCATTAGAATTGTACTCTATTTTAAGTCTGATAAAAACGGAGTTAAACAGTAAGGAGATTAGAAGTCAGGTATGTCTCGTATTGTCTTGAAGAACTGAGGTACTTACGAAAGTTGCATGAATTTCGAAATCCACATTGAGCAGATACTCGTTGTAGATGGCCTTTTTTACAAATCGTATACAGATTTTCAACAACCAACAATTTTGAATATATATGCTACTTTAAAATTAAAATTATAAATTATTTGCTCTTTTTATATGTATGATACGTTATTATTCATTCATTAATCATGATTGAATGCATTTAATTCTTAACTTTTTGTAATAAATCATCATGTGATTTTAATTTTCGCAGAAATACAATTCAATTTTAAGCCTGAACATTTAATTATTTAATATTCCGAACACATACACTCTCACAAACATACACACATAAACTTCAGTTTAACTAAATACGAAATTATAGTCATTAATTATAAGCGGAAATTATTAATTTAATGAACAATTTGTAAATGTGTTCAAATAAATGGTTTACATGAGGTAGAGACAAAAGGTGTTGTTTGTTTGAAGAGCTAGGAAATTAAAAAAAGTTATTTTTTTAATCTAATTTGAGCCGCCATCTACTCCTAGTTGCTAGTTGCTCTAGTAACCAAATGCAATTGCAAATGGACTTTGTGCTTATGTTCAAAGGGCCCTAAACCTTTTTCATTTGGATTACTTATAAATGATCGTCTTTCTTTAGGACGACAATATTCATCTTTGTACATACATACATACATAACTGGTCATTACAACCCTTCAGTCAGGATTACGACCTAGCTTCTCACACCACTTATGATGTGTATGTTAATTTTACATATGAGTGGCGGGACCTACAGTTTAAACTCGACTCCGAAGACAAAATTTTTGAGAAATTGTTCATTGCAATTTTATTTGCTCTCTGATTTTTTGCCAGAAATATGCTGAGAGGAAGTCGCCGAAGAAATATTTTTTCATATTTCGTTACGTTGGAGATGTCTGACCTGGGGTTTGAACCGTGGCCTTGTAGTCTAATAAGCCAACACACTACCTACTAGGCTACGGCGCCATTCATTAAACCACCTAAGATAGCATTATACATGATGTCAGGCTCTATTTTTGAATCGCAGATCCTTTTCACTCTGTTCTCGGAATATACAATGTGACCAGGCCGATAGTAAAGTAGTCCACTAACGCCATGATTTTTTAGTATCGATTTGACGATTGAAGACTATGCGTTAAATTGGCTTGTGGGTCAGATTTTTGAATTACCGTAATATCGGGTTTTCCATTAAGCGATTTCTATGTTTAAATTTAATTTAAAACTAGTGTTTCTGAAATTTTTAATTCGCTTGACTGATCTATTAATGATATTATATGTCGAATAAATGTCTGCCTCGGCTTCTCTGATTGGAGCGTATCAAAAATGTCAAATTTTCCATGACTCTGGCACATAAATCAGGCTGCAATTGATAGGTGGCATGAGTTATGTTAGTTTGTGGCTTATTCGCATACACCGGCGACCTACGAAACCACACAAGAAAAATTAAACGTAGTCATCGCACGACCTCTGTGTCCAGTCCACATTACCTTTTTGTGAACCCCAAATCGCTCGTAAGGAATGTCCAATTAATTCGCATTTCATTAAAATAAAAAAGATTCAATTTGACATTAGTTAGATAGGTAGGTATCCAAGTAATTGAGACACACTTAATCATATAAGGCCCATTGTGATATACATTTCCCCTTTTCTCAGGACAGTTCGGAGCATTTAATGAAACGACATAGACTCATCACAATGTACACCAAAGTTCATTTTCCTTTTCCGACGTAGTGCTTGGCATATACCCAATAGGTGCAAAAAAATCTTCTTCTCTTACTTTTCTCCACAACTCCTGCACATTTGTTATGTGCTCAAGACCCATACAATGTTCAGTAACAAGTTTATCAATCATACTAGTATGCTCAGTATGAGCGGAATTTGAGCAATCTTTTAGTGCGCCATTTACCCAGCTTTGGGTAGACTTACTACGCTATTCTGCCCCCATCCAAAACAGACAAAATTCGTTGACAAAATCTATAACTGCATAGACATTTGTAGAAACCTAAATACAATGGAGAAATAGATGACTGTGTCACGCCTGTCCAGTATATTTGTTCTACAGTTACCTGGAATATCACTATGTCCTGGTATCCATATGATCTTAAAGATGTCCGCTATCTCAATGAGAAACTTGCTGCAACCACACACCAAAGTAAAGTGCGTTATATTAGAACCCAGTACTTTGACAGCCATTTGGCTATCAGAAAGTATGATAATATCCCTTCAAGAGATGAATAAGGATAAATCATCTTTATAGTAACTTTGCCGTTAGTTAAGAACGGATAAAATCTCAGATTTAAAAATTTTTACTTTAATGTTGTGAGACTTATTAATCTTGAATCGAGTTACAATGCGTTATTTTACCGCTGTAGTCACTAGACTAGTGTTGGCTTGTTAGAGGGGAGCTCTTGGGTCTATCCCCTGCTCAGACATCTCGTACAAAACAGAAGATTAAAAAAATATTTCTTCTGCGACTTTCTCTCAGCAGTTTTCCTCCAAGAACTTTAAGGGCCATTATTACAACTTACCGTTAAACTTGGGTTTAGTTAAAGGTATCTTTAGCTAAAGGGAACTGTAAAGTTAACTTTAACTTATTTTCGTTATTACAACTTACAGATAAAATAAAGTTAACTTTTTCAAAAATATGGCAGTACCGGAGCAATGTCGATAACACTGCTCAAATTAAACAAGTTTTATTTAAACGCAGAAGCAACGACGGGCTTCGTTTTTTGTTGTTGTATATGCTCAGTTTGTTTATATTTGAAGTTGCCATATTGAAAATAATATAATATGACAAGTTCAAACCTAATTTTAAAAGTTACCTGTAGGATGATCTTCCCTTTAGCTTAACGCTCACTTCTACCTTATCGTCCAGTTATAATAATGAAAAACAATTTATTAGTCCGTTAAAATCCTCCATTTACTTGAGTGCAAGTTGTAATAATGGCCCTCAGTGTAAATAAAATTGTAATAAGAAATTCAAATCTGTTGTTCAGGGTTGACATTAAACTGTACGTCTCGCCTCTAATGGATAAAATTTAAATCCTTACTAGATAGTTGTTGCACCGAACTGGACCTGATGTTTTTAATTCATTTTAAAAGTCACATTCTCCATTTAAGGCGTGGCGCGCCGTATTCTAGTAGGTAGTGTGTTAGCTTATTAGACGTACGGCCACCGTTCAAACCCCAGGTCAAACATCAAAACGAAATACGAAAAAAAAGTATTTCTTCGATGACATCCTCTCAGCAGACTTCTAGCAAAAAATCTAAGAGTAAATAAAATTGCCATGAAAAGTTTCTCAAAAAAACTGTGGTTCGGAGTCGACTTTAAACTGTAGGTCCCGCCACTCGTGTATAAAATTAACACGCACAACATGAGTGGTGTGAGAACAAGGCCGTAATCCTGACTGAAGGGTTGTAATGGCCAATTATGTATGTGTTATGTTATGTATGATCTTAAAATTTTTATAAATTTTAATTGTATTTGAATTACTTTAATGGCTTAGTTTTTATTAATTTTTATACGTACTTATTATGTAAATTCATAATTTTTTTGATGAGAAATGCCTTTTTAAATTGAATATCAAAGTTAATGTTTTCCATGCAAACGCAACTATACATGAAATATTCATCATTATCCCTTAATGCTGAGAAAAACAAATATATGTACACTTAATGTATGTATATCCTGCATATGAAAAAAGTTAATATGTAAAATGTGGGCATAATTTTATAAAAAATCAACAACAATTGTAGAATTGTTTGGTAGAAATCCCAGCGATTCCATTATGTTTCAAATTGAATGCTTGGGACTTTTGGACTTAAATTGTAATACAATTGATACAATCATAACTGCAAGCGGGTTAAGGTAACTTCTATACGTCCGCCCATGCCCTTCCGACTGACGCTCAGTCTTATTGCCGCATTCGCAGCCACTTGCTTCGCCAAAATATCTGTAGTATGGGAATCAATAAGGGATACTTAACAATGCCTTGAACTGTGTTTTCATAAAAAGTGTAATTGCTTCCCAAATTATAATTCCAACCGTTAGAAATACTAATTCTTCTCCATTCTTACCTCCCAGATGGCTTTGATTGAATCCTCTAAAATTCAAATTATGCCATTTTAATCCTATCAGTTAGGATTACGACCTGGGTCCTCACATTACACACGAGTGGTCCCGCCGCTTAAAGTGGGTTCCTTGTCATGGTAAATTTATTCAGTCTCAGAGTTTCTGGCAGAAATCTGCTCAGAAGCAGTCGATGAAGAAATATTTATTCACATTTCTTTTGTTCGAAATGTCTGACCTGGTATTTGAATCATGGTCCCACGTTTAATAAGCCAATGCACTACCTACTAGACTACGACGACTGATACACTACGAATACTGATTGTTAAAGCCAAATAAGGGGTTTTCACCTTATAATTAGTTTATATTAACTCAACTGCAGGGCCAGCTCAGGAGCGCTCCTTCCGTCACCATTGCTCTTGCTCCACCATGGCCATGCTTATACTACTACAAGTCATTGCGGAAAAAATGCAGCTCCCATCAAATGACTTTTGCCATTGTTGTGAGTCTGCTGAAGAGGAAAAACTGTTATGCACTGTTCTAGTTAATACCCATCTCTTGCGAGGTGCAGATTTAAGTTATTTGGCTCTCTATTCCTTGTTAGCCTAACTGAGTCTAACTGAGTTAACATATATTGGCATCAAGGATATTCTTTTATTAAACTTTCAGACTGGGTTTCAGCATAGGTTAGTCGTGCTTGTAATGTGCAGCCCTTGCGCTGACCAACTTCTTCAATGGGATTGGTGGAATTCGGTTAGTAATAAGGCTACTATTCCTGCTCAAGTGTGCTTTGGTAATCACAGCTATTACTTCAACCTAACCTAACCTAACCTAACCTAACCTAACTGACTACTTTTATTGTCCGAAACTTTAGTCAATTAGTTTACTGACTTAATGGTTTATTGGGTTATATGCTATATAATCGACAGGCTAATACAGTCAGTATATTCGTATTACAAATTTTTTTTGTCAAATTAAATTTTCAAAATTTTTTTTCATATTTTTGTTTGTTTTTGATTTCATTTTGTTTGTGGGCAATTTATCAATAACTCTACTCTTTTCGTAGGGGTATGGTATAATATTGATTGTCAAATTGTTCATTCATTCGGTCTGTGTTGTAACATTTTCATTATTTAACATTTTTGCTCAAGTTATTGTTATTTGCTGTAGTTGTTGTTATTGGTATTTAACAAACACATTTCATATTTGTTCAAAAAATTTTATCGATAAATACTTTGAAAATCGAAATAAAAACAAACGAATATCTTTACAGAAAACAAAAAAATTTGATAAACTCCAATACAACCACAATAAATGTTTATTTCATAAATACATATACATATGTACATACACAGATATAAACACTAAAACATAAAAATTGCATACCCACATATTATATTTTGAATGATGTATGTGTATTGGTGTGTGCCTGTGATGTATGTGTATGTTTCATCATCATTTTAGTATTTTCAATGAATATGACAAATTGTTAATAAAACTGACAGTAAAAATACAAATTTATGAAAAAACCCCATTCAAAAGGATATTTATTCATTATACAAGTATGAGTGTATGTACGTACGTATGCATGTAAACAAGTATACAATTTTTTTTTAAAATTTTGCATAAAATTTGTATGCGAGTACATTTTAAAAACAATTTAAAACCAAAGGATAAAATAATTGAGGAAGAAAAAAAAGAAACACAACAACTAAAAATAACAACAAAAATGTAAAAAAGTTAATGTTAACGAACATGTGTCAGACAATTAAAAATATGTTCAGAATGATAGTGAGTTTGTGCTATAAAAACTAGAAGCAATTCTATACGAGGATCATTTGTAAATTAATTAAATAATGAAATTTCAAAGGGGATATAACAATTACTGTCCGAGATCACTCGTAGCCTCTATTGCTCATTTTGATACGTACATAGAAAATTTGACCTATGTAATCCAGTTCCATACACATTTCATGTAGTCTTCTTCAAAACCAATCTGTACTTCTGACAAATCCTATCAGGTTCCACATTGAACCCGCGGTATCGTGGTAGTTCGTTCCTGCAATCTACCTTCATTAGATTCCCATGAAGTGGGAAATTCGCACACAGTGTGTTGTATGGATTCTCCTTCTCTTCTTCCAAAAATAGCTTCTACAATATAGTGGATAGCACATACGGTCAGACATATGTATATCCCATCATGAAATGTCCAGTAATTGCACCCGTAAGGAACTAATAGCCAAAAGAGCTTTAGTTTTTTCCCTCTCCAGAATAAGCCAAAGAACTTGTGTTTCACTCTCTTTTTGCGAAGAACCTGAAGCCGGGAGGTATACCAATTAAGAACACACTACGGTATCCCTAAAATAGAGTTGAGAGTGCTCTCTATACATATGCACAATTTCGTGTCAAGTGACCCATTTTTAAAATCGATGTGTTCCGATTTGGATGTAATATCCAATAGTACTAACCTTGGTGCAAATTTCATCCAAATCGAAAGACATCGATTTTAAAAATTAGGTCACTTGACACGAAATTGCCCATATGTACATCTGGCTTACAGAGATCTTTGTATACCTTCCATAGATGTGAAGCCTTGACTTCATGATTCCCTCTTTGCTTTTTTGGTTACTTTCTAGCAATTCAACTATTTCGATTCCTATTTGCCCAATTAAATTGCTTCATATATTTTCTATTCTAAGTTGCACTAATTCAGAATTCCCACATGACTGCCTAAATTTCCTGGGTTACCTGTACATAAAATAAAAGAAGCTATCGTTAGCGTTAGTATGACACTGGATAACACACTTAGCCATAAGGGCCACCGAATAAACTTGCCTGTGAACTACTAGCTATCAGCTAAGCTAATCCACACTATCGTTAGCGATGTAGATGGAGCACACTGAGTCATCCAGATTACCTGATCTACATAAATTACACAGCCCTGCATGGTTTTTGCAAATAAGATTGCTCCAGGTGTTTCCGAAGGCATTTTGTGCGCTCAACACGAATTTGGTTTCAAAAATTTTCCATCACGTCAGGTTTTCGAGAAAAAGATCTTCATTCAGATTTAAAAAATTCAAAATGGCGGCTCCAATATGGAGGTCAAGTAAATCTGATTAATTTTTATAAACCACGACCGCCATATTGGATCCGCCATTTTGAATTTTTTAAATCTGAATGAAGATCTGTAATCAGCGACCCCAAAAACCCATGAGTAACAATTTTCAAGTAAATCTGGCTAATTTTTAAAGACCTCCGTAATGTGTTTCTTTTTCTTTTGCACCCTTTGACATAAACCCACCCCCTACTTTAAGGGTGTATGCAAACAATTTGGCTTTGGGCTCATTTTAAAGAGCAAAGATCAATTGTCAATTTCTAATAATAGCGATGGTTCTAGCATGTCAGTGTTGAGCTCTACAATGTTTCAAAAATGGCCAAAAACGCCATTTTTAGGGTTTTCAACCCCCTTTTTCTCGAAAACCTGACGTGATGGAAAAATCGTGTTTAGCGCGCCAAATGCCTTCGAAAACACCTGAAGCCATCTTATTTGCACAAAAAAGTCCAAATTTGCAGGGCTGTGTTATTCATGTCTGAAGATTATATTAAACCCAGTTCGTTCTCCTAGAACTTTAGAAGTCTACTTTTAATTTTTCAGTGTATGTTTGATCGTGAAAAATATCAATGACTCTAACTATGCAGTCCAATCAAACACCTTCCTTTTAAATAACATTTTTCTGTTACCCTAATTGCAAACGTTAATGTTAGTAGACAGAAGGTATTAGAATTAGAACTGACTTCTGGTATTAATATCACCCTCAGAGGAAGATCATAGCATTAGCATCACAACCTATAGCGAGATTATAGCCTCCTGTAATTCAGTGGGGTAGACAAACGGATAAA
Source organism: Sarcophaga variegata (assembly GCA_932273835.1). NCBI lineage: Eukaryota > Metazoa > Arthropoda > Insecta > Diptera > Sarcophagidae > Sarcophaga > Sarcophaga variegata. Next base: position 87,222,543 of record OW026361.1, read on the forward strand.
ATGATTAATTCCATCTATTTTTCTAGAATAATCTAAAAAAATTCAATAAACTTTACATTTAGCTGATCAGGATTTGTAGAAGCTTGTAGTATAAAAAAAGACTTTTTACAACCTATTTTACAGAATTCAAGCAGTCCTTAGCCTAAACAAGTTTTGGGTACTTCTGTAACCTAGTAGGTATTGCGCTAGCTTGTTTGTGTGGTGGTTGTAGGTTATTTTTCTATTAGAATCTGTGGGTATTATATTATTTATAATATTTCAATTACGGCTTGTAATTGCTTTCCTATTCATAAAAAATTCGCTTTAAATTAATGTTCAATGTTCTAGAACTTTGTCGGAAATATATGTATATGTATATGTAAATAAGCCTTCACCATAAACAATCTTTTCAAAATGATGTAAATGTTAGAGTAACAAGAGTGGGGGTATGTAACATATGTATATGTATGTACATATATCTCGATGGCCAGAGTTTTAACATAATTCGACTATGTCAGGTTGCTGTTAAATTTTATTCGAAGATTTCAAACTGATGGTTTTCTGGTTGTCAATTAGAAAAACACGATCAATCATGAATGGATTTGAAAATTGTTTCGATGGCAAAATAAAAAACGAACATGGAAAACAAACAATAACAAAAAGAAAAAATGATGAAAGTACGAGGTAAATGATAAACTAAATTCAAATTACAATTGCAAAAATATTAGAGAGATTAAGAGACGTCGAAAGAATAACAATAACAAATCAGCATTGAGTTTTTATAAGTTGGCAGACCGAAAATATTTGAAGTATAAATAGAGTGAAATGTAATGTTATCAGTGAGTATATATGCATTGTTATGCACTATTGAGGTCGATGTAGTCTAGAAGGTAGTGTGTTGTCTTATTTGATGTGAGGTCAAGGTTCATACCTTAGGCCAGACATCTCCAACAAAATGAAATATTAAAAAATATTGCTACGTAGACTTTCTTTCAGCAGATTTCTGGCAAAAACTCTAAGAGTAAATAAAATTGCAATGAAAAGTTTCTCAACAAAATCCATCGTAGTTCCCGCCACTCATGTATAAAAATTAGCACACACAATATAAGTTATGTGAGAAGCTAGGTTGTAATCCTTGCTGAAGGGTTTTAATGACCTATTATGTAGGTATCTATTGTGCGAATCATTTTAACACCATAACTAAACGAATCTATGTAAGGTTAGGTTAGGTTTAAAGACGTGTACTTGTCATTGGGATATTTGAAGTCGCCGTAGTCTAATAGGTAGTGTGTTGGCTTATTAGACGTAAAGCCAAAAAGTATTTCTCCGGCAACTTCCTCTCAACAGATTTCTGGCAAAAAATCATGGAGTAAATAAAGTTGCCATGAAAAGATTATCAAAAATCTGTCGTTCGGAGTCGACTTTAAACTGTGTGGCCCACCACTCATGTATAAAATTAACACACTCAACATAAATGGTGTGAGGAACTAGGTCGTAATCCTGACTGAAAGGTTGTAATCACCAATTGTGTATGTATACATGTATGCGTTAATTTTATACATGAGTGGCAGGACCTACAATTTAAAATCGACTCCGAACGGCCGATTTTTTTCGATAATTTTTCTGGCAATTTTATTTATTCTCAGAGGTTTGCCAGAAATCTGATGGAAGGAAGAGGCCGAAGGAATGTTTTTTCAATTTTTCTGGGGTTTGAACAGTGGCCTCACGGCTAATATGTCAACCTATACCTAATAGACTAAGGCGATTGCTATATTGTATATGTATGTATTGTATATATCCATTTTATAAATATAAAATTTCTTATATTACTTAAGTGAATTTAAAATTTTTGTAAACATTTAAACATTTTTCAAACATTTTTACTGTTTGTTGTTTCTAGAATATTAAATTTTTTATGATCTGAACCTTCTGTTTAGCAATTTAAGTTTTTCGTTTTGTTCATAAACTGATAAACAAAAAAAAAAAAGAAAATTAAAAACTAAGGGCCTCAGAATGGTTTCAAACAACTGTAGGACATCCAGGACATTACCTCCCAGGCGTGATAGCAAAGAAAAAAAATGCAACAGAACAGACCAAAATGAAAAAAAAATGAATTAATATGTTGCCTGGTTTAGTTTGTGGCCAGGTTGTTGTCTGGTTGACAACAATTGTATTGTGGTTTTTGGCGAGGTTTTTATCCGGTTTTCCCTCTTCTTTTTTCTTTGTACTTGGGCTCTCTATTATTTTCTATTTTTCATTTCTGCTATATTTTCCACTCATTATCATCATTATCATCATCATCAGCTACGATATAATTATTATTGTGGTCTACTGTCAACATCATTATCATCATCATCATGTGCTACATGAGTATCATTACTGTTATGATGACGATGATAGTCAGTTGTTGTTGGTCTTCTTATAATTTATTTTATTTAGTTTAAAGCATGTTTTTGCTTTATTGCCGGTCATTGTTAGACATTTTTCTTTAAAAAAAAAATACAAGAAGATGATGAGAAAACATATAAAATTACTTTGTCTTACCCTAAAAGCATGGCAACATTTTGCTCTCCCTTTTGCCATACCGTATGGCATTAAACTTAATGTTAAAACCCCGCGTTTCTTTTAGACAAACGTATTGGAGTGGTTGTTAATACCAGTTGTAAAGGCCTGCACATTTACCATGTCTTTATGTATGTGCATATGTACTCGTATATGAAATAGGGTGGCGTGTCATAGTCTTCTTGTAATATCATATGCAACATAATATTTGTAGACATTTTTAGTTTATGTTTGTTTGTTTTCTTTCTATTCTATTTCGTTTATATTATTTGTTTACTTTTCACCCATGAAATTCTTATTAATATATTCAGTTTATTACACCTTTTGTAACGTGTGTTAGGAAATAATAGTTGCAAGTATATTGCAAAGATGAATACATACAGTGGACAGCAAAAGCCTTATTACGGCAATATATTTTAGCAATTTCATGAATTTTAGCCAAAAGTTTGTATAAAAATTTATTGATTATTTATTTATCTCTGTTTTATTATAAAACAAATAATTTTTTAATGTTTCTTGAAAAATAAGGAAAAGTTTTATATGACTCCATAGGTACCCCCAAGGAGAACCCTGAGTAAATTTAAAATTCAAAGGCCAAATACATGAAAATGTTATCCCTTGTCTTTAGTAGAATATAACTTAAGGTCAAGTACTCCATTTAACCCATTTCTAATTGAATATACAAGTTTTGTTTAGTGTTTTGTGGTGGCGTAATGAGCAACTTTTTCGGCTGACTTTTGTTGAAGGTTTAGCGATTACGTAACCATTCTTTAAAATGATCTCCTAAATAATTTCTTGAAGTCATATCGAGACTTTGTGCAAGAATATTAAGCCTGTGGGGACTTTTTGTATCAAAACATATTGCTGTTCTAAGACTTTTGCTGTCCACTGTACATATGATGGGTATATGTTACTATAGTTGGTTAAAAAAGTGTCCTTTATAGCGTAAATATTTCTTTGTTAATCAAATTTATTAGGAGATCATATTGCCAACTTTTGTTTGTCTACGGCTACAATTGTCTTTTCAAATGACCCTTTGAAATGCTTTACATAAGCAAAAAAGTTTCTCCTTTATGCCCTACGGTATTAAATGGAAATTTTTTAGAAAATTGTTTACATGCCATTCATTTCCGTATTGTAGACAAATAGTGTTTTTTTGTTGTATTGGACTTTTAGTGTAAAACGCCTTTATAATCCGAGATTGCTTAGGTTATAGAGGCTAACTTGAGGCTACTACAGCAATTATTATTACGCTTGATCACCCACAGAAGCTGATCACGATTGTTTCACGAAAAAATTTTTTTGCACCAAAAACTAACTAAGTTTTCGTATTAATTATATCACAGGTCAGACATCAAAGTGAAAATATATTTCGGCGACTCTCAGCAGCCTCTCAGCAGATTTCTGGCAAAATTCCTGAGAGTAAATAAAATTGCCATGAAGAGTTTCTCAAAAATCTGTCGTTCGGAGTCGACTTTAAACTGTAGATCCCGCCACTCATGTATAAAATTAAAGCATTCAACATAAGTTGTGTGAGAAGCTAGGTCGTAATCCTGACTGAAGGGTTGTAATGACGAATTATGTATGTATGTGTTTGAATATATTTGTAAGCGTAAATATTTTTACTTATGTTGATATAAGTGCTTCTGGTAACGTTTGTCTCACGAAAAGATTCAAAGTAAAAGAAATTAAATTATTTTTAAGCTTTAGACTACTTTGTTAACGTAGGTTAGATCATAACTGATTTGCAAACGGATAATTCACTTAGGTAGTGATTGGCTTATGAGACGAGTGCTTGTGGCTTAACACCTGGGTTAGACATATTGAAAGTAGCGAAATATGAAAAAAAGTCCTTCTTGCCATAGTCTTCAGGAAAAATCTCTGAGAGTTAATAAATTTGTCATGAAAAGTTTTTCGAAAATCTGCCGTTCGTAGTCGACTTTAACTGTAGGTTCCGTCACATATGAATAAAATTAACCCACACAATATTGGTGGTGTGAGAAGCTAGGTCGTAAACCAGACCAAAGAGTTATTAGGGCCGATTAAGTAAGTAAGTAAGTTATATTCGCTTTGTTGATATCCTCTACTACCATACAACAATATTTGTTTGCTATTTGTCACCACTGACATGAATAAATTTGGATACGATATTTGATACTAGATTTTTACACAAAGTGAAGCTAAATCGCATTTAAAATTAAGCGAAAAAGTTCTGAAAAATAAATTTTTATGCTTTAAATTGGATGATAAAGTTTTTATTTTCGTTTGAATAGCATTTTTTGAAATAAGCCGTACTACGATTTGTGGAATTCTTTAATTATAAAATATATTGTTTTAATAAAAAATGTGGTATGGGAGCCCTAATAGCCTAAAGGGTAGTATGCTAGACTATTCGCGTGAAGGTCGTCAGATCGATATCCACCAGAGACACTAGTATAATACGCTACACAGACCAAATGGTCTATGTTAGTCAGCTCAGTTATAATTAAATATTATTTTTTATTGTATTATAATAAATAAATAAATAAGTAAAATAAAAAAGAGAGTATTTTAAATATAGGGTTATCCATTTAGTATTCTCGCAAGGGTGTCCGCTGTTAAATATCTTTCATCTGCGGTGTCATTTATTTAGCGAAAGTTTTGCAAATTATTAATATGGTCGTTTGACAACCGAATGCCCCCTAAAGATAGTTCATGCTGGTCAGTCCTGTGGACCATCGCAATAAATTTTGTATCTTTTATATCATTTCTTGTTAGTAAAAGTGTGAAGAATAAACAAAATTTGTCGAATTCATGGTATTTCCTGTAATTGATTATATACCGAATAGGGAATCAACAATTCGCATTCAAATTTATACCCCATCTATATAGAGCCCAATTGACGAAATAATTAAAGTCTACTAATCATTCTTAACGCTGTATATATGCTGATTGGGTGCTAGAACAACTTTAGTGATGAAGTTGTTTTTTTTTAGCAGGAAATAACGCCAACAATATTGATGCTTAGAGAGCTCAGAAGTGATTGTGGAGAAACCATTGTATTCGGAATAAGTGACTGAATTCTTTAGTACTTTTTTTTATCAATCAGAGGAAGGAAGTATGCCAAGTCTCGTATATGTCAAACAATTTAGAGCTTTCTTTTTTACAATTTCTATTTACAGATGAGAGTTATAATATCTTTAAACTGTTGATTTTGAAAGGTGAAGAAGATGCTGCGTGTTTTCCCAAATGAATAATGACAGTATGTGTATTTAATTCGATTGCATAACATACATACATAATTGATTATTACAACCCTTCAGTCAGAATTACGGCCTAACTTCTCACATCACTTATTTTGCGTATGTTTATGTTATACATGAATGACGAGGCCTACAGTTTAAAGTCGACTCCGAACGACAGATTTTTGAGAAACTTTTCATAGCAGTTTTATTTACACTCAGAGTTTTTGTCAGAAATCTGCTGAGGAAGACATTGAAGAAATAATTTTTCATACTTCGTTTAGTTGGAGATGTCGGTCTTGGGGTTTGAACCGAGGCCTCTCGTGCAATAAGCCAACACACTTCTTACTAGGCTACGGCTTAAGGCTAATTAATTATCTCTAATTACTCGAATCGACATAATAATTTTTTCGAATTTAAAAGTGATACAGTAATCAGAAAGTAGCAGTAGGATAGGGTATTATAATGTCACATTATATTTGACTAACTGTAGCCTCAGTTACTATTTGTAACTCGAGGTTTCTCGTTTTTTTCTACCATTCTTCTAAACAAATAAAAGATTACACACACACAATTGTATTTTTTGTCTGTGTGTAGTAGTTTATTTCTACATTTCTTTCTTTCTTTACTCTCTTTGACATTCTCTACTGTTTTCCGCATTTCATTGTGTTTCATATGTTTTTTTACAGTGTCTCTTAATAAAATAACCATTAAAGGGTTAAAGTTTAACAAAAAAAAGGGTTTTTAATTATTTTTTTTCTTTTCGCTCCTGCTGAAGACTTCCAATGTTTGTGAAAAGTTTTAAAATGAGATTCTGTTCTTTATTAAATTAGTTGAAGTAGAATAAAGAGAATATTAACAAATTGAATTTATTTTTTTTTTGTTCAGATTTTATTCTGAATTCTTTTCAAAGCATGTAGTAAGGCAATAAGGAGTCAAGAATAATCATGTGATGCTCTACGCCGTAATGAAGTTTTATAGTTTCTTCTTTTAGTTTATCGGATTTTGTGTTCCTATAGATACAGAAACAGTCCCTACAGATATTTGATCTTGAAATCAAGCCACTAATCTTATTTACTTAATTAGCTTTACTAACCTGTTTTTTAGTTTTCGGGCTGAATTAAGCTTTTAAGTAATTTGGTCATATTAGTCGCTGACTTTCTCAACTTGATTCTTCTAATTCCGCCTTCTTCATACCAGAGATCAGCAATGAGTATTCAAAAAGATGAGTAGATTCGAATCATACTCATAATTTCTAACACTTATACGCATTCACACTTATTTTAATACCATACTCATATTACTCATTTCAAAGTTTGAAGTACTCATCGTACTCATACTTAACAATACGCATGATGTTGTTGATTTCGACTCTCCTTTACTCAACATTTACAAGAATCACAAAATAAGTATGATTCGCGTACGAACACTACAATACTCACTAAAAGGTTGTGTGTTTGCTTTGCTTGTTGTCTTTGTCTTTTTCTTTCTTCTTTTTTGTAAATGCAACAACAACTAAGAATCACTCGAATCATTTATGAGCATTATAAGTATTTTTCTAAACTTATAAATCTGAATGAGTAGACGTATGAATCAAACATATTTCGAATGTTATGAGTTTGATGTCAACGTTGTACTCATAGTCATTGCAACCTGTACTTATAAATCAATGTTGTAGTGAGTACGAATGAATCAGAGTAGTTGAATTTCTATACTGTTGACTCACTCATACTCAAAATTTCATGAGTGATTACGAGTAGAGTAAAAATGATTCATTGCTGATCTCTGCTTCATACAGACATAATTGGTCATCAACCCTTCAGTCAGGATTACGACCTAACTTCTCACACCACTCATGTTGTGTCTTGTAATTTTATACGTGAGCGGCAGGACCTAAAGTCGACTCAGAACGGCAGATTTGTGAGAAACTGTTCATGGCAAACTTATTTACTCTTAGAGTTTTTGCCAAAAATCCGTAGAGAGGAAGTCGATGAAGAAATAATTTTTCATATTTTGTTTTGTTGGAGGTTTGATGTTTGAACCAAGGCCTGATGTCTAATAAGCTAACACACTACCTACTAAACTACGGCGACGAAAACCCATCCTGCCAAAACATCTTCTTTTAATATAAACGATCTGTCCGCAGTAGCCGAATGTTAAGACACTGAACAACGTCGGTAGTGTAGGGGAGATGATATCGCTTTATTGTCGCTTCGAATACTGAAATGATTGGCAATTGGTACTCTCAACTATTCTTCTGAATACTTTCAAAACAGTTACAATGGTGATTAAAAACACTGATTCAGGATATATAACTCGTAGAACATTAATTCCATTGCACTAGAGAGGTCTCTGCTACTATCTGGTCTATTGAGACCATAATTACGCTCATTCGAATGATCTTCACGCTGACATAAACTTTGTTGGTAAAGGCGAAGCCAAGGTAAATACATTCCTCGCTATAGTTGTCAACCATAATCTGAGATCCAATATGTCTAATGTGCCCAGTTTGTGATATTTTTGTTTCGTTTTTCCATCGCTTGTTATACCACTGAAGATAGCGGTGCTATCTCTTTCAGGACGCTCAATGATGCTGAAGTCGTCGATGTGTGCAAACAACTCGTTATTTCTGTAAAAATAGTACCATTGCGATGTATATTTACCTTCCGCATAATAAACTTATAAAGAAGTCGTGTGTTAAGCGGTGGCCTTGTCTGAAACCTTGCACGGTGTCAATAGAGTTGGAGATCTCGTTTCGTATGTTAAAACAGCTGAAAGCACTGTTCAACGTCATATTGTACAGCATTGTCAGCTTCCCAGTCATACCGATCTTAGATAAGGAGACATAAATGTAATCCTCTATTGGGTGGGTAGTACTCGTAGTCTAGTAGGTAGTATGTTGACTTTTTAGACGTTGGGCCATGGCCCAAACCCTAGGTCAGATATCTCCAACAAAACGAAGTATGATAAAATATTTCTACGGCGACTTTCTCTTTCTTGCCGTGTAAGTGGTGTGAGAAGCTACATAGGTCGTAATCCTGATTGAAGGGTTGTAATGACAAATTATGCATGTATGTATTGGGTGCCCTATAGTCGACCAACTATATGATGCCGACTTGGTTCTTGTGGAATTTCTACATAATGTGGCATAGTGGGAATATTTTGGTGTTGGATGTACATACTGGGTCTGATGCCTATGATTGGCTAATACGTGGCTTCTATGTTTTCAGCGCAGGATAAAGAATACTGAGGAAAAATCGTGGGGTCTTTATCATGATAGGACAGAGATTACATTCGCTGGGCTTTGTTTCTAATCATTCTGATTTCAATTTTCTAGAATTATGGGCGCAATTTAGCTATGCTTTTACACAAAGTTTTACCAAGAACACGGATATTATCGGTTAATTATTGTTAAGCAACATAAAGTGTGGACCTTTTAACGCTCCCTAATGGAGGTTTACGAAAAATTATTATTATTTATTTATTATTTCTTTCGTATTTTAAACAGTATACAGCTCAGACATCCCCACAAAACGAAATATGATAAAATATTTCTTGGGCGACTTCCTCTCAGCAGATTTCTGGCGAAAACTCTGCAAGTAAATTAAAATTGCCACGAAAAGTTTCTCAAAAATCAATTTTTTGGAGTCCACTTTAAGCACGCCACTTGCGTATAAAATTAACACACACAACCTAAGTATGCAACAAGCTAGGTCGTAATCCGATTGAGGAGCTGTAATGATCAATTATGTTCATATGTACATGTAGTACGCAGTTATATACAGTATCGATTGTCATGTTTTCGGTCTTTTGTTGTTCTTGCTTAGTTATACAACGCAAGTATTATTAATTATCTTCAAAAAACTTGTGCAACTATTTTCTAATATCCTGCGTATCTCTCTGTATCATTGCGGTCATTAGAGGAACATTTAAAATAAAATTTTGTTTTCAATGACAATTGTTTGCCTATTCATGTACAATTTTATGTAACAATTGACACCTATTTATACTACATTCTATACACTGTTCATATGTAAGTAGTTTTAGTAATTGTTGTTGTTGTAATTGATAATAACAGATACATTTCAGCACATATTCAACTCAACAAATTACGCACAAAATAGCCGTATTATCTGTCATTGTTTTTCTGTCTTTGCTTAGTTATTTTAAAATCATATTAAATTACATGTTGTTGTTGTTTTTACATCCTGTGGCTATTTTTGTATAGAATATAGCAATTTGCAACTGTCTTTCGTATTTTATAATACAAATAATGACAGGCATCGTTTGAGTTGAATTACATTTCGGAAAAAAAATTAATTTTGAGGCCTGAAACAGAATAAAGCAGTTGCAGGGGAAGCTGAAGCTAACGACGTGATATGTGACCTAGCAAGAAAAATGTGAACAGAATGGCCAAGCTCTCCTATAATGTTCCCAGACAACCTTTTCAAAAACTTATAGGATAAAGCAAGAATATTAAGAGAATTTTTTCACAAAATAGGTCCCAAATTGTATAATAAATGCATATCCTGGTATTATTTTCCTCCAGGAGCATTAAATTTTATGTTTCACGTATTTTATGTTGAATATATTGAAAAGCATGGCAACCCTCTCTAAATTTATATTTGTCACGAGGTACATTTCAAAAATTCAAAATTTGCGCTTCAGCTTCTGAAACAGTGATTACTGCAACTACGTATTGTGTTGATACCAATTTGAATAGCTGCAGCTTGCAGCGCTACTCGTTACATTATTACAACCGCGACTATTATGTTCCCCACTTTATTGTTATGTTGTACATATCTTTTGACACTGTTGATAGGTAAAAAGTGAATAATTCGTTAAAACGGATTAAATTTGATTTCACTATTAAACCAATTGATCTGTAAGAACATTTTTCGTGTAACCTTTTGTAAATTTTTTCTATTTAAACCTGGTATTAGAGAATAGAATGACATAAGTAAGTAAGTATGTAAGACATAAGTATTGCCAGATTCGAAATAACCGATGGTTCAAATTTAAACCGATAGATGGCCCACCCAATATAAAGTCATCAAAATAACAAAATCCATTACAAAAAAGAAAAAAATATTGCAAATGCCAGTTCATTTGCAAGTACATACATATTGTGTATCAATAGTGTCATGTCGAAACAATTTACCACCTGCAATTCTTTTGTAAATAATTGGTTAAATAGAATAAAAAAAATTGTCTCAAATATCCACAGGTTGTGTTAAAAAATATTTAATTTAATGGATTCATTTAATTGGCAGGTGTCGAAGTCACAATATAAAAAATGTATTTAAAGTGGAATAGTTTTGGATATTTAACCACTAATTGTAATAGATTTCATGAATTGTATTTTAACGCTTTCATAATTGCTTAATAATAAGATTTTACTGAACTTTTAAAATATTTTGTTTAAAATGAAATGTTTTTCATCAATTAATTTTTCATAAATTTCAAATATAATCACGTCATAAAATGCTTACACTGAAATGTATAAATACTCTGTAATCGCTATAATGGAAAATTCCATGAAGCCATGGGAATATTAAATCATCTAATGATTTACAAATTTTATGACATATTTATTGTTTTTTTTTTTTTATTTATTTATGTATGAATTTTAATTCCTTGTACAATTTGGAACATAACTATAAAACAAAATAATTAAAATTAAATAAATAAAATTATTATGTGCCAATTGATTTCAAACATATTTTTATTTCATTGTTTAATTACATTGTTTAAAAAATCTCTGATTAAGTAAAATTTGATGGCATATACAGTGGCCAGCAAAAGTCTAGGCACCCCAATATATTTTATTTATATATTTATTTATTCATTAATTACAATGCAATTACAAATTATATTCTAATTATATACGAGCGGAGTAACTTGACCATATGCTCGGTGTAGTGTAACAGACCAGAGTATCTGGTGGGAGTCCAAACCACGACCCTCACACTAATAGTCTAGCACAGTACCAACTAGACTACCAGGGCACCCTATTTTATTTTATTTAAACATTCTAAAGAACTAAAGCCTAGAAGAACTAAGAGTTCGTAATTGATATTACTACCAACAAGTTAATGAACCCAATCATAGGCTGACTTGCAAAATGTTGGTTGCTTTGTGTTTGAACAAAGTATAGTGTTTCATAAAGCCGCTGTACAAAATGTTTACGATGTATACTATTTCAAAACGTCATCAATGTGTATTTTTAACGCAGTCCAAAAGCAATCAGGCATTGGATTTATAGTTGATGCATTGTTTGGTTTCTTTGCATATCTACATATATAGTTTATATACAGTAGTAGAACAGCATACAAACTTTATATTGATACATTTTGAAAGTCAGCCATACTGTTGTTAAAGTGAAGATGGGATTTGCTTACTAAAGTCCACACAGATTTATTACTCTTACACAAAGTTGCGATATGACTCCAAGAGAGAATTTAGGAGATCATTTGGAAGAACGGTTACATAGTCGGTAAGCTTCTAACAAAAGTGAACCGAAAAATTTGCTCACGATTGAATGGCAGCAAATATAAACACAGACAACCCTAAACAAATCATTTACATTCAATGACAAATTGGTTAAATAGAGTGCTTTTCTTTAAGGGATGTCCTACTGAATATTAAGAACAACATTTTAAATTGAGCCATTGAGCATTTGAATTTTAAATTTACTCTGAGTCCTTGTAGAACTGCAGAACCCCACTCTTTTGCGGCGCAAATTATTACCATTCTGTCCACATTATTACCATTCTTTTTGAAGTCTCGTTATAGTTTATTCATAGAACCTATTGTTTAGAAAGTCAGAATTGTGCAAGTGAAGGGACTTAAGTTTAAATATAACGGTATTATTTAATGACGAAACCAAAGTAAAGCTTTTCGGAAATGATAGCAGAGCAAAAATATGGGAAATGAAAAATACCGGGTATATTCGATGTCAATAATATGTTTACAATAGAGAAGGTTTGTGAAGGATATAGGGGCAATGGAATTAGTATATATAGACAATTTGGCAATTTGGAGGACTTTGTACATGTTTTGTACTGTACTGAATCCCATTAAGTACAGTAAGCAAATTGTAAGAGGTAGTATCAGTGCAAAGAATACTTTTTTTTGAACTTAAAATTGTTTTCAAGAATACATGGTATGAGATAACACATAGCATCATTGGTCATTACAAACCTTTAAACAGGATTACGACCTCATTTCTCACACCACTTAGGTTGTGTGTGTTAATTTTATACATGAGTAGTGTGACCTACAGTTTAAAGTCAACTTTAAAAGCAAGATTTTTTTAAAAAACTTTTCATGGCCAATTTACTTACTCTCAGAGTTTTTGTTAGAAATCTGCTGAGAGGAAGTTGCCGACGAAATATTTTTTATTTGAGATCTCTGACCTGGGGTTTCTACCGAGCCGCATCTCAAATAAGCCAACATATTACCTACTTTACTGTACAATTGCGGGAATAGAAACAAAACAAAGAAAGGAAATAAAAACAACAATTCCATACAAGGTGAAGTTGCCAGACAGAAAATAAGGTAACATAAATAGAGCGAAGCACTATGCTGCCAATCAAGCATTTAGTCAGTGATGGGAAGTAAGTATGTGATTTAATAATGAGAGTTGTATTAAAAAGTGAACATTAAGCAGTGAACATTGAATTTTTAATATTTGTTAATAAGGATAGTGAAGTCGCCGTAGTCTAGTAGATAGTGTGTTGGCTTATTAGACGTAATCCCTCGGTTCAAACCCCAGTTCAGACATCAAAACGAAATATGAAAAAATATTTCATTGGCGACTTCCTCTCAGCAGATTTCTGACAAAAACTCTGAGAGTAAATAAACCTGCCATGAAAAAGTTTCTCAAAAATCTGTCGTTCGGAGTCGACGTTAAACTGTAGGTCCTGCCACTCACGTCTAAAATTAACGCACACAACATGAGTGGTGTGAGAAGCTAGGCCGTAATCCTGACTGAAGGGTTGTAATGATCAATTATGTTACTGCGGCCGAAAGGATTCCTTCCGACTTCCTCTCAGCAGATTTCTGGCAAAAACTCTGAGAGTAAAAATAAAATCGCCATGAAAAAGTTTCTCAAAAATCTGTGGTTCGGAGTTGACTTCAAACTGTAGGTCCCGCCACTCGTGCATAAAATTAATGCACACAACATAAGCGGTGTGAGAAGCTAGGTCGTAATCCTGACTGAAGGCTTGTAATGTCCAATTATGTATGTAATAAGGGTCGTGAATAAATAGCACAGTGTTATCAGTAGAAGCGTGTTGTTATTTAATTAAATAAAAATTTTTTTTGTTTTATTTACAAATAACAATTTGAGATAAATAGTTTTTTTATTTTAATTGCAATCATAGAATCAATGATAAATCAGAATTTTGTAAAATTTAAAAACCTAAGGTTTCTTTTTTAAGAATTTTTATAATGCAACCACGCTACCATTTGGTGTCATTTAAAGATTGGCTTTTAAAAGTCCTCCCATTCAATGAATTGAACAATAATATATAATTAAATGCTTTGTTACTATGAAATATCACCTGATGGTATTATCATTAATGACAATTAAAAATCATAATAAAATATCTGTCATACGACATGAGGTTACATGGGTATGTACGTGTTCATTTAAACGATACAAATAACATGGACAGTTTGTATAAAAAATTAAATTTTATTATTGACATGCTTCCCGTAAATAAAGGCTTATGTTGTAATTGGCAAAAAAAAAAATAAAAATTAAAATCGTAATTTTAACAGACTTTTCGGAAAAGGACAAATTAAAGTCAAATATTTAAAAATAAGGCAATAAATTTGGGTTGAAATGTCACTAAAAGGGTTTTATAAGCTGATTAAAATTTTTTTGTTTTGTTTTGGAGAATGTCTACTTATATGTTCAGCATGTAGGTGAAGGTGAATGTTATTATTTTTAATAAGCGTGGAGGATTAAATTTTTATAACGAATGATGTTTTCGTTTAACGTAATTTTTTATTTTTTTTAGTAAAAAGACTGTACAAATAAAGGTGATCATAGAGAAAGAAAAAAGTATTAAACTTTATTTAAGATCGTCTTTTTTAAATTAAATTTATTTCAGTTTTTTTAAGGGGCCCAAATTATCATTGATGACACCAACGTAAGACGCAAACAAAATCTTTTGAAGAACAATTTCAAAGAGCTCGGCAAAAAATCGACCATTGCGAGTGATTGTCAAACATTTGTGAAAAGCGGTGGAATCTCAATGAAGATAACTCTATGCCTAGTGAATGATAAGTTTTCAATTGTTTCCTTCTGAAATGGGTAAGAGACGCATGAGGTCCAACTGCGTTTGTCTGGTGGTTCTTTCTCTTTATCTTAGAAATTACATGCAAAGCTTTAAGATAATTCAGAAGGCCGGTCTCTACAATGCCAAACCCCAAATTCTTAACGCTATAATTGTCTACAAAAAGTTTAGGTTTGAAAGATCATCATCTATACCTATCATTCCTTTCATAAAGTCCTCCTTCCCAGACTTCTCTTTACATTCTAATGAAATGTTCTGTTTCCATTAGTGGAGTAGAAGCTTTCCTCTTGGGAAAGTTGTAAGAATGCTTGTTTATTTCCCTGAATTTCCACATGATTTGGAAACAGAATTGCCAAAACGCATTTTATGTGAAAGCTTTTAAGGACAGACGTCTTCGGTTTTTTTGGTCAGAGAACGTTTAAAGGTCTGTACATGGTGGCGAACGTGCCACTAAGGGAACTGTCCGGTTTAATCCAGATCTCGTGGTGGTTCAAACCCACCGCTGGCAGAACATGACAATGTGGCGTACCTCACACTGTGAACGGCAGGATAACCCGCTAACCCGAGATACACGAAATGGTGTCATTATTTTTCCTAACATGGTGATTCAATTCCCAGTAACTGAAGTAACTGTTTAGTGCTTGGATTACGACTAGACTATGATCCATCCTATGTACCTTCCATCCAAGTTAAGTATGCGATTTAGAATATGACATTCAGTATGAGAATATCCTTCCACTTGGACACACGTCTTTATATCACAGAATAAGCCCTCTCTTAAGGTGATAAATATACACACATACATACATAATTCGTCATTAAAATACTTTAGTAAGAATTGCGATCTATCTTCTCTTCAAATATGTTGCGGGCGTTAATTTTATCCATAAGTGACGGGACCTACAGTTTAAAGTCGATTCCGAACGACAGATTCATGAGAGACTTTTCATGGCAAATTTTATTTACTCTCAGAGAAATCTGCTGAGAGTAAGTCGACGAAGAAATATTTTTCAAATTTCGTTCTGTTGGAGATGTCTGATCTGGGGTTTGAACCGTGGCTTCATATGCCTAATAAGCCAACGCTCTACCTACTAGACTACAGCGACTTGATAAATATATTTCTTGCAAAGTTAGTCCCGAAGTTTTACTTCAAGCCGTAAATTTCAAAAATTATTTTGCGAAGTCGCCGTAGTCTAGTAGGTAGTGTGTTGGCTTATTAGACGTAAGGCCACAGTTCAAACCCCGAAAAAAATATGAAAAAATATTTCTTCGACGACCTCCTCTCTCAGCAGATTTCTGGCAAAAACTCTGAGAATAAATAAAATTACCATGAAAAGTTTCTCGAAAATCTGTCGTTCGAAGACGACTTTAAACTCAAGGTCCTACCACTCATGTATAAAATTAACACACACAAATTGGGTGGTGTGAGAAGCTAGGCCGTAATCCTGACTGAGGGGTTGTAATGGCCAATTATGTATGTATGTATGTATTGTGCGAAACACCAAACTGCAACAAAATTGCAGAGAGTGAAGAAAATAAGGCTGGTTCGGCCACATTTTGGGGAGACCTCAGGAAGATGTAATCAGAATGGTAATGAATTCCCTATTTTTCACTTAAAATAGCCTTAATAGTTGTAATGCAGTCGCCGTAGTCTAATAGGTGGAGTGTAATCTTACTAGACGTGAGGCCCCAAGTCAGACATCTCCAACAAAACAAATTATTCCTCTCAGCAGATTTCTGACAAAAATTCTGAGTGTAAATAAAATTACAATGAAAAATATCTCAAAAATTTGCCGTTCGGAATCGATTTTAAACTGTAGGTCTCCCCACTCATGTATAAAATTAACACACACATCAGTGTTGTGAGAAGCTAACCTTTAATGATGCCATCATGCATTTCATGAATTAAAATTATATTCTTTGGTGATACTTGTTGGTATACATTGTAATCGATTTAAAATTGAACATTAAATTCGATTAAAATAAGTAGTTTTAAAACCCTCAGTTTTACTACAAACTATCCATTATTTCTTTACTATGAATGTTTTTGTTTTTTTTATAAACATTTAAACATATTTTTAATGTGAATGTCAATTTGTAATAAAAAATGTATCGGTCTCTAAAATTTATGACTTTTAAATTCGACACATAAATTTTACACTCAATTATTATGAAATAATTTATGAAATTTATTATTCTCTGTATTTGTCAGACATTTATCATTGCGATTGTCATAAATATTTATGCATTAATGACATGTCAATGTTTTATTACAATAAATATTCCTTAACTTCATCCATCCCCTCCGTCCTATTTATGTACATACATTGCTACAAGTGTATGCAATTGAAACAGTGAAGAAGAGTTAAATTTCTATCGAAAATATAAAGCTTGCCTGGAAAAATGATTCAGATTTCATATTTGACTGACATAAAGCAGCAGTTAGTTGTCAAATAATACTGCATGAATATTAAGAATTTTATCAAAAGCAGACGGTATAAGATCTCTTGAATTTATTGCAATTTAATTTTGTTTAGATTTATAATAAAGTGCATGGAAACATATAGTAATGTAAACTACATATTATATCGTATCGATTTAATTCATAATAATATTCTTAAGCATTTAACGAATGTATTAAAATATTTATTCAATATCAGAAATTTATTTAATTTATTCTAAATAATTGCAATTAAACAATAAAATACGGTAAGCACGACTATATGATACCCTACCTTACTCAAATAAAATTTTGAGTTTTACTCGGAATTTGACAAAACAAAAAATGAAGGATGGTTAAGAGATTTTAGTGTGTACCCTTCTAACTCTATACAGTAGAGGTCTATGATTTTTACCCTATTAGCCAGTATAATGTCCTCCATCTCTTTGATATTTACCTTCTCTTCAAAGTGTAGTATTTGTCAAGCTTTAAAAATATCTAACTTGGCTCAACTGCAAAGCCAAGTGAGGAAAGTAATCTTTTATTGTTAACTTCAAATCTTGTCTATCTTACCAAGTGAAAAAAGTAGATCTATTGTTGTTAACATCAAATCTTGTCTACTCTTATGATGCACATGACTGCAATATTTCTCAGTCAAGTTCTATCATGATTATAAAAATTCAAATGAAGTGCTCCTGATCAACGCCCTAACCTACATCCTGACCCATAAATAAAGTTGATTTTAACAACAGCAAAACCTAATATGGCCTACAGACTCACAAAAATTCTTGTCATACCTACTTCTCACACAAATAGATCCTACATTCAAAAGGCTAAGGTTAAGCGTATTGTAAAAATATGTATGACTTTTACAAAGACTTCTAAAAAATTTAGAAAAAATCAATGATAAACCAAGATCTGAATAACATATGTACATACATAATTAGTCAATACAATCCTTCAGTTAGGATTACGGCATAGCTTCTCACACCACTTATGTTGTGTGTCTTAATTTTTATACATGAGTGGCGGGACCGACAGTGTTAAAGTCGACTTCGACTGACGGATTTTTTTTTTAAATATTTCATAGTGGCCTCACGTCTAATACGCAAACACACTATCTAATACACTACGGCGACTTCGGTCTGAATACTCCAGCTTATTAACGATTGATGTAAACTAGTCGCCGTAATCTAGTAGTTATTGTGTTGGCTTATTAGACGGAAGGCCACAGTTCAAACACCAAGTCAGACATGAAAACGAAATGTGAAAAAATATTTCTTTGGCGACTTCCTCTCAGCAGATTTCTGGCAAAAACTCTAGGAGTAAATAAAATTGCAATGAAAAGTTTCTCAAAAATCTGTTGTTCGGAGACGACTTTGAACTGTAGGTCCCTTCACTCATGTATAAAAGCTAATGGAGACAAAATAAGTGGTGTCAGAAACTAGGCCGTAATCCTGACTAAAGGGTTGTAATGATCAATTATGAATGTACATATGTGTGCATATAATACTTTGAGTCAGCTGCCATTTTTATTATTTTTAGCACCAATATTAGACTGAACACTTTTTTATTGTAGTCTTGTTTAGGTTTCCAATGTTAGTGTTTAGGTTTAGTTTAGGTTTAGGTCGGAGTGGTCGCTCTGATATCACAAAGCTCACTTAAGGATGCATAGCGGCCCGTTGTGATGCCACGGGTGAACACACTGGCCAAGTTCCACCAAAATCAGCGAAGAGGAAGAAGTTGGTCAGCGCAAGGGCTGCACATCAAAAGCATGACTACCCTACACTGGAAAATCAGCCAGACAGTTTGATGAACGAAGCTATATCCTTGATATCAATAGATGATAGCTCCGTCAAGCTGACAAGAAATTTGGAGCCAAATAACCTATATCTACACCTAGCAAGAGACGGGCGCTGACAAAGAAAGTGGATCCACGGCAAAAGTCGTTAAATGGGAGCCTCATTCTTTCTGCGTGTCTACCCATAACGCAATGACCTGTAAGCATGGCCACTGTGGTTGAGATGACGTCACGACCAAGACCAAGGAATTGGTTGGTACGCCTTCTATCCATCAAGTGAGCGGTGGAGCAGGACTCCTAATTGACCCAGGATAGGTTGGCGTCCCGAAAGAATTTCCTCGCAATATCCAACTTGACCGAGGCAAGTGGCATACCCAATTCAATTGAAGAGGATTCCGGAAGGAGCGCGAGCTCTTCGGCCCTACAGTTTCCCGGAATGTTACTGTGCCCGGGGACCCACACCAGTGAGACACTGGTGAAGCGCCCAGAAAGAAGGTCGGGACAGCGGCGACACTCCCTAATGATCCTAGAGTTATTCACGAAACCCGATAGAGATCTTATCGCTGCTTGACTTTCAGAAAAGACCGAGACGCGGGTAAAACGAGCACCGTTGACGAGCATTCATTGAGCGGCCCGGTAAATTGCCGTCACCTCCGCCCGAAACACGCTGCAGTGGTCCGGCAGACGGAGAGAAATGTTAATGTCCAGTTTCCCAGAGTAGACACCGCTTCCAACCCCATTATCCAGTTTAGAACCGTCGGTATATATATCCAGGACTTCCGGGGGGACAACCGCGTTAGGATTCCAGTCGTCCCTTCTCGGTTGAAAGTGGAAACCCCTGTCGAGACAATATTCAGCAGGGAGATAGTCGATGTTCACGGGGGCCACTGGATCAACCTCTAGAGTAGTGGACAGTGTTAGTGTGGATGTTTTGAACTCTTTTCGAATAAAACCAGTGCGTCTTTTAACTCTGTAGGCTTCTGGTTAATCTTTCACTAGTCGCTATGGGTTTACACATCTCTACCACAGTTTGCAGTGTTTTTCATCTGTCGTATGCGTTTGCAACAACACACGTATTTTCACTGCATTTGTGAACAAAGTGTTGTGTAGTTCGTCTTTATTAGAGATTTGTGGGCATCTTGGTTACTGTCTCGTTCAAAACGTTAAAGGTACCTAACGCCTATAACCGTCCTGAAATTCAGTTAATTTGTGGTTATGATAGGTTAGCCGTTCACAGGCAAGTTCAATCGGTCTCCCATGAGACCCATTGTGTTACTCAGTACAAGGTAAGCTCCCTCGTAATGATCCATTAGTGGTGAGTTTGAAACACTCCAAGCTTTGGCTAAAACCGGCCAGTTCCTTAGTGGCACGTTCGCCACTATGCCTAGATCTTCCAACTTTATGTCACCCAAAAACCCATGACGTCTGCTTTAAAGTGCAGGGTACGCACCATAAAAGGGTTGTATCGATTCCATTTCTTCCACATACTGGCAGCTTCTGCAGTTATCCAGGTGGGGGAGACTGAGCTTGTCAGCAAAACTGCCAATAGCATACTGTCCCATTAGAATTCCTGTTAAAGTGCCAACTGTTCTCTTGTCGAACTCAAGTAGTTCCTTGTTTTTCCTGACCTCCACTGCTTGAGACAGCAGTCTTGAAATATGGCAACCAAATATGTTGAATTCAATGCTTTTTTCAATTCTATCATCTTTTCCTCAGACAACTCCGACCCCTTCTGTGCTAGTTCGTTCACCATTTCGTTTTCTTCTCAGCGAAATCTGAAATCCATTCTTCCAGTGTGGGAGTGTAAGTTTTGAATGTTTGGCACCATGTAGTCGCATCTAAAACCCGGGTGATTCGGTTCTACTTTATGCTTGTAAGAATGGGATTGTTTTAAACAAACTTTTTAATTCGATTGTGTCTTAAGCTGGTGAATGCATATGATTGTTACATAAACCATCTTAAGTCCCGCATACCCATCCATGGTATTTGTAGTGCGTGCTGTTACATATTTTTATCCTTTTTTTTGTTGTAATATTTTCATAAATATTTGAAGAATTTAATAAAAACATTACTTATTTGCGAAAGATAAATGATTTTCGAATATTTGGTTATCCTTTTTGCATTCGTTTCTTTTTTATTTGTTTACTCGCATACACACACAGAAACAAATACATTGAGATAGAGAGACGGACATAACTTAAGGTTATTATTAATGCTTCAATAAATTGCTTATTAACGAATAACTTGAAATTATTGTTTATTTTTATTATCGACTCAAATAAATTAATTTGATTAAGAAAATAAATTGTTAAGCAATACACTTTGTTTTTTTTAATCGTTCATTTGTTTTTATTGAGCACTTTAGCAGAAATAAAATTTGCATTTTATTAAGAGCATTTAAAGAAACGATAAAAAAATATTAAATCTTTTCGAATATGAACATTAAATACGAAAGCATTATACCCTACTGTAGGAATAATGGAATAAGGGAGTGGTGTGTGTGAAATAAATTTGGAGGATATTGTATACATGAGATTGTGCTCAAATATAAGGTAAAATTTTGATTTCACTAAATAGCTAAAGATAGTGTAGGATGAACTATCATCATGAATAGCCTTGTACATACATACGTACATATATATTTAGTCGTTACATCTCTTCAGTCAGGATTACGACCTATGTTAGGTTATGTTAGGTTAGGTTAGAGGACGTGTACTTGTCAATTAAAACAAGTACAGTACCCGGAGGTCGAATTGACCCATTGTACAACGTCCTAGTTTCTCACACCACTTATGTTGTGTGTGTTAATTGTATACATAAGTGGTGGGACATACAGTTTAAAGTCGACTCCGAACGACAGATTTTTGAGAAACTTTTCCATGGCAATTTTATTTACTCTCAGAGTTATACTTTTTGTATTTTGTCTTGATGTCTGGCCTGGGGCTCGAACCCTGGCTTTACGTCTAATAAGCCAACACACTATCTACTAGACTACGGCGACTTCAAAAACTAGCTTTTCACATAACTTAAGTTGTGTGTGTGTTAATTTTATACATGAATGGCAGGGCAAACAGTTTAAAGTTTAAAGAGAAACTTTTTCATGACAATTCTTTTAATTATTCTCAGAATTTTTGCCAGAAATCTGCTGAGAGGAAGTCGTTGAATTTTTTTTTTTATTTGGAATCATTTTTTGCTATTTGCTATTATCAATTAAGTTGTTGAAAAAAGAGCGAAATTTGGCCAAACACAAAAGAATGATATGATAAAGATGAGATTCGTCGATTCGACGAACAGTAACCATTTAGGGTTAAATTGTTCCTCGAGTCAACGAAGAGTAACTTTAAAGTACAAAAATTAAGAGTAACCGTCCAGGGTTAATGTTTAGTTACTGTATGAAGCTTTAAGTTTAACGATTGTGAGAGTGATCCATTTGGACCTGCAAACATATTTCAATTGAATTGTAAAAATCATTAAAAGATGTAAAGCTTGGATGAGATTAAAGTAAAACTTTGGTTGTGAAAAAAGTACACAAAATAAATTCTTTAAAATTTTGCAATGGCAACGGCTAAGTTAGGTATAAAAACTTTTAATTAATATAGCGCCCAATACGTTACCCACTGATGAAGTCGTAGAAAAAGTGTATGAAATAATGATGGTGCATCGTTAAATCATTACTTGGCAAATTAGTTATCTCACAAGATATACAGTGGACAGCAAAAGTCTTAGTACGACAATATATTTTAGCAATATGATGAATTTTAACCAAAAGTTTGTATAAAAATTTATTGTTTATATAAGTATTTATTTTATTAATTTATTTCTGTTTTATTATAAAACAATAATTTTTTTTAATATTTTTTACATAAAACCAGAGAAAAATAAGGAAAATTTTCAAATGACTCCATAGATACCCCGAAGGAGTCCACCAAAGTAAATTTAAAATTCAAAGGCCTAATATATGAAAGTGTTATCCCTTGTAGTTAGTAGAATATCCTTTAAGGTCTAGCACTCCATTTAACCCATTTTGAATTGAATATACAAGTTTTGTTTACTGTTTTCTGGTGGCACTTTGAGCAAGTTTTTCGGTTGACTTCTGTTTGAGGTTTCGCAATTACGTAACCGTTTTTTTAAATAATCTGCTAAATATTCTCTTGAAGTCATATCGGGACTTTGTGCAAGAGTATTAAGCCTGTGAGGACTTTTTTGTTGCCAAAATATATTGCCGTACTAAGGCTTTTGCTGTCCAGTGTATATAGTAGATGAGCTTTTCTTTCATTTTATAAAACACATGACTAAACGAGGCTTACATAGAAATGATTAGATAACTTCATGATGTCTTTCGGTCTCACTTGGTCAGTTAAACCACTCTGCAGACACCTCGTATATCACTGTGCCTCAATACTTCACTGAGAGGTCTACGAACGATATACGAGTGGCGGGACCTACAGTTTAAAGTCGACTCCGAACGACAGTTTTTTTTGAGAAATTTTTCATGGTAATTTTATTTTACGCTCAGAGTTTTTGCCAGAAAATCTGCTGAGAGGAAGTCGCCGAAGAAATACTTTTTCCATATTTCGTTTTGATGTCTGACCTGGGGCTTGAACCGTGGCCTTACGTCTAATAAGCCACCACACTACCTACTAGACTACGGCGCGCCAAGCCTTAAATGGAAAATGTGACTTTTAAAATGAAAAACATCAGATTTTCACGCCACCCACGATAAGTGTGTTAATTTTATCCATGAGAGGCGGGATGTACAGTTTAATGTCAACGACAGATTTGGGTTTCTCATTACAATTTTATTTACACTTAGGGCCATTAACTTTATAGTTCCCTTTAGCTAAAGGTACCTTTAACTAAACCCAAGTTTAACGGCAAGTTGTAATAATGGCTCTTAAAGTCGTAAGTCGCCGTAGTCTAATAGGCAGTGTTATGGCTTTAAGATATAAAACCGTGGTTCAAACAGCAGGCCAGACTTCTCTATTATGAAAAATATTTCTTCTGGCAAGAATTTTCAAAGTAAATAAAATTGCCAAGAAAAGTTACTCAAAAAACTGTCGTTTGAAGTCGACATTGAAACTGTAGAGCTCGCCATTTGTAGATAAAATTAGCAGGTATTCCTGACTGAAGAGTTGTAATGACTCATTAAATAAAATAAACTAATAATATAAACCGTAGTCTAGTAGGTAGTGTGTTGGCTTATTAGACATAAATCCAGGGTTCGAGCCCCCGGCCAGACATCAAAACAAAAAAATACAAAAAGTATTTCTTCGGCGACTTCCTCTCAGCAGATTTCTGGCAAAAACTCTGGGAGTAAATATTGCCATGAAAAGTTGCTCAAAAATATGTCGTTCGGAGTCGAATTTAAACTGTAGGTCCCGCCACTCATGTATAAAATTTAACACACACAACATAAGTGGTGTGAGAAACTAGTTCGTAATGCTGACTGAAGGGTTGTAATGACCAATTATGTATGTATGTATATGTATGTAATAAAATAATCCTTAAAGTATCTTGTATGTCCGACACTTCCACCTAGAAGACATTAGTGTCATAATGCGGTATCATATAGTCAATATTCGTGATTGTTCCAATTGTTAAAACAATTCATCAGGATCCTGAGTGTCCAATATTTGTTCTGTGCCTACAAGTTTTGGCTGCTAAGCTGCAATAAAAAAAGCTTAGAGAAAAGGGTCCCTTAATTAGCTCCAGCGCCAACGTAAAACTAGTAAGCAAGGCAACATTAATAATGACACCAGCATGCGTAGGTTTAGATAGATTTGACAACTGCTGTATAGAACCAATGAGTTTTCCTAGGATCAAGATTCATTATTTCTACAACACTTTTTACACTCTCCATGGAGTATATTCCGTTTCCAGAAAAAATTTTCTACACAACAAGCCACAAAAAGTGCGCGTAAGACTTGTGCAATCTCAAAGAACGAAAAAGTAGCACAACCGTTTTTCTAGGATTCATATCACAACTGAGATAATATCCTAAACAATTTACCAGCCAAGGATAAAATTTGGTCCATGAAATTGAAATAAAGCATGGAACAAATACTTCATGATTGCTGTATGCTAGTAAAGGACTGAAATATTTATTGACTTTGCTTGAGAAGTAGAACTACTAAAGCATGTTGATGAAAGTGGTTATCTAGTCGGAGTTGAATAGCCATGGAAACTGATTGCTTTGGCATTTATTTAACGACCAACCCATTAACAATTTCTAGAATCCATAGGCAGCAGCAGCTATTCGATGAATTAAAAAAAAAGGCCAAAAATAATGGAATCCTTCCGGTTTCATTGATGTGGATTATTTACACAAAATTAACTCTTCATGGAACTGAGCAAAGTTAATGTTTATTTTTAATATTTTTTTTATTTATTTTTTCTTAAAATTTATTTTTTTGTTTTTCGCTGTTTGTTGTGGGCTGCCATTGTTAATGTGTTTCGGTGTTTCTGCTATTGTTGGCTTTTCTTTTCACGTTTTTTTACGTAATTTTTTTTTATTTGTTATTCAGTGAAATCTCTGTGAATATTTAAAAGCGGTCGTTAAAAAAAATGGCACAATATCCACATTTTTATTCGAGATAACAAACGAATTCATAATTAAGCTTTTATTTTCTCATTTTTCGAAATTAAAGCAAAAAAATTAAATTTAATCGTGAACATATCGGGTGCTTTTGGAAAAAGAGTAACTTAAAAAAAATGGGAAATTATGCAACTGACAACACTAATGAGTACTTTTAAGCTGTATTTAATGATTTTTTGTGTAGTAAACATTTTTGGGCCAGTAAAACAGAAAAAAATTATTTTTAATTTTTTTTGTCTAGTTTTACTGAATATGTTCATGTAGCGTTTAAACACACCAATTTTTAAATACATATCATATAGTAAATAATAAAATACAATTTTGATAATTTTTTCTTCCTGATCAGTCACAATCCTTTTAAATTTTGAATTAATTTAGTTGCAATGCGCAAATGGAATTCGGTAAAACATATTTTTTGGATTAAATCACTAGATTTCCTTCGTTTTTTGTTATGTTTAGCACGAAACAGCGCTCACCTAATTGCTCATTAAAATCCTTCAATCAAGATTACGACCTAGCTTCTCACACCACTTATGTCAAGTATTTTAATTTTATCCACAAGTAGCGGGACCTACACTTTAAAGTCGACAGATTTTAGAGAGACTTTTTCATGACAATTTTATTTTAGAGCCGTGGCCTCACGTATAATAAGCCAACACACTACCTACTAGACTACAGTGACTTTAGCACATACAAAATAATTAACCAAAGAATGGTGGTTTGGATTTTAAAATTGTTGATAGGGCATGCTTGAAACGAACACATGAATGGTTTTTACAGCATCATGATCTTAGACATTAAACAGTTAGCTAACGTGCAGTTACAAATCCTTCGAATATTATTTGGTAGTGTGATGGCTGCTCAAACGCTTGATTCCGAATACTTAAGCCATTAATATTAAGAAAATATTGAGTCTCTTTTTACTATTGTTATAAATGCTATGAAAGTTGTGTTAACATGTTATGCTTCAATTGGCATTTCTGTGAACACCAAACGAAGAAAACTGTAAGTGCATCACCTAG
Source organism: Sarcophaga variegata (assembly GCA_932273835.1). Classification (NCBI taxonomy): domain Eukaryota; kingdom Metazoa; phylum Arthropoda; class Insecta; order Diptera; family Sarcophagidae; genus Sarcophaga; species Sarcophaga variegata. Next base: position 87,249,471 of record OW026361.1, read on the forward strand.
TTATTGGCTTCCTAATTGTGTGGTTATATGGTGTGTCTTACTTTTACCAATGAGTGGTTGGACCTACAGTTTAAAGTCATCTCCGAACGAAAGATTTTGAGAAACCTTTTATGGAAAATATTAACTCTTAGGGCCATTATTACAACCTGCCGTTAACTAAAGGGAGGATTTTAACGGGCAAATAAATTGTTTTTTATTATTATGAGTACCCAATAAGATAGAAGTGAGCCTTAAACTAAAGGGAGGATCATCCTGCCGGTAACTTTTAAAGTTAAGTTTATGTTTGAACTTGCCATATTATATATTATTTTTAATATGGCAACTTCAAATTTAAACAAAATGACCATATATCAACAAAAAAACGAAGCCCGTCGTTGCCACTGCGTTAAAAAAAACTTGTTTAATTTGAGCAGTTTTATCGACATTGCTCCTGCACTGCCATATTTTTGTAAACAGTTAACTTTATTTTATCTGTAAGTTGTAATAACGAAAATAATTTAAAGATAACCTTACAGTTCCATTTAGCTAAAGATACCTTTAACTAAACCCAAGTTTAACGGCAAGTTGTAATAATGGCCCTGAGAGTATTTGATTGCTGAGAGGAAGTCGCCTAAGACGTATGTATTTTTTCGTATTTAGTTTTGTTCGAGACATCCGACCTGATGTCTAATAAGTCAACACATTACCTACTAGCCTACGACAACTTTACGGCGTCTATAATATTCGGTTACTTAACACAGAATTTGTTAGAAATGTAATCACCTAAAAAATTTTTTGTTTAAGTTTGGTTCGTTATAATTATTCTAGTTTTACTGATTAAATGACACTTTTGATAATTTTTGAATTATTTGCTTATGAATAATCTCCATATCATACAAATGTTTCACATAAAGAATATTGTTACCCTAATCCACACCTGGACCTTGTATATATCCTATAATTTGCTCTTAAATCTATGGGCTTTTCCAGTGGTCTGTTAATGGCAAAGTTTACGCTGTTAAAACCTAATTTTGCTCTGTTATCGCCAAAAGTGTTACAGCTAAAAATGTGGGTTTGCGTCTTTGGTTTTTAAATTCGAATTTCTTTTCACACACATAGTTTCTTAACCGTAGATCGGGATTTGTATCAAAAATGGTACGTTTCAATTTTTTAGACTACACAACTTTAATTCAGAAGAGCTTAGATGCTTGATATTTTTATAATTCGTTAGTATTGCTATCGCCATTATTTTAAACCAAATAAAAACAGAAAATTTCAAACAGGAATTAAAAAATTTCAAAACTTCATAATTCTGGCTTATGTAACATTTATGATACATACGACTTTCCTAGAGATTTTTTGGTGTAGTGTTTGTATGTAATTTTTTAAGAATTCAAAGATTTTGTGAAGTTTTATCGTAAATAATACAATATTTATGGTTTTTGAGAAAGAAATGAAAGTCAACGAATTGAACGACGAAAGTGAAAAGGTTGAATTTTCTATTCTTGATATGTTCTTGACATTGATTGAAGTAGTCGTAGTTTAGTCAGACAAAGGCAAACCTCAGGTCAGACATTTCCAATTTATAACGAAAGGTTGTAATGACCGATTATGTATGTATGTATGGAATATTCCTGCTGCTAAAGACTTAGACGAAGAAGAAAATAGAAGCTCGTCTTATGAACTGAAGAAAGTATTAGCAGCTACAAACATGACAACAGGATGTTTTTCGCCAAAGATGGTACTACTTGGAACAGAACCAACTGCCTTTAGTATTTTGGGATGAAAAAATATTACCAATTTTCTCGCAGATTGCTTGCGGCTGTTTCCTGAGACGTTGTGGAGTTTTTTTTTTACTACTCTTCTCATATTTATCTCACGTGACAGACAAACATTAGAAAAATGTGTTTCGTCCCATGTTTTATTACAGATGATAATATTTCGGTCAGCTACGTATATATAGAGATAACAGAATCATTCGTTTTGATAATGATATATTTACACCTATTACGAATTTTCGTAAAATGACCTGAAAGTCTTCCAGCCTTTTTTGGAATTTGAATGAAAAGCATTTTTTTTCTAAAAAAAAATATTTATCCTAATTTTTTGTTAAAAAATTTTAACCATTTTCAGAAAACTTTTATAACACAACTTGTAGTTTTATGTGAGAAATAATACTGTATAAATAGTTTGGGACTAGCTATCATACTTTCAGAGCAGCCCATATATCCTTTTTTTAAGATTTTTAAAAATTTAATTTTAAGTTCGCCTAAAAGGTAAGAAAATTTAAGAAAATATATTTAAATAATGATGCTTATGTTTCTGTATTCCTTTTTTATATATTTTCATCTCAAATTAAAGTTTTTTAGAAACAGAATTCAAAAACTTTTTAGTTTTATTGTGGAAAAAGAAAATTACCTCCAGTGATTTTCATTGAAATTTGATACTTAATGATGGAATGCTTACAGTGATTGTTAGGGAAATTAATTTAAATATTAAATATACTAAATCAAGCTTCATAAAGAGATTTACGAAGTAATGCTTGGTATTGATTTACGTTTTATTTTCATTTTGTTTTGTTTTATGACCTTTTCAACTCATATTTAATTTTGTCGCTGTAGATTAGTAACTAATTGAATTTGATGGTCGTTATAAATTTCGTGGTCCAGCGAAGTCCAATTGGCAGTTTTAGATTCAAGTACATGCTACGTCCGTGGGAAACCAGAGACGAATCAAAGAGAGAAAATTGTTATTGTTATTGTTAAATCGATGTTCTATTGCAACGAACAACTTTTTTGCCTCACATGACATGACATTGAGTACAAATATTTATAACTAATCGCAAGAATGGTTTGTACCATCAGGTTTCAGCCAGCCCTCAACTGAGAGTGTTAATGATGCGAGTGACAATAAGCTGTCCTATCTAAGCAATTGGAAACTTATAAATCGTCACAAAGCAGGGTGTTAGACGTCATGTCAAAAATTTTGGCGCAAATTTCATAAAAGTGATAATAAAATGTAATAATAGTAAATAAATAGTTTTATTAAAATGAATTAAAATATTAAATTTTTTTTAACAATATCGGTCAATAATCGTGACAATTCCATGTACTACAAGTTTGTATCAAAAGTGATACATAAGCTAGAATTATGAAGTTTTTTAAGGCTCGATTTACGGTTAAAAAACTCATGGCGCTTTTGACAGGCCTGTTTTTGAATAGAACACTTTGTTAAGCAAGCATTTGCTTTGTCTAGCAATCATTGTTCTGAGAAGTAGAAGTGAATTCATGGGTCGATCCCTTAGACTGGTTTTACTATTTTTTTGAAAGCTTTTTAAGGAAGAAGCCTTATCCAATTATATACATATACAGTGGACAGCAAATGTCTTAAGTACGGCGGTATATTTTGACAAAAAAAGTCCCCACAGGCTTAATACTCTTGCACAAAGTCCCGATATGATCTTAAGATAGTATTTAGGAGATCATTTGAAAGAAATGTCTTAGTACGGCGGTATATTTTGACAAAAAAAGTCCCCACAGGCTTAATACTCTTGCACAAAATCCCGATATGAGCTTAAGATAGTATTTAGGAGATCATTTGAAAGAACGGTTACGTAAGCGCTAAACCTCAAACAAAAGTCAACCGAAAAACTTGCTCATTGTGCCACCAGAAAACACTAAAAACAAAACTTGTATATTCAATTACAAATGGGTAAAATGGTGTGCTTGACCTTAAGGGATATTCTACTAAATACAAGGGATAACATTTTCATATATTTGGCCTTTGAGTTTTAAATTTACTCAGGGTTCTCCTTGGGGGTACCTATGGAGTCATGTGAAACGTTTCCTTATTTTCCTCTTGTTTTATGAGAAACATTACAAAATTGTTTGTTTTTATAATATTACAGAAATAAATTAATAAAATAAATATATGAACAATAAATTTTTATACAAACTTTTGGCTAAAATTCATCAAATTGCTAAAATATATTGCCGTACTGTGAGCAACTAAGTCGTAATCCTGACTAAAGGGTTGTAATGACCAATTATGTATGTATGTATGCATTGCCGTACTAAGACTTTTGCTGTCCACTGTATATGTATAAATCGGTTTTCCCAACAAAGGCTTCCGTACTTTGACAGTTGTTAAAGGTCAACTACTTTGACATTTGCCAAACAAGCTTTCATTTATTCAGCTTATTTTTTCAAATTACCAAGGACAACCGTAGTCACCAGCGTGTGTTATCTGAACAGGCTTTGGAGCAGTTGGCAACCGACCCAAATTTTTATCGAAAAATCGTTTTGAACGATGAGGCTCATTTCTGTTATGAATCGGTACGTGAACAAACAAAATTGTAAAATTTGCTAAGATACCAATCTCCATGAGTGTTTAATGTATCCAGAAAAACTCACTGTTTGTTGAGAACGAAGTTGACCAGACCATCACTATCTAGGTCGATGATTACTAACTCCTTTTGATTAGAATTGGATGCCAATATAGTAGTCAATGTATTAGTAATGTGTGTAGTCAATAGAAATAACAGAGCCTCTCTGCTCCATTATTTTTGTGGGGCTTAATCTCACTGCTAAGCAACTATATGTTGGGGGCAATACTTAAGATAGTGTTGTTATAAGGCTCTATACAAATAATCACACACAAGTCAAATATGTATGCTTCACTTTGAAGGTAATTCCCAAAGAAACCAAGTCTTGGCAATTATTAAACATGAATCTCGATTGTTATAAGCTTGTGTTAAGGCAAATTTTGATGATGTCCGGACAACAATGTAGAAACATAAGAATCAAGCTTTTAGAGACGCAGGTGTGCGTATATGGTCTCAACTTGTTTTTATGCTACACAAGTAGTCTTCAAATGTTTAAAGCTGGATACTTTGGTTGTTTTATTTCTTCCTGTAAACCCCATCTGAACATTAATCGCTATTTGATCAGGACTTGACTTTATTGTAATTCTTGCAATTAGCGGCTCATATTCGTCTGTATCTACAGTACAAATGTGTTTCCAAATCTAGATTAACAAACCCTGTTGTGATGATTTCAATAAGATCTTATTGGGAGAAAATTCGATTCCGTGAAGTAATGTTGTTGCTGAATTCAATATGGGCAGGAAATAGCAATACAGTTAGGCCATCCACCAGAGCACTTATTTGCTGTGATGTTGACTCGAGATTAGCTTGGAGTTGTTTGAGCATAAGTGGGATTCGGGGTAAATGAGCCTGCCATAAGGGACAGAAATATTCTGTTGAGTTGAAAGAAGAGTTTGCAGTTTGGATTATGGGAATAAATGATAGAACGAATCGAACAATTTTCTCAGGCAATACTAGTTAGATACCAAAAAAATTTGCATCTTTCTTTACATTATCCGGGAGTAACCTCATTATAGTAATCGACCATCTTAGCGGCCTTTGCAGACTTAAATAACACACATTAAGTTTTGGAATCACTTCTAACCAATAATCGGGTTCTATGTTGAAGAAAACAAATTGTCGGTTCGTAGTATGTTAATACCGTGTGTTTCTCTTATATGCTCATGAATTTCAACTGCCCATGATTGTCCGCAGCTATCATTCAATCAAGAAACTGTTCTGACGTATGGGATATTACATAGGCATGACCGATTGTAAATTTTCTGCTTGTTATTTTTAAACGCAGTCCATTTATTATTTTTTTATTTTTTGCTAAAAGCGTTGTATGTTCCATTTACGTTTATTTACATTTTTTATATGAATGGGTTGCAGGCAGATGGGAGTACAGTGCATGCACGTATTTACTTATAATATAAGAGATGTGGTCCATATTATGTTTGTTAAATGAAAGTCTACTGTATGTAAGTATTTCCATATTAATTGCATTGATGGGTGTTTCCTTTCCTTTTTTATTATGCTTTACACAGGCTGTGCACGTGTTTTTTTTTCGGAAGATTAAAGCATGTTAAATAACAATTTTTAGTGAAGATTACATCATGTATACAATTATAGCCCTTTCACAGCTGGAATACTATTATTCGTCATAAGTTATTAATTTTTCAATAATATATTGCTGCTTTTTTATGAAAAAAAGAAATTTAATTTAAAAAGCTCATAAAATACAAGACCATTTAAAAATGTTTACCCGGAAACTTCTTCATTTAGAATTTTGTAAAATGTCGGCATGGTTCAGATGCTTAACTAATATTACACTGATGAATTGAAATAAAATTTTGAAAGAAATTTTAAAGTTTTGATTAGGGAAATACTTTACTTTCAACAGTTCCTTTATTAGATAAACTTTTTTAATGATTTCATAGACGCCTATAAAAGTTACGAATCCTCAGTCAAAGTTACGTCAGAAAAATTTAATTAGCTACTGTAAAGCTCCCTTGCATATAACTAATAATGTTATATATTCTTAGTCCATGAAAATTGCTACAAACGTCCCATAGAGTAGCAGTCTGGCTTCCTTGCTGTACAATATATATACTGCCGATATGTGTTCTACCAACTAAAGCCATTCACTTATCTTCTCTGGCGATTCGGCTTTTATTTGCATTCACAGAAATCCTGTAAGAATGATCGATTAACTGCAGTAGCAGGTTAACGTTCTAGAATATTGGTTAAGAAAATGGAGAATATAGGTTAATGCAAGCATATGTACACATTACATGTTTGCTCTGCGGTTGAATGTCCATATTCTATAAAAATAATCGACTTAAATATCTTGGAAGGCACTTTAATATTAAATTAAAATGAATACATTACATTAATTCAAAGATAATGTAAACTAAGCTGATATCTAATCATATAATACATAGGTTGTGGTGCCAGACCTAAAATACAAAATACTCTTGTATAAAGCAGTTATAAAACCATGTATTTGGTCCACTCTGGGGAATAGTAAGAGCTTTTAACCTAACTAAACTACCTGATACATAAGGATCTATCAAATTCAAAGGCTCTTAATATTCCAGGATTTTTCCAGGAAATTTCTCGTCCTTCCAAATCAATTGGCCTGACATATCCGCTTTAAAACGTTACGCTGAATTCAAAAGAAACTAAAGATACTAATCTACAGATTATATAATTAAATAATGCATTGAGTATTGTCTAGTTTAGTGGAATTTCCGGGCAATCTTCTAAGTTCTTCTTAAGCTCTTAGTTCTGATCAATAGTGTCTACACACATGTGAAGACAGAAATCGTTCACAAGCGGACACTCATTGTTATATTAAATTGCATAAAGCTCGGCTGACTGCTTATCTAATAAGAATTCGTTTCAACAGAAGATTGTGTTTTACATACGTACGTAATACGTCATTACAACCCTTAAGACAGGATTACGACCTAGCTTCTCACACTACTTATGTATGTTGTGTGTGTTAATTTTATACCCAAGCGCTGGGAGGACCTACAGTTTAAAGTCGACTCCGAACGACCGTTTTTTGTGAAAATTTTTACGGCAATTTTATTAATTCTCAGAGTTTTTACCAGACATCTGTTGAAAGGAAGTTCAGAAGAAATATTTCTTCATATTTCGTTTTGGTGGAGATGTCTGACCTGAACCATGGCCTCATGTCTAATAAGCTAATACACTACTTACTAGAATATGGCGATTGTGCAAATGTTATTGTCATGATCTGTATCAAACAAGCATTGTATAACCCAAGCAAAATTCGGTGAATGTAACGTAATGGTGTGTGGAGCATTATTTTATAATCTTAAGCTACCTGATTGCTTGAGAATGGAACTTCTAAAAGAGATTCTTAATACAAAACTAGAAGAAAATTCTGAAGTTAAATGTATTTTTCAATAAGATTTAAGATATTTAGGATTAAAACCTAGCTTCTGTTAACTTTATACATGTGGTGGGAACTACAGTTTAAAGTCGACGCCGAACGACAAATTTTTTTGAGAAACTTTTCATGGCAATTTTATTTGCTCTTAGAGTTTTTTGCCAGATATCTGCTGATATTTTGTGTTGTTAGAGATGTCTGTCCTGGGGTTTGAATCATGGGCTCACGTCTAATACGCCAACACACGACCCACTAGACTACGACGACTTCTAGAAGAGCTACTTATTACAAAACTACACTCGTCAATGAATCAATGAACCTGCTATGATTGCTGGCTTAGCCACTGGAATCAAGATATAATTTTCAAAAAGTAAATGATGTCAAAAAAAACTTAATCTTTCCTAAAAATTTTCTGCTTTTTTAAATTTTCAAAATCTAAATTTTTAAAAAAATCACCCGTTATTTTTGTTTTTGTGTTTTTTATAGAGGTATAGAACTTTAAGTTTACATTACTTTTCAAGATGGCGACCGATTTATCAGCTGTCAAGTGATTTATTCTCAGTTTGGTTTGGCAATTCATCATGAATAGACTCACGCCTGAACAACGCTTGCAAATAGTGCAATTTTATTTCGAAAATAATGGTTCTGTGCGAAAAACGTATCGCGCACTACGTCCATTTTATCGTCGACAAAATCGTCCATCAGAGCAGTTAATTCGATTAACCATGGAACGTTTTCGCACCACGTTTACTCTTATTGATAACTCGCATCCCCAGAGACGCTGTACGGTGCGTACAGAAGAAGCTATTGCTGCTGTAGAGCGTAACATTGAGGAAGACCCGAATGAGTCCATCCGCCATCGAGCACAGGAATTGAATCTGTGTCCATCCACTTTATGGAAGATTTTGCGGAAGGATCTTGGTTTGCATGCTTACAAAATCCAACTCGTGCAAGATTTGAAGCCAAACGATCATCAAGTAAGGCGTAGATTCGTCGAATGGGCCCAAAACGAGATTACCGTTGTTCCCGATTTTCATAAGCGAATTTTGTTTAGCAATGAAGCGCCCTTCTGGTTGAATGGCTACGTCAACAAACAAAACTGCCGCATTTGGAGTGAAGGTAATCCTCAAGTGTATGTGGAAACACCGTTACATCCAGAAAAACCGACTCTTTGGTGCGCTTTATGGGCTGGTGGAATCATTGGTCCGTACTTTTTCAAAAACGATGGTGGCCAGAACGTTACAGTCAATGGTGATCGGTATAGAGCCATGATTACTAACTTTTTCATTCCTGAATTGAATAACCATGATGTCCAGGAGATGTGGTTTCAACAAGACGGCGCAACATGTCACACAGCTCGTGCCACAATAGATTTATTGAAAGACACGTTTGGTGACCGCCTAATTTCACGTTTTGGACCTGTGAATTGTCCTCCAAGATCTTGTGATTTAACACCGCTAGATTACTTTCTGTGGGGCTATGTAAAGTCATTGGTCTATGCGGTAAAGCCACAAACGCTTGACCATTTGGAAGACAACATTCGCCGTATTATTGCCGATATACGGCCACAAATGTTGGAAAAAGTCATCGTAAATTGGACGTCCAGATTGGACTACATCCGCGCCAGTGGCGGTCATATGCCAGAAATCATATTTAAAATGTAATGCCACAAGATTATCTTTCGGATAAATAAAATTCATGTCAATCGAATAATCCATCATTGTTTTATTGCATATTATTGTTCTATACCTCTATAAAAAACACCCTTACAATATAATTATGCCTAAATACACAAACTCTTCTACATAGTGTAGCGCTCTCTGGAGTAATTATTTGTGTTTTCTGAAATGAACAGAATTTATTTCAGTTTTATTGTTAGTTAACCAACCACACTACCCTCTATCTACTACCCACCACCCATATACTGACAGTTGTTCCTTTGTTCAATTTCACACATCCATTTAGAATTGTGTGAGATTTTTTTGTTTTTGTTAAGATAAATGCGAGTGTGTGAACGTTCACATAAAAATATGTACATATTTCTCTCTCTCTCTCTCTCTCTCTCTCTCTCACACTCTCTGTGTGTCTGTTTTAAATATAAACCAATTTATTTATTATTATTATTTTTCGGTGCTCTTGTTGTTTGTTATTTTTCACCCAAAAGTGTTAAAATATTAAAACAAATAAAAAATAGAACAGCTGGGCATGGACAAATATTTTAAATAAACTGACTCACAAACAAAAAAATTTTAAAATTTATAGGAAACGTTTATTTTATTTTTTCAATGTTAATTCGAATATTTACGAATACGAGCATTATTTAAAGCAGATATTCATGATGATAGAATTTTATTATGGGAAATGGTAATAAATAAAGAGGATTTTAAATATGACCGAAAAATATTTTGGCTTAAATGAACATGAAATATTTACGTACGCTTTTCTGTTTTAATACAACTTCAAATAAATTTATATTTGCTTTGGAATATTCTTTATATGAACGAGACTTTAGTATTTTTTTTGCAAACTAATTTTTTTATTTTATTTATCGTGTTATTGTAATTTCAGGTATGGATTTAAACAGAAAGAATAAATTTCAGCCAACTTTTATTGTAAGTAAAATTTGTTACCATTGTATGTAGAATAAGTTATCGTAAGTTCATATGAAATGTAATCCAAATTGTCTGTAACAAGAACTATAATAATCAGCAAAAATGTAAAATTATTGTGGCTTAACATGCTGGTCGAAATTTCTAATAAAGACAGACAGTAACTTACTTACTCAATTACATACATACATACATAATTGGCCAATACAACCCTTCAGTCTTTTATACGTGAGTGGCGGGACCTACAGTTTAAAGTCGACTCCGAACGACAGATTTTTGAGAAACTTTTTCATGGCAGGTTTATTTACTCTCAGAGTTTTTGCCAGAAATCTGCTGAGAGGAAATCGCTAAAGAAATGTTTTTTGTATTTTGTTTTGATATCTGACCTGGGATACGAACCCGGGCTTTTCGTCTAATAAGCCAACATACTACCTACTGGACTACGGCGACTTCAATTGTGTCTTAATAGGCTGATCGAAATTTCTAATAAGGGCAGACAGTAACTAACTTACCTAATTGGCCATTACAAACCCGTTTACCAGATTTCGGCATGCCTTAATACATCCTTCCAGGCGTCTATGATTCTTGTGCGCTTTCGCCACCAATCAATGGCGGAGCTTTTTCGATTTGGTGCTCCCAACGCAGACAAGGTCTTCTACGCCGACTTCAGCTAATCCTCTCATCAAATGCCTATAATGTCGAGCCAGCTATGCGTCTGAATGGTAATGCGCTGCACAGCGTCCATGTCATTCAGGACCTCATACAGATCATTGTTGTATCGGATGCAGAAATCGTCGTCAATTCGTGCTGGACCGAAGATCCTACGTAGGACTTTTCTCTCGAATACTTAATAGCCTCAATGCTGCTGCACAATAGGAGGATGAGTGACTTGTAGAGCATTAGTTTTGTAGTATGAGAGAGAGGTCTCTGCTACTCAATTGTTTATTGAGATCATAGTAGCACCTGTTGTTATGAGTGATCCTAGATTTGATCTCCAGACTGACATCATATTGGCAGTCAAAAACTTTTTTCTTCGACGACCAAAACTCGGCTGTATATAACATATCAAATACACCAAACACAACTTTTCAGTCCGACAGTATTAAACCAGCAAAGATACAAGTGGAGATAGGTACTCTTATATCGTAGCTATGGATAGTCGTCTGAGAATATTCACCTTGTCTTATACTCTTTCTAACGATACATACAATTACCGATAACAAAGCGGTCATTAGATCCCTAGTGTCTATAAAAGGCGAGACATTAATCGGTTAACCTTGCGAAATTTAGTACCACAATTAATACGAGATTCCATTTCAGACTAACAAAGACAAAGGCCAACTGGTTGGTGAAGGAAACTTATAAAAATGAAACCAATTATATAGAGATCAGACTAATCCAGAGTCTCCTAACAGAGGATTCCAAATTTTGAATTTCAAAGTTCGCTTGGTTTGGCTTGTGGCGTGCCTTGCTGAAACGAAACCACATATCGTATAACACCACGCGATCCAGTTAAGGTCAGAAGATCTTTGTAATTATATTATATACAATCAAGCAAGTCGCCCAACCAAAATCTTCATCAGACGGAAACTCCTTTTGACGGATAGCATGAGAATATTCGGAGTCCCACATTTGACAATTTTGTATATTCACTAATGGAATGAAGTCGTCGTAGTTTAGTAGGTAGTGTGTTGGCTTATTAGACGTAAAGCCACGGTTAAAACCCCAGGTCAGATATCAAAACGAAATATGAAAAAAATATTTCTTCGGCGACTACCTCTCAGCAGATTTCTGACAAAAACTCTGAGTGCTTCGTGAAATTTAAAGTTCTTGAGAATGGTGTCAACTTGATGTTTTCGGATTTGCGACAACACTTTTACTTGTGGAAGCAACGACTTCATGAAGCTGACCGATATGTTGGGCACAGGTCCAATTTCTTCAGATTTCTTAATCACTCTTTGAATGGTTGACACATTGGGCGCACTTTCTCTACTGAATATGCTTTAAAGTTTGCGAGAGGTCTCATCATAACTCAATAAATTTTTGTAATAAATTTTCACAATTATAACGCGTTGCCTTTTCGTCGTCATTTTAAATAATCAGTATAATTAGAAGCAAAATTTCAGAGTCAACATTTGCAAAAAAAATAAAATTATAAGACACCAAATTTAAAAAGCTTACTCTCACTGAGGCACCCTTTACAATTATTTAGTAACCTTTAAAGTCTTGTTTGTAAGGCCCCCTGTTTGTTAGAAAGTCTTTTAAATTCTTTCACTCAATTATGACTCAACATGATGTCTTTTGTAATCTCTGCTACACGTCTATACTTTTAATTTAAATTCACTTCGTTTTTTTTTCTTAATTTCTTTACAAATCGAATTTCTTTCTACTCATCCTCTAAAAAATATTTTTTTATTTTTAATTCATGAAAAAATTCATAAAAAAAGAAAATCTATGAATAAATTTATTTGTCACTTCATAACAGGCTAAGATGTACAAGTAGTATATCAGACCAGATATAACGTAAACACTTGTTGTTGTCGTTGTATTTTTTAATCTACATCAATACGTCAGTTATTTTTATTGAAGAAAATAAGAGACTACAAGTGAAAAGGTCAACGTCTCAACATGTCAAAGTCAGTGGGGGGGTTAAATAATGATTAAGATAATAAAAAATAATGAATGAATAACGTAGAAAAGAAAAAAAATGAAAAAGACAGAGAAAGCAATTAAAAGAAATCTTGGTCGATCAAATCCTGCTGCATGATGCCTTACTCACTAAACGATGTTTGGTGAATTATTGTAATATCTACAGTAATTCTAAGCAATGGTTATAAAATATCATTGAAATTGGCTGCCCGAAGATTTTTATTTATTTCAAGCGAGCTTTTAAGTGACCATGCCAACAGCTCATTTCATTATGGGAAGACACCCAGAAAGACTGCAGCTCCCATTAAACGACTTTTGCCGAGGTTGTGGGTTGCTGAAGAGGCGAAAACTGTTATCCACCTTTTTTGCTTATGTGCATCTCTCGCGAGGTGCAGATTTAGGTTATTTGGCTCTCTATTCCTTGTCAGCTTAACAGAGTTATCATCCTTTGATAGCAAGGATATATCTTCTTTTATAAAACTTTCAGGCTGGTTTCTATATTAGGGCAGTCGTGCTTTTAGTGTGCGGCCACTGCGCAGATCAACTTCTCCGATGAGTTCGGTAGAATTCGGTCTCTACAGGGACTGCGGTTACCTGTCACATCACAACGTACCGCTATGCGTGCTCATGTGAGACTCTAACCTGACCTAATAGTCTGATACAAAGATAAAGTCAACTTTAACTTGAATTGTTCCGTTCAGTGCCAAACACAATATGTTTGTACGTCTTTTAAGCAGACTTTCAATCAGACTTTCAATCAGACTACATACGAGAGTAATTGACTACTCAATATAGTTTAGATTTCTGGCAAAAAACTCTCAGAGTAAATAAAATTGCTGTGAAAAGTTTCTCCAAAATCAGTCGTTCGGAGTCGTCTTTAAACTGTAGGTATATAAAATTAACACGCACAACAGAAGTGGTGTGAGAAGCTAGGTCGTAAGCCTGACTGATGGATTCTAATTACCAATTATGTTATGTATGTCTTTAGGGAACAACATGGAATAAACTTGTATTACTTAAGCTAAATCCTTCGAGTGAATTTTCGAGTTGAATTTGCGAGAATACATTCAACCTAAACTAAACTAACCACCGTGGTGTAGGGTACAATTATAAATGAACATGAAATTGTTTTAACACGATAATGTTGACAGTTCACACATATTTGCACACATGCTATGATTTTGTCTGTTGCATTTTATTATTTTATTTCTCATTGTAATTTTTCATTGCATGCCCTTGAAGGAATAAATTCTTTTTTCAATGTGAATGTATTTGTTTAGAAGGATTCAACGAGGGTTATCAACAGTTTGCAAATATAATTTTCTGTTATTTAAATTAATTTTAATTTCCTATGTTTTTAAATAAAAATTTTTAAAATAAAAAGTCTCAAAGTTTCAAGATGTATTTTACGCGTCAGAAATTATGTTTTGCTACATTACATATTGTATTTAATAAAAGTCAAGATTAAGTTGGATTAAATTGACAGCTGCTCGAAATTGAGATTGGGATGTTTCACCGATTGTACATATTCCGCCATTTATCTGTAACTCCTTGCTCCTGATAGTTTTGGTAGTTTTGCTAGACTCTTTTTGCTGGATTTCAGAGAAGCCTTTGTCTGAGGTTTCTTGCACGATTTTTCCATTGGTTCAGCTAAGACTGGAATAAGCAGTTCGGTAGAGAGTTTAATTTAAGTTCATCGTCAATAGGGGCTGAGCAGACCAGTATATTGTTTCTCAATAATTCACTATAAATGGACCGTTTAGATGTTCTCCTCTGTAAAAAAATCGTTTACTAGACTTGTTTGGAGCGGAAGTTTGAGGTCAATATACAAGTGACCTGAGGAGGAACGATCTCCCGACACATAACAATTACTAAGTTTCTCTATGTTTCAAAAAGGAATTATATGAAAAGGATTAATACGAGTTCATGTTAATTTATTGTGAATTAAAAAATTTAAACTCACTGCTTTCGTTGACGTCGGTACTTCTCCTAATTATATTGGGTGCTCTTAGTGCTTGATGCTTGCTCTGATGACCACATAGATCAACAATGAATAATTTTTTCGCTACTCATAAGTAATCATGAAATTTTGCGTATGTGTGATTCATTCATACTCACTACAACATTAATTTAGAAGTGCAGGTTGCAATGAGTATGAGTACAACGTTAACATTAAACTCATAACATTCGATTCAGATTCATAAATTTAGAAAAATACTTATAATACTCATAAATGATTTGAGTGACTCGAATCATTCATTAAAATTTACAGTCTTAGTTGTTGTTGCATTTACAAAAAAAGATGAAAGAAAAAGACAAGGACAGCAAGCAAAGCAAACACACAACTTTCTAGTGAGTATTGTAGTATTCATATGCGAATCATACTTATTTTGTGATTCATTTAAATGTTGAGTAAAGGAGAGTCGAAATCAACAACATCATGCGTATTGTTAAGTATGAGTACGATGAGTACTTCAAACTTTGAATATAAGTAGTATGAGTATGATATTAAAATAAGTATGAATGTGTATAAGTATCAGAAATTATGGGTATGATTCTAATCTACTCATCTTTTGAATACTCATTGCTGATCTCTGCTGGTCATGTTACAACTCATGATCAAGACTATTCGCATTTAATCTTCGATGACGGTAGCACAGACGCCTTTATCTCTCACATTGTATAGGATTAGTAGGATTAATTTATTACTTCCTTCGACCGTAATTTAAGAGCTGTCTTTTGTCCCCAATTCCTGTCTTTATGCAACAAACATTCATGGAAGCATATAAGTTCCTTCGTGTCTGAAGAAAGTTGAAGGTAGAATACAGCTGAGGACGGTTTAGAGTGGTGAAGGTTAATCTGTGTAATTTTCACCGCAATTAGTGGCCGCTGGCGACCTCTGTATAGTATCAGATTCTTGGAGCGACTTTATTGGAGTCTTTCTCAGTAGTGCTGAATTATCTGCATAATTTAATAATTTAATGTGTCATAGGTACCAAGCAATGTCTTCAACGCAAGACTATGGAAAAATATAAGACCAAATTTAGTTAGAGCGAAAATTCCTAAAATGAAGTGGCTCTGGATTGGTAATGTCTTACGAGGCAGTACAAGAGCTGCTATTAAATGCATTCCTCAATTTAGCATGATAAGGACTGCAAACATGAAGTTGCCGTAATCTAGTAAGTAGTGTGATGTCTTATTAGGCGTAAGGCAATGGTTCAAACCCCAAGTCAGACATCTCCAACAAACTGAAATATGAAAATGTTTTCTTCGGCTACTTCCTCTCAGTAGATTTCTGGCAAAAACTCTGAGACTAAATAACAAATTGACATAAAAAATTTCTCAAAAAAATCTTTCATTCGGAGTCGACTTTAAATTGTAGGTCCCGCCATTCATGAATCAAAAAATAACACACAACATAAGTCATGTGAGAAGCTAGGTCGTAATGCAGACTGAAGGGTTCTAATGACCAACAACATTAGTGGTGTGAGAAGTTAGGTCGTAACGCAGACTTAAGGATCCTAATGACCAACTATATGTGTATGTATGAAAAGGCAGCAAACATATGGCGCCGTCAAACTAAAATAGAAGCCACAACTCAGAACAAGGAGGGATATTAAAGCCTTAACATTATACAGAAATTAATGGAAAGAGATGTTAACGTTATTGCCCTATGCTTCTTGTAGGAATGTCATGAAATTTTATGTATAGAATAGCAATACAACTCTCAATTAATTAATAATTATAGACGTGAATATGTATGCAAACGAAAAAAGATTTTTAATCATTTCATTGTTTTACAGCTCTGCTCTTAATTTAGTGAATAAATATTTCAAAACGATTGGGGTAACGATAGTGGCGATGACAATGGAACTGATGTGAGCCTTAGCAATAGAACATTAAAAAGACAAAGTGAACTTAATGTGCTTTTATGAGGGTGCTGTGACATGAACTACAATAAATTTATACGGGCATAGTGTAACAGTTGGACAATTTGTAACGAATTTAAAATTATCGAAATCAAGTGATAATGAATCTTGATTTCTTAAAGTTATTGAGTACATGACTTAATGAAACAAAACAGATTTCTTAAAGCTTTGCATGCAATCTAAGAAATGTATTGGAATGAAAGGAAATAAAAAAAAGAAATTGAAATGTTTTCATTGCAACATGAAAACCTTTTGAGTAAAAGTCTTAACAAAATTCAATTTCTTTTTCAATTTCCGCGATATAAAATATCTTCACATACATATGTAGTATGTAGCTCATCTACAATTCTCTTTCATCTCTATAAATCTGCAACATGCCATGCCATTCAAGCAGCTCGTGTTAATTTGCGGTTAAATTAAATGAAACTTTGTATCTGTTTTAGTTTGTTTCATGCTGTTGGTGTTTTTTATTTCTTTTATTAGATTAAATTGAAGTGTGGAAATGTGATAATTTATTTAAGAAATTAATGACATTCATCACACACACTTCCAATTAATTGTTTCATCTTTAAAAGGCAGTTACATTAAACTTTTACAGTGTTTATCGAGTTCAACAAATGAAATTCGTTCGTTACGAACTTTCACCGTGCCTCTTTAGACCTCCATGTTAAGTTAGACAAAGTTTTCTATTTATCAAAACGGTAATTGTAACGCTATATTTGAAATCAGGGGAAAACTAACAACAAAAGAAAATCAAAAAAAAAAGAGAAAAATGATTTTCAGTTTATTTGGTGTCATGCTAAAATTTCCATTTAAGGGTTATAATGGCTTTTTTTTGATTTAAAATTTCTATTTTCACAAAAAAGTTTTTTAAAACATACTTCAAGCACAGATTTATTCTACATTAAATTTTCGTGGATCCAGTTTTTCAGTTTCTAGCACTCACAATTACTGATTTGCCTTAAGCGTGTATAATCTGTTCCCGTAATATGTTGTTAAAGTGTTGCTTGATCAGACGCAATCTTATTCTTTAAACCCCAACTCAGACATCTCGAGTAAAAGAGAAAAATAAAACAAATTTCTTCGGCATCCTCCTCTCAGCAGCCTTCTGACAAAAACTATGAGAATAAATAAAATTTTCATGAAAAGTTTCACAAAATGTGTCGTTCCGAATCAATTTTTAACTGTAGGTCCTGCCACTCATGAATAAAATTAACAAGCACAACATGAGTGCTTCGAAAAGCTGTGTTGTAATCCTGACTAAAGGTGTGAAAGTAAATAATTAATTAAGTGTATTGTCTTAAGAATGCTGTAGTAACGTTTCTCATACTGTAGTGATAGCTAGTGTACCGAGTGTGGTGGATTAATTAACAAATTTTCTATTTCTCTTCCTCCGTTTGTGAAACATAGGACTGTCACAAACCACCTCGCTTCGTCATCTTTCTTCGGCTTATTTCAGTTTACTTAATCAAGTTTTTGCTGCTAAGTCACCAACTGCTTCCTTTCCGCTTTTATTATCTCCAAAGATGAGAGTTTTGCCTGATATGAAATGGCTTGTTGAGTATTGTATTTTTGACATTCCCTTGAGAAATGTATATATAAATATAGTCCACATAGATTGAGGCACACCTGAGGTATAGGATATAAAATACCAAACTTACAGTCGCTGAACGTGACTTCTTTTTTCCATATCATGTGTATAGTTTTTGCCTCTAACACTTTATCTTATATCTCTAGGAGAGATATTAATTTATTTTCTGATATCCAGACACTGGGTTCTCTCAATCAGATCAGTTTACATAAAGCATGTATAAAAAATCTGCTTAAAACTACAAAGGAACATGTTTAGGCGTCATTGTTGGAGTCATTGCTAGGCACTGCACCCTAGATACTTATGCGATACGCATTGGTCGTGGTCGAATATTTAAAAGAATATTTTGCCATCATTCTCCATTTTTATTACAGTTTCTCGAATTTGTTTAGAAATTTCTGATATTTCTTAATCGTATGTAAACGTTTTAAGACTGTGCAGGTACAAAAGTATTCAAAAAACGATGAGAGGATTATATAGATCGGCAATACAGATTTCGAAAAGGATCTTCTAATGTGGACTCGATAAAGAAAATAGTGGCCATCGCAAGAGATGTAATAGAAAGTAAAAAATGCAAGTTTGGCTCCAAAGATAACGGGCGGTGGTGTTAATAAAGTCTTTAAATTCGGAAATGGAGAGCAGATGGAATGGAAAGCTTTGTTCATAATCGAAGAAAATTTTAAACGATTATTTTAGAAATCGGGGAGCAATACATTATATATTAAGATGCGGCATTGGCACTTACTGCACGTAGGGCAGAGGCCACCTTAAAAAGTAGCGGGAAAATATTGCGAAAGATGTAACTGACGATTAGAGACACTAAAATAGAATTGAAGACGATCACAAGATTTTTTGTGCTGATTATAATGATTATCAGATTACGTGAAATTCATCAAACAAAAGACATCTGTTACTCAGCGACCACTGCCCAGGATAATGTCAAATATGGAGGACCAAACCCATTGTATACTAAAATAATATCGAGGTGCATAACATTGGTGATGTTATATACGAAGAAGTAGAACGAATTCTCTGTGAAAACCATAAAAAGAAACTGTTTCAGGATTATAGCAGATAAAACGGCACAAAGAAAAGAAAAGAAATACTGGCAAGGACAACACTGATGGAAATATTGACTGATACGATGAAAGAGAGCGTCCAGCATAAGCTACTTATGACGAAACGAATGGAAATGGCAGTCACGTTGAAAGGATAGCTTGAAGGGAATTTGAACGTATCACATACATAATTACATAACACAGCCCTGCAAATTTTGACTTTTTTTGTGCAAATAAGATGGCTTCAGGTGTTTTCGAAGGCATTTGGCGTGCTAAACACGAATCTGATTAATTTTTATAAACCTCGACCGCCATATTGTATCCTCCATTTTGAATTTTTTTAAATCTGAATGAAGATCTGTAATCAGCGACCCCAAAAACCCCTGAGTAACAATTTTCAAGTAAATCTGATTAATTTTTAATGACATCCGTAATATGTTTCTTTTTCTTTTGCACCCCTTGACATAAACCCACCCCCTACTTTAAGGGTGTATGCAAACAATTTGGCTTTGGGCTCATTTTAAAGAGCAAAGATCAATTGTCAATTTCTAACAATAGCGATGGTTCAAGCACGTCGGTGTTGAACTCTACAATGTTTCAAAAATGGCCAAAAACGCTATTTTTAGGGTTTTCAACCCCCTTTTTCTCGAAAACCTGACGTGATGGAAAATTTTTGAAACCAGATTCGTGTTTAGCGCACAAAATGCCTTCGGAAACACCTGGAGCAATCTTATTTGCAAAACCCATGCAGGGCTGTGTAATTGGTCATTACAACCCCTTAGTCAGGGTTATGACCTTATCACATCACTTATGTCGTGTGTGTTAATTTAATACATGAGTGGTGGGGCCTACAGTTTAAAGTCGACTCCGAATGACAGATTTTTGAGAACCTTTCCATGGCAATTTTATTTACTCTCAGAGTTTACGTACGAAATCTGCTAAGAGAAGAAATATTTTGTCATATTTCGTTTAGTTGGAGATGCCTGATCTGGGGTTTGAACCTAAGCCTCGCGTCTGATAAGCGAACACACTACCTAGACCACGGCGACTTCTAAGCGGCCGTGATCGTCTAGTGGTTAGGACCCTACGTTGTGAACGTATCACCTCATCCCTAATATAACTCTTTGATTGGAGAACAAAATACTGTGAGCTGAATTTCTACCTGATCTAGTTTTTGACTGGTCAAGATTACTTCTGAAAATATCGGCACAGATTTGGATATGATAGATCTCCTACGTGACAAAACTGTGTAAATGATAATGAAAAGATGAAACATATATTTTTAGCTGCTCTGGATGTAAATTGCACTTATTGGCGAGATGTATATGTGAGTCAGTGTATGGTTAAAGTTATGCTAGAATTTTGGGAAGGCAGAATTTAATGTGAAGCTAATCAGTCCTCCTCGCACTAGTACATAGCGGCAGTCCGACGAAAAGAGACTGGTTAAAGCATACAAGGGGTGGGATTAGTATATAATTGCCAAAGATGGTGAAACTTACATGTTTATGATGAAACAAAAGTGTTGTTTGAATATCCGTACTCCTACTTCAAAACAAATTATAAAAGCAAGCTTTAATGTGGAATACAAATCAATTATTTTGAGTTTAAATAAAATTTCGGAGAATTTTCGCAATTGAGGACTGAAATTCTAAAAAATAATACCCATATAGAATAACACGAGATAATTTCATAAGAAATTCAGTTTGAAATTTGGCTTCCACGACAGGACATAGATGAGTAGTACTTGTAATCTTTGATTCAGATAATGAATGTTGATTGCAATAAGAAAAAACGATGTAGCATTGTCTGGGGATGGAAATTTAACATTTTCCAACTTCCTGCTGTGTTCTATATTTTGAAATAAAAGGATCATATATACGCGGGTATTTTTTAACCGCTTCTTAATATTTTTTTTTGAGCCATGCGGTTTTTCCTGCGCAATGCACCCACGAAGTCCCGACTCCTGTAAACGCCTTCTTATTGTCCGTGTTGATATTTCTGATGTTATATTTTGCGCAATTCCATGAGAAGACAGGCCCTAAACAAAATTCTGTCATCTGCTGGAGTGGTTTTTTATTACAAGGTGACTTAATGCTATTTAAATTATATCACATTATTACTAATAACAAAATAAATTCAGAAATTAAAAGTAAACTGAACGTTTTTAATTACGTGGCCAGCCAAAAGAAACTACTTGGGAAATAATTTTTTTTTTAATAACTAAACTTAAAACTCCACGTGTTTTGTATTGACAACAATGATGGTGGTATACACGTCGAATAATGGTACCTATAAATTACAGTGTGGGTTATAAAAAAAGCTGAGCTTCATTTTATTTTTAAAAAATCGTTTCTAATTATAAGGCCATCACTGTACATACATACATATTTGGTCATTATAACCCTTCAGTCAGAATTACGACCAAGTTTCTCACACCACTTATGTTGTGTGTGTTAATTTAATACATGAGTTGTGGGACCTACAGTTTAAAGTCGATTCATAACGACAGATTTTTGAGAAACTTTTCATGCAATTTTTATTTTTTGTATTTTTTTATGTCTGGCCTGTGGCTCGAACCCTGGCTTTATGTCTAATAAGCCAATACACTACCTATTAGACTACGGCGACTTACGGCCACCACTGTAACTACGTTATAATTATAGACATAATGCTGAATTTTTGTAATGTGCAACATTAAAGGTTTCCATTAACAATGTTAAATTTCTTCTACAAAATTTTATATCCCAATAAAGAAAAAAACATTTAAATTTTTTCCAGCACTTCTCATTGAAATTCTTTTGCAGTTGTTTGACTGACAGAATTTTTTTCTCTTTCTCTTAAAGTTTTTTAAAGAAAGTTGTAAACGCACTGCAGTATTTGTTATGCAAACAAACGCATGTACGCTGTAGCAAGATTTTTTGGGTATAAAACATAGAAAAGGTATATTTTTAGAAACCGCCTCTATTGTGTTGGTGTTCATTAGTCGCAAAACATTTTTGAATCTTGTTCGAGTTGCAGAAGATACACTCAAAGAAAAAAAAAATCAATTCGAATATGAATTTTTAAAGAGAATTTGATTTCATTTCATTGAAGGACTACAGAGCTTTAACTAAAGGATGCTTCAGTAAGAATGCATATTTTTGTTTTAAAAGAAGATAGTTTTTAGTTTTTTTGATTGGATTGTAAAGAAGACTTGTTCAGATTAAGTATGTAATAAAATAACCGTCAACTGAGAGACAACAAGAAGGGGCGATGGCTTGAGGAAGATGCCGAAATCGTGATCGTTTTCAATTTGTTGGCGTTTGTGCTTCGATTATTTTGATAATTTTGCATCAGAATCTTGACTTACGTGCCTATAACATACACCTCATACAGAAATTGAAGCCGAAATATCATAGTTAGCGTTGCATGCTTGATGATTCATTGAAACAGGTTGAAGATGTGCACAACAGGTCGAAATTTCATTTCTGGTTAAATAACTCGGTCAATAACGAAGTTTGCACCACATGGAGTGAAGGCAATCTTTAAGCCGTTAACGAAACCACCATGACATATTTGGTCTGGTTTACGCCTGATCGCATTATCGGCTCAGCTTATTGCGCTCCGATATTCCTTATTCCATCATAAAATTACAGCTCGTGAGTGAGGGTGTAAATTATTTTAAAATCGCCTTTGGCCAGACGTGTTTTTGCTTCTAAAAACAAGACGATGCAACTTGTTATATAGGGAGCTGAACAATCGTGATGTTGTCACTTTTTTCTGGAAGTGGCCCAGTTGAATAGTCTCCTTATTGCAAGGGCATTGGGTTCTAACGTAACGAACTCTAAGATATGCCTGTCGAAAGTCTCTCAACGATATAGTGGAGCATTTCGACTTTAACCCCTTATGGCCACCAGGAAATAGAGATAGATTAGTATTTTAGATAATTGCCAGGTGTGACACAACCATTACACTTTCTGGTGAGTTCTCTGTATTAGGAATTCCTTCAAAGATATATAATTGACAATGCAGTTATGAATTCTGCCAATGTTGTATGCACGGTTTCTCATACGGAAGAAATAGCGCATCATTATATTTATTCAAAGCTGATTAGATGGTGCCCGGGAAAAAAAGTTTGTTGAAACTCAAGAGAGATGTATTGGTCTTGAACACATATCACACGATTTCTGCTGGAGCTGTAAAGACAAGGAAGAGGAAAAAACTGTTTGTCACCTGTAGACAACAACCATCCGATTGATATAATAAATCTTTCTCTCCTAAATTCAAATATATTTTATATGAATGGCTGGTGTTTTCTTAAAAATTTCTTTGATTACAATACCGATTGAAGCTTCTATTGGCCAGAGTGTGGATGTTGTAATTAAAGCGTGATTTCTGGGGAGAGTAACGGCACGCATTTTTTATTTTGTCGTCAATTAAAATTCTGACTTCTAGACTTGTTAGTGTAACAAAAGACTGAGCGCCACAAGAGAGAAGCATAGAAACCCTAGCAATATCAAAATATTGGATATACCCGTATATGATTCTAAATTACTACAACTTCTGTCTACTAATATCTTTTGATCCTAGTTTTGCAATGAAAATATCAGAGAACATCATCCAAAGGATTGAAAGCTTCAGATCACTTTACAAAGTCGAATGTGAAATCTTTTCAGAAGAGCTGTCTCGTGCGCTATCCTCTCAAACTCCATAATACCACAGCTTTGAGGGGTGTAATAGTCATAAGAGCGTTAAAAGCTGATCTATTTAAAGCTCTAAGCAGCTAAAAATTGGAACTATTAAATGACGGCTTACGGCAGGTTGCTTACTTGGTTGCAAACAGCGAAAACCCTTCTATAAAAAAAAATGAATTCAGATTAAGTTTTTTCAGGAACAAAACATGGAGAAAGAAATGAGTTATTGGTATAAAATTTTACCGGTCGACG
Source organism: Sarcophaga variegata (assembly GCA_932273835.1). Lineage (NCBI taxonomy): Eukaryota > Metazoa > Arthropoda > Insecta > Diptera > Sarcophagidae > Sarcophaga > Sarcophaga variegata. The sequence goes on from OW026361.1 coordinate 87,273,995, forward strand.
AATTTGGCAAACCAATGTGGAAATTTTATTTAAAATAAAAAATTCCAACAAAAATGTTTTAATGACATGGTGAACACAATAAAACATTTTTTTGATATTTTTTCGCAAAAACCGCTCAACCTAGTTCTCGGGGCTTTAGAATAGTCATTACTAATGTGTGGAGTTTGATATATCAAAGCAGATTGTTTTAGATTACATTACAAATGTAGCAACAACTTTCTGAATGTAATCTAGGCTTGCTCAGTATAGGAAGGACTCTATACCAGACATAACTCACTCACTCCAGAGAATCGGTGTGGAAGGCATACATACATACATAATTAGCTATTACAAACCTTCAGTCCGGATTACGGCCTAGCTTCTCACACCACTCATGTTGTGTGCGTTAGTTTTATACGTGAGTGGCGGGACCTACAGTTTAACGTCGACTGCGAACGGTAGATTTTTGAGAAACTTTTTCATGAAAGGTTTTATTTACTCTCAGAGGTTTTGCCAGAAATCTGCTGAGACGAAATCGCCGAAGATATGTTTTTATTCATATTTCATTCTGGCTTTCGCCAAACCATTTGACGACCTTTTATTTTAAATATGCATAGTTCTGCATATTTGGAATAAAAAACTGCGTACAATAAACAAAATCTGGTTGGCACAGTAAAACACGTTGATTGTGGAGTTATGGTATGGGGATGCATGGCGGCTTCGTGTGTAGGTCAACTTGAATTTATTCAGTCCACCATGAATAAATATAAATACATATTAAATAATAATTTCAAACAAAGTGCGGCAAAACTCAACTTACCATCTACGCTTTGGTACCAACAGGAAAACAACCCAAAGCACACTGCTGTGGTCGTTCGACTTTGGCTCTTGTATAATGCTCCAAGGCAGCTCAAGACACCCCCCAATCTCCAGATCTCAATCCTATTGAGCATTTGTGGGATTTATTAGAGAAAAATTCGCCAGCATGTAATTAGAAGTAAAGAGACCTTGCGAAATGATATACGGGAGAAGTGGGAGAAATTAAGTGCTGAGGAAACAGAAAAGTTGGTGAATTCCATGCCAAACAGATTAAAGGAAGTCATAAAACAACGTGGATATCCAACAAAATATTAAATTTAAGATTTAAGCATATTCATCAAAGTTTTCTTTATTTATTTTAACAGTGAATGCAGACTTTTTGTTATCTTTATTTTATTATTGTGATATTTATGATTTTTTGGTTTATGTTTTTAAGTAATTTTTAACATGGGTTTTTATATATTTTCTAAAACACATTAGGTGAACGCAGACTTTATTGAGTAAGTGTATGTATCTTTTTTAATTTTGAAAATAAAATCAATAATTTGATGTCATTACGAATGTTTTAATTATATGACCACCACTGTATATCATATGGTGTTCAAATTTATTTAGAAAAAAACTATGAGAATATGGACCATAAATTCATTAAAAAAAATTTTAACGCTGACATACCTTGTACATCATTTGCAGATTCAATCACCGCGTACATTTATTTCCATAAACTGCATACGAGAAATATTTTTATCATAAATATTACGTCATGAGACAACGACCATTTCTTATTTCTTTTTGTTCCTTTTTTTACAAATTTGCATATTTACGCGTGAAACACGGCACTAACTGCAACGTAAAACAAATACAAAACTGTGACACATATACTCATTCACATGAATTCATAGATACATAGCTACACTATTTAGATACATACTATAACAAATATGACTACATGAATATGTGGACATATTATGGAATTTATTTTCATGTAGTAGTAGGAGACGGATGGATAGATTTAAATTTACAGTTTTAAGCTTCTCTTAACACATTTTCAGATTAAGCCAAACATTGACACTACAACACATATATACATACATACATGTCTATGGAATACGTGGTCATAATTTGGATTGAAGACAGAAAAAACAGAAAAAAAAATAAAAAAAGATTCAAGAAATCCGGGGAATAAAAGTTTATACCGCATATGACGCCATTTTGTCGCTTAACATCTTTATGTCATCTGCATTGTACACGTATGGAAATGTGATTTTAAAATTTTATAGCGAAATGCATCCAACCCGGGAATTCCTCATACTCATATTGAGATGAATGTACGCAGATATATGTACATATGTATGTATGTATGTGCATACATTCATTTGAATGGATTTTTGTGTACAAATATTTTTGCATACACGAATATGCACAAATACTGCTGCAAATAAAGTATTCGATTGCCTAGTAGTGTAGGAGGATTGTGCCATAAGTTCGAATTCCTGGCTTTGTTACAATTTTAACGCATTGTTAAGCCCACCACAAGTTTTTATTTGTTGTGCATGAGGACCAATTGAAATCAATGTATTTGGCATGATTCTTGGTTGGGAGCCGTAGCTTTTTTTAAGAGTCACTGAATGTGATATAAAAAGTCGTCGGATCATTGACAGCAAAGTACAACAACAGATGGTTTTAATAGTACAGCGCTACGAGCGTCAAAGCTCCTGCCACATTGAATTATCTGCAAGACCCATTTTAGAGCATGGTCACTTCACCTGGATGAGAGGTGAACTGATCACCGAAATCGTGCGACTTACGCCAGAGTCATGGAATATTGGACAGTTTAAACATAATTAATTTAATTTACTCCTTGAATATTAGTGAAGAGCTTTAGTACCTACGGCTCTATTAGGCCGCATCCCAATATAGCATAGACTGGTACTTAGATATTGGCAATGATATGGCCTTTGGGAATAGAACTTAAACTGAGTACTGAAACCACTTACAAAAGACTATAATGACACCCATTAATAGGTACCCACAATTTTAATAGGGCACCCATTATAATGCAGACACCAGAGGTCAGCAATGAGTATTCAGAAATATGAGTACATTCGAATCATACTCATAATTTCTGATACTTATACGCATTCATACTTATTTTAATATCACACTCATATTACTCATATTCAAAGTTTGAAGTACTTATCGTACTCATACTTAACAATACGCATGATGTTGTTGATTTCGACTCTCCTTTACTCAACATTTACAAGAATCACAAAATAAGTATGATTCGCGTACGAACACTACAATACTCACTAGAAGGTTGTGTGTTTGCTGTGCTTTCTGTCTTTGTCTTTTTCTTTCTTCTTTTTTTTGTAAATTCAATAACAACTAAGACTGTAAATTTTGATTAATGATTCGAATCACTCGAATAATTTATGAGTATTATAAGTATTTTTCTAAATTTATCAATCTGAATGAATTTCGAATGTTATGAGTTTGATGGCAACGTTGTACTCATACTCATTGCAACCTGTACTTATAAATCAATGCTGTAGTGATTACGAATGAATCAGAGTAGTTGAATTTCAATACTGTTGACTCATTTATACACAAAATTTCATGAGTACTTATGAGTAGCGAAAAAACGATTCATTGCTGAGCTCTGGTATAAATAGTACTACGATATAATAATTTATTTGCTGACATACTCTCCAACACTATAAAATGCTGTGTAAAAGACGCTGATGATAGTATTTTCTTCCTTTTTAAAATAGTTATACGATACGAAGAATGTTATACGACCCACGTTTCAAAATACTGAAGCCATAATCTTGCCAGCCGACTATTGCGTGTTTACACACTTCGGAGGCGATTCAACATGTTTAGTTTACTTGGATGACAATCGATTTGATTCTGATGTAAAATGGTGGAGCAATGTTTTATTCATTATCACATGTCTACTCAAATATTCGAGTTTTTTTTTTATTGTGCAACAGTTTGAAATTCTGCTCATTAGCATCAATATGTTGGTGTTCCTTTGATATATTTAGCGCCTCAGCTGTCTTGATCAATTTCACTTTGCGGCCGTTTAATAAGTATTATTTTGTGGACTTGTTTGCCATGTCTCTTTAAGACGTCCACTACGTGAAACGTTTTCGCTGCTCCTGTCGTCGAAGTTAAGCTTTTCAAACCATTTCATAAAGGCTGATTTTTCCGTTGTAAACTCCAAATAATGTTTATCAAGTCAAGGTTTAGTTAGCTTCCATGGTATTTTTTTGTCGCCAAAAAACTATTCAAGTAAGTGCAAGTTACTGCCATTAATACGTTCGTTCAGCTGTGCTCAGCATCAATCAATTGGATTGAATGACCAATTGAATGCAGTAGACATAAGGTTTTACTGATAAGGCACTCCTAAAACGATTTCAGAATATGAAAAAATTCGTAGCTACTGAAAAATTCATTTAGTCATACCCTTATTTAAATATCTCTATCTAAACTCCACCCTCGTACTTGTGCGGGTGCTGTTGCTGGCAACATTTAAGATTCAGGATGTTTTTGTATGCGAATATGACAAGAGAATGACAATTTTTTTTAATGCTCATAAAAAGAGATTCAAAAGTGGGTTACCGAAATGATGATAAATTTTGGGGTTATTATACCTTCGGATAAAGAATGAAAAAAAAAACAATTTTTTAACGCAAAAAAACAACCTCGTATTTACCAAAAACTACATACATATGTTTTTAAAAGTTAAAAAATTTTCCAAAATAAAAAATGTTTAAGAATTATTGGGTAATAATCCGCCTTTTATTTTTATATTCCATAAGTAGAGAAAATCTGAGTCTAAACAAACAGACATCAAAGTGCAAATTTATGAGTCTGCTGTCTGGTTGATTGAAGTCACAAAATAAAATTGAAATTAGAACTTAAAAGCGGAAATGTTTTAGGCTCTATTAAACATAGAGTACAATGCCTTGTTGTCTATTTGCTTAGGAAGAGCGTAAAAGCTACGCGAATGGTAACACAGTAAAATATATCCTGTAAGTAAAGAATTTTTTTGTTTGATTTTATTTAAAGGGTGTTGCTTTTAGAACTTGAGGATTTAAAATTATATGGGAAAAAATGACAGAAATAATGTTGGAATAATTATAGTCTGGTAGATAATTATAAGGCTTTTATTTTTTAAATATTATGCTCGACGAACACATACCTCTGCTACGAGTTACCATTGACTACGAGTGAGTATCGATTAGCCCAATTATTTAAAATTTTTTCCAATAAATATTGGCTTCAATATTAGCTTCTAAAGCTACAAGAGTATCTGGTTTCTCGACATAAAAAAATAACTCATCATCAGACCTCTGTCCCTCAGGGGGAGAACATCTTCGGCTTTTTACACACATAGGACACAAACATCAACAATGTTCCTTAAAAAGAGCGTAAAAATGCATTCAGTTGCTTGTCAGCTTCTAAAGAAGAAGGTTAATGTCGCTTTTTTTTCGACTTCGATTATACACCCAAAGAAATATTACAGTAGGATTCACAAATATCAATGAGAAATGATTTCGATTTTTGGAAGAATACTGGCCAAGTTAAATACGGTGTCGTTAGGTATTTAGCGCAGTACAATTTTTCTATATTTTCCGCTCACATATACATATTAGTAGACTTGAAAATATTACTAACAATTATCCTCTGGGTTAACACATGCCTCTCACAAATACACTCACATTTTTATCATATTCTCTTTGTGCCGACGTCTCCTCATCATAGTCCCATTAAAAATAATTCAGAGTAATTAAATCACATGCATGAGGAAGGCCATTGAACATTGCCACTTCTGGAAAAAGGTTGTCACTAAATTGATTTCGCAATAAATCGATTGCTAAACGCATTGGGCAGCAACAATTTCGAAAGAAATAAGGGCAGATACTGCTGCCAGCATGTATACGCGATCACACAGTCAATTTGAATAGATGTAAAGGAGATTCATTAACAACTTGAGGGTTGTCTTCGCTCTAAATACGGTACATTTGCTTATTGTCGTAATCATTTAGCCAGAAATGAGCTCATCTTCTGCCAGTTTTAACTCCGACGCAAACATTGGTCGTTTGATATTAATTCTTGTAAAACATACATGCATACATACAAATTTGGCTATTACAACCCTTTAGTCAAGATTACGACCTAGTTTCTCACACCACTTATGTTGTGTGTGTTAATTTTATACATTAGCGGCTGGACTTACAGTTTATAGTCGACCCCGAACGACAGATATTTGAAAAACTTTTCAGGCAATTTTATTTACTCTCAGATTTTTGCCAGTAATCTGCTGAGAGGAAGCCGCCTAAGAAATATTTTTTCGTATCTCGTTTTTTGTACCATGGCCTACTAAACTACGGCGACTACAATTTCAATTCTTGCAAGAATTGTACTTTACTGGCATGTAGGGTAATTCTCATGTAATACGGTGTTCAGAAATGCACCTTTATTGCGTAAATCGCAATAAACGCCATTATTGAGCTCAATATTTCATATAAAGTTTGAATTAATTATTGCACAGTAACTACACACATTGTTATAATATTGAGTAAAACTTAAAATGCAACACAGTCATAAGTATGTTCAGTGCGAATATTACAATTATCCGAACCCTAAAAAAAACATAACAAAAAACAAAATAAAAACAATGTTGTTGAAACAACCAGCTGTTTTATTTAGCAGCTGTTAAATGAATATTTAATAAGCAGCTGAACCGCGTATATTATTATGTCTGAACACTTAAAATATTGTACTCAATAAACCGAATATTGTAGTCGAAAGACAAATGCCTACAAGTTCAGAACGACGGCGAATTGATGGTTCGGAAGCTTCTTCGAGACTTCACACTATAGTAGCAATATTCTGTTCAGTACAAATATTTCTTTATTTATTTAAATTGTAATCACAATTTCAAATTACAATAAAAAAGGCGTGAAGAGTAAAAGTAGTGAGAAAATGATCTTTAACTGCACAAATTTCATTTTCCCTGAGCTAATTATGTAGACCTTAAAATCGAGGAAGAGCACTGTGAACTTTGGAAACAGATTTATTATTATTTTTATTTTTTTAAAATAAATTTTCACTATTTGGAAGCTATGTCCTGGCGTTAAACGATTCTTAATGGCTAGCCAAACTGTACTAACCAAGAGCATTCACAAAATTTGAAAAATTCAGCAGTCAAACCATATTTAATGATATCAATAGTTCTCATGAAGACAAAAAAAAAACACCCTATATTTATACTCCTACAAGTACATGTACATATGTACATACATATCCATTTGTTCTGTAAATAGATTCAAAAAATCCGATAAAAGACAATGTTTTTGCAGACGTATAAAACACTCGCTCTATCTCAATAACAATTTGGCGTTTTTATTAGTACATTCATACTAAAATATGTGTATATATACATATACTCGTATGTGAATACAATGGGTGTTTGTGTTATTTGTTTAAGAGATAAATGAGTGCAAATGAACTTAGTTTTTATTATCATACACACATATTTATGACATACATTTACACTTTAACCTTTTTGATGACATTTGCGAGAAAAAAATTCAGTTTTCCAATGGAAAATAAGAAACAGTTGTAGAGTATAAAATAAATACAGTAAGTAGTTCAAAGAGAGATATCTAAGTCAATCAGAGTAATATACTGCCGGCTTGTATGTTACATTTGATTAGGCATGGGATGCAAATAGAGATTAACATTTCTTTTAATTAAAAACGAGCTATTTATCGTTTTTGATATGATTTCATGGTCAGATCTCTGTTCGTTGTAAAATTTCTCAAGCTTGAAAATAAGAATACATCGTCCTACGGTAGACAATAATTCGTAGCTTAATGCACGGAGACTTCACATTCATACGTGCAGAACTATTTTTGAGTATTATTGTTTTTTGACGTAATATTTTGTCCTCGGTTACGAAACGGAGTAAAAACTTGCTAATAATTCGATTGAATAACGTTAGAATTTACGTTTACGATTGATACTGAGCAAAACGCACCCATCTTGCCAATATCTTTCTTATAACCAAATGATTATTTAAAATTGAAATAAGTGAACCATGTATGCCACGGAGGCTTCTATAACACTGTGCGACAGTCAAAATACACCCAGCTAATGACATACTGTAGGTTGTGAGTTTTGTTGAGTAGAACTCAAGAATATTTTTTTATATAGTATATCTCGAATCCTCCAAACTTGTTTTATTTGACAAAAACGGTATTTTTAATTTTTTCACACAAAATTATTGATTACCCAAATATGTTTGAACATATTTTCAAAATCTAAAGTTTTTTGGAAAGGGGACAGATGAGCCTTTAGAATGGTGTACATAAACATATGGCCCAAATTAAATGTTGTGAGTTTTGATCGGGTAAACTTGGAAAATATGATTCTTTTCTCATTTTTTCAAGTTTAGCTATTCTTAATCGCAAAAATTTAATTAAAAAATATAAAATAAGTGATGATATTCTAAAAGTGCATTATCTGGTGAAGAGATTGACACTTTGCTTGATGAAATCGGACAAAAATTACAGGAGTTGCTATTTAAATAGTATAATAGCCGAGTTATATTTTTTATATATGCCACCTTATCAAATGAACTTTCAGTTCAAACATTTTCAAAAGTTTTGATGGATATTGATTGTTTATCGCAAAATGTGTCAAGTTCACGTTTGCACGACTAACAGAAGTCGGCTAATATTTGCGTTATTTGCAAATATTATTATTCTCTTTGCACAAACATAAATAATACTGAAAATGTTTGAACTGAAAGTTCATTTGATAAGGTGGCATATATAAAAAATATACCACGACTGTTAGACTATTTAAATAATAACTACGGTAATTTTTGTCCGATTTGATCAAACGAAGTGTCAATCTCTACACAAGATAATGCACTTTTGAATTTCATCAGTTATATCATATTTTTTAATTAAATTTTGCTACTATCAACTGACAAACTTGAAAAATATGAAAAATATTCACATTTATCAAGTTTACCTCATCAAACCCGATAGCATATTAAGTCAAATAATATATGTATGTACATTGTTTTTAAAGGCCCACCTCTCCCCCTTCTAATAATGTTTAAATTTTGTACATGAGTGCAGAAATATTTGTGTAATCAATAAATTTGTGCGTAAAGTCCAAAAAAACAGTTTGTGTCAAATAAAACAAGTTTGGAGGGTTCGATAAAAATAAAAAAAGGATTTTTGAGTTCTACTCAACTAACTGAACAACTTAAACTAGGTAGTTACTCGGATGTATTTAATTTTTTGTATTCTGTCGCATAGTGTTATAAATAAACGGCACTAGGCATGTTATGTTCTTCCCTTCACCTGTAATCTCCATTTCATATACATAATTTCCAATGTAGGATTTCATAATTGTTCGACAAAATTTTTTTTATTATTATTATTATTGTTTTTTTTATAAAAAAATCTCCAGTAAATACCAAACGCCATAAAAATAAAAACAAATCCTTTTAATTTCCAATACCATTGTTGTAGTCATTGAATTTATTATTCTTTGAATTTTAAAATTATTCATGGAAATGTATGATTATGTTTCTATGTACATGTGTATATATCTATGTACGTATGTAGCAGTATCATGTAGAAGTGTATGTATGTAAGCATGTATGTACATATGTGCATTAATGATTAGTACAATTCAAATTAAAAAAATTATGAAAAAGTTTGTATAATTCTCACAACTCAATTTCGAATGATAATTTTGTTAAATATTTTCTAAAAAATATATCATTGTCAGTTTTTCTTGTCTATTTAATGGATAATTAATATGTAATTTGATACAAGTTTATAATTGAAGATTAAGCAGTATACGAGTATGTTGTAAATGTTCAAGATTTATTTTAAATACAAAGGAAATATTTCTAGTAATTGCAATTGTAATAAATTTGCTAAAAGGCTTTAATTCCTTTAATATTTATTACGATATAACAGGAACTCCTTTGAATAAAACTACTTCTTCCTGGCTGTGAGCTTAACTAAGTATTACTAGTGGACTGTTAACTGTGTTGCTTGATATTTATTATAAAGTGTGGTCTTTTTAGGGGGCTTATTATTCTTATTAACTGTGGTATTATTAAGCAAACGAGTGGGGCCTTTAAACTTTAAAAAATTCTTTATTTTTGTAAACGAAAGCTCTTTTGTTTACTTCCCGATTTCACACCTTTCCTAGCTGATGTGAATGAAAAAAAAACTGTTTCTAGATGCCATTATAAGAAGTTGATAAATCAAGCCTCTACATTTACTTATTTAATTGGTCACTACAACTCTGCAGTCAGGATTATAACCTAGCTTCTCAAAGCTCTTATGTCGTGTATGTTTATTTTATACATGAGTGGCTGACTCCGAACGTTAGATTTTTATGAGAAACTTTTCGCTACAGTTTTTATATACTGTCAGAGTTTTTGCCAGAAATCTGCTGTTGTATGTTAGAAATGTCTGACCAAGGGTTTGAATCATGGTCTTGCATCTTATAAGCCGACCCTGTACCTACTACACCCTACAAGTGGACTTAATTACGACATGTATGTACCTTCGTGAATATTGCAAGTGGACTTAATTACGACATGTATGTACCTTCGTGAATATTGCCCTCTTAATTTATGTTTAGGAAAAATCTTTGCAATTAGTCCGAATTTTTTTTTGGCCTATCTAAAGGCTAATACCTTCCTTAGCTCACGAATCGAATTTTGATTTCTAAATTGCAGTTGAAAAAAAAAACAAATTGAAAACTATGGAAAATTTTTAGAGCAGAGGGTAATCAGTGATAAAAACGGCGATGGGTCTGTGCTTATTGGTCCTTGTAATTAATCATTAGCTGTTAGTTGCTTTGCTGACCACAAGTGGACAGCATTGGTCAAAATAAGGTCAAAATAATATCGACATTAATTCTCCTAAAACTCTGGTAGCTTTGTTGTGAGATTTTTTCAGTTTTGAAAATAATGAACTAAACCCCGGTTAGCCAAACGTCACAGGACGTAATGGAACATAGTTTCGCTTTTAGAATACGAAAAGCAATGTGAGCTACTACGTACGTACGTACGTAATTGGTCATTACAACCTTTCAGTCAGGATTACGACCTAGTTTCTCACACCACTTATGTTGTGTGTGTTAATTTTATACATGAGTGGTGGGACCTACAGTTTAAAGTCGACTCCGAACGACACATTTTTGAGAAACTTTTTCGTGGCAATTTTATTCACTCTCAGAGTTTTTGCCAGAAATCTGCTGAGGGGAAGTCGCCGAAGAAATACTTTTTGTATTTTTGTCTTGATGCCTGGCCTGGAGCTCGAACCCTGGCTTTACGTCTAATAAGACAACACACTACCTAGATTACGGGGACTTCTAAAAAATATTGACATTAATTCTCTTTAAACACTGGCTGCTTTGTTGTGAGATTTCTTTCGTTTTAAAAATGATAGATTAAGCCCCGGTTACACAAACGTCACAGAACGTAATGAAGCGTAAGCTCGTTTTTAGAATACGAAAAGCAATGAGAGCGACTACCGAACCGTAATGTAATTTCGTTAAGCATTTACATTGCTCTTAATATGCTAAAAGCGAACGTACTTTTCATGGACGTTTGTCTAATCGGGGCTTTACTTTTTATGATATGATATGATATGATATGATTATTATTCACTTCGTATCTGAAATGCAAATTATATTCACCATTGAATTTTGTTTTATAAAAGAAAATCCTCATTTTCATCACCCTTTATCTATATATATGGTAAAACATACTAAAACATTTATAATTTAAATCCTTTTACCATAAAAAGGACACAAAAACTTTAACTGTCAAATATATTTTACACTTTACTAACATACATCTCTACTCTACTCTACTCTACTCACTGGCTCACCAACTTACCATAATAATATCCGTTCATACCATTTATTTCTTGTCTTTTAAGGTCTGTAACTGTGTTAACTGCACTTATAAATCTATGCCCTATAAATTCTACATAGTCTTGCCGCTAAGAAATGCAGGAAAGGCAATAAAGGGCAACAACAACAACGAAAATTACTCATATAAATCTTTAAGGAACATAAATTTCATTTCTAAGCAGTGTGTATAGCAATTTAGAAAATTTATAAACCGTTTAAGAAAATATTACAGCAAATAATTAACAGCGCGAAAAAAGAAAAATAGAAACAAAATAAAATGAAAAGAAATGAAAAGAAGGAAAATACTTAAAATACATGGATATTCAGGTAAAGGATGTAAGCAGAATAAAGAATCCTTTACACACTATTATCACTTGTATCACGCTGACTGCCGAACTGTAGTAGCCACTGCCCTAAGAAAATTGTTTAAAATTGTTTACGAATATAGTTTTAATCGGTAAAGGCGCACCATCAATATAGAGAACCGAATTTTTATCTGTAACAGAGATGGCTCGCATACGAGATTTGTAAATTTTTGCAATGAATACTGATCCGCGTGAATACTGATAATTGTAGTCGCTGTAGTCTAGTAGGTATTGTGTTGGCTTATTTGACGTGAGGTTATTAATATTAAATATTTATTTGACGACTTCCTTCCAGGAAATTTCCGGCAAAAACTCTGAGAGTAAATAAATTTGACATGAAAAGTTTCTCAAAAAACCTGTTGGATTTAAACTGTAGGTCCCCCCGCATATGGATAAAATTAACCAACGCGTCATAAGTGGTGTGAGAAGTTACGCGGAAATCCTGAATGAAGGGTTGAAATGACCAATTATGTATGTATATGTGTAAAACCCAGATGGCTTGCAATAAGATTTGTCAATATTTGCAAATGAATACTGATCCTTGTCAGAGAATCATTATTTAAAACGACTATAAGACGAGGGGTTTTATACGCATTTTCTCAAACCTCTTCTACTAGGTTAGTTTGGTAAATGGACGACTTTGATCTTCAAAAGTTAGGCAATGCAATAAAAAATAGTCCAACATTCACTGTACATTCGCTGTTATTTGAAGTATACGTAAAGTCAAGTGCCTCTTAAGGGCAACCAATCGAATTTATTTCACTATTCACACTTGCAACGTTGTTTTCACTGCTCCTTGAAACGCCGAGTGACTGGACTTACGGTTTAAAGTCGATTTCGAACGATATATTATTGCGAAACTTTTCATGACATTTTTTATTTTACCTTCAGAGTTTTTGCTAAAAATCTACTGGGAGGAAATCGTCGAAGCAATATTTTTTCATATCACATTCGTTTGGAGATATCTGACTTGGGGTTTGAACAGTGGCTTCACGTCTAATAAGCCAACACACTATCTACTAGGCTACGGACACGTGTCATTCTTCCAATTTAATTCATGTTATTTGCGTGCCAGATTAGCTAGATTGTTTTGCATTTCATTTTTCCACTCGCTGCAAGCTAGGTAGTCAAGTAATGTGCCCTGTACCGCTCCAGATTAATTATTAATCGCCTTCTTACAATTGAAAACCAATTCTAGTTCTTGTGACGCTGGAAGGTATTGATATCCACTCCAACCAACTTACATTCGCATGAAAGGTCATACCTGGAAGACATTAATATACATCACAACGAACGCACTTCTGTCTGGTTGGGTTTGGAGCTGTCCATTTAGCAACAAGTCGGCATGAACAGCTGTCCCATGGTTCCGATTGAATAGAATTATAATGAGATATTAGTGTGATGCAGTTCGTAGTGGTATATGTGTTTAGTATCTTGTCCGATATCTGGTCTCCATACACCTGCCCTTTCAGGTTCTCAAGTATAAATGCTTTATGGCTGCGACTAGTTCACGCCCCTATGACAGCATTGAAAATGACAGCTTTGCTATTCAAACGTAAGTCATCAAGGGTCCAACTAATTCTCTGGATGGTAGTTTTTTTTTTGTACCGTATGAGGTATCGTATTGGTGAACAAATATCGGAGAGGAGATTTATATGATCAGAAATTTATATGCCTTGTTATCCGTCATAACAATTTTGACCTAGTAGCCGTCCGAAATCCTTTAGGACGTTGTACAATGGGCCAATCCGACCTCCGGGTACTGTACTTGTCTTGACTGACAGGTACACGTCCTCTAACCTAACCTAACCTAACCTAAGCCGTCCGAAAGATTTGATATTCTGGCAAATGTCTTCTGCAGGAGCTGTGAGTTTGAGGAGGAGAATGGGACTGTCATATATCAGTGCCCGGCTATTGTCCCAAGCGGGCGGAGGTTTCTGATCGCTAACTTTTTGGCATCTTTATCGAGCTCTCTAATATAAAGATTGCTACCGTAGCAAGAATTATTTTGGACTCGGGTGGGTTTTCTCTAGGACGTCTTTGGTGCCCAGGTTAAATGTTGATTGTGTGGGCCTAAATGCCCTAGGTTAAGCTTCTTGCTCCAAAGGAGGCCTCCAAAAACAATCGTACATTGTAATTACCAATAAAATTCCGTCTGATGGCAACTGTTCCTTTTAGGCACCGACACATTGGATTCCTCTTATTCGAAGACCTGCTACAGTGTGTTACTTATTTAGCAGGAAAAAAATTTATTATAAGAAATTGGGGTTCCTGAAAGGCACAAAAAGATATAAAAAGAGAAAAACAAAAAGTTTATAGAAGAATAGAATGTCGGCGCTGTCTCGACGTTTTCTCGGGGCGCTTTAGTGTCTCACTTGTCTGGGTTACTGGGCACAGGGACATTCCAGGCAACCGTAATGCCGATGAGCTCGCCAGATCTGGCACACTCCTGCCGTAACCCTTGTCAATCGGTTTGGGTATGCCACTTACGTCGATTAATTCTCTCCGGACGCCAACCTATCCTGGGTCAATGAAGAATCTCACCCCACTTGGTCCACGATGGATAGAAGGAGCACCAGTCAACTACTCCGGCTTGATCACAATGGCATCTCAATCACATTGTATATGCTTACAGGTCATTGCATTATGGGAAGACAGGCGGAGAGACTGCAGCTACCATCTAACGTCTTCTGCCGTGGAAGCGGATCTGCTGAAGAGAGGGAAACTATCGTCTAATTTCTTTGTCTATGCCCATCTCTTGCGAGGTACAGATATAGGTCATTTGGCTCTCCATTCCTTGTCAGCTTAACGGGGTTATCATCCACTGATGTCAAGGGTATGGCTTTATTAATTAAACTTTAAGGCTGGCTTCCAGAGTATGGTATTCGCGCTCTTTAATATGGTGTTATCGATCAGTACAGGGATTGTGCTTACCTGTGGCATCATAACGGACCGTTATGCATGCTTAAGTGAGCTTTGGTAATCAAAACTACCACTTTGACTTAATCTAAAACAAATGGAAGTTTAAATCCTGTTTGGTCAATTAATATTTATTTCCTTTGTAGCCGGACTTTGTTTCGATTCTGTGAATATTTTTCAATAACTTTTTATAATATTTTCTAAATCGGATTAAAGTTATGTGGAAATCAACTCAATTTTCGAAAAGTTCTCCCTCCTATCAATTTAAGTTTAAACTTTTAAAGTTACAACCTAACATAGCATATCTATACATATATTGTCTCAATTCCAAAAAAAAAAAAAAACTTTTCAATAATCTGTTCATGATAGTTTTCACTTAATGTTTTAAGTTTTTTTTTTATTTTTTAACAAATTTTTTATTTATTTTTTTTTAAATAAAACTATTGATAGTGTTTTTAGATTCAGTAACTACTGCTGATGCTGATATTAATTCTAAAATTCTTACGACTTGCATTTCAATGTGGCAACTGCGTACGTACGATTTGGCTCATGAATAAATCAATAGTAAACGAGAGAAAAAGGGTTTTAAAGGATTTCCATGCATTCCAATTTAAACGAGAGGGATTGTGAGAGAGATAGAGAGAAGTTAAACTATAAAAAATACCAAAACACACATACACTTACACTTACACATACACTTACACTTACTGAAATGCAAGCTCAAAGTGTTGAAATGAAATTTTAGAAATCGAAAAAGTTATTTTTAATTGAAATTCTAGAAAATATTACAAAATTAAACTACAAACTACAAACGAAATAAATTTTAATTGATTTTTATGAAAAGTATTTGCAATTCTAAAACTAATCTCTTGTAATACATGTAGAAACGTATGTACATACATACATACTTTTATGTATTCTAAATAATTCAATACAAAATAATTTAAGTATTCTATAGCAACAAATGCTAATCTCAATATTATTGTTAACAATACTACTTACAAACTAAAACTAAGGAATCATTTCAAAACAAATTCTTTGAATATTTTGCTACAAATCACAGAAAGTTCTAAACAAATAAAATCTCTAAGGGCCATTATTACAACTTGCCCTTAACTAAAGGTAGAATTTTAACGGTCAGATAAATTGGTTTTCATTACTATGATTACCCAATAGGACAGAAGTGAGCGTTAAACTAAAGGGAGGATTATCCTGCCGATATCTTTTAAAGTTAAGTTTATGTTTGAACTTGCCATATTAAATATTATTTTCAATATGGCAACTTCAAATTTAAACAAAATGAGCATATACTCGTACAACAAAAAACGAAGCCCGTCGTTAACACTGCGTTAAAAAAAAACTTGTTTAATTTGAGCAGTTTTATTGACATTGCTCCGCCACTATCATATTTTTGAAAACAGTTAACTTTATTTTATCTGTAAGTTGTAATAACGAAAATAATTTAAAGGTAACTTTACAGTTCCCTTTAGGTAAATGTACCTTTAACTTAAACCTAAGTTTAACGTCAAGTTGTAATAATATCCCTAAGATGTTCTCTTTTATTTAATGTAGGATTTTACAATTTGTCTTAACATAAGCAGTGCTTTAAAACACATTTGGAATATGTGAACCTTAAGGTTTATTAATTAAAAATAATTGTATGCTACAAAGGAATTTTATGGAACGAATAATTTTTTGTGTTAAAAACAGTTCCGCGACATGTGGCAACGCCCGTTTAATGAAGGGACTAACATACGTTATCGTAATCGGTTCATCGAAAAGGCCATTCAAGCTGTTGTGACCAAATTTCGCATACATACATAATTGGCCATTACAACCCTTCAGTCAGGAATACAGCCTAGCTTCTCACACCACTCATGTTGTGTGCGTTAATTTTATACGTGAGTAGCGGGAGCTACAGCTTAACGTCGACTCCGAACGACAGATTTTTGAGAAACTTTTTCATGGCAGGTTTATTTACTCTCAGAGTTTTTGCCAGAAATCTGCTGAGAGGAAATCGCCGAAGAAATATTTTTATATTTCGTTTAGTTGGATATGCCAGACCTGGGATTTGAACCGAGACATCACGTCTGATAAGCCAACACACTACCTACTAGACTACGGCAACTTTGCATACGTTTCACGTTTCGGCCAGGGCAAACGATGATCATGATATGAGAATTGAACTGTAATTTAATCAGCTGAGAAGAATTTAAGAAAGAACTTGGCAAATGAAATCATACAGAATATAATTTCTGCAGGAACTGACACAAGCTGATGTATAGCAATGTTGTTTGTTTGATGAATGTTCCTTAGGAAAGGTGTTTGAAGGATCCATTTTTATAAAGAAAAATAATCTTCTGCAACGAAACTCATATTTGTTTTAATAGGTACAAAATCAAACAGAATAGCACGAACTTATATCACGCACATCCTAGGATAGTTATGAAGGCCTTAATGACATTTAAAGACTAATTACGACAATAGCCGCCAGGCGATGATTACTGGGAGGTATGGATTTGTTGTCACATGTCATATGGCCTGTGTTATCATAAACCTATGTATGTTGCGACGAGGTGGATAAGCCATTAATCATCACGTTTTTTAGCCGTCATTTAACCATCAGGATCATGCTATTTAACCTACTAGACTATTTTATGTGGGCGTATGTATGTTTGTTCTCGTGAATGAACAAAAACCAACTACCAACAACCAGTAATGGAAGATAACATTATGGGTAAAATACTGCCAAAACTTATGTGATTTGATATGATATGGGATATCGGCCAATTTCTACCCTTCAGTCAGGATTACGATCTAGCTTCTAATACACAAGCGGTGATGGGACCTACAGTTTAAAGTCGACACCAAATTCCATTTTTATTAAAAACTTTTAATGGCAATTTTTATTTGCTCTCAGAGTTTTTGCCAGAAAAAGAAACTGAGATGCAGTTGCCGAAGAAACATGTTTTATATTTTGTTGGAGATGTCTGACCTGGAGTTTAAACAGTGGCCTCATGTCTTTTTGATACAATCAACGCCCCATGTCCAGGAACCTCCAAGGGGTTAACCATTGAATGTATCGCTATCGTCTTCTGAGACACCCTGCATTTTTTATAATTTTAAATGAAGTGTGCACACTCTCCAGAGATCTAATATCCGTTGTACTGTCTGTCGGTTAATATGCGTATATTTCCATTCGATATACTCTTACACTAGATTCTTACAGCGGCATTGTCTACTTCCATTGTATCAGCCTAAATAGTAGTACCGTAATCGGATAGTGCAGTGGACAATCATAAATTTGGCAATTCTGAAAAGGGTATCGTATGACCTAAACCTGCTAGAGATTATGTAAACCATAATCATAAAATAATCTATCAGGTATCTTTGTTGTAATATCATGATCAAAAGCGGGATCAAGTATCATGTAGTCAATAGGTTTATCCAGATCAATTGAATCCAAGATTTTGGCGTGATGATACCATACCTGTTAAATTTCGATTACGATTACCTTACTTTTTAAAAAGAATCGTAATGATTATATGAAAAATTTTTTCAAATTACTAATTGATTACGATTACAAATAATTTAAAAATAATCAGGGTCACTGGCGATTAGTACAAAATAATTAAAAAGAATCAAAAATAATGAAATTATTTTCAATCATGATAATTTGTATCCTTTAACATAACGTCATGTAACTTTTTAAATTTAAATTGTCGTATGTTTCCTTGACATGTTGTCAATTGACTACTTCTATTCACTTCTCTGTTCTTTTATTCTTATGAACTTTTTTATTTCAAATATTTTCCATAAAAATTCACTGCATATGCTTCGCCTTTTGGTTGGCATATCATGCAAATCAGTTGAGATTCACAATATTTGAATAAATTGCCAAATATTTAACATTTCCTTTTTGCAGGCTCATCAGATACGCTTTCATTTGATGCGTTCAAATGCACCATTAAGCACCTTAACTGATTAAAATTTGAATTTTCGGAGAATACCTCACCCTTACATGTTTGACAGAACTTGTCGTTGCATACATTTCTGAATTTCCTTTAGGATTAAACTTTGTCAGCGAGACATGTTTAAAAAATTCGCTTGAGTTACGAGTTTCCTTCAAGTCACCGTAGTCTAGTAGGCAGTCTGTTCAAAATCTAGGTCAGATATCTCGATCAAAACGAAAAATGAAAAAAATATTTCTTCGGTGTCTTCCCCTCAGCAGATTTCTGGCAAAACCTCTAAGAGTAAATAAGAATTTCCATGAAAAATTCTTTAAACTGTAGTCCCCGCCACTTATGTATAAAATTAACACACACAACATAAGTGGAGTGAGAAGCTAGGTCGCAACCCTGACTGAAGGGTTGTAGTCCTCGCTACTTATGTATTTTTTTTTGGCGCGTGAGGTAGGGTTTAAAATGATTTCGCACTTACAGTGACCGTCTTCAACTGCGTCGAGTGGGGCTTCCACTAAAACAATCCCTCCTCCTCTTCTGGAGATACTCCCATCCGAGGCGGTTATCTGCATTACTTCGGGAAGGGTCCAGAACGACGTCCTATTAAGGACCGTTGTCTATTCTCTCACGTCTGGGTACGCCATATCTGAAGCCAGCTTCATGCTATTGGCTCGTCTTCTCATATATCATTCTGTCGTACTGTATCAAGGTCGACCTTCTTCCTGCGGAGTACACATTCTACGTATCTTCTCACAGCGCTCCACTTCGTCTCGCTTTCGAGCATTGCGTCAACAATGTTGTCGGTTGTGAATTCGCCAATCTGTTCCATCAACACATTCTTCTCGTCTTGCCATTTGATGCAATGGAAGAATGTGTGTTCAGCGTCGTCACTCATTTCCTCGCAATAAATGCAGCCAGGATCATTCACCTTGCCCATGCGGTGTAGATATTGTCGGAAATAACCATGACCCGAAAGAAACTGGGTCAGGAAGTAGTAAATTTCCCCAAAATTTCTCTGTGTCTATGCTTCTATAGATGCAATAAGTCTAGCAGTCCATCTTCCACTTGTTTCATCGCTCCATCTACTTTGCCATCGCCGTATAGTTTGAGATCTGACATCTGACGCTACTTATGTATAAAATTAACACACACAACATAAGTGGTGTGAGAAGCTAGGTCGTAATTATAGCTTATCCTTAAGGACCAACCGAAAACCATTTATTATTATTTACGTTTAGCCGATTTTAATTACATTATTTGAAAACGTCTTCCTCGTGAGACTCAACTTATTTAGTCTGGATTTCATTGCAGTTTAGTAATATCAGGCTAGTTATTCTTCTTATCTTCCATTTAAAGTTGTCTCTACAGTGTCGGAAACATTGTAAAAGCGTAGTTCTACAATCTAACATGGTCATGAAACATAAAGAGGTGGATGTTATCGAAAGCATACTAATAAAGAGTTATTTTTATTGCCCCATACTGTTATCAATTGATTAGTTTTGAATTAAATTTTATTGTGAAATATACGATAAAGTAATCTTTGGTTTTGCTTCAGACAACAATTGAAATGTAAAATGAATTTTTAATAAAGTCATACATTTCATATGCATACATACAATAGTTTTAATCTAATTTAAATATACATTTCCATTAAACATACTAACAATAAAATAAAATTTTTATTTCATTTGATACGAAAATACATACATTGACTACAAAGAGCAATTGATAAGTGACTTGAAAAGTTTATAGGTGCGTTGGTTAAATTTTTTTCTATGCCAGATATCATAAAAATAAAATGATTTGAAGCCTTTTGAATGCCACCTCGTATGTAGAATATGTATAATAATAATGGAAAATAAGATACAATTTTTTACAAACTTTATTTAGATGAAATTTATTTATTTTATCTGAAAATGGTCAAATCATATTGACTAAATATAAAATTGTTATACAATATGGTTATGAGGCCTTACCACATCACATTGCATGTTTGGAATAAATATTTGTTACGTAGTCATGTATGTACTCGTATGTATCAATATTTGCTATTTAATAGCATGAAATAAAATAAATCCATTATTTAGTATTTTTATTACAGTTCAATATGACCATTCACATCATATGTACGAGTATGTGTATGGTAAATGCTATTTCGATACATAATTTGTTGTCATTCGGAAAGAAATGTCATTAGGACTGGATTGTAGCAGTCCTAGCCCTTTTTAATTGGAAAAAGTTTTATCAGCCGATTTTATTTTTTTTACATGAATTGCTAACGAAATTATTTTGGGATTAACAACAGCAGATTTACTTCCTTACCTACGGGTCTGAACTAAAATGTAGTAGTACAGGAACGATTGAGCAAAATTTTCGGATTTTAGCAAGTCACTATATCGTTTAGTGAAGTCGCCGTAGACTATTAGGTAGTGTATTGGCTTATAAGACGTGCGGTCACGGTTCAAACCACAAGTCAGACATCTCCAAAAGAGTGAAATATGCAAAAATTATTGTTTCGGCGGCTTGCTCTCAGCAGATTTCCGGCAAAAAGTCTGGTAGTAGTAGTAGTAGTAGTGGTAGTAGTAGTAGTAGTAGTAGTAGTAGTAGTAGTAGTAGTAGTAGTAGTAGTAGTAGTAGTAGTAGTAAATAAAATTGAAAACTCTGATAAAAAGGTAATCCTAACTGAAGGGTATACGTCTGATAGAGATGAGGTCTTTGTAGATAATTGCGGTCGTTTTCAGAAAAAAAACCATCTTGGTACACAACCCTAGTATGGCTACAATTTTTACTAGCTCAACTCTCTTTAATTATGCATGTTTATACTTAACGTTGTTGCAGGTGAAATGATTTTTATAACCGACAACCACTTGCTCATAAAATGTATTTATTTTGTTGCGTTAGCTATTTTGGACTAACTCGACTGTTAGACTTTTTAAATAATAACTACGGAAATTATTGTCCGATTTGATCAAACGAAGTGTCAATCTCTTCATAAGATAATGCACTTTCAGAATGTCATCACTTATTTCATATTTTTTAATTAAAGTTTGCTACTATGGACTGACAAATCTGTAAAAATATGAAAAAAATTCGCATTTGTCAAGTTTATCTCATCAAACCTCATAGCATATTAAGTCAAATAATATACGTATGTATATCGTTGTAAAGACCAATACCTCTCCTTTTTAATAAGGTTTAAATTTTGAACATCGGTTCAGAAATGTTTGTGTAATCAATAAATTTGTGCGCAAAGTCCAAAAAAACAGTTTTTGCCAAATAAAACAAATTTGGAGGGTTCAAGAAATTTAAAAAAATATTTATGCGTTCTACTCAGCCAAACTCACAACTTATACTATGTCATTAGCTGGACTTTTTTATTTTGTCGCATAGTGTTATCATCATGGCGGTTTCGAATTGTTAATTGTGCAAATGTTTAGCTTTTGAGTAGTGGAAACAGTGGTTAGATGATTTTAAGACTTGTCGAATTTCAATATTTTTTAAGCGTGTGTGATTATTGACATTCTGATTACTACACAACAGTAGGTGACATTTTGTAATACAAAATGCTATGTTTTCAATGCCACAAATTTATTACACAATATCGCCAAATTAATACCGCTATTACACCATGCCACGCCATTGGATTACATCCTTAACTATGTTATATATCTTGAAACTATGGTGCCACTCTTTCAATTGAAACTAGGACAAACCTTTAATATCTCGATGTGAGCAAATACCGACAATATTGTCTGAATGAAACAAAACAACTAGTTCTCAGAAAAGACAATGTCTGTTTTTTACTCAATTTAAGGGTTGTCAAGCTTTGTCCATTTCAATCAAATAATTTCAAATTGAACCTATTAACTGTAAAAAAAACACAATAAACATAACGAAGAAAATACAATAATTTTGCAACAACAATTTCCTTGTTGTATATATATTCCATTTTTGAAAGATTGATGCGCTGCGTTTATTGTGTTTATAGCATAACTGTTGTTACAAGCATAGCTGCCAGATTTGACGATATGACGATTTATGCCCTTATTTTGACGATTTTTAGAAATGAAAAATTTACATCATATTCTTTACTTTAGTACATTAAAAGCCACTTTAAGATTTGCATTTACTTTGCAATTGTTATTAATCAAATTTTCCATCAACACATTCAGCAGGTATTTGAATCCTTCTTTGTTCACCCTGTAATATTCCAGTAATCTAGAATATAGCCTAGAATTGTATAGAATCGAAAAATCATGTATTTAGATTAATTCCAAATTTATGGGGTATACTTTCTTTTTAATTGTATTTAAAATATATTACTCATACGCGTTATATTACATGTACTGGAATAGTTACCCTGAAAAGTATGCAATAAAAAAATTCGATTTTGTCATGTATGGAACTAATGGAATTAAATATAACTCATACGTCAGATCGAGCCATAACCGCAAAAATATCTCAAGCGACATATTTTTCATATATCGTGTTTTGTAATAAATAAATTCATTGGCATCAATTGCATCATCTATAAAAATTTCAGGGTCATACTCTGTATATTTATGAAGTTATAACAAGAATAATTTTAACTTTCTAACTTAATTTGCACAAGAACCAAATAATAAAAACGTTCTCCTGTAAAATTTCGTTTTTGTCGCTTAAGATATTTTTGCGGTTATGGCTCGATATGTTCTCTGCATTATGAATTTTACATACATATTAGATATGAGCATAATGTGAGTAAATATAATGGGTTGGCGATCGAAAAGTTTAAATTTAAAAATGCAAATAAAACAAAAATAGTTTAAAATTTTAATAAATTTATTGCTTTACTGTGAACTACAACTGCTCCGGTTGGAAAGGGATTTTTATTTCATTTACATGGCTACCGCGGTTGGCCTCACAATCATAGCTTCCAGATTTATGCCCTTATTTTGACAATTTTTAAAATTTAAAAATTTACATCATATTCTTTACTTTAGTACATTAAAAGCCACTTTTAAGCTTTGTATTTACTTTGCAATTGTTTTCTATTGGAAATTTATGTTAGTTAGTAAAAACAAAGAGTAAAGTATTATATTTTTAAGTTACTTTCGAATACCTGTGATGATTTTTCTGTATTTTATTCCTTTTTAACACCTTAAAAGCTGAAAAATTACAACTCCTGAATAACCTAATAAAATAATAATAATAAATTATGGACACTAGGCTTGTATATTTTTATACCATTAGTAACAGAATAGACCTCTGCAGGTATTGAGTTCCACATACTGACACAGTCCGACTAAAAACCGTATTTTTACTGTAATGTAGTGTGCGATCCACTGGCCAGTCGACCACATACGGATGTTCGGGCCAAAAAAGACGAGCGTTATGTAGGAATATATGCTTTTGGGAAAAAATCCCCTTATGCAACGATGCTGCAATGATTCAATGGAGTTGGATACACTACCGTCATTAACGAGATACTATGGCCTCTCCGGTACACGGTCGAGAAACCGCAAAATAGGCGTTGAGGCACCAACCCATACATTAGAGTTGTATTCCATTCTCTGTCAGTTATAAACGGTGTAAATAGTAAGATCAGATGATAAGAACTTAAAAAGGAAATGAAAAATACGTCAGCATTACACTGATTTTTCATGCTCAGAACATTAAAAGCTTCTGACTCCCGAATATCTACACCGCCCATGGATTTAGAGGCAATATTATTGCTGCGCGTATGTGTCAATAAACAACGCTGAGATAGATTGTATAAACCTTAAAAAAATTTTTCCTGAAAATAATATAAAATTTCTCCATTTCTTTTGGAAAAAAAAATATTAAATGAAGATGAGGGACGCTAGCTTTTAATTTCCAATGAATTTTTTGTTAAATGTTTTATTTTTAAACTCAGATATGTACATACATATATTGACTTTATATGTTTTACTACATTAGTAATAATTTTGGTTTTAAAAAATTTTTAATTTATTTGTTTATTTTTTCTGACGATTTAATAAACGTCTTTGACGATTTTGACGTTTTTCTCAAACATTTGACGATTTGGTGCCTCATTTATCTGGCAGCTATGGTTTTTTTTGCTGTTCGGCATAAAGAGCTCGAAAAATAACGTTTGAAAATTTGAACTCTCGATTTCTGCTTGTTTTAATAGCAAATATTTTAGCGATGGACATTAAAAAATAAATGATTTTCGAAGAAATACATGGCAAAGATGCGTCGAAGTTATATCGACTTTTCACCAAATACATCGAAGTTCTTTTTGGATCAATTGATTTCTGTAACAAAATTCAACTTCAATGGATTTACTGCACAGTACCTGACATTCACTCAAGTATATCCCTTTAGGTTTCCGATATGTTTTCTGGTATCGTAGGCCGTAGTCCAGTAGGTAGTGTGCAACTTCCTCTCAGCAGATTTCTAAGCAAAAACTCTGAGAGTGAATAAAATTGCCATGGAATGTTTCTAAAAAGTTTCTGTCCCTCATGTATAAAATTAACACCAACTATATCAGTGGTGGGAGAAGCTAGGTCGTAATCCTGGCTACAGGGTTGTAATGACCAATTATGTATGAATGTTTTCTGGTCATTCGTTTTTCTCATCAACTTAAATATTGAAATTGAACTGATTGCTATCCTGTACGATGTCCATTAAGTCTCCAATATCCAATAATATTTTCAAACTATTTCTCTATAGTGTAATACAAAACGCCGTAATGAAGTCGCCGTAGTCTAGTAGGTAGTGTGTTGGCTTATTAGACATAAAGCCAGGGTTCGAGCCCCAGGCCAGACATCAAGACAAAATACAAAATGTATTTCTTCGGCGACTTCCACTCAGCAGTTTTCTGGCTAAAAAAACTCTGAGAGTAAATAAAATTGCCAAGAAAAAGTTTCTCAAAAATCTGTCGGTCGGAGTCGCCTTTAAACTGTAGGTCCCACCACTAATGTATAAAATTAACACACACAACATAAGTGGTGTGAGAAACTAGGACGTTGTACAATGGGCCAATTCGACCTCCGGGTACTTGTCTTAATTGACACGTCCTCTAACCTAACCTATCCTAATACAAGATACTAATATATTCCCCATATAAAGTTTAGATTGCTTGAAATTGGTCCGGCTTGAGAAGAGTCTCAGCTGCTTTTTATAACTTATCTTTCATAGAGCATAGTTTGCTTATATTCTCTTCTTGACCTACAAAGAGGATCTGCCCTGATCGGCTTAGTGTAAGCTTTCCTTCTTTCAAGCTCTTCTATCTGCGCATTATCAACTTGATATGCAATCAAGCAAAGGGTGACTGTATTTCCATGATCAGTTGCTTTAATTCTTAACCTAAGGGTTGGTTTCTTTAACACCAAAGAACCAAATAATTATTTTCGTTATAGAAGCACACAAAATTTTGTTTATTGAAATTGTGTAACCAGCTAAATTAAAGCATTTATACATATATGTATGTATGTTGCTAAAAGTTTTGTCCTCACATTTGTATTTTCGGATTTGTTTAATAATTCCTTTATCTTTGCATACCATAAACGGAGTGTCATTATATATATTTATAAATTATTTTAATTGTAATCAATGAAGCTTGCATATGTCCTGTTGGGTTGTTGTCTTTAGCAATTAAAATATTAAATTTAAATTATAAAAATTTAAACAAAGATTTCTTTAAAGTAAACATTTACCTAACACAACGATAGGCAAGACTATTTGGAATGATTGGAAGAACAAAAATGCATGCAATTTAAAAATAAATTTAAAAATAAAAACAAAAACAATTCATATTAAAAATTAAACGAAAATAATTGGTGTAAAAAATCTTAAGAACTCTTTAATTGATCTTTATTTTTATAAGTTGTAGTTGAAGGTGTGTTGGCTTACTAGACGTGAGGCTACGGTTCAAACTTCAGGTCAGACATCTCGAACAAAACGAAATATGAAAAAATATTTCTTCGGCGGTTTCTTCCAACAGATTTCTGGCAAAAACTCTGAGAGTAAATAAAATTGCCGTGAGAAGTTTATTAAAAAATTTAAACTCTAGGTCCCCGCCAATTATGTATAAAATTAACACACACAATATAATTGGCGAGAGAAGATAGGTCGTAATCTTCAGTTAGGATTACGGGTTGTAATGATCAATTATGTATGTATAAATGTATGAAAAACATTAGTGGTACCCCTAATGGTGAGCACAATCAAGTCAATCTTAAATGGTCTCCTTTTTTCCAAACTACCTGCCCACCTATTCATCGCGATGTATCCGTTTATTTAATAAACATTGGGCTGTCACAAGGCATCTATCATATCTTCTTATTCCCCTCCTTGCTTTGTTTTATTTGCACTAATTAAGATTTTGCACCTAAATAGGTCATTTATTTACTGCAGGAGCTGGTACAATTTCAGCGAAACTATCTGTTATTGCCTACGAATAATATACTCCCTTAATAGAGCTCTACTTTCTCTCTCTCTCTGAAATTTGCACTGAATGATCCTTCTATATCATGACGTCTAAGTCCAGTCCACTTCTCTCTCTAGCTCTTCTCTGTGGTGAGTTATGGTTAGTATAGAGTCCTTGCCGAACTGACCAAGTCTAGATTACTTACTTACTTAATTGGTCATTAACAACCCGATTAACGAATTCCGTCCTGCCGCAACACATCCTTCCAGGCGCTTCTTCTTCTTGCGCGCCTATGCCAGTTGGTCACACCAATCGATGACAGGGCTTCCTCGACTTCGCCGACTTCCGCAGATCCCCGCATCAAATACCCGTCTCGCCGGAGCATTATACTCCATTCGAACGACATGGCCGAGCAAGCGCAGCCGCTGGATGTTAATACGCTGCACAACGTCCATGTCGTTGAAGAGCTCGTACAGCTCACTATTGTATCGGATGGGGTAATCATCGCCAACTTGCATTGGACCGAATATCTTACGCAGTACTTTTCTCTCGAACAATCTCAAGGTGCTGCATCCGTGCTTAATAAGGTCCATGCCTCTGCGCCATAAAGAAGCACGGGGAGGATGAGCGTTTTGTAGAGTGTTAGTTTTGTCGTACGAGAGAGGTCTCTGCTACTCAATTGCCTATTGAGACCGTACTAGCACCTGTTGGCAATAGTGATCCCGCGCTTGATCTCCAGGTTGACATCATTTTTGGTGCTAACGGCGAAGCTAAGATAAATAAATTCCATGACTGTTTCAAAAGTATAGTTATCGGCCGTAATCTGAGAATCAATACGCCGCACGTCTCTACTTGTCGATAACATATATTTTTTTTTGCTCTCATTTATTGCCAGACCCATTTTAGTAGACTCCCGTTCAATAGCACTAAAGGGAGCAGTAATATCTCGCTTGGTACGCCCTATGTTGTCAATGTCGTCAGCGTACGCAAGCAATTGTACCCTTTTTTAAAAAATATTGCCATTGCGCTGCACTCCCGCTTTTCGCAGAACACTCTCCATTACGAAGTTGAAGAGGTCGCATGATAAGGCATCGCCTTGTCTGAAACCTCGCACGGTATCAAAAGGATCGGAAAGGTCCATTCTTACTTTGACGGACCTGCAGGAATTGCTCAACGTCATTCTGCATAGCCTTATCAGCTTCGCAGGTATACCGTATCACGGTCCCTTATGGGGCCATCGAAGGCACGCACAAAAATATGGTGCGTGTTGACTTGTTTTTCGTGGGTCTTTTCCGGGATTTAGCGTAGTGTGAAGATCTGATCGATGGTGGACTTGCCAGGTCTGATAACCCGCAGTGTTTTGACGAGTGGCTTCAGTCGTTCACACAATGCGCCTGTAAGAACCTTGTATGCAATAGGGAGAAGGCTTATACCCCTGTAATTGGCGCATATCGTAGGGTTTCCCTTTTTCAGGACAGGACAGAGGACACTGAGGTCAATATTTATTATGTCTATTATAAAGCTTTGGACATTTGGTTGAGTGGTTTTTGCATAATTTTCATGGCGGTGATGAATCATTTTATGGGTATTGTTTCTAAAGTGGTGTACAGAAATTACCATGAGGGCAACAAGTTGTACAACATACAACGGTACATATTTGACTGTTAAATGGTTAAGGAAAATGAAGGCTTTTTCACGCGGATTGTACAGCTGTTGTACAAAAGTAAGTTAAAAATTTAAATTTACACGCTACAGTTGAATTAAACATAAAGAAAATGGCCTTTAGTGATTAAAATTTAAAGTTGTTTTGTTGTTCTTTTATGACTTCTTCATTGAAATGGCAAATAAACTTGTTTTGTGTACTGCTCAACTGAGCCATTGAATTTCATTTACAAAATTATTCGTATTTATTTTCGTTGGCAAAATTGTTTACATGTTCAATGACATGAACATTTTGTAATCGTTAAACCGTTTCCTGTATTTATTTTCCTGCCACAAATACAATAAAACTAAAAACAAAAACTACAACAAAAAGTTATTTCCTTACAAAATATGAATTAATGACTTCCTTGAAACTCCTTTTTTGTTCACGTCAGCAATATTATGCTTAAATATGCCTTGAAGGCTGGCAAAAAACTTGTATTATAAGCACAGCAAAGGAAAGAACAAAAAACAACAACGACTGAAAACAAACAAAGTCACGGTAGGACAAGAATTTTGTTGTCACATACTTGTCACAAAATATAAAGGATCATTTACAGTTACCATTGAAAATAACAGCTTAATAGTGTATAAGGATATGGCAACAGCCATAGCAGCAGTGGCTGTTGCTGTAGCAGCGGTTAAAGTTGCACTCACTGGGGTAATGTACAATCACACGTAACCACATAAAACACTCATGCACGTTCGTTTAAATGTAACTTGGCTTAAGGAGATCTGACGTTGATGTTATTCTCTCCCTCGTCAGCATCAGTATCATCATCATCATTAACTCTAAAAAGCGTTTGTAGGGACATTTTCTTAAAAGGGCAACAAAAAAAAAAAAAGATTTCTGTTATAAATCTGTCGTCCTGTTTCCATACTTAGGCAGAAAGAAAATATATTTTATCTTCGACGAAATCTTCTTTTGAACGGTGTATGTATGTATGTCTATATATGTATGTGACCTTTTTTGTTTTACATACATCCTTTAGAGAGAGTATTGGTGTTAATTTCGTCGTCGTAGTTGTTGTTGTTGTTGTTGTTGAATTTATACTCTAAGCAGTATTTAGTTGAAGTACGACAGTATAAATAAACTCAACTGCACGTTTGTAAATCACTTTTGTTTGGCTTTTAGACGAAAACCTAAAACGTTAAAAAGACTATAAATGTACGTGTGTGCTCTTTTCTCATGTATTAATATACTAGCATACATACATGATGAACATGTAAGAGTATTTGCATCAGAGATATTTAGGTTGTTTGGTTTCCCTTTTTTTTTTTGTAAGGCATCCACTTAAGTCTTGCATCATTAGCAACGTCTTATGCATCCTTTTATACATACGAGTACAACACTCTCTCTTTCTCACAAAGCAAAATAGAAAATCTCCTGAGAGTTGAAAAAACTAAAAAAAGACAACTTTTCCTTCTTTGGTCTCCAACACACTAAAACAGAGATGAAAAATTAAGGCAAAAACAAAACAACAAAAAAAAAGAGAAAACTTCAAAGAGGGTTTTACCAACCAACTTTATTGAGTAGCTTTAAGGCTTTTGATGAATTCAGTGGAGTGGTCCAAGCTTATGTACCGCAATATCGCGTATATGCAATAGAAGAGAAAGACTTTGTCATGGTGGAACCAAATATAAGACTATTGAGGTATATTTTGAAAATCGTGCGTAAATTATATGAGTTTTGGATGGAAGTAAAGAGGATTTAAATTGTAGATAGTGAGGACAGCTTTTTTGTATCCATACATGCCCTACTCATAATGCAGGGTTGAGCTAATAAGTATGACTGCCTAAAATTGTTATTATAAATGTACGTAAATAAACAAATAATTTGATTATGCTATACAGAGAAGATAAATGTCTGTCTTTTGAGTTTTAGCAACCTTGTTAAATCCATGTATGTAGGTTTCATTACACATCATACTTAATGAACAATACTTAATGAGCAATCTTCAAGACAGGTTTATAGGATACCAACTGTAAGATTAACGTCAGCAAC
The DNA here is from genome assembly GCA_932273835.1 of Sarcophaga variegata. Lineage (NCBI taxonomy): Eukaryota > Metazoa > Arthropoda > Insecta > Diptera > Sarcophagidae > Sarcophaga > Sarcophaga variegata. Next base: position 87,305,117 of record OW026361.1, read on the forward strand.
AGCCAACCAATGGCAACTGTCTGATTACTGATGGCACTGGCAACATTGCCTTTCTCTGTATTTATTCTCCTTTTATTTAATATCTGGCAACTTCTAGATCTTGCTATGTAGTATTGTTCTTGTATTTCGGTTCTTAGTAAACATACAATCCTTAAGACTCATTAATGGGATACCAATTGCGATATCACTATCCGCAACAGCCAAATTATGGCAATGGTCTGATTAATATTCACTGGCAACATCGCCTATCTCTGTATGTATTCTGCTTTTATTTAATATCTGGCAACTTCTAGATCTTGCTATGTAGCATTGTTTTTGTATTTTGTTTTTTTTCATATTCTCATGCTTTCTTGGCTACTTGTTTGTATTTTTCTTGTTTGTCTTGTTAGCTTTTGAATTTATTTATCCGTTTAACCATACTTCAAAAGGGAAGACGAAAAAGTATATCGAAAGGTAAATTCACAAAGAAAAATCCTGAATTCTTGCAGCATCTAAAAAAGGAAGGTAATCTATAGAAACAAATATTAAAAATACGCATCTCATTTGTAGTCTTAGCCGAATATAAAATCTTAATAGTTTTTATATACAATTCGTACAATCTGTTCCTTCTACTCTCTATCCGTTTTCCACTTAATGTTTCATTTCAATTCATTAGGTTTTGTTACTAGAACCATTCCCTCATGTGAGGCAATTTCTGAGGCTTCCTCTACATCATCAGAAATGACATAAAAAAGATTCATATTCTCGCATTGATTAGCATTAAAATGCAACTTGATACCACCCTGATTACAATGCTTAGCTTAGCTTACATTGGTAGCCGATTCAAAAAGTCTACATTACCTATTGATCACTACGCTTAGGGAATCCATTTGATCAGTAAAACCGACAGAGAATTGGAATTTAAGCTGCAATCAAAGTAAGAAAATTGGCACAAAAACTAACTGGCCCGTACTATTCCGATAAACTGGCACTGAACGGGTCATACAGATTATCTAATCAGGCCATCGTATTTCAAGTGGAGATTGTTTCTATTGAACAAGCTGCGCGCATGGTTGAAACTGGTAAGATACCTCTTTCGAACTTGACAGTATGTGTGGACAGTCAGACAGAACGCTGAGATACCATTTCGTTAAACCAAAAAGTGTCAGGAGTTGCATGGACTCTCCACACCGTATACGTAGACACAACAGCCGCCTCTGTGTTCCGGGCCACTGTGGCATGGAGGGAAACGAAAAGCGGGACGAACTGGCACGGAAGGGTGGGAGATGCCTGAGGAAGAAATTATCTCCTCTTCTGCAGGAATACTTTTCCAAATTGGAAAAAGCAGCATGGAATCCAACAAACTGTGGGTATCCGACATTCCTTGCCTTACGGAATTTTAAAACTGCTGTGTTCAGCAGTGGGCAGCGGGAGAATGAGGGATCTACTTGAGTTTGACAAAAAATCGGTTAGCATTCTAATAGGAATTCTAAAGGGACACTGCTGCTATTGGCAGTTTCGCTGACAAGCTCGGTCTGTTCTACAGTAGTATGTTTTTGCCGCTTCTAGGGCACTTATTTCATACAAAATTTGGCTCATGCCTACGCTACAGTCGGTAGTGTCGGTTAGTCGATAGGTTTGTAACATGTAATGTGAAAATTTATATACGTATGCATGAATGATTGGACGGACAGAATGAGTGTGTGCGTAACATGTAATGTGTATGATCGTTTTTTAATAGTAAATTCTTACCACGTATTATCATACTCAATGCTGAAAAAATAGAAAAGGGATCTACACCTGTATAGTTGTTGTGTGTTTTTTATTTTTTTGTATGATTTAATTAGAAGGATCTTTAATTTTAAATGTGATAAGAAAGGATAGGTTGGTTGTGCGGTTGTTTTTTATTTTTTGTATATTTAATTAGAAGGATGTTTAATTTTAAATGTGATAAGAAAGGGTAGGTTGGTTGTGCGGTTGTTTTTTATTTTTTGTGTGATTTAATTAGAAGGATCTGTAATTTTAAGATGATAACAAATTCTTGTCACGTATTGCTCATGATCAAATGTAGAAGAAATAGTAAACGGATGTACACCTGCGTGATCGTTTTCTAGGAATAATAGATTCTTATCGCGCTTTAGTGTATACAGGATGAACACCTGCATCATCGTTTTCTATGAATAATAGATTCTTATCGCGGTTTAGTGTATACCTGCATAATAAATAATAAATTCTTGTCACGTACTGCTCATGATCAAATGTAGAAAAAATAGAAATACAAACTGATAAGAAAGGGTAGGTTGGTTGTACGTGTTCTTTTTTTTGTAAACAGGATGTACACCTGCGTGATAGTTTTTTTTTTATATATCTAAATAGAAACATGATTGTGCATGTTCATTTTATTTGTATTACTTTTCAAACGAATGATTGGACGGACAGAATGAGTCTGTCTACTTTTAATCATCTACATTCCAGTGTATAAATAGACTTGTTTTTAAGGATTTAGAAGTCATTCTTGTGCTAGAAATTGATAGCGAGTTGTGTTTCCAAATTTAAAATTTAAAATAAAAAAAAAAAAAAAATAAATAAAATATAAAAAATGGCTAGTTTTACTTGTGAATTTTGCGGAAAAGTATTCAAGTTGAATACATCATTAAGAAGACATCATAGACTACATCATGATGGACCATCCACATCAATAAAATGCATACCATGCAATAAATATTTCTCAAGCCAGTTAAATTATAATCAACACATTTTAACACATTCAAAGATTGGAGACGGAGGAGAACCATTTGATACAGTTAATTGTACCGAGTGTAATCAACGTATTCCAAAGACGAATTGGCACTATCACATTCGAACAAATGCACATAAACTTAATTGTGCTGACAAAATTCGGAATGATGATAATAGTGCTAATGATGATGATGAAGTAAAATGTGTAAGATCAGTGTTTAAAAGTAGAATTATCACATATGTTATTGAGAATAATGATGAAACGAATTTAATACCCGAGAACTTTTTATCGGGAATTAAATTCAAAGTGGCTAAGCTGTTAAGTCATATGATCCAAAAACATGACAATATTAAATTCAATCTGGAGATATTTTGCGAATACATGCTGGTTAACGAAGAGGAGAATTTATGTTACATCGAAGTAAAATCACATCAAACGAAGATGGCTATAATTAATCTGTCATCATCAACTACAGATGATCTCCTCAATATTTACAAAACACAATGCGATGTTATTGTTAAAAAAATGAGTGAATTCCACGAACGTGATAGCGGATGGACATTAATACAAATATTACGGATAGAAATTAATATAAATAAATACCAGTGTATAAAAGGTTCGCAGTATATTCCTCTACCAACCCCAATACAAAAGAAACATGCATGCATCAATGTTCAAAATAACGATGAGTATTGTTTCAAGTGGGCTGTTATATCAGCATTGTATCCTGTTAATGACAGTTCTAAAAGAACTACATCATATAAAATTAATAACATTAGTGATGATATTATCACTTTGGAAAATGGTATTGTTTTAAATTTTGAATACTTGACTTTTCCGCTACCAACAAATAAAATTAAAGATTTTGAAATGAAAAATCCCGATATTAACGTGAACGTGTTTGGGTTGAATGATGACAATCATATAGTCGGACCCTACTACTCCAGTATAAATGAAAAAGCTAAGCACGTTAATTTATTATTATTAGAAGATGGTGAGAGATTCCACTACGTATGGATTAAAAATATTTCAAGGTAAATCAATAATAATTTTATGTTAAAAAAAAAAAAATGATATTAATATAAAATTATTTCACTTGCCATTTAATTACAGATTAATAAACAGTCAATTAACAAAACATAAACATAAGATACATGTATGTAACACTTGTTTAATACATTTTTATAGTGAAACGGCGCTGATCAAACATAAAGATGAATGCAACAAAATCGTAACTAAAATGCCCTCTGTAGACAATAATATCGTAAGTTTTAAAAATTACAAAAAGCAAATGGATGTACCTTTTGTAGTCTACGCTGATTTTGAGTGTATTCTAGAGACAATTAATATTCAAAATTCAGCAAATGTCAAGTCAATACAAAAACATATTCCATTTGCTTATAGTTATTACATCAAGTGTTCATTTAACAGTAGTTTAGATAAATTTAGCATGTACAGTGGTGATGATGCACCAAAACATTTCTTTGTAAATTTAGTTAAAGATTGTACAAATTTATATGTTAATTATTTAAGTATCGTAAAACCAATGAATACCTTAACACCTTCTCAACTGATTAGGCAGAAAGAGGATACAATTTGTCACATTTGCAAAAAAAATTTATATCATGTAGATCGAGTAGCCGATCATTGTCACTTAACAGGTGAATATAGAGGACCGGCACATAACAAATGTAATTTAGAGTATCAAATAGCAAATTTTATTCCTATATTCTTTCATAATCTATCATCATATGATTGTCATTTGTTCGTACGAGAACTCTCTTCTATTGAAGGTGATATAAATGTAATCCCCTTAAACAAAGAACTATATGTATCTATATCGAAGAAGATTAATGTAGATGAAAAAAATACTATAGAACTACGTTTTCTAGATTCTTGTCGGTTTATGCCATCAAGTTTGGAAAAACTAGCAGGATATTTGTCAGATAATGATCTGTCAACAGTAAAATCAAGTTATCAAACTCCCAATGAATTTAGTTTAATGAAACGTAAAGGTGTCTTTCCATATGACTATCTAGATTCAGTCAACCGTCTTGAAGAAACAGGACTACCACCCCGATCATGTTTCTTTAATAAACTTACTAATGAGTCGTGTAGTGAAGACGATTACGAACACGCTGAAAAAGTTTGGAATACATTCAAATGTAAGAAACTCTTAGATTATCTCTTATTATATTTAAAAATTGATGTCCTATTGCTTTGTGATGTATTTGAAAATTTCCGTAAGGTTTGTAAAAACATTTACAATTTAGATCCCTGTCAATATTATACTACACCAGGTTTATCCTGGGATGCAATGTTGAAAACAACTGAAATTGAGTTGGAATTATTAACAGATATCAACATGTACAATTTCGTTGTGCGGGGTATTAGGGGAGGTATTGTTCAATGCAGTAAGCGACATGTGACAGCTAATAATAAATATGTTAGTGACTATAATTCAACAAAAGAATCAAATTATCTAATGTATTTAGATGTAAATAATTTATATGGCTATGCAATGTCTCAATATCTCCCCTATAAAAATTTTAAATGGCTTGACAACTGTGACGACTTCAATATAACTACTGTAGAAGAAGATTCAGAATTTGGTTATATTTTAGAAGTGGATTTGGAATATCCAACTGTATTGCACGATCACCATAGTGATTTTCCATTCTGTGCAGAAAATAAGAAAATTGAGAATATGAAACATAGAAAACTAATAACAGACTTAAATGACAAAAAGAATTACATAATACATTACCGCAATCTTCAGCAATGCATTCAACATGGTTTAATTTTGAAGAAAATTCATAGAATTCTGCAATTTAATCAATCGAATTGGTTAAAAAAAATATATTGATGTAAATAACCATTATAGAACATTGGCTAAAAACACATTTGAACAAAACTTTTTTAAATTACTTAATAATGCTGTCTATGGTAAGACTATGGAAAATGTCGATAAGCGAAAAGACATCAAAATAGTAATTGGGTGGGAAAATAGAAGAAAACGATTAGGAGCCAGATCACTAATTGCGAAACCAAATTTTCATAGTTGTATTGAAATTACTAAAGAAATGGTTGCCGTTGAAATGAGTAGAGTGAAAACGGTATATAATAAACCCATTTATATTGGTTTTTCTGTTCTAGAATTATCAAAATGGAAAATGTATAATTTTCATTATGATTATATAAAGACAAAATATCTTGATAATATTAATCTCTGCTATATGGATACCGACTCATTTATATATGATGTGAGAACAAATGATATGTATGATGATATTAAAAATGATATTCCAACACATTTCGATACATCTGCTTATTCAAAAGACAATCCATATAACTTCCCCTTGATGAATAAAAAAGTATTGGGAATGATGAAAGATGAATGTAATGGAAAAGTTATTAGGGAATTCATTGGTTTACGAGCTAAAATGTATTCCGTCAAAATAGATAGAGTAGACAAAGAAATTAAAAAAATTAAAGGCGTTAAAAATAGTGTAACATCTAGACTAAGCATTAATGATTTTAGAAAATGTCTACTAGAGAAAAAGCTGTATCATGATTCAATGTATGTGTTTAGATCTAAGATTCATCAAGTATATACACAATATATAAGTAAATTAACTTTAAGTTATTTAGACGATAAGAGATTTATATGTGAAAATAATGTTGACACTTACGCCTGGGGACATTACAAAATAAATTCTCCATCAACCTCATCATCTTCAAATTTAAATTCATATAGAGAATTTCTGCAAGACGATAATGATGAAATGTTTTTAAATGTAAATATATAGATTAAGTAGTTTATAAGAAATTAAGTGTAAAAAATAAGAAAGAATGTAAACCTATCTATTTATCTACATAATAAAAATAAGAAAAAATGTAAACCTACCTATTTATCTACATAATAAAAATAGAAAAAAAAACGTTTATCTGTTGTTTCATTTAAAATTTTGGTTCAGTTTAATATTTTTTAACATTTCCTTTAGAACAGCTCTTGTCTTTACAAGATCTTCTAACATTTTAGTATGGTAATTTCTAGACATTGTGATAATTTTTTCATATTAATTTTGATCTGCTTTGTATCTGTTCCCGATCTGCTTTATATCTGGACACGATCTGCTATGTATCTGATCACGATCTGATTCGTATCTGCTCACGATCTACTTGGTATCTGGTCACGATCTGCTTCGTATCTGCTCACGATCTGCTTTATGTCTGGTCACGATCTGCTTTGTATCTGCTCACGATCTGATTTATACCTGATCACGATCTGCTTGATGTCTTATGTCTATATCTTTTGAATTTGGGTACGCTATATCGTGCTTTCTACAAGCTGCATCCAATAAATGTATTCCTTTGCCTCCTCTTGCTAATCGTTTTTGAAGTTTTGTATCAGGTCCACAAAACTGATAACCAGGTGGATGTAATTCAACATATAATTTGTTTATTAAGTTGTCTACAAATCTTCTTCCAATCTTACACTGATTAGGTGTTTTTCTTTTGACTGTAGTTTATAACCATTTTCTTCATTACTTTCATACCTCTTCGCATGAAACACTACACCAGCTATACTAGCAAGCTGTACAATCTGTACTAGCTATACTAGCAAGCTGTACTAGCTATACTAGCAAGCTGTACAATCTGTACTAGCTATACTAGCAAGCTGTACAATCTGTACTAGCTATACTAGCAAGCTGTACTAGCTACTATAGTGGAATCTCTCACCATCTTCTAATAATAATAAATTAACGTGCTTAGCTTTTTCATTTATACTGGAGTAGTAGGGTCCGACTATATGATTGTCATCATTCAACCCAAACACGTTCACGTTAATATCGGGATTTTTCATTTCAAAATCTTTAATTTTATTTGTTGGTAGCGGAAAAGTCAAGTATTCAAAATTTAAAACAATACCATTTTCCAAAGTGATAATATCATCATTAATGTTATTAATTTTATATGTAGTTCTTTTATAACTGTCATTAACAGGATACAATGCTGATATAACAGCCCACTTGAAACAATACTCATCGTTATTTTGAACATTGATGCATGCATGTTTCTTTTGTATTGGGGTTGGTAGAGGAATATACTGCGAACCTTTTATACACTGGTATTTATTTATATTAATTTCTATCCGTAATATTTGTATTAATGTCCATCCGCTATCACGTTCCTGGAATTCACTCATTTTTTTAACAATAACATCGCATTGTGTTTTGTAAATATTGAGGAGATCATCTGTAGTTGATGATGACAGATTAATTATAGCCATCTTCGTTTGATGTGATTTTACTTCGATGTAACATAAATTCTCCTCTTCGTTAACCAGCATGTATTCGCAAAATATCTCCAGATTGAATTTAATATTGTCATGTTTTTGGATCATATGACTTAACAGCTTAGCCACTTTGAATTTAATTCCCGATAAAAAGTTCTCGGGTATTAAATTCGTTTCATCATTATTCTCAATAACATATGTGATAATTCTACTTTTAAACACTGATCTTACACATTTTACTTCATCATCATCATTAGCACTATTATCATCATTCCGAATTTTGTCAGCACAATTAAGTTTATGTGCATTTGTTCGAATGTGATAGTGCCAATTCGTCTTTGGAATACGTTGATTACACTCGGTACAATTAACTGTATCAAATGGTTCTCCTCCGTCTCCAATCTTTGAATGTGTTAAAATGTGTTGATTATAATTTAACTGGCTTGAGAAATATTTATTGCATGGTATGCATTTTATTGATGTGGATGGTCCATCATGATGTAGTCTATGATGTCTTCTTAATGATGTATTCAACTTGAATACTATTCCGCAAAATTCACAAGTAAAACTAGCCATTTTTTATATTTTATTTATTTTTATTTTTTTTTTATTTTAAATTTTAAATTTGGAAACACAACTCGCTATCAATTTCTAGCACAAGAATGACTTCTAAATCCTTAAAAACAAGTCTATTTATACACTGGAATGTAGATGATTAAAAGTAGACAGACTCATTCTGTCCGTCCAATCATTCGTTTGAAAAGTAATACAAATAAAATGAACATGCACAATCATGTTTCTATTTAGATATATAAAAAAAAAACTATCACGCAGGTGTACATCCTGTTTACAAAAAAAAGAACACGTACAACCAACCTACCCTTTCTTATCAGTTTGTATTTCTATTTTTTCTACATTTGATCATGAGCAGTACGTGACAAGAATTTATTATTTATTATGCAGGTATACACTAAACCGCGATAAGAATCTATTATTCATAGAAAACGATGATGCAGGTGTTCATCCTGTATACACTAAAGCGCGATAAGAATCTATTATTCCTAGAAAACGATCACGCAGGTGTACATCCGTTTACTATTTCTTCTACATTTGATCATGAGCAATACGTGACAAGAATTTGTTATCATTTTAAAATTACAGATCCTTCTAATTAAATCACACAAAAAATAAAAAACAACCGCACAACCAACCTACCCTTTCTTATCACATTTAAAATTAAACATCCTTCTAATTAAATATACAAAAAATAAAAAACAACCGCACAACCAACCTATCCTTTCTTATCACATTTAAAATTAAAGATCCTTCTAATTAAATCATACAAAAAAATAAAAAACACACAACAACTATACAGGTGTAGATCCCTTTTCTATTTTTTCAGCATTGAGTATGATAATACGTGGTAAGAATTTACTATTAAAAAACGATCATACACATTACATGTTACGCACACACTCATTCTGTCCGTCCAATCATTCATGCATACGTATATAAATTTTCACATTACATGTTACAAACCTATCGACTAACCGACACTACCGACTGTAGCGTAGGCATGAGCCAAATTTTGTATGAAATAAGTGCCCTAGAAGCGGCAAAAACATACTACTTTCTACCAGCATTACAGCAGAAGCTGCCATAATGTTGAAGAAATGGAATCGGAGCAACACCTTTTATGCAAGGGCACTGCACTTCAGCACAGACGTTATTGTTTTTTGGATAACAGAACGTTTGAGGATCTGGGCATGGTGGCTAACGTGCTACTAAAGAAACTGGTCGGTTTCATACGGATATCGGGGTGGTTCAAACCAGAGGTCAGCAATGAGTATTCAAAACGACGAGTAGATTCGAATCATACTCATAATTTCTGATGCTTATACGCATTCATACTTATTTTAATGTCATACTCATACCACTCATACTCAAAGTTGGAAATACTCATGGTACTCATACTTAACAATATGCATGATGTTGTTGATTTCGACTCTCCATGACTCATCGTATACATGAATCACAAAATAAATATGATTCGCGTACGAACACTACAATACTCACTAGAAGGTTGTGTGTGTGCTTTGCTTGCTGTCTCTGTCTTTTTCTTTCTTCTTTTTTCTAAATGCAACAACAACTAAAATTTTAATGAATGATTCAAATCATTCGTATCATTTATGAGTATTAAAAGTATTTTTATAAATTTATGAATCTAAATGAGTAGGCGTATGAATCAAACATATTTCGAATGATATGAGTTTGATGTCAACTTTGAACGCATACTCATTGCAACCTGTACTCATAAATCAATGTTATAGGGAGTACGAATGAATCAGAGTAGTTGAATTTCAATACTGTTGACTCACTCATACTCAAAATTTCATGAGTACTTATGAGTAGCGAAAAAGCGATTCATTGCTGGTCTCTGGTTCAAACCCACCACTAATGGATCATGACAACGGTGCTTACCTCACATTGGGTAAAGCAATGGGCCATATGGCCATCAAGTGAACTTGCCTGTGAACGGCAAGCTACCCGCTAACTTAACATAACTGATCCATATTGCCGTACGATTTTTATGTTATCTCACTCAGATAATTAGCAATCCCTTGACTAGGTCTGATGCAATAAAATTTCTAACAGGCACATGGCGTGCCTATCAAATGGAAATTGAATCAGGTCAAATCACACATCGCATTTTATCACAGAAAGTATTTATTCTGTTCCTTAGATTGAAGAATGTATTGTTTTCAAGGTTAGGTGAGGTTAGGTTAGAGGACGTATACTTGTCAATTAAGACAAGTACAGCAGGAGGTCGAATTGACCCATTGTACAACGTCCTAGTTTCTTACACCACTTATGTTGTGTGTGTTAATTTTTATACATGAGAGGTGGGACCTACAGTTTAAAGTCGACTCCGAACGACAGATTTTTGAGAAACTTTTCATGTCAACTTTTATTTTACTCTCAGAATTTTTGCCAGAAATCAGCTGAGAGGAAGTCGCCGAAGAAATCCTTTTTGTATTTTGTCTTGATGTCTGGCCTGGGGCTCGAATCCTGGCTTTACGTCTACCTACCTACCTACTAGTCTACGGCGACTTCTTATTGTTTTCTATCTGTCCATATAATTGAACACATGAAATCTTCTAGTCAAATATGAAGATGCAGTAACACATATGGATTCTAGAGACTTATTCTTGCTCACTCCGAAGTATTTTTCAGCACACTTATGAAAACTATTGGAGATGATTGCAAAATTTTTAACATGAACTTGCAGTTCCCAGCAGTGTCTACACTTTCGTAAATCGCAGTCACATTCTGTTTTAATTCCCTTTTATTTTCTATGGCGAAAGGTCAACTAGAGCATCAAAAGTCGCCAGAAGTGAGAAAAAAAATTTTGATGTTCTTAAAAATATATGTGTGTTCTCAAACTGCACTAGAGTATCTAATCCTCCTTTATAGGCAGTTGCCTACAACAATTCTTTTTATTCTAATAACAAATGGAGTTTTTAGTTTTGCGTGCCTTCTATCGGCCAATACGCATTTGTATTTTTGAATTTATCTGAGATCGTTCCATATTTTTAGTTGATTATTTGTGTGTGTGATTCAGAAAGACAGAGACAGAGAGAGAGAGAGAGTTTATGAAAGGATTTGTCTTTTCCTTCCGTTCTATATGACTAACTTGTGCCATTTGTATGTAGATGAGCTTAAAGTTTTTTATTTTTTTTCTTGTTTTGGCATGGCTTGGCCACCAACACCATCACCAACACAACAACCAGCAATGGTAGCACCACAGCGCCATTTGTTTAACAGTGCGTTTAACTTGAAAACATTTTTCTTCTTCTTTTTCTTCTCTTTCCTCATACTAAAACAGTTTAACATGCACACAACCATATAAGTGCAAACGTATGTATGTGTGCATGAATGTATTTGTGTCGTCGTGCATATTATAAATATTTTGAAAAATCTTTCTTCCAAGCACTTTACATACAACTTTTGCTTCTATTTTCACTAATAATTTCGAAGAAAAAAAGGCAAAAAGTCGAAAGGAAAACTGCGTCAATTTGTTACAATTTGTGTTAATGTGGCATTTGTCTCAGTCACCATCATGAGCATCATCCTCATCATCAGATGGTGATGTGGCTGCAGTAAGTAAGAATAGAAGCCTTATGTTGTGAACAAGGTTTAATAGTTGAAGGCACAGCAAAGAATGTAGTGTAACGAAAAACCATTGTTCCATAAAAATACTTTTAAATGCAGGCGACGATAAAGTTGGCTCAAGATTTCTTTTTTTTTTATTCTCATTCGCAACGCTAAAAAAAAGAAACAAAATAGTAAGAAGAATTCCTGAAGACAAAGTCTAAAACTCTCGAACAAATCATTTTTAAACCAACAAACTGAACAGAAGGTGTTGACTATAATGCTAATAATAATGGTCATCAACGTCATCATCATTTACATCAAAATTTCTTTTTATAGTTTGTGTTTTTCTTTTCTTTTGTTTTTTTCTGTAGTCATTTACTATTTAAATGGGCAACTACTTCTGGCACCACTTTTCATAAAACACCAGTGATTCCAAATGATTGTTCAGTCACTACAACCAACTCTACCATCTTTGGCTAAATGCATCATTAAACTCTAGTTTGCACAAAGACAAATTTAAATATTTAATTTCTGTCAAACACTGATGCAAACAGTTGAACGAAAGTGAGAGAGAGAGAGAGAGAAGGTAAAAAAAGGATAAAGAGACAGAATTTATTATATGTACCGTAATATGCAATGAAATTGAGAAAAACTAAGAATGTGTGGAAATAAGATACGAGAGCTGTCGCAAGGACAATCGGTTATATTGTAGTAACTTGTGCATCAATAAGGCTTTGGGTGTTAGGATTATATCGGGTGCGCCATCTGTCTGTTTACATTTAAATCTGTCAATACTTATGTCATTCTATTCTGTCACCAAATTCAGTATATTATCTCCACTGAACGTAATGAATCTATTTACGATTGAGCAACTTTGGGATTTATTGGAACTTTATTTCCAAAACAAAGACAATTGATCGGAAATTGCATGAAAATGTCGTATAAAATTTTGTCGCCGAGAAGTACCAACAGTACCTGGTATGCGCAAGTTTATTACTACAGCCTCTGAAACTGGTTTTATTGTTGATGCGCCAAGTCGTGAGCGTACTCGTACAGTGTGTACACTCGAAAATATCGAAGCCGTGGCTGAGAGTGTGTGTGAGAATCCATCAACATCAACTTGTCATCGTTCTCAAGAATTGAACATTTCACTCACAAGCTTAGCTCGAATTTTGTGAAAAGATCTCGGTATGACGCCTTATAAAGTTCAAATGGTTCAAGAGATGAAGACGCATAACCATTCGCTTCGTTTTCGCTTCATCAACGAGAAACTGCACGTTGAGGTCGAATTGGCCAAAATAAAAAATCATATTTTCGCATGAAGCTCATCTTCATCTTGGTGGGTACGCTAATAAGCAAAATTGTCGTATTTGGGGCTTAGAAAACCTACACGAAGTTTTTGAGAAGCCAATGAATGCACCCATTTCGAGTGACTGTTAGGTGTGGCTTGTGAAGCGGGTTCATCATTGGACCATATTTCTTTGAAAATGAGGACGGTGCAACCATTATGGTCAATGGGGACACCTATCGCACCATGATAACCGATTTTTTTCACACCTAATGGCACAATCGATTTATTGCCGTTTAATTAGTAGAAATGGCCGCCAAGGAGTTGCGATTTGACACCGTTGGACTACTTTCTGTGGAGCCCTGTTAAAGAAAAGTGTTACGCCGGCAAATTAGAGACAATTGAGCATTTGAAGGCTAACATTCGTGATGCCATTGCCGAGATACGACCCCATACGCTTGAAAAAGTGCACCACAATTGGTCCGATCGAATAAGGTATTGTACGACCAACCACGGCTGCCGTATGAATGAAATAATATTCCAGTTCTAACCGGAACAATTGTACTTCACAATAAAAAAATAATTTTGGCAAAATTTCAAATCGTTTTTGTTTTATTGTATTTTGAAATTTAAACTTTTAAATGGCACACTCTTTAAAAAATTACTGTTTTTTTCTGATGATTGATTGATTTCAAATATAAAAGATTTATTGCAGACTTTTCTGTTTACATGTCAGTCTTGGTTGCAATTATATTTCTAGCACCCAGCAAACAACACACATTGTGAAATTTTATTACAATTAAAATTTGTTGACAGCCAAGCAGAGTAAAGTAAAGTAGAGTAGAATAGAGTAGAGTTGATTTAGCACTCATTTTAATTAACAACCAGTACGACTTGGTAAAGTTTGACAAAAATTTTTTCCTTCAATTTTACTTAGCAATGTCAATAATAGAAGTTTCCAAATTAACAGGAAATATTTGCTTCTATTCCTGCGTTGTTAAAAAAAAAAGCTGGAATCTAAAAAAAATTTAAAAAATTTTTTCTGCAAGAATTTGAATAAAAGAAAACACAACTCAACATGGCCTTGGGAGTTAAGAAAACAATTTGTGGCCAATGACCTACCACATATACAAAGAATCATAATTACTTTTTGTCTATGCTTTGCATAGATTCATGGCAATCAGTTAATACTGCATGTTTAGCGGTATCATATTGCAGCTCTGCCATTTCGAAATCATCTACATAAGATGAACGGTGAGAATAATTTTTTTGAAATTCTTTCTATTTACATAAATACATACATGCATAATTGGCCATTACATCCTTTCAGTGAGGATTACAACCTACCTTCTCACACCACTTATGTTGTGTGTATTAATTTCAGGCATTAGTGGCGGAACTTACAGTTTAAAGTTGACTATGATCGACCAATTTTTGAGAAACTTTTATTGGCAATTTTTTATTTATTCTCTGAGTTTTTAACAGAATTCTGCTGAGAGGCAATCGCCGAAGAAATATTTTTTTCATATTTCATTTTGTTCGCGATGCCTACCCAGTACACTATTTACTTGATTACGGCGACTTTAAATTCTTTTATTAACTGAATATTTAGTTTCAATAAAAATATAATGAATAATAAATAATAAAGCCTATCAGCACAAAGAATAAACTAAGTTTTCGTCTTTCATTATAATAGTTGGGCTGAAAAGTTCATACGCTATCACACATATTGCTCTACAATATGGCGCTCCAACTAAGTTTTCTGCACTTTGTATTAACGGCCATTTTATGGAGTTACATCTGTTAGCCATGGTTGAATACAGTATCCAACAACGTGAGAAAATAATAAAAACGTTTCAGCAAAATAACAAACAAAATTGTGGATTTTAGAACAATACCAGTCCACATTAGTTTCAAGAACATCCAATACATCTAACAGTTAGTGTGAATTTTGGTCTGACGTCGCCATCGGTTCATATTTGCTAGAGAACGTCGGTAATCAATTTATCACTGTCAACGGTAAGCAACGGTAAGAAAACACAGATCACGCTAAATAGAATATTTTGCACTAGCAACTTGAGAGCACTGTGATCTCATGAGGAGTTGATGTAAACTGGATTTCGAGATCGCATTAATTAAATTTATTATTGCATGGTTTTCTGAAGTCGCAGGTGTAAGCGAAGAAGCCGTGAAATACAGCGTCCCTCAAAGCTGACGTAAATCATGTCATTTCAAAATTTCAAATTTCAAAAATGTCCACTAAATAATTCTATATGACGGTAAAGTCTAGTTGATCAAGTTAGCTGAAGATCTGAAGATACCAAAGAAATACATTGCATAAATCTATGAGAACCAATCACAAAATGATGATTCTGAGCAGCGTTTGAACCTGCGGCTCATATAGAATCGTTATGCACGAAAATGAATGAAACCTGGCTGTAGGGGGTGAGTGTTGTAATTCCAACGAAAATAAAAAAATAATGACGTTTGGCATTACTAAAAATGTTCAGTAAGATTTGGCATTTAGTCAGGGATTGATTAACAGACAAACAACCCACGCAAGTCATTGAATTTCATTTTCAAAATTCATGCTGCATGAGAAATTTGTTTATCGCAACAGTCAATAACTGTCAATGCTCCATGAAAGATTCACTGCTTGGTGAGCTTTGTATATCAGGTATCTGGCTTTATAGCCATATCGAGATTTACTCGCGTTCAACCCATAAACTAAATTTAGAATTAAATTTCATTATGCTAAAGGATATATATATATAAGGCGCCAAATAATTTTTTTTTAAAATGATTTAAAAAAAAACCACTGAATATTTTCTTAAATTTCTTTTTTTATTTGAAAGTACAATCCTTCCGGTTAATAATGGAAAAAAATTTCATTCAAATGGCTGCCTCGGCTGGTCATGCAGTAGCCTACACCAGAAGATGTCGATTTTGGCAAAAAAAATCATCTTTTCAGATGAAGCTCATGTTGATCTTGGCGGGTATGTAAACAAGCTAAATTGTCGCATTTGGGGCACAGAAAACCCGCACGCATACATTGAAAAGCCCACGCACCCAAAACGAGTCACTGTTTGGTGCGGATTTTGGTCCAGAGGCATAATTGGGCCATTTTTCTTCGAAAATGAGCAAGGAATGGCCGTTACAGTCAATGGTGATCGTTATCGGGCCATGTTGAACGAATTTTTGTTCACAAAAATTTAAGAGGAGGATATTGGCAACATTTGATTTCAACAGGATGGCGCTACGTGCCACACAGCCGAAGCTACACTCGATGTTTTGCGCCTTGTTTTTGAAGATCGCATTATCAGCCGCAGAGCTGATGGCGTTTGGCCACCTCGGAGCTGCGATTTGACACCGTTGGACTATTATTTGTGGTGTGCCGTCAAAGATAAGTGTTACGCCGACAAGCCAGAGACAATTGACGCTTTAAAGAACAATATTCGTGAATCCATTGGTGAAATACAACTGCACACAATCGATAATGTGCTTAAAAATTGGACCGATCGTGTAGGCTACTGCATGGCCAGCAGAGGCAGCCATTTGAATGAAATTATTTTCCATTATTAACCGGAAGGATTGTACTTTCAAATAAAAAAAGAAATTTGAGAAAATATTCAGTAGTTTTTTTTTAAAGCATTTTCAAAAAAATTTTTTGGCGGACCCTTTATAATGTATTATTCTAACCAATTTGGTTATTTTAATAACATTTAATACATGAAACATTTAAGTCATTCCTTAATTCAACCTACTTTTCTGATAAAATTTAATCAGTATAATGGCCACATAAAATAATTTAATTTAATTCAACTAAATTTTGTATTTGAAAATAAAAGACAAAACAAGTGCTCTTTAAACTTTTAAAAATTGTAATAAATAGAAGAGGGTCTTTGCTACACAACATTCTCTGTTCATTTTGCAATGTTTAGTACTTTTTGTTAATTTTGGTTCTGATATCACAACGTACATGCTCGTACATCGTGGCAGAATATGGTGAGAAAACAAAATCAAAATTACAGGACATCACAGCAAACCCATATTCTTTGCTCATATCATGACATGACACTACACCGCACACCGACAAACGCCCGACAACGGCCCAGAGTGTTGATGGATGTTTTTCAGAGGCAACTTGTGCTGACGACATGTCTTTTGCAAGTCTATTGTATGGCGTTGTGTTTTGATGTCTTCTGTCTTCTGTCGTGTGTTCTTTTCAATTTTGTAGATAATAGTGGGTAAACAATGCAACACCAACAACACAACACGTCAACAAGAACTACAAACAGTTTTATTTCAAGCTAAAAATGTAACACTAAGTGTGCTTATATATGGATGTGGATGTGCATTAATGTGTGTGTATATCTGAGTGTATTGTATAGTAGTATTGCTACACTGTTATTGCTCCATAGACAATACGACGACTATCGTTTGTTTGTTTGTTACTCTTACATGACATTGTTGAAGAAAAGTCCTTCGGCCTTCGAATAAAAGGATACATTTGAAGTGGTTGCATACGTGACAAGAGCAAGTACAAGTGCAAAAAGTACTCTTAAACATTAAGTGACAAGAAGTAAGTAAAAACAGGGGCAGACTGCAGGGCTACAGGCTGTAGCAAAACAGAAAGACCATAAACAAACGTATTCATAACAACCTACAGTCTGCTTTACAATGAAAAATTCTGTGGCTTGAATATTAAATTTCAAATGATTATTAAAAATTGTTTTCGTAACAAAAAAGAAGAGAAACGCATGAAAATAGTTTCTATTGTTCTATTGTTAGGGTCATGGAAACTAAGATACCATGCTTACATATGAACTAAAGTTGAACAGAGATTCCAGTGAATATACAGACATATGTACATACATAATTGGTCATTATAACCCTTCAGTCAGGATTACGACTTAGCTTCTCATTTTGTTACTTTTATACATAATTTTATACATGAGTGGAGGGACCTACAGTTTAAAGTCGACTCGAAACGACAAATTTTTGAGAAACTTTTCATGGCAATTTTATTTCCTCTCAGAGTTATTGCCAGAAATCTGCTGAAACGAATTTGCCGAAGAAATATTTTTCATATTTCATTTAGATGTCTGACTTGCGAACCTTAGCCTTACGTCTTATAAACCAACACACTGCTTACTACACAACGGCGACTACCGTGAATAATTAAACTCTAATTGATCTGTATAGAGAGAGTCGCCGTGGTCTAGTAGGTAGTGTGCTGGCTTATTAGATGTAAGGCTCAAAGGTTCAAACCCCAGGTCTGACATTTCCATTAAAACGAAAATTGAAAAAATATTTCTTCGGCGACTTCCTCTCAGCAGATTTCTGGCAATAACTATGAGAGTAAATAAAATTGCCATAAAAAGTTTCTCAAAAAATCTGTCGTTCTTAGTCGACTTCAAACTGTAGATCCCACCACTCATGTATAAAAATTAACGCACACAACATATGTAAGTGGTGTCAGAAATAGGTCGTAATCCGTAACGAGAAGTCCATAAACTGGCTGAAGTTTGTAACTGTCAATAGCAAATATGATGGGAAATAATTTAAAAATGTTTCTCAATTACTGCTAAGAACGTGGCGAGAAAGATGATCGAGGAAAAATGCATCAGGAAGTGTATCGCTGCGATACCTGACTATCTATGTCGAATAGTCAAGAACTACCTTTAGAATAGAGTCCCGTTTTGTACTCGTATGCCCTAAAGTGGTACTAATTTACTTGTGGGTTCACAGATTCCGTACTTGAGCCAGTAGTGTAGGCTTATTTATGACTTGATGACAATATTCCGGGCCTTAGTAAGTTATGTTTTCTATACTGTCACACTATTTTTTATTCTACGCTGCAGTTTACTTCGGCTTCGTCTGGCCTTCACCGCGTAGAAGTAGAGCGTTACTTCATTTTGTTCACTTGCTGCTTCAGTTCGAATTAAAATTGTACTATAAACGTCGTAGTCTAGTAGGTTGTGTGTTGACCTATTAGACGTGAGGCCACGGTTCAGATATCTCCAACAAAACGAGGCAAAAACTCTGAGAGAAAATATAATTATCAAGATGTAGTTTCTCACAAATCTCTCATTCGGAGTCGACTTTAAACTGTAGGTCCCGATATTCGTGTATAAAATGAACACACACAGCATAAGTGGTGTTATAAAGGTTGATTAATCCTCGAAGTAATACTTTATGACAGTTAGGGTGGAAAACGAAGTTTTAACTTCTTCTGGAAACAAGTTCTCAATCAAGGAGGTGGTAGATCGTACATCATACTTTTGTAGCAGTACTGGAAAGATTGTTTCTACTCTCGAATGATTTTTCAATTTCCAATTGTATTAGAAATTGTATTTTATAATTGTAGTCTAATAGGTAGTGCTTTGGCTAATTAGACGTGAGGCTATGGTTCTAACCACAGGCCAACAAAACGAAATAAAAAAAAATATTTCTTTAACGACTTCCTCCCAGCTGATTTCTGGCAAAAAGACGGAGAGTAATTGAAATTGCCATGAAAAGTTTCTCAAAAAATCTGTCGTTCGGAGTCAACTCAAAACTGTGGGTCCTGCGACTCAGGTATACAATTTCCATGTACTGGGTTAAATACATATACTACTAGACTGGCTTTCATAAAAACGAAAGCTCTGGTATAGTAGATTTAGTGGAAAGGAAGATATTTCTTTTATCAGCTGCTTGACGTTAGCATGCCCTTAATCCAGTTGTTCATTCAATCAATGAATTGACATTTGTTTTTACACCCTCAGTTAAAACATTTTTTGTTGATTAATTATTAAACAATTCATTGGTGAGATATTGTCAGTACTAGTAGTAGTAGTAGTAATAATCTATCAAATTTGGTTTAGTCATGTAGTCATGTCACGTGGGTTAATCAGTAAGCGAAAATGTCAAAAATATCATTTTAACACCATAAGTAAACGAAACTATGTTTGGTTTATGTGGAGTCGCCATAGTCTAGTAGATAGTGTTGTCTTATTAGACGTAAGGCCACGGTTCAAACCCCAGGCCACACATCAAAACGAAAATATGAAAAAATATTTCTTCGGCGACTTCCTCTCAGCAGATTTCTGGCAAAAACTGTGAGAGTATTTGAAATTGCCATGAAAAGTTTCTCAAAAAATCTGTCGTTCGGAGTCGACTTTAAACTGTAGATCATGTATAAAATTAATTAGGAGAAGCTAGGTCGTAATCCTAACTGAAGGCTTTTAATGACCAATTATGTATGTTATGTATGTATGTATTTGTCATTGGGATAAATAAAATACCCAGAAGCCAAAGTGGGTCATTATAAATACGCTGTATAAGAGAGGGCGAGAGAGAATGGGAAAATGGGCAAAGGAAAACAGGTAGGAAATGGAGGATGATGAATCTATAACCACAAATCTTTGACGAGAAAACATATGGGTTCAATTAAACTTTTCATGATCCCAAGTTAATGTTTCAGATTAAATGAGAGGTGAAAGTGTCAACCAATAGCAACTGTTGCATTGAACATGGAATATCTGTATTTATTGCTATTGCTTAATTATATTCAACATAAATATACTTACATACCAGAAGTCATCAATGAGTATTCAAAAAGATGAGTAGATTCGAATCATACTTATAATTTCTGATACTTATACGCATTCGTACTTATTTTAATGTCATACTCATACTACTCATATCCAAAGTTTGAAATACTCATGGTACTCATACTTAACAATACGCATGATGTTATTGATTTCGACTCTCCATGACTCATCGTATATACGAATCACAAAATAAGTATGATTCGCATACGAACACTACAATACTCACTAGAAGGTTGTGCGTTTGCTTTGCTTGATGTCTGCCTTTTTCTTTCTTCTTCTTTCTTTGTAAATTTTGACGAATGATTCGAATAAATAATTCGAGTATAATAAATAATTCGAGTGTATTTATGAGTATTATAAGTATTTTTCTAAATTTATAAATCTGAATGAGGAGGCTTATGAATCAAACATATTTCGAATGGTATGAGTTTGATGTCAACTTCATACGCATACTCATTGCAACCTGTACTTATAAATCAATGTTGTAGTAAGTACGAATGAATCAGAGTAGTTGGATTTCAATACTGTTGACAAACTCATACTCAAAATTTCATGAGTACTTATGAGTAGCGAAAAAGCGATTCATTTGCTGATCTCTGATACATACACAATCGGTCATTACAAGCGTTGAGTCAGGATTCCGACCTAGCTTCTTACACCACTTATGTGGCGTTTTTTAATTTTATACATGAGTGGCGGGACCTAGAGTTTAAAGTCGGCTCCAAATCACATATATTTGTAAACTCTACGTGGCAATTTTTATTTACTCTCAGAGTTTTGGCCAGAAGATTGCTGAAAGTCGCCAAAGACTCTATTGTGTTCAAAATGTCTGACCCAGGAGTTGTACCTACGCCTCATATCTAGTAAGCCAACACACTACCTAGTAGACTAAAGCGACTTTTCTTAAATCAGTTTTTACTCTAGGATTATAATTTCAAATATTTTTGTTCTTCGCAAAGAATCCTTTTCTAACACACCTCTCAATAACTTTCTCTGTTTCATTTACACTGATATGGCAGATTTATAAGATTCCTAATATAGATTTCCTAATATAATAGAGGATATGAAATAATCTCCTGTCAAATTGATTGTTTAGTTTATAAATTTTTTCCTTCAACAAATTACTCTTCCTTTAAAAGCACAAGAAAAAAAACTGAAATATAAGAATGCTTGTGTCCTTCCTTCCACACAGTATCCTTTTACTATAATGTTGAGATATTTTTTCTTCCTTTTTTTCTGTCTTTTGCCGTCAATAAATTAAATCAAAAACATATTACGAAAGTAGAACAAATTGAAATTGAAAATAAAATGAAGGGAAAAATGAATTTGAAACGATTAAATTTCCAATAAAATGACATGATTTTCTCATGATATGCTCTTAACAAAATTGATTTTCTTTTGTTTGTTCTTCCTTAAAACAAAGGAAACGAAACAAAATATAAAAATGAAAAGAAAAACTGTTTTGACAGATTCTACGACAGATTTTTTTTGCTTTTGCGTAAAACAAATGAAATTCAAGTAATTTTGTCTTACGAATCCAACCGAAAATAAAAAACAAATATTTTGTTTGTCAATGAAATATTTAAGGACATTATTATTTATTTAATGGCTGTTCAATGTATGCATGTACATGTACATGTATACTGTCTGTCATGTACATGAATACAAACAAAAAAATCTGTTGTGAAATGCTGGGAGATCGTATTGTCGATGATAATTTTTCTCTGTGGGTGAGATGTGGGTGTACTTAAACAGACTTTTTTTTGGGAAAACAACTTTCTAAATGGAATTAAATATACGTACATACGTACGTATTAAATAAATTGTTTAACGACTGGCAATGAAAATGACCCTAGTCCATCCAGCGTAACGAAGTCGTTTTTGTGATAATTTTGTTAAATGAAGCGAAAATAAAATTTAGGCTTACAATCTTACAGAACTCAGTTTTCTTCTTAATGTGGGATATGTGAGTCGTATGTAACTGCTTAAAAACAATGATATTTTCTTCGACTACTAGTATTGTATTTAATAATTGATAACAATACAATTATAAATTATAATTAATTATTACGAGCAGAGTACTTTACACCTTATAATCGGTATAGTGTAATCGCCCAGAGTGTTTGGTGGCAATCGAATCCACTACCCTCACGCTAGTAGTCTAGTACACTATCCACTATACTCCCAGGACACTCTAAACTACTAGAAACTGTCTATCGAAATAATCTAAAACCATAAGGAATACATGCATACATACGTAATTGGTCATTACACCCCTTTAGTCAGGATTACAACCTAGCTTCTCACACCACTAATGTTGAGTGTTATGATTTGATACATGAGTCGTGGGACCTACAGTTTAAAGTCGATTCCTAACGGCAGATTTTTGAGAAACTTTCCTTGGCTATTAAGTTTACTCTCAGAGTTTTTGCCAGAAATCTACTGAGGGGAAATCGCCGCAGAAATATTTTTTTCATATTTTCGTTTTGATGTCTGACATGGGGTTTTGAACCGAGGCCTCACGTCTAATAAGCCAACACACTACCTACTGGACTACGGAGAAAAAAAACCTAAAATAATGGTTTCTTCATGTATGCTTAGAGTCAGGGAATACGTGGACGTATACGGCGTCCAATACCTGTCATTTCTGGATCAGGGGTATATCTAGTAGTCTTAGTGAGCATAAGCGGCTATAAGGTCTTATTGTAAAACCGATATAGCGCAACACCTTTAATTCGAGTGCTCTGCACTTCAGAACAGACGTCATCGGATTTTGGGTAACAGAATGTTTGAAGATGGTGGCGAACGTGCCACTAGGGGAACTTTTCGGTTTTAGCCGAATAGTTTAAACCCGCAACTAACGGATTATGACACAATAGGCCATATGGGTGGAGTGAACTTGCCTGTGAACGGCAAGCTACCCGCTAACCTAACATAATCTAACGCCGATATCCGATATTATATTCAAACTCTGCGTGCCCAAGTATTCTTTCTTTTAGGTTCATGGACAATAACAGAGAAGATGTTCTCTGGCCTCCTCTTATTTCTCATCAGGGGTATGATCCCAGCGGGCATATGATCTCAGAGGCCAGTGTCTCGTTATACCTGCTGTGGGAGCCCTCAAATGAATTCTGATTAGCTTTAACGCAAATTTTGTTCTGCATGTGTGCCTATCGGATCAGATCTGTCTAGCCTCTATACAAGTAGTTTAATTAGCCCAACTTTCTATGGTAAACTTGAAGTAGAAGTGTGTGTAAGACAATTTGCTTGCTCCTCTGTACAGGAATGAAAATGAGTAAATAAATGAATGGAATGAACTTAATCGAATTCAACATTGTGTCAACTGTTGAAAGTGCATTGCTATTGTTCTTATACGCAATGTTCTCATGTCCAGAAACCTGCATGAGGGTAACCGTGAAGTGTCTCACTATTTCCCCATTCTTGAACAGACTTAGTTATGACATACATGGTCTGATGGTTTCATTACAAAGTCGTACAGTCAGTATGTCTTACCCCAATTATGTCTATTGGTCTCTTACAAAATACTTAAGGTATTGGTTTTCCTAGATTGTGCAGGTTCATTTCAGTTCCAGTTGATTCCCCGAAATTTCGTGTTATTGGATAGGTAGGACTATATATATAAATAAATATATACGAGGGGTAGCCTATTGAGGGCCTTTCTATATCCAAAGAGGGTGCAGAGATCACCAATCTCGCCTTGGACATCGGTATTCCGATTGATTCAATTAAATTGGGTATTTTCTGGTCGTAGTACAAGAAGGCCCAACTTCATTGGCCTCACGATCTGGTCCATGCTGGGTTTGATCTGAAGAGGAAGAGAACGATTTGTATTGTTTCCTTGAGCCGCTTTGGCATTAACCGCACAATTGGTTAATGGACTTTAGCTTTCCTTAATTGACTTCTGCAGTTGCTTTGAATATGTGCAGGAGTAGACTATTCTTCACCTCGATGTACATCCTCATCCACGCAAATTTCGGATCTTTTATGGGTGCAAGGACATAGGAATTTCTTTGGAAATTTCGTAAGTAATTATGACGCTTGTGAACTGTCGGGTGCGGAGTTCATTAATCCAGACCTAGTGGACATATGTATGTGTTCTGATTGATTCAGTTAAACTGGGTAGTATGCGGTCGTAGTATGGAACTTCGTCTGGTCCGTGATATACTGATCTAGAAAAGAAGAAGACTAACTGAATCCCGTGGGCATCAGTCGCACAATTGATTATCACGATTCGCTGTCAATTGTGCGACAATTGAACTAACTGAATCCCGTGGACATCAATCGCACAATTGAGAGTGAATCGTGATAATCAATTGTGCGCACAATTGAGAGTGGCCCGTGATAATCAATTTTGCGATTGATGCCTTCTTCTTTTCTAGACCAGTACATCATGGAAGCCAATGGACTCTGCTTTCTCTTGATTGATTTCTGCAGTTGCTGTGATCCTGTGGAGGAACTGACTATATTTCACCTCATGTGTCTGCGTTCAGCTTTTTTGTCATGAAGCAGCGGAGATTCTTGGCCTCTGATTTCCAGTCACCAGTCACAAATTTGAAGTCAGGATGCTTTTCAATAGAAAATGTGAAACGGAAACTTAAAAATTTTCAAATATACTGATGGTGGACTCAAATTATCAAACTAAGATCCATTGGTTGAAGATTTTCTTCAGATAAATAGAGAATTTTATACTCTGACGTAAACTATATGACCACAATTATTGTAAGCCCAACTAGAATGCCATACATACCAACTGGTCATTGCCTTACTTTATAGCTTTATCTCCGCGAGTATTTAATATAATTTTCCCATTGACATACCTTTAACGTTTTGTCCTTATCATCTCAAAGTTTTTAGTAATTTTTTTTTGTATCTGATCTATTATGTTTTTATTTTATTACAGGCGTCTTATTACATTGACGCCACTTATTGTCCCTTTTCAGTGTAACATCGTTTCTATTATTTTTGTTTTCTTGCTCGTGTTTTCTTTCATTGCTCTGGTGGCCTTTTTTCTGTGCTCACTTTATAAACGTTTGTAATACTTGTGTATGTATTTCGGTTGTTAGTCGGTATCCTCTAAAGGTACTAATATACCAACAGCCATAAACTACCGTTGTTTTTTTTTATTATTTCTTCCTATTATTCGGTATTATTTTTTATTTCGGTCTCATTCTGTTGTTTTTTTTTCTCTTTTTTGCCGCTGTCATCTACAGTACTTAAAAATACAAGAAAGGAAAGAAAAAAAAAAAAAAACAAAGAGGAAGACGCACTAAAATGTAGCGAACGTAAGAAAATGTACGTAGAAAAGTTGCTTATTATTCTTTTTGGTAATAGAGTCATAAATTTAAGACCGAAAATGAAAATAAAAATAAAAAAAGGGATAACAAGGCCACATCTTGTAACAGTTTAACTATTTTCGTATTTTTTGGTCTCGTTTACGTTTTCCTCTTTTTATCAACAATTTCGTTCTTGTTATCGTTTTTTATTATATTTTAGGAGCGATAAACACTACACCGTTTCCATTTTTAAATTATTTTTAAATGGCGTAATTTCCTGAAGTCGCCGTTGTTTAGTAGTTTGTGTGTTGGCTTATTAGACGTAAGTTCACTGTTCAAACACCAGGTCAGACATCAAAACGATAATATGAAAAAAATATTTCTGCGGCGATTTCCTCTCAGCAGATTTTTGGCAAAAACTCTGAGAGTAAATAAAATTGTCATGAAAAGTTTCTCAAAAATCTGTCGTTCGAAGTCGACTTTAAACTGTAGGTCCCGCCACTCATGTATAAAATTAACACACACAACATAAGTGGTGTGAGAAGTTAGGTTGTAGTCCTGACTGAAGGGTTGTAATAACCAATTGCTTATGTACACTCAGCCACAAAAGTATACATACGGAAACGTTTTCGTTGAAAATATTTATAATTGTCTGACATCTTTCTTCGATTTTAAGACGGTCTTTTGCCTTGGTACAGAAATTTGTGAAATTTGTAAATCGGATGCATACCTTTGTGGGCCTGTGCAGGGCCACAATACAGTTCAATTTCAGAAATTTTTTAACCAATGCAAAAGACCGTCTTAACATCAAGGAAACTATAAAGATTTTCAACGAAAACGGATTAGTTAAAAAATTTCTGAAATTTGTTAACCGTATGTATACTTTAGTAACTGTGTGTACATACAGTGGTATTTTGTAGCAATTTCATGAATTTTAGCCACAAGTTTGTGTTAAATGTTGTTTTTATATTTATTTTGTTAATTTATTTCTGTTTTATTATAAAACAAACAATTTTTTAAAGTTTTTCATAAAACAAGAGAAAAATAAGGAATTTTTTCAGATGGCTCCATAGGTACCCCCAAGGAGAACGCTGAGTAAATTTAAAATGTAAAGGCCAAATATATGACAATGTTATCCCTTGTATTTAGTAGAATATCCCTTAAGGTCAAGCACTCCATTTAACCCATTTGTAATTGAATACACAAGTTTTGTTTACTGTTTTCTGTTGGCACTTTGAGCAAGTTTTTCGGTTGACTTTTGTCTGAGGTTTAGCGATTACGTAACCGTTTTTTCAAATGATCTCCTAAATACTCTCTTGAAGTCATACCAGGACTTTGTACAAGATTATTAAGCCTGTGGATTCTGTTTTTTGTCAAAACATATTGACGTACTAAGACTTTTGCTGTCCACTGTATGTGATTTCCTTATAGATATTGTGGGTCTTTTGGATTCACTATAAGGAGGGTCATCTACCGGTTTAAATTTGAACCATCGGTTATTTTGATGTGATTCTATTCTGTAACAAAATTAAGTATATTATCTCCACTGAACGTAGAGGATCGATTTACCCTTGAGCAACGTTGGGATTTATTGGGACAATGAGAAACTGCACGATGAAAAAAAAAATCTTCTTTTCGGATGAAGCTCCTTTTCATATTGGTGGGCACCAAAATTAGCAAAATTTCGCTATTTGGGGCTTAGAAAACCCATACGTGGTCTTACAGAAGCCAATGCATTCACTACATATCAGTATTTGGTAGGGCTTGTGAAGCTGAGCCATCATTGGCCCATATTTCTTTGAAAATGAGGACTGCGCAACCATTACGGTCAATGGAGACATATATCGCACTATGATAACCGATATTTTTTGTACTTGCTCTCCATGTTATTGATGTGAAACGATGTTTGGTTTCAACAGGATGCTGCAACTTATCACACATCTAATCGCACAATCGATTTATTGCTTCAAACGTTTAATGGCCGTTTAATTAGCCAAAATGGTGATGTCAATTGGCAGCCAAGAAGTTGCGATTTGACATAGTTGGACTATTTTCTGTGGGGCGTAGTTAAAGCAAAGTGTTATGCGGACAAATCAGACTCAATTGAGCATTTGAAGGCCAACATACGCCGACATGCGGTCCCATACATTTGAAAAGTGCGCGAAAATTGGTCGGATCTAATGAGGTATTGTGAGCCCAGCCGCGGCAGCCATACGAATGAAATAATATTCCATTTCTAACCGGAATAATTGTATTTCGTAACTTTTTAATCACCCTCCTTATAGAAACGCAATACAAGCAACACAGCAAACGCAGCAATCTCTTAAATATAGAATACTTGGTAGTATATGCGACTGATTTTTTAAGGGCAGCAAAGATTCTACTCCTTTGCTTTTAGACTAATTTCTATTTTATATTCGCACCAATTAGAGAATTAGTGCTCCTAGTGAGAGGATTTGTGCTGGCAATGCTGGGATTAATGCTGTCAATGCCTGCATGAAATAGAGGCTTTAAAAACTCGATGTATGAAATATAAGGCGAAAAAACGTTTTAGTGGCACCATTAATAAAGAATAAATGAAGTGTTTATTTTTTATTTGTGTTGCATATGCTTTGCTGCTGCCGCCTTAGGCTGCAATTGCAAAATTGTTATGCTTGCTGCGTTGCGTTTATTGTGTTTATACCATAAGCATTTATAAAGCTGTAGTATTTTGCATGTCGTAGGGAAATGGTGTTTTCTAATGAAATAAGAAAATAATAAAAATTTTTATTCTATTTAACTTTATTAGTTGTAATATTTATGTTTTGATACCAAGAAATAAAATAATAAAAAGGAACACAAAAACATGTTGATAAGAAAACTTCTAAAATAAACGTTATTTCCGTTGTAATAACAAACGAAACTTGATAAAATTTTGGTGATTTATATTTAATACGCTTGAATAATTAAGTGAAAAATTGTCAACAATTTCTGTTCAATTAGACTTTTGATGTCAAAAATAGGTTCATTTAACAAATTTAGTTGAAAATGGCGTTAATAAAGCAAAGTGGTCTCTAGATTTGACAGTTTTGTTCTCACAGTTTGAGTTGTTTTGAATTGTGTTATTTGCCTCTAAAATCTTTACGGTTTTCCCATTTCTTGTGAATTTCAAAGTTTTACATCATTGATACATTTTTATTAGGTCATCAAAAAAAATTGAAAGAAATTTTCATAAACGAACGAAAAAACCCGTCATCTAGTAATTAGTGTGTTGGCTTATTAGACGTGAGGACGTGGTTCAAACCCCAGTTCAAATATCTCGAACAAAGTAAAGTATTCAAAAAAAAAAATTCCTTCAGCGACTTCTTACTATCAACAGATTTCTGGCAAAAACTCTGAGAGTAAATAGAAAAGTCATGAAAAGTCTTCTCAAAAATCTGTCATCCGCCATTCATGTATAAAATTGACAAACACAGCTTAAATGGTGTGACAAGCTAGATCGTAATCCTGACTGAATGGTTGTAATGATGAATTATGTATGTATGTATGTATGTAATCGAACAAAACTTTATCTCTACTTTTACTACTTGTGCAGCCCCTGCGCTGACCAACTTCCTTCTCTTCCTTGATTTTGGTGGAACTTGGTCAGTAAAGAGACTGCGTTCACTAGTGGCATCACAATGGGCCGCTATCTGTGCTCAAGTGAGCTCTTTGATATCAGAGCTACCACTTCGAACTAATCTATGGTTTTACTACACCATCGGCTTGTATATCGTAAAAACTTCTTAGTGAAACATTATATGAAACCCACAGCTTCAACGCATTGTAAGTGAACTATACAATTCAAGTGACTAGAAGATTTCCTGGTATTTTAGATATTACAGAAGGTGTTAAACTATCATAGCAATTTCTCTCAGCAGCTGATACCAATATCACGTTGAAGATTATAAAGCAAAGTTGCCATAAAACAAGAGATTAATATTATGATGGGGTTATCCGTTATCATCCTTAACAACCTGTTCTTAAAAGATTTGCGTTGAAATGCCATCTGAAGTCAATGCAAAATTCCAGTAACTTCATGCACAGATAGGCTGACCTCCAAAATATTAGTTGCTTTGTGTTTGAGCAAAGTATAGTGTTTCATCAAACCGCTGTACGAAATGTTTACAATGTATACTATTTCAAAACGTCGTCAATGTGTATTTTTAACGCAGTCAAAAAGCAATCAGGCATCGGACTTATAGTTGATGCATTGTTTGGTAACTTGCATATCTACATAACTTATATACCGTAGTAGAACTGTATACAAACTTTGTATTGATACATTTTGGAAGTCAGCCATAGTCAGACTTCCCTGTAGAACTGCGTTAATAAGCCGTATTAAGTAATTACAAAAATTTAGTAATTTCATACACAGATAGTCAGAATTCCCTGTTGAAGTCATCTGTCATCGAAACATAATCATCATGAATCTATTCTTACAGACATCAATCGTTTTCATCTCATAGTTCTATGCAAAAAAGATTGAATTCTCTCTGTACGGAGGTGTGACTTTACATGACTTTCTTATAGAAATACAAATAATGATTGTTTGAATAGCTCCGAGGTTGCATCTCTCAGATGGCAGAAATTCTTTTAAATTGTGTCTAGAAAGATAAAATTTTGGAATCTTGTAGATTTTGCAGATGGAGATTGGTGTCAGCCCAAGAAGTTAGGATAGATAGATTAACTCAGGCTATATAATATTGATAGGGATTTTCAAGCCTGGAATTCTAGGCATCAGTTAACAAGCTAAAGCGATTTACAAAAACCATGTGCATTGAAAGACCCTGATATAGGCCTATAGATAGCGCTACTTCTATACAACTTTCATTTCTTCTGTATTAGAATGGCACTGATTCGCTAGTACTAATGTGCGAGATGATTTTCTATGGTTCAATAGTAGGGCTAGACTTACTTAGGCCATATAATACCGATTGTGATTTCCAAGCCTGGAATCAAATATTCGGAGAAGCGACTTAGATTCCAAATGATGATGGATGACTGATAAATAACCTAAATAATCAACATAGTAGATATAAATTTGTTTTCTTATCCAACGCAGCATTGGGATGTACCCAAGAGACGAAGAATAGTTCCCTTTTCTTCTTTGTCTCTGCAGTTTCTGTAGAATTCGGTTGCCTTGTCCCGCATGAGTGCAAGCCTGCTGCTTTGAAGTTTTTGTAAGCTTTCTGTGTGCCCTTTATACAGATTTGTACTATTATGCACGCGTGTACTATTCCGCTCATTTGTACTATCCTTCCCATTTATGAAAACGCCGATACTTCGTTGATACTTCATTGTCAATTACAAGCACACTGATCTTCAAAGTAGTTGAGAGAACTCCCCGAAGAGTTAATGTTAGTGCCACTCCTGATTAGTTCATCTATTCTGCAGTACCACTATGTCCTGGTAACTGTATGGTATAAATGTAGTACTGCTCCGCTATCTCATATCGTTGAAGCCATATATTTATGTTCGTTAAGTTGGAAACCAGTGCTCCAACAGCTGCCTGAATATCAGAGAGTATGCTAATATTATTTCCAAAAATATTTTTATCCTTAATAATATTTACTGCAGCGTATATAGCGGAAACTTCCGACTGAAAGACGCTTCAGTGATCCGTTAGCCTTATGGAGAGAGCAATGATTATCGACTCCAAAAAAAAATTCTTTGACCCGCAGTTCAATTTTTCAGGCGGAAATGTTGGCAATACAGGCTACGGTTACGATTATTTGGGATGCAGATGTCCCTAATCGAAATATCACCATACTCTCCGATAGTCAGGCGGCTATTAGTGCACTGGGCACCAACGAACTTCAGGATGGTGCGATGGCGCATTGGTTCGGGGGCACCTCGCAAATGATTTCTGTAGAAGCTGCAGAGATGAAGAGGAGTTTGCGATTGTCCTTCACCTACTAATAAACGAGCATCTTGGTGATCTGTCAAACATTGACAACGGCTGTTGGAGTCGCTTCATTGGAAACTCTAAGTGGTTCCAGTACTCTGGGATAATTGATGAAGATTATGGTATCACAATGGGCCTCATGTGGCCTAAGTGCGTATTCCTTGGGAAGACGGCCACTTCTACCTATCTACCTACCTGCTTAAAGTTCAATTCAGTGTTTGTATGTTCTGTTCAGTTGTGACGAAATGAGCAGCAAAGATGATTTGTACAGGCCGCTCATACAGTTCGTTTGTACGGTTCAAACGAGTAACAGAATAGAACCATGGATTGCATATAGTAGTTCATGGAAACCAAGTCGCCGTGATTTTGTAGGTAGTGTGTTGGCTTATTAGAAGTGAGGCTGTGGTGCAAACAGACCAATCAAATCGAACGATGTATGAAAAAATCTTTCTTCGGCGACTTGCCATTAAAAGGTACTCAAAGATCTATCGTTCAGCGTTGGGTTTAAAGTATAAGTTCCGCCACCCATGGATGAAATGAAATCACACAGCATGGGTGCTGTGAGAAACTATGTTGTAATTCTGGCTAAAGGGTTGTATTGACCAATTAAGTAAGTACATAGGTAAGCAAGTCCATGGAAAAGTTTGTAGTCAAATCTAGTACGAAATACTGCATTGACCCCCTATAAAATCATTTTTCGTATACCTAAACATTTTTGAAATCCTACATTTTACCATGTATACATACATACATTAAAAGGTAGAAAATCTCTTTCTTTATGACATTCTTTGAAAATTTATCTGTATTTTCTTTCTATTTGTTCAGGATAACACCCCTTCTACCAAAACAGTCTTGTAACATATTCTTCTTCTTTCACATGTTTAACTCAACATTTTTAAAATTGTGTGGGTCACTAATACGTTGAGTTAATAAAGGAATGTGGGTTCTGTTTCTGAATTCATTCATGCAGACAAAGGCTTGATATTCAATTTATGTGCGTTTCTTGTATACAAATAAAGGACTTTTTTTCTATAAAAACTTGTATAGGAATATCATACCATTTTATGTGTTGTGTTTGTTATTTCTATTGTTATGACATTTGAGTTCTAGGCGGCCCTTTACATGTGTGTTGTTTGTTTTATTGCGCAAGAAATGAAACATTTTTTCTTCTTCTATAATTGCCAAAGGAAAACGGATGGAGAATGAAATCCCAGCCAAAGGAAGAAGGTTAACGAAATGCACGCGCCAACATTTTCTATAGTCTAGACGGCGCCATTCAAAATTCAACGCCATTGCGAACTTTTAAACAAAAAAAAATTAATAAAAAAAGGACAACCAAAGCTTTGCTGTAGGGATGCTGGCTGGCATCATAGATTCTATTCAAAATCTCCATTTAGGGGTTGATTTCTTTTCTGTAATTCTTTCTCTTGGGTTTTTATTTTTCTTTTTTTCGATATACTTTTGGCATTAGAAAACTGTTAGTTTTTTGCTGCCATTTGTCTCTTTCCCGGTTACAGAATTTTATTTTTGATTGTTCTTGTAATTTATTTTGTTGGCAACAACTAAAAAATCAATATTTGGGGGAAATTACAACGAGAAAAAACTTGAATTCTTAGTAAAGCATGGTTTTTTTTTACCAGTTTCTATTGGTAAAATCTAAAACTTGAACTTGCTTTAATATTTTAACATGAGTTTTTTATCGTAGTTTTGTTCCATTTTTTTTTTCTATGGAAATAAACGAACTAGTTAACTGCAAATCATTTGAAATTTTATTGCCAACAAAATCCTTCTTACTACAGCTACCATTTAACAAAAAAGAAAAACACAAGAAAATAACATAAAAAAACACAAGAAAATAACATAAAGGTAGTGGCTATAAAAATGTACAAAATTTAGCTTTAAAACATATTTTATGCATGTCCTTGTGTTCACTTTTTCCTTCTCAACATTTCTCCCATAATAGTTGCCTGGTTTGCATCATCAGCATTTGTGCTTTGGCACTTTTGGCCAACAGCATTAGAGAATAGTACCTGTAATGATGGTACCAGCAGCATTACATCGTCATCATTATGCTGCTGTCTCCAGAGACCATTAGCCAAAGATGGCTTGACTGCATAAATCAAAGGAAAAATTGGATTGTGAAGGAATATTACAATGAATACCTGGGGTGTTTAAATGTTTCTGTTCGATTTGAAATGCCATAAAAAACTGCATATTTGCGTATGAAGAACATTAATTCTAGAAAAAAAAATGTGGGAAGCATTAGTTTCAATATGCAATTTAAAGTGGTTACTTTTTGTGATATTTAATGTTTTCAAGTGGATTTCGATTATTTATTCGATTTCAACGTGCATTGATGGGTAATTGGTTTCTTGGTAGCTGCTTAAAGTTAAATGATGGGAAATTAAATTTATTTGCTTTACGTACTAAATTTTAAATTGGTTTTTAGCTTATACTGTCAAGCAAGTAAATTTTAAATGACGCTTTTTTATTCAGTGCAGGGGTTACAGGAGAAAGGAAATAAGTGTAGTATGAGATAGTTTTAGTTTTGAAGCATTGTTTCTTATAAAAAATTGTTACTTTTTTTCTCGAGAACTACTTTGAAATAATTCCTCACTTTAGTTTAATTCATACATACATAATTGGTCATTACAAACCTTCAGTCAGGGTTAGGACCTAGTTTCTCGTTCACTTTACACATGAGTGGTGGGATCTACAGTTTGAAGTCGACTTCGAACGACAGATTTTTGAGAAACTTTTCATGGCAATTTTATTTACTCTCAGAGTTTTTGCTGGAAATTTGCTGAAAGGAAGTCGCCGAAGAAATACTTTTCGTATTTTGTTTTGATGTCTGGCCTGGGGCTCGAACCCTGGCTTTACGTCTAATAAGCCAACACACTACCTACTAGACTATGGCGACTTCGTGTTTCACTTTAGTTTAGTTCAATGTGGTTAACTATTTACAGTGGAAAGCAAAAGACTAGATATAGTTTGGAAAAATATTAATTTCTAGCACCATTTAACTACTTACATGGGCCATCTACCGGTTTAAATTTGAACCATCGGTTATTTCGAATCTGGCAATACTATTGCATTCTATTCTGTCACAAAATTCAGTATATTATCTCCATTGAACGTAATGAATAGCTTTATGCCTTGGTTACCCAAGCGTTAGAAACGTAAAATCGTAACGTACGTAGCCTTAAAAACGTTTGTGTAGTTATAGAAACGTTTAAAACGGGACATATGTCAACGAAGAATATAAATAAAAACGAAACAGAACACAAAACGACACACAAACAAACACAACACAATGCATAGAAATTGGTATACAGACTCTTCATCAGTGTTGCCGTTTTTTGTTCAATGTGTAGATTATT
The DNA here is from genome assembly GCA_932273835.1 of Sarcophaga variegata. Taxonomy (NCBI): domain Eukaryota; kingdom Metazoa; phylum Arthropoda; class Insecta; order Diptera; family Sarcophagidae; genus Sarcophaga; species Sarcophaga variegata. Next base: position 87,340,773 of record OW026361.1, read on the forward strand.
CCGGATTTGGTTATTATTTGTCTTATAAAAATAGCTTTTGTTTTGTTTGTTAAAATTAATTAATTATGAGACTATAATTTTGTTTTCTTATTTTCTGTTTCTTTTCTCTCAATTATAATTTAAATTTGAAAAAAAAAATAAAATAAAAAAACTGCAAATTTAATTTTGATCATATTTTTCTTTATTTGGTGATTTTTTTCACAAATGTTGGTTACAATATTTTTTTTCGTGGCAACACTGCACTCTCTTTCATGTTTTCTCTCTTATGTTCAAATGTCACGTAAAAACGTGGGAGAATTCTGTTTTATACAGATCGTTCCGTTTTGCTAACGAGAGAGAACGTTTGGGTAAGCGTTTACATTGTTCTCCATATGCTAAAAAGAGAACGTTTTCTACGGTACGTTACGTTACGTATGGGTAACTCCAGCATTACGCTTCAGCAACGTAAGATTTACTTGACCAACGAGAAACTGCACGATGAAAAAAAATTTTCTTTTCGGATGAAACTTATTTTCAGTTTGGTGGGTACCTTACTAAACAAAAATTGCGGTATTTGGGGCTCAGAAAACCCACACGTTGGGGGCATCTTCGGCCCATATTTCTTTGAAAATGATCACGGCACAACCATTACTCTCAATGTAGACACCTATTGCACCATGATAACCGATTTTTTTGTACCCGCTCTTCATGGTATTGATGTGAACGATGTTTGGTTTCAACAGGATGGTGAAACTTGTCACACATCTCATGCCACAATCGATTTATTGCTTCAAACGTTTGATGGTAGTTTAATTTGCCGAAATTGTAATGTCAATTGGCCGCCAAGAATCTGCGATTTGACATCGTTAGACTAAATTTTTGAAGCGCCGTTAAATAAAATTGTTATGCCAACAAACCAGAAACAATTGAGCATTTGAAGGCCAACATTACTCTGATCGAATGAGGTACTGGAGACCAGGCGCGGTGAATGAAATAATATTCCATTTCTAACCGGAACAATTGTACTTCATAACAAAAAATCAATTTGACAGAATTTCAAACCGTTTTTGTTGTATCGTATTTTTAAATTTGAAATCACGCACCCTATGCATATGTCATAAAACATTAGCTTGAAAAAAATAGTTATTGTGCCGTTTTTGATTATTATTAATACTCACAGTAGATAGCAAAAGTCTGAGCACCCCAATATTTATATATTTATTATTATTTATTATACTTATTTATCTTTCATTATAAAACAAACTAGTTTTTTCATAAGAAAAATAAGGGAAAGTTTCTGGTGTCACCATATTTTTGCACCATAAAAGTGTGGGTACTTCCAAGACGAACTCAGAGTAAATTTAAAATTCAAAGGCCCAATACATTAAAATGTAAGTCCTTTATATTTAGTAGAATATTCCTTTAAAGCCAAGCACTACTTACGACCCATTTGGTCAGCACTTTCAGCCTTTAAAATATCGACGTAAACGTGCGTTTGCGTTTTGATCCAATGTATTAGACCTACTCCATTAGTGAGAAAACCAATTGCCCTTGATCCTTCATATTTAATGGTTTCTGACGTACGTATAAGCAAGAACTTTTTCCATCAAACATAACTACTTTACTCTTATTTATGCATAAAATATTCTTCCATTTTGTGGACTGGCCAATTTAGATTGTCTTTACAAACTTTATGCGCTTGGCGATGGACTGTATGATTTTAAATTATGTTCTCTGAGACATGACGAAAATATTTGGACTGTCGCAGTTATGTTAAGATCATTTTTAGATCGGTTGCAGCTTTGAAAGGATTCTTTTTTATTTTCGCCGATGAATCGTTTGATGTGAAGCTCAAACGACTCATTTTCTTCTACGTCGTTTAGCGTTCGCTTTATAATTACTGAGTTGTGAATTATTTTGTTAGAGCGCGACCTAGCTTCTCATGCTACTAAGAATGTGTGTGTAAAATTTATCCACAAGTGGCGGGACATAGAGGTTATTGTCGACTCTGAATGACAGATTTGAGAAACTTTACATGACAGTTTTTATTTTACTCTCAGAGTTTTTGATAGATTTCTGCTGAGAGGAGGTCTCGGAAAAAAATATATTTTCATATTTTATTTTGTTCGAGTCTGATAAACCAACTCGACCTACTAGACTACGGCGAATTCAAAAATGTATGAGTGTAGCTTTTGTATATTTTACGTACATAACTGGTCATTACAATCCTGCAGTCAGGTTTACGACTTATCTTCTCAATTATATATTGTGTATGTTTTAATTTTATCCCTACGTGATAGTCTCCGAACGCCTGATGTTTAAGGAACTTTTCATCGCAGTTTTATTTTTACTCTCTAGTTTTTGCTGTCGCTGGAGAAAAATTTTTTATATTTCGTTTTTGTTGGAGATGTCTAACCTGGAATTTAAACCATGGCGTCAGGTCATGAAAAAAAATAATAACAATTCCAAGAGAAGTACTATATATTTAAGATGTATTAAATTGGAATTAAACAATTTTAAATAAATGTTAAGGAATATAATAAAAAATAAACAGTTTAAGCCGTTGAAGTGTACTTTTGTTATTAATTTTTTTTATTATTTATTTATAAATTAAATACTTTTAATAACACTACATATTATAAATACTCTGACATTCTTATTAATTTATTAAATTTGTTTTTTACAGGTAAATCCTTTAAAAAATATTTCGCTTAATGCAATTCAAGGCCACTTTAGTGGAGGTTCTATTAAGGGAATCCTAATGAAGGTACGTGTTCGTTGGCTTTAGCGTAAGTGACGTTATTCTGTTTTTTTTAGAAACAATGAAAACAACAATTTATTGTTGTACTATATTTTAAACAACATTCATACGTTCTAGTCATACAGAACGTATGATGCATACATTTATAAAAATATTGCTCATACGTTATGGTGTTCGCAATAGAAGATGTATTACCCAACATACGTAAATTGATAGAAATAATGAAAAAAATTATTAAAAAAAAATATAAAAAAAACTGAAATAAATAATTTTCTTATTATTCATTTAATTATTGAATACTGTGTGAATACATGGGAAAAACAATGTATGAGGAAAATTTCTGAAATATCTTTTGTCTGAACTATGATAAGTTTTCTAATACTTTATGTCAGCCAGGACACCAATTCGATTTTTTAACTTAAAAACAATTTGCTGGGTATTGTTGCTTGTTTTTATTTTAATTTAAAAAATATTTCTCTTAAAAGCGTCACCATCACATGACCTTAAAAACAATTCAATGTCGATGTGTGTGTTTATGTTTGTCTACATATACATATGAGCAAAAAAATATATCGCCTTGTTTTTATAGCCTCATTCATATACCAAGAATAGTGATGTTTTTATATACCAACAATGAAGTACAGTGATGAACAAAAGAGTTTGCATGTTAACTTTATTTGAAAAAAAGATTTTTTAGAAAGAATTTTGTTGTATTTACTACAACATAAAGTCAGCAGATAACATTATTAAAAATAAATTATTACAGGCTCAGAATGGTTCAACCTTTTTTAGATTAAGCAGCTTAATGAGGCCAAGTTGGGCCAATAAGAGTGATATTTTTATTGGATTAAAACGTAATACTCCAAGACAAATAACAAGGACTGCTTTTCTTTGAATAATACGCCATGAATTTGGTAAATATTGTTCCGTATTACCTCCGATCCCCTCTAAACATTCTCCTGGAAAAAGCTTTAAGTGTAAACTAAATGCCACGACAAAGCTTCACAAATATGTTGTTCGGATTTGACATTAACTTTTGGGACCGTGGCTCATGGTTAAAATTAAGGCACACAAAGTGGTTGGTATGAGAGGCCTGTTTATTATCCTATTATTATAGATGTTCGTCGCAGGAGAATTAAATTTCAACTTTGTTGTGTTTTAATTTTATACATGAGCGGCAAGACATACAGTTTAAAGTCGACTCCGAGCGAGAGTTTTTTGAGAAACTTTTCAAAGCAATTTTATTAACTCTCAGAGTTTATGCCAGAAATCTGCTTAGAGGAAGAAATATTTTTTCATGTTGGAGATGTCTGACCTGAAGTTTCACTTCTAAGAAAGCAACATATTACCTACTTGACTACGTCGACTGGCAGTGGGTGTACATAATATTATTATTTACTATGTATCTCCTCAATATCTAATTGAAAAAGCAAGAAAAGTTTCAACAAATTTTGACTTTTCTGTGTACATTTTTTTGGTATAAAAAAAGGCGTGTGAAATAGTGAAATTTTTTTCAGTAAAATTTGCCATCACCACACTAATGAACAACGATTGCAAATCACTGAATTTTAATATCAATTAAATTTTGTGTTCAAATAATACGTCAATTAAAAACAGAATTTCCGAATTCGGTATGAAGTGCAGCTAAAAGTAGTTCCAGAGCAGCCAATGCATCCTGTGGTTCGTGAAAGCACTCCTTCGATAGGCTCGTGAACTGACTGACTTTTTTTTATCCAAAATGGAAGTACGTAGTGTTACATGCCTCGCGATATTATGAATTTATAGAGGAGCAATTTATTTTGGAAAAATTGGCCGCCAAAATCATATGAAACCTTCTATACTTTTATGGCGATACCTGAAATGTCCTTTGTATTGGGACGATTTAATAACTTATTTAATTTGCCATTACAATACTTCAATGAAGGTTAAGACCTAGATTCTCACACCACTAGTGTGTTAATTTTATCCATAAATGTACATGGTCAAGCCTTGGAAGATAACATAACAGTTGTAAGATAACTGAAAAAAGCTAAAAATTTACTACCTACAGCCTTGTCAGAGGTAACATTAAAGTAAAATAATCGTTTACCACCTCAAATAAATCTTTTATTTACTTTTAAATAATCTATTGGACTTTTTCTAATTTTAAAACCCAAAAACAGTTAGAAAGGTATTCTTTATACGAACAAAGTTCCCGCCGTCTATTTCGGCAGTTCCAAACCAAGTTCAGCATATAAATCATAGCATGTTTGCTTTGTTTAAACTTCATTAAATACGTCCTAGAACAATGCCCTTTCTGGTGCGAAACTTTTTTCTGTTGATTGATTCCAACTTCTTTTAAAAACGGGTGTATCTTGATGATTCTATTATGTACGTTGTCATTTGTATCGTCCTTTAAGGAAGTAGATGTCAGGGTGCAATTTACAGAAGTTTGTTTGAGAGAATTGAAATCTTTTGATTTTATTATCGAAAACTACTAAGTAAAGCGTTGAAATCTACATTACACAGGTTTGTAGCTAAACACTTTACTTATTTCAGCACGCTGCCTCTATTAGAACCTAACTTTTTAATTCGTTTTTGGTAGAAGTAAGTAAAACTACAAATTTTTAAAATTTTTAAAATTCTGAGCCTTAACTTAAATGGTTTTTTAACATACATACGTGCATACATTATCATTACTACTCTTCAGTCAGAATTACGGCCTAGCTTCTCACAACTCTTTTGTGTTAATTTTATACATGAGTAGCGGGACCTACAGTTTCAAGTTGACTCCAAAAAACAGATTTTTGAGAAACTTTTCATGGCAACTTTATTTACTTTCAGAGTTTTATCAGAATCTATTGAGGGATAATCGCCGAAAACATGTTTATTTCATATTTCATTTTGTTCACGATGTCTAACCTGAGATAGTATTTAAAATTCAAACTTCAATTTTGTCCGTCACTGCTGCATCACAATCAGTAACTCATACTCATAGTAAAATATAGCGGATGCTTAAATAACACATTCATACGTGACAAACACTTTACGTTCCTTTTCGTTGTTTTTCCTGCGACTACTACTGTCGTTGTCGATGTCGTTATCGTTAGCATCACGTGTATCTTCTTAAATGTACTTAAACTCAAAATATAAAAAATAAAAAAAAACAACTATTGCAAGTCTAAGGACACACACATAGAAAGAGAGAGGGGGATAGCGAGAAACATAATACTCACACCTACAGCCCAATAGAGGGACATTAACACTTACAATAAAAATATAAGTAGAAAACAACAAAGAAACAGCAGCAACTCTAAAAAGACGACAAAAGACAAATAAAAAAAGGAGAAAGAAAAAAGGGGAGCAAAAGGAAGTATAAACACAATAATTACACAGAAACAACAACTACAATTTTTGTTAAGAGACCGAAAAGAACAACAAAATAAATAAAAAATAAAACAAATAAAGAAGAGACAATAATAACAAAGCAGCATAAGAGTACACATGGAACTACAATTGCACATAAACAAGCACACACATACACACACAAATACACAAATAATCAACACAATACTGTTAGGAAAAATATAACATAGCTTTTGGCTACACGAACCCAAATACGAACACAAACAAAAAAAAATTAAAGGAACAGAAATTAAACACAGAAAAGAAAAGAAGAAAAAGTGCTGCTGTAGTGTAGTGAAAGATAATGGCTTAAACCTGAGTACTGGTTTTGTTGTTAAAAACAAACAAAACAAAACAAAAGAACAATTTTAAAATAATATTAAAAGCAAAAAAAAAAACATACAAAAGCAGCTGTAGCAGCAACAACAACAGCAATAGAAACAGTACCTAAATGAAAATTATTTATAAAAAATGAAACAGAATGTGTTCGTTTGTTTTTTTGTTTTGTTTTGTTTTGTTCATGCTTAAATAGTAAAACCTGGTAATGACAGGACTTTTCTTTACCACACACAGTTGTAGAACCAATTTAAAATTGAAAAGAAAAAAAAAAACATAAAAACAGTAAATGTTACCCGTATAATAGCAAAACAGCAAAATGGAGAAAAAGCGCAAAATACAACAATAAGACAACAACATTAGAACTTAAGATTTTTTTGTACAAGTTTTTCGAAATTTCTTTTGGTAGACCTCTTTGTTGTTGCATTTATTTAGTGTGTGTGAAAAAGTCAAGCTTAAAAGTAACAGAAGAACGAATAATGGGTACATTTTAAAAGGGAACAAAAGTTATCTTTTTCCTCGAATTAAAAAATTCAAGATACTGACCACAAAAAAATACATACTTCGTATGGCATAATTAGTTTCTTGTATGGAATACACGAAGAAAATAAAGGTTTTACATACCTACATACATAATTGGTCATTACAACCCTTCAGTCGGGATTATGGACCTAGTTTCTCGCACCACTTACGTTGTGTGTGTTAATTTTGTGCATGAGTGGCGGGACCTACAGTTTAAAGTCAACTCCGAACGACAGATTTTTTAAGAAACTTTGCATTGCAATTTTATTTACTCTCAGAATTTTTGTCAGAATTCTGCTGAGAGGAAGTCACCGAAGAAATATTTTTTTAATAGGTTCGTTTTGATGTCTGACCTGGAGTTTGAACCGCGGCCTTGCGTCTAATAAGCCGACACACTACCTACTAGACTACGACGAGTTCAACTCAATGAACATCGATGATAAACTTCATGGCAATTTTGGTTCTGTGAAGTTATCGATTTCCTCGCAGTAGATTTCTGGTACGAGTTCTGAGAGTAGAGAAAATTGCCATGAAAAGTTTCTCAAAAATCTATCATTCGGAGTCGACTATAAACTGTAGCTCCCACCACTCATGTATAAAATTAACACATACAACATAAGTAATGTGCGCAGCTACGTTGTGCTCCTTGACTGAAGGATTGTAATGAACAATTATGTATGTTTGTCTGTATGTATGTATGTGGGAAAATACAATGAATCAAAATCTTTGGAATATTTTATGGCAATTACGATGTTCAATCGGATCTATAATCAGTACAGCAAAGTTTAATGAACCACTAATTGTGTTTTCTTCATTTTCATAAAGAACAGCTAAGTAGAGCAACCATAAAGACTTAAGTTCCCATCAGAGATCAGCAATGAATATTCAAAAAGATGAGTAGATTCGAATCATACTCATAATTTCTTATACTTATACGCATTCATACTTATTTTAATGTCATACTCATACTACTCATATTCAAAGTTTGAAATACTCATCGTACACATACTTAACAATAAACATGATGTTGTCGATTTCAACTCTCCTTTACGCAACATTTACAAGAATCACAAAATAAGTATGATTCGCGTACGAACACTACAATACTCACTAGAAGGTTGTATGTTTGCTTTGCTTGCTGTCTTTGTCTTTTTCTTTCTTCTTTTTTTCGTAAATGCAACAACAACTAAGACTGTAAATTTTGATGAATGATTCGAATCACTCGAATCATTTATGAGTAATTAAGTATTTTTCTAAATTTGTGAATCTGAATGAGTAGGCTTATGAATCAAACATATTTCGAATGTTATGAGTTTGATGTCAACGTTGTACTCATACTCATTGCAACCTGTACTTATAAATCATTGTTGTAGGGAGTACGAATGAATCAGAGTAGTTGAATTTCAATACTGTTGACTCACTCATACTCAAAATTTCATGACTACTTACGAGTAGCGAAAAAACGATTCATTGCTGATCTCTGGTTCCCATACATATTGGTATACACCTAACCTACCTAGTTGGCTTGTTTTCCGAGCTTACTATTAAGGGATATCCAGTCTGTTTTCTAATGCATACTTATTGAACTGCTTGCAACCGACTCCTCTTACATAAGTAGTAGTCTGCAGTAGTAGTGTTTTCCCTAAAATATTGGGATATCGAGCTTAAAGAAGCTGGGCTATGAAATAAAAATTTGTTTATTGTTTCGATCTCCGTCTGGTCGCAGGAGACATAGTTCCATTCCTGGTTATTGTGGTGACATATCAAGTCCCGTTATGTCTTCATATGCAGAGCATATTGAGAGCAGTCATGTTTAGTGTATCTACCATGAGCACCATGGATGCCTTTGAATAATAAACTCGATCTGATATTAGAGTGATGTAATTGGTCGTAACTGCTAATTTATTCAACTATTCGAATATTGTTCCATTTATAATCTGTTGATAAGCTTTAAGGCTGTAGTTGACCATAATCTGATGTGGTTCATCATAATCTGAAGAAAATATGCCATAAGTGCCGCATAATAGCTAACATGTATCTTAATTGGTTTGATAAAGAATATTATATTCAATGCCCTTCTGGCCTCATAATATATACATACACACATACATACATAATTGGCCATTATAAGTCTTCAGTCAGGTTTACGACCTAGCTTCTCACACCACTCATATTGTGTGTGTTAATTTTATACTTGAGTGGCGGGACCTACAATTTAAAGTCGACTCCGAACGACAAATTTTTGAGAAACTTTTCATGGGAATTTCATTTACTCTCAGAGTTTTTACCAGAAATCTGCTGAGAGGAAGTCGCCGAAGAAATATTATTTCATATGTACATAAAAAATCTCTTGATATTGTAATTTATATTCGATTAAATTTTAAGATCTTTTAACCAGAATTCTTTAATTTCCTTTTTTATACTGTTTACTGATAACAAATTTATTTTTATTTTCTGCTATCACGCTCAGAGTCTAAAATACTTATTTTTCAATAGAAAAGAAAACTTTTCCAATTGCAACAACACACAAATAAATTTAAATTTTTAGACAGAAAAAAAGTTATGTAAAATGCAAAAACTCTCTTACATTCATCAATGAATTTGGAAAATATTGTGAATATTTACAGTGGACAGCAAAAATCTTAGTACGACAATATATTTTGACAAAAAAAAATAGTCCCCACAGACTTAATACTCTTGCACAAAATCCCGATATAACTTCAAGAGAGTATTTAGGAGATCATTTAAAAGAACGGCTGTGTAATCGCTAACACCCAAACAAAAGTCAACCGAAAAACCTGCTCATGGTGCCACCAGAAAACACTAAACAAAACTTGTGTATTCAATTCCAAATTGGTTAAATGGAGTGCTTGACCTTAAGGTATATTGTACTAAATACAAGAGATAACATTTTCATATATTTAGCCTTTGAATATTAAATTTACTCAGGGTTCTCCTTGGGGGTACCTATGAAGCCTTCTGAAACTTTTCCTTATTTTTCTCTTGTGTTATGAAAAACATTAAAAAATTATTGGGCAATTCACACGACTTTGTATCGTGTATGTTGTATTGAATACATTTGTTTGTTTGTGAACGCTCAATGCTATGCTGTATTGTGTATCTCGTGGCATTCAAACAATTTGATAGCCCGAAAACAACACAATTTTTTAAAAACATATGAAAAAAATGTGTATCGGATTTTTGTATGAAAAATATCAACAACAATCATATACTGTTGTATGTTCTTCCAACAATATAATGAATACAACGATACAACGGCTTGTGTGAATTGACCATATTTGTTTTATAATAAAACAGAAATAAATTAATTGAAATAAATTTATAAACAATAAATTTTTATGCAAAAATTCATGAAATTGCTAAAATATATTGCCGTACTAAGACTTTTGCTATCCATTGTATGTAAGGGCAACTACTGTAGAGATAGGAAGGATACCCAATTTGTAATAATTGGAATGTATGGTATATGTAAAGTTTTTAAAATTTATATTATTTTGGCATATTTTTAAAACTTAATTAAATCAGTTTACATATGTATTTAGAAAAAAAAGAGACATCGGCAGTAACTTTCTCTTCAAAGAATGTTTTAATTTTATACATAGATACATAATTAGTCTTTACAACCCTTTAGTCATCATTACGACCTAGTTTCTCACACCACTTATGTTCTGTACGTGAAATTTTTTATACATGAGTGGTGGGACCTACAGTTTAAAGTCGACTCCGAACGACAGATTTTTTAGGAACCTTTCATGGCAATTTTATTTACTCTCAGAGTTTTTGCCAGAAATCTGCTGAAAGGAAGTCGCCGAAGATATATTATTTCATATTTCGTTTTAATGTCTGACCTGGGGTTCGAACCGCACTATTCAAATATCCACCATAGCTTTTCTAGATGGAGCGCATTCGAAATATTCAATTCTCCATGCCTCTGGCGTGGGTTCTGTTGACTCTGAAAAACGCAGTACTTTATGGCATATTTCCAATACCTCAGACCTAGGGAAACTACACAAAATCTAACGGAGTTCAAATGTACGATCTCTGTGACCATTCACATCAATTCCAAGAGCCAATAAATCGAATTTGACATGAGAATCTGACATACCATATGGTTGAAACCATATACCGGTGGTGGATGATCGGGATATCCAATCCAGACCAAAAGAAATTAGTAAGCTTCGACTTACAGTGCTCGCCGATAGCCTGGCCAACGTCGTTCTCACATAAGTATGTACTAATGTTATTGCCGGTCGAAACCCCAAATATAAATTTATATGATATCGTATGCAACTACTGCTGCAACTGATGCTCAGAAAAAGGTATCATATCTATATTCTACTGTGTATGTGTGTATTCATTTGTAAATGTATGTGCATTTGAATAATAAATTTTTTTGTGTTTTTTTTTGTTATTACTTCAGAATGCAAAAGAAGTTAAGTTATCAAAAGCAAAATAACCAGTAGAAAGTTACTTTCAAGTGCAAAAGATGATAATAACTCGAAAAAGTATTAAAGTTTTGCTAACAACAACACTAACAGCAACTACTGCTGCTACTATTACAAGAAAAAAAATCCAAGAAAAAAATTTTAAAAACTTATCGACCAAGAAAAATATAACCAAACTAAAAACAACAACTACATACTTATACATGGTAAGAGTTGAAAACTTTTCTGAAGAAAAAAAAAGAAGAAAAAAATAGAAGAATATGAAAATAAAAGTTTCAAGTTTTTCGATAGTTTTTTATATGGGGTGTAGAATGTGTAATATTTTGAGTCCAAAACGATGAAAAATTGCTGCAAATGGAATGAAAAAAAAACCAACGACAACAAATTGTGGTCAACAAAATTGAAAACAATTATAAGAGCAAAAATCAAAAATATTATGATGTATGATAATAAAAAAATATACGAAATATTAAAAAATTAATTTATTGTAATGAAAATAATAATAATGTGATAATGGAAAATTTGCTGGAAGACGATTCAATAATAATACTATGTTCAGATATGTACGTATGTTGAGAAAATCGCAATAAACGGCATTATTGATCTCAATACTTCATATAAAATGTCAATTAATTATTGCTCATTAAATGCATAAATTGTTATAATATTGATTAAAATTTCAAATACAGCACTGTCATAAGTACGTTCAGTGAGCATATTACTATTTCCGAACAGTTTCTATTGATATTTGACAACTCAAATGTCAACAACAAACAAAAACAAAACAACGACAAACAAAAAATGGCAGGTCAGCAGAAAGGAATGAGAAAATATTTTCAACTGATGCCATATAAAAAAGAATTTTAATAACATCACAGACTTGATGTCGTATTTAATTTTTAACCCTTTCGATCAAAATGTTGTTTGATGATAATTTCTAATTTATTTCGAAAAGCTATTTATAATACCCTGAACTGAGATATTACTGGGAATCCAGTTCCTGCTCTGAAGAAAGTAAATTCTGTTTCTAACTGTCTTCTCCAAGTATGGATGACTATAACAGTTCTCGCAATTTCATCCTCGGGTTTATGCAGAATATGTTAACTGGCCGGTATATTTTGAAAATACGACGTATTCAGCAGTTAACAAATAAAGACCTTTAAGTTTCATTTTCCTCTAATATTGCCATAAGCAAAACCTTTCTTTTCTGCAAGCTATGCAGTATTACCAAATTTTTCTTTCTCATCCTTCTCAGAGAAGCCACTTTGGAGTCAGAAATATTCCCTACTAAATGCAACAGCTCGGCGTTTCGGTTAATCGTTAGTAAGACCTTTTCCAATGTTAAATTGTTTTCCATAAATAAATAAATACATTTTCCGTATATTATGTGTCTGAACACTAAAAATATTGTTATCAATAAACCGAATATTAATTCAATAAAAGTACATGTCTGAACATAGTATAAGACTGACTTTACTTCTTTAATATCGTCAAAGAAGCTGTTCAGATTGTTCTACATTTCAAACGTAAATGTGTCTTTTCAACAACTTTTTTACCTAGTTTATCTCATAGCTTTTGAGCAATGCAGTCTCCTCAATTAGCAAGCTATCTCAGAGCTTCGTTAATTCGAAGCCTAAAAACCTTGTGGCAAATAAGCACCATATTCTCTGGTTATTAATGATTTTGAATGAATGATTTTTCTACCAGCTATCGGCTTTCATTACCCTTTCAAAGCCGAAATAAGTTCTTTGAGATAAGTGCCCCTAACATTTTGGTCATTACAACCTTTCAGTCAGGGTTACGACCGATTTTCTCACATCACTTATGTTGTGTGAGTTAGTTTTATACATGAGTGGTGGGACCTACAGTTTTTAAAGTCGACTCTGAATAACAGAAATTTAAGAAATTTTTCATGGAAATTTTATTTACTTTTAGAGTTTTTATCAAAAATCTGCTGAGAGGATGGTTAGTTAGGTTGTAATGGTAGCTTTGATACAAAAGCCTACTTGAGCATGCATTGCGGTCAGAGGTCAGCAATGAGTATTCAAAACGTTGAGTAGATTCGAATCATACTTATAATTTCTGATACTTATACGCATTCATACTTATTTTAATGTCATACTCATACTACTCATATTCAAAGTTTGAAATACTCATGGTACTCATACTTAACAATACGCATGATGTTATTGATTTAGACTCTCCATGACTCATCGTATACACGAATTACAAAATAAGTATTATTCGCGTACGAACACTACAATACTCACAAGAAGGTTGTGTGTTTGCGCTGCTTGCAGTCTTTGTATTTTTCTTTATCCTTTTTTTGTAAATTCAACAACAGCTAAGACTGTAAATTCAGATGAATGATTCGAATCACTCGAATCATTTATGAGTATTATAATTATTTTTCTAAATTTATGAATCTGAATGAGTAGGCGCATGAATCAAACATATTACGAATGTTATGAGTTTGATGTCAACGTTGTACTCATACTCATTGCAACCTGTACTTATAAATCAATGTAGTACTGAGTACGAATGAATCAGAGTAGTTGGATTTGTTGGCTCACTCATACTCAAAATTTAATGAGTACTTATGAGTAGCGAAAAAGCGATTCATTGCTGATCTCTGATAGCGGCCTGTTGTAACGTCATGGGTAAGCGTAATCCCCTTACAAACAACATTCCATCGAACTCATTGAAGAAATTAGTCAGCGCAGTGGTTGAACTGCGGAGATTAATTCTCCGTGTAATATTTTTCATACATACATAATTGGTCATTACAACTCTTCAGTCAGGATTATGGACCTAGCTTCACACACCACTTATGTTGTGTATATTAATTTTATACATGAGTGGCTGGACCTACAGTTTAAAGTCGACTCCGAACGACAAAAGTAGAAGATAATATTCCGTATTATTTTGCATTTAAAAGTTTAAATTTAAGTTTAACTCCTATCAAAGATTTTTTAATAGCGTTTCTAGTAGATATAACATTTTATCTGTTTTCTTTTATGCTGTAAAAAAAATAAAAGGAGAAAAACAATGAAAAGCTTTCGAAAATAAATTATTTCGATAATTTAAATTCCAACTTACATACATATTACCGTCAGACAAGCATCATTTTTTATGAATATTTATGAGCTTCGTTTATATTTGTTGTTTTCTTTGTTACCACCATTCGCCTTTAAATGCAAACGGAAGTAAAGAAATGTAATTCGCAAAAGGTTTTGCACTTTTGTAGCGGCAGTTGTTTGATAACATCTTAAGAGAAATAAGAGAATAAAATTTATTGACACTTACACCGAGACCCCGCCATTAATTTAATATTTTTTGATATCACTTGTGCATTCAGTTACTTTCATTAAATGAAAATTTATTACTTCTTCCACTTCCACTTCCATTTTTTTTCGTTTTTTCGAACTTATTTTCCCCTCGGAGGCGTGTGTATACTTGTTTGAAATATTTCTTTTGCAAATATTCATTATTAAAAACTCTCTATATGTATGTATGTATGCTTGTATGTGAAAGTTTTGTTATTTATGAAGTTTATTTATTTATTTATTTTTGTGCAGTTTTTTTTCTTGTTTTGCTTTCTGTATGTTTTTTTATATTTTTTTATTTGTTTGTTTGTATTAAAAATGAATGGAATGAAATTAATTTTATAGATGCACAAACATATTTTAACAGGACGAGACAACGCAAGGCAATGAGTTTCTTCATATAATGCCACACCAACGCATAAAATAATTTATAGTTTATCTACATAAATATATACCTGGGGGCAAAGAAATAGCAGTATATAGCAAAGAAAATTTCAGTAAATTATTTATCTGCATAAGGTAAAGGTATGTTTTGTGCCAGGTTAGATATCTCCAACAAACTGAAATATGAAATTTATTTCTTCGGTGGCTTTGTTTTCAGTAGATTTCTGTCAAAAACTCTAAGAGCAACTAAAATTGCCATAAAAAATTTCTCAAAAAATCTGTCGTTCGGAATCGGCCTTAAAAAGGTAGGTCAAGCCACTCACACACAACATAAGTGGTGTGAGATTGTAGGTCGTAATCCTAACTAAGCACTGATGCAGCAGCCTTGAGAGTATTCGAGAGAAAAGTCCTACGTAAGATCTTCGGTCCAGTGCGAGTTGTCGATGATTTCCGCATCCGATCCAACAGTGAGCTGTAAGAGCTCCTCAACGACATAGACGTTGTGAAGCGTAAAATATCCAGCTCCTGCGCTGGCTCGGCCATGTCGTTCGAATGGATGAGGATGCTCCGGCGAGACGCGCATTTGATGCGGGATTTGCGGGGAAAATGACGACCTTGTATGTTTTGGAAGGACCAAATCGAGGAAGCCCTGTCATCAATCGGTATGACCAACAGGCTTAGGCGCACAAGAAGCAGAGGCGCCTGGAAGGATGTGCTGCGGCATGCCGAAATCCGTTAATCAGGTTGTTAATGGCCAATTAAGTAAGTAGGTAAGTAAGTGTGGTCGTTAATTTGATATGTTTTGTGGCATGGACCAGAACAGTTGCAATGATTATTTGAATATAGCAGCTGATAGAGATTGGTATTTTTGTTAAGAAATTTCTGGAACAAGAGTTAAACTAATCATGTTTAAAATTCCTTACACTAAAATTAATTCAAATTCGAATCTTTGTTGGCCTTTGCAAATGGTATAAAAGTAGAAGAACAACGAACCCTAAGGAGATGTTTGAAATAGGTGCTGTTTTTAAACCAATTAAAACATATTTTGTTAAACTGTGGAAAACTTTTGTTTTCAAAATGAATAGAAATGTATATTTTGCGAATTATATGACAATTACCACCCACTAAGGTTCTAGAGAGCTTACTGAATAGGTTATTTAGAGGGATAAGTTTTTAAAATCTTGATGAATATTTTGAGTTCTCTTCACCCGAAGTGGAAAACTGATTGCTAGTGATTGCAGTCAAGAACTTTAACTAGACCTCCCTGTCTTTAATCTTCAAGATTGCTCTACGGGAAACAGTTTAGAAGCTAACATTTCTGGTCATTTTGATTCCAAATTATTTAAAATTTTGTGATATGATTCTTCCTAGAATTACGTACGAATTATAGCTTGATCACCAGAAGTGTGATCGTTTAATTTTCTCGCATCAACTGCCTTATCCTAACGTGAAATTCTTACGTAAATTTAGATATAAGGTGGTTGTAGATACAGTGAGCGTCAAAAGAAACTGTACACTAAAAATTTATACATTAATAAATTACCGTTAGTTTTATTTCAAAATTGTTTCATTGCCAGTTTGTAAAATTGAAACAAAAAAAAAAAAAAAAAAAAATACAAAAATTTCGAAATATTGTAAAATTTTTTCGGGCTCCCACCCTAAGTGGTAAAAGTTGAGTTTGGTGGTTATTGAAACTTTATCCTTAGTGTACAGTTTCTGTTGACGCCCACTTTAAATCAATATTTTATGAATGACAGCATAATGATAAAACTTTTATAGTTTTTAAAGCGTCTGCTTATAACAACGATCTTTTTTTTGATAACTGTCGCGAATACACTTTACACTGTTTCTGTTGGAAGATTTTATGCCTCCAAAATTTTCTATATTTTAGAAATATAACTCCAGAACTTTCACCATTCAATTCAATTTATTCTAAAGTATTTCATTTCAATTTTTCTACGTCAATGAGTTAATTTTTTGTAGCGATTAGCAGACATAAATTTAATTTTCATGGGACATATTCTTTTTTATAAATCCAATATTTTTTAAATACATAGTTTGAAAACAATTGGCATGCATGAACATTGAACTCGCAGATTTTCATTACTTTATTACTATTTTGGCAGTCTTTCCTTCGTATTAGTATGCTTAGCTTTAATGATATTTTTACAAACTCTTCTATATTTTAGTATTTGCCGAAGAAAAACCTTTTTAATGAGCGCTTCCTATATCTGAATTTAAATAAAACAAAGAGTGTGTTTTGATTCGTTTGTAAGACCTATTATGGTATTATGTACGGAATATAACATCGTTCAAGTATCCGCCACAGCTTCTCTGTTACATTTTCCAAGAGTTTGGCCTATACCACAAAACATTCTGAATTGTATTCGGTAGCAGTGTACTCACTTTAACGAGGTACTTTATATATATTTACTATAATTTATTTAATTTAAATGTAAAAATTACTTTGTAATGGAAATTTGTCGGAAATTTTTTAAAAACTTTAGTTAATCTTATTGTATTTATTTCTTTTCCTTCCCTTAGTGCAAATAGATATCTCAAAGGGCGTTCCCTTAGGCTTTTTATTCAAATATTTCCTTTGGCTTGAGCTTCATTAATTGAATATCTTTAGATAAACAGATAGTTGATCTACTATAGCAGGTTCTAGAATGATAGCGGGTTCATCAGTTATTACTTAAAAACAAAGTCTTCTGTGAACAAATTCACTACTAGTGGTGGGAACTGTTTTGCTGATTAAGTTCGACTCACTTCTTGAACTTCTTTAAATATTTTTTATTGGTCTTATCCTGTCTGGGTGGGAGTTTGGAGGTTTTTCCCGCCGTCTCCTAGGTTTGTACTAGCGTTACACGAGTTATTGGTCTTTCACTTCCACCTCTTGCCTTCATATTTAAGAAGTGAATGTTGGTTCAACGTACAAAATAAAGTGTCCAAAACATTCGGACACTCTTTTTTGTTAAGAGTTCAAGCGCAAGTTGCACTTAAGGGCTGGTATAAGAAATACATCTATATAAAGGGTGGGTCATTTAAAGGTTTAAATTTAAAAATACGATTAAACAATATTTTGAAAATTTAAAATTTTGACAAATTTATTTTTTTGTTTGAAGTACAATTGTTCCGGTTAGAAATCGAATATTATTTCATTCATATGGCTGCCGCTTCGATTGGAACAATTTTTGTTCATTTTTTTGAGTGTATGGGGTCGTATCGGCAATGGCATCGCGAATGTTGGTCTGCAAATGCTTAATTGTCTCTGGTATGTCGGCATAACACTATTCTTTAACGTCGCTCCACAGAACATAGTCTAACGATGTGAAACCACAGCTTCTTGGCTGCCTATTGACTTTACCATTTCGGCTATTTAAAGGAGCATCAAACGTCTAACGCAATAATAAATCGATTGTGTAGGCGTAATAGTTGTTTTCAAAGAAATATGGGATAATGATGCCCCCACTCCACAAGCCGCACCAAGCAGCTACTCGTAATGGGTGCATTGACTTCTCTAAGAGCACGTGTTGGTTTTCTGAGAACTTTTGCTTATTAACGTACCCACCAAGTTGAAAATAAGCTTCACCCGAAAAGACGGTTTTCGGCAACTGGCGGAATGCCGAATAAAGACTCATTCACAGAAATGTTATTTACGGCACACCACTTTTTTTCTTTTCGCAGATTCGAAAATCTTTTTCATTGTGATACAAACAAAGTCAACTGATGAAGTTGGTGGTATACCATTTGTCAAGCTTAATGTAAAGATTTAAGCTAGAAGTAGTTGATTACATATTCTAATAGATATCTTGCAAGTTCGATATTTATCGTGTATACAGGAAAGATCTTTTAGAATTAATAGTAGTTACCCCCTATGGTAACTACCATCAGCTAACTTTAAGTGGTTCTCAAGATGTACAAATGGTTCACACACGGATCTGATCATTTCAATCGCCACGTATGTAACTACTTTTATTACTTATTTTAAGACAACGCATATGTATTTGGACGTTTTAAAGTTAAAAAATGCTCTTATTTACAGCGCAACTGCTATAAGGAAGTCTTAACAAACGCTTACATATGCAAATACTCAGAAATTACTTATACCAATACATGCATATATTAATATAAATACTTGTGTATAGAGATGCACATGTTTGTTGTTTTTTATGTATGTATTTATTTACAAACTTACACCATGCAAACGAATATTTTTACACATTTATAACTGACATCTAGAAGGCATTAATAAATCATATCGTATAAAACGAATAATGAAAATACGATATACCCATATACGAGCACACCCATACGCATACATTATGGTTGCGCTGAAATTGAGTATAACACAATTGCCGTGAGTGTGTGTGTGTGTGTATTTTAAATAAATTACAACAAATGCAATAATAACTGAAAACAAAAGTCATAAACTTTTATTTTTTTATTTTTTTCTTCTGTGTCAGAACTTCTCTCGTGTGTGTAAACAGTAAAAAAATACAACCATACAAGCAAGTGTACATATGTACATATGTATGAGTGCATTTTAAAGGACAACCGTAAGTGTGTTTAATATGTACAGAGTACTTGTATGCTTATGTATGTACTTTTGTTTGGAGAAAGTCTTTAATTGTGACGGCAGCAACTATTTAAATACTCGTACTTGGTTGCACATTTCTCTCACCAAACACACACTACATCGGTAACAATAAAAACAATATGAAAATGGTGAATATGAACATGAACAACAACAACAACAAATAAAATGATCATAATAGAATTTCATTTAAAAACATTTTATTTTTATCCGTTTCATGTTGTCTTTTAATGTTTTCCCAATGTCTCATCATGTTTTTCCTTTACTGTTGTTATTGTTTCTTTTCTTTTATTCTTTACTGTTATTATTATTTTCTCAAATGTGTCTGTATTGTTGGTAGTTAAAATGCTACAAAAAAAAAACAACAAAAAAATAGAAGAGTAGGATGGCAGATAAAGAACCGAATCTACAAATGCATTTTGCAGTTCACAATTGGATTTCTTTTAATGAACAACAACAACTTCTTTTATTTGTTTTGGGCGAAAAACTTTAACAACAACAACGACAATAACAACAGTACCACTATGAAAATCTTTCATAGTCTACCATCGATGAAAATAAAAGAACAAAAAAAAAGGAAATGGCAAGTGTGGATACCACTATAATTGGATAAATGGTTTTGGTTGTCTGGTATTCCATATGGAATCTTGATAGTCTTTGTTTTTATTTTTATTGTAAGAAATTTGATAAAAATTTTTCAAATTTTTAAATTTTCTGTATTTCCAAACGACTTACGATTGGCATTTTTAAATACTGAATACTTTGTGGCCACTTTTTTATTATAGTCCACATGCCGGAAATCGTTTCTACTCAAGTAGTGATTAGTGTTGGAACTAGGGAAACAGATTGTCTGTGGGAGAAAGCAGAGGTAGGGTTTATGAATATTAGATTTGAATGTATCGGACGTAAGTGACAGGAAAAATTTCTGTGGAACGCTCCCTCCACATAGTTGCATAGTACAACTGAAAAACTAACCAATCGACCTCGAGCAGATGTGCTCCACAAAAAAGACAAGTACACAAGTTCTGGACCCTCAGAATAGACTTCGACTGCATACAATATCATGCATATCCATTTTCGTTTGGATAAGTAGAGTAAATGATATGGAAATTAAGTGCAGGGAAGTATTTTATGCACCGCCTTCAGAAATCGAGTCAATTAAATTATTCCAAACTTGAAATATATACTCGTTTCAGTGACCAACATATCGAGTAGGCCATCTATCGGTTTAAGTTTGAACCGTCGGTTATTTCGAATCTGGCAATACTTATGTCAGAACATTCTGTCACAAGGTTAGGTTAGGTTAGAGGACGTGTACTTGTCAATTAAAACAAGTACAGTACCCGGAGATCGAATTGACCCATTGTACAACGTCCTAGTTTCTCCCACCACTTCTGTTTGTGTGTGTTAATTTTATACATGAGTGGTGGGACCTACAGTTTAAAGTCGACTCCGAACGACAGATTTTTGAGAGAATTTTTCATAGCGTTTTCTTATTTACTCTCAGAGTTTTTGCCAGAAATCTGCTGAGAGGAAGTCGCCGAAAAAGTGCTTTTTGTATTTTGGCTTTGATGTCTGGCCTAGGGCTTGAACCCTGGGCCCTTGCGTCTTATAAGCCAACACACTACCTACTAGACTATGGCGACTTCACATTCTGTCACAAAATTCAGTATATTATCTCCACTGAGCAACGTTGGGATTTATTGGAAATTTTTGACAGCGAGAAACTGCACGCTGATGTCGGTTTTGCCAAAAACATGTTATCTTTTCATATGAAAATCATTTTCATTTTGGGTGGCAAAATTGCCGTATTTGGGATTCAGAAAACCCAAACGTGGTCTTACAGAAGCCAATGAACCCATTACGGGTGACTGTTTGGTGTGGCTTGTATAGCGGTGGCATATCATTGCGCATATTTCTTTGAAAATGAGCACGCCGCAATCATTACGGTCAACGGAGACACCTATCGCACCATGATAACCTTTTTTTTATACCCGCTCGCACGGTATTAGTGTGAACAATGTTTGGTTTCAACAGGATGCTGCAACTTGCCACACATCTCGATTTATTGCGTCAAACGTTTGATGGCCGTTTAATTAGACGCCAAGAAGCTGCGATTTGACACCGTTGGACTATTTTCTGTGGGGCGTCATTAAAGAAAAATGTTATGTCGACAAACCAGAGACAACTGAACATTTGAAGGCCATTGCTGGGATACGACCACATACACTCAAAAAAGTGCATGAAAACTGGTCCGATCGAATGAGGTACAGTGAGGCATATGAATGAAATAATATTCCGGAACAATTGTAATTTACAACAAATTCATAAATTTGGCAAAATTTCAAACCGTTTTTGTTTCATTGCATTTTTAAATTTAAACTTTTAAATCACCCACCCTATACTTCTTCAATGAAAGAAGTGATGTTCTGTGGTCTGCCAATCTGACTGGTAATTTTAGCTACTGGTGTTTGCAAGGTATTCTTCACCTCTGGACGTAAATTTATAGAGTCAGTGTACTGTAATGGCAACACAATTCTAGTCATGCACACATATATCAGGCCTTTCATTAGTAACTTCATATTTTTAAATTTAAATAAAACAAAGTGTGTGTTGAACATGGTTCAAACCGCAGGACAGATATCTCCAACAACTTTCTCTCAACACCCTTCTGGCAAAAACTCTGAGAGTAAATAAAATTGCCATGCGAAAATTTCTTAAACAGCTGACGTTTGGAGTCTGCTTTCAACTGTAGTTCCCGCCACTTACGTATACAAATTAACACACCATAAGTGATATAAGAAGCTAGGTCGCAATCTTGAGTAGGTTATTGTAATCCTACTGTATATGTATGTATGTATTTGTGTTACATATCATTAACATTTTTTATTCGTTAGAGAGATTCATTATGCATGAATTAGAACATCGTTCATACGTCTGCCAGGATTTCTCCAGTTGGAACACAATTGAAAGGTACAATTGTGCACGTCTCAGGCACATAAATCAGGATGAATTGGACCTATGGAATGGATAATGTTGACTTTGAGGTCCGCTGTAGTTTGTTGATTATTCGGATATAACTACGATTAATAAAATCCTACAAGAAAAAGTCCAAATTGGTAAAATCTCAAAATATATATGGCCAGTCCAAATCACCTTTACTGGAGATCAGCAAGCCTCCAAATTGAGAAATCGAGAATATCCAATATGCCATGAGCTGTGCAGCACGGAATGCTGTCCTATTAAAACAACATGTACTTGGCGTACAGATCATTTAAATCAGGCCAAAATAAGTTGCTAACCATCGACCTATAGTACTCGATTTGACAATGATCTCCTGGTGAACGCCGTTCTAAAAGAAATATGTACCAATGATGCCAACAGTAAAAACCCAATATCAAGCAGTGATTTTTTCGGTATGTATTGGACGCTCTAGGATCTATTGTGAATCGGTGTCATCATAAATTCAGGTCTCCATTTATCAAAACATGGGCGTCAACGCTAACAATGCTTTTTCAATGAAAATTTAAGACAGTTGACAACTACTTCGGAGCCCATACAGCGAACAGACTTCCTAATTCAATTGAACTTAGTACAGGTGTAGTCTTAAGCGGACAGAGACGTTTTCTTTGCAGATCCTCCATTTCGATTGTGTATTCGTCCAGTGGACTCAAAGAGAATACTCATTTTTATGAAACAATGTTATTAATTGCTCGTGTTGTTGAATGCTACATCCGTTCATTGTAATAAATGACAAGTAATTTGACAGATGTAGCATTAATAAAGTGGCTATTAACAGCTGTCAAAGTTCATAAGTCCCTGTTTAGAGACCAATATCCAAGTCGCTGAATTGAAAATGAGAAGAAGAATCCTGGTGACTTTAGGAGGCGTCTTCATTATCATCTTCTATTTGATTTATGATTTGTGAACTTCAGATGTCATATGATGAGCAACTCTTTTTTCAAATCTTTCTGACAAATGACTAGGAACATTGAACTTTTTGGGCCAATTTTCTTGGAGAGATGTTAGAATGCTTTCACGAAGTTTTTATAATTTTATTTACTTTGCTGGGATCAGTAAAACTTTTCTTTCCTCCATGCGCACGTATTATGTTCATGCCCACAAGCTCTATCCCTATTGTTAAAGGCAAAGTAAAGTTTTTTCACTCACTGTAAGTGATACAAGTCTAGATGAGAAAATGAATAAGGACATACGTACATACGTAATTTGTCATTGGAACTCTTCAGTCAGGATTACGACCTAGTTTCTCACACCACTTATGTTGTGTGCGTAAGATTTTTGAGAAACTTTTCATGGCAATTTTATTTACTTTCAGAGTTTTTGCCAAAAATCTGCTGAAATGCAGTTCCGAAGAAATGTTTTTCATATTTCTGATGTCTATCTTGAGGTTTGAACCGTAATCTCAGATCTAGTAAACCAACACACTACCTACTAGACTACTAGTGACCAATTATCTGTGATGTGTACATATATTGATTAAAGAAAATTTTTTTTTACAACCAGTCTAAAGTACATATGTAAGTGTGTTTTACTTTTCTAATAAATGTCATTTTAAATTCCCATTACATTTATGAAAAAATCTAAGACCAAATTAAATTAGAATCTCGGGCTTTGACTGTAGTTTGTGTATGTACTCCTCTTTTCGTCGTCAATTCTTTAACACATTATTTTTCATGATGACCAGCAAAGTTGGTGATAAACATTACTAGCTGCACTTACATGATGCTTTCCCTAGACTGTTTGTTTTTCTTATATGACAGGAATAAAAAGGGAGAAGGAAAAAATGTGAGACTACTTACAGAGAAATGTTCGCATAATTAAATTTTTGTTAAAAAAGGAAATTAAAAAAAAACTTCACGAAATATTCGTAAAAGAAGCTGTGAATTGAAAATTACACTTTTACACACATGTTTACATACATACATACATACATAAATGGTCATTACAATCCCTCAGTCAGGCTTGCGAGCTTCTTATACCACTTATGTGGAGTGTGTTAATTTATGGTGGGACATACGGTTTAAAGCCGACTCTTAACAACAGATTTTTGAGAAACTTTTCCTCAGAGTTTTTGTCAGAAATTTGCTGAGAGGAATTCGCCGAAGAAATATTTTGTCGTATTTTGTTTTGTTCGCGACGTTTGAGCTGGTGTTTGAACCGTAACTCACGTTCTGCTAGACTGCAACGATACGACTGTTTACCTACATGCGCTTATAATACGCTTATAAAAATTAAAGTGGTATTCTTTTGGTTTTTAATATTTTCTTAACAATAAAAACTACAATAAACTTCTGCTGCTACTTATTATTGCTGCAACAGATATTACTACCAACAATAATGCAGTATTTGGATTATCTTTACATGCAATTAATTTAACATTTTCAACGCACTTTAACAGTTTATTCACGATTTATGCGCCATTCGTTTTTGGAATTTTTTGTTTTTGTTTCTGCAAAAGATACACAACCACAATCACCGTCATCATCATAGTCAACATCTCCAACATCGCCACACTACCAATCGTGCATTTTCCATTACCGCTATCGCGTACACACCAGCAATAGCAACTGCGCCACTGATTATGGCAGTAACTCTCTACCACTTCCATGACCTGCAGCAAAAATATTCAGTTTATTCAGTTTATTTTAAGTATTAAAAGTTCATTCTTCTTCTTCTTCTTTTTTTAATTTATTTCATCTTGATGAAACTTTAGTTTTGCATGAAGCAAATTTTTTTTTCCATTTTAATATGACGTTGCATTATACAGTTAAGAGCAAATGTACACAGAGACTTTCATACTTCATAGTATATATGAAGACATTGAGAACGCTTTTCAGTTTCATAAATCACGTTTTTCAAGTTAATCAAGTGTTAAACAGTGTACTATCACAGTTGATTGGTCTTATATGTACATATGTACACTAGCTGTACCCTGCGCGTGTTGCTGGGCCACCAAATAAAATAAATTTGAAGGAATGACATTACAAAAATGCCCAATTAATTTTGAATCATTTTATTGATTTTGTTTCCCGTTCCGTGCTTGAGGTGTACGTCTACCAATTGCTTGTCATTCATTTTGAATACTTTTCAGTAACGCCATCCATCGCAAATTAATCGCACCAACCTCCGTCGACTCATGCGCAACAACTTTGTTAAAGAATGCACAGTTTACGATTTAATTCATTTTGAGTAATTTTCAGTGGCGCCACCTGTCGGAAATTGGTCATACCAACTTAGAATCCTTACCCGGCTCATCCGCAACTACTTTGCTAAAGATCATAACATGATCAAATGCATAGTTTACTATACTATACTATAAGGTACATACAAACAATCATTCATTTTTATATATGTTGACTATGGGAAGTGACACGCCCACTATAGCTAATCCGCCCATTTTGTTCATATATACGTCATAGTCGTCCATATAAAATTTGAGGACTCTAGCTGTTGCAGTTTATGAGATAAATAAATAAAATTTAAATACTTATTGGGTACGTAGGCGTGGCACCTCGCCTACTTGAAATTTTAAAATAAAATGGAGCCTATAACTCCTTCCAGACATACAAGGAACATACTCTGAAAATTTTGAGAAAATCGGTTCAGCTGTTTAGCCGTCTATAGACTTCAAACAAACCCCACAAACAAACAAACACACATTCATTTTTATATATAAGAAGGAGAAGAATATATGTTAATAATTGGTCATTACAACCCCTTCAGCGAGGATTACAACCTAGTTCTCACACCACTCATTGTGTGCGTGTTAATTTTATCCATGAGTGGTGGGAGCTACTGTTTAAATTCGACTTCGAACTGCAGATTTTTTATGGTAGAGTTTTTGCCAGAAATTTTCAGAGAAGAAGACGCCACAGAAATATTTTTTTATAGTTATGCGGTTTGAACCATGGCCTCACGTCTAATAAGCCAACATACAACCCACTAAACTACTGAAACTTCACAATGTGATGCCATATATAAAATAAGACTATAAAAGTATGAGAAGAAAAATTTTCATTCCAATTAAAAGGTGTATTTCTAATCAGCATCAACCTCTTATCCGCAGTATCCGCATAATTAATTCTACTGATGAACTTTTGGCATTAGTCTCCGAAATATGAAAGTCAGTTCATTCAAAAATTTTGTCGGGATATGCTCATGTATACCAGAAGTTAAGACAGCACTTCAAAGAGTATCGGTAAAGAGTGCAGTATCCGCATAATTAAATCTACTGATGATCTCTTGCCTTTAATCTCCGAAATACGAAGTCAATCAATATAAAAATTTTGTCAGGATAAGGTTCTGTATATAGAAGTTGTCAAAGCACTTTTAAGAGCCTCTTATACTGCATTTTTGTCCATGTGTAGGCACTATCACATCAGAGTGTTCAGATGGAATTCAGAGGAATCACATATTTATTCCAAAACATTCCATTTTATTTCAAACATTCTCTTCTTAATTTCAAAGGCAATCTTCTCTTTTTATGAGACGGAAATTTTTTTAGTTCGTATTTTCATAGCATAGGCCAATATCTATAGATTTGAGGTTTAATTCTTAAAAATAATGCCTGAGCTACATAGATTCCTCATTGGGGATATCTGTGGTGAATTTCATTATGCTCGGTATGCCATATTGTTTATGTATGAACTCTGAGCGTATCGTTAACGCTGTGTCCTGTAAGCTGTGTAGCTGTAAAAATTTCAGATGGTAAGTCAGAAAGATGCCTTTGTTGCTTTATGTATGAGAATCCAATACAAATTTGGCCGAAATCAGCACCTTTTTAAATTCCCAAATAGGTTCCAAGTGCCTAGGTTTCTGTCAATGTTGCGAGAAATATTTCATTTCATGTGACTTCCATTTTTACTTACAACTGTATTTACATCACCTGTGTATATTGGGTTGGTCTTCTAGTAGGTAGTGTGTTGGTTCAAAAGTGAGGTCAGACATATGTAACAAAACAAAATATAAAAAAATATTGTTTCGGGGACTTCATCTCAGCATATTTCTGGCAAAAATTCTGTGAGTAAATAAAATTGCCATGAAAACTTTCTCAAAAATTTGTCCTTCGGAGTCGACTTTAAACTGTAGGTCCTGCTATTCATGTATACAAATTAACACCCACAACATGAGTGGTGTGAGAAGTTAGGTCGTAATCCTGACTAATGGATTGTAATGACCAAGTAAGTAAGTAATAAGTTATATCGGTTAGCAAACATCGTGGATCAAAAAACTGTTAAAATTTAAAGCAACAATCCTTTGAGGATTACAAAAGTTTAATTAAACACAACTTTAGGAATTACAATGTTGAGTGATTGCTGTGTTCTTTATTACGGAATCATAGCAAACAGCACTGTGACATGGTAGTTCCTATATTTTTTTTGCTTCAATTTGATTAATCATGCTCCTAGGATGTAAGTATACCTACCTTTCAGTGTCTAAAAATACAACTTTCTGCTTTCTGCTAGTGATTGAACAGTTAAAGAACTGCTTTTGTTGACTGAAACTTACCCTTTCTCAACATTTGGCACAGCTTAAAATCTTCGTATTTCTGAGGTTTTCATTAAGATGTTATAATCCCTAAGGAAAAATATAGAATCCTTGATATAATATTTGGGAGAAACTGATTACTGATACTACTGTTTCAGTTTTCTCAGGTAGTTGATCCAAGGTTACTCGGATTTGCAATTGAACGCTTTAAAAACTGTTTGACTGCAAAGCACTTTTATTACTCCATTTTAGATGCAATTTTCTAAAAATTAAATGCCCATAGAAATGTCATAATTGCATAAAAATACAAATAAAAAAATAAAATAAATGTAGTAAATTAAGTCATTGGATGATTCAAGGAAGGTTATCCAGATTCTTGCAGATAGCAAATTGGCACATTTCCTAAGAATGGTCGCAACGTTTCTTGATTTGATGTAGCGAAAGTAAGGTCACCTTCCATAAAGATTGATCTATACTGCCGCATCAAAAAGAATGAAATTTACTAGGGTATATCGTTTTTCACCGTAGTCTAGTAGGTAGTGTATTGGCTTATTAGACGTAAGACCACGGTTCAAATCCCAGGTTAGACATCAAAACAAAATATGAAAAAATATTTATACGGCGACTTTCTCTCAGCAGATTTCTGTCAAAAACTCTGAGAGCAAGTAAAATTACCATAATCCTGACTGAAGGGTGGTAATGACCAATTATGTGTGTATCAGGGATCAGCAACGAGTGTTCAAAAAGATGAGTAGATTTGTATAATATTCATAATTTCTGATACTTATACGCATTCATACTTATTTTAATATAATACTCATACTACTCATATTCAAAGTTTGAAGTACTCAAGGTACTCATACTTAACAATAGGACTCTCTATTACTCAACATTTACAAGAATCACAAAATAAGTATGATTCGCGTACGAACACTACAATACTCACTAGAAGGTTGTGTGTTTGCTTTGCTTGCTGTCTGTCTTTGTCTTTTTCTTTCTTCTTTTTTTTGTAAATGAAACAATAATTAAGACTGTAAATTTTGATGAATGATTCGAATCACTCGAATCATTTATGAGTATTATAAGTATTTTTCTAAATTTATGAATCTGAATGAGTAGACGTATGAATCAAACATATTTCGAATGTTATGAGTTTGATGTCAACGTTGTACTCATACTCATTGCAACCTGTATTTATAAATCAATGTTGTAGTGAATACGAATGAATCAGAGTAGTTGAATATCAATACTGTTGACTCACTCACTTAAAATTTCATGAATACTTATGAGTAACGAAAAAACGATTCATTGCTGATCTCTGGTATGTATATTGCTGGTGACCCACGTCAGTCATCTCCAACAAAACGACAGATGAATAAATATTTCTTCCGCGACTGTGTCCCAGCGGATTTTTGGCAAAAAATTTAATTAAATAAAATGGCCATGAAAAGTTTCTCAAAAATATGTTGGTCGGAGTCGACTTTAAACTGGTATAGGTCCCGCCACTCATGTATATAATTAACACATACAACATAAGTCTTGTGAGAAGCTAGGTTGTAATCCTCACTGAAGCTTTGTAATGACCACTTATGTATGTATTGCTGGTGGTAGATGAGGTCGAAAAAGTCCAAGCTTGGCTAAGGTCATATTTTGGTACTCATCGTGGGATCTAGACTGTTAAATGATCTAAAATAACCCAAATTCTATGAGAAATACCGTATATTTAAAACAATATTTAAAAACGATTTTGTAGTAATTGTTCAACTTTTGTCCATCACTGTTATTTTTGTTTTATGTTTTCATTATAATCGTTCTCATTTATATTTTTGTTTCTTAAAAAAGGAAAAAAATTATAATTTTTATTCGTTATTGTTTTCATCATTTACGATATTTGCTATCAGTTGCCCTATTCCTTGAATAATTTCACCCTGCAGTTGAATAGGAAAATTAATTAATTTTTATATATTTTTCATTAATAAATTAAAAACTATAAACTATAAAATAATGGAGAAGGGTTAACAGGATATTAAAAACAACTTAAAAAACCAGCAAAATTTTATTACCTCTTCCCCATACGCAAATCACCAGTAGAGAGCACAATAAATTCGTTTCTTACCTTTAATTTCCTGTGTTTTTCAATTGTTTTTTTTAATTTTCTTTCATTTTAATATTTCCAACATTCACGTTTATCACGTTTTTACTATAACACGCTTATGATTTAACGGGGATTCAATAATCGCTAACCAGGTGTAAAAGAACTGGCTGGTGTGTGTTCATGAGCAAGAGAGAGAGAGAGAGCACCGTAACTTTGCACTTTACAAGTGTGCATGCCCCTGTTCATGTTCATGTTCATGTTCAGATGTAATTTTTGTTCATTCTTTCTCATTTGCTTCTCTGAATTTTAAGTTGCTTTTGTGAAACTTATTAAAATATCGTAAAAAGTTATTTTAGTTTTATTTTCGCACACAATAAATATGCAAAGCAAAGATAAGGAAGGATAATGTGAAAAAAAAATAATGTGCTCCACATTAAAGTATTCTTGAAAAGATTTAAAAGCAATTTAAACGCAGGAAACAAAGGATTCCAGTTGATATTTATTTTTTTATTCAAATTTAATGTTTTAGTTAATAACCATGGATTTATTAATGAAAATATTAGCTGTTACATGAGAGTAATTTATGTAACATGTTTCTTATTTTAAAGGATATTTTTTTCATTTTATTAAATGGACGCACTTCGACGCAAATGTTCTAACGTTAAGATAAATTATTTGAAGGAAATTTTTTGTTTCTACTTCTGATCATAGAAAAACCTGTGACTTAATTGAGGCAATTTTTAAACAGTCGCCGTAGTCTAAGTAGGTAGTTTGTTGGCTTATTAGACATCATGTCGAACATCTTCAACAAAACGAATAAATATGTGAATACAAATTCTCAGTTTGAAAACTCCTGCAGGGGTTTCTAAGAGATAAATACATAGGATTGCTTAGAATAATATCATTTCACTAGCATTTGCGTCATGTTTGCTCCTTAAATTGTTAAAGTCAATTCGGCAATCTTGTTTCTTCACATCCATTCATACAGAAATTGACGTCATCGCTGAATGGGGTCAGATGCCAACTGCCTCAGTGCCCACTCAGCGTACATACTTCATTGTACTTTATCTTCAGTTCCTGCGGCAATTGCATTTTGTGCGGTAGACTCAAGTGTAGTCGCCGTAGTCTAGTTGGTAGTGAGTTGGCTTAGTAGACGTGAGGCGATGGTTTAAACCCCAGGTCAAATATTTCCATCAGAACAAAATATAAAAAATATTTGTTCGGCGACTTCATCTCAGCAGATTTCTATCCGGCTCACTGAGAGTAAATAAAATTGTTTGTTTAAAATTGTAAAGTTTCTCAAAAATCTATCTTTCGGAATTAACCTTATACAGTACATCCCGCCACACATACATAAAATTAGCACACACAACATAAGTGGTGTGATAATCTAGGAAGGGTTGTAATGACCAATTATTTATGTATGTTAGGTGTAGACAAAAGCGGTCTACGAAAGGCCGAGTGCTTAAAACCGTTACGAAATCGACTGAATTCAATACCAGACATTTATTTTCTCTCAACAGAAAGGTTCTAGTCTTATCATTTTCTTATAGGATTTTCTCCTCTTTGTTGAAAGGGCCCACCTTACCTGGAACCCAACACAGGCTGACTCTATTTCAACTGCCTAACTGGTTAGCTTCCCCAGGCAGTGCCGTACTATTTTTACTAACATCCATTCTTTGTACTTTACATTCACGTTGAATTCAGAACATCTTTCCGTCGCAGAAACTTTTGCTTGCAAGATTCCCATGAATTTATCTAAGGGTTTGGAATATTTCATTCTGAAAGAAAAAAAGTAGCGCTTTTTTTTCTCAATGTAACTACATTCCTTGACTACATCGCTTGTAGTTCTTTGTCGAGTGTAGTACTTAGAAAGCAGAATAAAGACAAGATTCTCAGTTAGAATCTGCACAAAATTGGCGTTAAAGTGAACTTTCAAATTTTACTTATCCTCTATGAAGGCAATGAGTACGAAATCTTATTAAGACATATTAAATTCGTTTAATTTTTATTACAAATTTAATTCATATGAATATAATGAATTTTATGAATTTTGTTCACCCCATATTGAAAAGAATTTTTTTTTTGGTGTTGAATTTATTCTAAGTGCCGTTTCATTCATACAGGGATTTCTATTGTATAAGCAGGGAATAATCCCCTAATTATTTAGTAACTTTTTTCAACGTATAAAATAATTTGAATTCAATTTTTTTCGAACCCCCCCTATAATATGTATGTACAGTGAGCGTCAAAAGAAACTGTACACTATGGATAAAATTCTCACAATCACCCAACTCAACTTTTTTCACTTAAGGAAAGTGCCCGAAACAATTTGTAAAAATTTCGAATTTTTTTTTATTTTTTTTGTTTCAATTTAAGGACTGGCATTGAAACAATTTTAAAATAAAAATAACGGTAATTTATTAAGATATATTTTTTTAAGTACAGTTTCTTTTGACGCTGTATATAGTATTGCACATGGCTTAAATGGTTTATAAATTTTTTACAATTGAAATTTAAATTATGTGAATGCTACTCCAACACAGGACTGCTGCATAAATACTGACCAACCCTACAATTTAATGGCAACACAGGCCATAAAAATTATACTCAACCCCTTGCATATCATTGACTGTTTTCATCATTATAATCAGGATTTTTCCTCGCCATTATTAGAAAAAGGATAGAAAGGCAAATTCAAAGTTTTAATTTTATTTTTTTTTTTAATTTTCTAATAAATTAAAACGAGCGTGCGATTTATCTATGTCTGTGTGTGTGGATAGTAGTTGTATAGTTTCTATTATAGGAGTAGAACGGAATATCCGTAAGGTATTCCTTAAACAGGAATAACTACTACAGCAATAGCAACAATGAATAATGAACCAACAACAGCAGCAACAAACTATAAATTAATATGTGGGGCCACTCCAAAAAACCACTCATCAACGCAGCACAATATAATTAACAACATATTTACGAACGCTCTCGATCCCCTCTATTCCTCTCTTTTCAATTTCATCCATACTTTTACACATACACACATACATACAGTGAACATCAAAAGAAAGTGTACACTATGGATAAAATTCTAACAATCATCAAACTCAACTTTTACCACTTAAAGGAGAGTGCCTGACAAAATTTGACAATATTTCGAAATTTTTTTAAAATTTTTTTTGGTTTCAATTTTAAAATAAAAATAACGGTAATTTTTTAATGTAGAATATATTCTCAAATTTCTTTTTTTATTTGAAAGTACAATTCTTCCGGTTAATAATGGAAAATAATTTCATTCAAATGGCTGCCTTGGCTGGCCATGCAGTAGCCTACACGATCGGTCCAATTTTTAAGCACATTATCGATTGTGTGCTGCTGTATTTCACCAATGGCTTCACGAATATTGTCCTTTAAAGCGTCAATTGTCTCTGGCTTGTCGGCGTAATACTTATCTTTGACGGCACCCTACAAATAATAGTCCAACGGTTTCAAATCGCAGCTCCGAGGTGACCAAACGACATCAGCTCTGCGGCTGATAATGCGATCTTCAAAAACAGGGCGCAAAACATCGAGTGTAGCTTCGGCTGTGTAGCACGTAGCGCCGTCCTTTTGAAATAAAATGTTGCCAATATCCTCCTCTTCAATTTTTGTGAACAAAAATTCGTTCAACATGGCCCGATAACGATCGCCATTGACTGTAACGGCCACTCCTTGCTCAATTTTGAAGAAAAATGGTCCAATTATGCCTCTGGAACAAAATCCGCACCAAACAGTGACTCGTGTTGGGTGCGTCGGCTTTTCAATGTATGCGTGCGGGTTTTCTGTGCCCAAAATGCGACAATTTTGCTTGCTTACATACCCGCCAAGATTAAAATGAGCTTCATCTGAAAGGATGATTTTTTTTGCCAAAATCGGCATCTTCTGTAAGTCGATCGCAGGCCCACTTAGCGATGCATTGGATGGTCGATTGGCTTCAACTCCTGAATCAATTGGACTTTGTATGGCGTCATACCAAGGTCTTTATGCAAAATTCTTCTCAATGATGTCTCCGAAATGTTGAATTGTTGAGATCGACGGTGAATTGATGTTGATGGCGCTTCACGCACACTTTCTGCCACAGCAGCAATATTCTCGGGTGTACACACTGTTTTTGGCCTTTCACGCTTTGGTTTATCGATGAGAATGCCAGTTTCTTTCACTTTTTTCACAAGATAACGAACATACGGAGCTGGCGGTGCTTCTGTTCTTCCAAAATCCGTACGCAATTTTCGCACACATTCTGCAACATTACCATGATTTTCGAAGTAATGTCGGAATATTTCCCAGCGCTGTTCAAGCGTATACAGAACCATATTCGTTCAGCGGAATGATAAAACTAATTATCTGTCAAATCAGACATGAGCTAAGTGTTACCATTCACGATATAAGCACTAGTTGAAAAAAAATCGATAGATGGCGGACCCGATATTTTTTAATGTACATTTTTTTTGACTCCCACTGTACATATTCGTATACATAGTATAAATGATTTTATACAGCCATATACATACACACAGTAAAATATTCATATTCATGATATAATGTTCTTATGATAAAAGAATTTATTCCTTCCTATATGTACGTACTTCTCGCCTTCCTACTCCATCATCCTGGTTGGTAGTTTGTTAATTATGGTATGAAAAAAAAAACAAAAACAAAAATGTAATTAACTTTTAATAGAAACCACAAAACCACATGCAATGGTTTTAAAAAATCATGAATGAATGAATGACTGACTGAGTGACTGAATGGGTGTTGTGCAGAACTAGAACAAAAACAAGAGAACGCAGGAGATGCAAAACAAAAGCCTGAAAATAAAGAAGCTCCTCATTTTATAGTAGATGACGATAATGAAAATTCTCTAAAAACTCAGTTACGTTCTAGGGCAGTTCGTGTAATTAGAGAATTCTGTATTTAAATTTCAAATAAAATTAAAAATATATTCGGACTTTAATGTGGAAGTAGAAATGGAAACAAAATAGAAACGATTGAAATCAGAAGGTAAAATAAGAACACAATCGCAAAAAAAAAGCTGAAATATTTTCCAAATAAATCGAAAATCAAAAAATGTATGTATGTATACAGGGCCCGTAAATAACAGCTAAGTTATCTATTAAAAATTAAACGGAAAAAACCATTGAGTTGGAGTCGACAGGCACATGTGTTGTAAGACACCAAATCTAACGGATTATGGTGCTTTTCTGAAGCTTTTTGTGATCGGATTCAATTCAAATAAAAAATTTAAGAAGGACGATTTATTATATCGTCATAAAAGTTTTAATTTAAAAATGCAATAAATCAAAGACGATTTGAAATTTTGCCAAATTCATTTCTTTTTGTTGTGAAGTAAAATTGTTCCGATTAGAAATGGAAAATTCACGTCTGTTCTGTAAACCGAATCCGAGTAAATTTCTCGTTTAAAAACGAATTCACATTTTTTGGTGTTCTCTAAACCGAACTCACATAATTTTTCTCGTTTTAAAACCGAGTAAACCAACCATGTCGAAAGTAAAACGAATGTAATATTATTCTAATAAATTGCATAA
The DNA here is from genome assembly GCA_932273835.1 of Sarcophaga variegata. Taxonomy (NCBI): domain Eukaryota; kingdom Metazoa; phylum Arthropoda; class Insecta; order Diptera; family Sarcophagidae; genus Sarcophaga; species Sarcophaga variegata. Next base: position 87,376,713 of record OW026361.1, read on the forward strand.
AAACTTAAAAAAAGAAGTTTGCATATAAAAATTGAAGTCTTTTTTTTTATTAATTTTTGTCAAAATACACACACTTCCAAATGTTTAAATTAAAATAAATTAATTTAAAAAACATTCCAAAATTTCTTCATATTTTCGTTCCTAGTAGGAAAAAAATGAGTTGCGTAAATAAAACAACAGTAAACAATATATTTTTAGTTTATAACCTTTTCGATTATAAAATAACGATTCGTCCACTGTTGGTTTTTTAAAGTCTTACATGACTCCCATCTACGCCACCTATAACGCCGGGCAATTCAAATTTTGTAAAAAAATTTAATTCGGATTCTCTGATGTCATCTCTAGTGAGTTCAAAATTAATCCATAATGGACACAAATTGTTTTCCACAACACTTTTGAAATCGTACTACGCCCAAGACTAAGATGTGTTCGAAACCTTGAAATGAACCAACAGCTAAAAAACGAAGATCCTTCTTGTATTAAGTGACCAATACTGCCCAATATCATTACAAATGCTTCCTTATTAACGCGGTAAAGTTCAATGAATCTAAAAAAGGAAAAATAACTTACATCTGGACAAATTGCATTGCTACTGTATATACATACCCCTCTCATTTGTAACACTCATATGATTAGATGCATCCTTCAATTGCCTTCTTTGTATATTTAATTGGCGTAGTTTTTTGTGTTTAATACAATTTATATAACTTAACACAAACGCTCCAGGCATTTTAAATACTTTTTAATGTTTTCAGAGCCTTTTTAATTCAAAATATTTTTATTTTTCAATCATGGTTATTTCATTCATATGACTGCCGCGGCTGGCCTCACAGTGCCTCATTCAATCGGAAAAATGTTTGTGCACTTATTCAAGTGTATGGGGTCGTTTCTTGAGAATGGCATCACAAATGTTGGCCTTCAAATGCTCAATTGTCTTTGGTTTGTTGGCATAACACTTTTCTTTACTACGCGTCACAGAAAATAGTCCAACGTAGTCAAATCACAGCTTCTTTGCGGCCAATTGACATCACCATTTCGGCTTATTAAACGCTATGATCCGATTGTGACATGAGATGTGTGTCAAGTTGCACCATCCTGTTGAAACCAAACATCGTTCACATTAATACCATAATGAGGGTACAAAAAAATCATGGTGAAATAGGTGTCTCCATTGAGTCTACTGGTTGCGCCATCTTCAGCAAAGCCAATGATACTTCCGCTCCAGAAGTCGCACCATACAATCACTCGTAATGGGTGCATTAGCTTCTGTAAGACCACGTGTGGGTTCCACAAATGCGGCAATTTTGCTTCTTAACCACCAAGATGAAAATAAGCTTCACCCGAAAAGATGATTTTTTTTTGGCAAATCAACATCATTTCTCGTTCGCTCATATAGCGAAGCGAAAAAGAAGCGGATGGTCATGCGGCTTCAACTCTTGAACAAATTGAACTTTGTAAGACTATGACGCTTATGTCGAGATCTTTTCGCAAAATTCGACGTAAACTGGTGCGTGAAATGTTCAATTCTTCAGAACGATGACGAGTTGATGTTGATGGATCCTCACGCACACTTTCAGGCCTAGCTTCGTTATTTTTGGGTGAACGCACTGTACGAGCATTCTCACGTCTTGGCGCACCAACAATAAAACCAGTTTCATGAAGTTTAGCAATAAACTTGCGCATACCGGACACTGTTGTTCTTTTTCTGTGAACAAATTTTGTACGACATTTTTGTGCAATTTTCAACCAATTGTCTTGGAAATAAATTTTGGAAAAAATTTCAAATAAACCCCAACGTTGCTCAAGCGTAAATCAATTCATTACGTTCAGTGGCGATAGTATACTGAATATTGTGACAGAATATTAAAATATAAGTATTGTCAGATTCGAAATAACCGATGATTCAAATTTAAACCGATATATATGTAACTTTTTTGAGTTTTGTTTTTCCATCAGATAATAGCAGTGTGGTCGCCGTAGTATAGTAGGTAGTATGTTGACATATTAGATGTGAGGGCATGGTTCAAACTCAGCGTTTTTTAGGCAAGTTCCGCTCAGCGGTCTTCTGGGAAAAACTCTGAGAAATGTGTTGTTCAAACAGTCGGTTAGCCGCCACCCCTAAATAAATATCACCACACACAACATGAGTAATGCGAGGAACTAGGTTGTAATACTGACTAAGGGGTTATAATGATCAATTATAGTAAAGTAATAATATAATATATTCTTTGATGATGGATGTGTCTCTAATATTCGAAGCTTAAGAAGATTAAATCTTTTTATATCCCAAATTTCTGCCAGAATCGAAACAACAACCGTTACGCTCACAGTCTTGCTGACAACCCACTACTCCATCCCGTCACCCATTAAATGGAACTTATTTTCATCATTATTTTCATCGAATTACCTTTTTTTCGTTTTTTCTTTTCAACTAATCTTTTATGTTTCTTCGAAAAAAAAACTTTTCTTATTGCCTTGTTCTCTTGTCAGTGTTTGTGAATGTAAATTTGAATGTTTTGTTTGAAACTCTGTCGCTTCTTTTCTTAATTCCTTTTCAGTTTTCTGAGTTTATGAATATTTTGACATCTAAAGAGTTCCTAAAAGAGTTCACATAATGGCACAGCAAATGGTAGACGTCGTATACGTTGAAACAATAAGTACGGAGGTAACGAAGTGTCTTTGAGTAAAACGTACGTACGTACGTACTTGTTGTCTATCATTTCGTATGCAATTCTTAACCTGTCAGAAAAGTTTGTTTATGTGTCTGTTACATTTGCCTGACACTTTATATTCAGCACTTTAACATTTTCTTTTTTCAATTTACAAAACGAAAAGAAAATTTTTTTAATAAATCGTTTTGGATTGGGTGTAGCGTTATTTGTTAAAGGATTTCGAATTTCACGTATTGAAATTTATTTATATACATACATATGTATATATGGTATGTATCTGGATTGGAATGGTTGTGAAGTGGATTTATTTGAAAATACAGACACATACTTACATATTTTTTAAAGTAAATGTGAAATGTTTAAGCGCAAGGAACATTTCCTTCTCATTCTGGAAACGGAAAGGAACAATTATTTTTATTAATGAATCTTATTTTTTAATTCATCAAATTATTTTTAGTGTGGTCAATGCTAAGAGCCTGAACATTATTAGTATCTATCAACATAAGGTTTAAATCGTTAATTTCAGTGAAGATTAAGGCTGACTTCCAAAATGTATCAATACAAAGTTTGTATACAATTCTACTACGGTATATAAATTATGTAGATATGCAAAGTAACCAAACAATGCATCAACTATAAATCCGATGCCTTTTTGCTTATTGACGTTAAAAATACACATTGGCGACGTTTCGAAATAGAATACATTGTATATATATTGTACAGCGGCATTATGAAACACGATACTTTGTTCAAACACAAAGCAACTAACATTTTGGAAGTCAGCCTAATTTGGTGGTTGCAGCCAGTGTGGTGCAGACCACTATTTTGCCTTCCGTTTTACATTTAAACTACGCTTCCGTCTTGTCGTTAAGCCGTTAAATTTATGCTTCTATCCCTCTGCACCTTTTCAACCACATCTTTCAGTGAAATAAGGTTACGTTAGGTTAGGTTCTATTAGGTTAGGTTAGGTTTGACACGTTTACTTGGCATTAGGCATTTAGTGTCAAAATAACCTTTTGTAAATATGTCCTAAAAGGAGAGAGAAAGAGAGAAGAAGAAAAAGAGAGAAATGAAATTGAAGGAGATAGCGTAATGGGGAAAATGAGAAATGAATTAGAAAATAAAAAAGAATTTAATTTGTCTTAGAGGCAAATGACTTCGAAATTTTTTTATGAGGCAAAGGTAAATTTAGATATCACTACAGCAGATGATCAGAACTTACTCCTCTTCGCCTAGTAAAATAGACAATCCCGAAGCAGCGCAGCAGGTTTTATTTTTTTAAAGGGAGTCACAATACAATGATCGACTGGAAATCATATTTTGACTGAATAATAATGACAGAATTGCGTACCGTCTAACCCTTGCTCTACTTAATAATTTAAAAATATTTCTTTAGCGACATCCTCTCATCAGATTTCTAGCAAAACTTCTGAGAGTAAATAAAACTGCCATGAGAAGTTTCTCCAAAATGTGTCGTTCGGAGTCGACGTTAAGCTGTTGGTCCCGCCACTCATGTATAAAATTAACGCACACATTATTAGTGGTGTGAGAAGCTAGGTCGTAATCTTGACTGAAGGGTTGTAATGGCCAATTATGTACGTTTTAAATATGTAATGTGCGACCAGGTAGTATACAAAACTTTCGTACGGTATTCGAACAGAATATTAAAGTACACATTACTCAACTGCGAAAACAATAAACCGAAAATTGTGTAGTTCTTCACTTGACTTAAGAAATAGGAGAGTAGCCATAAACAACCTTTTGCTTATGGCAAGAGTTTAGATAGTGTTAGCAATATGTTAAAATAAAATACTTGAAAATTGCCAGAATATGAATCATAGTTAATAAAATCATATACTGGGAAATGATAAATAACTCGTACTACTATGGGTATCAGCCGTAACAATGTCGTCCAGTAAGCTCACAGCAGTGCGGATATAAACCAATGCAGAGACTTGGCTAATAAGAAACGACAACGAAGAACTTGTGATAGATAGGGAAATCGAACTAGGCTTATAAGCTGACCGTTTTTCAAGAATAATCTCTATAGAGAGGTAACTCTGGTACTAAATGTCGATTCATTATAGTACGCTAAAATCGTTATATCTATGTTAAAAGATATGTGGTCGATGTGATTCAAACAGAGCAGCTCAAGAAGGACTCAATCGTAAAGTCGCTTAAAAAAGAATATAATGGACCTTTTGAATCATCACTATCACTTCCGCTTTTTCAAACAAAACATCGTTCAAAGTTTGTTCAGAGTTCAGAGCACAGCAGGCAGATTTCAGATCAGAAAAGTTGTGCGCAGATTACGTAAGCTGAAAGCGATGCGCACTATAATGTAGCGGCGTTTTCGAGAAGTTCATAAACAGCATCAAATGACCCCTATAAAGAGAAAAAGTTTCGCATCTTACAGGGAGTAAACGCTGTGAGTGATATTAATATTTATATAGAAGTGTTAATAGTTTTCGCCGTAGTTTAGTAGATAGTGTGTTGGCTTAGTAGATATGAGGCCTTGGTTCAAAACCAAATATAAAAAAATATTTCTTCGACGATTTCCTCTCAGCAGATTTCTGGCAAAAACTCTGAGAGTAGAATAAAATCACAATGAAAAGTTTCTCAAAAAAATCTGTCGTTCGGAGTCCACTTTAAGCTGTAGGTCCCGCCACTCATGTATAAAATGAACACACACAATATTAGTGGTGTGAGAAGCTAGGCCGTAATCGTGACTGAAAAGTTGTAATGACCAATTATATACATATGTATGTTATGTATTGATTATGTTGGGTTTGAGACTTGATGTTTAATCGCATTTACCTCAGGAAACTCTACAATAAAAAAACTTAACATGTTTAAAATCGCGCGATGCTCTCAGATCGTTCATGCAAAATATCCAATGCTACATGAGTTGTTTGACACATATCGCCGTCTTGTTGAAAATACATTTCGTTGGTGTCTAGAATCTTCAATTCAGGCCAAAAGAAGTTGGTATTAGATGACATATAGTGCTCACCGTTGGCACTGATGACCTGGCCAACATGGTTACAAATAAATATGGATGGCAATGCCAGCTCCAAAATCGACACCAAACTGCAACTTTCTCGATGCCATGAAAAGTTTCTTAAAAATCTGTCGTTCGGAATCGACTTTAAACTGTGTGTTCGGCCACTCATCTATAAAATTAACACACACACACTAAGTGGTGTAAGAAACTAGGTCGTAATGCTGGCCAGAATTGTAACTGCTACTAACTGCCAAAAAGTAAAATCAAATCGACTTAAATAAGTATCAAGTCAAAGTAAGCAGAATTTTTAATGAAAGCTAAACTTCTCAAAACGGGATTTTACTGAGTATTATTAAGAGACAATTTCTTGTATTTGTAGTAAAATTTAAAACAATTTCGATTAACATTCGTATCAATGTGGTTGAAACTTCAATGCAAACAAAAATTCTTGAACTCGTGTAGTTGAGTTGTGGTGAAGGTTATTTAATCGTTTCTTTTCTTTAATCCATTCTAATTTTCTTACTCGTGTTTTTTTATATCAAATGCTTGCTTAATTCTCCTTTTTAACTTTAAATTTTTGTTAACGAAACTATCTTCTTCATACATAATCCTCCATAATTTTAATCGCTTTTTAAGCACACTCATGCAATGCAACCACAAAAAATTATTATTTCCAGCACAAACGAAATTGGAATAAAGTCCTTAGGAAAGTTTCCATTTATTTGAGAAAAGTTTCCCTTCTATTTTCGCCTTTAACACACACAGAAAGAGGAAAAATATTTTCTTTTGTGTCTTTTGTGTGTGTGTGTGTGTGTGCCAGTTTGTATTTAAATATTAATAATTGTAAATTGTGTTCTTTTTATGTATGTGTGTGCGGTTGTATAAGAGTGCTTTGATAGTGTTTAAGTGCAGTGTTTAAAGCGTATGAGAGTCGTTATTTGTGTGTATATAAAACGTTTTAAAGCCAAAAACCGCAAATATGAACAGTATTCATGATGATTTTATTGCACGGAGCCTTCTTCTTCTTTGACTATAGGGTGAGCCATAATTACAGTTTGCTTTAGAAGTGAACAGTTTTTTGAATTAGTGGTCGTCACCACAGACTACATTCGAATCTATTTTTATTACGTTGTAAAGGGTATGAAAGGGTATACTTTTCATAAGAAATTCATAAGCTCAGTTGTTTTATAATTTCTTTTATGAATTGTAATTCAAATTAAAAAATTAAAAAATTATTTCTTTAAAGTTTTATATATGCTCTGGAGCAGTTGGCGATTGATCCCAATTTTCCCCGAAGAGCCATCTTCTGTGATGAAACCCTGGAAGAAAGGGCCTCAACACAACAATGTTGTCGTATTTAGGACGATACCAATCCATATGAAATTCTAGAGCATCCAATGCATTACAAAAAAGTCTCCGTTTATTGTGTGTTTTGAAGTTGGCGTCGTCATCTATTCATTTTTCTTTGAGAACGATGTTAGCCATGTGATCAGTGCTAACGGCGAGCACTATATGTCAATGGCTACCTACTTCTTTTGGCCTGAATTGAAGAATCTCGACACCAACGAAATGTGTTTTCAACAGGATGGAGCTACGTTCTAAACAACTCATGTCACATTGGATATTTTGCATAAACGATCTGAGAGCATCGTGCGATTTTAATCCTGTTAAATTTTTTATTGTCGTGTTTCCTGAGGTAAATGCGATTAAGCATCAAATCTCAAACCCAACATAATCAATACATAACATACATACTATATAATTGGTCATTTGTCAAATCTATCAAGAACTCCATATTCACCAATCATGTGTGCATGAAATTCGCAACAACTCATAAGAAAACCCGCAACAAGTTTCAACTGAGGAATGATCGCTACCTTTATGTACGTGCTTAAACTCCAGGCATATTCCAATTTCGCAATTGATAATCGTGAAGTTTAACGCATCCGTTCATGCATTCGTTGCATTTAACTGCTGTATTCCATTTCCAGGCGTTAGCCTCAACAACGTCTCATAGCTTCATTGAAGAAGTCTAGAATTCATTTGATTAGAACCCAGTGCACTTAAGCTAGCTTTGCTGCCTGAGAAAATATTAATGGTTTCATTCTTGTTGTCCCCTGTGATCTAAGTTTGCATTTAATGGTTTTTAAATTTTTGTTGGTATTATGAACAACATGAACCTGTACCACTAACCGGAGCTGTCAGTTTAGCAACAATCCCGGTAGGCAATCAAATTCTGAATCTTCTGCCAGGGCTGAATTTGGAATACCGACTATTTTTTGTAGAAGTCGGCGAGTAGGTAGTGTGTTGGCTTATTAGACGTGAGGCCACGGTTCAAAGCCCAGGTATGATATGTCCAACAAAACGAAGTATTTTTTCGGTGACTTCTCCTCTCAGCAGATTTCTGGCAAAATCATGAAAAGTTTCTTAAAAATCTGTCGTTCAGAGTCGACTTTAAACTGTAGGTCCAGTCACTTATAGATAAATTTAACACACACAACATAAGTAGTATTAGAAGCTAGGCCGTAATCGTGATTGAAGGGTTGTCTGGAAGGAACTATAGGCTACTTTTTATTTTAAAATTTCAAGTAGCCGAGGTGTCACGCCCACATACCCATATAAAAATTATTGTTTGTTTGTATGCACCTTAAAGAATCGTAAACTATGCATTTGATCATGTTCTGATCTTTAGCAAAGTTGATGCGCATGAGCCGACGAAGGTTTCTAAGTTGGTATGACTAATTTCCGGCAGGTGACGCCACTGAAAATTACTCAAAATGAATTAAATCGTAAACTGTGCATTCTTTAACAAAGTTGTTGCGCATGAGCCGCATGAAAATTATTCAAAATGAATGACAAGCAATTGGTCAACCTACACCTCAAGCACGGAAGGAAAGAGCATTGGAAGCGTCAGAATCAGACGAGCATTGAGACTGGAAAAACTTCGAGTATATGCCGCTGCGACCCGTTCGCTTGAACCACTTGAACAACGAGAAGTGAGATTAGAAAGTGATCGAATGCGTACTAGTCAGGTCCGTTCATCTGAATAATCAGGACAACGGGAAACAAAATCAATAAAATGATTCAAAATTAATTGGACATTTGTGTAATGTCTTTCCTTCAAATTAACTTTAGTTGGTGGTTAGTTTAACGGATACAGACAAGTCACAGTATTTATATGATGGTTGCGATAGTTTCATCAATCTGTCGCCATCAAGCAAGTCCCGCATTACGAATAATGGGTCAAATAAAGGGAGCATATATCTTTTTTGATGAAAATTCAAAGGAAAGATTATTTAGAAATGAGTTTGGGAAGTGCATTTGAGATAATGATTCAAATTTATTGCAATTTTATGTTGTAGTTAAGGACTTTAGTGTGCTACTGAAGCAGAGTGAGTATGTAAGTGGTATTTTCAATATATTTTCCTTAAGTAATTCCTTTTTTTGTTTGTGGTACGGAATAAAAACCGACAAACAAAATAATAAACATGAATACTTTGGTTGCAATATCATGTTTATGGAATTTCAGTTGATTTCTATTTTTATTTTTTTTCCATTTTGTTTTTTTCTCAATTCTTTTTTGAAATATTTTCTGTTTCTGTTTGTTTCACATAAAAAAGGATTTCAAAAATTAAATTTTATGGTTTTTGTGGGTTTTATTTACAAGTTAGAACTAAAAATTATGCCAGAGAAATATTTCTACTCTGCTCATTTGATATACATACAATATTCAATGCAAGTTATTAAATCCTTCTTTAGTATATGTACTCGTATGTATGCGTAAATGTATGTATGTGTGTGTGTAAATATAATGCCTTAAAAGATAAATAAATTGAGATTATAAAATGATGTTTTGAATTTCAATCAGATTATAATTTATTATTATTTTTATTTGTTTGTGTATTGTATACGTGTGCGTTTATTTTAAGTAAATATTTTAAGTATGTATCAATTAATGTGATATTCTCATGAATTCAATGATAATTATTCAATATTTACACTTGCTTTGTTAGTTTATTTCTCTTTTTTTCTTCCTTTTTTTTCGAAGCATTAGTGCCTTGTGATTTATATACAAATGGAGTATGTTAATACGATTTGATAGCTTTGAAAGTGTTGATTGCAATATAAATCCCAAAATAAAGTTGACTTAGTTATATGCAACAAATAATTTTGTTGTTGTTATTATCATACCTTAGGAGTATAAGCTAGATTTGCAGAGTTTTCAATGCTCAGCAATTAAAACCAAAAAAAATTTAATCTTCGTCCTTTCGAGCAAAATATTTGATACTCTACACTCTCTTAATGCAGTCCAGTATTTTATGTTCGTTATTTGAACACAACGTAAACTGCCGACTGATAAACAGCGTACGGAACGCCAACACACTACCTACTAGCCTACGGCGACTTCAAAGCATTATTTGCTATATTCAATTAGCTACCTTCAATTCTCCTATTAAGGCAGAGGGTTGAGTTAGTGGCAGTCTTACTGTCAATGCATTCAAATCCTGCTGCTATCTGGACTATGCCCATTCTGCTATTCTGTGAAGACTTAGATACATTAGGTCGTTTATATGATTCCTGGCAAAGTTCAGAATAGAACATTCGATTTTAGAGTTCCTAGTAGGGAGTTCCGGTGGCCTTCGAAAATATTCTGCCCCAAATACAGAATCAGGTCGCTTGGATGTCAATTAACGAAAATGAACCTTAATTAACGTCATATAATTATAGCTCCTGATCTTTTCTTTGTTCTCGTCGTTACAGGTATTCCCAGTCTGCTAACGTGAACACCCAGAGGCCAGTATTCCGTTATCACTACTATCACCGTTATCACCCTTGAGGTTTATAGTGATGGCTCAAAGAGAAGCGATAGCGTGGGATGGGGTACTTTTATTAAGGATTCTGATATTAAACTTTCTAATATGCTGTCTGGTAGTCACCGTAGTCTAGTAGGTAGGCTTATTAGAAGTGTGGCTTCAAACCTCAGGTCAGACATCTGCAGCAAAACGAAGTATGAAAATTAAGTCTTTGGTTACTTCCTCTCAACAGATTTCTGGCAAAAAAGCTGAGAGTAAATAAAATATTGCCATGAAAAGTTTCTCAAAAATCTGTTGTTTTGAGTCGACGTTAAACTGTAGTTCTTGCCACTCATGTATAAAATTAACACACACAACATAAGTGGTGTGAAAAACTAGGTCGTAATCCTGACTGAAGGGTTGTAATGACCAATTATGTATGTGTGTAAGTAGGCAGTTCCATTATGAAGGTCCGGTGGCCCCCAATGGTGCCCTTGAGGTATATACTGATGGCTCAAAGACAAGCGATAGGGTGGGATGGGGTATTTTTATTAAGGATACTGATATTAAACTTTCTAATATGCTGCCTGGTAGTCACCGTAGTCTAGTAGGTAGTGTGTTGGCTTATTAGAAGCGAGGCCTCGGTTCAAAACTCAGGTCAGACATCTCCAGCAAAACGAAATATGAATATGAAGCCTTCGGCTACTTCCGCTCAGCAGATTTCTAGTAAAAACGCTGAGAGTAAATAAAAAATTACCATGTAAATTTATCAAAAATCTGTCGTTCGGGGTCGACTTTAAACTGTAGGTATTGCCACTGTGTGTTAAACAGCATAAGTGGTGTGAGGAGCTAAGAAGCAATTCTGGCCCAATCTAGGCTGTGTGAAGACATGAACGCATTAGGGCCGATTATTTCATTCCTTACAAGTTTCTGATTAGAATATTCGATTTTAGTATTCCAACTACGGAGTTCTGTTCTGAAGGTGCGAAGACCCCCAATAGGCCGCGGATAAGATAAGATAAGATAAGTGACAGAATGTAGTGGGGTTGTATTCGAATATTAAACTTTCTTACAGACTGCCTGACTATGCTGGGATTTTGCCGAAAAATCTCTTGATTTACTTGGACTGCCAGGCTGTGATTAAATCCCTAACGAACGTATTTCCAATGTACGTTCTTGTTTATAAATAGTGAGGATTTCTCGGGCAAATTTGTTTTAATTCAGGGGTAACACTTACTTGCGTTCCGGGACATAGGAATTTCGTCAGAAATCCCATTGCTGATGAGCTGACCAGGTCTGCTACGGAATCTCCGACATGTTACAGGGCATAGGTTTTGGGATTACGTTATTATTTTAGGGAAGCTCAATCCCGTTGAGAACTTCTCGCAACAGGAAGGCACGTCGTAGGCTGCGCTGGACACGTATTGACAAGAAGAGAACAGACTCTCTTCAGTCCTTAAATCGCATGACCACCCATCGCACAATTACGATTTTTACGGCCCTTTTCCCAAAACAAAAATGACTTCTTCAGGAGCTGAGATCAGAATCAGGAGACTGTCTTTCATGTCATATGTTAGTGCCCTGTTCTTGTCATAAAATGACGGAGGGTTTTGACCGGTCACTTCCTGACATCTTTAACCGAACTATAAGGATTGCAGTAAGATTTATTTTAGGCTGGGATTGGTTTCCGCAAAGGAACGATTGTGATATCACAATGGACCTAAATTCTGACTTAAGGCTGACCTAAGGTTGACCTAAGGCTGACTGAAGGCAATCTTAATAGCGAGGCGTATATCTAATATCCTCGCTTCATACCAACCTGATGAAATTTATTCCTGAAATTAAATTCATCTTATTTGCCGTAATGACCAGTTGTAAAGGATTTAAGTTTTTGTTTATAGCGTGCTTGTGTTCTTGCCGATATCGTTATTAATTATTTCTAAATATTGAAATTGAAGAATTCAAATACAATTCAATTGTCTTATTTCTCATGTCTACATTCGTAAATACCGAGTACTTTTCATATGTTTATTTCGATACTGCATATCCTAAATGCTTGAGATTTTTATTTTAAATATTTAATAAACTAAACAAGTACATACATTTGTGTATGCAATATAAAACTCATGACGATTAATATGCAAATATTTGTTTCTTCATATAAAATCAACTTTAATTAGAATGTTGATATTGGCTTAACTGGTTTACCAACAAATGACATTTCGTTTAGAAATCTTTATTAAATTTGAATGTTTTTGTGGTCAATTTAATAAATGATAAATTCAATTTTATATTATTTTCTTTGAGAAATTAAAAAATTAAAATGTAAAGAAAGAAATAAGTCAATGGCACACATTACAGTATTCAACTGCATTTAGGTTCGTTATACCAAGTTTTTTAAAGAGTTATTATTCGAGATATGCCTCTTGTAATACGTAACAGATTTAAATTTTATTTCATACATATATTCTGTCTAAAACACTAAATTAACAATACTACTCACTGTACAAACAATGGTATGAGAGAGAACCTAGGAGAACACGAATGTATAGAAATGGAGGCGTTGGATTTACTCTTTTTTGGTTCTACACAGGAATCTTCCCACCAATTCAGCCTTATTACTGACTGTGTCGATAATGTAATTAAAAATCTCGCTAGCATATCTTTCCGTTTCAAAATAGCCAAATAAATTATTCAATACACTTCCGAATGGTATACAGTGGGGTGCATATATGAGTACATGCTTGTGCACGTTTTATCGTATAAAAATTAAAAAAATAAAGCAAAACTAAAATTTTTTTTATCATTTATTTTATGTTGAATACTAAACAAATAAATTTAGAATACAAAACTAAACTTTTCAAGTCTTTAAACCAAAAAAAAAAAAACGAAAACAACTCTAATGTACACAAATTTTGCACCGCACAGTAGTTTTAAGGAATAATAGTACTTTCTAGGGAATGGTTACATACATAATTGGTCATTACAACCCTTCAGTCAGGATTACGACCTAGTTTCTCACACCACTTATGTTGTGTGTGTTAATTTTATACATGAGTGGTGGGACGTACAGTTTAAAGTCGACTCCGAACGACAGATTTTTTGAGAAACTTTTCATGGCAATTTTATTTACTCTCAGAGTTTTTGCCAGAAATCTGCTGAGAGGCAGTCGCCGAAGAAATACTTTTTTTGTATTTTGTTTTGATGTCAGGCCTGGGGCTCGAATCCTGGCTTTACGTATAATAAGCCAACACACTACCTATTAGACTACGGCGACTTCAACTCTCTAATATATTCTTTAATAATTTTTCAATTACTTCTTGTGGAATATTTTTCAATTCGCACTAAATTCTTTGCTAAAATTATATAAAAACTGATCGGAGTTGATCAGTATTGCACCGAGGGTCTCTTCACAATTGATCACAAATTCTTAATCGAAGTGAAGTCGGGACTTTAAGGTGGCCATTGCATTAATAGGAAATTTTGTTTACTTTTTCTGCAAGATATCTTGTCAGATCTACAGAATCGGAAATATGAGTAAGCAATATAGGCAGATAGTTTTCTTTTCTTATTATCCCGTTTATGCTTTGCATTGTTGCAACGTGCCAACATTTGAAACAACTCCATACCATTACGCTACCTCCACCGTGCTTCACTGTTTCTTTAACACAGCGTCTTTAAATGTTTTCCTTAGGACGGCGCCAACTATATTATTATTTTTTTTTGTCTGACCAAATTATACGTTTCTACTCATCTACTGTACAATTTCTGTGCTCTCTAGCATACCGTTCGTTAAATTTTTTTATCGACAATACATATTTCTAGTTTTTAATTATTGAAATGTAGGGCACATCGCGAAGGACTCTTGTTGCTGTCCATCGACTAACGGATTTGTTTATTGCTACAGAAGCGTATTTCGTTAATGGCGTGTGTTTTTTCATTTGATTTATCATAAGACGTATGTAATGAGTGATTTTCTAAGAGCTATAGGAAAATTAAAAAAAAACACATAAAATTCAGAAAAATGCATGAAATCTTTATTTGAATCGATAGTACGGTCCATATAATTTAATGTTTGAAGATTATTTCATGCAAACGTTGACCGCGACTGCGCTTCTCAAATGGTCCATCCGCTTAGTCCAATTTTGGCATACTCTTTCCAACATTTCGGCCGGTATCTCACGAATAAATGCTTCAATGTTGTCTTCCAATGTCTTCTGGCTTGTCTGTATAGACATGAGCTTTAACATAGCTCCACAACAAATAGTCTAAAGGCGTTAAATCGCATGATCTAGGCGGCTAATTGACCGGTCCCGAACGTGAAATAAAATGTTCACCGAACTCGCCTCTCGATAAGTCCATTGTTACGCGTGCTGTGTGGCATGTGGCACCGTCTTGTTGAAACCACATGTCATGCAAGTCAAGCTTTTGCATTTTGGGCAAAAAAAGTTGGATATCATCACACGGTAGCGCTCACCATTCACAGTTACGTTACGATTCGCAGCGTCTTTGAAGAAGTACGGTCCAATGATGCCACCAGCCCATAAACCGCACCAAACTGTGACTTTTTCTGGATGCATTGGTAGCTGTTGCAATGCTTCTGGCTGATCTTCACTCCAAAATCGACAATTCTGCTCATTTACGTTCCATTGAGCCAAAAATGAGCTTCGTCGCTGAACACAATTTTTCGATCGTTCGTTTGTAAGACGATTCATGGTTAAATTATAGACCAAACTGAAGATGTTTGACAGTGAAACAAAGCACGAAACGTGCGTGAGCTGTTTAAACCAGTGTTGCCAAAAAGATAATAGCTAAAAAATTACCCGATACATCTGCATATAACTGTTTACGATCTTTAACTTTCGGTTTGGGGATAATAGAACGCCTTTTCCGGTTTTATATTTGCGTTTTCTCACAAATATTACAACTGTACTAATCCTTGCTGTAGTGTAGTGCATCTCTACCATTTTTTGAACCTTGAGAATTTCACTCAAGAGCGTCATCCTTGAGATACTATCGGGCTTCAATCGGATAAATTCAATTCACTTCAGTATGTTCTGCTTGTTAATGAAGTATTTTAAATCCGTGACGCTGACATTGCGTGGCTGCATATGAGTTCGAGGCACTTATTAGTAAGTGTTTGTAGGTTATCCGATTTGTATTCGAATTTAGCGTTAAACTTCAACAATGAAGTAAACTGAGCGTAGTGCAATATGGTATTTGACAATTTCTCCATATTGGTTCTAATCTCACGAAAGCTGGTTTATACTGAGTCTAGTTTTTGGATCTGTTTATGCGCCACCACTCGTTGATATTATAATACGTATTCGACTGACTAGTCTTTTTTATATTCATGGTTTTCATATTGTTAATAAAATGAAAGTTCAAGATACTGGTATTTTGCTTTTACATCGTTTAACATTAAAATTATAAACAAAAAACAAAGCAATGCAATAAACAAACCTGTTTAAAAATTATCGTACTGCGTGATATAACAACAAACACCAGCATAAAAATTGGTAAACAATAATACGACAACAAACGCTACAAGAATAAATGTAAACATCATTGTTTACATTTATAGAGACATCGAGAAGGCGAAATCATAAACATTCGCCTTTAAGAACATCCATCAGACTTTTTACGTTGGCATATAAAAATGAGAAGCAAAGCAGGCGATTTAGTGAAGTTCAGTCAGCCTTGTGTGGAGACGAGGTGTTTTTGAAGATAGTAGTCGTGGTTTGAAGATCTCCTTTACAAAGATCTGTCGAATAATTGTCTAGTAATTGTTACTGTTTACGCAAAGGGTATAAACAGAGGAATAACAAAGAAAATCAATTGTTGTTGTTACATCAAGTTTTGAACAGTGAAATGTGCGAATAATAAAGAATTTTATTTAAAATTAAATACAAATTTTTTTTTATTTTATTTGCAATCAACGAGCTCATATTTAAAACGTTTTAAGAAGGTAAAATCGTAACAATATTCTTGATATTTATCTCAAGTTCAAACAAATTTTTGTTTGCATGTTTTAAATATTGTGTTAGAGTAAATAAATATTTTCTGTACAATCCAAATCCTTTTCACTTTGGACAAATTTGATTCATGATGATTGAGGGCATCTTAGATTTACTTCAATTGTAATAGAATCGCACCCTGAAGCTTCAGTTGTAAAGAACTAAAAATGTTTTATCCTGGTACAAAGCACTGAGAAACGAATTATTTTCTAAGGCATGCTATTCCTTCTTAATGCTTTCCACATACCCTTCATTTGATAAATTAAGATCTTTGCACCACAATATTTTCAAAACACCACACGCTTTTTTTCTTTATCGCCATTTATGATTTCGGCGGCCACATCTGATCAACATCCCAAATTTTGATGATTTCCTATAATGAGTGAAGTCGCTGTAGTCTGGTAGGTAGTGTGTTGGCTTATTACACGTAAGGTCGTGGTTCAAACCCCAGGTCAGACATCAAAACGAAAATATGAGGAAATATTTCTTAGGCGGTTTCCTCTCAGCAGATTTTTGGAAAAAATTCTGAGAGTAAATAAAATTGCCATGAAAAAGTTTCTCAAAAAATCTGTCGTTCAGAATCGGCTTTCAACTGAAGGTCCCACCACTCATGTATAAAACTAACACACACAACATCAGTGGTGTGAGAGGCTAGGCTGTAATCCTGACTAAAGGGTTGTAATGACCAATTACGTATGTATTTATTTTGACCACTAAGAATATTTTAATGATTCATCAAGAAGTTCTTCTAAATTATTTCCTGCGCTACCCAATAGTTTTTATTAATATTTATATTATTTTATTTATTAATTACAATAAAATTACAAATTATATTCTTATTATACGAGCTGAATAACTTCGATCATATGCACGCTGTGGTGTAACAGACCAGAGTTTCTGGTGGGAATCGATCGCTAATAGTCTAATACACCACCCACTAGACTACCAGGGCACCCAGATTTTTATTTATATTTTTGTTAAAAATACTCTTGTCAATACATTTGGTTTTTATTTCATACATTTCGCTTGCAAATTGTGGTGAACTTTGGTTCCCACGTCTGTTCCTGTACAAAATCAGTTCTTCGACTAGTTTTCGTTAAAGTTTTTGTTTGTTTTAAAAAATCATTATTGTTTTCATATGTGATTTTTTTATTTTATTTCGTTTTATTTTGTTTCGTTTTTATTTAATTTCTTAAATAACTTTCTGTCAAGATTTATTTTTCGTTAGATTTTAGGTTTCTGATTTTATTTTCAGTATTCTAAAGGGATAAATTTTTAACAGGGTTTACTTTATTTTTTTGGTAACAAAAACTTAATAATTTATTCGTAGAACAATTGTTTTTATTTCTATATGTGTTAAGCTAAATATTATCCGGAGCAACGAAGTTTTTTTTTGAAGAATTGTATTGAACTGCAACCGTCTGTTTCACCTTTCACTGTGTAATGACCACATGCAAGAGATTAAATAGCCACTGAATCGTTAGACGATAGTTTTTATGGTCACTAGAAACTATATTTTATTGCAACTATTTTTTATGGCTCATAGAAATGCCACGGACCACATATGTATGTATGTATAAAAGAAGAAATCTATAAAAAAATACTCTCCAAAAATAAAAATGAACATAAAATCGAGAAAAATTATTCCCATAGCTGCTGGTGATTGCTCTGTGTGTGTTCGACAAATTCAATTGAAGTTTTTGTGTTAATGAATCAACTGTTATTTTTAGTGTTTTTACTCTTTTTGTTCTTCTTGTTTTATCCTTATTGCGGTGTGTATCAATTCGAAATACTTACTAAAGTTCTTCAAGATGAATGTGGATTTTATTGTTCAGCAATAATTCTTTAAAACATTGACAGGCACTGTTTAAAGCAGTAGTGCTGCCATGCGAAAGGAAGTTCGATGACATGGATTTAATATTGGCAAATAAGGGAATACAAAAATTAAACAAATTTTAATCGAGCTAGTCCAAATGACCCCGTTTTTGGGAATTCTTCAAAGATTATCAAACACAGTATCCCAGACAAAAAACTTTGAACTAACAATACCTGGAAAGCGACATTTCTTTTTTTGATAATTTTTGACAAAATTAGATGCAGTCTAGTAGGTAGTACGTCGGCTTATTAGACGTAAGGCCACGGTTTAAACCCCAGGTCAGACATCAAAACGAAATTATGAAAAAAATATTTCTTCAGCGACATGTACATACGTACATAATTGGTCATTACAACCCTTCAGTCAGGGACCTACAGTTAAGAGCCGACTCCCAAAGACAAATTTTTTGAGAAACTTTTCATGGCAATTTTATTTACTGTCAGAGTTTTTGCCAGAAATCTGCTGAGAAGAAGTCGCTGAAGAAATATGTTTGTTTTCATATTTCGTTTTGATGTCTGGCCTGGGATTCGAACTCTGGCTTTTACGTCTAATAATCCGACACACTACCTACTAGACTACGGTTGACGCAATAAATTGATTGTGGCATGAGATGCGTTATAAGTTGCTCTGTCCTGTTGAAACCAAACATTATTCACATCAATACCATGAAGAGCTAGAGATACAAAAAAATCGATTATCATGGTGCGATAGATGTCTCCATTAACCGTAATAGTTGCGGCGTCCTCCTATTCAAAGAAATATGGTCGAACGATGCCTCCTCTGCACAAGCCACACCAGTCGTAATAGGTGCATTGGCTTCGGTAGGACCACATGTGAGTTTTCTAAGCACCAAATACAGAAATTTTTAACGTACCCTCCAATATGAAAATGAGCTTCATCCGTAAAGTTGATTTTTTTTGAGTTTCTCGTTGGCAAAAATCGATTCATTATTTATTCAATGGAGATAATATACTGAATTTTGTAACAGAATAGAATGCCATAAGTATTGTGAGTTTCGAATAAACCGATAGAGGGATCAACCGATATCATTAGATATGATTTTAAATAAAAAAATATTCAAACAATTGTGGTGATTATTTTCCCAAAAAAAAAAAATTCTTACAAGCAAACAGCTGTTTTATAAATGTTGAAACTGTAGTCCATCAGGGTTGGAGCTTAATGTGTAATTGTGAGTTTTTATAGTCTACTCTGTAATCGGAAAAAATAGATTCTAATTTATACCTGATATATGTATGTATGCGTCTGACACTGGTTAATAACAGCAGTTATAAGCTTTAATGCATCATCTACCGAAATTTCCATGAAATTTTAATGAGCTTCACAAATCAATTTTTCTTTTAAAGGGCTTCACTAATAACAACTATTGATTAATTGATTTATTTATTTTCATTTTCTGTATAGAAAGTAAATAATTATCGCACAGAAAACATATGAATTTATTTATTTAATATTATTCATTATATACACATAGCCGGTCTTCCATTAAGGACTTTCCAAATGCGACAATTTAAAATGGTAATCGTTTTGAAGCTACATCTCTAAAATTAGTTGTCATTTATTCAGTCTGTTTTGCAAAGTCACCATGGATGAATATACTTACATACATACATACATAGTTGGTCATTACAACTCCTCATTCAGGATTACAACCTAGTTTCTTACACTACTGAAGGTGTTGTGTGCCATTTTATACATTAGTAGCGGGACCTACAGTTTAAAGACGACTCCGAACGACAGATTTTCGAGAAACTTTAAATGACAACTTTATTTACTCTCAGAGTTTTTGCCAGAAATCTGCTAAGAGGAATTCGCCGGAGAAGGGGCAGGAGCGGAACAGTGCATAATAAAATTGTTTTATCTTAAGATCGGCATAATTGAGGCCTATATCCGAATGAACATACAAAATTATCAAACGATACCAATTCACATTAGAACTGGGAATGTCCAATGCATCCTAAAAAGGTTACTGTTTGGGATTTTAGGCCGGCTACGTCATTGGTCCATATTTGTGTGAGAAAGACGTTGGCCAGGCTATCGGCGAGCACTGTAGGTCGAAACTTTTTCTCTTGGTCTGAATTGGATGATCGGGACACCATCGGTAGGTATATGGTTTCAACCACATGGTATGGGGATATACAGCTCATGTCAGATTCTTTATTCTGCACGAAGGATTTGTTGTCTCTTGATCACAGAGTTCGTACATTTGAACTCTGTTAGATTTTGTCGAGTTTTTTTAAGTCTGAAGTGTTTGGAAATATGCCATAAACCACTGCACTGCTCACGTAAGATTCTTTATTCTGCACGAACGATTTATTGGCTCTTGGAATTGATGTGAATGATCACAGAGATGGTATGTTTGAACTCCATTAGATTTTCTGGAGTTTCCTTAGGTCTAAGGTGTTTGGAAATATACCATAAACCACTGCGTTTTTCAAACTCAACAGAACCCACATTAGAAGCACGAAGAATTGAATATTTCGAATGCGCTCCACCTAGAGAAGCCGTGATGGATATTTGAAGGATGTTACATTCCATACATATGGGTGACAGCAGGTCTTTAAAAGTAGCGCTAGTTTAGGTGGTAGTGTGTTGGCTTATTAGACGTAAGACCACGGTTCAAACCCTAGGTCAAACGAAATATAAAAAAATATTTCCTCAGCGACTTCCTCTCAGCAGATTTCTGGCAAAAACCCTGAAAGTAAATAAAACTGCCATGAAAAGTTTCCAGAAAATCTGTCGTTCGGAAACGACTTTAAACTGTAGGTCCCGCCACTCATGTATAAAATTAACACACACAACATGTGATAAACGAGGCCGTAATCTTGACTGAAGTGTTGTAAGGGCCAACTATAAAAAATTGTCATGAAAAGTTTCTCAGGAATCTGTCAATTGAAAACGACTTTTTTTGTAGGTCCCGCCGCTTATATATAAAATTAACACGCAAAACATAAGTGGTGTGAGAAGGTGGCTCGTAATCCTGACTAAAGGGTTGTAATGATCAATTAATTATGTATGTATGTATGTAGATCTTTCAAACGAATTAAAAAATTCTCGCACACGCACTTTATTTTATTTAAATTTTAAAATAGGAAGCCCTTAATGAAAGACCCATTATGCGAGCAAATTTAAATGTTAAATCAAATAGTTTATTAAGCAGGTATGTACGAGTATATAATTTTTTTAATTTAATCAATACTTTTCTCTACCATTTCAAGTAAATATATTTATTTGTATCCTTTTGTGTATATTTATTCAGAATTTTATGCCCAACAAAATAATAAAAATTATTGAAATAAATTGAATCGTTTGCAAACAAAAACTACAAACAAAAACAAATATAAAAAAAGAGGGAAAAATTATTGATGGCTCACTTATATACAGCAACAGCAACAGCTACAGACGGATACTATGGAGTGTTATAATAATAATAAATTAAATATAATTTTTACTTTTAATTGACAACTACTTTATTTAAATTTATTACTTGCTGCTCATATCAGTTTTCATTTAATTTTCATTGAAGCGCAAAAGTTAAGCAAACTACTCACAATGGATATCCAATAATTTTAATTAATTTAATGGAATTGTTTTTTTTTGCAGAAAACAAATTTAAAAATATGTTTGAATGGAATTTGTATGCTTTTTATGTAATATATGTTGAATATTATTCATATGAAAGTCTGTAACAACAATTATACTGTAATATAGAGAGATAACATTTAACGATAACATGATTCGGTCTATGATGTCTCTTTTAATCGAAATTATTTTGAGAATAATGCAGAGAATAATAACAAGGCGATCTAAGATGAACAATAGTTCAAAGCCTTTTGCTGTCGCAATTTCTAAGGTCTGTGTTAACATTTCTGGCCAGTAAGCAAGTCTGTAAGCCGAGCTCATTATTTACGAAAACATTGAAGATAGTTATACTTACTTACTTACTTAATTGGCCATTAACAACCCGATTAACGGATTTCGGTCTGCCGCAACACATCCTTCCAGGCGCCTCTGCTTTTTGAGCGCCTACGCCAGTTGGTCACACCAATCGATGACAGGGCTTCCTCGATTTGGTCCTTCAACACATACAAGTTCCAGTGCTAAACGAAACAGCGTTAAACGAAACAGCGGAAAATACAGTTGGAATCTTTATTATGGACAGACTAACAAAAGATCATTGAAAAAGATACATAGTATACAACGTCGCTATATTTGTTGGTTGGTGCATGGCCGTTTCATTTGTATA
This sequence comes from Sarcophaga variegata, assembly GCA_932273835.1. Classification (NCBI taxonomy): domain Eukaryota; kingdom Metazoa; phylum Arthropoda; class Insecta; order Diptera; family Sarcophagidae; genus Sarcophaga; species Sarcophaga variegata. Next base: position 87,399,339 of record OW026361.1, read on the forward strand.
CAACAAATATCAATACAGTGTGCGATTTTGAGGGAAAGATTGCCATGTACAGTGTCTTAAAAATCTGTAATTCGGAGTCGACTTTAAGCTGTAGGACCCGCCATTCATGTGTAGAATTAAGACACATAACATAAGGGTAGTAATCATAGCTGCCAGATAAATGAGGCACCAAATCGTCAAATATTTGAGAAAAAATCGTCAAAATCGTCAAAGACATTTAATAAAAGCGTAAAAAATCGTCAGGAAAAATAGATAAGTAAATTAAAATTATTTAAAAACCAAAATTATTTCTATTGTAGTAAAACATATGAAGTCAATGTATCTACATATCTGAGTTCAAAAATAAAACATTTAACAAGGAATTTATTGGAAATTAAAAGCTAGCGTCCCTCATCTTCATTTATTATCTTTTTTTTCCAAAAATGGAGAAATTTTCGGCATTAAATGATGTTAAGGGATTAAACAATCTATCCTAGTGTTGTTTATTGACACATAAGAGCAGCAATAATATTGCAACCTCTAAATCTATGGGCGGTGTAGATATTCGGGAGTCAGAAGCTTTTGATGTTCTGAGCATGAAAATTCAGTGTAATGCTGACACATTTTTCAGTTCCTTCTTAAGTTCTTATCATCCGATCTTACTATTTCCACCGTTTATAACTGACAGAGAATGGAATACAACTCTCATGTATGGGTTGGTGCCTCAACGTCTGTTTTGCGGTTTCTCGACCGTGTACAGGAGAGACCATAGTATCTCGTTAATGACGGCAGTGTATCCAACTCCATTGAATCATTGGAGCATCGTTGCAATGTGGTTTGTGTTTCACTGTACTCTCGCTACTATAAAATGGTTTTGCTTGAACGAAATATGGGGACTTTTTCCTGAAAATCATATATTCCTACATGACGCTCGTCTCTTTCGGCCAGCACATCCGTATGTGGTCGATTGGCCAGTGGATCGCACACTGCATTACAGTAAAAATACGGTTTTTAGTCGGACTGTGTTGTTATGTGGAACTCAATACCTGCAGAGGTCCATCCTGTAAGTAGCAACTTATGGTATAAAAATATACAAGCCTAGTGTCCATAAACACTGTTCTCTCTTTCCTTGTTCTCATAACATAGCTCCAAACTCAATGCCATCCATTGCATGAGTATTGGTCGTACGAAAAAAAAAAAAAATAACGGCACTTGCCTTAGTCATATGATGTAATATGATGTACATTTTTAATTTAATTAAATAAGGGCATAAATCGTCAAATCGCCAATATGATATTTTTGGAGCCCAAAATGACGACAAATCGTCAAATCTGGCAGCTGTGATTGTAATGGCCAATTATGTATGTTATGTGTGTTAGCTGCATGGCATGGCTCTCAGTACATAAATTGCTAAGGAATATATGTTCATGTTTGTGGCAAAATATTCAGCTTGAGAACTAAATATACGTACTCCAGCTGTGGATGTTTATAATACATACAACTATTTCTTGAGATGCTAAAAAGCTCGACGAATATCAACGTCGTTTAATTTGCCTTATACAGGAAAGTAAAATAGCTGTGGGTTATTTCGATAGCTTCTAAATTCAGGCAGAAGTGTTGACAATACAGGCTGAGGTTACTATTATTTGGGATGCAAATATCTGCAAACGCAACATCAGGAGGCTATTAGGATACTGGGCTCCAACGTGATGAAATCCAGTATGAAGAGGCATAAGTTGGGTAAGCGGAAAGATACGACGTCTACATCATTTGCGGAAAATTTGTAGAGATGAGGAGAAGGATGAAACTGTGCTTCAGCTAATGGGAACATGCCCGGCTTTACGTCAAATGAGAAAGAAACGGTTAGGGTTGCTTCATTGGAAGCTCTAAGTGGTTTCACGACTAGGGGATAATAGATGAAAACTGTGGTATCGTAGTGGGCCCCATGTGGCTTAAGTGGGTAAATCTGAATTTCTTGCGGGGACAGCCACTTCTACCTACTTTCCTACCTATTCTGATAACTTGAGTTATTTATCTTCCTGAGGAAGTATGGAATTGCAGTGACACACGTTACTGCTTTGAGCAAGATATAAGCGCTTAGATCTGCCATCGTCTACTGGTTCTTTTGATCTGTAGTGGATTCATTGTAGTGGATTGGCCTTTTGTGGCCAATATCTCAGTAGATTGACAAATAGTGTGCACAGTCAGTTAGTTGTCTTGATTACCAGTGGACTGGGCTCCACAAACAGTAACTGGTTTTGGGTGCGTCGGCTTTTCAATATATGCGTGCGGGTTTTCTGTGCCCCAAATGCGACAATTTTGCTTGTTTACATACCCGCCAAGATCAAAATGAGCTTCATATGAAAAGGTGATTTTTTTTTTGCCAAAATCGGCATCATCTGGTGTAGGCTACTGCAAGACCAGCCGAGGCAGCCATTTGAATGAAATTATTTTCCATTATTAATTGGAAGGATTGTACTTTCAAATAAAAAAGAAATTTGAGAAAATATTCAGTAGTTTTTTTAAAGCATTTTCAAAAAAAAAGTTATTTGGCGGACCTTTTATTTAGGTCCGACAACTTAATTTTATTTTTTGTTAGATTTTCGACATATGTTTTGTTCCCTCCTCGTAAATTCCTACCTATTTGACTTGTCATTTCAGTTTACCGTATTTTTTTTTTCGCCGAGGAGGGGTAAATGTACCTAACAGTACCATAGAGGAAGTCGTCACATCCTCCATGTGTGGGGCCTTCACCCATTAAATCCCCCCTCGTCTCTTGTGGACTCGTTTGTGCCCACTCCGGAACTACGGTGGTATTACTTCGGAGTGGAGTCCTTTTGGCTCTCTGGCCTCTCCATGTTTATATCCGCGTCCGGATTGCGCATCGAAAATTGAGGAGACATCTAAGCGTCTCCACTATTCCATCGTTTCGGTTTCGCTTGGCACGTGTGACAGTATCACCTATACCGACATGCTTACTTGTTCTGCAGCAAGATCTCTCTTTTTCCGCCTCTGAATGCGTTCTACGCAATTTACCGCCGAGGTCCAATTATCACTACTCGCAATCATAACCCCGACAATGTTAGTGGCTGTGTTCGTTAAAACTATTGACGTCAGTACAGCGCTATAGCTCTGTCAGTGTGCACACTCGAAAACAGTGTGCTCTGCGTCATCAATTATTTCCCCTTCCTCGTAAAGACAGTAAGCGGAGGCGGTCTTGTCCATTCAGTTTACCGTACTGGTTGTCGCTGTATTCTAGTAGATAGTATCCTGGCTTATTGGACGTGAGGCTAGGGTTCAAACCCCAGGTCAGACATCTCCAACGAAACGAAATACGAAAAAAAAATATTTCTTCGGAATTTCCTCTCAGCAGATTTCTGGCAAAAATTCTTAGAGTAAATAAAATTGCAATGAAAAACTCAAAACTCTGTCGTTCGTAACCCACTTAAACTGTAGGTGCCGGCACTGAAGTGTATAATTTGCACACACAACAAGTCTTACTCCTGACTGATGGGTTGTAATGACCAATTAAGGATGTATGTTCGTTTACCGTATGACATGTACATTTTGTTGTTTACTTTCCTGGTTTGCTAATTTATGTTTTCTTTGTATTTGCCCGTGTAATAATAGGATACAAAAAAATCTATTAAAGTACATATACCCATGCCTAATGGAAATTCATTGTTCTGATTTTATTGTCCTAATGTTTCATAAAGATTATATATTATTATATATTATGATTACTCAGTACATAAAATATAACTTAGATTACTTATATTAAAACTTAAGATCTCTAATAAATCTTCAACAAATACTCGTATAAAATATTGTGAATAAAAATTGTGCGTGTAATTCCTGGCATTTCTATGGAAAATTATGAAAATTCTGTATGCAAGTTATGTTTATAAGTACATCAACGCATAAGTGTGTATTAAAACTAAATAAATATATGTATACCCCCATATACATACATACATATCATACATAAATATTTCTAATTAGAATAACAAATACCATATCTACCTATAATATACAAATGTATGTATATACATATGTATGTCATTTATCCATTTTCTTATTGACTCCTTTTTAACGGTAAACTTTTGTTAATAAATTACCAAATTACTAATCAAATAGGGAATGTTTGTGTTACATTAATTATCTACTACCACTAACTACAGCTATTGACAACAAAAGCTATTTTACTGGAATTTATAACTTTTATTTGTTTTACTCATACATATTCATATACATACATATATAATCACCTGAATTTAAGAAAATTTAATAACTTCTCTGCCAAAGAGAAAATGAAAAGAAAAAGTAAGAGTTACAACATTTTCTCAATGGCCGTTATAATCCTTACAAACTTAAAACTCATTTACAAATTTGTCCAAAAAAAAAAAAAAATGTTACTCTCAGATATACAAACCCATGCATACATATGTATGTATATACATACTCGTATGTATACATATTAGAGTGTATGTAAAGAAAAGAAGTAAATAGAGAATGTGAGGGAGACATAGAGTACACATTAGAGTGGTAAGAGTAATGTATGACTTTGGTTAACAAATTACTACACACTTATATTTTTATTAGAACATAAAACAAAGAGCACATATTCACAGTTGAGACGGAAAGAATACTTTTAGGGCCATTATTACAACTTGCCGTTAAACTTGGGTTTAATTAAAGGTACCTTAAGCTAAAGGAAACTTTAAAGTTAACTTTAACTTATTTTCGTTATTACAACGTACATATAAAATAAAGTTAACTGTTTTGAAAAATATGGCAGTGGCGGAGCGATGTCGATAAAACTGCTCAAATTAAATAAGTTTTATTTAAACGCAGTGGCAACGACTGCCTGCTTTTTTTTGTTGTATTTGCTCATTTTGTTATATTTAAAGTTGCCATATTGAAAATAATATATAAGATGGCAAGTTCAGACATAAACTTAACTTTATAAGTTACTTGTAGGATGATCCTCCCTTTAGCTTAACGCTCACTTATATCTTATTGGGTACTCATAATAATGAAAAACAATTTATCTGCCAATTAAAATCTTCTATTTAGTTAAATGGCAAGTTGTAATAATGGCCCTTAAAGTACCTTTTACTTCTTCAAAGTAATAAAAAGATGGATTAATATCAAATCAAATTATGATTTAAACATTGACTTACTTACTGCTTTAGTGTAGAAATATTTCGAAGAACAATTATATATACACACCCGTACGTAATTAGTCATTACAACTCTTCAGTCAGCATTACGACCTAGCTTCTCACACCACTTATGTTGTGTGTGTTAATTTTATATATGACTGGCGCGATCTACAGTTTAAAGTCAACTTTTAACGACAGATTTTTAAAAAACTTTTCATGGAAATTTTATTTACTCCCAGAGTTTTAGATTTAGAAATCTGCTGAGAGGAAGTAGCCGAAGATATATTTTTTTCATATTTCGTTTTATTGGAGATGCCGGACCTGGGGTGTGAACCAGAAATCAGCAATAAACCTTTTTTTTGCTACTCATAAGTACTCATGAAATTTCGAGTATAAGTGAGTCAACAATATTGAAATTCAACTACTCTGATTCATTCGCACTCAGTACAACATTGATTTATAAGTACAAGTTGCAATGAGTATGAGTACAACGTTGTCATCAAACTCATAACACTCGAAATATGTTTGATTCATACGCCTACTCATTCAGATTCATAAATTTAGAAAAATACTTATAATACTCGTAAATGATTCGAGTGAATCCAATCATTCACCAAAATTTACAGTTTTAGTTGTTGTTGCATTTACAAAAAAAGAAGAAAGAAAAAGACAAAGACATCAAGCAAAGCAAACACACAACCTTCTATTGAGTATTGTAGTGTTCGTACGCGAATCATAATTATTTTGTGATTCGTGTATACGATGAGTCATAAAGAGTCGAAATCAACAACATCATACGTATTGTTAAGTATGAGTACGATGAGTTCTTCAAACTTTGAATATGAGTAGTATTAGTATGATATTAAAATAAGTGTGAATGCGTATAAGTATCAATAATTATGAGTATGATTCGATTTTATTCATCTCTTTGAATACTCACTGCTGATCTCTGGTTTGAACTGTGGCCTCACGTCTACTAAACTACGGTGACTTTTAGAAAATTTATATTGTGCTCTTAAGTATAGCTTTACGTTATACGAAAAGTTCTGTAAGGCTAGATTTGACAATGATTTCTTATTTAATATTCTCAATTAAGACTATTGGATGCTAGTACCGGGTAAGGAAGAAACTGATTAATTTTTAATTTAAATCAATGAGCATAACTAAATTTGTTTCGCTTGTACCACAAGTTTAATCTATTTCGTTATTCATTTACAACTCCTGACTGGCATTTCGCAGTCCTTCCGATAGTTTTATGGAAGTGGTTTCTATTGAAATCAGCCCAAGAATTCTACTTAGATTCCCAAGAACCGATCAATGGAAGGAAAATATTCTGTGGTATCCTTTATTCTTGCTCGTTGATACAACTTCTGCCCAATTTTTTTTTTTGAGGTGTTTTTAGTGAAGTCGTCGTAGTCTAGTAGGTAGATCAGACATCTGAACCAAATCGAAATATGAAAAACATTTTTTCGGCGACTTCCTCTCAGCAGATTTCTGGCTATAAACTTGAGAGGAAATAAAATTAAAGTGAAAAGGTTGTCTAAAAAAATTTATCGTTCAGAGACGATTTTAATCTGTAGGTACCGCTAAAATTATAGAAAATTAACACACACAATATAAATGGTGTCAGAAGTTAGGTGGTAAACCTGACTAAAGGATTGTAATGACAGAGGACGGTGACCCAGTATATATGCTACAAGGTACCACACATATATTTTGATCAGGTTTAACTCAAATTTTTTCCTGTATGTATCCGTATTCGGCCATATCTCTCTGGTGTCTTTCCAAGTGAGTTAAATATCCTGCCTTTTCTTTCTGAATTGAGTGAAGTTTGTCCCTTTGTATGGGAATGCTAATCTTATATGTGAATTCAATTTGAGTTTTCGCTATACCAGCCTTCGAAAATGCCATAGCTATGTTGTTATCCTCGCTGTAGTCTAGTAAGTGGTATTTTGGCCTATTAGAAGTGAGGTTTCGGTTCAAGCCCCGGGTCAGACATCATCAATAAAACGAAATATAAAAAAAAATATTGCTTCGGCGACTTCCTTTCAGCAGATTTCTGGCAAAAACTCAAAAATTTGTCTTCGGAATTGACTTTACACTGTAGGTCCTGAAACTGATGTATAAAATTAAAGCACTCAGCATAAGTGGTGTGTAGGGCTAGGTCGTTCTCCTGACTGAAGGGCTGGAATGACCAACTAATTGTGTATGTTATTACATTTAATGGTCCCGCGACTAGGATTTAATATGAGAGTAACCATCGAATGTCTCGCTCTCTGCTTCAGATATATCCGGCTTTATTACGCTATTTTGGATGTGATGTACAACTTTCTAAGATGGCCTTAATAAATTTTGAAATGATTCATATCATAATGATCATCATTAATTAGTAGTCAGTCAAAATCCCATTTGTCTTGTTTGCTGTGAATAAAGAAAACTTTATGTAATGTATGGTACTGAAGTACTTTTTGAATTTAAAAAAGTACTAAAAGCTTTTATTTTCTCATTGCCTGATTCATTAGGAATATTAAAAGATATAAACAAAGAAAGAAAGAGAAACGAAGAAAAAAAAGAAAAAGAAGAAAAGAGAAGAGTAATGTTGATGAGTGGCTGAGTATGAAAAAATTTCCTGTAAACATGTTTGTGTGTAACTGTGTGTAGATTTTTCCAACTTCCGTTTATTTTTGTAAGAAGGTGTGTTATGCATACAAAAATATCACATTGGAGCAAAAAAAGGACATACAAAAAGTAATCGTACGAATGTATAAACAAAAGTGTTATCATGTGTAAAAGACAGCAAAATATTTGTACGAAATTTCCTTTTCCTACAGAAAGATTATTTCTAATGGTCATATGCTTACATATACATATACTTACTTATACTACTACACTCGAGGAATTGTTTTATTCAGTGTATTAATTTTCTTTCAGTTTTCCAATGTCCGTTTTAAATACAACGAAAGTATTGTTTCCGTATCAATTTATTCCCTCTTCATCAATAGTTTTTTAATTGCAAAATTTATAATTAAAAATAATCCCCGTATTATTGTCTTATTTCGAGGGTACTTATTCAAAATTTTTTAGAATGCACAATAGTTAGCACATCCCTATTTTTGTTACATCTTTTCGTACAACAACAAAAATAGGATTATTTTGCATTCCCATTTTTTGTTTTTGTTAAAAAATAAAAATAAAAATGAAAGTAAAACATGTAAGAAAGAAGAAAAATACATGTGAATACATTATGCTACGTCAACCGCATCCAAAATTCCCTTGGCTCCTGACTACCTGACTAGTTTATGAGAAAGAAAGAAGAAAAAGCTTGGTCATTACGTAAGCATTTACATATTTAAACAAAACAGTGGAGCAAATATGAAAAAATGTTATGAAATATGTATTAAAAATGTATTAAACAGATAACGATCGCACTTAGCTTCTTTTTAAAGTGACCTGCCAGAACAGAAATCCATTCGACAAAGTTCCATAATTCCAGATTAGGCAATACACGGCTAGTTTCGCTATCTCGGAAGTATAATCTCTTATAATATTTGAAAGAGTCAAAACCATGTACAAAAGTACGTCAAATATTCGGTCGTTTACGAGACGTAGAACTCAAGATAGTTTTCGCAACGTGTTGAATTTAACATCTTTAATTGAAACTCCATTCCACTTTATGGTCACACAGTATTGATCGCTGCATTTTAAGACGTCTAATAAGATGTAAGTGTTCATAAATCAAAAAAATTCTTGGGATCTTCAAACCTAGAGAGTTATTTCAAAGGTTAGATTGTGAAAAATATTGTTTTCGATTTTTGTACAGAAGAACACAAAAAGACATTACAAGATATGCCATAGCATCGCACCCATACAATTAGTTCCAAAGGGAACGAAGCCTAGGTAAGAGTAATAGTCAATTGAACAAAGTACAGAGGTTGGCATACTTGGTCATCACTGCCCTGCTCTTCAAAATAGAAGCCATCTGTTTTCGGGTGACATATCGTTTGAAGGTCTGCAGATGGTGGCAAACATGCCACTAAGGGAATGGGCCGGTTCCATCTGACGCTCGGGGTGGTCCAAACCCATCACTAGATCATGACAAGAAGGCTTACCGTAAATTGGATAACACAATGGGTCATATGGGTCCCCGATTGAACTTGCCTGTGAACGTCAAGCTTAACCTAGGCTAAGAGTGATCATCAAGACCTGGGGAGGTTTGAAGACAGTGACAAGACAGCGTAATGTTTCTGTAGGTTCGATCTACCCTTTAACGTCGAGTCCATACGACCGATTTGAGAATCGTTTCGTGGCAATTTTATTTACTCCTAGACTTTTTGCCAGAAGCTTGTTGAGAGGAAGACGCGGAAAGAATAATTTTTTCATATTTCAATTTATTGTAGATGTCTGACTTAGAGTTTCGTCTCGTCTAATACCTCGTCTAATACTCACTACCTTTTAGACTACGGCGGCCAAAAATATATCCATAAAACATTTGAAAGGAAATTTTCTATCGAAGTGTGCGACCCTACGTTGATTTACTGGAAAATAGTGTTTTTTTTTTTTTGGTAAAAACTAAGGACACAGCTAAACCTCTCTGAAGTTCAATTCTGGCTTGTATACATTTTTAGCCTATTCTCTGTGATTCCATTGCTATCCCTTATATTTGATGTAATCGTAATTGATTCATTTTTCATCATCAGTCGTCGTTTCTATTCGTTTCAAGAAATTAGATCATAAGATTCCTTTTTCGTTATCATATTTGACATCCATACGTCGTGTGATTTTTAAAAAGCGTACCTGTACCCAAAAGTAATTAATTCTGTGCATTTTCGTTTTGCTGATGCAATAACGCTGTTACAGGTTACTAAAGGCATTTAACAGAAGAAAAATTAATTTATTTTATTTCACGTTTTTATTGCTAGACTCTGCTAGACACGTATGGATAAGGAGTGTATCGATTAACTTCTGTCCTTAAATCGCTTATCTATCTATCGCACAATAGTGATTCTTACGACCCACTGTCCTTTTGGTAGGCATGCTAAAAGACTTCTGCAGGAGCAGTGCATCTGAGGAGGAATAAGAGACTGGCTTTCACCTCATATGTCAGTGCCCCTGCTTTTGCCGCAAATAGAAAGAGGTTTTTGACCTCACACTGCCTGACCGAGTTTTCTAATATAAGGATGGCAAAATTTATTTCGGATTCCGGTTGGTTTCCGCTAGAAAACGTTTGATCCTCGGGTAGAATTGGATGTGGTATCAGAATGTACATAAAGACTGGGGACATCATCCTTTAAGAGGAGTCCGCCACGTTATCTAACCTAACATACTTCACCCTTTTTGTTATTTTGGCCGTATCAGATTTAACCGTCCGACAAAAACAAAAGCTAGAAAAGCGATTAGGCTTTTATGATTGTCCTGCACTTGGAGTCGCCGTAGTCTAGTAGGTACTATGTTGGCTTATTAGACGCAAGGCCACGGTTCAAACTCCAGGCCAGATATCAAAACGAAATATGAAAAAATATTTCTTCGCCGAATTCCTCTCAGCAAATTTCTGGCAAAAACTCTGAGAGTAAATAAATAAAATTGCCATGAAAAATTTCTCAAAAATCAGTCGTTCGGAATCGACTTGAAAAACTGTACCTCCCGCCACTCATGTATAAAAATTAACCCACACAACATAAGTGGTGTGAGAAGTTAGGCCGTAACCCTGACTGAAGGCTTGTTGTGGCCAATTATGTATGTTATGTTAATTATGATTGTCCTTCACTTGGCACATATATTCTGGACTTAATACCCCATATAGTACTCAAATTCTTTAAAAGCCAAAGTATGTAAGTTTAATGTAATTGGCTATGTTTGCGGTATAGAACTTCTTTGGTTGTGATCAATCGTCAAATAACAATAAAAAATAATTTCCACATTGATTTTGATTGACTTGTGGGCTGGACGGTAGTATAAATACGTTCTAAAGGCTTGTAATTTTTCTACTTGTACAAGAATTTCTTATTCGTCTTTAATTTTAATGCCACCTGTACTGTTTGGTTATAATGCATATATCTTTGACTCTTCTATCTCTTTGGTATGTAAATAATGTATACGAATAATGTTCCTTCTTTGCTTTTTTCATTCTGTTTAGAGATTTTTATTTTTACTTTATTTTTTTATTTCACAATTTGTTTCATTTGTAATGAAGTTATTTTACATCCAGAATGCTGCATCCAACATCCAACAACAGATGCATTTTCTTCAGCATAATCTTGTTATTGTTTCCAATTTATTATGAAAAGAGTATCTTGCAACTTTAAAATAAAATTATAAATGAATACTCATGGTTGTTTGTTTTTCAGATTATTTATGCTTAATTTTTTTTTCTTTTTTCGGAATATTCTTGAAATAATATTTTAGCTTTTAAGGAACAGACTCTTCTAGCTCAACAGGTTAACTTTTACCTACATTTTTTGTTTTTGTTTGAAAAATAAAAGAAGAATACCTTTTCAAGTTTCTTTTTCTTTATGATGGTAAGTGCTCTAAGCTAAAGCAACAATTAATTTTAAATATAAAATAAATACCCCAAAATGTTCTTGAAAATGATACTTCAGAATAATAAAAGAATTTGCAGAGAGATATTCTAAAATAATTGTTAGATTGTTAAGATTCTAAAGAATATAAAGTAATATTGTTTATTTATATGTATGTACGTATATACCATTGCATCTTTACTGGATTTAATTGCCTTTAGAAAATATACGAAATAAGTAAATACATTTGAAATACACACTTGCAATTAATAATTCATTAAAAGATACTGGTGGTCCAATTACAAATTTTCGCATTAAATTTGTTCGTTTATTCAAATGCGTTAACAAAGGACGTTAACTACTTAGAAGAGCAATCAAAAAGACGATAGTTTGATGTAATACATACATAACATAAGTACATAATTGGTCATTACAACCCTTCAGTCAAAATTACATCCTAGCTACTCACACCACTTGTTTTGTGTGTGTTAATTTTATGCATGAGTGGCGGGATCTGCAATTTAAAATCGAACGACATAAATTTGAAAAACTTTACATGGCAATTTTATTTATTCTGAGGGGTTTTGCCAGAAATTTGTTGAGAGGAAGTCCCCGCAAATTTCAGAAATTTTTTAATCAATCCGTTTTCGTTGTAAATATTTATAATTGTCTGACATCTTTCTTTGATTTAAGACGGTCTTTTGCATTGGTTCCGAAATTTGTGAAATTTGTAAATCGGATGCATACCTTTGTGGGCCTGTGCAGGGCCACAATTCAGTTTAATTTCAGAAATTTTTTAACCAATGCAAAAGACCGTCTTAACATCAACGAAACTATAAAGATTTTCAACGAAAGCGGTTTAGTTAAAAAATTTCTGAAATATCTGTGGACGGTGTAGGTATTAGGTAGCCAGAAACTTTTGATGTTCTGAGCATGAAAAATCAGTGTAATGCTGACACATTTTTCAGTTCCTTTTTAAGTTCTTATCATCTGATCTTACTATTTCCACCGTTTATAACTGACAGAGAATGGAATACAACTCTCATGTATGGGTTGGTGTCTCAACGTCTATTTTGCGGTTTCTCGACCGTGTACAGGAGAGGCCATACTAGCTCGTTAATGACGATAGTGTATCCAATTCCATTGAATCATTGCAGAATCGTTGCATAAGGGGACTTTTTCCCAAAAATCATATATTCCTACATAACGCTCGTCTTTTTTGGCCAGAACATCCGTATGTGGTTGATTGGCGAGTGGATCGCACAATGCATTACAGTAAAAATACGGTTTTTAGTCGGACTATGTGTATGAGTATGTGGAACTCAATCCCTGCAGAAGTCTAACATGTTACTTATGGTATAAAAATATACAAGCCTAGTGTCGATTTATTCTAATGACCTACCGTTGCAGGTAAAACATTGCCAAATACACATGTATGCTGATGTCATGCAGCTATACATGGGTTGTAGTGCTAGTGATGCTACCAACTGCATCCGTTTGATAAATCAGGATTTGAGTCAAATTTATTTATGGGCATCTGCAAATGGTCTAAGCATAAATCCAAACAAATCAATGGCGTTACTGATTGGAGCACCTGAAAATTGTATCTCGAATCTACCACCAATTCGAATTAATGGATCGAATATAGGATTTGTGAGAACGGCTAAAAGTCTTGGCGTAACTCTGAATAGAGAACTAAATTGGTCGGATCATGTAAAAATGAACTGTGGAAAAACTTTTGCGATGCTTCGAAATCTCTGGATGTCACAATATTTTACACCAGCTAATATTCGAATGCTATTAGCGAAGACATATTTACTACCGCCTCTCATGTACGGTTGTGAGCTGTTTGCTAGCTGCGATGCAGTTAGCAAACGGAGACTTAACGTAGCTTACAATGCTATAGCACGATACATTTTTGGCATCAGGAGAAATAGTAGTATATCACATTTCGCCCGACTAATTTATAATGTCACATTTGACAATTTGTTGAATTGCCGGACTCTGCTATTTCTACACAAACTTATATATAGTCGACAGCGACCTTATTTGTATGAGAGATTAATATTTTCTAGGTCGAATAGAGGGAACAGGATAAACTCTATGAAATATAATAAGGCCATCTCTCAACAACATTTTTTTATTCACTCCATTCGTCTCTGGAACCAACTTCCCCTTCAAATACAAATGATCAGCAATGCAAAGCATTTCAAAACTGCCATTTTCGAGCACTTTACTTAGTTAATGTTCTCTAATTTTTGTAAATTTGTTTCTCCTTAGTTTTATTATAATTTTGATATTCATTTTATTTTTTTTTAATACTGTTCTAATGTTGTGCTGTAATGTTTTTTCCCCCTTTCTTTACTTAAATTTCCTTTTTTCTTAAATTTTAAGTATCTTTTATTTTTTTTAATTGATTTTTTTGTTAAATTATATTAATTAAGTTAAAATAAATGTTTCTGAATAAATGTTAGTAACAATTGCTAAGCAATATTATAATATAAGATTTATTCTTATTGTATTGTTTTAACAAATAAATAAATAAATAAATAAAAATAAATAAATAAAATAAAATAAATTTATTATTATTTTATTAGGTTATTTAGGAGTTGTAATTTTTCAGCTTTTAAGGTGTTAGAAAGGAATTAAATACAGAAAAATCAGCACAGGTATTCGAAAGTAACTTAAAAATACAATACTTTACGCCTTGTTTTTACTAACTAACGTAAATTTCCAATTGAAAACAAAACAAAACAAAGTAAATACAAAGCTTAAAGTGGCTTTTAAATAAGGGCATAAATCTGGAAGCTATTACTGTGAGGCCAACCGAGGCAGCCATATAAATGAAATAAAAATCAATTTCCAACCGCAGCAGTTGTAGTTCACAGCAAAACGATAAATTTATCAAAATTTTACACTATTTTTGTTTTATTTGCATTTTTCAATTTAAACTTTTTGATCGCCAACATATTATATTTATTCACATTATGCTCATATCTAATTTGTAAAACTCATAATGCAGAGGACATATGTGACGTATGAGTGATATTTAATTCCATTCGTTTCATACATGACAAAATCGAAGTTTTTTTTATTGCATACTTTTCAGGGTAACTATTCCAGTACATGTAAGATGATGCGTATGACTAATATATTTCAAATACAATTAAAAAGAAAGTATAGCCCATAAATTTGGAATTAAACTATTCTTGATTCCAGGAATATTATAGGGTGAACAAAGAAGGATTCAAATACCTGCTGAATGTGTTGATGGAAAATTTGATTAGTAACAATTGCAAAGTAAATACAAAGCTTTAAGTGGCTTTTAATATACTAAAGTAAAGAATATGATGTAAATTTTTAATTTTTAAAAATCGTCAAAATAAGGGCATAAATCGTCAAATCGTCAATATGATATTTTTGGTGCTCAAAATCGTCAAAATGACGATAAATCGTCAAATCTGGCAGCTATGGCCGTAAGAGTAGTACAAAAGCTATTCAAAATATTGGGTGTGGTTGGTCGGAATATACCTATCGGCTGCACGAAACTTTAATCTGCTTTCAATTCTGGTTTTACAACGCAGGTACCGAATAAATCCCTTTACAATAACGGTTTATATCTACCAAGAAAATGTAATCAAATTTTCAATGATGGATGCAGATTACGCAACTAGGGAATCTTTTCAGGACAACTGAATATTAGATCGTCCATTGAACTCCCAGGTTATTGTAGTACATTGCAGGGTAGATCAACGTCTAGTAAAATTGACGCCGTGTGAATTCGGTATTAGAATACCAACCGTATTGCGTCATACGTATGTTTACTGACAGTAAAGTGGCCAATACATCGCCAGTTTGTACAAGAATGCCGAGGACATTGAGTTTAACAGGAATGCCAAAACACTTGCTAAGACAGGCACCACAGACAATTTAATTGAATTCCTACATGAGGTTGGCGTTCCTCTGCAGTGAGGCAAACAAATGGTTTCAAAAAGCGTTCGTTCAATGGTATAGAGAGATATGAATGTAGAACAGTATTTGCATTGAGCCTATCAAGATTCCATCAAAGGAACCTCATGAAAGTTATAACGGGAATATTTTATAACGACTTCAGCAGAAACTGCAACAACGAGGAAGATGAGAAGACCACAGAACATATTCTCTGTCATTGTTTGGCGCTTGAAAAGAACCTAAAAAGATGAATTCTTAGGCACCCAGAATTTTGTTACACATAGTGGCTAACCAAAGGGGATTTGAGAAAAATTGAAACTTTCATATGAAGGAATGAGTATTGCCAACCAGAAATGACGGAATATCGGTGTTGGGTTTAGACCCATAGGTCACTAGTTTAAGCTAACATAAAAACCTTAAGTGCAAGAATTAAGCAGTTAGTCCCTGCAAGTTGTAACTTAATTATGCTTAATATCGATGAGGTTTTCTTCAAGAACTAGTTATATTATGTTCAGATATGCATTTTTATTCAATATTCTGTTTATTGAGTACAATATTTTAAGTGTTCAAACATAATAATATACGCAGTTCATCTGTTTATTCAATATTCATTTGACAGCTGGTAAACAAAACAGCTGGTTGTTTCAACAACATTTTTTTTATTTTGTCTTTTTGTTTCGTTGTTTTTTGTTTATTTGTCGTTGTTAACGTTTGAGTTGTCAAATATCAACAAAAAGTGTTCCGTTAATTGTAATATGCTCACTAAACACACTTATGACAGTGCTGCATTTTAAGTTTTACTCAATATTATAACAATTTGCGTATTAATTGCGCAATTATTAATTGAAAAGGCGTTTATTTCGATTTACGCAATATTGGTGCATATCTAAACACCGTATTAGCCTTACATATTTATTGCAATTT
The DNA here is from genome assembly GCA_932273835.1 of Sarcophaga variegata. Lineage (NCBI taxonomy): Eukaryota > Metazoa > Arthropoda > Insecta > Diptera > Sarcophagidae > Sarcophaga > Sarcophaga variegata. The sequence continues at coordinate 87,415,873 of OW026361.1, forward strand.
TCAGAATTGTAAAGCTAGTTGCATAAGTAAGTTTAAAAAATATATTCCTTCCTTTGCGTTGCTAATCTATTTAACACGGTTTCATAAAAAAACGGTAATTGTTTACTAAAAACATTTCCTTCGAATACTAAGTTTTCTATATTTTTCAATTTATTTACTTCTTCCAGTCATTGACATGCAATAAGTTTCCATAAATTCTTCTTTACTCTTGCATTGCCGAGCCCGTTTCATTTATTTTCCATTCCATGGGGCTTTTTTTCTTGCCATTTATTTGTAGTTTCATAATGCATTTAAATTAGTCGACTCAGTTAAGCGTAAACGACACTTGGTAGCATTTTTTATTTGTGTATCGTAACCATTTTTTTATACCTTCCGACAGCTGTCATTCCCCAATGGGTGTAAAACAAAAACATGCCAAGACAGAAAAACAATTTTTTTTTTGTGAAAAAAAAGTGGCAACAACAAACAAATTGTTGGTGAAATAAAATAAAGTGAACAACAGCAGCAAAAAACTTCATTTTTAATTAAGGCTTTAACGAAGTTTTTTTTTTGTAGTCAACAAATGAAATACGAGTTGCATATTTAATTTTGCAACAATTGCAGACAGAATTTTGTAGCAGAATAAGCGAAAAAAACTGTTCGAGGCAAATTAATTGTTTTTAATAATTTGTTATTCCTTCTTCTTCTTTTTCGTATTTTTTACTTTTTTTGTAATAAAGTTGTTACATTTGTAACGTGGCATTTCAAAATGGTTTTAATTTCAGTTGAGAATTATTAAAATAACCTTTTAAAAAAGTTTAAAAATTACTATCGGGATTAAATTCCCCATGGTTTTGTCTTTAAATAGATACTGTTATCGGGAAAGGTTATCGCAATTGAAAAAAATTCTGTGGAAGGTACCCGTTACTTACGTCAAGTAATGCTGGGCACTTCATTGGTAGTTGCAGTTATTTCGTTGTTGCCCACTTTATTTTATATTGTCTTGATATAAAGCCCAATACAGCTTCTTAATCATAAAAATTTTGAATATAACGGGTGATTTTCTAGCTATTATCTTTTTGGCAACACTGGTTTAAACAGCTCACGCACGTTTCGTGTTTTGTTTCACTGTTAAACATCTACAGTTTGGTCTATAATTTAACTATGAATTGTCTTACAAGCGAACAACGCTTGTAAATCATTGAATTTTATTATCAAAATGCGTGCTCTGTTAAGAAAGTTCATCACGCGCTTCTTGAATTTTATGGTCAGTTTAATCGACCCACTGAAGCGGCTATTCGGGCTATTGTGACTAAATTTCGCACCAAATTTACATTGTTGGACATTAAACCACCAACACGCTTACGTAGAGTGCGAACTGAAGAAAATATCGCAGCTGTATCGGCCAGTGTTAATGATGACCATCAATTATCATTTCGTCGCCGTTTGCAGCAATTGGGCCTCTGTTACTCAACAACGTGGAAAATTTTGCGGAATGATTTAGGTGTGAAGCCTTTTAAAATACAGCTGGTGCAAGAATTGAAGCCGAACGACCTACCGCAACGCAACGCAAACGTAGTTCTTCAAAGATGCTGCGAATCGTAACGTAAATGTGAATGGTGAGCGCTACCGTGAGATGATATCCAACTTTTTTGCCCAAAATGCAAGAGCTTGACTTGCATGACATGTGGTTTCAACAAGACGGTGCCACATGCCACACAGCACGCGTAACAAGGGACTTATTGAGAGACGAGTTCGGTGAACATTTTATTTCAAGTTCTGGACCGGTCAATTGGCCGCCTAGATCGTGCGATTTAACGCCTTTAGAGTATTTTTTGTGAGGCTATGTTAAAGCTCATATCTATTCTATACAGACAAGCCCACTTCAATTGACGCATTGGAAGACAACATTGACGCATTTATTCCTGAGATACCGGCCGAAATGTTGGAAGAGTATGCCAAAATTGGACTAAGCGGATGGACCATTTGAGGCGCAGTCGCGGTCAACAATTGCATGAAATAATCTTCAAACATTAAATTATATGGACCGTACTATCTATTCAAATAAAGATTTCATGCATTTTTCTGCATTTTATTTTTTTTTTTTGAAAAATTTTCCTATTGCTCTTAAAAAATCACCCATTATTTCCAACATTATTTATTCATCATTTTGTTGATAACAAAGAGGATGAAGTCCTTTTTAGTTCAACTTTTCTTTCCAACTGCACTGTTCAACCATTTGGAATAAAATAATACATCCTGCTCCCTTTAATTATTGGGCACTTAATTCTCAATTGATTATTGAGTTTTATGTATGTATGTCTTTATCGATAACATGGACAAAATATTGGTGAACTTAATTTTTGTGTATTGCAAAATAATTATAAACAATCAGAAAGGGAAACAACATAGGAAGGGAGGCTATCATCCAAATTTACTGTCGCATGTTATATCAGCATACGCAACATATCAGCTGAAAACAAAGTGAATCTCATGGGAAATTCATACAAACATACATAATTGGTCATTACAACCCTTCAGTCATGACTATGACCTATCTTCTCACACCACCTTTTCTGCGTAGTGGCAGACCTACAGTTTAATGTCGATTCCGAACGAGACACTTTTGAGAATCTTTTCATGGAAAGATTTTTTGCCAGAAATCTGCTGAGAGGAAGCCGCCGAAGAAATATTTCGTTTTGTTGTAAATGTTAACCTGGAGTTTGAACCGATGCCTCTCATCTAAGGAGCCAACATACTACCGACTAGACTAATGCGACTTCGTACTCGGTTTAATTTCATTAATTTCTCCTAGTTCAGGCAGATAAGTAATATCGGCAAAGTCTCATCCGCAGAATTGTTGGCTCTCTAAAACTGCCTAAAAACTTAGAAAGTGTTCCAATTTTTCAACGATAAGTAATGAAACTGAATAGTACCTCTCTGGAGTATGCAGATGAATTGAGGACTTATAGTGGAACAAGGTGTTTATGCCGTCGAAGGACTTGCTCAACGGGACGTGCCAGTACTATCTAACATCCTGAGCACTCAGCTCCTTTAGGTTGATTCGAGATAAGAATGAGAGCATCTGGCCATGGAAAATAGAATCATCTTCAAGTTAAAATTTAAGTCATTGTACAGGTAAATGAGCTCTCGGGGAGAGGAGCTTTCATTAGGTCGATGTGGCCAGATCCTCTCTGTAGGACAGGAAGAGGAGTTAAGATGGCTCTACTCTGCGAAATATGATATATAGTGGGACAGAGTAATTAATTGGGAAGATATTTGTGTTTTGCATTAGATTATCCAGAGAAAGTCTAAAAATATTATCGAACATTGAAGGCTTAAAGAACGTCGTACAGAGAATGATAATGTTAACCTCCAGAACCTGTCCCGCGAGAATGCATTTCAAAGCATGCATGTTATATACTAGGCAGGCAGTTATTCTTACTGACATCGAACAGCATTCTGAAGTTTGGTAGGCAACACGATTTGGGGTAACGTCTCCGTCTCGTATACTCGATATATATTGACGGCACACAGTGGTCCAAATGCTCAATCTAGCCGGACAAAAGTTATAACTCGCTTTTGTAAAGCTGTACCGACATGAAACTTTGTACGCTTATAGATTTCATCAATATAAAAAATTAGAGAGAAAAAAATCAAATGTATATGTGTATGTATGTAAATTTGTTTTTTTGGGGTCTGTTTGAAGCCTAAAGACGACAAAACGACTTAACCGATTTTCCTAAAATTTTCACACCGTATTTCTGTATGTGTGGGTGGAATTATAGACTAATTTTTATTCAAAAGTTTTAAATGGGTGAAGTGCCACGCCTACCTTAAAAATTAAGTATTAAAAGTCTTATATCATGGAAACTGCAACAGCTAGAATCTTCGAATTGAGCATAGACCACTTTGATATCCACATAAACATTTGTGGGAAAAATGGTTGAACTAGCTACAGTGGGCGTCTTACCTCCCATATAAATAAAATACTAAAATTCGTATATCATGGAAAACTATAACAGTCAAAATCCCCAAATCATGTATGATGCAATTTAGTGTCGATATTAATATTTTTGGTTAACAATAGGCGGACTACCAATAGTAGGCGTAGCACCTTCCATATCACATGGATACTAAAGCTGGGAACACCTAAATATCTGGGAACACCTAATACATAGCTGCAAAATTTCTTTTTGTTGGTTTAGAGCCTTTTAGCAGTGTGATCTACCAAACTTTGAAGAGCTATCTCTGCCGATATTTCAGTAATTCTAAGATCGCCACTCGGATATCATTCTTCTTTGGCAGCAATGAAGGGTAAATATCAGCGTTATGATTTTTGGCACCTGCACGTAATAGACTATAAGTGTGTCCTGTATATCCACCATCGACATATAAAGCTAACGCCTTCTCATTTGTGTAAGGGATCATTTTTTTATTTCTAATGCTTTAGAGGGAGGAGAATCTGTAGTTTTGACTATGCTTGCAGCACTTCGTTTCCCGGACTTATAAAGTCTTGTTTCAGCAGAAAAGTCAGTTCTTCCGACCAAGACTGCCGATCAAGTCTCTAATAAAGGAGCAACATTTCTACGCTCTATTCTCTCAGTTTTTGCCATAATTGGAGGTCGAAGTTCCATCCAAGCATCCTTCAACACGAGTTGATGAAGAAAATTTAGGTGGAATATTAAAATACCCTTCTAACCAATATTTATTTTTATCTTCGAACGTGAGCCTTTTTCGACTGGCTTGTGCCCACTTTTTCGTTAAAATGCATACAAACATTCGAGCAGATTGCCTTACTTTTCTACAATAGCTATCCGTTTCATCATTCTTAATACCAATCTTAGCAACAACGTGTTTAACAACAGCATCAGTTTTCTTAGTTAGTTGTTTTTCATTACGCCAAGTATTATACAGCTCTTTTCTTATAATGGACATGTTAAACTCTAAATGAAATAAAAATCGTTTGGGCAAAATTCGGCAGCTAATTTTTTAAACATTTAAAAGCTACATATATATATATATATATAGATGACCTTTGCTTCCCTTTGCGACATTTTAGCCCATTGCTGCACTTCCTTTTTAGTTATCCAAAAAGACTCCGATTCTCAAAGTTTATCTCATGCGATCTCTCGCTATGTTAGCTAAATCACTTGCTTCTTAATTTCCGACTACTCCCGGGGGGATGGGTACCTAAGTAACTCACGTTGTACTACACTCAAAAAATCTTTAATCATTCACATACATTCTTTGACTATCTTTGTATGGAAAACTGAGTTATGGCCACGTAGATGCATTTAGCATTACAACAAACCGATTAACTTTCACTGTAAGCCATCATCTCATCTAATATTTTATAATAAGTTTTTCTATTTCTCAAAATCATAAGACACAGATGATAATGATGTTTGCAGGAGTATTAACCGTAGATAAGGCGATGCAAAGCTATTTTGTTCCATCGAGCAGTACCTTTACCGACTAACAATTTGTTTTTCTTTTGCCTATTCCTAGACTTGCTATCTGATCTACAATGGAATTGTGTTTATAAGAATTTCAATTGAATTATTTTACTACGATGTTTACATACATATTATATGTACCTTCCTAAAGTATTCAATGTAATGGCTCACCTAGTGTAATGTTTTCTTTATAGTTGTCCTTAACCGACTGTATTTTTTACACCTGTTGCACACATCCTTGTGTTTACCTTGCTTTAATGCGATTCATATAATTAAAGTAATTTACGAAATCTCTTCTGTAAATAAAGGAGAGATTTTTGCATTTAATGCCTGATCTTATAGTAAATCAAGTAATTACAGCATTTATACACCACTTTGTGGTTATGCAGCTGCATGCAAATGGTACAAGTGTATGCGCATTAATTTGTGGTCAACATATCTTGGCATAATTAAAGTGCTGTACTGAAAACTTTCAATATATCGTCATCGATTTAATTAAGTTCTTTGATGTGTACACGTATGTAAGTGTTGAAATTTTAAATTAATGTTAAGAACGATTTATGCAATTCTGTCAGACATCGTGTACGGCATATTAATTGTAATCAAATTGTAGGTTATAATTGCGAAAGTGTAATTATAGAATATATCTCAAAGAAATTTTTTTCCATCGTGTTAAAGATGCCGAATTTTGTATCAGAATATGATAATTGACAGAAGGCATTAATTTTTTGCTTTCATTTAAAGAAAAGTGATGGAGATGCGCATCGAATGCTTGTCGATCATGAACTATCAGAAGCAGCATGCACAAGATGGTTTCGATGGCTCAGAAAATTAATTTTCAGAATCCTAAACGGAAAATATTAAGTTGTTATCCGAGACAATCATCAACTTACTTACTTACGTAATTGGCCATAACAACCCGATTAACGGATTTCGGCCTGCCGCAACACATCCTTCCAGGCGCCTCTGCTTCTTGCGCGACTACGCCAGTTGTTCACACCAATCGATGACAGGGCTTCCTCGATTTGGTCCTTCTAACGGGCACAAGGTTGTCCTCTTCGCCGACTTCCGCAGATCTCCGCATCAAATACCCGTCCCGCTGGAGCATCCTCCTCCATTCGAACGACATGGCCGAGCTTGACATCATTTGTGGTGGTAACGGTGGAGCCAAGATAAATAAATTCCTTGACTGTATCAAAAGTATAGTTATCGGCCGTAATCTGAGAATCAATACGCCGCACGTCTCTACTTGTCGATAACATATACTTTGTTTTGCCCTCATTTACTGTCATACCCATCTTACTAGACTCCCGTTCAATAGCACTAAGGCAGCAGTAACATCTCGCTTGGTACGCTCTATGATGTCAATGTCGTCAGCGTACGCAAGCAACTGGACACTTTTTTGAAAAATATTGCCACTGCGATGCACTTCCGCCTTTCGCAGAACACTCTCCATGACGAAATTGAAGAGGTCGCATGATAAGGGGTCGCCTTGTCTGAAGCCTCGAACGGTATCAAAAGGCTCGGAGAGGTCCATTCCTACCTTAACAGAGCTGCAGGAATTGCTCAACGTCATTCTGCATAGCCTTATCGGCTTCGCAGGTATACCGAGCTCAGACATTGCGGCAAAATCACGATCCCTTATGGGGCTATCGAAGACAGCCTTATAGTCGACAAAAAGATGGTGTGTGTCGACTTGTTTTTCGTGGGTCTTTTCCAGGATTTGGCGTAGTGTGAATCATCAACATTGGCTGCAAAACCATCGATTCGGCGCGGAACACAATGCTGTGTCACCGGAAAAGGTACCACGGCCTCCTAAAGCCTGGTGAAACCGTCGACAAATGAAAAACCGATTCATGATACAATCAAAGCATTAGGCTAGGAACTGCTACCAGACTTGACACCTTCCGACTACTATTTGTTTACATCGATGGTGCACACATAGGTTGAACAGAACTTTGCTTCCTATGAGGAAATCGAAAATTAGGTAACTCATTGGTTTGTTTCCAAAGGCGAACCGTTTTTGTTGGCGTGGATCCCACAAATGCCCTGAAAAAAATTTGTAGCCATCAATGACCAATAATTTGAATAAAATAGTTTTCCATTAAAAATTAGCGTTTTATTGTCACAACGTGGCTCATTTCATACCGATATACCTGATAATGGTAACAGTCTTCTAGTATTCTTTGCTTTAGAAGGAACTACAGTTTGACATGATGACCTGATACATAAATTAAAACTAAGAAGAGAAATACACACCCTTCCTAAATAAACAGCCAAGTAGACGCTCAAAAATCACTTACAAAATGGCTCGACATTCATCTTGATAGGCACCTTACTTGGAAACTGCACCCGGAAGTAAAATTAGAACAAATTAATCCTTCTTGTAAAGTGTCCTTTTTCAGGTATTCCAGTATTTAAATTTACGTAAAACAAAGAACTAAAGAAAGACCTTTTGATGCCATTATGTGTGAAATTTAACATCCAATACGGCTTCTCTGGGTGAAGCGCATTCGAAATGTTCAATTTTCCATAACTCTGGCACATAAGTCAGACTGAATTTGACTTTGAATTTGAAATCGCCGTAGTCTAGCAGGTAGTGTGTTGGCTTATTAGACGTAAGGCCACGGTTCAGACATCAAAACGAAATATGAAAACAAAAATATTTCTTCAGCGACTTCCTCTCAGCAGATTTCTGGCAAAAACTCTGAAAGCAAATGAAATTGTCATGAAAGGTTTCTCAAAAATCTGTCGTTCGGAGTCTACGTTAAACTGTAGGTCTCGCCATTCACGTATAAAATTAACACACACAACATAAGTGGTCTGAGAAGCTAGGCCGTAATCCTATCTGAAGGGTTGTAATGACCAATTATGTATGTATGTATGTATGAATTTGATTGATAACTAAGGTTATGTTGGCTTTGAGAACAGCTGTGGTTTGTGGCTTATTCGCGTATCCCTACGATTCAAGAAAATCTCAAGAGAAAATGTGTAATGAGGTCAAAACACACGATCTTGGTGGCCAGTTCACATCACCTCCATGTGAGATGACCATGTCTTTAAATCGTTCTTTAAGAATATCTGAGCAACGTTGCATTGAAACTACATGTTGGTGTTCAGATCATCTAATTCAATCTAAAAGACAATCTGACAGTGACAACGTTGTTCTCAAAGAAATAGGATGACGCCGCCAGCACAAAATCCACACCAAACTGCGATTATTTTGGGATGCAGTAGATGGAATGGATCTCAGATGGATTGGCATCGTCTCCAATTCAGCAATTTTATTTGTGCACGTATGCATTCATCTAGAAATGGACCTCCTAGCTGTAGATGAATTTTTTGGTGCAAGGGTTACAGGGTTCTATGCTATTCATTTATAGGGAAACGACTTTATTTTTACAGAAATGCACAATTGGTCATTAGGTCCATTTAGTCAGGATTACGACTTACCTTGCCACATCACTTAAGTTGTGTGTGTGAATTTTATACATGTACGGCAGGACCTACAATTTAAAGTCATCTCGGAACGACAGATTTTTTATTGAGAAGCTTTTCATACATACATAATTAGTCATTACAACCATTTAGTCAGGATTTCAACCTAGTTACTCACACCACTTATGTTGTGTGTGTTAATTTTATACATTAGTGGTGGGACCTACAGTTTAAAATCGACTCCGAACGACAGATTTTTGAGTAACTTTTCACTGCAATTTTTATTTACTCTCAGAGTTTTTGCCAGAAATCTACTAGAGGAAGTCGCCGAAGTAATACTTTTTGTACTTTGTTTTGATGTCTGGCCTGGGACTCGAACCCTGGTTTTACATCTAATAAGCCAACACACTACCTACTAGACTACGGCGGCTTCAAGCTTTTCTTGGAAATTTTTATTTACTCTCAGAGTTTTTTCTAGAAAAATGCTGGTAGATAGTCGCTGCAGATATATATATTTTTTTCATATTTGGTGTTAGTCGAGATATCTGACCTGGAGATTCAACCGTAGCACAACGTCTAATAAGCTAACACACTGCCTACTAGACTACAGTGAGTAGAAGAAATTCAAATTCAAAGCACCATCGCGGTTTAATGAAATCTCGACTACTTATATGTACATATAAACATTGCAGTCTACTACTAAGACAAGGGATTGGAAGAGGCTTTCCTAAATAGTTGAAAAAGCTTCTCTTACACTTGATTCCACCGATTCTTAACATTCTGGTATAAAAAGAAGAACGCTGCTTTTCTCATTTTTAAAGATAGTATTTACGGTGTTGATCGATAATAATTAGATTTTATATTTAAGATTTGAAACGTATTGTTTATTTTGTTTGAAACATTTTTAAAACACTTTTTAAACCTGCAATAATTAATTTATATTTTCGTTTTTAAATTTTAAATACATTGAAGAAATTTTCATACTTAAACTTTACCCATCTAATCTATTTCTCACTTATTTGTTGCACTTTTGATACTTTAAGTAGCTGGCATATGAGTTACAGACAACTCCACATAATAACAACATGATATCCTTGAAAAGAAAATTTTACTTTTTACTCCTGCTCACAAACTTCATATACATACATACACACATATGTAGCTTACAACTGTAACTTTACGACATTATCTGCTTATTATTACAATTTGAAACGGTCAAGTGATTTACTTGAGTTAGAGTTACTCAACTCACCCGTAACTGTCATGAAGTTTTTAGGGGGACATTCGTTGTAACGAACAAACTGCAGAGAAACAAAAACAAAAAAGTGCAAATAAATTATAATTTTAAAAGCAGCTTAAAAATGCTATTGCTTTACCCAGAATGGATTTGAATGTTAATCCCTGTTGCAAAAAGAAAAAAAATACGTATAATATTTCATTGCATTGTTTGTCATGGAGGGAACTGGCATTGGAAAAAAAGTTATTTGCATGGACTACTGATATGACATTTTAAATTTTGTATTAACTATGCTACAAGGGAATAATTATGATCACAGATTTGAACACGTTTTGTTTACTAGAAGCACGTGTGCCCATGACTATATCTTCCACGTAATCACTTGTGCAGAATTTCCAACTATAAAGAAGAGATTGGGCCAATACTTACTTCCTCTTCCAAAGTTCCAGTGTTTGTACTTTTTTTTGACAAATGAGCCGACTTAGCATCGATTGATATCGGAAAACTTTTAGGTTCTCTTGGTGAATTCAGCTGCCTAGCTACAGTTGCCGTCGAAAGGCCTATTTACGATTCGTTTTTATTACTTACCACCATTTGCTATCATCTTATCTATGTGTTTACGCTATCTAAGGCACCTCACTTCGAGAACCTGGGAACCTTTATTAGGCTCTATTTTGTCAACTATAGAAGCTGTTTGTCAGCGGAATTGTAAAAATTATGAACGGCTTTGCGTTTTTCAGCGAATAGGATATACGTCGATTAATAAGACAACAATTACAATATACCGGGAATTTTAGTTGCATTTGTTTTCTTTTTCAAATTCTAAACTCAGAGTTTCCGAATTAATGCCACTTTCACCAGTCATGTCATTCTACATGTGAATTAGTTTTTCTGTAATTAAGCCGCCATTGTCTAGTAGGTAGTGTGTTGGCTTAGTAGACGTAAGGCCGCGGTTCAAACCTTAGCTCAGACCTCCCTAACGAAACGAAATGTGAACAAAAATCGCTTTGGCAACTTCCCCTCAGCAGATTTCAGGCAAAAATTCTGAGAATAAATAAAAATGCCATGAAAAATTTCTCAAAAAAGCTGGCATTCTGATTCTACTTTCAACTGTAGGTCCCGCCACTCTTGTATAAAATTAACACACACAACGTGAATAGTGTGAGAAACTAGAGGGTTGTAATGACGAATTAAATAAGTAAGTAAGCATTCTATGCTTGACTTGCCATAAACCTCATTGGACCATAAATGCATACTGTTTTGATTCAGTGACCTATTAGTAAAACCTTAGCTTTAAAAACTGCAATCTAATGGATTCAGAGATCCGTATATTAGTCTAGAGTTCTCCATTTACCCATCAATCAAATAATATTGGTATTCTACAGAATAATTTTTGTTGCAGAATATACTTCAAACTGAACATACATATAGGCTGGCTTCCAAAATGTATCAATACAAAGTTTGTATGCAGTTCTACTACGGTATATAAATTTTGTAGATATGCAAAGTTACCAAACAATGCATCAACTATAAATCTGATGCCTGATTGCTTTTTGAATGCGTTAAACATACACAATGATGACGTTTTGAAATATGTAGTATACATTATTAATGTTTTGTCCAGCGGCTTTATGATTCAAATATGATTCATACTGTCTTTATATTCAAATTATCTTATGGTCTGCTTACCAATAAAATCTCAGAATTAAGATATGTTCGGTTGCCTAATAATGCATTCAGAGAACGTTATATTAATTGAGAGAAGTATAGCTACCTGTTTAATCATTCGATCAATATTTTGCTGCTATTCTACTGAATAATACTAACAGAATATACCTCTAATGGACCAAATATCTTCGTTTAGAATATTTGAACTTTACAGCTTAGTTCTTCCCTTCCAATATTTCGAACATAGTGTCATTTTGAAAACACATTGGTTCACCGCACTTCTTAGACCTTAGGAAGATAAATTCAGTCTAAAGGAAATACGATTTTGGTTTCATAGAATCTGATCCCACAAAAATGTTAATAAAAAAAATAAATAAAAATCGTCGAGTATAGTCAAGTAAGTATTATTTTGACTTAAACTTAATAGAAAAAAAAACCTAATAGAATTGAAAAACCGATTAGCAACAACGGAAGATTGATGTGTAGTTCACACACGACTAAATGCAAATGCCTGTGAGTGCCATGCACTTTAAGATGGACAGGTTTTTGTGTGACAGAACTTTTGAAGATCTGGGCATGGTGGCGAACGTGCCAGTAAGGGAATTGGCTATCTTCATTCCATCCTCGGGGTGGTTCAAATTTATCACTAACATATCAGGATAAGGGGACTTACCTTACACTGAGTTACACAATGGACCATACGGGCCGCTGAGTGAACTTGCCTGTGAACGGAAAACTACCCGCTAACCTCACTTAATTATCTTACTAAGGGCCATTATTACAACATGCCGTTAAACTTGGGTTTAGTTAAAGGTACCTTTAGCTAAAGACAACTGTAAAGTTACCTTTAACTTATTTTCGTTATTGCAACTTACAAAAATATGGCAGTATCGGAGCAATGTCGATAACCGTGCTCAAATTAAACAAGTTTTATTTAAACACAGTGTCAATGACGGGCTTCTTTTGTTGTTGTATATGCTCATTTTGTTTAAATTTGAAGTTGCCATATTGAAAATAAAATATAAGATGGCAAATTCAGACATAAACTTAACTTTAAAAGTTACCAGTTGGATGATCTTCGCTTTAGCTTAACGCTTACTTCTATCTTATTGTCCACTTATAATAATGAAAAACAATTTATCTGCCAGTTAAAATCCTACCTTTAATTAACGGCAAGTTGTAATAATGGTCCTAAATGTAAAAAAGGCTAACTTGTCTACAGGCTTTACCTGAACACAATATCTGGTGATGAACATCAAATTTGTGACAACCTCAAACGAAAATAGCGACAATCAACAATCATTTGCAGTATATTTGGAGATTGTCTATTATGGCTCAACTCTTAATACGAACATTTACTTCCGAAGGAACATGTAGTAACCAGGATAACATTAAACCATATGCCCCCAGTTTTTCGCCAACATTGAGGAATGCTTTATCAACTCACCATCTCTCATGGCTACTAATAGTGAGTGAGAGTAATACAGTACATAGGATCAAGCATTTACTGCTTTACTACTTTTGAGAGCTTGATTTTATTGATAATGAAATTCAAATCCGGGGATTTAGCAACAAATGCCAAATATTTTTTGGGTAAACAAATAATTGATTAAACGTTTTAGTTTCTCAACGATTCACTTTTAGCTGTTATTTGAATTGATTTATTTTGATTTGGAATTTGTTGTTTAAATAGAAAATCATGTAAGTGTGAATGTTATTGTTGCTTCACCATTTATTACCTATAGTTGAATAATAAAATAAATCAAATATTAAAAATAAATATATTCAGTGTGAATAAATATAAAAAAATGAAAAACAATTCTTTTTATTTATTATTTTACAGTTTGGTGGTTTTATGTAAATTTACAAAAAACAACAAACGAAAAAAAAAACAAACCAAATAATAAATAAAAAAATGATTTTATAAATCGACAGTAAATCGATTTACATAAATTTTATAAAATTCCCAAAAAAAAAAACAATGGATTTATAAACAATACAAAGTCTGTACATACATAAATAGAAAATTAAATTAAAAAAGAGAATAAAAATAAAAAAAAACAAAAAAATTGATACATTGATTTAGAAAATAGGGACTAACATTTTATTAAAATTTATTATGACAGCATTCCTAACTTAAATATGATGTTAAAAAAGATTAGTCTATGACTCCTCTTTGCTTTAGAAGTCGTCGTAATCTAGTGAATAAAGTATCGGCCATGGTTCGGTAGACCAGAATAGCTTTGCGTCGCCTTATCTATGCTAAATCCTCCTGCAAACATTATCGTCATCCTTTTATAACGATTTTGAGAAATATTAAAGCTTATGAAAATTATTAGCCTGATAATGGCTTAAAGTGAGAGTTAATCCATTTGTTATAATGCTTAAACGCTGGCCAATAAACCAGCAGAGATCAGCAATGAATCGCTTTTTCGCTACTCATAAATAGTCATGAAATTTTGAGTATGAGTGAGTCAACAGTCCAATTACTCTGATTCATTCATACTCAATACAACATTGATTTATAAGTACAGGTTGCAATGAGTATGAGTACAACGTTGACATCAAACTCACAACATTCGAAATATGTTTGATTCATACGCCCCCTCATTTAGATTCACAACTTTAGAGAAATACTTATAAATGATTCGTGTGACGCAAATCATTCATCAAAATTTACAGTCTTAGTTGTTGTTGCATTTACAAAGAAAGAGGAAAGAAAAAGCCAAAGACAGCAAGCCCTTCTTTTGAGTATTGTAGTGTTTGTACGCGAATTATACTTATTTTGTGATTCGTGTATACGATGAGTCATGGAGAAGCGAAATCAATAACATCATGCGTATTGTTAAGTATGAGTACGATGAGTATTTCGAACTTTGAATATGAGTAGTATGAGTATGACATTAAAATAAGTTTAAATGTTTAAGTATCAGAAATTATGAGTATGATTCGAAACTACTAATCTCTTTAAATACTCATTGCTGACCTCTGATACCAAGCTTGTCTGCTGGGACGAATTGTATCACTCTGATACCGACAAGCAATTCTGGTCAAACGGAATCCAATAGTTAATAGTTGCAAACATTGAGACATCAGTCGCCCTAGTCTAGTAGCTAGTGTTGGCTTATTGGACTTGAGGTCACAAATAAAATTTACATGAAAAGTGTCTCAAAAATCTGTTGTTCGGAGTCGAATTTAAAATGGACCTACATTTTAAAACAGTCAACAGTCAATATTTTATGTTTTCTCTTAGATTCCCATCAAACCTCACAATTTTTCCACAAGGAATCTCTTACAGAAACAAATGCATTTTCAAAATTTATAATATTCAGAGGCAAGTTGTTCTCTGGGACAAATGATCGTACATAACGTAATTGGTCCATACAACCCTTTAGTCAGGATTACGGCCTAGCTTCGCACACCACTGATGTTGTGTGTATTAATTTGATACATGAGTGGCGGGACCTACAGTTTAAAATAGACTCCGAACGACAGATTTTTGAGACACTTTTCATGGCAATTTTATTTGCTCTCAGAGTTTTTGCCAGATGATGTTTTGATGTTTTGATGACCTGGGGTTTTAACCGTGGCCTTACGTCTAATAAGTCAACACAGTACCTATTAGACTACGGCGGCTATATGTTGACATAATTTGTCATTACTGCCCTTTAGTCAGGATTACAACCTAGCATTTCGAAACAACCATGTTGTGTGTATTTACTTTATTCACGACTATGAACGTCAGATTTGAAAAAATTTTCAAGACTATTTTTAGAGCTTTTGCCAGAAGACTGCTGAGAAAAAGTCATAAAAAGTATTTTTGTTTTTACATTTTATTCTGTTCGATATATTTGTGCTGGGATTTGAACCACGTGCTGTCTTTTAATATGTAAACGTACAGCCTATTTACGGCTACATTTTATCCTATTTTTAATCGGAACGTGGTTTCTTTACAATCCAATAAAGAAATCTCAAAAAATATGTGTTTTATAGAAATATGAAAAACTTTATTCTTACAAAGACTCACTTTGTGTTGAGGAAATGAGAAGTGAAGAAGTAAAAAATGTGAATACTTGGGTGTTAAGATATTGAAGCTATATTCGTGTTGATTCCCAATTAGCAAAACATGAAATACCTTCAGAATGCTAACTGCGAACGCGGTAAAAGGTGATACGAAAATATTAATCTTCAAAGCTGGTGTAAGTCGGTATTTCTGTGGAGTTAAGTGGAGACCGGCAAATGTTGCATACTCAAGCTCTCAGCAATGTCTTCTAAGAGCTAGTTATTATGAGCTGAGAATTTGACACACTCTGCGTGGGGGTACGGAGATTAATTGTATTGAAATCAGAAAACCCATCTACGAATTGCTTTCGACTGCCAGAAATAAGGCCTGATGGCCTGATGTTGTGTTAGACTAAGTTTATCTTGATGAATACATTACAAATATTATTAGAGTTGAACTGAAATGAATTCTTGGGAAATTTGTTCTATAATTAGTTCCTTATTCTTATTTATCTCTGCGTAACCCATAAAGACGTTAGCCAATTTTATAAAAGGATAATTTTTATTATTTCTCCTCTCTCAAGAGGAAATTTTCTTATCTCCAAAATAAACTTGATGGTGAAGTGTATTGTACAGACGTGTCTGACCGATTGTAGAGTTTTTTATTTGCTTTGTGTTTTTAATTTCAAATTAATGTTTAGATTTTCAATATTTTTTTATCGACAGATTTATTTGTTTAACAAATTTTAATTAATTTGTATCTTTTTCTGTTAAAAGGAAACAAAAAAAAGAAAAAACAATATTTGCACAAAAAATGAATGATTTTTATGCAATTATTTATTATTTTAAAGCCAAATTACAATTAATTTTTAGAAATTCCTTTCATGCGATAAAAAGTTAACAGTTTGCGAACAATTCAATAAGGACACTTTAAAATTTTAAAAATGACTGAAAGACAATTTATGGCCTTCATCACAACTCTTTGGTTTGATCTAAGAAATATAAGTGCGGAAAGGTTATTTAAACTGCAAAACAGCTGCTTTAAATACTATTTTGACGCTGATAAGAGAAAAATGGAAAAAATCGCATGTAGTATATACCATATAAACCAGGAATTGTTTGCTTGTCGAGGATAAATTCATTTCACCTAAGCGCATCAGTCGGGATGGATTTGACTGATGGCATGGGTTATGTTGACTTTGAGGTCGGCTGGTGGCTTGTCCACATACATCTGAAATTAAAGACAATATTACAAGAACAAATCAATTGCGGTCAAATTGTATGCACATCGGTGGCCTGCTCACATCACATCTATGTGACGAGACCATGCGATCAAATTGTTCGTGCAGGATATCCAGTACGACATAAACTGTGTGGCACGTAGATCCATCCTGTTGCATTCACATGTCGTTGGTGCCTCGATCATTCAATTCAGACCAAAATAAACATCCACTTACAGGGCTCGCCTTTGTTGGCCTGTTCAACATCATCCTCCAAAGAAATATGGATAGATAACACCGCCAGCATGAAATTCGAGAGTGTTATTTTTTCGGACGCTCTTGGATCGAATGTGGAGCGGTGACATACCAACGGTATCAGCCTAAACGCCCAAGATGTTTTTCGATTTAAATAAAGAGTCAGTTGCCAACTTCTCCAGAGTCAATGCCGCGATCACATGTCTATATCTATAGTCGTTCGTGATGATTTACATAGTAAAACATACAGAAAAAATGAAATCTAACAGAAGTAGCTTCATCAATATGACGGTAAGCAATAGTCAAAATTCAAAAACCCAAATGTAAATGGCAACCCCTAACTCTTGAAAAATAACTTGCAGAATAAATCAGATGGTGACTGGTCGATCTTGACATTTCTAGTGAACTGGTTTTTCCATTTCTTAATTGGATACTAATATAGAGCGAATTCATTATGTACCCACATGCGTCTGAGGGATGCAACAGGTTCCTTTTTCTATCACCTACTCAGTTGTGTGGAGAAATTTTCGGAGATGTTATGACAATAGGCTTGTGATTTAACTATAAGTACGGTTTGGGAATTTGGAAATTTTTTGCTTCGGCAGCAGCTTTAACATTTTCATATGCTCTTACTAGAAGCAAAATTTTTCATCATTACGAACTTTGATTCATTCGATGGTAAAAATTTTACTTTGCGATCATTTCCTTACGTCTGTTGTCCAACTATAATTCTTGGTAGTTTAGTATGTTATACATACATATATACATGTATATAATTGGTCATTACAGCCCTACAGTCAGGATTACAACCACTTATGTTGTGTGTGTTAATTTTATATATGAGTGGCGGGATCTACAGTTTAAAGTCGACTCAGAACGACTGATTTTTAAGAAACTTTGCATGACAATTTTATTTACTCTGCTGAGAGACAGTCGCCGAAGAAATATTTTTTCATATTTCGTATTGTTGGGGACGTCGGACTAAGTCAAAGCATTACCTACTAGAATACCGGGACTTATTCTGTTAGACTGTTTAATACTTCATCAATGTAATTGAAATGAAGTTTTAAGATTTCCAAAAAATAATGGATTCCGATAAGTTTCTAATGTAATTTGGAGTGCTACTCAGCAATTTTATTTGTCTTATAAAAACTAGCAGTAGGTCATATTCATATGTGGGTTCCATAGATTTTAGGCGAACACCTTAAGATAATGCAGATATAAGTCATTCAAAATTCGACTCAAAATTTACGCTCCAAAGGTTACTTTAAACAAAGTAAATACAGGCTTGACAAAAAGTGTAAAAAAATGTTTCTTGGAATGAAATCAAAAGCGGAGAAAAGGTCCGTAACAAAATTCATAAGAGGTCCTTCAATCAAACAGGTGTACAGGACGATATTCAGTGTTAACGATGTCAAAGGATATCAATAATGAAGTAATGTTTTCGAAGAACAGCATGGAATTCTTTAAGGATGTTGTATTTAAATACATTAGAATTGGATTGAAGTCGTCGTAGTTTAGCAGGTAGTGTGTTCTAACTCCAGGGCAGACATCTCCATCAAAACGAAATATGAAAAAATATTTCTTCCGTGACTTCCTCTCTTATCAGTCTTCTTACAAAAAACTTCGAGAGTAACTGAAATTGCCTGATAAGTTTCTCAAAAATCTGAGTTGTTTCGGAGTTGACTTTAAACTATAGGTCCTGCCAACCATAAGTGGTTTGAGAAGCTAGGTCGTCGTAATATTGGCTGGAGGGTTGTAATGACCAATTATTTATGTGAAGTTGATTTAAATGCGATCATTGTATGCCTAATAAAGCTCACAATTTAAAATTTATTTTAATTGCTAGGCAACCTAATTTAGTTCAAAATACTTATTCCTCTTGCTTATGCCAAAAATAATTTTTGTAATTAGAATTGCTTGGCTTTATGGTAACTGAATTTTATACAAAAAAACCTTGGATAAGTATTTGAATGAAATTTTTTTGTGAACGAAAATTTCCAGAAGAATTTTTTTAGTGAATGAAGGATGATGATTATTAGATTTCTTGTTAATTGAAAAGAAACATTTTTTATATATACGCTCTGTTCATATTTTCCCTCGAAACATATAATTTGCATTTCAAACCAAATTAACTTGTATTTGTATGTAAAAAAATTATAATTTTAACCAAATAAGTCTCTGAATAAAGAAAGAATGGAGAACAAACAAGAGAATAATCATGTTTTAGTTATGTAAACTTATTTAAATTACTTTTATGTCTAGTGATTTTGCGCTGCTTTTTGGTAAGCATTTTTCCCTCTTCTTCTTCTTCTTGTAGAATTTGTTCCTTCGTTTCTATGGTTTTACTACCACAATTTTCAGGCCACAAAGTGTTTGTTGGCCAACAGTAATTAAACAACATTGTAGCGACAAAATGAGGTTTTTCCAAATGCTTTTAATTTTTGCATACCCCTGCCTGTTACGCTACCTCCTCCCAGCAGACTCATTTTCCAAGTTGTTGAATTTTGGAGTTTTTGTACCAAAAAAAAAATGGAACCCAAAAAACTATCCGTTTGTACGGCAATCTCTGTAACCAAAATGTCATTACAAAAGAGTTCAAAAGAAGAAGGAAAACAAACAAAAAAAAAAAAACCAAAAATGTTTTAAAATATTTAAATAAAAAAAATAATTGCATTAAAATTGAATTAAAGTTTAATTTTCCCTTTTTAAGCGCATAAAGAAAATGAAAAGAATTCTTGAGAATTTTTTTTTGTGACTGACGAAGTTTTCTAGGTTTTGTAAGGCAGACTGTAAAATTAAGAAAAATGAAATTTTTTTCAAAAGAAAACATGTGGAATAATTTATGAAAATTTCATATACTAATTTGGTCCATTAGGGCAATTGAGGAATTTAGTGGAAAGTAAGAATGTCAAAGAAAAGCTTGATATTCAATTCTCCAGGACGACTAAATCATTGCAATCTTAACTTAAAAATTCATTGAAAAATTATTTTATAATTTCTATATAATCAAGCTGGATAGAGGACGGAAAGTCTAACTTCCACGCTTAGTATGGTTATTAGAGTCTTTACTGGACATTACATTTTGGGCAAACATGTGAGGCGTATTGGTTCAGAACGCTTAACAAATTATTTTCGCAGAAACAATAACGTTGCCGTTGTCTAGTAGATTGTTGGATGGTTACAGTTCGTCGAATCGATGAAGCCCATTTACTCTTTGTCATACAATTCTTTAATGTTTGACCAAATTTCGCTCCTTTTTTCAACAACGTTAGTTGATAATGAAAGTTTGCAATCAGTAGACGGAAAAAATTTTTTTTGTTCGTCGATTCAACGAAGAGTAACCTT
Organism: Sarcophaga variegata; assembly: GCA_932273835.1. Classification (NCBI taxonomy): domain Eukaryota; kingdom Metazoa; phylum Arthropoda; class Insecta; order Diptera; family Sarcophagidae; genus Sarcophaga; species Sarcophaga variegata. The sequence continues at coordinate 87,436,479 of OW026361.1, forward strand.
ACTGTACAAAAATGACCATCCAGGATTAAAAAATGGGTGGCCAGGGTACGTTTACTTACTACAAGCTTTCGTTATCAACTAGCGTTGTTGAATAAAAGAGCGAAATTTGGTCAAACATAAAAGAATTATATGATAAAGAGTAACTGAGCTTCATCGATTCGACGAACAGTAACCAATTAGGATTAAATTGTTCGTCGATTCAACGAAGAGTAACCTGAATGTACAAAAATGAAGAGTAACCGTCCAGGGTTAAACGTGAGGCAACGGTTTAAACCCCAGGTCAGTCTTCTCCAACAAAACGAAAGATAAGGAAAATATTTCCTCGGCAACTTTCTCTCAGTAGATTTTTGACAAAAACTGGTAAATAAAAATTGCCGTGGAAAGTTTCTCAAAAATTTGTCGTTCGAAGCCGACGTGAAACTGTAGGTCCTGCCACTCATGAATAAAATTAACACACTGCAGAGAAGTGATGTGATAAGTTACATTGTAATCCAGGCTGAAGGATTGTAATGACTAATTATGTATGTATGTATCCGTTTTGATAAAAACAATTTTAATATTTGCACGTGTTGATGAATGCCAGATTGAATCAATAAGAGATGACCCTTATCAATTCTCGAAGTTCGGAAAACCCTGTTGGGAGACCATGTACTCAGTTGGTATGTGTTGGGCCATTATATTCTTTCATTTATTTAATTTATGAATTCAATTATTTTAATTATATTATATGAATGCCCCTAATATTAAGTTAATGTTAAGTTCATTGAACATATAGCAAATAGCCAAATATAAGAAACGGAGTTGCTGAATATACTTAAACAGTTAGAATTAAGTATATAAAATATATTAGGATTAAGTAAAAATGAAATAATAAAGTTAATTGATAATTAATTCGTATACAGTTTGGTCTTCGCGGTCAGTATTCAAGTGCCCAATTTTTAAATAATTAAACTACAATTTATTTAGTTTAATATTCCTTAAAAAACATTAAGGAAAAACATTTTGGCGCCCGAGCAGGGACTTAAATAGTGATCGTGTTCGTATAAAGACCAAACTCGCGAATAAATTTTATAAGTTTTTTAAAAGTTAATAAGTAACGAGTTTTATAAATTAATTAAAACTCAGATCTTATAAGTTAATTAAGATTTAAGAACAAAAAATCTCTTAGTGTTACAAAAATAACAATAAAATCTAAGAAATGCAAACCAAAGTTAGTGTTGTGTGGTTGAAATAAATAAAACAGAGAAATATATTAATAACCAATAAACATATGTAAATACATACATACATATATTAGCAAAACAATAAAACATAAAAAACAAAGAGCTATACTGTAAAAAAATAATAATAATAGCAAGCAAAACAAAATAAGAATAACAACCAATAATACAAAATATATAAAAACAAAAATAACAATATACATATTAGTTATTGTTGTGAAAACATACAAATAAACAAAATAACAAAATTAAAAATAACCAACAATAATAATAGACACAAAAATATACAAAATAAAAAAAAATACAGTGTAACAAGAATAGTGAATACAAAAAGTGCTATTAGTGTAAAACTGAAACATAAATATCATAAAGAACATAACACCTAACATATCAACACATTACAAAACCAACAAAAAATACATCGTTGGACGACTCCAGGAAGGGAATTCTGCCCAGATGTCCCATTACCACTTCATTTTGTGCCAATCGAAAGGAACTAAGGAGAGTATATCTGACTCTCAAGAGGTAAAAAGTGTGAAATATATTTATGTTTTTTCCTTAAATTTGTAATTTAATCAAATTTAAGAGATTTTTTGTAACTTAATCAAAAAATTCATTATCGCTTAAAGAGCAGAACACAAAAAATATATTTCACATTTTTAAAGTATTGAAACAATATTATTTATTTATAATTTTGTATCTACAATTTCCATACATATACATTGTGAATATTTTCCTTTATAAAATTATAAAAAATCCACCCTTAAAAGTGTATAAATCGCGAGTGTTAATATCGTTAAATTAATACGTATTTACACAAACAATTTGTTCTCTTTGTTAGTGAGAAAACATTCAGCATATCATTTTGTTGCTTTTGTTCGTTTTTTTTTTATTTATTTTTCGTAATTTCGTTTGATCAGTGTTCCGTTCCACGCGTTCCTATACCACTTGTATATACTTTACATATTACAGCTGCTTAAAGTGTGACCGTTCACACTGGTAACAAATTCGAATCACATAAAATTTCGACAAAATTGTTCACACAAATTTCAAAATCGAATTATTCTCGATTATTGTTGTTTATAATAACACATTGAAATTTAACTTTTGTTTTATTTTAATAAATCGATTATCAAACGATTTTACTCGGTACATTAAATATTTTTATACCGAAGGCTGTGTAAAGCGTTTATATTTTTATTTTCTGAGATTAAGTAAGATACTCTTGACTCAATTAACGCTACTTAAATTTTGGAATCGGAACTTTCGGGTATTGTGTGTCGGAATAATATCGATTAAATTCTATTGTCCAAAACAAGAAATATATATATATCTCGACCAATAATTTACTTTGGTCAATTTTTAATTCTTGTTTTGAGGAATTTTCAATTAAACGAAAAACATAATGACTAGTACAGGCTCTGAACGCCAAGATTCTCCTTCCAGAGCGGAAAACTTGAAGAATTTGCTCGCGAAGAAAGCGAAGGTCATTAAAGATATCGACAGAATTCGACAATCTATTGTAGATAGGACTATTTCTTTTGGTCCTATAGATCTCGAATGTCTATTCGATATTGTAAAAACATATGTAGACCAAGCAATGGAGCTCCAGTCAGAAGTGGATTATTTGGATCCCGATAATGACGGTGGAGTCGAGCTTGAGGATCTCTATGTGACCACGAAAAGTTTGTTCATGAGTCTGCTGGCCAGGAATGGGCAATCAAATGTGCCTGAAACTTCATTTAGTGTACAAGCTCACCAAGTTTCGTTGCGCCACGTACCTACTATAGAGAATCCAGCTGACATTGTGTCAAGAGGATCCGATGTAAGGGATTTGAAAGACTCAATATGGTTTGAAGGACCGTCATTTCTATTAAACGACAGTTCCAAATGGCCTGTTAATGAACATTTTGAGTTAGCAGAGAACCAAAAGTTATTGGAAACTGAAGAAAAGAGAACATTTTCACTTTTAAAGGTAGGTGGGAGATTGCTTAATGCAAGTTTGCCACACGGTGAAAAGTTCCCACTTGTATTACCGAAGCAAAATGACTTCGTGTGTTTCACATCTAGGGCGGTGCATTTAGAGTTAGTGTCTGATTTTTCCACTGATTTCTTTCTTTTATCATTTAAAAGGTTTGCTGCAAGATGTCTTCCCAGAGAGGTATATTGCGACAACGCAACGAACTACGTCGGAGCCAGCCGAGTCCTCAAGGAGCTTCAGCAAGCGTTCGACAGGAGTCGACAGGCCGTCGAGTCATACGCAGCTTCGTCCGGGGTGAGGTTCAGCTTCATGCCACCTCGGGCGCCGCACTTCGGAGGACTGTGGGAAGCCGCTGTGAAGCAAGCGAAGTTCCTACTTCTGCGAGCCGTGGGCAACTTGGCGCTCACTCACGAAGAGATGGCAACAATGCTCGCAGAAGTAGAGGCAGTGCTCAACAATCGGCCCATCGCACCGCTACCTCCAGACCCCAACGATGGAGAAGCTCTAACTCCATCGCATCTGTTAATAGGACGCGGTCTGCGTTCGCGGCCGCCAGAATCCGTAGGCGACAAAACGAACAGAGAACAGAAGTTATGGAAGCGTTGGCGATTGCTTTGTGGTCTCAAGCAGATCAGCAAAACGCCCAACCTTAAGCCAGATCAGGTCGTAATCGTCCACGATTACAATTGCCCGCCACCAAATTGGTTGACCAGGAGAGTCGTGACCGTAACCAGGGGCAAAGACGGCAAGGTCAGAGTGGCGGAGGTCTTAACGCGCAATGACATCTTTAAGCGCCCAATTCACGAATTAGCTCCACTTCCATTTTATTGAAGACTTCCAGTCCTTCAATGGGGCCGGAATGTTGGGCCGTTATATTCTTTCATTTATTTAATTTATGAATTCAATTATTTTAATTATATTATATGAATGCCCCTAATATTAAGTTAATGTTAAGTTCATTGAACATATAGCAAATAGCCAAATATAAGAAACGGAGTTGCTGAATATACTTAAACAGTTAGAATTAAGTATATAAAATATATTAGGATTAAGTAAAAATGAAATAATAAAGTTAATTGATAATTAGAAACACATTCGATCGGTTCTTTTCAATTCGTATACAGTTTGGTCTTCGCGGTCAGTATTCAAGTGCCCAATTTTTAAATAATTAAACTACAATTTATTTAGTTTAATATTCCTTAAAAAACATTAAGGAAAAACAGTATGGTTAACTGTACATACAACACTTTCCAAAACGTTTTCTTGAGAAATTTCGGTTGAAGCTTTGAGCTCTTGTTTGCAGAAATGCCATCGTAAGAGGTATCACATTAAACCATAACTGAAGTTGATTGGTGACCCCTTTCAACTGGAGGCATCAGTTCGGATGCATTCTTAGGCATCCACGTGCACAAAGTGATGTATGTAAACTTTTTTCTTTGTATACATGGCGAACTTTTCTAAATACTTGTTCTTTTTGTTTGTTTTAGAAATAAAAGTCTTTAATAAAAAAGGTTTAAATTCACAATGGAAATAGGAATTTCAAGCTTTAATAGACAATAACAAGACTCAGTAGTCTAGTAGGCAATGTGTTGGCTTATTAGACATCTCGAATAAAACGAAGTTAGAAAAAACTATTCCTTCGGCGACTTCCTCTCAGCAGTTTTCTGGCAAAAGCTCTGCGAATAAATAAAATTGCCATGAAATGTTTAAACCAGTGTTCACAAAAAGATAATAGCTAAAAAATCACCCCTTAAGTTAGATTCCATTTTATCATGTGTTATCTTTATGAACTGTAGTTAAACAGAGATTAATCGCACAGTATTTAAGTTAAATGCTAAAGGTTTACACATTAAAAAAATTATTAAAAATTTTATCTTAAATTTGCAATCGTTTTATAACCTGTAATTTAACGACACTAACATTTAATGATAATTCTCGGACTTTTATTTAAAATGATTTCATTTCAAAATTTTAAATGTTTTTTTATGTTTTTATGCTTCACATTTTGCACTTTCTAAACATAACTTGTTTTTTCTGCGACCACATGACGCGTCTAAATGGCGTCAAAAGAATTTTTCATCACAAACATTTACAGAATGTTTAGGGAGAAATGAAATTAATAACAAAAAAAGAAACAGAAAAAACAGAGAATATAATTTTGTTTTGCACTTCCTAAGAGTTTATGTCAGCCTCGAATGGCGTCTACTAAAAGGCACAAATGACACACATTTTTCCGGATAAAAAAATGCAAAAAAACGCGAAAAACACAAGCAACAAGGAAATGAACGGCATTACAGAATGAACGTAAAAAACAAATTTCGAAAACATGATGATGCTTGATTGTGAATATATTTTCTAAGGAATTAAAGCAAAAAACACTCATATGTTAAGGATTTTTGTCTGTGACACACTAAAATGAATATTTATTTATAAAATAATTATTATGATGCTTTTGCATGACTTTGACGTCATTCTGCATAGGTTTATCAGCTTTGCAGGTATACCGAACTTAGACATTTCGGCAAAAACCCGATTCCTTATGGGGCTACCAAAGGCTGCCTTATAGTCGACTTAAAGATCGTGTTTTTCGTGGGTCTTCTCCAGGATTTGAAGTAGTGTGAAGATATGGTCGATGGTGGACTTCTCTGATTTAAAGCCGCACTTATAAGGCCCAATTAGTGTTTTGAAGAGTGGCTTCAGTCGTTCACACAATATGTTTGCACAAAAGAACCTTATATGCGATATTAAGAAGGCTTATATCTCTGTCGCTAGCGCATATCGAAGGATCTCTATTTTTCAGGACGGAATATAGGACTATAAGGCTTCAGTGGGATGGGATGCATGGAAGCAATGCAAAGTTTCTGAGGGTGGTCAAAATGGTGATCTCAAGAACGGTCCTTGTCTAGCTGTATTCTAGATGACACGCAGTCTCCACTTTGCCTCTCTTGGATCGAACACTAGCACCCGCTAGATGATAACTAATGTGTGCAGCAAAATCCAATCCCCTGGACTTTAAATTTGTGATGTGCATAGGGTGTGAAGCTCATCACTTAAAAAAATATCCAATGAAAATAGAACACACTATCCATGTTGCGTGCTTTAATTTTACCCGTTGTTGGCGGGCAATATAGTTCAACATAGAATCGAGTTCGATTTGAAAATATTTCTCATGACCATTATTCTACTCTTAGAGCTCTCACCAAAAGACTGCTTAGAGATGGTCACCGTGAGAAATATTTATTTTTTTCAAGATGTCAGAGCTGAGGTTGTAATTCGCGAGACCTTATCCATTAAGACAACACACTATCACTAGACTACGATGACAACCAAATGGGAAATACAAATTCGATACAGTCGCTTACGGAAGTTGTACGAGTGTATATTCCTACAAACATAATTAGTCATTACAATCCTTCGTTTGGATTACGGCCTAGCTTCTCACAACACTTATGTTGTGCGTATTAATTCCATACATGAGCGGCGGGATCTACAGTTCAAAGTCGACTGCGAACGACAGGTTTTTGAGAAACTATTTCACGGCAATTTAATTTACTGGCCGATTTCTGGTAAGAGGAAGTCACCGAAGAAATATTTTTTGTACTTCAATTTCATCGAGATCAAGGGAATTTTATTATTTACTCTCAGAGTTTTTGCCAGAAATCTGCTGAGAGGAAGTCACCAAGATATTTTTTTTCATATTTCGTTTTGCTGAAGATGTCTGACTTGGGTAGCCAATAAGCTACCTACTAGACTACGGTGCAGAAACCAAACAAAAAAATGGAAGAATGTCAACTAAGCTAACGATGCTTAATAGTTTTACAAAATTATATCGTGCCCATGGTCGCAATTTATATTTGATTCGTGGTTATGCTACATTTTCTAATTTTTTAACGGCTCTGGTGATTTTAAGTATAAACAAATATTTTTTCCTGGTCTTATAACAAAAATTGCTTGCCATTGTATATTTCAGAAAAAATTTGTCAACCTCATCAAATTCACATCAAATATTTCAAAAACTTTTATGAAATAAAAGAAAAATTCATTTCAAATATACAAAATGCTCTCACACTTTGAAATTTGCACTCATTTCTGGCATATAATTTCTTTTAAGTCAGACATTCCATTTAATCAGAAACGAATGAAAATTTTATTGTGGCCAGTAACAGCAGAATACATACTTAAATTTTGGAAAAAGAAAAATTTGTCGTTAACTAATTAAGAAGAAAAAAGAACGAACGAACGAACAAACGAATACTGACCTCAATAATGCGCTTTGACAAATGCCAACACATACGAGTGTCATGTGCTAAAATTTTTTGCAAACATTTTTGTTAAATTTAAATGGCATTACAAACGCCAGCAAAAAAAATTTCGAAACACAATTCGTTTGAAAAGAAATATGCGAACATAAAAAATATTTTTTCTTTTTAGTTTTTGGAATATAAAGCAGACACCAAAGCGAACAATTCAGGCGACAATGGGAAATTTAGAACATTTTTGTGTGTGGATTTGTTCAAAAAGACTTTTTCTGAATTTAAAGTAAAACGGATTTAAAGCACCATTAGGAAATATTAAAAGAATACATAGAGCACAGGAATTACATGGAAATCTTATGAGCAATACATAGGATGTTGACTTTTGTTACCAATTTTTTAGTTTAATTCTGAAAGATTCTAAATATATAATCTGAACCTAGTAGTAAAGTTACAATCCAGTCACAAATCGTTGAAAGCCACCATGACAGCTGCCATTAGTTAGATACAGGCCGTACTACTGGTATGTCGAAATAGGAACTCATAGATGGGCCAAGAAACAATTTTTGAAAAGTAAATATAAATTTTACAAGTCCTCGTTGTTTTATCAAATATTTAAAGCCCAAAACGATTAAAAATCACCCGTTACCATGCCAGAATATTGGGAAAAAAACCATTAAAAATAGCTTGCAACCATCTTATCTAATTTGTCAATACAACCCTTTTGTCAGAATTACGGCCTAGTTTCTCACATCACTCATGTTGTGTGTGTTAGTTTTATTCATGAGTGACGGGATCTACAGTTTAAAGCCGACTTAGAACGAAAGATGTTTGAGACTCTATTCAAGGCACTTTTTTTTACTCTCAGAGTTTTTGCTGAAATCTGTCGATAGGAAGTCGTCGAAGAAATCATTTTTTCGTATTTCGTTTTGTTCGAAATCTCTAGTCTTGGGTTTGAACCAGGTCCATCCGTCTAGTAAACCGACATGTCAGGTGATTCAATACGAGAAGTGCCAATCATATGTAGTTTTGAAGTTGCCGTAGTCTAGTAGGTAGTGTGTTGGCTTATTAGACGTGATGCCTCGGTTCAAACCCCAGGTCAGACATCAAAACGAAAATATGAAAAAATATTTATTCGGCGTCTTCCTCTCAGCAAATTTCTGCCTAAAACTCTGAGAGTAAATAAAATTGCCATGAAAATGTTTCTCAAAAATCTGCCGTTCAGAGTCGACTTTGAACTGTAGTTCCCGCCACTCATGTGTAAAGTTAACATACAAAATATTAGTGGTGTGAGAAGCTAGGCCGTAATCCAGGCTTAAAGTTTGTACTAGCCAATTATATATGTATGTATGTAGCTTTGACTTTCGATTTCTATGTTTTTGATGTCAAAGATCCATTAGGCAAAACTAAAAAATGTTGGAAAAGCAATAAAGCTCCTACCGTCATCGTATAGGTCAAGTTATTAAACCGAATAACATGGTAGGAACGTTTTATACTGCAAGGTGGGATTTCTATGAAATCATATGTTTTATGGAAGAACACTTAATTCGTGTTTATTCCGATAAGGGAACCACTTGCCAAAAATAACACATTGGATAACTTTGATCAAAAAGAAAATAATTCGGGGCCTACCATGTTAATAGCAACTTTATTTGAAGACCTAGCTTTTTAGATTTGTTCTAATGTATCCGCCTTAAATTTTAATTAAATCGAATTGAAACTCGTCTGTGGCTATTAGTTTGGTAGTTGTCAATGAAAATCGATAGGTCCTTTTTTTTAAACTCTTGTTTGCCCCTCTATAGAGAAGCGCCTATCTCGTGTAGAAATTCATTTGAATTTTCCGTGGTTTCCAGCTTCAAGCAACCCCTTCGGCCTTGTTGTTACCTACAGCGTTGCAATGTCTAGGAACGCAAATGAGGGTAGCAATCGAATGTATGCTATCTAATCCAGAAACACCAGGTATTCTTGGACAATGATGTAAACACTTTCTAGGGATCTAATGGCCGCTTTACTAAATAAGCGTACATCACCATACGATATACATACTCTGATACCGAATTCGAATGGAGGCAATTTCAGTCTGTAAAATACAACAATAATCTGGTAGTGCAAGGGACGGTCTAATGTTCAGTTGTTCTGAACATCAGAAGAGATTCCATAACCGTCTTTGTTGAGCGATCTGTATCCATCACTGAGAACCTGAATGACGTTTCCTGGGAGGTGTAAACTCTTATCATTAAAAAAATCCATCCGGTATTTGCATCGCAAAACCATAATCGAAAGCAGGTACAGTTAACGTGTATACGACAGCTACATTCAGACCAACCATACCCAAGATTTTGTACTTCGCCACCATGCTTTCGCCAACATGTCTGGTGGTAGCCAGGATGCTAAAGTTAAAATTGTATTCTTTGATGCTTAGAAATTCAATGTTTTAATGTTCTTGAATGTGTTGTAAAAACTCATTCATATTCCAGTTGAGCGAAACCAAGTACTCCTGCCAATTTAAAATTAAAAGCACTGAGTAGGGTGAGATACCTATTGTATTCAAAATTTCTAACGCGAGTTTCCCAGAGTATACACCGCTTTCAATACCATTATCTAGTTTAGAGCCATCGGTGTATACATCCAGGAATTCCGGGGAAATGATCTTGCCAGAGATATAGTCGTACGTGCTCAGAATCAGAAAATTAAAACTCCTGTCAAAATTATATTCTGTATGGAGATAATTGATGTTTATTCGGGCCGAAGAATTAACCTCCAAAATAGAGGAATGCCAGAACGAATGATGCACCAGCGAGACAAGGCATTGAGTCTAGTTGCAGCAAGTGTAGTTGCTTGTTTAGCAAGCATTGCGAACAAGACTTTTGTGATAAGTAATACGTAGAGCACCGATTATAGGCTCTTCTGAGCTTGTCAAGTATAAAGGGTCCGCCAAATAACTTTTTTTTTGAAAATGTTTAAAACAAAAAACTACTGAATATTTTCTCAAAATTTCTTTTTTTATTTGAAAGTACAATCGACGGTGTCAAATCGCAGCTCCGAGGTGGCCAAACGACATCAGCTTTGCGGCTGATAATGCGATCTTCAAAAACAGGGCGCGTGTAGCTTTGGCTGTGTGGCACGTAGCGCCGTCCTGTTGAATCCAAATGTTACCAATATCCTCCTCTTCAATTTTTGTGAACAAAAATTCGTTCAACATGGCCCGATAACGATCGCCATTGACTGTAACGGCCACTCCTTGCTCATTTTCGAAGAAAAATGGCCCAATTATGACTCTGGACCAAAATTCGCACCAAACAGTGACTCGTTTTGGGTGCGTCGGCTTTTCAATGTATGCGTGCGGGTTTTCTGTGCCCCAAATGCGACAATTTTGCTTGTTTACATACCCGCAAAGATCAAAATGAGCTTCATCTGAAAAGATGTTTTTTTTTTTTTTTTTGTCAAAATCGGCATCTTCTGTAAGTCGATCGCAGGCCCACTTAGCGAAGCGAAAACGGCTTCAACTCCTGAACCAATCGGACTTTGTATGGCGTCATACCAAGGTCTTTATGCAAAATTCGTCTCAATGATGTCTCCAAAATGTTCATTTGTTGAGAACAACGGTGAATTGATGTTGATGGCGCTTCACGCACATTTTCTGCCACAGCAGCAATATTCTCGGGTGTACGCACTGTTTTTGGCTTTTCACGCTTTGGTTTATCGATGAGGATGCCAGTTTTTTTCAATTTTTTCACAAGATAATGAACATACGGAGCTGACGGTGCTTCTCTTCTTCCAAAATCCGTACGTAATTTTCGCACACATTTTGCAACATTACCATGATTTTTAAAGAAATGTCGCAATATTTCTCAGCGTTGTTCAATCGTATACACAACCATATTCGTTCAGCGAAAGGATAAAACTAATTATCTGTCAAATCAGACATGAGCTAAGTGTTACCATTCACGAAATAAGCACTAGTTGAAAAAAAAACATTAGATGGCGGACCTGATATTATGTCGTCTGTTCAGAGCAGTCCACTAAAAATAATTTCAAATAGTTAGGTACGTTAGTTGGGATAACTGCAAGGTAGATGCAGCGCATGAATGTATGTATTTAGTAGTGTATGATTATGATTTTTTGGCTGTTCTTAGTTTTATTTCTTACTTATTTCTTACTTGTTTAAATATTTTCGAAAATATAATACTTTAAGTCAAAATCAACCCCCTAAAACTATAGGGTAAAGTGGTTCCGAAAAGAAAAAAAATGATTAGCATTTAGTAACGTCCCCTTTCTAAACGTTTAAGCTGTATTATCCTTCCCCTTTTTTCTTTACAAGTTATTCTGTATTCCCCTCAAAATTTTATAAACCATACATCACATATTTTCCCACAATTAAAATTCCGACAACATTGTTAACTGCATAATAAAGAAAATATTGTCAACATTTCAAAACGAAGAACATGATTTTTGTGAAAATTTTTCTTTCTTCACTCTTTACATTTCAAATGATTTGTGTTGAATTTATTTTGTTTGTTGAAAATAAAATTTTTGATAAATTATTAGACCATGTTTTACATAAAATCGTATTTCCTCCGTTCCCGTTATATTGTTTTCCATTAAGTATACTTTCAGACAGACAGACAGAGTAAAAGCAAAAGTGCCATGAGGAGTATAAAATTTTCCATTTTTTTGTTTTTTGATTTGGAAAAATTCTTGCTTTTTTAATTTAGTCACGTACTCTGTACATACTGTTTAAACAAAAAATGTATTGAATACGTATAAAATTTAAAGTTGCATGAGACTTTATAAATCTAAAGTGAAATTTTGTTGATTCTATTATCATTTCGTATAAGAAATATTGAATATTTTTGGAAATTTCTCAACAAAATTTAAGAAATTTTTTTAAATATTAAGCAAGTATAACTAACGTATGTATGGTGAAATATTTTTAATCTATTGTGCTCTTTTATTTTAGGTAAATCATACTTTCCCATATCACAAATTGCCATTTTGGAGTCCTATTATAAATGTAAGTACATTTAAATTAGCATTAAAGAGCACTTTTGCTATTTCTGACGAATGTACTCGTCAAAAATACTATTTCTGACGAATATACACGTCAGAAAGAAAATGTGTTTTATCGCATAATATTGAATATAGTCGTCATAAGGTAGTCACCGTAGTCTAGTAGGTAGTGTGTTGGCTTATCAGACGCAATGCCACGGTTTAAACCCCAGGTCAGACATCAAAACGAAATATTGAAAAATATTTCTTTGGCGACTTCCTCTCAGCAGATTTCTGGCAAAAACTCTGAGAGTAAATAAAATTGCCATGAAAAAATTTCTTAAAAATCTGTCGTTCGGAGTCGACTTTAAACTGTAGGTCCCACCACTCATGTATAAAATTAACACACACAACATGAGTGGTGTGAGAAGCTAGGTCGTAATCCTGACTAAAGGGTATGTGTGTATGTATGGAGCAATTACCAGTGCAGTTAGGACAAATCTGAAGACAGTTTAAATTGTTTTGGGGAAGATCTAGGAACTAGCGTGATTTCGAATAACATAGTCACGGAAAATCTGTCCTATAGCGGCTCAAAAAGCTCTGTAGGATTTAAGTCCACTGTATAGGCAATGAAAACCCAAGCTCTGGAAACTATGGTTATGTTGATGGAAGATAAGACTAATATGAAATTCGTTAAGAGATTTCGTTACATAAATAATCAGTTGACTTATAGCAACCTTCCTAACTGTCTTCTGGATAGCACCAGTAGATTCAACAATTTTTAAAAGTGCTATGCAACGGGACATAGTAACAGAAATTAATGTAATCTGGAAGCTGCATACTCTTTCTCTTAAAAGAGAATCTATTGTGAAGACAGATCGGTCGGGAATTGATCTTGGATTTGGAGCAGGAGCTTTTGACCCCAGAATGAAGTATTCCGAATACATAGGGAAACTCGCGGGTATTTTCCAAGCGGATGTCTATGCTATCGAAAGCTATACTCCATTCATCTTGAACAGGAGATAGAAAAGACAAGACATATCAAAACTATAAGGCAGCTAGGCCGCCATTGGAGCTCTTATGAGTTTAAATCACAGATAAAATGTAACTGTCTGGGGAAGCTGAATCAGCGAGGTAGGCAAAATAATGTTACTCTTTGCTGGACGTCATGTGGAAATCCTCAGAAATGAGCAAGCAAACGAGGCACCATAACCCCTCTGTGGAATGGGGGCGTATATTTGGAAAAGTATGCTCAACGTGACTTTAATGTAGTAAGTTGTGTGTTGGCTTATTAGACTTGAGACCACGATTCAAACCGCTGGTCATCAGAATCGAAGATCTTGTGTAGAACGTTTTTATCGAAGACCTCCATGAAAGTTATGTTGGTTAGTAATAGTTTCCATTTTTGAGCACCATAAAGAAGCACAGAGATTATGAGTAACTTGTTGAACGCTAATTGTCTATTCACACCATTATACCACCTGTTACGAGGAATGACCCTACGTTTGTTCTACAAGTAGACACCATTTTTGATGATAACGATGCTGCCAAGTTAAGTAAATTCTTTGATAACATCAGAGGCTAGTTATCAGCGACAGTTAAGGATCCGCTCACTCAAACGTGATGAGAACATTTTTTAACACCAACACTCAGGGGATGACTCCTACTCATGCAGTGCATTGTGTTAGAATAACAGAACGTTAGTTATAGGAGAAATGAAAGAGGGGTAGAGTGCAACAAATTTTATTTTAAAAACATGTTTTTTTCTTAAATTTTTTTATAATTCTCATTTTCTTTTTCTATTGGAGTTAGCTTAGGTGGTGGACCCTCTCGAAAAAGATTTCCAACTTAGGCCAGCATTTAAGCCCATTGCGATACGACAATTAATTCTACCAGGGAGTCAACCACTCACGAGAATCCAAAATAAATCTTGCTGTTGCAGCAATCTTTATATTAGAGAGCATGGTCAACGATGTTAGAAAATTAGAGGACAGAAACCTATGTATCTACATGACAAGAACATGGCACTAAGCCATATGTTGAAAGATAGTCACTTCCTATAGTCATTAGTCATTAGTCATTAGTTGGAATACTTAGTCTTTAAGTACAATGGCCCGTACGGATGTCGCAAGTCAGGGTCTTGGATTGGAATCGAACCCACGGCATCAGCACTTAAAGTTTAGCACACTACCAATTAGATCAACGCGGCACCCTTACTGGCAAAACAGTTTTGTGGATTCATTTTCTTAAAATAAAAAAAAAGTTGAAAAAAAATGTCGTTCTCCATAGAATTTAGCGGTTGTGTTGAAAATTTCTTCTTCTATTAAATTAAATCTGAAGCAAATTTGACTTTTAGATTTCAGAAATCCTTTTAAATTTAATACACACCTGAAGATATTTTCCAACATTTATACAAATTTTCACAAATTTTGTTTCGCACAGCTTGTGACATGAAGACAGTCACAGCATAAACTACTACTTCATACATATATGTACATATGTATGTATGTACATAGAATAGTAGAAGGAAGGCAGAGTAAAATCATGTGATAAAATCATAACAGTACACGATCAAATAATATAAAAACACTTGAACATTTATTAAAACAGTAACAGTTATAACGGCAACAATATAAGTATCAACAACACACGTTAACAAACACTGCCTAAACAGTAATAACGGTAATACTATATTTGACATATACAATGATAACATAGGGCCTGGCAGTGTATGTATGCATTGTTATATTTGCATACATAGAAGGCGAGAGGACTTGAAAAAACACTGCCTGTATTGCGCATGCAAACAATTACAAAATCCTTGTTTAAATGCAATTCGATGTGTATGCTTAAAGTCTAGAAAAACAATACAAATGCAACTACCACTGCCACAACAGTTGTAAAAACAACAACAACAACAACGAATAACATGACAACATAAACTCATACAATAACAATTTTTGTGTTGAACGTTGAAAACAACAAGATTAAGTAAAAAAAAAAAATGAAAGGAAAATTATGCAACAGAGTGAGGAGACCATTTCAGAAGATTCTGATGGAGGATGTTCAACAGATGTTTTGAACAAAAATTTTGTAAAAATATTCAAACGACTTTAAAGATATCATTCGCAACTTTGAGTTTCAGTAAAATTGAATTCGCAACTGCAATCATTACTGAATACTTTTCTTCGGAGAGCTTGGCTACACGGCTTGGCTTAGGTACTCAATCTAATGTGCGGGCGTGTTAATGTTTTAACACCATGTTCTGATTACATATACATATATACGAGCTTATTTGCGCGCATGTGTGAAAAAGGATCAGCTCTACTTATTCCCTCACTCAAATTACAAAATGTATTAAATTTTTGGTAATACTTCATAGGGTTGACGATTTTTCCTAGCAATAATGTTAATGATGTTACTACCTTAGCAACAGACGCCACATTTCACAAGCAACTGCAATTGAAACCTTTCGGAGAGTTTGAGTTCTTAATTGAACCTATAATTCAGCAATGTCAAGTTTAATTGTGTCTTTAATAAGAACACATACATAAATACATAATTGGTCATTACAATCCTTCAGTCAAGATTAAGTCCTAGTTTCTCACACCACTTATGTTGTGTGTGTTAATTTTATACGTGAGTAACGGGACCTACAGTTTAAAGTCGACTCCGAACGACAGGCCAATTATGTATGTATTATGTATGTATGTAGCGAGACCTATAGTTTAAAGTTGACTCCGAACGACAGATTTGTGAGAAACTTTTCGCGGAAATTTTTATTTATTCTCAGAATTTTTCCAGAAATCTGCTGAGAGGGAGACGCCGTAGAAATATTTTTTTAATATTTCGAGTTGTCTGACCAGGGGTTTTAATCGTGACTTTACCTACTAGTCCACGACACTATCTGTCAAATCAGTTGCCATTTTTTCAGTCTTTTTCAATCACATAACCATTTGCACGGCACATGCAAATAATAAAATTGTTTTATTCAAATGGGCGAGGGAGCAGTTGGCAACTGACCCTAAATTTCATCGAAAACTAATCTTCAGCGATGAGGCCGATTTATAAATGAATGTGTACCTAGGCAAACAAAATTTTCGAATTTGGTACGACATTAATTCATATAATATGCAGGTTCATACAATGCATATCGAAAAGGTTACTCTTTGGTGTGGAATTTTGGCTGGCGGTGTCATTGGTCCATACTGCTTTGAGAACGGCGTTTGCCAGGCAATTACTGTCAACGCCGAGCACTAGACGCCAATGATTAATAACTTCTTTTAGTTGGAAGTGGATAATCTAGATGGTTTTTGATGAATGGTTATGTGAAAAAAAAAATGTGGAATTTTGAATGATAACGATTCATGTAAGATCTAGAGCGTCCAACGCATACTAAAAAAATCAGTGTTGGGTGTGGATTTTTGGCTGGTGGCTCCATATTTCTTTCAGAACGGCTTTCCCCAGAAGATCATTGTCAACGCGAGCACTATATATCGATGATTATTAACTTCTTTTGACCTGAATTGGAGGATCGGAACACCAACGATATGTGGTTATAAAAGGACGGCGCTACGTGTCATACAGTTCCTGCCAGATTGGACATTACGCACGAGCGATTTGAGGGTTTGCTCATCTCATGTGAGAGCGAGGTGAACTGGCCACTGATATCATGTGATTTGTCATTCTTAGACTTTTTCTTGCGGCGTTTTCTTCATTTGCAGGTGCATGCGAATCAAATCAAATTAAAGTGGTTCTCAAAGCCAACACAATACATGGTATCGGGCGAATTCAGTTTGATTTATACGCCAGAGTAATGGAAAATTTGGTATGTCGGATACCGTCCAAACAGAGAATCCGTGGCAGACATTTTAATGATCTTATGTTCTGCGTTGAAGTCGCCATGGTCTAGTAGATAGTGCGATGGCTTATTAGACGTGAGGCCACGGTTCAAAGCCCAGGTCAGACATCTCGATTAAACCGAAATATGAAAAAATATTTCTTAGACACAGATTTCTGGCGAAAACTCTGAGAGTAAATAAAAAAATCTGTTGTTCGGAGTCGACCTTAAAATGAAGGTCCCGCCACTAACGCTTGTCTTATTCCAATTGTCAGTACATGTCACAAGGCATAATGAATAGAATTTGTGTATTCATCACAATACATTGTTTCTAATGCAGTGATTGAACTGATATACCAGATCGTCATGTGACATGTTGTGAGAAGGAGGCATACTTTCATATTAGTTCCATTTCAATACATACGCTTTTGGATAAACACTTGAATGTAAAAAATTTTGTTCTCGCTCCTGCCCTATAATTTATCAATCGCAGGAACAAAAGCTAACGTCGATTTGTGGTTTGAGAAATGGTTTGCACGAATGCGAAAGTGTGTTATTGATCATCAAAGGGAAATATTTTGAAAAACAATGAAGCGATTTTCACTTAGAAATATTCGTTCTTATTTGCTATTCCCAAAATTGTAAATATATTTAGTACCCCCTTGTAAAATATAAACTAAAACTTATTTCCCATGTTAATTAGTATGCTTTAGTAATATTTTCAGAAAGTCTGTTTTTATTAATTCTGAAATAAAATCTTTTTTCTGTTGTTACAATGTAAAAGAGATTCCTAATGTTTGTCAAAAACAATTAAAAATTGTTTTAATTGCGTGTATAATATTGGTCGGCTTTAATTTTTCCCTTTTAGCCTTTGTTTTAAAGCTCATAACACATTTGCCCGGCAACTAGAACATACAAATTGTTTGAATTGTTGTACTCTGTTTTCGAATTGTGTGTTTAATTAAATTTTCTATGAATGCTATCAAATCAGAAGCGTAGCAATCTTTAAGTATTGAAGGGGGTGAAATGATCATAGGTTTTTGTTTGTTGTGTTTTCGATTCTAATATACAATGTTTTTAAATTTTAAATTGGAACAGCAGATTCCAACTTCTGAATATCAAAACTAGTTTGCACTAATAACAGAAAAACATGGCCGAGCCAGTGCAGCCGCTGGATATTAATACGCTGTACAACGTCTATGTCGTTGAGGAGCTCACATAGCTCACTGTCAGATCGGATGCGGAAATCATCGGCAACTCGCACTGAACCTAAGATTTTACGTAGGACTTTTCTCTCAAGGCTGCTGCATCAGTTCTTAATAGTGTCCATGCCTCTGCACCACTAAGAAGCACGGGTGGGATGAGCGTCTTGTAGAGTATTAGTTTTGTCGTACGAGAGTAGTCTCTGCTACTCAATTGCCTATTGAGACCATAGAAGCACCTGTTGGCAAGAGTGATCCTGCGCTTGATCTCCAGACTGACATCATTTTTGGTGGTAACGGCGGAGCCAAGATAAATAAATTCCTTGACTATATCAAAAATCGGATTTGCCACCAACAAAATTGTAAGTTGTTGATGTGGAATCATTCTGTAGTAGTCCACTTACAGCAGTTTTCCGTTAGATATTCCTTTTTCAAGTGTTTAAAAATCGTATTTTATGCAAACTTTCTATTTACTACGTGACGAATCGAAATAATGATGGAGCCCAACATTATTCATTATTTTATCGACATTTTTAATAATTGCTGCTGCTCGACTGAGTGATTGACTAATTGACTTGAGTCTTAATGTCGCCGTGGTCTAGTAGGTAGTGTGTTGGCTTAGAGGTAAAGCCAGGGTTCGAGCCCCAGGACAGACATCAAAATAAAATACAAAAAGTATTTCTTCAGCGACAGTCTCTCAGCAGATTTCTGGCAAAAACTCTGAAAGTAAATAAAATTGCCATGAAAAATTGCGCAAAAATCTGTCGTTCGGAGTCGGCTTTAAACTGTAGGTCCCGGCACGTATGGATAAATTTAACACACACAATATAAGTGGTGTGAGAAACTAGGTCGTAACCCTGACTGAAGGGATGTAATGACCAATTATGAATGTATGTATAAGTATTAATGTAGGTAAAAAAGTATAACAGGCTTCGTAAAACCGTCTGAAAAGAAAGTAATGCTATAAACACAATAAACGCGACGCAGCAAACGCAGTAATATCTCAAAAATAGAATACATGGTTGTGAATGAAAGTGAACATTTTAAACGCAGCACGACAACAACCAAAGATTCTGCTGCTTTGTGTTTCTGTTATTTTCTATTTTTATTCGTATCAATGAGAGAATTAGTGCTCACAGTGAGAGAATTTGTGCTGGCAATGCAAAGATTAGTGCTGCCCATACAATAACATACATAAAGTAGATGTTTTAGAAACGCGATGTAAGGAGTATAAAGCGAAAGAAGGTTTTTGTGGCACCATTAATAAAGAATTAATGAACTGTTTACTTTTTATATGCTTTAAGTGTGCCCTGGTAGTCTAATGGGGAGTGTGTTAGACTATTAGCGTGGGGGTCGTGGGTTCGATTCCCGACCAGAGACTCTGGTCAGTTACACTACACCGAGCATGTAATCGAAGTTACTCAGCTTGTAGATAATTAGAATATAATTTGTAATTGTATTGTAATAAATAAATAAATAAATAAATATATGTTTTGATAATGCTTTGCTGCTGCTTTTATTATAATTCATATGCATGCAGCTTAACTTAGGCTGCAATTGCAAAATTGTTGTGCTTGCTGTTTATTCTGTTTACTACCGTTTATAGGAAATTGAAAACAATTTATTAAAAATGTTACACTTTGTAATGTTTGACATTCAATTATTCTTACACTTTCCCGGAAATAAACCTGAGTTACCGCATATAACATTCCCCATTTCCATAGCATTTTCTGTGATTAAATTAATATTTTTTTAATATTTTCGAAAATTAGGTGTAGAATTGTTTTTGTTATATGTTATAAACCTTAGTTTAAATCCCATAAACGCCTCTGTTCATGGTAATGTATACTAAAACTGAAGTTTTTTGTAAATAAAAATTGTTTCATCAATTACCGTCTATTTGCCAAACATGAACTCCATGTTAGCAATCTACAAGTTTATGAGTGCAAATTACAGTGGACAGGATTTATTGGTTTATAAATTAAGGTTTAAATTCCTTGAAAGGACTTAAGCTGTTATAAACTTCTAGTGCTTAAGGAAGCTAATATGATACACAGGCATTGATAAAGTTTCAAAACATTGTTTTTAATTCCAATTTTTTTTTTTGCAATTTCTAAAGTGATCTGTCGATAGTAAAGATACGTTTTAATTAGTATGAATGAAATAAATTCATTATGATTTGCAATATATGTATATCAGTTTAGCTTACCAATACATACATAAGTATATGGTTTCCACATAGCATTGTAATGATGTTGGTTGCATGAGTATACCTTAACAGAAACTCAATCTTAATTCTGTACAACAACATACACTTTCTTCACTGTACTGTACGCTTCTCAGCAATCAATTGAATGAATATTTTATAATGAAACCAAACATAATGGAAGAATGTTCCTTTGGATATGGTACGGTACGTTACAGTTTGACCACAATAAATAATACAGTATTGTAAAAAAGTATTTTTAATAAAATTTTTTAAAGTACAGTTATAAAGGCAGTTTAATTATATTCAGATATGATCGTTACCAGATTAAAATATTATTTAAGCCTGACTGAAGGTTGTAAGGGATATTAGTGGTTAATTAAGAATGTGAAGAAGGTGTTATTGAATGAGAGAAAGCTTACCACCACAGGTACTTCACTTCTGTAGCAAAGTGACGCTTCTGGGTTTATCGCAATTGTCAATTTCTTGGAGAACATTTGTTTTCTACAGAAAGCTAAAAACCAATTATTATATGACTGTACTCTCTTAACTGTTCTACTATTAAGCGGATCTTATTCTTTTATTAGATTCTTCTGTAATTTCCAGAATAATTCATTTAAATAAGAATTAATCTATACCCTTCGCATACTTTCTTTTCAATTTATTACATACATACATACATAAATGGTCATTACAACCCATTACAGGCAGGATTACGACATAGATTCTTACTCTACTTATGTTGTGTGTGTTGTTTTTGTACATGAGTGGTGGGACCTACACCCTAAAGCCGATTCCGAACGACAAATTTTTTAAAAACTTTTCATAGCAATTTTATTCTCCCTCAGATTTTTTCGCCGAAGAAATATTTTTTATATTTCGTTTTGATAGAGATGTCTGAACCACAGCCTCACGTCTAATAAGCCAGCACAATACCCACTAGACTACGGAGCCTTTTCAATTGGTTACTCTCTGATTAACATCCAATTCGCATTTAGAATCCTCAATTCAGGGTATATTCACGTCCCTAATAAACCATTAAAATGACATCCTCTACATTTGTTTTAGTCACCTGTTTCTCTATGGTGCAGAAAAAATCTGGTATGGGCGTTTTCACAAACATTCGTACAGTGCCCCGTTAAGTTGTTTCAGTGTTTTCCCTGAAACAAGATGATAAATTGTTTTGTCTTTCATTCTTTGTAATAACATGGTTGAGGGTGCCCTGGTAGTCTAGTGGGTAGTGTGCTAGACTATTAGCGTGAGGGTTGTGGGTTCGATTCCCACCAGAGACTCCGGTCTGTGACACTACACCGAGCATATAGTCTAGTTACTCCGCTCGTATATAATTAGAATATAATTTGTAATTGTATTGTAATTAATAAATAAATAAAATAAATAAATAAATAAATAAAATATATATATAAATAATATAAAATATTGTAAAAAAGTATTTTTAATAAAATTTTTTAAAGTACAGTTATAAAGGCAGTTTAATTATATTCAGATATGATCGTTACCAGATTAAAATATTATTTAAGCCTGACTGAAGGTTGTAAGGGATATTAGTGGTTAATTAAGAATGTGAAGAAGGTGTTATTGAATGAGAGAAAGCTTACCACCACAGGTACTTCACTTCTGTAGCAAAGTGACGCTTCTGGGTTTATCGCAATTGTCAATTTCTTGGAGAACATTTGTTTTCTACAGAAAGCTAAAAACCAATTATTATATGACTGTACTCTCTTAACTGTTCTACTATTAAGCGGATCTTATTCTTTTATTAGATTCTTCTGTAATTTCCAGAATAATTCATTTAAATAAGAATTAATCTATACCCTTCGCATACTTTCTTTTCAATTTATTACATACATACATACATAAATGGTCATTACAACCCATTACAGGCAGGATTACGACATAGATTCTTACTCTACTTATGTTGTGTGTGTTGTTTTTGTACATGAGTGGTGGGACCTACACCCTAAAGCCGATTCCGAACGACAAATTTTTTAAAAACTTTTCATAGCAATTTTATTCTCCCTCAGATTTTTTCGCCGAAGAAATATTTTTTATATTTCGTTTTGATAGAGATGTCTGAACCACAGCCTCACGTCTAATAAGCCAGCACAATACCCACTAGACTACGGAGCCTTTTCAATTGGTTACTCTCTGATTAACATCCAATTCGCATTTAGAATCCTCAATTCAGGGTATATTCACGTCCCTAATAAACCATTAAAATGACATCCTCTACATTTGTTTTAGTCACCTGTTTCTCTATGGTGCAGAAAAAATCTGGTATGGGCGTTTTCACAAACATTCGTACAGTGCCCCGTTAAGTTGTTTCAGTGTTTTCCCTGAAACAAGATGATAAATTGTTTTGTCTTTCATTCTTTGTAATAACATGGTTGAGGGTGCCCTGGTAGTCTAGTGGGTAGTGTGCTAGACTATTAGCGTGAGGGTTGTGGGTTCGATTCCCACCAGAGACTCCGGTCTGTGACACTACACCGAGCATATAGTCTAGTTACTCCGCTCGTATATAATTAGAATATAATTTGTAATTGTATTGTAATTAATAAATAAATAAAATAAATAAACATGGTTGATTTTACCCGACCTAATGATAAATACCATCCTTAGCTAGGCCCAATCCCAATTATAGATCTTCAGAACTCTCGGCATGTTAACCGATATTAACTGCTGCCTAGGAAGATACGAAATGATTTACTGGTTTTATAAGGTTCTACTGCTCACAAGAGAAAGAAGAAGTACTTACAATGGAACAAAAGAGATGGAAAAATGGGAAATTATAAGATACTCTGGCTTGAGCTTTTGTTATCTTTTTCCCTTCCCAGAAAGTTCGTCCTTATTAGTAGTACAATGCTTTCATTACTTACTTAAGTAGTCATTACAGTCTAGCTTCTCACTCTACCATTGCTTACGACAGATTTGAGACAGAGATTTTGCCAGAGGACTCTGAGATGATGTTGCCGTAATATATATTTTTTATATTTGCCGCCGCCTGATGAAACAACACACTATCTACTAGACTATGGCGTATTTACTACAACCGCTTGCGCCGTAATCTTGTAGCTAGTGTGTTGCCTTATTATACCTGAATCCTTGATACAAAACCCAGGTAAAACATCTGAAACAAAACGAAATATGACGGCGACTTCCTCTTAGCAGATTTCTTCCAAAAACTGTGAGAGTAAATAAAATTTCCATGAAAAAAAGATTCTCAAAAATCTTTCGTTCGAAATTGACTTTAAACTGTAGGACCCGCTACTCATGTATCAAATTGAGAAGCTAGGTCGTAATCCTGATTGAATGGTGGTAATGACCAATTATGTATGTATATATGTATGTATATATGTCGCCGACGAAATGTATTTTGTATATTTCGTGGCTGGGGTTTGAGCCACAGATTCTCATCCAATAAGCCAACATGCAATCTACTAAACTATGCTGTATTTACTACAGCCGCTTCGTTTTCACCTTAAGGCATGTGGTTTTTCAAAGCAAAGAAATTCCAAGAATTTAAAATGAAATTAACTTCTCCAATTAAAGTGTATTATTAATTTTGTTGTGAACTGTATTGTATACGAGTAGTAAGTTGATTCCTAATGGAATGATTAATATGCATACCCATAATACAATACTCAGGCAAACAGGCTTTTATGGACGTTTATATAAGAGCACATGTATGGTATATAAATGTGAACGTATAGGTATACCTTCAACTAAGTGTAGTTCATTGACAAATTTTGAGATTTTGAATTTCAAAAATTTCTTAAAAAGTGACATTCTCAATATTTGCATACTTTTTTTTAAAAATTCTATTTGAAATCTACATACAGAAGGTATGTATGTTTTTTTTAGATTCCTATTTTTAGTTTTTGAATTTCAGTTATTAAAAAATTGATTTTGAACCCATCTACTACGGTTTAATCGAAAACAAATTTTGTATTGACTTGGCTGTATGGCAACATTTTCTACAGTATTGTGTGATTTTTTTTGTTGAGCAAATTGTATAGTACAGTGTATACATACACATGCACCAAGAAATGATTACAAATTCATTTTGTATTTAACTAATCAACAACAACCTGAAGTAGTAACAAAAGGTGGAAGTTGCAAACAATATTTGATAAATGTATACGGGTACATAAAATCAAATTATACCCTTAAGCTTGCAAAACATGTGCTGTAACGAAAATCAAAGACATTTCAATACGAGTACTTCTGGTACTACAGGACGCTTGAGAACTTGAAATGACAATACAAAAGAGAAATACTACTGGCATGATTTTTTCTGGAAAAAAATTTCTTCGCATTTATTTTTTTGAAATTGATTTCTGGCATACGTCTGCCGTGGCTTCCAGTTACATTGGTTATTTGATTATTGAAATTTTTTCCATAATATCTGGCTATTTATTAACAAAGATGTGTTGAATATTGTTTTTAAAAGCTGAAGCAGTTGTTGTTTAGTCGGCATGTATAAACATACATACATAAGTTGTTATTACAACCATTTAGCCAGGATTACGGCCTTGCTTCTTGCACCATTTATGTGGTGTGCGTTAATTGTATCAATAAATGGCGGGGCATACAGTTTAAAGTTGGCTCCGAATGACAAATTTTTGAGAAACTTTTCATGGCAATTTTTTTACTCAGAGTTTTTGCCAGAAATCTTCTGAGAGGAAGTCGCCGGAGAAATATTTTGTTTATACTTAATTTTGTTCGAGATGCCTGAGCCAGTGGTTGAGTCGCAGCTTCACATGTAATAAGTCAACTCACTGCTTACTAGACCACGGCGACTACTTAGTCCTTAGTTGATATGTCTCCATAAAAAATAATTCAGAGGCATTAAATTGCACAAACGAATAGGACATCTTTTGAAATGCAAATCCAAACTGATTATGCATGAAATCATTTGTTAAGCGCGCTATTGGAATTAAATTGCGTTGATTCTTAGGTTAGGTTAGGTTAGGTCTGAGTGGCAGCTCTGATTTCACAAAGCTCACTTGAGCACGCATAGCGGCCCGTTGTAATGCCACGGGTGAGCGCAAAGTTCCACCAAAATCACGGAAGAGGAAGAAGTTGGTCAGCGCAAGGGCTGCACATCAAAAGCACGACTACCCCATACTGGAAAACCAGCCAGAAAGTTTGATGAACGAAGCTATAAACTTGATATCAATAGATGATAGCTCCGTCAAGCTGACAAGAAATGGAGAGCCAAATAACCCATATCTACACCTAGCAAGAGACGGGCACTGACAAAGAAAGTGGATAACAGTCACCTCTTCCTCAGCGGATCTGCATCCACGGCAGAAGTCTTTAAATGGGCGTTGATGCTTAGTTTTGGAAACAAAAACTCCGGCAGCATGATTCTATACCGTTCTTCATACATCGCTTGTACAATGGGTCAATTCGAACTCCGGGGACTGTACTTGTCTTAATTGGGAAGTACACGTGCTCTAACCTAACCTTCATACATCGCAACGGTAGCTTCTTGCTCAATTGAATTCATGTAATGTTAATGAAGTTAACTCTCCATTTTTTACTGGCAATCTTCAAGCCTTCGCTAGAAATTTGCCGCTTTTGCTTATTGACGTAGCCATAGAACCAAAAGTAGGATTCATCACTAAAAACAATTGTTTGATTTAAATGATTATTTTTGGGCAGCATCAAATAAGCCCAATCAGCAAAAATATGACGACATTTGATGGTCGTATAGCTTCAAGTCTTCTAAAGGGTCCGCCAAATAACTTTTTTTTTTGAAAATGCTTTAAAAAAAAACTACTGACTATTTTCTCAAATTTCTTTTTTATTTGAAAGTACAATCCTTCCGGTTAATAATGGAAAATAATTTCATTCAAATGGCTGCCTCGGCTGGCCATGCAGTAGCCTACACCATCGGTCCAATTTTTAAGCACATTATCGATTGTGTGCAGCTGTATTTCACCAATGGCTTCACGAATATTGTCCTTTAAAGCGTCAATTGTCTCTGGCTTGTCGGCGTAACACTTATCTTTGACGGCACCCTACAAATAATAGTCCAACGGTGTCAAATCGCAGATCCGAGGTGGTCAAACGACATCAGCACTGCGGCTGATAATGCGATCTTCAAAAACGGGGCGCAAAACATCGAGTGTAGCTTCGGCTGTGTGGCACGTAGCGCCGTTCTGTTGAATCCAAATGTTACCAATATCCTCCTCTTCAATTTTTGTGAACAAAAATTCGTTCAACATGGCCCGATAACGATCGCCATTGACTGTAACGGCCACTCCTTGCTCATTTTCGAAGAAAAATGGCCCAATTATGCCTCTGGACCAAAATCCGCACCAAACAGTGACTCGTTTTGGGTGCGTCGGCTTTTTAATGTATGCGTGCGGGTTTTCTGTGCCCCAAATGCGACAATTTTGCTTGTTTACACACCCGCAAAGATCAAAATGAGCTTCATCTGAAAAGATGATTTTTTTTTGCCAAAATCGGCATCTTCTGGTGTAGGCTACTGCATGGCCAGCCGAGGCAGCCATTTGAATGAAATTATTTTCCATTATTAACTGGAAGGATTGTATTTTCAAATAAAAAAAGAAATTTGAGAAAATATTCAGTAGTTTTTTAAAACATTTAAAAAAAAAAGTTATTTGGCGGACCCTTTATGAACTGCATTTAAAGTCGTCTAAGCCTAGATTCGTACGTAAGTTTCTCCACATTGTCGAAGGACAAAAGACAACAACGATGAAAGGATGTTTCGGCACCTTTTTCTCACCGCAGCATTAATATATTTTTCATTAAATAAACATATGTACATACATACGTACATAACTATTCATTACAACCCTTCAGTCAGGATTACGACCTAGCTTCCCACGTCACTTATAATGTATGTGGTGATTTTATACATGAGTGGTGGAACCTACAGTTTAAGGTCGACCCCGAGCGACAGATTTTTTTTTGAGCAACTTTTCACGTAAATTTTATTTACTCTCAGAATTTTTGCCAAAAATCTACTGGGAGAAAGTCGCCGAAAAAGTATATCTTTTTCGTATTTCGTTTTGTTAGAGATGTCTGACCTGGGGCGTGAACCGTAGCCTTATATCTAACACACTACCTTCCAGTCTATGACAATTGTATAACAGCAAAGTTAGCGACATTAAAAACTCATGCATTCCTGCTGGGGTTAATGAAAGGTCAATCATGTTTCATCAAGTAACTCTGACTTTTTTTGTATTTTTTTTTCACTTACTTTTTAATTAACTGAGTAACAAATGACCTCAGATGGTCTATTCAAGGCATTACAAACATTAACGTAAAATAAACACTTCACTGAGCAGAACATTCGAAAGATCGTATCGTATATCTTCCCAAAAATTTATATTGGACTTGAACAAACCAACGGAAAACTGAACAAAAAAACTGTGTGTGAACAAAACAATGAAATATATTTCATACCTTTTGTTCCATTGTTGGTTGCGTCATACAATCCCCAGTATTGTTTTACATCTCGTACGTACTTATACTTTGCAACATTCCACCAGCAGCAGTAACGGAATTTATGATCACAACACAAGTTGGAGTGTCAACTCTATTCTGATGTGTAAGTTTCCATTTTCCTTCTAATTTTTTTTCTTCTTCTTGCTTGTGTTCATAACTTGTTTTCCTAACTTTTTTATGTGACCACAGTTTGTGGCAAGTTTCTGCTTCTATTCTTTTCTTTATTATTCTTGTTGTTGTTTTTGTTTTCTTGTTTTCTTGAATGCAAACGGTAGCAAATGTTGCCTTGCCGGTTTGTTTGTTTGTTGCCAGTTGTGTTGAACCATTGAATTTAAAAGTGCAGAAAAAAGAAATGGGAAAGCAACACTCTCTCATGCCCATAAATATGAAGGCGACAAAAAACAATGAAATAGAGGAACCAACAAAAATGTCCCACAAGTGCTGCTATTTGTTGTGCATCCCATAGTAAATGAAGTAGAAAAAAGGCACGAAAAATAAGAGGAGATTTCTTTTCGCACTTTTCCATATTTTAAGATTGAAAAGAGTATCCGAAGGGAGTAGAATGGAAACAGTGTAATTTTCTTTCCCTTGTTAAAGATTACGTGACAAATATTCGAAACTGAAAGAAATGATTCTGAATAAAAAGTTTCAAAATTTAAAGTTTCGATATTCTTAAAAGGTTTTAGAAAACTTTAAATTTCTATTACAAAAAATGATGGATTTTTATTAACCAAAATGAGTGTAGAAATATTCGTATAAAAATACATACATATACATACATATACATACATATACATACATATACATACATATACATACATATACATACATATACATACATATACATACATATACATACATATACATACATATACATACATATACATACATATACATACATATACATACATATACATACATATACATACATATACATACATATACATACATATACATACATATACATACATATACATACATATACATACATATACATACATATACATACATATACATACATATACATACATATACATACATATACATACATATACATACATATACATACATATACATACATATACATACATATACATACATATACATACATATACATACATATACATACATATACATACATATACATACATATACATACATATACATACATATACATACATATACATACATATACATACATATACATACATATACATACATATACATACATATACATACATATACATACATATACATACATATACATACATATACATACATATACATACATATACATACATACTAACAGTTTGAGGGAAATGTTCGTAGGTCCAAAATTTCCGAAAAAAATGCTTATCATGAGCCAATGAGACATCCTTAGCAATTTCTCAAATTGTGCTGCGACGATCCTCCATAACCTCGACACTGTTGATAGATAATAAACTTATAGGTCTGTGAGACTATGCTTTCGTGTGATCTATGCCGCCTTTAGGTATCATTTTAGCGAGTAAAACTTTCCATTCTTCAGTGGAATATTCGGGGCGTAACAAAATAAAATCTTGTTACTGATAGTATCAATTTTTTTGGGTTGATTCCGGAAATCGCATTCTATATATCTCGAACTTTAATTGTAGTGGAG
Organism: Sarcophaga variegata; assembly: GCA_932273835.1. Lineage (NCBI taxonomy): Eukaryota > Metazoa > Arthropoda > Insecta > Diptera > Sarcophagidae > Sarcophaga > Sarcophaga variegata. The sequence goes on from OW026361.1 coordinate 87,466,309, forward strand.
GTACATCAACAGCAGGTGAAAAATAGGGCGTATAGTACTACAAACTCGACTTGAACACTATGCTTAAGTGACTCGCAAAGAAGCCAACTTTCTTAGCATCATTTCTTGCCCAACAATCGCAGCAATTTTTTAAGGGTGTTTTTAATATAAGAGGCCTTTTAAGGCTCTTAGTCGCGCGCAGTATTGAATATTTGGGGTCTAGTGTATAATCGTACATACATAATTGGCCATTACAACCCTTCAGTCAGGATTACGGCCTAGCTTCTCACATCACTCATGTTGTGTGAGTTAATTTTATATGTGAACGCCGACTCCGAATGACAGATTTTTGAGAAACTTCTTCATGACAGGTTTGTTTACTCTCAGACTTTTTGCCAGAAATTTGCTGAGAGGAATTCGCCGAGGAAATATTTTTTTAATATTTCGTTTTGATGCCTGACCTGGGATACGAACCCAGACTTTACGTCTAATAAGCCAATACACTACCTATTAGACTACGGCGACTTCATAAATATATAATCCAGTACTTATAAAAATCTAGTAAGAGAGGTTTGGTTTCAAGTTGAGGGGTCAGTATCAGCATTACTGCTCTTCCTTTTCAGTTACAAGCCTTTTAATGGCTACATATATACATACATAAATTGTCATTACAATCCTTCTCATTCCACTTGTGTTGTGTGTGAGTCTCGGGACGTACAAATTAAAGGCGACTCCGAACGATTGATTATTTTGAAATTTTTATTTGGTTTACACTCGGAGGTTTTGTCAGAAATCTGCTGAGAGTAAGTCGCCACAGAAATATTATTTCGTATTTCGTTTCGATGTCTGACCTGGGGTTTGAACTGTGGCTTCACGTCTAATAAGCCAACACACTACCTACTTCAAGTCTAACGCGAAAACTCTATTATAAACCTTCTATCGCCGTATAGAAATTGACGGATGAGAAGCCTGTTTAAGTTCTTTGTTGAAGTAAGAAATAAACGCATCTATATTGTCCAGCGTTCTTAACCGTAAATTGTCATGTGCAATGAAAGCTGACATATTTTTAAAACTTGAGACAAATTATGAACTTAATCTTACAAATACTATTGGCAAGGACAAAATCAAAATCATTGAGGCTTGAGATCTTAAGAATTGTAGGCGAGTGCTTCGAACACAAATGCAATGAAACCTCAACTTGAAAGCAGTGTTTGGGTACATTTTTGTAACTCCAAAGCTATTTACATCCCGATTTTTTTTGTCATTAGGACAACAAGTTGGCTCTCTACTCGATACGACCATTCTAACTATCGTATCAAACATTACTCGACCTATCGAAGAAACAAGACGGGAACTTTTGTAGTTGTCGGCTGCCAGGAAAAGTGGTCCTAGAGATTTATATATACTTTTATATTGCTTCCCTGTAATAGTAAATCTTGAAGGTGAATTATGGTAATTCAATACGATTTTGATAGCTTTCAATGTAGATATTAAGGATATGCAAGGAATTTTTACACAGATCGCACCATAAATTATGTTACAGTTTTCGTTTTATTAGGAAACTCCCCCTCTACCTATATAATCCGTGCAGTAATTTTAAATAGACTTCTTGATGTCAAATGTATCTCAGATACTAGTATTATGTCACTTTGTTTTTCCGTTTGAAAGTACAGTTTATCGGTTGTCAAGCAATCTTGTCTGTATTCTCAGCATTTCATGCTTTAAGTTGGATATGTTAGTTATAAAACCGTAGAGTGCACCAGTTTATCGATTGTGGCGTCAAGGCAACCAAACTAATGTGTACGGAAAATAATTTTGGTGGTGGAAAATCAGTTTTATGTGAATTTGAACTTAGGTTTCTGTGAGTAATACATAATGGAATTGTCATAAATTTTCAAAGAAAATGGCTCATTGTATGTATGCCAACTGTAGTGAAATGTACTAATGCGGTAAATAAAAAAGAATTTCATTCAAATATTAGTTTACTTATGCTATGTTCAGACATGTACTTATATTGAGTAAATCGCAATAAACGACATTATTGATCTCTATATCATGTAAAATGTCAATTAATTATTGCTCAATAAATTCATAAATTGTTATAATATTGATTAAAACTTGAAATACAGCACTGTGTAGTGTATGCATTCACCCATATATAGAATTAATGAAATAACTAAAATAAAAAAAATAAAAGTAAACAAATGTAAAGTGACTTCACAAAAATATAATCGTATATGCAGAGTATGCAATTTCAAGTGGCATATGTTGATTAATATGGGTCACTAGAAATGCATTACAAATGAATTCGGTATTACTATTAATATTATTGTAGGTCACTAAACTATAAACAAATAATGGATTAAGGGGAAAAGAAAACAGAAAACATAGAATAAGAATATGTAGGGGAAATAGTTTAAGTTTATTGTAAGAAACATAGAATAAGAAATAGTATATAAATAAAATTAAAAATAATTCTGACTTCAAAAATAGTTGTTCTTATTTCTCAAATACTTCGGCAATTAACTTTGCCATTATATAAAGCCTTCTACAATTCTGTGGCTTTCTCAAGTAAACTAGAATTCTATAGGATCTTAGTTAAAATATACACAAACTAACTCTAACATATATTACAACTGTCATAAGTGCGTTCAGTGAGCATATGTATTACAATTTTTCGAACACGAACAACCAGCTGTCAAATGCATATTGAATAACAAGCTGAACTGCGTATATTGTTATGCCTGAACACTTAAAATATTGTAATCAAAAACCGAATATTGACTCAATAAAAGTGCATGTCTGAACATAGTATTACGTACGTACTTGTTCAATATAAGCCTTTAGGCAGGATTACAATCTAGCTTCTCAAATCATTAATTTTATACATGAATGGAGTGATTTGCAGTTTAAATTCGACTTCCAACGGCATATTTTTAGAAACTTTTCATGCCGATTTTATTTACTCTCAGAGTTTTTGCCAGAATATTGCTGAAAGAAAGTCGAGGACGTAATATTTTTGCAAAATTTGTTTCGTTCGAGATGTCTGTTCTGGGGTTTGTATCACGCCCTCACTTCTAATAAGCCAACACACTATGTACAAGACTGCGGCGACTTTAATATTTATTTATCGTATGGAAGAGACATCTTTTTATTTTTATATAGCGACCTCAAGTTTCAAAAACTGAAATTGATCTTCAGTTTGTGGATGAAAAGATTTCGAATGCAATTTCTATATGTGGCCCTTATGTTTTTGTCAAATGGAAATTAATATTACTTAGTTATACTGACTATTATATACATACATATATGTATATGTATGTATGCATGGAATATGAACATAACATAAATAAATTGCTGTAAATATGTTCTCTATGAGCTTTTAATATTTAATATTTGTTTTATTTGTTTAAAACACATACATAGTTAAAGTGGAGTGTTCTAAGTTCTCTTTACAATTTCATGTTCATTAAACCATTCTAAAGTATAAGCATTTTATCCTGTATATTCTATTAATTATTCAGTAATGCATAATGTAAGTACTTGTACACATAAATATATACATACATAAGTATTTATCCAGAGATAAAGATACAAAAGAAAAATATACGACTTGCAACACTTTTAACCCATTTACCTTAATGAACTTCTATAGAAATTTTGTAAAGGTTTCAAAATTTATTTCTTCTCGCTTTTGCTTCTCGCCCGCACTCGCTCCTTCTCCTGCTCTATCTTATTATTCTCATTCTTTTCGATATTTTAACTTTATGTTTTTAATAGAGCATAGAACAACAACAACAACAATAACAATAAAGAGATACTATGATGGTTTTTGAAAAGAAAAACTTTTCCATTTACCCCAACACACACGCACATGTACACCATCATACAAAAGAGTACATCAGAGTGCAGGAGGAAGTGGAAGTTAAGACGACGTGCATTCCTATGTACATATATTTTAAGTGTAGTGGTTTAGATGCATGCTTTTGTAAGAGCGTGTGTAGAAGTAAGTATAGGATCGTTTAAGTTTCAATTTGAAGTCGTCGTAGTCTAGTAGGTGGTAGGGGCCACGGTTCAAACTCCAGGCTAGACATCTCGATGAAAATGAAGTACGATAAAATATTTCTTCGGCGACTTCCCCTTAGCAGAAATCGTTCAAAAACCCTGAGAGTAAATAAAATTGCCGTGAAAAAGTTTCTCAAAAAATCTATCGTTCGGAGTCGGCTTTAAATTGTAGGTCCCTGCCACACATGGTGTGAGAAGCTAGATTGTAATCCTGACGGATTTTAAAGAACAATTTTGTGTGTGTATGTATGTATGTAAGTTCAATTTCAATAATATTTCGTTCGGAAGATTATTCTTTTCTTATAGCTTTCCACTCGTAAGTTGCCATGCTTTTTTTTGTACTGAAATGCTTTACGTTGGAAATCCGTAGGACAGAATAACCCACCCATTTCTCTCGTGTTACTGTTTATTGCCCATATTTCAGTCGTCACTGGTCAACTTTTCCTTAAAAATGCAAAAAGTTTATTGTCAACGTAGTACAATACATGACAAGTTGACAGTATTTATTCTGTTATTTTTAGTATCAGAATCCCTGTAGAAACATGGTTTTTACGTCTTACATACACTGAGCGCCAAAAGTGAGTAAACACCACTGAAATAATTCATTTTCTTAGGATAGCGAGAAAAGTAAATGAGAATAGTCGTATAAATTTCCAAAACGTTTATTTATTACTTATAAATGTTAAAACTAAAACAACAATTCATGATAAAGGAACTTTTTTTATACTTAAGAACAAAAGTGTTGACTCACTTATGACGCTCGCTGTATATACATACATAATTGGTCACAGGTTATGTTAGGTTGAAGTGGTAGCTCTGATATCAAAGAGCTCATTTGAGTTCGCATAGCGGTCCGTTGTGATGCCACGAGTGAACGCAGTCTCTGTACTGACCAACTTCCACTAAAATCAGGGAAGAGAAGGGAGGTGGTCAGCGCAGGGGCTGCACATCAAAGCACGACAACACCACACTGGAAACCAGCCAGAAAGTTTGATGATGGAAGCTATATACTTGACATCAATAGATGATGGCTCCGTCAAGCTGACAAGAAATGGAGAGCCAAACAACCTATGTCTGAACCTCGCAAGAGATGGGCACTGACAACGAAAGCGGATCTGCTTCCACGGCAGAAGTCGTTAAATGGGAACCGCATCCTCTCCGTGTGTCTACCCATAACACAGTGACCTGTAAGCATGGCCACTGCCATTGAGATGATGCCACGACCAAGTTCAAGTAATTGGTTGGTACGCCTTCTATCCATCAGGGGCCAGGTGAGTCTAGCGGTGGAGCTGGACTCCTCATTGGCCCAGGATAAGTTTGCGTCTAGAAGGAATTTTCGCGCAATGGCCAGCTTGATCGAGGCGAGTGGCATACCCAAGTCCCCTGAAGAGGATTCCTGCAGTACCCCGGAATATTACTATGTCCGGGAACCCAGACCAGTGCGACACTAAAGCGTCCAAAAAGAAGGTCGAGACAGTAACGACCTTCCCTGACGATCCTGGAGTTGTTCACAACAGAGATCTTATGGCGGCCCGACTGTCAGAGAAGACCGAGACGCATGTAAGAGGAGCACTGTTGACGAGGATCACATAATTGATCATTCCACCCCTTCATTTAGGGATACGACATAGCTTCTCACACCATTTATGTTGTGTTTGTTAATTTTATACATGATCACGACACATCTGTAAGAAACTTTTAATGGCAATTTTATTCACACTTAGAGTTATTGCTTCGAGTCAGTCACCAAAGAAATATTTTTTCATATTCTTTTCTGTTAGAGATGTCTGACCCGGGGTTTAAAGCTACCCGGGGCCTCGCGTCTAATAAGCCAACACACTACCTACTAGACTACGGCGACTTCATCTTACATGTTAGACTTTCCAATAGGCTGATTATCTATTGCAGTTGGATATCGTGACCACATTTATGGGATTTTCCCATCATCGTCTTTGAATATCATGTATTTCTAGGAAACTGTTCCAAGGATGCTACGATATGGAGAAATCGTAGGAAATTTGTTTATAGATGATCTGGACAGGGCGAAAAGGGAAATTAAAATTTCCAGACACAGACGTTCAGATTAACTCCATTAAACTGAGTATCCAAATTATTAATTCAATAAATAAAGACGCTCGATATACGCAACAACGAATCTATCGCAAACGAAATTTTTGTGAAGACTGGTTTTACGAAGTTCTGAAACAATCTGACCAAGATCACCAGGCGTAGCACTTTTAATCTATTTTCTGTGCACTTTCTAGAAACAGGACTCATGTAAACTGGAACTACGGATCCGTATCCGTACATGTATTAATAAACATGATTAATAGCAATACAAGTTCATTTATTTCACGTTTGAAAGTAAACACAAATCTGTAGGACCCTGTACTTGTGGTCGTTGCTGTCATGCATCGTATTCTTTAGATTTCTGCTGTTGCTGTTGTTTTACCGTATTTATGCTTAATAAACTATGCCAGGATAAAAAAAGTAAATAGAATATGAAGTTCTAAACTCGTAAAGAATGAACCACACACGCATATTTGAAACATTGCATTGAATGTAAACGCATGTATGTACATACGTATGTACATATATATTTAGTGTTGTTGGCACAAATAACTTACATTTATGATGTTGAAGTATTTAAGGTGTGAAATTAAAATTAAATTTATAAAATCTTCTACCACGACGCAAAGACTTCTCAACATACATATACTTACGAGGGTATATGAGTGTGCAGATGTAAGAGCGCTTTTGAGTGTTACTGTTTTAGTTGTTAGTTGGTGTTTGAAAAATATTGTTGTATTGTAGAAAATTACGATGCCTCAATGTGCCATTATGAATGTGCGTTTGTATTTGTATAATATATGAATGTATGTTTATGTAGATGAGTGTGTAGTATATGGGTGTCCTTGCTGGAGTGTCTGTTTCGTTTTGTTTCGTTTGTAATTGTTGACTTTTCTGTGCAACCATCTATACAGTGAAATACAAAAATGAAATACATTCAGTGAAAGGTAAAACTACATAAATGCTGTGAACGGAATGAATGGAATATTTGAAGACCTTAACATAAAATAAAAAAGTTATCTAATAGACTTGATTGGATGCTAAAAGAGAGAACTACGAGTAAAATAAATTGTAACTTGGTGCGACAGACAATCAAGGTTAGACTAGGTTGAACTGGCAGCTGCTTTAATGGGCACAGTATAGTTGGTTCCTAAAAGGTTCCGTTGTAATACCGACAACCAAATTTTATATACTTTTTAGTCCACTCTCTGTAAGATAACACCGATTCAGAAGTTTAAAGACAATGTGATATACTAAGCCTAGAACAATAAAGAAATTTCCCACTACGGAAAAACAGATCGTGTTAAGTAACGGTCATTTGATTACATGTATACATACAGATATAATTGGTCATTGCAACTCTTCAGTAAGGATTACAACCTAGTTACACACACCACTTATGTTGTGTATGTGAATTTTAAACTTGAGTGGCGGGACTTACAGTTTAAAGTCGATTCCAAACGACAGATTCCTTTCATGGCAATTTTTATTTTCTCTCAGGCAGAGAATATTTTCTCTGAGAAATATTTTTTCATATTTCGTTTTGCTGGATATGTCCGATCTGTGGTTTAATACAGATATCCAATTTGTATGTATTTTTTAGTCCGCACTCTGCAAGATAACGCCGATTCAGAAGTTTAAAGACAATGTAACATACCAAGACTAGACAATAAACAAATTAGCCACGCAGGAAAAAAACTTGTCTACACAATAATCAATTCATTTTTAAGTTTAGAAGTAGGAGGTTTTATTTCCAATATCGTGGTTACGATACTTGCCTCTGATCGAAAGAATGGATATCATAAGCTCTGAACTGAATATTTATATAAACCTTCGCCAAAGATCTTCAAATTTTATTTCATAAATGCTTAACAGCTGCTGGCACTGGTAGATGTCTTCATTAGTATTGTGTAGGAAAAACAAACTTCAGTAAAAGCTATATTAACTGTATGCCATTAATACAATTAACGCAACGCAGCAACTACAACAATTTTGCAATTGCAACCTGAAGCAAGTTGCATGCTGCATGCAAAGCATAAGCAAAGCAAATAAAAAAATAATCATCGCCGATACAAATCCTCTTACTGTGAGCACTAATTCTGTCTGGTAACGAGAGTCGATTGAATCTATGTTGACGAATATATAAATTCATAGCTAAAGTTATATTCCTTAAAGAGACACTTATTCCAATTTTGTTGAATGATTAACTCAGAACTCAGAGAATTTGTACAATGAGCGAGATAAGATAAAATGGATTAAAGTTAATACCAATTCATCAACAGAAGTCAGTGATCGAAATTAATCAAAACTAATTACGGAAATCGAAGTCGCGGTAGTCTATTAGGTAGTGTTTTGGCTTATTAGACGTGAGGCCAATCCACAGTTCAAACATCTCCATCAAAACGAAATATGAAATATTATTTCTTCGTCGGCTTCCGCCCAGCAGATTTCTGGCAAAAGCTCTGAGATTAAATAAAATTGCCATGAACATGTTTCTCTAAACTTTTCGGAGTTGACTTTTAGGCCCCGTTACTCATGTATAAAAATTAATGCACACAACATAAGTGGTGTGAAGAGCTAAGTCGTAATCCTGACTGATTGGTTGTAATCAGCAATTATGTATGTATATAATGATTAATATTTAGTCCGTTTTAAACTGCCAATGGAACAATATTTTCAAATAGTTTCTCTTACCAAATAGACTTTATCATGAGTATACTTTTGTTGTGAAGTGTACCAGTATTTATGAGCTTATGCCACAAGTAAAATTACTTTTAAAAATTTTATTTTACATGCAGCAGTAATTTAGCCGTATCTTCTTTTCTTTTTTTGCTTTACATGTTCTACTCAACAATTCTAGTAAACATTTGTTTGTGAGTATGTGATGTGTTTTGTAATAGGTTTATATACAATTAGGCTGTCCAGGATATTTTAAAAAAATAAATAATATTTCTTTACAATATTATTGAAAGCGTTTAAAAATAGTGGCATTCTTCAAATAGTACTTTACCAATAAATTTAAAGTTTTTTATTCAATTCTTTTTAAATTTAAGAAAAGAAAATTACATTCGAACACCCTATTTGCAACGCTCACGTAATTATTGATGCTGTCACGCATGCATGAACTGTGCAACGTTAATGTTGGTGGATGCGGTTGCAAAAAAGTGTTGATGTTTTTCCAACGGTTTTCAATGCTGACGATGATGTTTATTAGTGTTTATTGTTTGCTTTTTCATTAAATACTCAACAAATAATGTTACACCGAGTTTTCACCATAAAGTTCACCTTGTTGTTTTTTTTTCTTGTTCATTTTGTTGATTTCTATTTAACGTTGCCACGTTGCAAGTAAAGGCAATATACTACAAAAAAACCGCAACTGTGTAAAAAGAAATTAAAATTTAGAAATTTTTGTGCAACTTTCAGTGAACTTTTATATTCAATAGTTTAATAATTAATAGAGTTTTTTAAAGAGAAATTAAAAGTAATTATAGCAGGAAAAGTTCACAATTACTTGTACCAATAACTGCACTAATGTGTGTGGTTTTTTATTTCAACTAAATAGAGATTAAGAAAATAAAAATAAATAAAGTAAAACAGATATCGAAGAAAAAAAGCTAAATATCGAGAAAATCGTGAATCTCGTCGCGTCGAAGTCTCAGTTTACAAGAGAGCACGATGGCACTAAAATATTCGGGATAATTCTTAAACAAAAAAAACTCCGTCGACTTTACACATGTGTGAACAATTTTTATTGTCGTTGACCTTGTCATATGCAGAGATCTAAGCGATTTAATCATTGGCATGGATTACGTTTGAGAACCACTGTGGTTTGCGGCTTATACGCAAACATTTGTGACTTAATAAAACCTTGCTAGAAAAACTCTAACAGAGTAAGTCGCACGATTCCAGTGATACGACTATGTCGTCAAATCGCTCGTAGAGAATATTCGATATTGCATGCGATGTATAGCAGGTTAGACCTTCTTGCTACAGTGGACAGCAAAAGTCTTAGATAAAGAAAAGTCCCACAGGCTTAATACAAAGCCCCGATATGACTTCAAGAGAATATTTAGGATATCTTTTGAAAGAACGGTTCCGTAATCGCTAAACCACAAACAAAAGTCAACCGAAAAACTTTCTCATGGTGCCACCAGAGAACATTAAACAAAACTTGTACATTCAATTCCATATGGGTTAAATGGAGTGCTTGACCTTAAGGGATATTCTACTAAATACAAGGAATAACATTTTCATATACTAGGTCTTTGAATTTTAAATTTACTCAGATTCCTCCTTGGGGGTACCTACGAAGTCATCTGAAACTTTCCTTATTTTTCTCTTGTTTTATAATAAAACATAAATAAATTAATAAAATAAATATAAAAACTATAAATTTTTATACAAACTTTTGGCTAAAACTCATCAAAATGCTAAAATATATTGCCGTAATAAGACTTTTGCTGTCCAATGTATGTTTTCATATTTCGTTTTGTTGAAGTCGTCTGACCACGTCTTTGAACCATAGTCTTAGTAGTAAGCCAACACAGAAAGAAGTATGGATTTGACTTTCAGAAGTGCAATGGACCACTATTGGATATCATGTGGGTTTGTGTCATCGCAAATTCGACAATTTTGTGTATTCACGTACGTTGATATGATTATTTATCTCATAGTTTTGACTTACGCAGATTTCTTCTGCATAAAACGCCTATGTCGAGAGAAAGATTATTAAGCGTCTCGCTTACGATGTGGCCCGCACGCCGTTGTCTTATTGCAAATGTTTTGTCGTAGCAAGTTTTTCGTTCATTAGCTGTAGCAATGATCGCAAAAGATTACGATTGTGGTGGAAATCTACATACATACTCGTACATATATAATTGGTCATTACAACCCTTCAGTCAGGATTACAACCTAGCTTCTCACATCACTTATGTTATGCATGTTAATTTTATCTATAAGAGGCAGGACCTACAGTTTAAAGTCGACTCCAAACGACAGATTTTTGATAAATTTTTCATACAAATTTTACATACATTCAGATTTTTTCCAGAAATCTTTTTCGTATTTCGTTTTGTTGGAGATGTTTGGAGGGGGTCACGTCTAAGAAGCCAACATACTATCTACTAGATGACTGTATGACGTTGAAAATCTTTCGTGGTGACAAGGCTGTAGTAATGATCGAAAAAGATTGCCACTGTGATAGAAATCTATCCAAGCCTGTTCTCTTGTAGCAGTTTTCTTACTCATCTCCCTTTTTATCTACTCGTGGACAAATCTATTAACTGCAGAATATCAGGTCCTTCATTAAGAACTTCCTATCTTTAAATTTATTTTAAAAATTATGGCGGAGATATCTGAGAAAGGTTTTAATTGCTGCTATTAATGCTCAATTTAAATTTGAGGACCGTGTGGTTTTTATTCGCATAAAAAAATTGAAATTTTTTGGTGGCCAGTTCTTATCACCTCCACGTCGGATGCCACATTTCGCTCGTACAGAATATCCATTGTGACATGAGCCGTGTCTGGTTGAATCTATATGTCGTTTGTCCAGTTCATTAATTATCTATAGGGTTCGCCGTTGATAGTGATGGCCTGGTCAATGTTGTCCTCAAAGAAATATTGATGATGCCGCTATCCGGAAATAGGATTCATTACTGGAGATGTTTTTTAACGAAAATTGGGGTTATTTACCAATTGCTCCTGAGCCCATTTTGATTAATTTTATTACTTGCATGTGTTGTTGAATGCTATACCCGTCAATGGTAATTTGGCAAAAACAGACGAAATAAATGACAACCAATTTCTAATCCCAAATCCTAACCACACAGTGATTTTTTCGAGAAGCATAGGATGCTCTTGGATCTCTTGTGAATTGGTAAAAAATGATTTTTTTTCAATGAAAATAAAGGTCAGTTCCTAACAACTTCAACGTCTTTGCCTATAGTAGTTTGTCTTGGATTCCTGAGTCAGTTGAAGTTTGTACGGGTACAGGGCCAAGTCATAATAAATATAAAATTCGTCAAGTTTTGTACTGCAAAAAGCCGAATTTTTGTGAGCGTTGCGAAATCGAAATTGACGTCGCCGTAGTCTAGTAGGTAGTGTATCGGCTTATTAGACGTAAAGCTAGGGTTTGAGCCCCAGGCCAGACATCAAAACAAAAATACAAAAAGTATTTTTTCGGCGACTTCCTCTCAGCAGATTTCTGGCAAAAATTCTCAGAGTAAGCCGAATTGCCATGAAAAGTTTCTCAAAAATCTGTCGTTCGGAGTCGACTTTAAACCCGCCACTCATGTATAAAATTAACGCACACAACATAAGTGGTGTGGAAAACTAGGTCGTAATCCTGACTGAAAAGTTGTAATGACCAATTATGTATGTATGTATGTTGCGAAATCGACCGCCTCAGATTCTTCTGCATATTGTCTAAGGCAGCGGCAATGTTATCGACAGATATTGCATTTTGTAGACTTTTAGCTGTCGTTCGGTCGTATGCTAAACCATTGGACGCAAATTTATTCTCAGCATTGCCAATAGTCGTCTTGATAAGACTATTATGGTGATTGTAAAATGGATGAAGAGAGCGGTACGTTGCCCCAACCGCATTCCCCTTTTAATAAAAAAAATCATTTTTTTATTTCAGAAGAGATGAATAAAAAAAAAATATTAAATCAGCTTCGATTTTAAAAATTTGATTTAATATTTTTTATTTAAAAATCAATTTTAAAAATTTTTAAAATTTTAATTACTTTTTCAACAGAAATCAGTGTCCATAAAAACTTATTTCAATTGTTTACACACACACAAACACACAATATGAGTGACACTTTTGTCAGAGAAAATAAACACTTATCTTCTGAGGCTCTTAAAATTTGTGAAAATTTAAGTTTAATTACTGAAAACAAACCAAACAAAAAAACTGGGAAAACTTATAGTTGTCAGTATGACAGCTATTCTCTAATAACAGACAGGAAGTTTATAGACAAACACACAATTTTAAAGCAAGTAAATATTATTTAAACATGTAAATATGTATGTATGAGTGTATGTGTGAATAAAAGCAAAATAATAGAATACTAAACCCTAAAGTACAACATGTCAGCAATTATTTTAGATCTTATTTCGTTTATTGTTGTTGTGATTGTTGTTATTTTAAAATTAAGTTGAAATGACGTAATTTTTAAGGTTTAAAATTTGTTTCTATGTTCAATATTTTTAACAAGTCAGTGATTTCCTAATGGACATGAAATTAACACAATAGATGGTGACAGTGTGGTTGAGTTTGAAACAGAAATCGGCAATGAATCGTTTTTTCGCTACCCATAAGTACTCATGAAATTTTGAGTATGTGAGAGTCAACAGTATTGAAATTCAACTACTCTGATTCATTCGTACTCACTACTACATTGATTTGTAAGTATAGGTTGTAATGAGTATGAGCACAATGTTGACATCAAACTCATAACATTCGAAATATGTTTGATTCATACGCCTACTCATTCAGATTCATAAATTTAGAAAAATACTCATATTTGATTCGAGTGACTAGAATCATTCATTAAAATTTACAGTTGCATTTACAAAAAAATAAGAAAGAAAAAGACAAAGACAGCAAGCAAAGCAAACACACAACCTTCTAGTGAGTATTGTAGTGTTCGTACGCGAATCATATTTGTTTTGTGATTCGTGTAAATGTTGAGTAAAGGAGAGTCGAAGTCAACAATATCATGCGTATTGTTAAGTATGAATATGATGAGTACTTCAAACATTGAATATGAGTAGTATGAGTATGAAATTAAAATAAGTATGAATGCGTACAAGAATCAGAAATTATGAGTACGATTCGAATCTACTTATCTTTTTGAATTGATTTGAATTTGGTTTGAAACAAATAATTGGAATAATAAACCCCATTCCAGTCAATCAATTATTATACACAAATAGGAATCTATATAGCATGTATATAAATATATAGTTATTTACATATATGTATGTATGTACGTAAACATACACACATGAATGAAGCTTATATGGACAATAATTTGCTTTCCGAAGAAGATTTTCTTATACATGGCACAGCTTGCTGCAAAGAAGGGGCTGAAACGCAGACCCATTTCAAATATTCTTTATCCACAATGAGAAGGCGTTCAATTTAATTAATAGAGTCTGTTATGGATGAACTCCAGACTGTTATTATTATTACTGTCCTGAAGAGGTGTCATAGTACTACGACTATGTGATCCATTGTACTCCCCTCAGACTGTGTATGGTATACTTACTTATATATTTCCTGTAGGCCTATTGCTCTAAAATATGTGAGTATGCTGCTCGGTGTCAACAAGGACAATAACGCATCCGGGTGCCTGAAGATTCGTTTGCAAAATCTGCGTGTTGGGTTTGAGACGATCTTTATTCTAAACAAGTATCTACAGCAGTGGTGCTCAAACACATACTATCATAGTTTTGATTGTGTTGGTAAAGCAGCGGAGAACAAAATTCAACTTAATTTTTGAGAATCGTACACTGGGAAAATAAAAAATAAATAAAAAAATTGGTTTATTGTGTTGCGTGTATGTTATTACATAATGAACTTATGTATGTATGTATATATGTATTGATGAATATATTGATGTATGTATGTATTGATGAATATATTGATGTGTGTATGCATGTATGTATTGATGAATATATTGATGTATGTATGTACATATGTATGTATGCATTGATGAATATTTTGATGTATGTGTGTCTGTATGTATTGATGAATATATTGATGTATGTATGTATGTATTGATGAATATATTGATGTATGTGTGTATGTATGTATGTATTGATGAATATATTGATGTATGTATGTATGTATGCATGGCTAGCCTCGTAATGTCTTTTTATTAAAAAAAAGAATTACGACATAAAGTGCGATAACACACAATATATTGTGCATTACCATCTATATTTTCTATAAAAAAGAAGTCATTTTCCCAATTTTCATCAAACATTTTGCTGCGTGTATTTGCAAAAAACAAAAAATCTTTCAAAAAAGTTGCGTAGCGAAGTCTTACTTCGTCAAGTGCTAAACATCAACTGAATTGATTTTGTTCTCTGAGATCAACACAAAACAACAAACAAGCAACAAACACACGATCATTATAAGAAACCACACAAGTAAGCTTATAGTGTAGGTGTGTCAACGCAGCGTCGGGAGAATTTTCTTTGCCTATCACATGTGATAGGAAATTTGGATTTTGAGCATCACTGATCTACAGTGACCTGCACAATGACTCAAAGTGGCAGTAATCTAGTAGGTAGTGTGTTGGCTTATGTGTTGGTTCATGGTTTTATCGGCGACTTCCTTTTAGCAGATTTCTTGCAAAAAGTCCGAGAGTAAATAAAATCGATTTTAAATTGTAGTATGAAATTAGCACACACAACATAAAAGGTGTGAGAAGGTAGGTCGTAATCCTGACTGAGGGTTTATAGTGACCAATTATGTATGTATGTACGTATACGTGTATGAATGAATGTATGTATGTATGTATGTGTATGAATCTCGTCTTATTGTAATTTATCAAGAAAAGTTTTGATTTCTTCATATCCACTTGGTTTGAGAAGATTCTCTGTGTATCTTTATGTCCTCTTTCGTAGACCACAATTTTCCAACACATGTTTGCACTCCCCATAAATGTTTTAGCCCCATCAGTGGAGTGAAAACTCCTCTCATCCCAAGCTCATCTGCTTGCTTATTAACTTAAGCTCGATTCCAGAAAAGAGTAATTCAATTTTCTCTTCCTAGCTGATTCAGTTTGTAAGATAGTCCCTTAATATGTTCGAGTTAACCTGGAATGACAGACAGACTGTTAGTGAGTAAAACTAAGTTCCGTCCTTTATACATTCTATTTAAGTTGAATTGATTTCAGCGGTTTGTTAGTCCGTGCCATCATTATACAGAATTCTTAAGGGAAGATGAAAATAACAAAATTACAGTCAAAGGTTCAATACGATGATTATTGACTACTTTTTTTTGTCCAAAATGAAAAAAAACAAGATTTTCATGCACTGTAACTATCATTTACAATTTCAGCTTTTAGCATCAAAATGATCCGATATTGATTAATTTAGTAAAATTTTCGCTTTTCCTGTACATATTTATTCTGTAGTTGACTTACTAGTATTTTATAGAAACAATTAATTTAATCATTAACTTTTTTGATATCGTCGAAAGGTAATTATTTCATTATTGTATACCATTTCGAAACTATTTTCCTTCCGAACAAAAGGAAAACAAAATTTCAAAACTAAATTCAATAGCAAACCATACAACATACATAATTAGAACCGATTTAATATCCGTAAAATAAGAAATCTATAATATATACGTAAGTATAATATGTATGTATGTTATGTGCAAAAGCTCTTGTATTTCTAAAGAATTAAATTTAATGAATTGATTGCAAAACCCAATAGAAATAAATAATTATATTTATTGTATTTGGAAAGTATGTAAGTATGTGTTGAGAAATAAGTACAATTAACAAATTAAGAACGCCTTCTTGAAGGCCTTTTTAGAGAAAAAAAAAACAGCAGCATTAACTTCTATTGCCTCACTTCCATCCTTAAATACATGACCATCCATCGCACAGTAGCAATTCTCAACGACTATTGCTCTTTAGGTAGGCATGCCGAAAGACTTGGCATTACTGCAATAGACTTTTACAGGATCTTTGGTTTTGAGGAAGAGGAGGATATCTTTCACTTCATGTGCAAATGCCCTGCTCTTGTCATAGAAATACGGATGTTTCTGAACTCCTACTTTCTGATATACTTAACCAAGCGCTGTAATATAAAGAAAGCAGCGAAAACACGATTTATTTTGGTCGCAGGTTGTCTTACTCTAGGGTATGTTTGATACCCGGTCAGAGTATTCATAGTCGTATCACAATCTGCCTAAGTGGAACCTTCTTCTTTTTCCTCCGTCTTACGGAACTTAATCTAATAATTTAGCCATAATCAAGTGAGTCGTGCATTAGACTTGATACTTTAAATATTACCTCTGACATATCGGCATCTTCCTCTTAGGAGTCGTGTGGTAAAAGCTGTGAGAGTAACTTTGTAGGGTCGACTGCGTGTGAAATTGAAAAAAAACACAAATTTATTTTTCTTGGTTTGGCTCATGACATGTCTCTACGCAGAGTCATGTAATCGATAAGAATGTAGAGAAAGGAAATTTTCATCAATGAGGCATGTGGCCTATTTAATTTCGATAGTAGAGGGTTTATGGGCTCTATTTTCTATTTGATTGAAATGACCAATAAACCATTTTTATTTTTGTTAACAACACGTAAAGTGGCTAAATGTCTCAGTTAGTGTTAGACTTTCACCCACTAAAATCACCCCAGTGCCCGATGATATCTTCTAAAACATTACGACACCGTTTAGAGCTCTTCCAGCAAAGACTACCGTGCCATCCGTTAATTTCGTTGTAGATCCAGCCGTTGTAGTGCTCGGTATTCTCTCTCGATTGCACAGAGTTTACGAAAAACTCTGTTGTTCAACTGCTAGAGCATGCAACCAATTGCACTAGAAAGTTATGAGTTCTGCTGTTTCTATTTGATCCGTACTTTTTCGATACAGCTTAAAACTATGCAAGTATTGTTCGAAACATCCGTAACTACTCTTCTAAGCACCCCTCTGATTATTATTCCTGCGACTGTGCTGTTTCCTGCCTATTATAGAGCCGGCTACAATATGCCTCGGCAATACATTGTTTTACAATGCTAACCTCACTCTCTGCTTTCCAGAGAGCCTAAATAACAGACGCCTTGCACATGTTCCTTTTGGAAAAGTAAAGCAACTGATTGTAGTCGTAATTGTGTTCTAAGAAACAGAACAGAAACAGAAACATTTAAATGCGTAACAAATTTGCTACGGTTATTTGTGCTAATGTGATACATTACAGTGTGACCCAAAATTCGTTGTCCTAAGCCCTCTAAGTCAGATCGGTAAAATATAAAATATATGTGTATCGCTTAGTGAGACTTTAAAATCTGAAAAATTTAGTTCGATTGAATTAAAATTTTATATGTTTTGGGTTCCTTAATAGATTAGATGACTAATCTGAGATTTTTTTTCGTAGTTTAAAATCAAAATGCCATTCATTTTTATTTCTATTAGAAGAACATTGTACAAAACTTGAGTGCTCAAATCATCCCTAGTCTAGATGAGGCCATTACCAGCACCTTTTCTGACACTGATTCGTTCCACACTTTATTTTTTTCAAAACCTATGGTGTGCGTTATTACGCATTATTATATTAGGAATCGAACCCCTGATCTTTATTCTAATGGGCTAGCACACTGAGATTAACACGGCACTTATACATTGGTTTTGTTTTGAGATCCTTCACGTGTGTTTAAAAAATTGTAATTCCAGTCTTTGATTAATATTTTATTAGAATTCTTGCATTCACTTTGCGTCAGAGTTAAACACGGTTAATCTTCAAGTCTTAACACGAAGGAAACATTCTAGTCTGAATGCTGCCTAATACTATGTTCAAATATGCACTTTTATTGATTCAATATGCGGTTAATTGAGTACAATATTTAAAGTGTTCAGGCATAATAATATACGCAGTCCAGCTGTTTATTCAATGTTCATTTGACAGCTGGTAAACAAAACAGCTGGTTGTTTCTGTTTTGTTGTTTTTTGTGGTTTGAAATTATTATGGATTAGTTGACAAGACAATCAAACCACAATGGTAGATAAATGGGTCTACGAACAGGGAATTGAGAAGAAAGTGTTGGGAAAAGATACAATAAAATGGACGTCAATGCTCATTTGAGCGTTGGGGTTTTTGATGCCTAAAATGGGCATTAATTGGAAAATGAAATTCTTGAGTACCAAATATTTTTTTACATGAGCTGAAAGCACACAAAATTCTGTATCACTTTCTTAAAAATTGAAGTCGTATATAGCGATGTCTTAGAGTTAACTATCAAGTTCAGATTAATCGGCATCGACATTATACCAAATTATTGCGTTTTTTGCATAGCTAACCTTATTTGCCAAATGTCTGGCAACTTCAGGATTTTCCTTTATGGTTATTATTCTGGTTGTTAAGTTTTTCGGATTGCATACACAATATTTTATGCCTCTTGAGAATATTTACAGTAACAAAGGTGTCCCTACGATCAAGTTTAAATAATTGATTGGAATGCTTTCTATCCATATTAGATCACGTGAGCCTGGGAAGTTTCTGGATTTATCAGCATCTTAACGGATAGTCTAACGGAGGTGATGAGCACATATTCACTAATATTCAATGGCAGTGTAGCATAGTAGTTCTATCAACTACTGCGAAAGTCGATCCAGAAAGACCAAAGTGTGTATATATAATGGCTGTGGCCGAACAGGACAGCTTCGGTGTAAGAGGATATAGAAATGGCAGTAATGGATAGAAAATAGACGATGAAAACGCTTACCCTGGATCAATTCTATCTATTCTATCAATGCTTATTATTGTTATGCACGCGAGGCGCATTGACCTGGGACACCTCGCAAAAAATTTCTGTAGGAGCTGAAGATGAACCTGTCAAAGAGACATCTTGGTGCCTACTACATCGATGGTCTAGGCGATTTGACGAACATTGACATGGGCAGTTTGAGTCGCTTAATGGAAACTCTAAGTGGTTCCAGGACTAGGAGATAAATGAAATGAACTGTGGTGTCAAATGGGCGTCATGTGGCCTAAGTGCGTCCATCAGAATTTCTTGGGGGTATGGCCATCTCTACCTACCTACTTACCTAATGCCAATTATGGACTACAGAACAGTTGTCTGGGATGCAGAGATATAATTTAAAATTCAGGCATATTTTCAAGCTTAGAACCGTCTGTTTAGACTTTCACAGATATGAACGCATCAACTATCTGCCCTGCCTTGGCTTGAAATACTCGTATGAAATCTAGTGTCTAGTATATGTTATGTTAGGTATGGTCAATACTAACAAAAACCTAGGGAACATCAGATAAGATAGAGGAGAGAATGGAATTCTTCAGTTACAGGGCATTTAGTCGCACTGTAGGGTGTGGCCATATAATATAAAAAGTCAAGAATGAATTTCTACTCCACTGTTTTCTGGCGTGGTTGCAGCCAGTGATCGACGTTTTTTGGAGTAAAGTCAGCTTCAAACATACATAATTGGCCATTACAACCCTTCAGTTAGGCTTATAACCTAGTTTTTCACACCACTTATATTGTGTGCGTTAATTTTTATACATGAGAAGCGGGACCTGCAGTTTAAAGTCGATTTCGAACGAAAGATTTTTGAGAAACTTTTCAATTTTTATTTGCTCTCAGAGTTTTTGTCAGAAATCTGCTGAGAGGAAGTCGCCGTAGAAATATATTTTCATTTTCGTTTTGATATCTGACCTGGAGTTTTAAGTGTGATCTTACGTCTAATAAGCCAACACACAGTCTATTAGGCTATGGCTTAAATGAGAGTAAATAATTGCTGCAACTGTTTCCACTTTCTGGTTGAATTAGTCCATAGAAATACTTTTTGAAATATAAAACAACAACCAAAGATTTGTATCCAAAAAAAAAATTTTTATTTTTTTGTAACCCACTGTATCCTTGCTGTTGTAGCATTTTATACCAAATATTTGATTGTATAGTTTAAATACCATGGAAAATTTTTATATCTGATTTACGAAAAGGATTTATATGTATGTACACAAGTGTGTTTCATGTGTTTATATTGTATACTTACTTGTATTTGTACTTTTGTTTAGTTTTTCCTCATGTTGTTTTCCTTTTTACGATAATTGACAATTTTGTGTGGTCTTAACGCTTGAGATGACATTTTAGGGTTTTCTGTAGCACATACATATATGTGTGTGTTCTTTTTTGTTTCTTTTTGTATTGTTTTCAATACATGTTCACTTTCTTAAAACTTATTTTTCCTTTCTTTTGTTTTTTATTTTTTCTTCGTACGGATGACATTAAAATATGAAATTTCTGGTGAAGATACAAAAACGTTATGAAGCAGAAAATTGCTTTACAATCAGTAACCGGATGAAAATAAATACATATCTTCATGTAAATATCATATTTAAATATACATACATATACACATATACTCTATATATTGTATTGTAAAATAATATGTGGTCTTATGTATTTACATACATTAATGCATTTACGTATTTATTAGGGTATCATAAGTACGTATTTGAAAATATTATTGAGATATTCTTTAAATGGTGGTGGTCATCAATAAATTTATTTCTCGATAATAAGTTGCATGAAATGTGGTCAAATAGTTTGCTTTGTTTAAAAAAATAATAAAAATAATAATAAAAAATTATAAAATTATAAAATAAAGAAAATAAATTGTATTAAAAATGTTAAGCATTTTATTCAAAGCAAAACTGACGTATGACTAATTAAGTTAATTAAATATAACTCATACTCACCGGGGTGATATCTTATATACATACATATAACAATGAATGTGTGTTTATTTGTTTGTGGCTTTGTTTGAAGTCTATAGACGGCTAAAAGGCTGGACCGATTTTCTTAAAATTTTCACAGTATCTTCCTGTATGTCTGGAAGGAGTTATATGCTACTTTTTATTTTAAAATTTTCAGTAGGCTAGGTGCCACGCTCACATATGTATATAAAAATGAATGTTTGTTTGTATGTAATTAATAGAATCGAAAACTATGCATTTGATCATGTTATGATCTTTAACAAAGTTGTTGCGTATGAGCCGACGAAGGTTTCTAAGTTGGTATGACTAATTTCGGGCAGGTAGCGCCACTGAAAATTACTAAAAATCAATTAAATCATAAATTGTGCATTTGATCATGATATAAACTTTAGCAAAGTTGTTGCTCACAAGTCAACAGAGTTAAGTTAGTGCGATTAATTTCCGATACTGAGAATTATTCAAAATGAATTGAATCGTAAACTATGCATTTGATCATGTGCTGATCGGACAAATACCAGACATTTTAGGATTCATCATATATGATTTTAATACCATTTAGTATAACTCATTCCCGTAAAATGTCAATCACAAGTTTAAAACATTTTAATATTTGAAAATTTTTAAAAATGCTGTTGGATTCAATTGGATTGGGTACATTGTAAGATTCTAATAAATTTAAACGTATTTTTCACGTCGTTCCCGTGCAACCATGTCTCCAAAGCGACAAGCAATTGGTCGACCTAATCCTCAAGAAGCATTGAGATTGGAAAATCTTCGAGTATAAGCCGCTGAGACCCGTACGCATGAATCACTTGAACAACGACAAGTGAGATTAGAAACTGATCGAATGCGTACTACTCAGGCCCGTTCGTCTGAATAATCTGGACAACGGGAAACAAAATCCATAAAATCATGTTTGTGTAATGTCTTTCCTTTAAATTCCTTTGTGTTGGTGGCGCAGCAACACGCGCAGGGTATAGTATAGTACATAAGTATAGTACATACAATTGTACGTATTTTATGACATAATCTAACATTGCTTGTAAAACGATTTTCATTTAAAAATTAAGGCTGTTATGCCTTAAAAAAATTCTAAATACGTAGTAAAGGGAAGACCATTTAAAAGTTTAAATCTATTATACAGTGAAACAAAAACGGTTTGAAATTTTGACAAATTTATTTTTTGTTATGAAGTACAATTGTTCCTATTAGAAATGGAATACTATTTCATTCATATGGCTGCCGCCGGTGGTCTCACAGTACCTCATTCAATCGAACCAATTTTCTTGCAGTTTTTCGATCGTATCTCGGCAGTGGCATCACGAATGTAGGCCTTTAAATGCTCGTTTGTCTCTGCTTTATTGACATAACACTTTTCTTTAACAGAGCTCCACAAAAAATAGTCTAACGTTGTCAAATCGCAGCTTCTTGGTGGCCAATTGACATCACCATTTCGGCTAATTAAACGGCCATCAAACGTTTGACCTAATAAATCGATTGTGGCTTGAGATATATGGCAAGTTGCACTATCTTGTTGGAGTCAAACATCGTTCAATACCAATACCATGAAGAGCATGTACAAAAAACTCGGTTATCATGGTCCTTATTTTCAAAGAATAATATGCTCCGCAGACCGCACCAAACAGTTACTCGTAATGTATGCGTTGGCTTCTGTAACACCACGTTTGGGTTTTCTGAGCGCCAAATACGGGAATTTTGCTTATTAACGTATGCACCAAGATGAAAATGAGCTTCACCCGAAAAGATGTTTTTTTTATTGCAAAATCAACATCATCGTGCAGTTTCTCGTTGACCCATCTAGCGAAGCGAAAACAGCTACGCCATTTTCGTTTGTACGCAGAGCACAAGACGTTAGTGTCTTGGCGCATTAAGATTTTCGTAAAATTTTCGGCCAATTGGTTTTTTTTAAATTTTCAATAAATCCCCACATTGCTGAAGCGTGAATCGATTCATTACATTCAGTGGAGATAATATACTGATTTTTGTGACAGAATAGAATGCCATAAGTATTGCAAGATTCGAAATAACCGATGGTTAAAATTTAAAACAATAGATGATCAAGCCGATGTAAGGATCTTATTAAAAAAATGTAAGTATTGTTAAGCCATATATTAATAAGACTTAAATAATCTAAATATGTAGTATAAAGAAGAGAAATTATTTTTTTAAACGTATTTAAAAGGTGTGTATGGTGTGTACGCCATATCTAAGTTTTTCCAAGAATGCCGCTTGTACTCTTTTTTAGGTTAATGGAGCCCTAGATATTGCAAAAGCTAGTATAGCAGCTAATTCGATTAAATTCTTATGGGAAATTGTGATCCCTTTCAAGAACTGTAAACAATTAATCCCTTACGAATTTATTCGTGGAGACATGTTGGGAAAAATAAACCCACTTGAATGGAATAAAAATACAAGTTTTGTTTTGAATCTATACTAGAGTAAACCGCAGAGCATCTTCTTGTCTGGCATTTTGGAACCTGAGACGAAGGTGTTTTTGGCACCCTAATTTGATGTTATATTTCCTGCATCCGCCGTTGTCTAGTAGGTAGTGTGTTGGCTTATTACCCATGAGTCGACGGTTCAAACTCCAAGTCAGATGTCTAGTACAAAATATATTGTGGTTGCCGTAGTCTAGTCGAGGGCTCGATAAACTCAAATTTCAGCTCTGATTTATTAAAAAGATAGAAATATTAGGATGGAATTATAACATTTATTAGGAAACCTCTTCTCTGTATTCGGCCAAAAGCAAATGCTATGAACAATTTTCTAAATCTGTCGTTACAATTCATCTTTCAACTATAAGTTCTACTGCTAATAGATGCAATAAACATACACAATGATTATCCGTGGACTGTATGTGGGGGAGGGGGAAGAGCACAAAAAAGGCTATTGATCAGGACGCTACAAAAAAGGGAACCAAATTAAAAACGTTCTAACAGAAGCGCACAAAAAAACACTTTCCTTTTTTTGAGCTGATTTTCACTTCACACTGATTTTATTTAATTGAAAAAGATAACACCGTTCACTTTTTGGTTTTAAAATTTTATTTTTTCCTCTTTTCGGATTTATTCTCCTTCACAGTATTTTTCTAACAACACGAATTGTTTATACATAATTACATATACACAAAATTGAACTTAAGTTTCACAGATTAAATTTAACAATTTATTTGGCTTAAGGCAAAATTGGTTGTATCCCTTTTGATGTTACAAGAAGAATAATGAATTAGTAAACATGACAAAAATTTAATGCCCAAAAACAACAATAATCTTAAAATATAAAAAAGCTCTATTATACACTGCAGCGCCCTCTGTTGCCAATTTGCTATCGCTTAAATAATCCTGTTAATGTCACCAAGGATGGGAAGTTTGGACTATCAGACATAAACACACAACATGGGTAATATAAGAAGCTAGGCCATAATCTTAACAAAGATTTGTAATGGCCTACAAAGTCTACATGTTTGTGTTTCAATTTCGCAGTTCGTTTAGAAACACAAATCAAAACAACTCTTTTTTATGAAAAAATCAGCATATTCGTTAATACATTTATAAAGTCCTCCAGCAGGGACTTCCGAACTTTTCAGTTCGATAACGGCCATCTTATTGAAGTCAATTCTGTCAAATTAGTTTGACCGTCACAAGAGTTAATGCCGTGGGGTTCGCTGAATAGACTTTGAAGTATATACCAATTGATTATAATTTTCGTCTAAAAAATAATCTTAAGCGATGAAGTCAATTCAATCTGGATGAATGAACGCCGCTTTGTGATACACAGCTCTTGACACATTGGGTATTCGAAGTATGTGATTTCAGGGCATGTTTATCTGAGAGTGTTAAAAAATATTGTTTTTTTTTCCAAACGCCAAATTGATGATCGGGTATGACTTTTTTCACATTTTTCACTATTGGCCTTAACTAACAGCCATCAAATCTTAACATCGTTGATAATAAATTCAGGGCCTAATCACCCCCATCTTTGTACGATCTTTGTCAGCTTTACAAATCATTTAGAATAATGCCTAGAATAGGCAATTCTCTTAGGATACTAATATCCTGTTATCAAGAGCTCTTTACGAGTTCAATCCAACAATAGTGTTATGGATCTCTAAAATTTCAAACTTGGGGGAACAGTTATAACATACATATATACATAATTCGTGACTACAATCCTTCAGTCAGGATTACAACCTAGTTTCTCACACCATTTACACCTACAGTTTAAAGTCGACTCCGAACGACAGATATTTGAGAAACTTTTCATGGCAATTTTATTTTACTCTCAGAGTTTTTGCCAGAAATCCGCTCAGAGGAAATCGTCGAAGAAATATTTTTTCATATTTCGTTCAATTGGAGATGCCTGACCTGGGATTTGAACCAAGGCCTCACGTCTAATAAGCCAACACACTACCTACTAGACCACGACGACTTCAAACAGTTATAACAGCAGGGGCTAAATAAAGTACGAAACGTAAAATCGATATTACAGTCTATTAAGCCCGTGTTTAACATTTAAAAGTTTAAATTTTAAATTGCGGTAAGTGTCTCCATTGACCGTAATGGTTGCGCCGTATTCATTTTCATAGAATATGGGCCAATGATGCCTCCTCATGCCAATGATGCCTCATGATGGATGTATTGGCTTCTGTAAGACCACATATGTCTTTTCTGAGCCTCAAATAGGGCAATTTTGCTTATTAACGTATCCACCAAGATGAAAATGAGTTCCAGCCGAAAAGGTAATTTTTTTTTTTGGTTTCTCGTAGGCCCAATAAATGCCAGCGTTGCTCAAGCGTAAATCGTTTCATTACGTTCGGTGGAGATAATATACTTAGTTTTGTGATACAATAGAATAGAAATATTAATAGATTCGAAATCACCGATGGTCCACCCATTTATTACAAACAGTTTCTTATTAGTGTTGATAATGTTCTCTAAATTATGTTTTCCTCAAAACCAAAATTTATGAAATTTTAATTTGCTTTTGTAATTCAATACTCTAATATTAATATGGAAATAAAATTAAAATTTTAAATTAAAAATTATACCCACAATGATGACACAATAAATCCCATGCGATTTAATTTTCAAAAAATTAATAACAATTAAACTGTATATCTGGTGTTAATGACATCAGCAGAAATTCATTTAAAAAAAAAAACAAAAAAAAAACTTTAAATTGCCAGTTTTATACGAACCTCATTCATACCCTTTGGGCAACTAATTTAATAATTTCTGATAAAACATATTCCATTCGAACAAAAGTCAAATATAATTCCGTAATTATCTACGTATTTGGAAATAATAATGAATTCCTATTCATATTAAAATCTCTCCTGTACCCTGTAACCTAAAAACAAAAAAGAAAATTCCAAACAATAAAATTGAAAACAATTGAATTTACATTCAATACCAAAAATAAATACAATAAAGTATTATATTCAAATAAAATCACAAAATCTAACTGCAATAATTAATTAATGAAATTAAAAATGTTTAATTTTAGCTTAACAAGAGTGCATAATAGATGCGGATTTGCACAGATTTTTTAAAAATGTTTATGAACAACCAAATATTTCCATGATTTCATGGAAGAAGAGGAATTTTTATTTTCATGTGAATATTTTCATTTAATTTTGTTGTTGTAATTGACTAGATATAGAACATGGATACTGGTGTTTAGTACAGATATCCAAGGATTACGTTCGCAACCATAAAACCTTTAATTTTTTTTTCATATATTATTTATTGAATCTTTCCTATCGGAATTTACAATAAGTATTCAAATCTTAACCTAAAATAATACAATAATAAAAGTTGTTATTCCCACTGCAACGTACAACTAAAAATGCTTATCAAAAGTAAATTTATCTGATCAGATCATTTGTTTGAACACTTTTGTGACGTCTGAGATGTCTGTGACCCTTGAATACAAGTAAGTCTCCTACAAGACTATTTGGATGTTCTGTAATCTTAGAGATGTAATTGACACTTGCTATTTTTATTTCCTCTCGAACTAAGGGCACCTTCAGATCTTTGTGGATGTTACTGTTTCTCATATGCCAAGGAACACCTGTTATTATTCTAAGAAGTCTAGATTGCCGCCTTTGAAACTTCTCTACATTGGATGGTGAGACTGTCCCCCACAGTTTGATACCATAAAGCCAAATAGGTCTCAATACTGACTTATACAAACGCAGATTTAGTTCTAAATCAAGGGTTGACTTAGGTCCAATAAGCCAGTAAAGCTGTGCTGTTCTGAGTTTGATTTGGGTAATTTTGGCAGCTATGTGGTGAAGACAGGTAAGGCGACGGTCGAGATGGATGCCCAGATATCTTACACTATTATGATCTGGTACTGTCACACCATTAATCTTGATGGGCGGACAATTTGCCCTTCTCAGTGTAAATGTAATGTGCATGCACTTATCTTCCATTTCAACATCCAATTTTCCAAATCACTAACATGAGATTGAAGTCTTTGTGACGCAACTGTAGAATCTCTATGGATATTTAAAAACGCCGTATCATCCGCAAATGTAGACGTGTGAGTCACTAAACTTGTAGTCATATCTGCAGTGAACAATAAGTAAAGGAACGGCCCTGGAATACTTCCTTGAGGTACGCCAGGAGATATCTTTCTGGTTGAAGAGGTGACATCTTTTGATTTTATTTGGAAATATCTATCCCATAAGTAACTTTTTAGCAATTTATGCACATTCGTTGGTAAAAACTGCGTGATCTTATCTTACATTTTTATGCTGGCATTAAATATTTTAAGCTTGGAGTTCCTTGCAATGGAATTTATCTTCACATCCTCTCGAAATGATCCGTATTCTGCATGTCCCTTATTAAGTCGGCATTTGATATCTTTAACTAGTCCACCTTCGGCGGTAATGATACCTACTGATTACCTAGGTGTGCTAGTGTAGCTTACTGTTTAATACCTGTAAGTATAGCAGTTACGTAAGTATGCTTACGAGCCAAAAGGCAGATATCATCGGCATATGCTAGATCAGTGAGATGATCCATCCTAATTGCTATACTTTATGAATTATTCGAGTTATTACGACAAAAATTAAGATGCTAAAAAGCAATGGAAATGAAGGACCAAAAGGGCTCTTCTTTTCACTTTACTCTACTAAAATTTTACCTATTCGTTGCTGTCTGTATTGTATTCATCAGGTGGCACAAACGTGCTAACTTTTAATTAACCCTGGACGATTACTCTTCATTTTTGTACACTAAGTTTACTCTTCGTTGCATCGACGAACAATTTAAAGCTGAATGGTTACTGTTCGTCGAATCGATGAAGCTCATTTACTCTTTATCATATAATTCTTTTGTGTTTCGCCAAATTTCGCTCTTTTTATCAACAACGTTAGTTGATAACGAATGTCTGCAATGAATAAACGTATGCTGGCCACCCGTTTTTGACCCTGGTTAGTCATTTTTGTACAGTAAGGTTACTCTTCGTTGAATCGACGAACAATTAAAAAAAAATTTTACGTCTGCTCACTGGCCTGGCCTGGCTCCGTCACTACTAGCAGAAATTTACTAAAGTGAACAAAACATTTTTTTTTTTTGGGCGACAAACTAATGCCTGTTATTACGTTTTAAAGATTACATGCATACATACATAATTGGTCAGGATTACGATCCTTCAGTCAGGATTACGACCTAGTTTCTCACATCACACACTTGTGTGTGTTAATTTTATGCATGGTGGGACCTACAGTTTAAAGTCGACTCCGAACGACAGATTTTTGAGAAACTTTTCATGACAATTTTATTTACTTTCAGGGTTTTCGCCAGAAATCTGCTGAGAGAAAGTCGCCGACGAAATAATTTTTGTATTTTGTCTTGATGTCTGGCCTGGGGCTCGAACCCTGTCTTTATGTCTAATAAGCCAACACACTACCTACTAGACTACGGCGACTTCGTTTTAAAGATTACTTCACGCAAATGTTGACTGCATCCCTGATAATGGAGATAATAGAAAACTATGGCACCACAATGAGCAATATGTGGAGCCTCCTTTACCTACCTAACAAATATCGCTCAAGCTGTAGGAAGTATAAACAGTGCCATTAAAGTTTTGTCCTTTTTAAGGATCATCTTACGTTTCCGATGATGATGTGCATACAGAATTGGTCATTATAACCCATCGGTCAGGATTACTACCTAGCTTGTCATAGCACTTATGTTGTGTGTGTGTTAATTTTATACATGAGTGGCGGGACCTAAAATTTAAAGATGATTCTCAGAGTATTTGGCAGAAATCTGCTGAAAGGAAGTCACGGAAGAAATATTTTTTCATATTTCGTTTTGTTTTAGATGTCTGACTTGGGGCTTTAACCGTGACCTCACATCCACTAGACTGCGCATGTTGATATTTCAAACTCTCAAGCGACAAAACCTTATAAACGTGTTATACAAAAATAAGAAAATGCATTATGTTGCGTATTGCACTTCTACCAGTTAATACATGTAATCATAAATGCCGAACATTTGTAATACCGAATAATAAAGTCTGTATCATAGAATTCGGTGTGTCCTGGGAGGTTTTTCTAAAGTGTTGACATTTTATTGCGAATATGGTTATAATTTTATTATTACGATAATAAAATATGCCAAACAATAAATCTAAACCGCAATTAGCAATTAATCTACACGTATATATTTATTTATTTTTGTTTTTTTCAGCCTTTTTGCGATGACAAAATTTAAATCTAATAATGCCTCCAGGCAAAAGTGATTATAAATGGATTTTAATTTATTAAAATTAAATTGAAAGCCATGCATTCCATTTATGAGAGAATTGACGAGAATTTAATTATTATCACGCCCTCATTAGGGGGAATATTAGTTGTTCTTTTTTGTAGGGGGGATTTTAAACAACGAGTCATTATAATTTGCCTTTAATTAACATGTTTTAAATTTTGAATTTAGCATATGCAGAGCAAGGAATTAGAATTTAATCTCATCAAATAGTATTAAATTTTTAGTTTTAATTGCTTCTAGAAATGTTTTCTTTACTAAGTTTAAAGGTTAAAAAGAAAAAATTTAAATCCATATGTTACTTAATTTTCTGTGTTGTCTTATGCCAGACAACATAAATGTTTGGTTATTAAACATAGGAATACTGAAAGTGCTGGAAAAGCAAAGGAAATGAAATTTTAAATAAATTTACTGTGTTATCTGCTTTCTTGCTTCTATATCTATGGGTTAAACGTGCCAATTTTTTAAGGTCACTTTGTCGTATTTCTTCTAATATTTGGTGTGTTAGTTTTACAGTCGAGTTTACTTTTTTCAAAGAAATGTAGTTATTTTAGGGCCAAGTCAAAGTGATAGTCTTTGTATGGTTTGTATAAATTCCATCAAGAGCTTCTTATAGAAAAGCCTAGAGATGGTTATATGTATCACATGTTGTTACTTCGTATTTAGTGACAAACTGAAGATAGTATTGTGAAATTCAGCATAGTTTTGAGACAAACTTCAAAGAAGATGAATAATGAAGCAACTGAATTGCATTGCGCCCACTAGCTAAGATAAGTGGTTTACACCTTGGCTTTGGTGGAATTCTTCTTACCAACCAGATTGTTGAAAGCAATTTTACAACGAAATTATAGCTTTTAACGATAATTGCTTGAAACAATTTATACTCATTAATTGGCATAGTCCGAGATTCTGCTGATTTGTCTATGATTGCAAAAACGAAATTTCTGCAGTGATATTAATTACACTATCATGTAACATATAAGAGAGCCAAATAAAGTATTACGCTAATCATTGATGTTTGAATTGGTCAAACCGAAGACAGCCGTTCACGTCATATACCGCTCCATAAAAATCGTTGTAAATTTTCGATATTTAATTTCAATTGTTTCAATATCAATTCACAGCCCTTTTATTTTAGTAGATGATACCTTGGCCTCGAAGAGCACCACATCTACTCCGCACCCGAAATATAATTTTAATATTGATTTTGAACTCTAGAAGCTGATTTGAATAGTGCTATAAGTCCAATTATAGCAAATAATTAAATTGACGGCAAATTCTAGTTAACGGATCAGCAACAGCATAATTCATTCTGCAGAATTTCATATAAATAAGATTATAACAACGGAAGTTGCGACGAGGAACATTGAATTTAACAGATCTTAACAGAAATTCGCAGCAAATATTACCATTGAACAGGTTAATCATAAAGGATATATTTAACATTGTTCGACGACTCTTAAGGGTAGGCAGTTTTATTAATGTCAGTCTGCTGAAGGCATATGCAAATAATTCCATCCAAGGCCAGGTAAACAGAAGAGTAGAAATTGTTTCTGCACAGATTCGATGTGTTCGCTGTAAACATTATAGTGAGGATCCCATACGATGGATCCATACTCCAAAATTGGTCTGACAAGCGATACGTATATCTGTTTAGTAATAAATGGATCAGAAAATTCTTTTGCCCAACGTTTTATAAAGCCAAGAGTGCTTCTTGCTTTATTTACAGTCAAAGTGATTTAAAGTTTAATTTTGTGTCTATTAGGATCCCAAGATCAATACAAGAGTCCACTATCTAAAATTGATGACCTCCAAGCAAGTAATTAAGCACAATAAAATTATTTCTTGAGAACCGCATAATTAATTTGGTTTAATAATCAAACCAAAGCTTATGTACAAGTCATCT
The DNA here is from genome assembly GCA_932273835.1 of Sarcophaga variegata. NCBI lineage: Eukaryota > Metazoa > Arthropoda > Insecta > Diptera > Sarcophagidae > Sarcophaga > Sarcophaga variegata. The sequence goes on from OW026361.1 coordinate 87,498,617, forward strand.
TTCACGGAAAAAACATCCGGTATATCAGTATTGATGCGTGGCTGAATAGTTTAAAAATACGTACATACATACATGATTGGTCATCACAACACTTTCGTCAGAATTACGACCCAGCTTCTTGCACCACCTATGTTATGTATTTTTATTTTATACATGAGTGGCGGGAGCGACAGCTTAAAGTCGACTGCTAACGAAAGATATTTGAGGGACTTTTTTATGATAATTTTATTTACTCTCTTAATTACTACACTACGGCGGTGATTTAAAGCACTGTACTATTCTATTTTGTTACTGAAATTTAAATCAATACGCGACGGTTAACACAATAAATGCTTTGTACTATTTCATCAAATCGTCAATACAATGTACAGGCCTTGAACCATTTTTCTAAGTATCGCAGGTTTACTATGCACAGAAGTAACAGATCCCATATATACGAAAAACACGCGGAGTTCATTGAGCACTTAGTTTAGTTTACGTTCAACTTAATCGTTCGATGCTAGTCGTCGTAGTCTAGTAGGTTGTATGTTGTCTTATTAGACGTGAACCCACGGTTCAAACACGGTTCAAAATAAAACTAAATACATATGATAAAATATTTCTGAAAAAAACTCTGAGAGTAAATAAAATTGCTTTGAAAAGTTTCTCAAAAAAAATGTCGTACGGAAACGACTTTAAATTTAAAGTTCCAGACATTTATGGATAAAATTAACATATACAAGCTAGATCGTAATCTTGACTGAAGGGTTGCAATGACCCATTATGTATATGTGTATGTATAATCGTTCCAGTGAGCTATCAATTTGTAGCGATTTTTAATGTTTTTGTATAAATTTTACTCTTCTCGATTCAAAATCATGCTGGGTGTTTTTTTTCTGCTTATATACTGGCGACATCATCTGTCCTTATTTTTTTTCGTATGACCAAAAAAATTTCGTTAAAGTAACGGCGAGCGCTATCGAGTTATACAATTACATTCATATAAAATTGTACATTACATTACATAAATGCTTTGTACTATTTCATCAAATCGTCAATACAATGTACAGGCCTTGAACCATTTTTCTAAGTATCGCAGGTTTACTATGCACAGAAGTAACAGATCCCATATATACGAAAAACACGCGGAGTTCATTGAGCACTTAGTTTAGTTTACGTTCAACTTAATCGTTCGATGCTAGTCGTCGTAGTCTAGTAGGTTGTATGTTGTCTTATTAGACGTGAGCCCACGGTTCAAACACGGTTCAAAATAAAACTAAATACATATGATAAAATATTTCTGAAAAAAACTCTGAGAGTAAATAAAATTGCTTTGAAAAGTTTCTCAAAAAAAATGTCGTACGGAAACGACTTTAAATTTAAAGTTTCAGACATTTATGGATAAAATTAACATATACAAGCTAGATCGTAATCTTGACTGAAGGGTTGCAATGACCCATTATGTATATGTGTATGTATAATCGTTCCAGTGAGCTATCAATTTGTAGCGATTTTTAATGTTTTTGTATAAATTTTACTCTTCTCGATTCAAAATCATGCTGGGTGTTTTTTTTCTGCTTATATACTGGCGACATCATCTGTCCTTATTTTTTTTCGTATGACCAAAAAAATTTCGTTAAAGTAACGGCGAGCGCTATCGAGTTATACAATTACATTCATATAAAATTGTTCATTACAGCCCTTCAGTCAGGATTACGACCTAACTTCTCACTTAATTATCGAGCCACACGGTCTGAATTTTTGCTTCTAAAAATTGTTCAGCTAACAACTATAGATTTAGTAATTTACAACTCCTTTAACAATCGATTTATTTGAAAACGAATCCTGTGATAACTTTCTTTCCAGAAGTGGTTCAGTGAACTGAATCTCTTGTTCCTTCAATTTAACTGTAAGGGGCTATGTTATGTCTATGGTTTTATGTCGATAAACCAACAGCTCTTAAAGCTTTGGAAGCTTCATAATCGAGCTATAATAGAGATAAATTCCATTTGGACTTCATGGCCTTATTCTGGCTTAACTGCGGGTGCGGTATTCCACATTTGTTCCACATTTTGTTAGCTTTTGAGCCTTCAATGTCCAGCTGTTGACGAGAGGTGTGAGTTTGCTACCAAACAGCGGATAGGTAGAACGTCTTCTATTTGTTTTTGATGAAATGTGAATTGTCGCTTATTCGCCATGTTAATTCTCGTTATATTGGCTTTCAAGATGTATATTCAGAGACCTGATATTGCTATTTCGACTTCGACGTCAAATCTACGGTAAAGCAAGTAGATGTTTGCGTATCCTTAACCTTCGAAAAATCTGCTGATTTTTTAAGAGGAAAAGCAGATTCTGATAATTTATTGTTAAGCACTACAAGTAGGATTTGACCACGCCGGCCTTACTGATGCCCCTCTTTCAAAATTGTAATTTTATTTTTCTTTGTTGGCAATTTTTGTTTGCCACTGTCCATAACCAAAGAATTGGCAAACAAACTATATGACACTCTATAGCACAATATAAACTTAATTAAAACTGCTGTTATCTTTTCATAAACAAACGTACAAACAAACATATTCGTTAAAAGAATTTTCTTCCCCAAAATGAAACAAAAAAACAACAAAAAAAAAAAGAAAGTGGAAATCGTAATATAAAAAAAGGACTTAAAAAATTGTTGTTGGTTTGTGTACATACATACATACATACAGATATATATTGTTCTTTTTTGTTTTTGGCTTTTGTAACTTTTGGTTTAAATGGTTTTACATGCTGACACACATTTTCTCGTAAAATCTTTTGGTTTATGGCTGCCATGAACTTTTTCTCACAACTTTTTTTTCCTTTTTTTCCACTTTTCCGTTTTTGATAGCCGAGTTTGGCTTCTCTTCTTTTTTTAATACGATTATTTAATTATATAGTTAAGGGTCATAATTTAATGATTTTAATACTCTGAGTGTGTGTTCTTATACTGCCATACACACACATGTGCTTGTATTCTGGAGTCCTTAGTTTCTTTTTTTCGAAGTAAAACAAAAGATACTACTTTTACGAGACGGAAGGATACTGCTGGCTTCTTGCGAATGGAAAGTTAAAAGTTAATTACGATAAAGTTTATTAAAAACGAAACGTAAAAATAATATCTCAGAAAAAAAGTTAGTTGTAGCAGTTACACCGTAATTTAATTATCTAATGATTGTAGATTGCCGACTAGAACATGCACTCCTATCCTATTATTAATATGGAAGGGGAAATTGTGACAATGGAAATGATAATGAAATTAATTTAAAGACTTAAAAGATCGTCAGAAAATATGTATGTTCGGTTTTAATACGTTATTATAACATTATAATTAAGAATCCCAATTATGTTTTAAGTTGAATAGCAGTATTTTATTTTGTTAATTTCACTAACAGAAAGGAATTGTTTCTTCTTACAAACTCATCCCAGGAACTAATTTTACATTTTTCAGTCGTAATGGCAATAAATGTACACTAGTGCGGGGAATCATTTCTTCTGTATATATTGGGTATGCCATCTATCGGTTTAAATTTGAGCTATCCGCTATTTCGAATCCGACAATCCATATGTCATTCTATTCTGTAACAAAATTCAGTATTTTATCTCCACTGAACGTAATGAATCGATTTACGCTTGAGCAACGTTGGGATTTTAGGGCCAATAAGAAACTGCACGATGATGTCGATTTTGCTAAAAAATCATTTTTACAGATGCAGCTCATTTCCATCTTTTTATTATTAATGTGAACTATTTTTGGTTTCAACAGGATAGCGCAACTTGTCACACATCTCCTGCCACAATCGTTTTATTGCCTTAAACGTTTGATGGCTGTTTAATTAGCCGAAATGGTGATGTCAATTGGCTGCCAAGAAGCTGCGATTTGACCCCGTGGGACGATTTTCGTTGGGGTGCCATTAAAAAGTGTTATGCCGACAAACCAAAGACAATTGAGCATTTGAAGGCCAGGATTCGTATTGCCATTGCCGATATACGATTCGATACACATAGCGATATACACCCTTGCACGAAAATTGGTTTGATCGCATGAGGTACTGTGAGACCAACCGCAGTAGCGGTTGAAATAATATTCTATTTCAAATCGGAACAATTGTACTTCACAACAAAAGTATAAATTTGACAAAATTTGAAATCGTTTTTGTTTTATTGCATTCTTAAATTTAAACTTTTAAATCACTCAGCCTATAAGATCCTTCAACAGAGACTTCCGAAATTTGTCATTTGAAAACGGCTACATCTGCCAATTTAGTTGTAGTTTATTCAGTCTATTTTGCCAAATAACAATGAACGAAGCAACCGATAACCTAATTTTTATCGAAAAATCCTCTTCAAAATTGAAGACCAATTCTGGATATATGCGAACCAACATGAGATGCACAAGCGGTCCTCATAAAGTCACCGTTTGTTGTAGATTTCGGGCTGGCGGTGCCATCGATCCATATTTCTTTGAGAACGGCATTACTTATTTACTTAATTGGTCATTACAAACCTTCAGTCAAGATAACGAAGTAGGTTCCCGCACCACACTTATGTTGTGTGTGTTAATTTTATACATGAGTGGTGTGACTTACAGTTTAAAGTCGACTCAGAACGACAGATTTTTGAAAAACTGTACTTAGCAATTTTATTTACTATCAGAATTTTTGCCAGAGGACTAGTGAGAGGAATAAATGCTTTTTCAAGTTTCGTTTTGTTCGATAAGTCTGGGCTGGAGTTTGAATCGCGGCCTTACATCAAATAAGCCAACACACTACCAACAAGAATACGGAGACTTCAAAGAACGACATTGGCCAGGCTTGGCCATTTCTGTAAGAGCTAACCCTATAAGCCGATAACTACTAACCTCTTTTGGCCTGAATTGAATGATCTGAATACCAAAGTCACATGGTTTCTACAAGACGACGCTACATGCTGCACAGCTCACGCCACCTTGGACATCCTGCAGGAGCCATTTGAGTTTGACGTAAACTAGCTACAGAGATCGTGCAATTTGACACCTTTAGACTATTTTTTGTAGGCAATGTACCTGAATAGGAGGTACAGAGAAATCCTATTTAACTGTCAGGTTTCCAACAAAGCACTTAGCTCCCAAACGTTGACTCGAGATTAGAATATAAAACTGAACAACAAGGATGGGCAGAATTCCTGGTTATGTGGGAATTCTCGGCAATGAGCAGCCATATCAGATTGCAAGATGGGTGGTTTTGAGGTCAGTGATGAGGACAGAAGGTCTTTCTGTAAAATAGTAAGAGGGGTTCGGAAGTGTATATTCGACGAAAAAAAGGTGAGGAGAGGAGTTAATTCTTTTCAAGTGAAACCGGTTTGAGGAAACTTATACTTTTTTGGGTAATTAAAATGAGAAGTGATTTGTGTTATGCATCGGACTATCGAGAAGTAGCCTAAGGATAGTAACAAGTATTTTACCGCTTGTCGTAGATTGATAGAACAAAGAGGGATAAGCCAGGCGTTATCCGAACAGCATTCTGAAGTAGATATAGATTTAGAACAGTCTTTAACTTAAAGCATGTCGAATGCGAACTACGCTGACTGTTCTAAGTATTGTTGTATGCACACTGTTGTACAGCATAAGTAGCAGAAATTTTTTTTTTACATTTGGGATGACAAACATCAAAATTAGCACAGATCTATACTGAGTTCTCTGTGAAACCCATTTTCTCAAAACTGGCGGCCTCCACATATGTTTAAAAGAGCACTCTGGGGGCTTCCAGCAGACGAGCTGGACAGAAATGAATGAGTACAGTCGAGATTTTGTCACGCAAAGTAACTAAAAGGGATGCAGTGGAAACCGTACGTACAGAATTATTACACATCTCTTCGGAACATTTGGACAACACTTGTCCAGACAAAAGAAAAAAAAAACGATGCATTGACCACGACTTTTATAATAGCATATATATATATAATAGCATATATATATAGCAGAAGTTTCACAACTACGAACTACAAAAAAAAAAAAACAAAAGAAACTTGAATTAAAAGCATTCAAAGCGTATGATGTTTAAAATCTCTTCGAATACCCAACCCACACAGCTAGGTAAGATATATGGATGACGACGCCACCAACTGTCTCAAGAACAACAATCCTTCTAGGTTGAACAACAACAGAACTAATAAACGCAATACCGAATCACATAACAGTCTATGAATTCCTATCAAGCAGTTCGTAAAAGACGTTCGTACCGTGCATTTAAAGACAAAGAGAAGACGTCTTATAACCTGTAAACCCGGGTAATGGAAATTTGTTGCCTTACAAACGAACCTTTAAGAAGTAAATGAAAAGCATGAAAACATGAGCTGCAATGTCCTGAACGAAGGCAGTGTCATTTGACAAATCTCCATTCAATCCAATTTAAGACAAGATTGTGTTCTCTCCTCATTACTTTAGAACTGTGTTCTCGAATGTAAGAAGTAATTCCTTCTATAAACGTAAGGGCGTAGTAGTGAGGAACTGGGCAAATGGAATCCAACTCTTTTCCTTTAGATGTGAATTTAATTGATTTTTCTATAATCTTTGCTTGTTATTACTTACTTCCTTAATTGGCCATAACAACCCGTTTAACGGATTTCGACCTGCCGCAACAGATCCTTCCAGGCGTCTCTGCTTCTTGCGAGCCTACGCCAGTTGGTCACACCAATCGATGACAGGGCTTTCTCGATTTGGTTCTTCCCACGCAAAACAAGGTCGTTGTCTTCGCTGACTTTTGCAAATCCCCGCATCAAATACCCCCCATGCTGGAGCATCCTCTTCCATTTGAACGACATGGCCGAGCCAGCGTAGCCGCTGGATGTTAATACGCTGGCCAACGTCTATGTCGTTGAGGAGTTCATACAGCTCACTGTTGGATCGGATACGGAAATCTTCGCCAACTCCCACTGGACAGAAGATCTTACGTAGGACTTTTCTCTCGAACATTCTCAAGGCTGCTGCATCAGTGCTTAATAGGGTTCATGCCACTACGCCATAAAGAAGCACGGGTAGGATGAGTATCTTGTAGAGTGTTAGTTTTGTCGTACGAGAGAGGTCTCTGCTACTCAACTGCCTATTGCGACCATAATAGCACCTGTTGGCAAGAGTGATCCTGCGCTTGATCTCCAGAGTGACATAATTTTTGATGGTAACGGCGGAGCCAAGATAAATAAATTCCATGACTGTTTCAAAAGTATAGTTATCGGCCGTAATCTGAGAATCAATACGCCGCTCGTACACTTTGTTTTGCCCTCATTTACTGCCATATCCATCTTAGTAGACTCTCTTTCCTTGTTATGGGATAAGGACTCTTACTGAATGGATTTCCACTGATAATAATTTTTTCGACAGTTATTCACACACATTAATTGCATTACAATCCTTTAGACAGTTTAGACAGGGCTACGGCCTGGCTTTTTACTCCACCGATGCTGTGTGTGTTATTTGTATCCATAAATGACGAGACCTAGAGTATAAATGAATGCCGTTGTTTAGAGTCTAGTGTGTTGGTTTACTAGACGAGGATTAGGAAGTTCAATCCTTATTTCTAACATTTTAAAAAAAGTTTCTTCAAGCTCCCATCGCTCAATTGCCCTCCAAATTGATATGATGTCGGACTCTTGTAAACTCAATGTGCTCTCTACCATGATCCAATGATTTTTTTGTTATTACTTAACGTCATTTTCAACTTCTAATTCTTCTTTCAATCTAAGTTTATGGTTTTCTAAGGATTTTTTCCCTTTTTTTTGCCAGTTGAGTTTATTAAAACCGGGTTAAGAGAATTCATTTCATTTCATTTCATAAGCATAAGCATAAACCAATTTGCTTGCCAAAAATATAGCACGAATAAGTTAATGTTCAGTGTTTAATTTAGTTGCTCTTGATAAAAATTTTTGCCTGCCTTACTTGTTTATTTATTTTCGTTTCGTTTTTTGTTTGTTTGCTATTGTAACACAATACAACACTAGCTAGTGATGGTGATAATAATGCCCTTCTTCTTCAGCAATCCATCTGATTTTACGCAATACACTGTTGTTGATATTTTTTTTCTATTGTTGCTGATATTACTGTTGCAAATGTAAAACTCAAATGCAGATAAATGTGTGCAGTTTTTTTTGAAGACGCTTTAAAAACAAACAAACAAGCAAACGAACACAAACAGATGAAAAGTACACAGTGATGGTGAAACGGACAATGAACCCTCATTTTTGGTTTGTTTACTTGATTATTGGTCATTGGTTTAATTAAAAATTTGAATTTGAACTGCTATCACTGCTAAGATGATATGATTTTCATATTTGGCCCCTAACCATCGTCAGTTGTCACTCCTCGTGATAAAAAGCCCGCTAAGAGTGTCCTCGCATGTATGTACACTAATTTTGGTAGCTTTTTATCAGTCCATTCCATTTCATCCCATACAAGATTTAGAGCCTTAGATTCCGTAGTCTAATCGGCAGTGTGTTGGTTTATTAGACTCCAGACATCTCGAATAAACGGACATATGAACCAATATTTCTTCGGAGACATCCACTCAGCAGATTTCTGGTAAAAACTCTGAGAGTAAATAAAATTGCCAAGCAAAGTCTCTCAAAAATCTTTCTTTCCGAGTAGTCTTTAAACTTTAGGTTACACCACTCAAGTATAAAATTAATCCACTCAACATAAGTGGTGTAAGAAGCAAGGTCCTTATCCTGACCGAAGGGTTGTAATGACCAATTATGTATGTATGTATGTATGAATGTGGAATTAAACATCGCTTAAATATATGCCAAGGCTTCTCGTCTAAGTTGCCACAGGCACTTAAATTATGTTGGCTTTGATGGCCACTGTGGTTTGTGTATTATTCGTCAAATCACACGATCAGTAAATATCATCTTCACATAAGATAACCATGCTCTCAAATCGATCATATAAACTATCCAAGGTGGCATGACGTGTTCGGAACATGGTGCCGTCCGCTTGACAGCAGATCATCGAATTCAAGTCAAAAGAAGTTGCTAAGTTATGGTCTGCCCAAAGTTGTTTTTAAAGATATACAGTGGACAGTAAAAGTCTTAGCACGGCAATATATTTTGCCAAAAAATTCGCCACAGGCTTAACACTCTTGCACGAAGTCCCGATATGACTTCAACAGAGTAATTAGGATATTATTTGAAAGAACGGTTACGTAATCGCTAAACCTTAAACAAAAGTCAACAGAAAACTTGCTCAAGGTGCCACCAGAAAACACTCAACAAAACTTATACATTCAATTGCAAATGGGCTAAATGAAGTGCTTGACCTTAAGGGATATTCTACTAAATACAAGGGATAACATTTTCATATATTAGGCCTTTGAGTTTTAAATTTACTCAGGGTTCTCCTTGGGGGTACCTATGGACTCATCTGAAACTTTTCCTTATTTTTCTCTCGTTTTATGAAAAACATTAAAAAATTGCTTGTTTTATAATAAAACAGAAATAAATTCATAAAATAAATATAAAAACAATAAATTTTTAGACAACATTTTTGCTAAAATTCATGAAATTGCTAAAATATATTGCCGTACTAAGACTTTTGCTTTCCACTGTACATATGTCCGATGATGCCCATAATCCATACCAAATAGTGACTTTTTCGGTGTAGCATTATAAGCTCTTGGGTTCCATGGGAAAAATCTTTAAAAGCATTGGAATTAAAATAGCAAATGTTTAGTTATGAACATGAGCGTCTTATAAAGACATGCATACTAGTGGGTAAATTGTTCATATTGGATTTGATAATGCATTCGATTAAACCGAGTTTTGTCACTTACTTAATTGGCCATTAACAATCCTATTAACGTATTTCAGCCTGCCTTAACACATCCTTGCTGGAACCTCTGCTTCTCGTGCGCCTTCGCCAGTTGGTCATACCAATCGATGACAGGGCTTGCTCGATTTGGTCCTTCCAATGTATACAAGGTCGTCCTCTTCGCCGACTTCCGAAAATTCTCGCATCAAATACCCGCCATGCTGGAGCAGCTTCTTCCATTTGAACGATATGGCCGAGACAGCTCTGTCGTTAGATGTTAATACGATGTTAATACGCTGAACAACGTCCATGTCACTGAGAAGCTCATACAGCTCATTATTGAATCGGATGCTTAAATCATCGCCGTAGAAGATTTTAGGTAGGACTTTCCCTTCGAATACTCTCAAGCCTGTACAATAGTGCTTTATAGTGAGCATGCTTCTGCGTCATAAAGAAGCATGGGAAGGATGAGCGTCTTGTAGTGTATTACTTCTGCAGTACGAGAGTGGTCTCTGCTAATCAATTGCCTATTGAGACCATAATAGCACCTGTTGACAAGACTGATTCTGCGCTTGATCTCCAGAATGACTTCATTTTTGGTGGTAACAGCGGAGTCAAGATAAATAAATTCATTGACTATATCGAAAGTAGAATTATGAACCGTAATCTGACATCGGTCCCTACTTGTCGACAACATATAGTTCGACTGGGCCTTCAAATTTTGTTTCTATGTTTGCATTTCATTGTCAGGAAAGTTTTCGTTCATGTGCATATTGCAGTGGTTCCAGGATTTATGGAGGAGTCAAAAAGGAGAAAAGGAAAATAAAACAAGATATTCTCGACATTATATACTTGTTTTCATCAGGTTTTTAAGTAGGAATTAATTTGTAATTGACATAAACTAACACAACAAATGAATAAAAAAAATATTTCCATGAATACAAATACATATACATACATAATTGTCCATTACAACACTTCAGTCTGGATTACGGCCTAGCTTCTCGCACCACTCATGTTGTGTGTGTTAATTTTTTATATATGAGTAGCGGGATCTACAGCTTAAAGTCGACTCCGAACGACAGATTTTTTGAGAAACTTTACATGGCAATTTTATTTGCTCTCAGAATCTGCTGAGAGGAAGTCGCAGAAGAAATATTTTTTCATATTTTCGTTTTGATGTCTGACCTAGGGTTTGAACTCGGGCCTTACGTCTAATAAGCCTACACACTACCTACTAGACTGCGATGACTTGATATATTTCCATGAATGTCTAGCAAAAATCTGATTTGAATTGCAAACTTGTGCTACCAGCAAGTTTCAAACACACGCAGAAAGTCATGTGACATGGAAGTCTATCCCCAGAATTACAGGGCAGTTACGCGTTAAAGCAGTAACGGTATTGTTTACATTTCGGTTCTAACAAGCGGCTAAAGTAAAAACATATTTTCATTTCTAGGTCTATACATGTACATACATGCGTATGTATATACATATGTATAGAAATGAGTGTGATAGTGTAAATGTGTTTTGATGAGAGCGTACACAATATAGAGATACCGAGTATGTATGTACATACATACGTAAATATGCATAGAACATGAAACAAGTACATTTCATGTACAATAAATGTTTGAATGTATGTATGTATGCATGTTTTGGTTTTATAAGTACACAAATACAAACGCCGCCCCAACATACATACATTGAAATCTTACTATGATAGTTGTAATAGCAGTAGCTGTAATAGTAATAGTAGTAGTAGTAGTGAAATGGCTGTTGTTCCATTGTTATTAAAAATAAACAACGTTTGTTAAAACGTACAGATGTACTCGTGTCAGAGGCACAAATTTTGTAAGGGATATTACAACAAAAAAACCTGTGGCATTTGTAATGTTATTTCCCTTAAACGGGACACAGTCACCAAGTCCCTGATTCATGCTTTTATTTGTGCATTTAAGCGCTTCAATGTTTTTGTTTTTTTGCGATTGTTTTGTTTGTTTGCTGCTACTCCAGTGTATATATTTAGCCATGTTTGTTGTTGGTCTAGAGCCAAATGCTGTTATTTCTGTGGGTTACACCAGTTGGCTTTAAACTTTTTAAAGTCAAAGTGTAAATTTTCGTTATGGCCTGATCACCATTAACATTCTATGCCTTTTTATCCTAAATTATATTGTTGTTGTCGTTGTTGTTGTTATTGTTGTTACTGCCATTGTTGTTGTTTATGCAGTAGAAAAAAAAACAAATATTTTTCGTAAAATTTCTAAAGAAAATATACGTACGTATTTATAATGATAAATTTAAAAAGAGTAAAAGAGCTTAAAAATGGAAATTTCGAAAAAAACATTAAAAAGGATGACAAATATTATGCACATATCAATGCATATATTTTATCCTTTATGGCCCTTGTCAAATGAATTCCAAAATGTATTTTCAATATTTGTACTCTACTGCTGTAATTCAGTATTATAAATATAAATCTCTCTCTCTTTGTTTTGTTTTAAAATTTTTAATAGCTAACAGCAGCAAAGGTTAAGATTTAAAGCGGATAATTAATACGGAGATTTTATAATCGACAATGTATCTGCGATGTTAAAACACTTAAGGGATCCAGTACAATATAAAAGCCAGGACATGATTTATTTCGATTCTCAATCAGTTTCACACTACACATACATATTGTTATGTTTTTACCCTTTTAAAAACATTTAAAATATGAATTCGTAGATTGCAAATAAAATTAAAAAAAAATTGTATTTAATTTTAGATAAAATCCTTTATTGATCGCACAATTCTATGTGCCATTGTTCACAACTTGATGCAAACAACAACAATTGCTTTGTTTGTTATTCTTATTTACATTCTTTTGCGTAAACACTAACAATTGTTCGGCAGATCTTTATAATGGAGATATTCAAACTACGATTATTCTCTTCACACGCAAATTGTCTTCACACAAGACTGAATACACAATTCCTATTTTTTTGTACTAAGATATATTCTGATTTTCGTTTTTTGCGTAAATACAAAAGTTTTAAAAGCAGTTACTGCTTTTGTTGAATTGTGCATCTTTCCGACTTCCTTGTAGAAATCGAAGAGCTCCTCAGCCAATGCATATACCATCGATGAAAGCAAGCAGTAGTCAGAAGAAGCCGAGTTTGGTGAATACAGCAGGTAAGATACCAGTTCTTATCATAAAGCTTTGATTTTATTCTTAGCGGATATTCTTTTGTATGCATTGTCATGTTGCAAAACTACCTCACCATGTCTTTTGACCCTTACGAACAATGCATAGTTCAAATTGATCAATTGTAGACTGTAGCGATTTATATTAACGCTTTCACCAGGTTTGAAGAGCTCTTTCTGGTCCAGAATTATCTTCCTGTCGAATCGATATGATTTTGCAGTCGAAGTTGACGGCTGTCCCGGGTTTAATTATGATTTTTTCTGTTTAGGATTCTGAAAGAAAATTCATTTTTTATCGCCAGTAACAATTCGATTCTTGTTAATAGCTTTGAAGCAAAATATCACAAGAGCTTTTTGAGAGTTGCCAATTGCTTATGTACTCACAACTTTTTTAACGTGATACCTGCCGCTGAGTGCATATATCAACAGGCTTGGAAAACGGCACGTAATCTGAAATGACAAAGAAGAAGAGGAGACTACAGAAAATCTTTTCAGTTCTTGTACGATACTTGAGAACGTAAGAAGAAAAATTCTTAGGCACCAAGAATTTGTTAACGAAACGTGAGTAAAAAAGTTGATTAATAAAATTATTGGCATGACTAAGAGGTGTCAAAATGGTGTTAAAAAGTTAGGAGGAAAATTATGCTATCGCTGTTACCCTCAAGTAAACTATGTCCTTCACAGTAGCTGTCATTTTAAAATAATTTATACTACATACGGCAGAAAGTTAAATGGGGTCCTGCGTTAGATTGGAGTTCTCTAATAATCTTGTAGAACAGAACATTGAAAAAGCTTTTTTACGTATTAATCGACAACGAAGCGTAAATTTTTTTTCTTTGATCGTGTAATGGAATGTTTGAAATTGATTTCTGTTCGCAATAGCAGTTCATATTTCAATAAAAAAAATTTAAAACCCGTCGTTTAGTCCTCATTACAGGTCGTCTATTTATTGAAAATGATGAAAACATTCTTTAATAACGTATCACTCTATAGTTTCCATTATACGTACCCTAATACACTTTTTTTCATTTTCCCAAATAATTTTCATTATTTTCTTCTTATTCCATTCTATTTTCTCTTGCAATCAAGATTAAAAGTAACTTTATCAAGAGCAATAAAGAAAAAGTAATTGTTGAAATCCATACCAAGTACTATACGTACATATGTACATACTCGTTACGTTGAAATAAATGTTTCCTTAAGGTTGCATACTTATCCTTTAGAGTTATTCGTGAAGTTAAAATAGAAAAGTTTAATTAAAATCGATTTAAACATTTTCTTCACTCACTCACGCATTCGCCAAATCAATTTCATTTCGAAGCATCAAAGAATTAAACGAGAAATAAAAACAGAAAAAAATAGAAAGGAAGACTGTGTATGGAATGCAATAAATTAGAAACTCTTTAAAGTTTCACTAAAAGTTTTCATTCTCCTATAATTAAACGTCAATAGTAGCAGTAGCAGTAAGAGGGCAAACGTACAACGTCGAGTTCAATACGATGAATGAATATTTCGAAATTTTTCGTAAATGCCAGCGATTAAAAGCAATGGAGTTGTTTATTTCGATTTAAGAATTTTCACTTAAACTTTTAACTCCGAACGTATAAATTAATTTCAAAGTTAAAAACTATTTATAGAGACGTAGGTAAAGAATAAAAAAAAAAACAGAAATTTTTGGTAATTGTTGGTATTCGAAACAAACTTAAATCAATCAACGTTTCTAAAAATTTGCTACAACGATACTTACATCCTAAACTATAGTATTTGAATTGCATTTCTTGTGGTAAGAGACTCTTAAGTGCGTATGTAGAAGCATTCTAGAATTTAATTGAAGCGAGATTGATATGTAATGCGCAGTCTAAAACGCCAACTTGTTGTGTTATATTATGTTCAGATATGCACTTTTATTGAGTACAATATTCGGTTAATTGAGTACAATATTCGAAGTGTTCAGGCATAATAATATACGCAGTTCAACTGTTCATTTGACTGCTGGTTGTTTCAACAACACTGTTTTTTTGTTTTTTTTTATTTTTTTGTTTGTATATCCACAGAAAATGTTCAGTAAATTGTAATATGCTTACTAAACACACTTATGACATTGCTACATTTTAAGATTTACTCAATATTATAACAATATGCGTATTTATTGCGCAATTATTAATTGAAACTTTATATGAAATATTGAGCTCAATAATGGCGTTTATTGCGATTTACGTAATATAGGTGCATATCTGAACACCGTATTAAGAGTACCATGTTAATTGAATCATGAAGGGTTTCTTTACTAGAGTCAGGACTACGCCGTAGCTTCTCACACCACTTATATTATGTGTGTTAATTTTATACATGAATGGCGGAACCAACAGTTTAAAGTCGACTCCAAACAATAGATTTCCTAGAGTTTTTTTTGACAGAAATCTAGTAGAAGTAGTTTCCGAAGAAATATTGTTTCTATATTTCGTTTTGTTGCGAATGTCTGATCTGAGGTTTCAACCGTGGTCTGACGTCTAATAAGCTAAAACACTACCTATACTATTACGGTGAATGGGATGATGAGAGCGATTACCGAATAGTAAAATAATTTCGATACGCATTTGCATTGGCTATCATATGCTAAAAACGAATGTACGTGCCATTACGATGCGTGAACGTTTGGCTGGTTACACCATTAAACAAGCTAGTTGCTACGAATTTTAGTTAAATTTCAACATTGCATCGTGCAAAGTGATGACCCTGCATGGATTACTGTTTGCTGCCGGAATCATATGAAGTATATAAGCTTACTTCAATGCTCTTTTAAGCTTGGTGCTGATTATAGGGCATCTGTTTTTGTTCCTATTAATAGGAAACTAATAAATAAAGTGTGTTTACTGATCTGATTGTCAGAGCACTCTTTTCTACTTCAATTAAGGCGGTATTCGTTATACTCAATAAGTTCCCTTCTCTGATTTTAGGAGGTTGAGCTGGTAACAGCAAGGCTCAATGCTGTTTAATTCTGGACCAACCTTGACTATAAATATGCTGCATTTCTGGGAAGGCAATTAAATGTCTTTTAAATTTCTGAATAAAATATTCGTCTTTGTAATTCCACCTGGAGACTTTTAGTATACAGAACCGGACATTCTCAGTTGCGCTCAAAATGCTTCTGGGTTGTTAATGCTGGACGGAGTAAGCTGTGTATAAATATTTATTAAGGGGTCTTTTAGGTAGATATCATGATTATTTTGAAGGTGGCTTAATAAGGCATGTATTATATATTATTAGATATTATTATTATTTAGATATTATTATTTAGATATTACCGGAAAATGCTGGGCTAATTAACTGGCCAGGCCTTGTACAGAACTCATAATCTGCTACATGTTATAATTCATAAGTGTTCCGATAACCTAAATTAAACTAGGGTTTCTTTATTTATTTTATAGGGAAGCTCAACTACATTGGGAGAAGGGGGCAATATTTCTAGAGTCTACTGGCCTTGTATGGTTAAGAAGAAGACTAGTTTGTTTTATGTCCTTAAATCGCATGCATAATTCCTATTTTCAAATTCAGTGTTCTATTCTTATATTGTTTTTTTCTTCTGATAGTGCTGTAGATCTGAGGAAGAGAAACAGGTAATCTTCATCACAATTGATTGATTTATTTCGGAGTGAATTTAGTTTCCTATATGGAATGTTCGATATCCTGGTTGGATATTAATTGTCGTATCACAATGGGCTTAAACGTTGACCCACATAAAACCTTGCCCTCAAGAAAGTATCCGTTACATAACCTAATGTAAAGTAACTGTTTGGTGTGTCACTTTTGGTTATTTTTTACAACTCAAATAAAACTAAGGCAACCAAAACAAGTGAAATGATGCCCACTGCGCAAACACTTTAAGGGATAACATTAGCCATAGTAGAAGCATTGGAACAGTAAAACATAATCCGAAAGAAATTAATAGATTAAGTTATCCTATCATCAATATCAATCATATCAATACATACATGAGTGGCGGGACCTACAACTTAAAGTCGATTTCGAACGACAGATCTTTGAGAAACTTTTCATGACTATTTTATTTACTCCGAGTTTTTGCCAGAAATCTGCTGAGGGGAAGTGGCCGAAGAAATATTTTTTCATATTTCGTTTTGTGGGTGATGTCTGACTTGGAGTTTGCATAGAGGCCTTACGTCTAATAAGCCAATGTACTACCTACTAGACTACAGCGACTTTAATTTATCGCCTTTGGATCTATTTTCCCGAAATTAGATACAATTGCAATGGTTTTCGCTTAATTTATCTTCAAAAATGTTAGGTTTTGGTAATTACTTTGTCGTTCTCAAAAATTTATAGATTTGTTATAATATTTGTGAGAAAGTTTATAATATGGATTAACGCTCTCTTGCTAAAGTCGATTTCTTGCAATCAAGGATTTTTAAAATACTGAAAAGACTTCTTGAATTTAATGCATTACCATCAACAACGCAAATGTGCCTGCAATTTAAAATTTATTAGAATGGAGTTCTTATTTAAAAAGCATTTAATTTTCAAAATCATTTAAGTTTTCTAATGATTTTCATTACATTTGTTTAACACGCAAACTATTCATCATAGTTTTAATGAAAATGTTTTTTTTTGTTTTTTGTTTTACTATGCAACGCTGTGCATAAAATTCTAATACTTTTGAATTTATTTTACCGTCTCTCAAGCCATTTAGAATAACGAATTTTAACTGCCATGGAGACTCTTTTTTCTTTGCTACGTTTTATCTTATTTGCGCCGTGAAATTATTGTGATGAAGTTTGAACTTTTGCATACACTTTCGTTGTGGCCCAAGTTGCTGCCAGCAGCAAGGACTCATTAAGTTGACGTAATACGCAACACAGAGCTGCACACACACACATATACATTTGCTTAAAACAAAAGCAAAATTCATTATGCATCAAAACATCAATGGTTGCTCTTTCCTAAGTATACAACCAACAGGATTTGAAAATTGAATATGGAAATACGGTTAGCATTCCTGCACAATGGGTTGTTTAAATAAAAATTTCACAAATATTTCTTACAATATTTTAATTCTTATCATTTTCCTCATATGGTATTGTAGGTGCCATTGTGAAATTCAAATTTTTAAAAGCAAAACTTTGCATTTTCGTTGTCTCTGTAGTGAGTGGAGGGGGAATGTGCGTGAGTAATAAAATCAGTGAAACACAAATTTGTAATGAAAACTTTTCTTTCATGATATTGTTTCTAAAACAAATGCAAAAAAATGTTAAGAAGAAAATGAAATGAAGAAAATGAATGAACGAAACTATTATGATTTCGAAAACTGAAAGCTTATTACGCTTATATACTCGTATATATGTAGGTGAACAAATTCCCGTAAAATATATTTACGTCTATGTATACTTCAATGTGTGTGTATGTGTATGAATAAATTAATGTTTTTTTTTCTCTGCTTAATTATTTAAGTTTTTATTAAATATTTTTTTCTTGCTTTCTCTAGAAAATAAGGTTAGTAAGTTAGACTCTGCAGGCTTCAGTTCAAATTGTTGTTAAAAAACTCTGAATGAAATAATTCAACTAATCTTTAAAAAAATTGAATAAGAAAACTTGTTTTATGTATTCATAAAACTGAAGTTTAATAAATTAGTTTCTGTTAAGATTTAAACAAAAATCTTAAATACTTAATCGTATAAATTGCGTTTCCAGCATGTATACTATATCAGAAGTTTTTAAGTGCGTATTATTTTTTATAAAAAAAAAATACAAAATGTAAATTAAATTAGATACACAGACAAGCATATACTCACATATGTACATATATTCATTTTTTAAGAAAGAATATTCCGCCATTGCAGTTGCCGTATCTTAGTAGGTAGTGTGCAGAATTATTAGACGCGAGGTAGTGGTTCAAACTCCAGGTCAGACATTGCCAACAAAACGAAAGGCAATAAAAAAGATTTCTAACAAAAACTCTGAGAGTAAATAAAAAATTGCCATGAAAAGTTTCTCAAAAATCTGTCGTTCGGAATCGATTTTAAGCTGTAGGTCCTGCCACTCATCAGAAACAAGGTCATAATCCTGACTAAAGGCTTGTAATGACCGATTATGTATGTATCAGAGGTCAGCAATGAGTATTCAAAACAATGAGTAGATTCGAATCATACTCATAATTACTGATACTTATACGCATTCATACTTATTTTAATGTCATACTCATACTACTCATATTCAAAGTTTGAAATACTCATGGCACTCAACAATACGCATGATGTTATTGATTTCGACTCTCCATGAATCATCGTATACACGAATCACAAAATAAGTATGATTCGCGTACGAACACTACAATACTCATAAGAAGATTGTGTGTTTGCTCTCCTTGCTGTCTTTGTCTTTTTTGTTTATGGGTCTTTCTTCTTTCTCTGTAAATGCAACAACAACAAAGACTGTAAATTTTGATGAATGATTTGAATGACTCGAATCATTTATGAGTATTATAAGTACTTTTCTAAATTTATGAATCTGAATGAGTAGGCGTATGAATCAAACAATAAATCAATGTTTTTTTGAGTACGACTGAATCAGAGTAGTTTAATTTCAATACTGTTAAGCACTTATGAGGAGCGAAAAAATGATTCATTGCTGATCTCTGGTACATATGTATGCCACTAATGCAGAAAAGTTGACAGGTAGAGATTTTAAAGAGGCTTTAGTTCTAGCTTAATTTGGTCATTACAAGCCCTTAATGTGGATTACAAACCAAGATATTTGCATCTTTTACATACGTATTTTGTTTAAAGGCTTCAATAGAGAATGTCTTTTTAACGATCAAGCGACGAACGTCTGAGCAAACAGACTTAGTACCAATAAAAAAATTGCTTCTCTCAACTAATCAATTCTTTTTTCTCTTCCATTTATAAATGTTTCACAATGGAAAAAAGGCTTTTGTGACAGCGAGACTTTCTTGTCTAATTGGTGTTTACAACCCCCACTCACACTACCCGTGTTGTGTGTGCTAATTTTATTCATAAGTGGCGGGACCTACAATTTAAACTCGATTTTGAACGACAGGTTTATGAGAAACTTTTCATGACAATTTTATTTACTCTCACAGTTTTGGCCAGAACACTGCTGAGAGAATGCTGCAGAAAGAAATATTTTTTCTTATTTCATTCACATCGTGAGTCTCAGTCATCCATAATAACTTTCGGAAAATACATCGAAAACTTGTATGACTTATTACGAATTTATTGCGTCAAACGTTTGATGGCCGCTTCATTAGCCGTATGTTGATTTCACTTGGCCGCCAAGAAGCTACAATTTGACACCATTGGACTATTTTCTGTGGGATGCCGTTAAAGAAAAGTATTATCAGAGACAATTGAGCATTTGAAGGCCAACATTCACAATGCCATTGCTGACATACGACACCATACACTCGAAAAATTGCATGAAAATTCGATTCCGATTGAATGAAATAATACTCCAACATTTATACTTCACAACAAAGAAAAAAAAAAAAAAAAACAACAAAAAAATTTGGAAAAAATACAAAATTTTGTTTTATTGCATTTTATAAATGTAAACTTTTAAATTTCCAATCCAATATTTGTACGGTTACCTTGTGCGTATGAGTAATATTTACAAAATTTAATATAAATTATACTCTGAGTAAATCGCAGCTAAAAGTATGCTACAGTTTTTTTTAATTTTATAAACACCAACAAGAAATTTTTAACTTTTAACATTCTCTGACAACTATACTAGGATGACTATGACTAGGATTTTCAGAAAATCTCAGTATTCGGGATTTCAAAATTGGGAAGACATACGAAATGATATCTTTTAATTACTACGAAATGATATCTTTTAATTACTACGATTATTATTAAATAAATAGAAATGATCAAAATACAATGAATGTAGACAAACAGTGGTCCAACATAAACAAATGCGTAGATTCAAAACTTTTCAATATTTATGGGATTAAGCGACAATCGACTTTACTCGATTATATTTTCAGCTAAACTCTGGCCACAAAACTAATTTTGTTGAAAGATCAACATTACTTTTACGAAAATATTCATACAAAAATACATAATTGGTTATTACAACCATTCAACCAGGATTACGATCAGAGATCACTAATGAATCGTTTTTTCGCTACTCATAAGCACTCATGAAATTTTGAGTATGAGTGAGTCAACAGTATTGAATTGATTGATTTATAAGTACAGGTTGCAATGAGTATGAGTACAACGTTGACATCAAAGTTCATAACATTCGAAATATGTTTGATTCATAAGCCTACTCATTCAGATTCATAAATTTAGAAAAAGACTTATAATACTCATAAATGATTCGAGTGATTCGAATCATTCATCAAAATTTACAGTCTTAGTTGTTGTTGCATTTACAAAGAAAGAAGAAAGAAAAAGACAAAGACAGCAAACAAAGCAAACACACAACCTTCTAGTGAGTATTGTAGTGTTCGTACGCGAATCATACTTATTTTCTGATTCTTGTATACGCTGAAGTCGCCATAGTCTAGTAGGTAGTGTGTTGGCTTATTAGACATAAAGCCAGAGTTCGAGACCCAGGCCAGACATCAAAAAGAAAAAAATACAAAAAGTATTTCTTCGGCGATAATAAAAAAGATGTCTAACAAAAACTCTGAGAGTAAATAAAATTGCCATGAAAAGTTTCTCAAAAATCTGTCGTTCGGAGTCGACTTTAAACTATAGGTCCCACCACTCATGTATAAAATTAACACACACAACATAACTGGTGTGAGAAACTAGGTCGTAATCCTGATTGAAGGGTTGAAAAGACTAATTATGTTATGTATGTATGTATACGTTGAGTCATGGAGAGTCGAAATCAACAACATCATGCGTATTGTTAAGTATGAGTACGATGAGTATTTCAAACTTTGAATATGAGTAGTATGAGTATGATATTAAAATAAGTATGAATGCGTATAAGTATCAGAAATTATAAGTATGATTCGAATCTACTCATATTTTTGAATACTCATTGCTGATCTCTGATTCACATCACTCAACGTCAACTTCAAGCGACAGATTTGAGAAATTTCATTGTAGTCTAGTGGGTAGTGGGTTGGATTATTCGATGAGAGCCCAATCACAGACTTGCCCAACAAAACGAAATATGAAAAAATATTTCTTCTGCCGCTTACCAGATTTCCGGCAAAAATTCTGAGAGTTCCTATATTAATGCCATGAAAAAGTTTCTAAAAAATCTGTCGTTCGGAGTCGACTCTAAACTGGGATAAAGTTAACACACATAACATGGGTGGTGTGAGCAATGGACTAACGGATTTTAGTGGACAATTAAGCAAGAAGTAAGTAGATTAGGTTAGATGGATTTAGATCAGCTTTTAGGCTCATTGCGATACCACAATACATTCTACCCAGGGGTCAACCATGGTATACCTGATTCAGTAGTCGAAAATGTCAATGACCCTGTGACTAAAAGATGTCTAGCTGTTGTAAACACCCAAGAAGTGTCATATTGATGTCCTTACATGAATAAGTGCAGCAATTTCCTCATTTTATTTACTTTTTCATTTCGATATCTGCCATGGCTGTCCTTATTATGTTTCACATCAGTGTATATCGGAATAGCTTTAAAACAAACATTATTGAATTATATTGAATAAAAGCCACATACATACACACCCATATAGATGTAACAAGATTGTAACAAGATTGCGTGTTCTTGAAAACTCAAGTATTATCAACCACCTGCCTCACGGCCAACATTATTTTGCTTCTCGTCCTTTGGAAGTCATAAGAAATTCACTTACTTTGTGCGTTCATTTAACAAATTGTTCTTAATAGAGCGGCTTAAAGAAATAAACGTCTGGGCTATAACAATAACATTATCTAGCATTATGATTAGTAGTCATAATGTAGCAGAAGCAAAATATTAGAAGCAACTGTAGAAGCCAAAGTAGCAAGAAAACATTCTTCTTGAGGTAGACACCAAACAAAATAAGAAAAAAAAACGAAAAGAGAGAGAATATATACTCATAAAATCTTATAATAAACTGGTCAAAAGGTATTAAATGTATTATCTTGGAATATTTTCTTACGTTTTCTTACCACATCTCTCTGTCTCTAAAAGCCATAACGAAAGAAAATTTTAAAAAAAGGCAAAGAAAACTTTGCATTACATTCAGACTGTGTGTGGTATCTGTTTCTTTGTATATATGTGTATAAGTTATGTATATAGCTGTGTGTGTGGTTTTATAAGATAAGTATATTTAATCTAAATTAATGTTTTCAAGTTGTTGGTGAAAAAAAGTATTTTTAATAGTCTGTTAAGTATTTATACAATTAATTTGAGTTGAAATAAAAGTTTCACATTCGTTTCTTCGTTCTTCCTCCTTATAGTAGTAATCCTTATTGTAAATCCTTTGAGATTTATTAATTTTATGAATTCATTGGATACGATATACTAAGTAAAGGGTGTTTTTTATAGAGGTATAGAACTTTAATTTGCAATAAAACAACGATGGATTATTCGATTGACATGAATATTATTTATCCGAAAGATAATCTTGTGGCATTACATTTTAAATATGATTTCTGGCATATGACCGCCACGGCTGGCGCGGATGTAGTCCAATCTGGACGTCCAATTTTCGATGACTTTTTCCAACATTTGTGGCCGTATATCGGCAATAATACAGCGAATGTTGTCTTGAAAATGGTCAAGCGTTTGTGGCTTTACCGCATAGACCAATGACTTTACATAGCCCCACAGACAGTAGTCGAGCGGTGTTAAATCGCAAGATCTTGGAGGCCAATTCACAGGTCCAAAATGTGAAATTAGGCGGTCACCAAACGTGTCTTTCAATAAATCTATTGTTGCACGAGCTGTGTGACATGTTGCGCCGTCTTGTTGAAACCACATCTCCTGGATATCATGTTTATTCAATTCAGGAATGAAAAAGTTAGTAATCATGGCTCTATACCGATCACCATTGACTGTAACGTTCTGGCCACCATCGTTTTTGAAAAAGTACGGACCAATGATTCCACCAGCCCATAAAGCGCACCAAACAGTCAGTTTTTCTGGATGTAACGGTGTTTCCACATACACTTGAGGATTACCTTCACTCCAAATGCGGCAGTTTTGTTTGTTGACGTAGCCATTCAACCAGAAGTGCGCTTCATCGCTAAACAAAATTCGCTTATGAAAATCGGGAACAACGGTAATCTCGTTTTGGGCCCATTCGACGAATCTACACCTTACTTGATGATCGTTTGGCTTCAAATCTTGCACGAGTTGGATTTTGTAAGCACGCAAACCAAGATCCTTCCGCAAAATCTTCCATAAAGTGGATGGACACAGGTCCAATTCCTGTGCTCGATGGCGAATGGACTCATTTGGGTCTTCCTCAATGCCACGCTCTACAGCAGCAATAGCTTCTTCTGTACGCACCGTACAGAGTCTCTGGGGATGCGAGTTATCAATAAGAGTAAACGTTCCATGGTTAATCGAATTAACTGCTCTGATGGACGATTTTGTCGACGATAAAATGGACGTAGTGCGCGATATGTTTTCCGCACAGAACCATTATTTTCGAAATAAAATTACACTATTTGCAAGCGGTGTTCAGGCGTGAGTTTATTCATGATGAATTGCCAAACCAAACTGAGAATAAATCACTTGACAGCTGTTAAATCGGTCGCCATTTTGAAAAGTAATGCCAACTTAAAGTTCTATACCTCTATAAAAAACACCCTTTATTTCATTCATAACTTACTCCACATGATATTGTTATGTATGTATGCTATAAAAGCATTTGAAAGCTCTTTAGTTTGTTTCTTAATATCACGTAGAGTTATAAATAAATTTTATAAAATAAACTGAACTTAACTCTGTTATAACTGTTATAGTCCAGTTTGACTACCTCTATCATTAAGTCATTTTTGTATAATAAATTTACTAAGATTCCAAAAGAAAGAAAAATTTGGAAAGAATTTGTATCAATTTAACCATGTTCGCTTTAAAACGACTAGACTTGTCGATTATTTCAATAGAACCATAATAAAGGGTGGGCCATTTGAAAGTTTAAAGTTAAAAATGCAGTGAAACAAAAATTGATTGAAATTTTAGCCAAATTTATTTCTTTGTTGTGAAGTACAATTGTTTGAGTTACCTCATTCGATCGGATCAATTTTCGTACATTTTTTCGAGTGTATGGGGTCGTATATTGGCAATGGAATTACTAATATTGTCCTTCAAATGCTCAATTGTCTCTGGTTGGTCGGCATAACACTTTTCTTTAACAGCTCCCTACAGAAAATAGTCCAACGCCAACTGCCCTCTCCATTCCGGCTAATTAAACGGGAGTTTAGTTTAAAGTCGACTCCGAACGACAGATTTCTTCATGGCAATGTTATTTACTCATAGAATTTTTCCCAGTTGCCAAAGAAATATTTGTTTCTATTTCGTTTTGTTGGAGTTGTCTAAACTTTTGTTTGAACCGTGGCCTCACGTCTAATAAGCCAATACACTACCTACTAGAATACGGAGACTACAACTTCTCTTCTTTAAAGAAAAACAAAAAATAATATAAAAATAAAAGAAAAAAATTAAAAGTGAAAGTAAAAATTATCCGCTGATTGAAATAAATTTTTTATTAAGTTTGTCGAATTCTTACGTTGTACAATGGGTCAATTCGACCTCCGGGTACTGTACTTGTCTTAATTGACAAGTACACGTCCTCTAACCTAACCGAAGCTAACCTAACCTTGTCGAGTTCTTTTCTTTAAGAATCATTGGAGACGGTTTAATCGATTTGATAGTTGTTATTATTTTTTTCGGTTTGTTGCCCAAACAACTCGGTAGGCACGTAGCACTGAACTTTTATCATTTGATCAGCATATGTAATAAGCAGTTTTGGTATCAAATTTCTCGTGCTACTTATATTGACTTTTAATTATTTATTATCTTTTTTCTGTTGGTTCACTCGTCTTGAACATATGTCAGCGTCATAAATAAAATCAAATGCTTTTTAAGATAAATTATTGAGGTGAATAGCATTTTTTTAAATTTAATTTAAAAGCGTCATAAATGAAACCAAGTGTTTTTCGTGTTTGGCGATTATCTATTATCGAAAAAATGAATCAAAGTTGTTCCATCAAGTTTTATGTGAACAATGGAATTAAGTGCTTAAAAACATTTGATATGTTGACAGTGGCTGGATCGTCGTTGCCGCTATTTAACAATTCCTGAGCAATGCTCATGCGAAGATGTTGTAAATAATATGGTAGTCAGTAAGTCATCATTGCCACCAGAATTCATAAGACCACTTTAGTTTCCCCGGACCAAAGATAGGAAATCCAAATAGATCGTGTGACAATAAGCGGTGAATTATGAAGTTCTCTATTGTATAGGCGTACTCTGCTGTGTTAATTGGTAATAAGGTAATTGGCAAAATGATCTTTGACTAGATAACATCTATTTTAAGGCATGTTCTGACCCTGAAAATCCATCATCGACCACATAAATAGCCTACGTGTTATTGCGGGACAATGTTTAGAGTGTGGTTCACTACTATATTTCATAAACTTTAAAAAGAACTTCGATTAAATAATCCATCATGTGAATTGAAATATACAGTGAGCGTCAAAAGAAACTATCACTGTACGTTAATGTAGAGCTCGTACGTCTCATTAAGAGCCTATACTATAATACCGCTTGTAGTATGAAACATGGCAAATCGTTGTGTGGAACGGTAAGAGTTAAGATAGGTGTCTGAGAGGTCTGTGTCCACTCACTATATTTATTGACTATAGATGTGGACACTATTCTTAAAAGAGTACCAAATAAAGGCAGAGCAATTGAATGGATATATGCGGGGTAACGTAAATGATCTTTATTCAGCAGATAATATTTGTTTACCGACATACTGCTACTGATATCTTGAAGTAAACTTACGGAGAGTAACTATGGAGGCGGCATTCGTAGGTTCGAAAATGACTGCCCTCAAGACAAATCCCTTGGTGCATGCGAAATAGAAGATGTCAGAAAATTCTGCTGTCTTGTGAACGTTATACTTGCGATTTGGAAAGTAATATGCCTACAAATCTTTTCCATTCTAGTAAAATCAAATCTTTTCCATTCTGATAGGCCATACCCATTAGAAGATGAACTCACGACATCACCAGTGTTGCCATAGATTAGAACTCGCAAGGAAACAAAAGAAGAAATATACAGCTTATACATAGGAAATCAGGCTGAAATAAGCAACAGTGGCCAAGTAAAGACATTAGCATATACTAGGGATATGCACGAAAGACGTTAGACCTCTGGGACTGTAGTTTTGCTAGCTGTTTCTTTAACTCATTTCACTGAGAGATATAAAGTGTACAATTTGTGATTAAATTGTACCATCGTACTGATATTTAGAAGCCCGCATATTTATCACGCGACTGTCCACTTCAGCTTACCATGTAATTCTTAAAAATAATCAATAAAACAAATTTTCATAGAAAACCATAACACGACGATAATATTAAATCAATCGCTTCTAAATACGAGTATATATAGGAATAAATAATATTCGTTAGAACCTGATAACCATTTTGTAGTACAACACCGAATTATAAACGTAAAACCGATGCCTGAAAGGTAATTTCATTTATTCAAAATGTCCAGCCAAACCTCTTACAAAATATCGTTTCTTATTGAAACACTTTAAAAACAATACAACTAACTCAGCATTTTTCGATGTTCTTCAAATGCTAAATTAAAACGTTAGCTTTTCAGTGTATAAAAAAGACTGGTGGTAAAATGATGACATATTTCTTCTTTTATCGTACGAGTAATTTTTGTTTTTATTTGTTAATTCGCTATTATTCGCTGCTATATTCAACGAAAGCAAGCTCGATTTAACTTACCAAAAACATAATTGACTGTTTTCCATTTTTCAACATTTTATTACAAAGTACTCTGCTTCAGTTGAAGTCTAAAAAAAAACCCGAAAAATTATGGATGTTTTCATGGTCTTCTTAAATTACCAACACAATTGACTCTTTAAGGACAAACGGGTTGAAAGCATTGCTTTATTACATACTGAATGCAGAATAAAAATAAAAAATGTTGTCAGAAGTAAATTCGTGTAAAATTTATGAAAAATTTTAAATAAAAGAAAATTTATTACAATTTAACTCTTGGCTCCATACACATACATACATACATACACATTCTGTAGTTTAACAAGGATAAAATAAAATAAATTTTATTGTGCCAAAAAACCAGGCAGCCAAAAGCAAAATGCACACAAAAAAAGAATTGGATTTCCAAAGAGCTTTTGTATTGTAAAGGAAACAAAAGCATTCATTTTTGGCTCTCTTTTGTACTCTTGGAAGAGAGAATAAAAAAGGAAATGCTTTCTTAAGATAAATTATAGAGGTGAATAGCATTTTTTTTAGATTTAATATAAAACTGTAAATAAAATTAAATTTAATTTTGTAGGTACCTACGTTGGTTTTAATTTCAAAATTTACTCAAACTTTTTCTAAAATAGTCGCCGTAAACTAATAGGTAGTTTGTTGCTTTAGTAAACGTGAGGCCATGGCTCAATCCCTAGGTCAGACATCTCCAGCATAACGAAAAATGAAAAATATTTCATCGGCGACTTCCTCTCAGCAGATTTATGTCAAAGATTTCTTTAAAAATCTTACGTTCGGAGTCGAAGTTAAACTGTAGGTCCCGCCACTCATGTATAAAATTAACACACACAACATAAGTGGCGTGACAAACTAGGTCGTAAACCTGACTGAAGGCTTGTTATGACCAATTATGTATGTAAGTAGAATGGCATAAAACACGTAAAGTCCATCTAGTCTCAGAAAAATAAGTTCAAGTAAGTTGTAAATTCCTTAAGTTATGAAAACTTTCTCAAAGTCGACTTTAAGAAAGACCTTAATGAACTCTTAACTCTTAACTCTTAAAGTAAAGATCTGCAAAGACATCTTTTGTAATTTTGCATCGGATTCGGGAAGTCAATTTTAAAGAAATAGTGTGGAAATCAAATCATCAAATCAAAAATCTTTAAAACATACTGCTTCAGCTCCTCCAACAGGCCCTCTATATCCATTTGTGTCTAATCACTCGCCTTGTCAGGCTCATTTGGCAATGGAGACAGTAATAATCTTTCTGACCAAAAGTTCCACAAGGAATTTCACAAAGATGCTACCGAAATTGCGTTTAACGTGAGCCTAGATAACACGAATGGAGATTATTGAATGCGCTTTCTACGTCAATGAAAGCTGTTGGAGAATAATGCTTATGTGCATATGTCTACTTTCCTCTACAGAAGAGAAAAGAAGTGATCTCACAAAAACAACATTTATCACCAGAACTGACCGGCTGAACAAAATTCACGTTAAAATTGATTGCATTTCTCATAACAGTTACACAGACCTCTGAGAGAAAATGCCCGGGGACTGAGAATACCTCATAACAACGAGGTAGAAGGCTAGACCACAGAAAATATTGCCCGATATTGTCCGGCGCTTGGGAACCTAAGAATGCCCGGGGACTGAGAATACCTCATAACAAAGAGATAGAAGACTAGACCACAGAACATATTGCCCGACATTGCCCTGCGCTTGGGAACCTAAGAAGAGACATTCTTAGGCACACAGAATTTTTTGTCGGAACGTGTCTAATCAAAGTCTAGTGAATTACAATTTACACCTTCATAAAACGTTAGGAATGGTTGGGAGATATCAACCAGGAGATGTAATTATTTGACGAAATACCTAATATGGGTGTTACAACGGAACCTTAAAGGAAGCAGTTAAACTATACCCATTGAGGTGCTTCTGCCTCGCTTTAAGTATTATTTTTAATTTGCCTAATATCGGATACCGACTA
Source organism: Sarcophaga variegata (assembly GCA_932273835.1). Classification (NCBI taxonomy): domain Eukaryota; kingdom Metazoa; phylum Arthropoda; class Insecta; order Diptera; family Sarcophagidae; genus Sarcophaga; species Sarcophaga variegata. The sequence continues at coordinate 87,528,498 of OW026361.1, forward strand.
GACAGATTTGTCTACTTTTTCTTTATATTCTTAGCAGTCTATTCAGATTTTTTAAGCAAAAAAAGCCACACCTACTGTTACGCCCACAATGGACCAACGAGAAATTTTTTAATGTTTGTAATAAGCAATAAAAGTATTTTATGGAAGTAAATTTGTCCATGCCCACTTCAACGCCTATTTTTTATATCCTGGGCTAACGAAAAATGTTAACAAATATCGTGTCACAGTGTGTATAATAATCAATAGGTCTTAAGACCAAACGATTTCTATTTGCGGCTTACCGAATTTTTAATATGGGCGTTTATACGTGCATTGTTCTTGGGTGGGTTAACCATTCACTTTGCTTGTGTTGGCTATATATGGACTGAATAAAAATATAGTAACTTTATTGCACTATGGGAGTGATAACGTTTATTTCTTATTATCCGATTTTGTGATAAACACATAACTTGGAGTCGCCGGAGTTTAGTAGGTAGAGGCCGGGTCAGACAAACCACAAAATGAAATACGAAGAAACTCTATTTCGGCGACTTCCTCTCAGCAGAAACTGTCAAAAACTCTGGAAGTAAATAAATTTGCCATGAAAAGTTTCTCAAAAAATTTGTCGTTCCGAGTCGACTTTTAACTGCAGTGATCTAAGTGATGTAAGAAGCAAGGTCAAGCAAAAGTCAGGATAACGAGTAAAGGGTTAAAGGGTGGATAATGACCATATGTATGCGATGTAACCCGAAATTTAATGTTAAGCGGATTTAATGTGTCATTCTTATAATCCGTCATCTTTCACAGAATTTCATTCCCTTCTCCCCTTCTTTATATATTACATCCTTCTATAACATACATACTACATATATACTACATATAGCTTCCAACGCCACTCATGTTGTGTGCATTTATTTTATACGTGAGTGGCGGGACCTACAGTTTAACGTCGACTCCGAACGACAAATTTTTGAGAAATTTTTCATGGCAGGTTCATTTACTCTCAGAGTTTTTGCCAGAAATCTGCTGAGAGGAAGTCGCCGAAGACATTTTTTTATATTTTGCTTTGATGTCTGACCGGAGGTTTAAACAATGGCCTTACGTCTACAAAGCCAACACACTACCTACTAGACTACGGCGACTTTATTTGACTACCAAAATATTCATTCGAAATCAGTTTAAAAGACAAAACCACGTTTACCTGGTCAGCTCGTATTAAATACTAATGTATTATACAATATAAAATTTAGTTTGGATTTAACGCATAAATAAAGTGTTTTTTGCTCTAACTTAACTAAAATTAAGCTCTTAGAAGATATAGAGGAATATTGTCCAGTTATAATATAATTGCTCATTTAACGCCACTTATCAATTGAACGTATCTCTCTCTTATCGTTTTAATTGACACTGTATTGAGTTATGCAGACCATTTGCAACTGTGTATCTGTATCTCGTATATGTATGTACATATGTATGTATGCATGTGCGAATGTACATTGTATAAATAGAATTAAATTGTTAATAATTAAATTGTCATTATATGTGCCACACAGTTGCGATAAAGCTTTTAATATTTGCATTTCGATTTCAATATTGAAAATAAAACAATTGCGTTACGATTACGTTTTCTGTTCAACATACAATTCATACGTCGTTTAATACGTAACGCAAAGCATTTATTTATTAAATGCAGCACAAAAAAGAAATGAAGTCAGTTATCAGTAATTGGTTGGTTTGCGGATAACAAAAAAAAAAAATAAGAAACGAAAACTGGCAACGAAAATATTGTTGGAATATAAACGTTAACTGGTCAATTGATAAATTGAAAAATTAATAACTTAAACTTTTATAAGGGCTTATAATTGATAAAGGCTGAGTAAGTTCATGTCTCTGGCAAATAATTGATTAATTTCAGGCAGAAGAAAACATAATATATGGAGGTGTACTCAGACATATATAGTAAAGGTTTTCTTTTTTAAATATGCGAACAAAAATATATGTCAACATTTTGTATATTTTTTTTCTCACACTACTTGATTTATGCCGAAGAGTAAAGAAAACATGGTACACATTGCTATTGTCGCAACTATTTTGTTTTTACCAACTTGATCCAATTAAAATACAAACAACTTTTTGGTATTATCCTCTCTAACAACCTAAAAAAGAATTACAAGAATTCCAAGTGTACAAAATCATAGATTACACCAACCAAAGTATTAAAATTTTATACGTCTTTGGAAGTCTTTAATTGGAAAGTAATCCTTCCCTTATATTCAAGAAACCTTAAAATAGTTAACCTAATCAAAATTTGCCCGCATTTCGCTATCAATTCTTTCTGTTCTTTATTTTAACCAAAATTCGATCGGACCAATTTTCGTGTACTTTTTCAAGTATATGATGTCGTATCACGGCAATGGTATCACGAACGTTGGAGTTCATATGCTCAATTGTCTCTGGCTTGTCGGCATAACACTTTACTTTAACGGCACCCCACAGAAAATAGTCCAACGGTTTCAACTCGCAGCTACTTAGCCGCCAATTGACATCACCATTTCCGTTAATTAGACGACCATCAAACGTTTAACGCAATAACTCGATTGTGGCATAAGATATGTATGGAAGTTGCACCATCCTGTTAAAAGCAAACATCGTTCACATCAAGGCCATGAAGAGCTGTTACAATAAAAATCGGTTATCATGGTGTCCATAAAAGCCGCCGTGGTAGGTAGGTAGGCTTATTAGACATGAGGCCTCGATTCCAATCCCAGGTCAGGCATCTCCCACTAAATGACATATTGAAAATATTTCTTTGGCGACTTCCTCTCAGCAGATTCTTGCAAAAACTCTGAGAGTAAGTAAAATTGCCATGAAAAGTTTCTCAAAAATCTGGCGTTCGGAGGCGACTTTAAACAGTAGGTCCCGCCACTCATGTATAAAAATTAACGCACACAACATAAGTGGTGTGAGAAACTAGGTCGTAATACTGACTGAAGGGTTGTAATGACCAATTATGTATGTTATGTATGTAACCGGAAGGATTGTACTTTCAAATAAAAAAAGAAATTTGAGAAAATAAGTGGTGTGAGAAACTAGGTCGTAATCCTGACTAAAGGGTTGTAATGACCAATTATGTATGTATGTATGTATGTATCATGGTGTCCATAGTCTGTCTCATTTTCAAAGAAATATGGGCCAATGATGTCTCCGCTCCAGAAGCCGCACCAAGCAATCACCCGTAATGTGTGCAAAGGCTTTTGTAAGCCTACGTGCCACAAATATGGCAATTTTCCTTATTAACGTACCCACCAAGATGAAAATAAGATTCATACGAAAAGACGATTTTCGGTAAAAGCGCCAACATCGTGCAGTTTCTCGTTGGTCCAAGTTTCCAATAAATCCCAACGTTGCTCAAGCGTAAATCGATTCATTGCGTTTACTGGAGATAATATACTGAATTTTGCGACTGAAATAGAATGACATAAGCGTTGTCAGATTCGACATAACCGATTGGCAAAATTTTAACCGATAGATGGCCCAACCGATATGTTGCAAGCAATGTTGAAAGAATGTTCAAACGTTAAATCGTATAAAATCATCTAAATTGCGAACTCATTCTTGAAAATCGTTAAAATAAAATTCCAAAAGGAAAGAATTATTATGTGTTTTTTCAATTGTTTTAATTCTAATGGAGCAGAGACTTGGAGTAATTGAAATTTGATTAACTAAACGGAAAACAAAAATAACACAGAAAAATCGCCACAGAAATTATTCTAAATTGTATTCCTAAAAAACGTACCAAAAAATTCATTGGCATTAATTGTGACTTCATCCTTGTCGCAGTAGGAGTGTATGTGCAATCTAACTAAACTTTGCTGAACAATGTTTATCCTAAAATAGCATCGCACAATAGCGGCGCACATGTACCACACTACTTGTCGCAGGCATGCCGAAAGTCATAGCATTTCGGACAATTGACCTATGGGGTTGAGGAGGAGGAAGCGAATTTGTTTTCCTTAAGTATTTGTGTCCTACTCTTGTCATGAAAAGACGTAGTGTTTTGACCTTCCACATCCAGACATTCTTTGCTGAGCTCTTAAATATAAATATTGCTGCAATTGGAGGAATTCTGGACTCTGATTGATTTCTTTCAGGGAATGTTTCATCCTCAGGTTGTTTATTGATTGTGCTATACAATGAATCTAAATGCTGCCCGAAGTGGGTTTTCATCCTTCAAAGAGGGTCCACCAGATTACCCAACCTAACTTATTATCTGTATTTTAAAGTTGTATCAATTTTTGTTTCGATTGCCATCTATCAGAAAATAATCCATCAGATGCAACATTTTCAAAAACCGTTCAATCATTCTGTATTTTTAGGGGTAAAAATCAAATAATCGCAAAGAAATCGTAAATCAGGTGGCGGAAATTGCCCCCATGATAGGATACAACAAGCTGTGCTATGTACGATATTATTATAGCTTGCTCGTCTATATTTATTTCACTCTTTTTCTCACATAAATTGACGTTTTTGATGGACAAGTCTTGTTAACACTTAATTGATCTTTACAAGCATAACACATCATAACATACAAGACGAATAGTTATGTTTGCAAATTGCCGACGTACATATACTAATTGCAGTGCAATATTTCGTTACGTTACATTGTTAACTAGCCGTGTTAGAAGTTTTATTAAGTGAGACTGTTTATGCTTGCATTGCTTTATAAAAATATTGTTACGTGCACATCAAACTTTTTTAATTCAAATTGCTGCAACACCCAACGCATGAATAGAGACATGCTTGCATGAGTGCTTTAACGATTTGTTGCAACACATTTCCGTTTCTACTTTGTTGTTCGAAACACTCAAGTGTTGGCAATGAAACTGCAATATAGATGTGTCTGTCTCCTGTGTCCTGTGTGTGTGACATACTATACAGTCCTGTGCCGTAATACATTTATTACTCAAGCATTTAAGTTTGTTTATTTGTTGTTTTTCCAATTGGTTTTGCACGCTTTGTTAGCATGTTGTTAAACAACAATAATGCAATAGCAACAACAGCAACAACAACAACAAAATTATAAAACAAATACAAGAAATAAGGTGAAGTAGTGACAATATTGTTTTGAGCATATTTAACAAACAAAGTTTTCTATGTTGCTTGTGATGTTGTTCTTGTTGTTGTTGTTGTTGTGGTTTATTGTTGGCTATAAATTCATGTTTTGGTCACCAGCATGCATCCATCCACAACGAAATGTGAAAGAAAGAACGTGTTTGTTGACCACATAATCGTCTTTTTGTTCAACTGTTCTACTAACTGGTCTACTAAATCAAAGGGGTGCCATGGCAATTGGAATTCCATTTTATTCTTGAAATAGTTTTTGCTTGCACTTCTATTCTGAAAATAGTTGTTACTGTGCTCAATTCTCTCTCTCTCTCTCTACACAGTGTTCCATCTTTCATTGTTCTTGGGTGTTTTTTTCTTGTGTGTGTGATTTTCTTCTTGGCCATTATTTAGGACAGGTCAATCGCATAAAGACTGGTTAGAATTTATTTTATTTATGGCTGCTCACAGTTGCAGAGAAAACTCACAAATTGTGTAGCCTTAATGGCAGAATAGAAAATAAGTGGCAATGCATCTTATTTCTATTGTGACATACAGGATAATTGCAAAATATTTGAAATTATTGGCAAGAAAAAAAAAAATAAGAATATGAGGACAATATCTTGATGTTGCAAAGATTTGAAAATTATTTTATTTAAAACTAATAAATTGTTTGCAGGCAAATCAATTCCAATCGATCAACCTGATATCATGCAGTGTGCATAGTAGATAAGATCCCGACAATGTATCATATTCAACTACGAATGACAAAATATTTTTTGTGTCTACAAAACAAATCCATTTATTGTATACTTACATATAAAGGGTCCGCCAAATAACTTTTTTTTTTAAAAATGCTTTAAAAAAAACTACTGAATATTTTCTCAAATTTCTATTTTTATTTGAAAGTACAATCCTTCCGGTTAATAATGGCCATGTAGTAGCCTACACCAGAAGATGCCGATTTTGGCAAAAAAAATCATCTTTTCAGATGAAGCTCATTTTGATCTTGGCGGGTATGGAAACAAGCAAAATTGTCGCATTTAGGGCACAGAAAACCCGCTCGCATAAATTGAAAAACCGACGCACCCAAAATGAGTCACTGTTTGGTTGGATTTTGGTCAAGAGGCATAATTGAGCCATTTTTCTTCGAAAATGAGCAAGGAACGGCCGTTATCGGGCCATGTTGAACGAATTTTTGTTCACAAAAATTGAAGAGGAGGATATTGGCAACATTTGGTTTCAACAGGACGGCGCTACGTGCCACACAGCCGAAGCTACACTCGATGGCCACCACGGAGCTGCGATTTGACACCGTTGGACTATTATTTGTGGGGTGCCGTCAAAGATAAGTGTTACGCCGACAAGCCAGAGAAAAATGACGCTTTAAAGGACAATATTCGTAAAGCCATTGGTGAAATACAGCTGCACACAATCGGTAATGTGGTTAAAAATTGGACCGATCGTGTAGGCTACTGCATGGTCAGCCGAGGCAGCCATTTGAATGAAATTATTTTCCATTATTAACCGCAAGGATTGTACTTTCAAATAAAAAAAGAAATTTGAGAAAAAATTCAGTAGTTTTTTTTAAAGTATTTTCAAAAAAAAAGGTATTTAGCGGACCCTTTATTTTTTTAATTTTTACCCTTTTAAATAAATAAATAAAAATAAAAAATTAATTTGTGTTGAGTTTTAAAGAATTCTTTATTATTCGCACAATTCTGTGTGCCACTGTTCACAACTTGATGTAACAACAACAATTGCTTTGTTTGTTATTTCTCTGAGTATACTCTTTGCATAAACAATAACAATTACTAGGCAATTATTCGACAGATCTTTGTAAGGGAGATCTTCAAGCCACGTTTCCTCTCTTCAAATAAACCGCGTCTTCACAAAAGACTGACTGAACTTTACTAACTCACTCGCCTGCTTTTCCTCACCTTTTATATGGCAGGGTAAAGAGTCTGATGAATGTTCTTGAAGGCGAATGTTCGTGACGTTGCCTTCTCGAGATCTCTATAAATGTGAACATCGTTGTTTACGTTCGCTATTGTTATTTGTGTATTTACATTTATTCGTGTAGTGTTTGTTGTTGTATTTTTGTTTACTTGTTTACCATTGTTTTTCTGGTATGAGTTGTTGTATTTTTGTTAACTTGTTTACCATTTTTCTTTATGCTGGTGTTTATTGTTATATTAAGCAGTACGATAGTTTGCAAAATTTGTTTTGTTTTCGAAGCTCTTGTTCCTAATTTTAATGTTAACACGTCGACTGCGGCGGTAATTTACAGAAAACTGGCCACGCAAGAAACCATTGACTTTTTGTTCTTTTACCAGAAGCCATTTATCGATACTAGCACTGATATAATACGATTTTATTCGTAGCTACACAAAAATGGCAGGTTCAGTGAGTATGAGATAAGTCGTAGTTGGCTCCCTAGAAGGGAACGTAATCTACAAGTTATCTCGTAGTCGGCAGTCAACGTGTTAAGCAATGTAAGAGCAAAACACCAGTATCTATATTTTTCATTTTCGTTACAATATACAGTGTGCCCATACGACAATATTACTACATAGTTTCCCAAACCACATAAGTTGTGTGTGTTAATTTTATACATGAGTGGCAGAACCGTTCAGTTTAAAGTCGACTCCGAACGACTGATTTTTGAAAAGTTTTTATGGCAATTTTATTTATACTCAGAAATATGGTTTGAACTATAGCCCCACGTCTAATAAGCCAACAAACTACCTACTAGACTACGGCGACTATTATCGGCGACTAAATCGTATTACCAAAATATACTTGCTAAACACAAAATTATGCTTTAGGCCACCTAACCGTAGATTGAGCCTTAACAAAACTTCATAATTCTAGCTTATGTATCACTTTTGATACATACTTGTAGTACATGGAATTGTTAAGATTATTGATAGTTTTTGTTCAAAAATTTTAATATTTTAATTCATTTTAATAAAACTGTTTATTTACTATTATTACATTTTATTATCGCTTTTATGAAATTTGCGCAAAAATTTTTGAAATGATGTACATTGCAGCATGGTTTTTTACATAAAAATCAAGTACTTCATGTCAGCTTGGTTTTATTTCTTTCTAAATGGTAATAATTTGACATCTAGCACCATGCTTTGTGGCGATTTATAAGTTTCCAATTGTTTAAATGGAAAATAATATTTGGAAATTAAATATTGTCACTCGCATCAGTAACACTCTCAGTTGAGGGCTCGCTGAAACCTGGTGGTACAAACCATTCTTGTGATTCGTTAGAAATATTTGTTGTCACTGTCATGTGAGGTAAAAAAGTTTCCCGTTGCAATAGAATATCGATTATGTTAATAACAATTTTCTCTCGTTGATTCCTCTCTGGTTTCCCGGATGCTGCTGCAAGTAGTTGCTACACACGTAGCATGTACTGTAGCTAATCCCAACCTATTTATACAGTATTATTTCTTACATAAAACTACAAGTTGTGTGATAAAAGTTTTATGAAAATGGTTAAAATTTTCTAACAAAACATTAAGATAAATATTTTTTTTTAGAAAAAAATTCCATTCATTCGAATTTCAAAATAAGCCTTTAAGCATGATTATTAAAGGCTGGAAGACTTTCAGCTCATTTTTTGAAAAGGCGTAATTGGTGTAAATATATCATAATCAAAGCGAATGATTCTGTTATCTTGTAATGACATATAATAAATTTATATTTTAAGTATTTGCATATGGCAATGGCCGTATTTATAAGGTATGTATAACCAACTCGTTGAAGAATAAATAATAAGAGTGTTCTAAGCACGTTGACACTACAATCTCATACGTACTTAGTTGACCGTAATTTTATCATGTGTAATAAAACATGGGACACATTTTTCTAATGTTTGTATGTCACGTGAGATAAATATGAGAAGAGCAGTAAGAGAGACTCTACAAAATTTCAGGAAACAGCTGCTAGCAATCTGCGTGAAAATTGCTAATATTTTTTCATCTCAAACTACTAAAGGCAGTTTCTTCTGTTCCAAGTAGTACCATTTTTGGCGATAAACATCCTGTTGTCATGTTTGTTGCTGCCAATACTTTCTTCAGTTCAGAAGACGAGCTTCTATTTTCTTCTTCTTCAAAGTCTTTTGCACCAGGAATATTACATATATAATTAATATATAATCGATCATTACAACCTATCGTTATAAATTGGAAATGTCTGACCTGAGGTTTGAACCGTGGGCTGACGTCTAATAAGGTAACACGCTACATACTAAACTACGGCTACTTCAATCAATATCAAGAACATATCAAGAATAGAAAATTCAATCTTTTCACTTTCATCCCACACTTAACTTTCAATTCTTTCTCAAAAACCATAAATATTGTATTATTTACGATAAAACTTCACAAAATCTTTGAAATCTTAAAAAAATTACATACACTACACCAAAAAATCTCTAGAAAAGTCGTATGTATTATAAATGTTACATAAGCCAGAATTATGAATTTTTTGAATTTTTTAATTCCTGTTTGAAATTTTTTCTTTTTATTTGGTTTAAAATAATGGCGATAACAATACATACATAATTGGTCATTACAACCCTTCAGTCAGGGTTACTAGACTACGGCGACTCGTACTCATTACAACGTTGATTTATAAGTATGAGTACAATGAGTATGAGTACAACGTTGTCATCAAACTCATAACATTCGAAATATGTTTGATACATACGCCATTCAGATTAATAAATTTAGAAAAATACCTATAATATGTACTCATAAATTATTCGAGTGATTCGAATCATTCATCAATATTTACAGTCTTAATTGTTGTTGCATTTACAAGAAAAGAAAAAAAAGTGAGTGTTGTAGTGTTCGTACGCGAATCATACTTATTTTGTGATTTTTGTGAATGTTGAGTAAATCAATCAACAATATCATGCGTATTGTTAAGTATGAGTACGATGAGTACTTCAAACTTTGAATATGAATAGTATGATTATGACATTAAAATAAGTATGAATGCGTATAAGCATCAGAAATTATGATTATGATTCTATTTTACTCATCTTTTTGAATACTCATTGCTGATCTCTGTTGGAAACTGCGGGGCGTTAACAAAGCCCACATCAGGTGCTGGTTAGGGAATTGTTTTTGTTAGCATTTTAATGTTTGTCAGAGCAATATATTTCGAGAAGGCATTATATAAACAATCTGTAGAGATTGTAGCCATTGCAACAGATCGCATGGTCACAGTATTATGACACCTCTACACGAGAGGAATAAATAATAGTGGCCGACTTTTTAAGTGGTCATAGTAAGCTCCAGGAATGTCTGTGCAGTATAGAAACAGATTCCAGATTAACAAGTAGATACTGCTATGGGATAAGCGAATTATCAGAAAATATACTATGAATCTGAGCATCATTAATACATTTTAGAAGGAAACAACGGGATGATTATCAAGCACTTGTTGGAAAGTTATGCTTACTGACAACCAACAGCATCTTAAGGTTCATCACGTCAACAGGGCTGTGGAAGACATTATATAGGATTGAATGCAGTATTTTAGTACACAACAATATAATATTGATACATATAGGATAGGATTGTGACCTAGCATTGCTTATGTTGTGTGTGTTAATTTTATACATGAGGGCCGATATCTACAGTTTAAAGTCATTTCGTTTGCCAAAAATCTGCTGAGAGGAAGTAGATGAAGGAATATTTTCTTATATTTCGTTCTCTTGGAGATGTCTGACATCAAGTAAGTCAACATAGAATCTGAAAATATATAGCAGATGTGATTTCATTTATGAGGGTTTTTTAAAGAAAACCTATTGTTATTTAATAAAATTATTCGTCCGATTATATAAAAAATTCACAAGTGTAGTAAATATGAGTAATATTAAAAGAATGAAATTAATTTGCACATAATTAAATTAATGATTATATGTAAGTAAAAGCAAAAGTAAAATGTAAAAAGATTAAATATAAGTATTAAATGATTTAAATCCTATATATATATACTCAAGAATGTTTTACCAAAACTAGTATTAATGCAAAAAAAAGCAAAATTATTTCGAATAGAATTTTAAAATTTAAAACATTCAAATCAAACCAAAATTATGTCATACAAAATAAAGAAAAATACTTCCAATTAGATTCCCTCGTTGGCTATACGCAAACGCATTCAACATACACCGATCTCTTCTTCTCTCACACAGACGAATATCTCGATATTTGCAGCAACTTCTTAATATACAGTTTTAAATTGATTGGCTTCATAATCGTATGATAATGATAAAATATTTATGTCTCTTGCGTTTTTATGACTCTCGTTTTTCTCTCTCTCTCTCTTTCTTTTCTTAAATAATGGATTTCTTCTTTTTTCGAAAAACAAAAATAAACTTCAATTCATTCAATTCGGAATTTTGAATTGATTCTTTTTATTTTGCTTTCTGCATAAGTCCAGAAATATTAGGAACATCAGAGTACCAAAACAAAGCTCTTAAGGCTTATCCCGGGCGAGCCCCCAATTATATGGGTTTTTTAAAGAAAACCTCTTTTAAAAATGTTGGTTTTTTAAAGAAAACTTTTTTTATTTAAAATATTTTATTTATTACACATTTAATGATGTTAAAATTTACAAAAATTTATATTGTTTGTCTTTCGTGTTAGCTTGTCGACTAACTGGTTTTTTCTATTGTTCGTTGTTTTTTTATAAGTCATTGTCATTTTGGTGGGCTACAATAATTATTATTACTCGTATTGGTAGGGTAATACAATTATTACAATTACAATTATTTGGCGTTGCCCACTTTTCGTCCGTCCTGTCCTCGGTCCCACATTTATATCAGTGAAACAAACAATGGAGATGTCTGAAGAGGGGTTTGCCTACGAGATTACGGAAACTTTAATAATAATCAAAATATGACACATTCTTGACATATTAGAATCTATCGTGCTAAGCGATATTAAGACTAGCTTTGCACTAACACGTTTCAATTAAGAAATGCCTGCCTTTGATGTCTAACATAGAAACAACATTTAATAGTACTACTACTGATCTTGTGGTTGTTGTTAAAAATGTTTTAGCCGCAACCCAAACCAAAAGTTTCCAAACCAATCGACACTCTTGTAAAGCCGAATGAGAAGAAAAATTTGTGTTAATTTTTTCTCCTCCGACCGACGAATAATAGATTTTTTTGTTTGTTAACAATTTGAATATTTGTTTTTTGTTTAACATAATTTTTAAATAAGTAGTAAATCATGTTGCCAGGATTAACAACATGTTTCTGTTCATTTCAATTTTATTGTTTTGTTTTCAAATTTTTTCTGTTTTTTTTTTTGGGTTCTTTTTTGTGGTTTTTCCATTCATGTACGTAAAAGTACTATTTGTGTTTGAATGTTTCCAGACAATTTATTTTTATTACATGTTTTTGTTTTTTTTTTTTGTATTAAAATTTTCTCTCTTTTTTTCCATTCACATACATTTTCTTCGTTATTTTTAAGGACTGATAGATTTGTTTGAAATTTATTTGATTTTATTTATTCATTTATTTTTTTTTTGTTTCTTTAAATTTAAAATTTTCTGTTCAGTTATTCCTAAAAAATTTTTCTTTTTTTAATTTCAAAATGAAAATTACTCGTACTACTGATTTATAATACTTTGCCTCAAGAATTTTAACATTTCCACTCATTTGTCCATTTATTGTTGTTGTATTGAATTGTAAAGATTTTCCCTTTTTTTCTCTCCTTGTTTTGTTACCATTTATAGATGGTAGTGTTGGTATATTTTTCAGTATTTCCTTTTTAAATTGATTGCATGTCATTCTTCCTTTTTTTCCAATTTTTCTTCTTCCTTTTTTTTTTTTGTTCTTACAAAACTAAAATTGTTTTACGAAAGAAATATTTATTAGGCATGATTTATTCGATTTTAAAGATGTTTCTGATAGATTTTGTAGTCTTGTTAAAATAAATAAATAAACATTAAAAAAATTGTGATTTATTTGAAAATAATTGAATGATATTCTTTTCTTTATTTGCAGGTAATTTTGAAATCAATTTTTATTGTGAAGAAGTTCTGGTGAGATATACAGTACATTATAATAGTAATAACCATTGACATACATACATCCATACATACGCAATTGGTCATTACAACCCCTCAGTCAGGATGACAACATAGCTTCTCACAGCACTTATATTGTGTATATTATTTTTATACATGTTACTACAGTTTAAAGTCGTTTTCGAACGACAGATTTATTTGAGAAACTTTTCTTGGCAATTTTTATTTACTCTCTTCGATGCAGTCAGGACTACAACCTAGCGTCTCACATCACTTATGTTGCGTGTGCGTTAATTTTATACATGATTGACGGGACCTGCAGTTAAAAGTCGATTCCGAGTAACAGATTTTGATTTTATTTACTCCCAGAGTTTTTGCCAGATATCTGCTGAGGGGAAGTCGCCGATGTGATATTTTTTTCGTATTTCGTTTTGTTATAAATGTTTGACTTGGTGTTTGAACCGTGGCCTCACGTCTAATAAGCCAACTCGCTATAAACTAGATTACGCATACTGAAAATATACAGCAGATACGGTTTTATTTATTTCAGCGTAACAAACAACTTTCAACTGATCCATGCACTACATTTAGAAAGACTAAAAATAATTTTTTGAGAAAATTTTCAATAGTTATTTCGAATACATATTGAAATCATTTATTTCCAATTTTCTACTTTTATTAAAGGGAACACAAATATCAAACTTTATTGTATAATATTTCACAAAAAAACAAAACAAAGGTTCAATTCTTATGCTATAAACACAATAAAAGCAACGCAGCAAGGACAACAGTTTTACAGATGCAGCCCAAGGCAAAGAAATAAGAAATATCATTTCATATTTTCATTTTGATGTCTGACCTGGGGTCAGGCTAATAAGCGAACATAATACCTACTAGACTACGGCGACTTCCTCGAGAAAAAACGTTTAATTAAAACGGACCTGTTGTAGTCTGTGATCCAGACAATTCGTGCGTTATTGTGGTGCCGCAGAATGTCTGTGCACATCGCGATGTAAGTTTGGTATTATACTCAAGTTAACAGTTGAATTTCAATTCACACGATTAGACGTAATTAACATAACATACAGCCACTCAATGTTTAAATCCCCGCACCACTTTAAAGGCAACTAGGCATAAAGAAGTTGTATGTATGGACCCTCCATATATATATATATATGGGTACGATCATAAGAAGAATAATTCCTTGATAAATCGAACATTTAATCAAACATATTGAGCAGATTCATATGATTCCATTCTTTCACAAAATTTTTGTTTGTGAAATGGCCGAATGAGTGGCTAAAGTATTTAGAGGACCAATAAGTTGATAGTACATATATAAAGGCCAGCATAAAGCTCTGATTCCAATCCAACTCAGGGAACGATTTTGAAGCATAAGTTGAACAAAAAACTAACAAATCTTTAAAACCTGTGGAAAGCGGTTCGAGTGGCATGGAACGACATACAATATGCAAGATCTCAGAGACTTCTTTGTAATGGCCAAATTATGTATGTATGTATGTATGTATGTATGTATGTAAGCGTTCAGTTTCTTTTGAGACTCACTGTACGTATGGTAAACATTCTTAAGGAATAATCAAAATACCAACAATTGAATACATCTACGCAAGACAATTATTACTATAAAAACAATTCCTTACTTGAAAAATTATAAACGAATAAATAATGAAAATAGCTCGACAAGTATTACAACTCTAAAGCTATGAATTAACGTAAGATCTGAGCATCTATGGATCACAAAAACCATTTAATTTCGCAAATAGTTTTGAATTATTTTCACATTTCTGATTGCCTATGGTCTGACATACATACGTAATTGGTCATTACAATACTTCCAGTCAGGGTTACGATCTATCTTCTCATACTTCATATGTTGTGTGTTAATTTTATATATGAGTGACGGGGCCTAGAGTTTAAAGTTTTCTCCGAATGATAGATTTTGGAGAAGCTTTTCATGGCAATTTTATTAATTCTTAAAGCTTTGACAGAAATCTGAGAGGCAGTCACCGATGAAATATTTTTTTTTTTGTATTTCATTCTGTTGCAGGCCGTCTTTACTACATCTACATCTATCTACATTGAAAAGGTTGGGCGATTTCTCTGCGCATATCCCTTTTCTTCTCCTTTCAATTGCCTAATTTTTAGTAACGTATACCATCGATTTAGCGACAATAATTTACGCACCAGTAGGTGTAAGCTTTTTCACGAAAACACCAATTATACAAAATTTGGGTATGTTTAAAGTTCCCCCATTGCCAATTTTCGTGTATAATGGGAGGTCTCTATTCTAGAATAATAACTTAAGTCGGCCTTTCATTAGATGTTGTTGTAGATGTTGTTCATTCTGTTGCAGGCATGTTGAAGCCAACACACTATTTATTAGACTACGCCAATAGTCTGACATCGATCATTATACACAATACTGCAAAAATAATAATAATTTAGTGGAGCATCGCAGCTAAAATCATATCGTTTTTATAAAAAAAGAAACTTCTCACTTCTTTTCTTTAACCCTTGGCACTCAGTACCGTTTCGGATGTTATTTACCAGCAACTCGACTTGATTATATAATAAAATAAAGGGTAAAAAATACTTTGGAATTAGTTATTGTAAATTACGATGTCTCATTACTTCAGAGATCTTTTCTATTCGACGCTTCAGTACGAAATGAGATCTTGTATATTTCTTCTCTCGGTTATCGGATTTCGTTATTATCGTATCAAATTTCCCACTTCATTGAGCCATACCCTTGTAGCCTTGTATGCCTAATCCACTATATCTACAATTTGCTCAACGGATCAGAGAACGCACTTCTAGTTAATTTTATTATGTTCCGATAAGTTTGTTTTGTGCCATTTTAACAGCAAACTACAGGAGAATAAGTGTTTCTTAAAAAATTGTGGTGGAATAATTTCATTGCCCGTAATCGCTAACAAACTATATGGGACACATAGCTGCCAGATTTGACGATTTATTGTCATTTTGACGATTTTGAGCTCCAAAACATCATATTGACGATTTGACGATTTATGCACTTATTTTGACGATTTTTAGAAATTAAAATTTTTCGTCATATTCCTAACTTTAGTACATTAAAAGCCACTTTAAGTATTATATTTTTAACCCTTTCATGCCCGATGTTGCCTATAGGCAACATTGTACATTTTTGTTCATAAATTCCGTAATTTTTAATTTTTTTAAAAGATTTTTTTTTGCAAACAAGCTTGGTTAAAAACGTGTGAAACCAGAATACGTACGACTCTGAATTTAATATCACTTCATATTTAGGTCAATGACTAACAAACACATGTCCTTAAAAAAAATTTAGCTCTGGCTCAAAAAATTCGGGCATGAAAGGGTTAAGTAAACTTTCGAATACATGTGATGATTTTTCTGTATTTTATTCCTTTTTAATCCCTTAAAAGCCAAAAACTTACTACTCCTAAATAACCTCGTAGTTGAGAATAATTTATCACTTGTCGTTGCAGACAATCTTAAAAATTCGAGTATAGTTTCAAATAATCGGAAGAACAAAGGCAAGCGCCGTTATTTTTGTTCGTACGACCAACACTCAGGGCATGGGTGGCATTGTGTTTGGAACTATGAAAATATGTTATGGGAAGACGGAAAGGGAGAACAGCGTTTATGGACACTAGGCTTTTATAATTTTACACCATAAGTAACAATAAAGACCTCTGCGGGAATTGAGTTCCACATACCAATAGTCCGACTGAAAAACGTACTTTTTCTGTAATGCAGTGTACGATTCACTGGCCAATCGACCATAAATGGATGTCCTGGCCGAGAAAGAAGAGAATTACGTAGGAATATATGATTTTCGGGAACAAATCCCCTTATTTTGTTAGAACAAAATCCTTTTGTAGTAGTGATAGAACAGTGAAACACAAACCACATTGCAACGATGCACCAAAATTTCTATGGATACACTACCGTCATTAACGAGCTACTACGGCCTCTCCTGTTCACTGTCGAGAAACCTCAAAATAGACGTTGAGGCACCGACCTCATAAATAGTATAAATAAAGTCTTAAGAAGGAACTGAAGGAACTGAAAAATGTGTCGGTTGGAGCCAACATTACGCTGAACTTTCATGCTCAGAATGTAAAGAGCTTCTGATTTCTTAATATTTACACCACCCAGAGATTAAGATGATGCAATATTATTGCTGCCCTTATGTGTCAATAAGCAACACTGGGATAGATTGTTTAAACCTTAAACAATTTTTTCCTGAAAATGATATAACATTTCTCCATTTTTGGAAAAAAAATTAATAAATGAAAATGAGGGACGCTCGCTTTTAATTTCTAACAAAATTTTTTAAATGTTTTGTTTTTGAACTCAGATACGTACATACATTTTTACTACAATAGAAATAATTTTGGTTATTAAATAATTTTAATTTATTTATTTATTTTTTCTGACGATTTTTTGACGATTTCAATAAACGTCTGTGACGATTATGAAGATTTTTTTCTCAAATATTTGACGATTTGGTGGCTCATTTATCTGGCAACTATGATGGGACAGCCGAGTGCAAAGCTTTAAGTAACTCATCGATATCCTAATAGTCATCATATTTCTATAACCAACAGCACTACAATGTACTTCTGAATTCGTCTTAGTATTTATTGTGGCATTGTTGTCTTCTTTCATAATCAAGCAGACACTGTGATGTATTAATCTTCATATTTTCTTTCTAAATAGTTCTCTTAATTCATCGTAACCAGCGTATCCCTCCCGCTACGGCAGAGAGTCTATACACCATTTTGTGTTTGTTTGATTAATTCTGTCACTTTGCAATGCAGAGCTTATTTTTGCATTTAAACTTCGTCTTTGTTGTACATTTAATATAACTGTACATAATGGAATTACACTTGTTAGGAAATAATTTCTTTCTTTCGAACGAACGAACGTTGTTCGTTATTGTTGTTGTTTTCATAAAAATTATATTTTTTGAAATAATACTGCCATGAACAACCAACCAAGGTACTGAAATGAATAGTTCAACTTATCTTTTCAGATTTATTTCCTCTTTCAAAGACCAGAAAACTATGGCAACAGTGAGGAGGGGGAGGAGCAGGAGGAGGAGAAGATAAAAGACAAAAATTATAACAGAATGAAAAATTGTTTACAAATTGTAGGTAAAACTATAGCACCTGATTCCCTCGACTGAATAATGATATTCATTTTGTTTGTTTTCTGCCATTTGTTTAGTTTTGTCTTTAGTGTTGTTGTCTTTTGTCTTAAGTTTTATGACAATTTTTCTTTAATTTTTTTTCTTTTTTTGATTTTCTTAACTTTCTCTGTTTCTTTCGTTATCCTGTAAAACTTATACTATTTCGTTGTTAAGCACAAATACGTAACGAAGTCAAAGTCTTCTTAGATGGTATCCTAGTGGAGTAAGCCAAACTACAAATAACCAAGCATAAGTGACCAGCAGTAATTTGGCTGAAACCAAAAACATAAAAGATTAGATAGTTTGGCTTTAATCATATTTTGTTTTTGTGTAAACGGCAAAACTTGCTTAATTTACATATTTTTTATACATATATATATATATATATATATATATATATATATTTTATACACATATTTTTTATACATATAAAAAAAACGAATTGAATACAAAGCGGAATACATTACGTTAAGGCTTTATTAAAAGGAAGAACGAAGTTAAGAAAATAAAATTCAGAAACTTTCTTATTTATTCCAAATATAACTGACTAGTGCTTCAATTATAAAAAAAAAGTTTGATGATGAATGGGATTAATATTGAACTGACATACATATATACATAATTGGTCACTACAACCTCGCTTCCCACACCACTTATGATGTGTGTGTTAATTTCATACATGAGTGGCCAGACCTACAGTTTAAAGTCGAATCCGGTTGACAGAGATTTGTTGTGAAACTTTTCCTGGCAATTTTAATTTACTCTCAGAGTTTTAGCCAGAAATCTGTGGAGAGGAATATGGTGTTCAGATATGCGCCTTTATTGGGTAAATCGTAATAAACGCCATTATTGAGCTCAATATTACATATAAGGTTATTTATTTTATTTTATTTACTCTCAGAATTTTTGCCAGAAATCTGCGGAGAGAAAGTCGCCGAAGAAATACGTTGTGTATTTTGTCTAGATGTTTGGCCTGGGGCTCGAACCCTGGCTTTACGTCTAATAAACCAACACACTACCTACTAGACTACGTCGAATTCATAAAAGTTTCAATAAATAATTGCGCAATAAATACGCAAATTGTTATAATATTGAGTGAAACTGCAGCACTGTCATAAGTGTGTTTAGTGAGCATATTACAATTAACAGAACAATTTTTGTTGATATTTGACAACTCAAATGTCAACAACGACAAACAAAAAAAAAAAAAAGAAATAAAAAACAAAATAAAAACAATGTTGTTGAAACAATCAGCTGCCAAATGAATATTGAATAAGTAGCTGTACTGCGTATATTATTATGCCTGAACACTTAAAATATTGTACTCAATTAAACGAATATTGACTCAATAAAAGTATCTGAACATAGTAGAAGTCACCATATTCATATTTCGTTTTGTCAGAGACATCTGACGTGGAGTTTGAACCATAGCGTCACGTCTAATAAGCAAACACACTACCTTATACACTCCGTAACTAAGTAACCCAAGAATTAAAAATTACAGAATTAGGTAATCCAAGATTAAGCTACTGAATAAATTTTTTAACCTGGTTGTCGATACATTCAACAAGCTCTCTGAACCATGCTCCTCCATAGAGCATAATATTAACATCATCACTAAAATGTGCAGCAGCACCAGCTCTTGAAAGAAGTAGCAAAATTCCACACCATTCCACCTTACATACCCCCACAAATAGCATGACAAATGACAAATCCATCATCCTAGTACTTGCTACTGTAATAACAGAAGAAATCTGCAATTGCTAGAGCAATAGCCTGTCTATATGGCAAAACTTGATTAATGAAAACAAAATAATTCGTAAAAATAATGTCTTAGAAATAGTTTGAACGTACATGATTTGCTAATCTTTATTTTTTTTGCTTTACTTTAGTCCGGTTTAAGACTTAGCTTTTCACACCATACGTGAAGAGTGTGTTAATTTTTATCCATGACTGGCGCAACATAAATTTAAGAATCGACTCCGAACGACAGACTTAAGAAGCTTTCTGTGGCAACTTTATTGACTCTTACAGTGTTTACCAGATTATATTTTGGTAATCAATTTTTGAGGTTGTTGTTCAAAAGATTTTTGTTCAACCTCAGAATTTCTTACAACAAAACATTTTTATTTGTAAGTATTTTACATGTTTGAAGAAGGATAAGTTGGTATAACTGGCCTTATGCAAATATGTCCGACTCTGATGGGCTTCAGAGTATATGATAGTCAAAATCATAGCCATTGAGACTGTGCTTAGCATAATTATATTCAAAAGCATACTGAGTTGACAAATCGATTGGCTGACAGCTCTTTTCTTTTACTGTTCGATTGATACAGCCAGATAATGCTTCGCAATATGGCTAAGAAACAAAACTGGGCGCAGGAGTTTGGTTGCTACATACTGTTTTAAGGAAGATATCGTTCTATTTTGTACAACTGGATCGACGACATACAGTGGGACAAGATGGGAGTTTATGCCATCCAAAGTAATGCTCAGTTCAAATTGGACAGGAAGAACAGATGAAGGGATACGCCAGTATTGTCTGGCAGTCAGACCGTTTTCTGAGCTCTCTGCTCACCTGGATAGGGAAAATAGTGTAACTCTCTGTTTTATCGCAAGTCAAATTGAAATTCCCTACATTGTACAGTTAGAGTTCTCACTGAATGTTATGCTGTTCTGCTAAATTCTCTATATGGGATAGGAAGAGGAAAAGATATAGATAGGTGGAAACCTTTCTCAAACCCAACTAGTTTGAAACAATCTAAACAATCAAGTTAAAATTCACGGCAATGTGCAGGTAGAACTCTCAACAAACTGAGATTACATGACGCCGATGGCTCTAGATACTGTTTGCAGTACAGGGAGAGGAGTTTGGAGAGCTCTACTCTGTAAAAGATAAGATATAGAGAGGCAGAGACCCATTTTAGTTCCATTTCATTACAAAAATCAAGCGATGTGTAGAAAATCTCGATGTTTTTTTTATGATAAAGAGATCCTTCTTTACGATGCATTGCCTCGAAATAAAATCCAATCTGCGCAACTATATTCTTATATACATACACGCATAATTGGTCATTACAACCCTTCAGTCAGGATTACGACCTAGGTTCTCACACCACTCATGTTGAGTGTGTTCATTTTTATACATGAGGAGCGGGACCTACAGTTTAAAGTCGACACCGAACGACAGATATTTAGAGAAACTTTTCATGGAATTCTATTTACTCCCAGAATCTTTGGCAGAATTGTGTTTAGAGGAAGACGCCGCAGAAATACTTTCATATTTCGTTTTTAGGAGGTATGTGACTTGTGTCTGGAGGAACCTATTCTTTAAAGTCGATTCCGAAAGACAAATTGTTTATTTATGCTCAAAGTTCTTGCCACAAATCTGCAGTGAGGAAGTCGCCGATGAAACATTTTTTTTTATTTTTCGTTTTGTTGAAGATGTCTGATTTGGTGGTATAATCGTGGGCTTACGTCTAATAAGCCTACACACTACCTACTGGACTAGTTGATAACAATATATCAATTGAAGTCATACAATACTCTGTTATTAGAGTTTGCCTGTGGGATTGTTGTCATAATTTGAAAATCTTTAACTATAATCGTGATAAGAATATTGATTTTTTGTACAAAGCCTTAATCAATGTTGATAACTAAAATAAACAAATTTCGAGATTTTCCAATATTTACAACTCCTATAGGCTCCAGGCTAAACTTTTCTCTGTGCTGCCATATTGTATACACAACACTTTCAAGTGAAACTGGAGTAGCCCCTCAAAAGAAAGTATACCATAAGTCTTTAGAAATAATACAACAACAACAACAACATTAAAAATATTTCAATAAAAAAATGAAAACTTAGGGTTACATTTACAACAACTATTAAGATTATAACAACAATCCAAAACTAGTCAAGATTTCAAAACACTTCAACAGGGGAAAAACTAAATTAAAAAAAAATGAAGAAAGAAAAAAACATAAAAAATTGTTAAAGGGAAGAAAAAAGCAAAACTCGTTACGAACTTGAACACCCAAAAGAAAGAAGAAAAAAATCTGACAAGTTTCTGCAAACGACAGTCTCTCTCTCTGATGGCAGCAATGAATGAAATAGGGAAACAGGGATCACCAGTTGAAATAAAAACAGAAAATAATTTAATTTATAGAAATGCAAATTAGCTAAAGAGGGCACTTAACAGCTGAAAATAAAACGAAAAGAACGAACGAACGAAAAAAAAAGAAAAAAATTACACGACTTCGAAGCAGTAAGTTAGGAACTCTTCTTCTGTTCGACAAGAAAGGATTGTAAATTGTTAAAAGGTTTGTTGTTGTTTGTTTCTTAAGCCAGCAACACCATTATAAATTGAGATTTTCAATTAAATTTTCTGTATTTATTCAAGAAAAGTGTTTTACCAGCCAGACCTTTGACGTTAATGAGGAAAATGAATTCGTATAACGCTATACTAAATCAGACTTATGGTGACTGAATGCGATTTAATGGTAAAACAGTGTTTTCAATCCGTCAAGCTATTTGATTTGCATTTTAAAAACAACTCAATTAAAGACTGTAATATTTATAAAAATGTTGTTGTTTTTTTCTGTGTGTTTATTTAAATGGAATGCAATTTACCAGAGTCATTTGAAATGAACGATTACTGAAACACTTCAATGAAAATGCCTTTTAAAAGGGGATTTAAAAAGAAGGCAAAAATAAATTTTACTTGGAACACAAATGAGCAATTCCGTAGGGGAAACATTGATGAAAATATGACATTAATGTAAGGAGTTTAAATACAAGGTGCTCTTAAGTCAGGCATTCTAAATGTATTGTAGTTGACAGCATTCCTTCGGAGCATAAATCTTTTTTTAACTTTGAGAGTGAATAAACCTTGGTCTACGTATATTTACGTAGAAATATGTTTTGTGGAAATGAAGAAGTATGTTAGCAATGGTCGTACTTTAATATTTCTATTACCATATACTACTACGGCATTATAAGCTAGGGACAGGAGTGGCAAAATATCCGGACCAGAGACCAGCAAAGAATCGTTTTTTCGCTACTCATAAGTACTCATGAAATTTTGAGTATGAGTGAGTCAACGGTATTGAAATTCAACTACTCTGATTCATTCGTACTCCCTACAACATTGATTTATAAGTACAGGTTGCAATGAGTATGAGTACAACGTTGACATCAAACTCATAACATTCGAAATATGTTCGATTCATACGCCTACTCATTCAGATTCATAAATTTATAAAAATACTTATAATACTCATAAATGATTCGACTGATTCGAGCAAAGCAAACACACAACCTTCTAGTGAGTATTGCAGTGCTCGTACGCGAATCATACTTATTTTGTGATTCTTGTAAGTGCTGAGTAAAGAAGAGTCGAAGTCGACAATATCATGCGTATTGTTAAGTGTGAGTATGATGAGTAGTTCAAACTTTGAATATGATTAGTATGAGTATGATATTAAAATAAGTATGAATGCGTATAAATATTAGAAATTATAATTATGATTCGAATCTACTCATCTTTTTGAATACTTATTGCTGATCTCTGTTCCGGACCTATAAAATACTGGAACTAAATATGAATTATAAACATAGCTGCCAGATAGATGTGGCAGCAAATCGTCAAATATTTGAGAACAAATCGTCAAAATCGTCAAAGACTTTTCTTAAAATCGTCAAAAAATCGTCAGAAAAAAATAAATAAATTATAAGTTTATAAAAACCAAAATTATTTCTATTGTAGTAAAGCATATAAAGTAAAAATTAAATACTAGCATCCCTCATCTTCATTTATTAATTTTTTTCACAAAAAGGGTAAAATTTTATATAATTTTCAGCAAAAAATTGTTTAAGGATTAAACAATCTAACCCAGTGTTGTTTATTGACACATAAGCGCAGCAATAATACGGCATCATCTTAATCTATGGGTGGTGTAAATATTAAGGAGTCAGAAGATCTTGACATTCTGAGCATGAAAATTCAGTGTAATATTGGCTTCAACCGACACATTTTTCAGTTTCTTCAGTACCTTCTTAAGAACTTGTGATCTTACTATTTACACCATTTGTAACCGACCGAGACTGGAATACAACTCTCATGTATGGGTCGGTGCCTCAACGTCTATTTTGAGGTTTCTCGATCGTGTACAGGAGTAGTAGCTCGTTAATGACGGCAGTGTATCGAATTCCATTGAATCATTGGAGCATCGTTGCAATGTGGTTTGTGTTTCACTGGTCTATTGCGTCGACAAAAGGATTTGGCTCGAACGAATTAAGGGGACTTTTCCCGAATATCATATATTCTTACGTAACGCTCGTCTTTGTCGAACACCACTTCCGTATGTGGTCGATTGGTCAGTGGATCGCACACTGCATTACAGTAAAAATACGTTTTTTATTCGGACTATTCGTATGTGGAACTCATTTCCTGCAGAGGCCTTTCCTGTTACTTATGGTATAAATATATATAAGCCTAGTGTCCATAAACACTGTTCTCTCTTTCCTTCTTCAAATAAAATATTTTCATAGTTCCAAACACAATCCCATCGATACCCTGAGTGTTGGTCGTACGAAACAAAATAACGGCGCTAGCCTTTGTTCTTCCGATTGTAATATTAGAAACTATACTCGATTTTTTAAAATTGTCTGCAACGACAAGTGATAAATTATGAGCAGCGACGAGGTTATTTAAAAATACTAACATAAATTTCCAATAGTAACAATTGCAAAGTAAATACAAAGCTTAAAGTGGCTTTTAATGTACTAAAGTAAAGAATATGATGAAATTTCCAAAAATCGTCAAAATAAGGGCATAGATCGTCAAATCGTCAATGTGATATTTTTGGAGCTCAAAATCGTCAAAATAACGATAAATCGTCAAATCTGGCAGCTATGATTATAAACTACATGTCTGGGAAAGTTATTTTCTGTGATACATACATAATTGGCCATTACAACACTTCAGTAAGAATTACGGCCTTCTCGACACCACTCATGTTGTGTGTGTTAAATTTTATATATGAGTGGCGGGACTCTAATAAGCGGACGTCTAATAAGCCAACACATTAGCTACTAGACTACGGCGACTTCAATTGATGTGATACACCAAGTGTAATAATAATACGTCAGAAGGAACTTTGGATAAGTTGACATAAACTATGTGATAACTTAACTATCTCAATGGATGTGATGAAACCATGCTCAAGAGCAGCTGCCTCCATCTTTGTATCCAATGTCAGAGAATCGTTAGTCTTCCAGCGAAATGTTAAGAAAAGCTCAAGAGTACAATTTGTGTGGATAACCAGGAACGGATAACAGAAATTGCTCTGAATTATGCCATGCGCGGCTCTTTGGATAGCGCCCTTCGCCGCTGTTGCCACTCATTTGGATTTGAACGCGAAAAAAGGAGAAGACTGAAGAAGATCATCCCAAATAAAAAATCAAATTTAGTCTCTCTAAAAAAAAACACAAAGCAAAAAACACACTTAGTACTCTAGTAAATATTCCGCCGGTGAAGGACTAATAGAAGCTGTCAAAGAGCTCAAAAAACAAGTTCTGTGTTAAGTAACTAGACGCACTCTACAAGTAATATTAAATTGGCAAGCTTCACTGTTTGCACAAAATGGCAAACCATTCAACAGATGGTGAGTACGTCAAACGCTGATTCATACGTGGATCTGAAGAACTCTTTCATTATTTCAAAATGTCTACAAATGTAAAAAAAAAATTGCTAGAGGAGAATATTCAACTTTATTACATATGAGTCTTGCGATATAAAAAATACGGCACTAGTTGCCCTGTTTGTTTTATGTTTGTCTTTCCAAGGTCCAAAACAAGAACTTGTTGAATGGCTAGCACTCTCACGACAAACTAGAGGGTAAGATATACAGAATGCCGTGAAATTTTTTCGAATGCTTGATTCCAGCGATTAAATACCATTTTAAGTGCAACACTCAAAGGATGGTTCCTATTCATACAGTGAATTGTGCAATCTACTGATAAATCGATCACAAACGGATGTACACTACGTGACAGATGTTTATATATTGTTATGTTTTTACCTTTTCAAAAATGTTTAAAATATGAGTTCGTTCATTGCAAACAAACTAGAAACAAATGTGTGTTTAGTTTCAATTAAACTCTTTATTGTTCGCACTACTTTAGTGTATCACCGCATACAACTTGACGAATACAACAATAATTGCTTGTTCGCTATTATTCTTTGCTTACAACGCTTTGCTTACAAGACTGACTGAATTCTTACTCCTCGTTGCCTGCTTTGTCTTGCCTTTTTAAATGCTCACGTAATCAGTCTGATGAAGGTTCTTGAAGTTTAACGTTTGAGGTTTCGCCTTCTCGAGAACTCTATCGCGACTTCATTGTTGTTTGTGAATTTTGTTTACATTGCTTGTTGTTGCGTATTCGCTTAATTGTCTAGCCCCTTTTCTTTCATACTGATGTTGTTGGTTTACTTGTAACAAGTTCGCTGTATTTGTTTGTGTAACTTTTGCTAATTTTAATGTTAAACGATGTACACCGTCTCCATTTTCGTAACAATATTATACAAAAATTTGCGATTTTTCGGAAAAAGTCTCTTTATTTCCCACGAGCATACTTCGTTGAAGTAGTTGTAGAATAGCGAAATACAAGCCATATTGCGATGGTATTTAAATGAAGCAATATAGTCGAATACTTCCTTCCTTTCCTGTGTGCGGTCGACAAAATTCAAGATAGACTATGGGCTACTGGCCCATACATATAAGTAGTGTAAATATAGCAGTAAGGAGATCAAATGGAGAGAAGGTTTTCGTGCACCGTCTTAAGAAAACGAGGTATTGGCATGCTTCTTTCTACAATGAAAAAATATTCTGGTTCCAGCAAACATTACATTGAATTGTCATGTCGTAAACATCAAGAGATTCTGACTCCCGAATATTTATACCATCAATAGTTACAGGTAACGTAATGTTATCGTCTCGCTTTTGGGTTTTTAAGCAACATTGGGTGTTTCGCTCATTAAAATCAATCATATTCACATAGTTCCATTCGAAGGTTTTTTGTAGATCACATAAGAGTGAGTCATTCGTATGTAACCTTTGCTGCGTATATGTGGCGTTTTCCATCATTTAACTGATGTTCTTCCAGTTCAGTATTGTTTCTGGTAACTTCAGAAGCTTTTTCAGAATCCTGTGACGCAGTGGTTGTTTCCCTGTTTTAACTTTTTACAAAATAAAAGTCCAAGAGCCAGGAATATTATTTTTCTGTACGAAAAACAGTACTGAATGTAAATTTGTCCATAATTATCTTGGAAAATTATATAGGGTGGGCAAAATAAAAGTTTAAATTTAAAAATGCAATAAAACAAAAACGGTTTGAAATTTTGGTGTGAAGCACAATTATTCCGGTTAGAAATGGAATATTATTTCATTCATATGACTGCTGGGGTTAGCTTCACAGTACCTCATTCGATCGGACCAATTTTCGTGCACTTTTTCGAGTGTATGTATTTTAGCAATGACATCACGAATGTTGGCTTTCAAATGCTCATTTGTCTCTGGTTTGTCGGCATAACATTTACTTTAACGGCACCACTACAAAAAATAGTCCAACGGTGTCAAATTGTAGCTTCTTGGCGGCCATTTGATTTCGGCTAATTAAATCGCCATCAAACGTTTGACGCAATAAATCGATTGTGGCATGAAATGTGCGGCAAGTTGTACCATTTTGTTGAAACCAAACATCGTTCATATCAATACCATGAAGAGCATGTACAAAAAACTCGATTATTATAATGCGCTAGGTGTCTCCACTGACCGTAATGGTTGCGCCCTCCATATTTTCAAAGAATAATATGCTGCGCAGGCCGCACCAAACAGTCACTCGTAATGGGTGCACTGGTTCTGTAAGACCACGTGTCAGTTTTCTGAACCCCAAATACGGCAATTTGCTTTCTAACGTAGCCACCAAGATGAAAGCTTCATTCGAAAATATGTTTTTTTTTTGCAAAACCAACCTTATCGCGCAGTTTGTCGTTGGCCCAATAACTCCCAACATGCTCAAAGCGTAAATCGATTCATAATGTTCACTGGAGGTAATATATTGAATTTTGTGACAGAATAGAATGACATAACTATTGCCAGATTGAAAATAACCTAGGGTTCAAATTTAAACAGATAGATGACCCACCCTATAGCCAAAATTGATAGATAAATATATGAACAAAAAGAAAGTGATAGAAAAAGCTCATTAAATATTCTTTAGATTAACTTACATACCTATACATATAATTTTTCGGTTTTAATATTAATATACTTTTGTCACTCACTGTAAATGTGAATTCCGTGAGTTTGTTAACGCAATTAAGATACTCTTACATGCACATTAATCAAAACGCTTAACAGCTTTCAATTTCAATCTTTAATTATATTGTCAAATCATGTAATTATATTGTTGAAATTGAAATTTGTTAATGTGACACAATAATTGTACAGTTACATATCTTAATATACATACGTATATAGCGGTAGATCGATATGAATTCATTGAATCAATTTGTCATCTCATACTCATACTCGTATGGCAAAATATGCTTTAAAAATAATCCCCTGTTATTTACATAAGCATACATACGTAAAATTCAAGGGGTATTGAACGTATGTAGGTTTAATTATTTATATTTCGTGTTACTGCTATTGTTGTTATTATCCCCTGGATATTGTTTGTTTACTACTGCCTTTTAACTAGTCATCAAGTAACTTAAATTGATTTTAAAGCTTAAATCCTAAGCTACTATGCCAGTGCCACAAGGCGTATGTAATGTAAATGTGAAATGATTCAATGATTTAAAGGCTTGCTTGCTTGCATACATTAATATGCCTTCTAATTAACAAATATTTTATGCTGCATAAGCAAATACAAATTCCATTAGTAACCGACTAAATAAGCCCAGCCAGTAACAATTATAATACAAGTGCAACTGAATTGAACAACAATTATTTGTGTAAATGTGGTATGTACACATATGCATATGTATATATATACATATATTTACTTTAAACTTTACAAATACAATGGTAAACATATAATTATTTACTTATGGCCATGTAAACAATGAACTTATATGTAAATAATACAATATGGCTTGTATATGTACAAATGTAAATGCTTTTATGGACATATCCTTACCTAAATAATGTTGCAGACAAGAAGAGTACATTCGGAAACACATGTTGCCTTTCAGGCGAAAATGTCTGTACTTCGATGCTGTACTAAAGCTACTGCTATGTCTGAATATGTAAAACGAGTATGGGGCTGCTAATGCATGTTGTCATGAGAAAATATGTGAAACTAATTTTCTTTTTTAGCAAAATTTGGTGAAGTAAAATATTACGTCTTAAAACAAAAATTCGCGACATTCAGTAGTATAAAATAGTTTTTCGCAACCTCTAGAATATATTTAATTAACATTTCCAAGACCCGAAGAATCACCCTGTAACACGTATATCTGTGAGTTAATTTGACACAGCATGTCATATAACATGCTGTAGAGTTCAATGAAACTTTGGGGAATTCATTGAAAATGGTTCAGCATTTTTTAACAACAATTGAATTCAATCGTGGAAGCCGATTTATACAGGGTGCTTCGTTAAAGAGTTTCTAATATTTAAATTTAAATAAAACAAAATGTGAGCGAGTTTTCATTGAAGTTTTCATTCGTTTAAAATTTCATTAATTTCGATGCCCTATGTGTGGAATATAACTTCGTTCAAATGTCCTCCATAACTTCTCTAGGCGGCATGCATCTGAAATGACTAATTTCCCATCGGTTCGGGGCATTAATCGGGTTGACCGATAGCATGGAATATTGTTGGCTTTGAGGACGGTTGTGGTTTGTACAACAAATTAAAAAAAACCTACAATAAAAAATCGAATGTGTCAAATCGCATGATCTTGTTGGCCTGTTCACATGACCTACAGAGAGATGATGATGTCTTCGTATTTCCACGCATAATATCCAATGTGGCAAGAATTGTGCATCACGTAAAGCAGTCCAGTTGAAACCACATGTCGTTGGTGTCTAGATTATCCAATTCAAACGAAAAAAATTTTTTAATCTTCGGCATATATTGCTCGCCTTTGATAGTGATGTCCGCGCCTACGTAATATGTAATTTGAATCGATCGGCAGTCTACATCCCAAACCAAACTGCGATTTTTTCGGGATGTGTTGGATGGTCTTGGATCTTATGCCGATCGTCCAATAATATGACGAAAAAATTTAGCCATTAAGAACATGGGAAAATTTAAGGACTCGTTGTAGATTCATTGTGTTGGTTCTAGAAACAGAAAATTATTAAAATAGGAAAGTGGAAGAGAGTGAGAGTCAACGTAAAAAGGAACAGAGGGATCAACATTTTAAAATACACACTTCTTTGTTTGTTTAAACTTATATTAAACATCGGGAGATCCAGAATGTTTATACATAACGTAGAGATTAAACACTAAAAAATACCTTTTCTTAGAATATTCAACTTTCTTCTACCCATAACTGCACAACTACAGAGAAGATGCTCTATCACACACAGCCATACATAATTGGTTATTATAACCCTTCAGACAGGATTACGACCTAGTTTCTCACATCACTTATGTTGTGTGTGTTAATTTTATACATGAGTGGCGGGACCCACAGTTTAAAGTCAACTCCGAACGACAGATTTATTCAGAAACTTTTCATGGAAATTTTATTTATTCTCAGAGTTATTACCAGAAATCTGCTGACAGGAAGTCGACGAAGAAATATTTTTTTTATTTTGTTTTGATGTCTGGCCTGGGGTTTGAACGCTGAATTTTACGTCTAATAAGCCGACACACTACCTACTAGACTACGGCGACCTACGGAGGATCTACCTCCTTAATGAAAAAATGTGCATGTAACAAATTTTTCATCATATAAATCGATCCAGAAAAGGTGATAAGATTATTAAAAGCCCCCAGTTTCTTGTCGTATACACTAACCGTAATGTTAACTGCATATGGGACTGTTATATTGACCATGGTTTTCTGTTAACATAATATCATGTTAAGATGAAGAATTTTAATTTCATTTCACAATCGTCCTTATGCGGACTAAATGTGTCCATCCGACATTCCTATGTATAGCCACCTATGCCTACCTCCACCTACCTAATTTCATTTTATTCATTTCTATTTATTACGATCGTATTAAATTTTTCATTACTTTAGAATTGTTTCCTGTCATAATAATATTGTAGTTGTTATTGCTAATAATAATATGCCACAACTTTATTCTTTTAACTGTCAATAACTATTTGGAGCATTTCCGCCTGCATCGACATCAGGAGTAATCATTTGGAAATCATTTGCATTAAAACCGAACCGATTTATACCATGTTGTTGTTGTTGTGTTTCTATATTTTTATTCGTATAAAAGCAAAGATATGCCGTTGTCGTGACAGACCATTGAGTAAATTAAATTCATACATATCATGGCCAAAAGCGATTTATAATGCAAACTATGGTGTATGTTTGCTTGCTTGCTTGTTATACGAATGCCAATGTATAGACTGTAATTATTAAAACCAATTCGAACATGGTTGCAGTTCTTATTTCATTTCCTCAATACTACAACAATCCCAATGTATTGTTTAGTAATCATGTGGGATAATTACTTATGCAGTCGATACACATGTCGTATATACAGTGGACAGCAAAAGTCTTAGTACGGCAATATTTTGTAGCAATTTCATGAATTTTAGCCCAAAAGTTTTTATAAAAATTTGTTGTTTATTGATTTATTTTATTAATTTATTTCTATTTTATTATAAAACAAACAATTTTTAAAAGTTTTTCATAAAACAAGAGAAAAATAAGGAACAGTTTCAAATGACTCTATGGGTATCCCCAAGGAGTCCACCAAAGTAAATTTAAAATTCAAAGGCCTAATATATGCAAATGTTGTCCTTTTTATTCAGTAGAATATACCTTAAGGTCAAGCACTCCATTTAATCCATTTGTAATTGAATGTACAAGTTTTGTTTACTGTTTTCTGGTGGCACCATGAGCAAGTTTTTCGGTTGACTTTTCTGTGAGGTTTAGCGATTAGCTCACCGTTCTTTCAAATGATCTCCTAAATACTCTCTTGAAGTCATATCGGGACTTGTGCAAGAGTATTAGCCTTGCCGTACTAAGGCTTTTGCTGTCTACTGTATGTGTACATATATGTACATATGAGAGTATAGTGGTGGTATTTTCATTTGATGAGGGTTTGATGGGGTGGCCGAATGAATTTTAAATAAAATTCAAATAAAATAAAAGGCATCGAAATGTAAATAAATGGCTATAATGGCTCTATAAATGCATTCCCTCAAGTCGTTATTATAAATTTATTAATCATTACACATACTCGTACATACATATCTACATATATACACGGATTAAATTAATAAAAGTCTCTGGCATTTGTTTAAATAACAGAAATGAGGCCATCAAATCTATTCAATTTGTTTTAATTAAACGAGCAATCATAATCAGAAATTATTCGATGGATTTTAATTTTAAAGAAAAAAAAATAATTATTTAAACGAGTATTTATTGTGGTTTTAAAGAGGCAAATTAATAACTTTAAATTATTCTTGAGTTGACTTTTACAAGAGTATCAGTGATATTACGATATGAGGTTTGATAACAAGAAGTTTAGTAGCTTCTCAAGCGAGCGCTGTATTTTGCGGTGAGTGCCATGGATATGTTGAGCTTGTAATGTCACAAGTAAAGTTTAACAACTTTAGGTTCTGGGTATGAAATCTGTAATCTCAACATTGAATTTCATAACGCTGCATTGTTTTCTTAAGTAAGAAGTTTTGCAACATAATTATACACTAATTCGTCCACTTCACAGACGTAGAACAGAAGAAAAAAGTACACATTTTACCCAGACAATTGAAAATGATTGAAGTCGTCGTAGTCTAGTAGGTAGTGTGTTGGCTTATTAGACGTAAGGCCACTGTTCAAACCCCAGGTCAGACATCACCAACAAAACGAAGTATGAAAATAAAAAATATTCCTTATTTATTGTCATTAGAAGTTTCTCAAAAATCTGTCGTTCGAAGTCGACGTTAAACTGCAGTTCCCGCCACTCATATGCATATAAAATTTACACACACAACATGAGTGGTGTGAGAAGCTAGGCCGTAATCCTGACTGAAGGGTTGCAATGGTTAATTATTAT
The DNA here is from genome assembly GCA_932273835.1 of Sarcophaga variegata. Taxonomy (NCBI): domain Eukaryota; kingdom Metazoa; phylum Arthropoda; class Insecta; order Diptera; family Sarcophagidae; genus Sarcophaga; species Sarcophaga variegata. The sequence continues at coordinate 87,562,136 of OW026361.1, forward strand.
TATGATTGAAAATATAAATAAGATTTATGGGCACAATACAAGTTAGGTCGCCGTGGTCTAGTAGGTAGTGTGTTGGCTTATTAGACGAAAAGCCAGGGTTCGAGCCCCAGGCCAGACATCAAAATAAAATACAAAAAAAGTATTTCTTCGGCGTCTTCCTCTCAGCAGATTTCTGGCAAAAACTCTGAGAGTAAATAACATTTGCCATGAAAAGTTTCTCAAAAATCTGTCGTTCGGAGTCGACGTTAAACTGTAGGTCCCGCCACTCATGTATAAAATTAACACACACAATATAAGTGGTGTGAGAAACTAGGACGTTGTACAATGGGTCAATTCGACCTCCTTGTACTGTACTTGTCTTAATTGACAAGTACACGTCCTCTAACCTAACCTAACCTAAGTCATATCCTTGATATCAATGGATATCCGTTAAGCTGACAAGGAATGGAGAGCCAAGTAACATAAATCTGCAACTAGGAATATATGGGTATTGAGAAGAAAGTGGATAACAGTTTCCTCCACTTTAGTTTGATGTTGATGTTCCACTGTGATCGAGGTGATATTGCGATCAAGTTTGGTACGCCTTCGTTTCATCGTGGGCCAAGTTAGAGGAGCAAGATTCTTTATTGGTCGACAATAAGTTAACATACCAGAAGAATTTTGGCCCAACTGCCAATTTAACCGAGGTAAGTGGCATACCCAGTTCGATTGGCGAATGTTCCATAAGAAGTGTAACAGCTCTGGCGAGGCCATCGGCCCTACAGTTGCCTGGAATGTCCCTGTGCCCAGGAACTCAGACAAGTAAGACACTTAAGCGCCCTGGTAGAACGCCGAAGCACTTCGTAACAAGTTAAGAGTTAACCGTAAAGCTTGAGAGAGACCTAATAACATCTTGTCTATCAGAAAAGATTGAGAGCTGCCATTACCTCCACCTGAAAGACGGTTCAGTGATCCGGTAGTCACACAAAAGGAAAAATGTGCCAGTGAGGCAAGACATTGAGTCTAGTCGCAGTGAGTTTCGTTGACCGTTAAACAAGAAGCGCATTGGGAAGCCAGTTAAGCATTGTGGACAAGGCTTTTGTAGGAGTGGTACTTAGAGCAACGGTGATATGAAAAACTGCAAATCTTCTGATCATATGGTAGACGCTATATAAACATGAAACGAGTTAATACAATAAAACTTTCATCGAGCATGGAAATATATACTTTCCAGTGTGTCAAATATGGAAAATATTACTTTCGATGTTTGCGATATCTTTTAACACAAGATAAAAGTAGCATAGTAGGTAAAATGTTAGCTTATTAGGCGTGAGGCCATGATTCAAATCCCAAGTCAGACTTTTCCAACAAAACAAAATATGAAAAAATATTTCTTCGGCGACTTTCTCTCAGCAGATTTCTGTCATATATTGCCATAAACAAGTTTCTCAAAAATCTAACGTTCTGTATGTCCTGCCACTGATGTATAAAATTAATACACACAATGGAAATGTTGTGAGAAGCTAGGTCGCAATCCTAACTGAAGGATTTTAATGACCAATTATGTTTGTATGTTTAACGCGATTAACTTAACATCTTGCCCTAGAGTGATGCACCACTGGCGGGTTGCGATCATTTAAATCACATGTAATAACGATTTTCCTGCTCGGAATATATGGAGTCTAAAGGAGGATCAAATATAGAAATATAGAAATAGAAAATCTCTACCTGCTTATTTGCAATCCTGTATTGCAACCCGGAGTGCAAAAAATCTGAATAAAATCCAGAGACAATTAAATTCACCATCATACATTGGGTGCTGTGCATTGACTAATTTTCAAGATTTGAAATTTCTAAGCTAATGTGACTTTAAATAACATTTTCACTTTTTTAAGAGATACCAGGTTGTTTCAGGTTAAGCTGAAGAAAGGCATAAAATGTACATAACCTCACTTTTTCGATGTATAAACTGACGATAATATTGTAATGTTCGATTAAATTTATCGACTTATCGAAATATATTTCAATAGTGTTAAATACATACATACATAATTGTCCTTTACAACCCTTCAGTCAGGATTACGGCCTAACTTCTCACACCACTCATGTTGTGCGCCTTAATTTTATAGGTGAGTGGCAGGACATACAGTTTAATGTCGTCTCCGAACGACAGATTTTTGAGAAACTTTTTCATGGCAGGTTTATTTACTCTCAGAGTATTTGCCAGAAATCTGCTGAGAGGAAGTCGCCGAAGAAATATTTTTTCATATTTCGTTTTGATGTCTGACCTGTGGTTTGAAGAACCCGGGCTTTACATCTAATAAGGGAACACACTATCTACTAGACTACGGCAACTACTAATGGTATTATGATGCATTAAATTGTATCATCGCTTGACCAATTGTAAGTCTCTAATACGTTATTTTTTTTCTGTGAAATAAAACGAAAAACTGTTATCTAACTATGTTTGATAATCGCTTCTATGTTTGTATACAAAATACAAACTTCGTTATGCAATACAAAAAAAAAACTTTAAAAACAGCAACAAATACTCCAGTTCTATAAAACTTTTATACGACTATAATCCAATAACAATTAAGAATTTCCAAATGAAAATTCATTTGTTCGTATTTGCGTGTTCTAACACAAGGCCTTTTAAACATTTGCATTTGTTGGCATTTGTTGTTGTGCCAATTGCTATCCCCAAAACTTTGTTGTTTTGTTTTACAAATCTACCTCCACTGTATATTCCAATTTTGAACCCAAAAATCTCTGTTTACGTTTATCAATGTTAACATTTGCTGGAGAAAAATTAAAAAAAAAATCCATTTTTTTTTGGTGAAAAACAAAAGTTTTTGTTTGTTTTTAAATTTTGATTTTTATGGCGCTTTTTATTCCTTTTTTTTTTGTTGCATGAGATTGTGTTGTTGCTGTTGTTTAATTTTTGTACTGGACAGAAATCAAATATTAAATTTGATTTATTGCAGTGCAATCAATAACAGCATTCACGAAGTTTGCTAATAAAATGTTTACCTATACACATACACACACAGTCATGCACACAGCCAACATAGAACATTTTTGTGAGGAACAAACAAACGAATGAAAATCAGGATTTTCATACAGTTTTCTGTACTCCTATAGCATATGAACGAACGAATGCTGGATTTGCGTGGTAATAAAATTGTTAAATAAAAATCAAAAAACAGATGCTGCCTTCCCCGGAGCGCTACATGAAGTATAAAACTTTGTCCTAAGTTAACAGGCTGCTTTTATACGGGGAATATATTGTCTATAAGACTTCACAGTCTGGAATTATTTTTTTGAGCCCTTTGATGTTATCAAAGGTTGCACATAAAACTTAAGAATATTGAACCCATTTTTCTGGATGGATTTTAGGTGATATTTTGTTATTCTGGTTTGGTTTTTTTTAGAAGATTTACGAAATTTATAAAGAATCCAACCAAATTTTACTCTACAAACTGTGGTCTTAAAATTAACACACACAATTAACACAGTCGCAAAAGGTAGTTAGTTTTCTTATTAGACGCAAGGTCACGGTTCAAACCCCAGGTCAAACATCAAACGAAAATATAAAAAATATTTCTTCAGCGACTTCCTCTCTGCAGATTTCTGGCCAAAAGTCTGTCGTTCCGAGTCGATTTTAAACTGTAGGTCCCACCACACATGTGTAAAATTAACACAATATGGGTGATCTGAGAAGCTAGGTCGTAATCTTGACTGAAGGGTTCTAATGGCCAATTATGTATTATGTAACATTAGTGCTGTGAGAAGCTTGTCGTAATCCAAACCAGGGTTGTAATGACCACTTATTGTGTGTGTGTTAATTTTATACATGAGTGGCAGGACCTGCAATTATAGTCGACTTCGAACGACGGATTTTTGAGAAGCTTTTTATGGCAATTTCTATTTACTCTCAGACCTTTTGAAAGAAATATGTTGAGTGGAAGTTCCTAAAGAAATATTTTCTCATATTTCGTTTTGTTCCTTATGTCTGATCTGGAGTTTCAACCTAGCCTCACGTGTAATAAGCTACCTAGCTACACTGCCTACTTCTACTGCCTACAGGTTCGAAACTTTCCGTTTATTGTTATTGCGTGTAACCAAACTGTTGGAATCCTTAAGATTCAGCGAAGCTGTGCCATTCGAACAAGCAAGAGTGATGTTCAGTATTCGACGATAGATCAATAAGTCCAAGACTATTTAAATAAAACATAAGATTTTTGATGAACAACAATTTTATTTTTCTAAATACTTGTCCCCCTGAGCTTTGTCTATAGTTGGTCCAATGTTTTTATACCTTTCAAAAAAGAAGGTTTTTTAAGAGATGTTTGTGAGATGATTTCGTTAGTGAAGACAAAATCCTTTTCTTCTCCAAGTTTGAAAACAAGATGTAGTTAGTCCGACCTAAATACAATTGAAGTGCTGCCCAATCAAATTGAGGGATTTCTGACATTTTACACACATAACTGATCATAACAACCATTCAGTCAGGATTACGATCTAGCTTTTCACGGCACTTATGTTTTGTGTGTTAATTCTAATACATTAGCTGCAGAACTTGCAATTCAAAGTCGACCCCGAACGACAGATTTTTGAACAACTTTTCATGGCAATTTTATTTATTCTTAGGGCCATTATTACAACTTGCCGTTAACTAAAGGGAGGATTTTAACGGGCAGATAAATTGTTTTTCAAATAAGATAGAAGCGATCGAGGGAGGATCATCCTACCTTTAACATTTAAAGGTCACTTTATGTTTGAACTTGCCATATTATATATTATTTTCATTATGGCAACTTCAAATTTAAACAAAATGAGCATATACAACAAAAAAAATGAAGCCCGCGGTTGCCACTGCGTTAAAAAAAACTTGTATAATTGAGCAGATTTATCGACATTGCTCCGGCTCTGCCATCTTTTTGACAAAGTTAACATTATTTTATCTGTAAGTTGTAATAACGAAAATAAGTTAAAGGTAACTTTACAGTTCCCTTTAGCTAAAGACACCTTTAACTAAACCCAAGTTTGACGGCAAGTTGTAATAATAGCCCTTAGAGTCTAATAAGTTCACTTTTGTCAGAGCAATAGTCTACAAGAAAACTTTACAGGGAAATCCCATAAAGTATGAAGGGAGTACAACAGATCGTATGGTCGCAGATTGAAGGTACATCTTCACTGCAGTTATAAATGCTGTAAATGTAATAAGAGCAGATGGATTCTTTTAGCAGGGTCTTCCGTATTTTGGCAGTAGATCCGTCCCATCTTGTTGAAGCTACATCTGTCAAGTAAGTTGTCATTAATACAATATATTTTGCTAAATTACCAGTGAGGAATAAAGCATTCAACAACATGTGCAAATTCAAAAATTGTTTTATCCAATCGATTTTACGGCCACCATAATCGTTCTACCGATAGAGCTATTTGCACTATGGCGTATAAATTCCACTGCATTGGGTCAGTAAGCGATCAACCAACGTACGTTGATGCAAAATCTGCTGAAAATATAGACTCTGTCCGTCTGAATGTGCAGGAAAGTTTGAACTTTTCATTACTTGTGTTCATACTCCTACAAAATTTAACTGACCAGGAACAGAAAGTAATTGAGCATATAAAACGACGTGTGTTCTCTAAGTAAGCTCTGGAGGAGTTAGAAACTAACACTTTTCTGCAATTTTATTTTACTCTTAGAGTTTAATAAGACATTACACTATCTACTAGACTATAATGATATTTTTGTTGGATGAATCTGCTCTGTTGCCTCTGTTTACGAACTTGAAAATGTGAATGGAGCTTATGACACCGATACTGTACCAGTCATAAGTCATAAGTGAAATGATTTCACAGGACCTGAACTTAATACGACCTTAGAACTCCCCTGCTACAAAGCGAAAGTTTGGGTACGAATACCATACAATTTAACGTAGACAATCTACGTTTGCGAACCTCTGCTATGTAATGTCTGAAATGGTAGTTCAGAACGTAGTTATATCTTAATGGGATTCCTACAATAATTGTCAAGTTTGTGTTAATCAAGAAGACTAAGTTGTTTCTGGAGGATTAATTGAGAACTATAGGGTCTGTCATTTAAAAGTTTTAATTTAAAAATTCAGTAAAACAAAAACGGTTTGAAATTTTGTCAAATTTATTTTTTTGTTGTGAGGTACAATTGTTCCGGTTAGAAATGAAATATTATTTCAATCATATGAATGACGCGGCTGGCCTCACAGTGCCTCTTTCGATCAGACCAATTTTCATGCACTTTTTCGAGTGTATGGGGTGTATCTCGGCAATGGCATCATGAATGCGGACCTTCAAATGCTCAATTGTCTCAGGTTTGTCGGCATCTCCACAGAAACTAGTCCAACGATGTCACATCGAATTTTTTTTAGCCAACTGTCATTACCATTTCGACTAATTAAACGGCCATCAAACGTTTGACGCAATAAATCGATTGTGGCTTGAGATGTGTGCCAAGTTACATGAAGAGGGGAAACAAAAATGTTGATTATCATGGTGCGATAAGTGTCTTGAAGTCGCCGTAGTCTAGTAGGTGGTGTGTTGGCTTATTAGACGTAAAGCCAGGGTTCGAGCCCCAGGCCAGACATCAAAACAAAATACAAAAAGTATTTCTACGGTGACTTCCTCTCAGCAGATTCCTGACAAAAACTCTGAGAGTAAATAAAATTGCCATGAAATGTTTCTCAAAAATCTGCCGTTCGGAGTCGACTTTAAACTGTAGGTCCCGCCACTCATGTATAAAATTATCACACACAGCATAAGTGGTGTGAGAAACTAGTACGTTTTCCTGACTGAAGGGTTGTAATGACCAATTATGTATGTATGTATGATAGGTGTCTCCAGTGACCGTAATGGTTGCGCTGCCCTCATTTGCAAAGAAATATGGTCCAATGATGTCTCCGCTCCATAATCCGCACTAAAAACTCACTCATAATGGGCTTCGGTAAGACCACGTGTGGGTTTTCTGAGTCCAAATACAACAATTTTGTTTCATCCGTATAGACTTTTTTTGTCAAAATCGACTACATCGTGCAATTTATCGTTGGCCCATCTATTCCAATAAATCCAAATCTTACTCAAACGTAAATTGATTCATAACGCTCTGTGTAAATAATATACTTAATTTGGTGACAGAATGGTATGACTTAAGTATTACCAGATTCGAAATAACCCATGGTTTAAATCTAAACCGACAGATGGCCCAACCTATATAGCGTTTTTGAAAACTTGACTAAAAAGAAGCTGAAGAATACCAATGTAAGCTTCTTTTTTAGCCTTCCTTACCGATTCGTATATTCATTCAAACATTCGCATAAAAAAAGACCATCAAGTTTAGAAAATAAAAAGAAAAAAAAATACACTGGGTTCAACAAACATGGAGCCAACCAACTAACCCAAAACAACAACTGCAACAACGGCAACAGCTTTAATATCAGCAACAATTTTATCCAGTGACATATTGAGTGTGACACAGATAAATGTGTTTATATTTGTTTACATTCACGTTTATATAGAGACTAAGGAATGATTTTATGCAGTCATAGTAGGCAAATATCTGACAAAAAACAGTTTAATATTTAATTTAAAGTGCAAATTTATATTTTTTATTTTCAAATAAGAAGGAAGCATATCTTTTATGATCCAGCAAAATTGAGCTACTTTCCTAAATTCCTAAATATTTGACCAATCAGACTTGTATTACTTTCTTTGTACACGTGTATTGAGTGAGTATATGTTTTTAGATTTGTGTGTGTTTGCAATTTATTATTTAAAATCTAAACTGGCATTTAAAATATCAAAATATGTTTCCACTTTCAACTTTTCGCCGTAAATCAAGCTATAATATGAACATAATTTATCGCTGCAAATCACATTTTTAATCACAATGTAACACTTGCTGTGACATTAGAACATGAAACGTGAAACTAATTACGTAATTTTGTTAATCTATTGATTAAAGGGATCACCATGGCAACAACATAATTTATTTAGCAACTAATTTTTAAAATGCAGCTCTTGTTAGGTATTAAAAGAGACTCGAATGAATTTTATAGATTTTGAAGGGAATTTCATTACAGAGGAGAGTATGCACAAAAAGGGAATACTTACTTGATTATGTATCGATAACTTGTTTAAATATGGTATTTAATTAGATTCCATTGTATGTCAGTTACAAAGAAATTTGGACTAAGGGTATAATTTAAAAAAATTGTATTAACAGAGAAAGGCAGCAAACTTGATAGCCATATACACTGACTCAAACAATTGCCCGTACACTAAACTATTGAAAATATAATTTAATGTAGTTCGGAAAATATATATCCCATGAAAATGAGTTTTTGATTTTTAAAAAGTGCAACAGGCATATTACACAAATACAAACACATAAAGGTTAAAACAGAAATAAATTTTATTGAACTAACAAAATTAAAAAAATTCTTCAGAAACCAAACTCAAAAAATTATCCGTACAGAATAATATTTATAACTTAAAACTAATTAATGTTGTGATATCTTTTGGGTGTGATATCTTTTGGCTTTAATAATCTCTTTTAAACGGTTCTTCATTGATAATAATAATTTACTAGTAATTTCATGACCAATATTCAGCCATTCCTCGGTAATAACGTTTTTGACCATTTCCTTGGCAGTGATTGTAGGCTGACGGATTTTTTTCTCCAAAACTCCCCATAGATGCTCTATGGGGTTAAGGTCTGGACTCTGAGCATGATCAGAAAGCACTTCTTTTACGTTTTCACATAACCATTCACTTACAATTTTGGCCTTATGTTTTGGGTCATTATCGTAAACGAGTCGAAAATCCCCTAGCATTCCTAATTTCGTAGCACTAGCTTCCAAATTTTCTTTTAAAATATTCAAATAATGGTGTTTATCCATTGTAGTTTCAACAAAAACGAGATTTCCGACACCTCCTGCTGACATGGCACCCCAAACCATCACATTACCACCACCATTTTTTAAAGTTGGCTTTAGATTTTTCAACTCAAGAGCTGTATTTTCTCTACGCCACACAAATCTCCTGCCGTCTGAGCCAAAAATATTAAACTTACTTTCGTCCGTAAATATCACAGTATTCCAGAAGTCTTCTGATTTATTAACATAGTTTTTGGCATACTCCAGATCAGACGGCAGGCTTGAGTTGAAAAATCTAAAGTCAACTTTAAAACATGGTGGTGGTAATGTGATGGTTTGGGGTGCCATGTCAGCAGGAGGTGTCGGAAATCTCGTTTTTGTTGAAACTACAATAGATAAACACCATTATTTGAATATTTTAAAAGAAAATTTGGAAGCTAGTGCTACGAAATTAGGAATGCTAGGGGATTTTCGACTCGTTCACGATAATGACCCAAAACATAAGGTCAAAATTGTAAGTGAATGGTTATGTGAAAACGTAAAAGAAGTGCTTTCTGTTTTGGAGTTTTGGAGAAAAAAATCCGTCAGCCTACAATCACTGCCAAGGAAATGGTCAAAAACGTTATTACCGAGGAAGGGCTGAATATTGGTCAAGAAATTACTAGTAAATTATTATTATCAATGAAGAACCGTTTAAAAGAGATTATTAAAGCCAAAAGATATCACACCCAAAAGATATCACAACATTAATTAGTTTTAAGTTATAAATATTATTCTGTACGGATAATTTTTTGAGTATGGTTTCTGAAGTATTTTTTTAATTTTGTTAGTTCAATAAAATTTATTTCTGTTTTAACCTTTATGTGTTTGTATTTGTGTAATATGCCTGTTGCACTTTTTAAAAATCAAAAACTCATTTTCATGGGATATATATTTTCCGAACTACATTAAATTATATTTTCAATAGTTTAGTGTACGGGCAATTGTTTGAGTCAGTGTATGTATGGGGTTTAGGGGTTATTCCAATATAACAAAACTTTCTTCTGTTGTTCTAAAGCTTGAAATTATAATTACATACATACATACATACATTATTGGCCATTACAACCCTTCAGTCAGGATTACGACCTAGTTTCTCACACCACTTATGTTGTGTGCGTTAATTTTATACATGGGTGGTGGGACTAACAGTTTAAAGTCGACTCCGAACGAAAGTTTTTTGATGAACTTTTCATGGCAATTTTATTCACTCTCAGAATTTTTGCCAGAAATCGGCTGAGAGGAAGTCGCCGAAGAAATATTTTCTGTATTTTGTTTTGATGTCTGGCCTTGGGCTCGAACCTTGGTTTACGTCTAATAAGCCAACACACTACCTACTAGACTACGGCGACTTCAAATCATAATTAGTCAAGGAAATTCGGGCAATATTTATATTTTGTGTTGTGTGAATCTTAGAATGACCCATGTTTTAAATATTGAGTTACTCATGTGGTTACAAACAGACATGTTGAGCTTCAAGACAATATATCAGCTACAAGTCGTGGAAACTAACGTAAACTTATATCTAAAACTCGCCTTAGTCTAGTGGATAGTGTGTTGGCTTATTAGATGTGTGGTCACGGTTCAAGCGTCAGGACAACAAAACTGAATATAAAAAAACATTTCTTCGATGACTTCCTCTTAGCAGATTTGTGCCAAAAATTCTGAAAGTAAATAAAATTGTCATGAAAAGTTTCTCACTCATGTTAGGTGGCTTAGTAAAAATTGGTAGCTGCTTTAGGCTGAGTTCACTTTTGTTCAACGAAAGACCCCATTTTAGTATCATCATGCATACTGGTGAATTAAAAGGCGTAAGACATTTCATAGGAGGCTTCTTTCCTCTCCAAAGGCAATATCTAAGCTCTATAAAGTCCTTTATATACTGCATCCTATCTGCAAAGAAGATTATACTAAGTATAGTACGCCACCTTTTGAGCAATAGTGGGACTCAATTTCCTGACAATGCAATACAGGCTATCAGGTTCTCAAAAGGCGTTACTATTAGGCAGCAACAGCCAGGTATGTTGGCAGAGATTAACAATGAGTATTCAAAAAGATGAGTAGATGCGAATCATGCTCATAATTTCTGATACTTATACGCATTCATACTTATTTTAATATCAAGGAACCTCTACTCAAATTCAATGTTTGAAGTACTCATCGTACTCATATTTAACAATACGCATGATGTTGTTGATTTCGACTCTCATTTGCTTAACATTTATAAGAATCGCAAAATAAATATGATTCGCGCACGAACTGTACAATACTCACTGGAATGTTGTGTGTTGTCTTTGTCTTTTTTTTTCTTTTTTTTGTAAATGCAACAACAACTAAGATTGTAAATTTTGATGAATGATTCGAATCACTCGAATCATTTATGAGTATTATAAGTACATTTCTAAATTTATCAATCTGAATGAGTAGGCGTATGAATCAAACATATTTCGAATGGTATGAGTTTGATGTCAACTTTGTACTCAGACTCATTATACTCATACTTATAGATCAACGTTGTAGTGAGTTCGAATGAATCAGAGTAGTTGAATTTCAATACTGTTGACTCTCTTGTGTTCAAAATTTCATGAGTGCTTATGAGTAGCGAAAAAACAATTCATTGCTGATCTCTGATACCTAGCATCTTAGGGCCCGCCACAGTAGACTAAGCATCTGCATGACTAGAGTAGTCAGGAGCGGACACACTTAGGCCGCACACAGGGCCCATTTTGATACCACATGACTAGAAAGACATGATTAATATAATTGAAATAAAGCAACAAAATTACAAGGAGATGTATTCCTCATTCATTTTAATAAATTTATAACTGAACGTTTGTTGACAAATTCTGGAATCCTTAAGTCTTTCGACTAAAGCCTATCAGAGAGTGATAGACAAGATATTAAGTGGTGTTTTCGTTTTATTCGACATCACAGCATCTGCTGGATCAGTTTTATTCTCAACATTTGGGTGTGGTCGTCAGGGACTTGCATCCTGGAATGGGTAAGACGAAGTGTAGGAAGGCGTAATAATTATCGCGCCATTTGTTTATTTATAAAGTACCAGATTTCTTTGGTATGATACACGTGGGAACAACTGAAGTCCGTGTGAAATTACTGTTGAACGACTCGCTATGTTCTCTCGAGCCACCCTACATTTCTGTTGCAACTAATAATACTAAATTGGTTATTATAACCCTTCAGTCAGGAATACGACCTAGCTTCTCACGTTAATTATGTTGTGTTTGTTAATTTTATACATGAGTGGCTCTACTTGGCAATTCCATTAACTAACAGAGTTTATGCCAGATATCTGGTGTGAGAAAGTCGCCGAAGAAATATTATTTTAAGTCGTTTTTTCGAGATGTCTGATCTGTCTGTCATTACATCTAATAAACCAACACACTACCAACTAGACTACGATGTATATCTTTATATATCTTTGTCTCTCTTTATAGTTAGTAATTTAGCTTGAAATATGCTAACTAGTTTAATAGACAATCTGCTAATCCCCAACGTTTCCCCATCTAGGTTTAAGAAAATTTTAAAAATTTATAATAATTTCTATGTAAGACTATGTTATAGAGCAGTCTTGAAAGATTCAGTACTTATGTACTTTTTTCAGTACTTTTTCATTTCGAAAATATCGCAGTACCCCCAGCATATTTTATGTCTTGCTCGTTTCAACTATTAATGCATTGGCAATATTTTCAACGCAATGCTAAAGATAGAATTAGGCTTTAGCCCCGCTTAGGCAAACGTCCACGAAACATATGTATATTCGTTTTTGGAATATAAAAAGCAAAAAAATGTTTGCCGAACCGCGATGTAATTTCGGTAAGCACTTGCATTGCTCTTCGTATGCTAAAAACGAACGTACTATGTTACATTAAGTTCCATCGACGTTTGACTAAACGGGGCTTTTTCATTTTGTTACGTTTCGGAGCAGCTATTTTTTTTCAGTATGTGTATTAAATATAAATAAATAAATAGTCTAGTAGGTAGTGTGCTGGCTCACTAGACATGAGCCCATGATTCAAACCCTATGACCGGCATCTACATCAAAACAAATATGAAGAAATATTTCACCAGCGACTTCCTTCTGGCAAAAACTCTGAGAGCAAATAAAATTGCCACGAAAAGTTTATCAAAAATCTGTCGTTCAGAGTCGACTTTAAACAGTAAGCCCTGTATTTTACGTAGAGGAAGCCCTGCATTTCTTTAAATGAAGACAAAATACGCCCTTGATAAGCTTTGTTTCTGTAGTACTACTTGCCCGTTAGATTACTTAGTCTCTTCTAGAATTGATTTCACCATACAATGTTGCCTCCTATGGTTAGGTATGGAGTAAGACCACAACTATTTAAGTCAGAAATTCATTTAAAACTTGGCTTCTTTTCTTAAAACACAATGTATTTGATACGTTTTATTTTTTATTGAAGAAAAGAGGAAACTGTTTATTAAACGATATCTTTTCAATTTTTAATAAAGTGTTTTACCTGAAGTCATATTCTCTTCTTCTTTTTTTTCAACTTAAAAATTAATTTTTTAACAAAATTAGCTGAAAGAAATTTGCAAACTAAATCTTATATAGCGTTAGGAGCTATGGAAAATTTATTTTTGCACTATTAATGTAGAGCATGAAATGAAATTCATCGCGAAGAAAAATAGAATTGCTACGGGAAAAAGTGTGGTACACTTAAATTTGGTTAATGCCACAACTAGTAAGTGTTGTCTCAAGAAAACAATCATAAATGAACTCGCCGTACTCTAGTAGCAGGTAGTGTGTTCGGTAATTAGACGTGAGGCCATGTTCCAAACCCCAGGTCAGACATCTCTTACAAACCGATAAATTTAAAAATATTTCTTCGGCGACTTCCTCTCAGCAGATTTCTGACAAAAACTCGGAGAGTAAATACAATTGGCATGAAAAGTTAGGTTAGGTTAGAGGACGTGTACTTATCAATTAAGACAAGTACAGTACCCGGAGGTGGAATTGACCCATTGTACTATGGCATGAAAAGTTTCTTGACGTTAAACCTTAGGTCCCGCCATTCATGTATAAAATTAACACACACAACATAAGTGGTGTGCGAAGTTAAGTCGTAATCCTGGCTGAAGGATTGTAATGACCAATTATGTGTGTATGTAAACATGTCTGTATGAATATAAAAAAATTTATCTTAGGCGACTTCCTCTCAGCAGATTTATGGGGAGTAAATAAACTTGTCATGTTTGTCAAGTTTCTCAAAAATCTGTCGTTGGGAGTCGACTTTAAACGGTAGATCCCGCCATTCATGTATGAAGTTAGCACACACAACATATGTAAGTGGTGTGAGAAACTTGGTCGTAACCCTGAGGGTTGTAATGACAAATTATGTTACGTACGTAAAGCCGGGGAATAACTAATTATATACACAAGCCGTTCTGGGCATGTGACAGCCTATTAAGACCGCGAGAGTTTGAATTTTGTCTTTGGTTTCATGAATGTATGTGTATTCAGAATTGGGGGACTCTTTAGCAAAGACTTGATTTAACTGGGAAGTGATGAAAAAAATAAAAATTAAACAAAGAAAATATTGTAATACAGTACAGTACATTAATAATTATTAATACAGTACAGTAAATAATAAGAACAGAAGGTGAATGCCTTATTCCACGACAAATAAGAGCTCTTGATTATGAGAAGCAACAAGAGTATATTCGGCGAAAGGCATCTAGAGTTATACGAGGACAATAGTGCTGATGAAGCAATTAAATTTCAAGATATTGCAGAGGGAATCTAAACTGACGGAACTCCAGATTACTCTGGCGTCGAAGAAATCCTGTTTATTTATTCAAACATGAAAATATGTTACACAAGACTCCTAACAAGGATATCAAGAAATTTCAAGGAGATACGAAAGCCTTTTTTAAATATACAGAGTTTTTTAGATTCTAAACATACCCGGCTATGCAGCTGTTGATATACACTTTAAATATGTCAATAATATAAAGTCAAAGAAAAACGTCTACATACACCACTGTATGTAGTCTACATACACCACTGTATGTAAACTTTTTCCCAAAAATTTCTACATTATGTTTTTTTTTAAATCTGCTTCTTCTTCAAACATTTTTAATTGTAAACACCTTCAACAACATACAAAATCTTTCTCAATTTGGAAAAAAGCATACATACACCACTCTATGTAGACTTTTATCTTTGACTGTACATATATACATATGTATGTAATGAATTGTTTTTTTTTATAATGTACACATGTACACTCATTATAGATCGTACGACTTCATGCAAATAACTACCGATCCACTTACTTAATTGGTCACTACAATTATTCAGTCCGGACTACAACCTAGCTTCTCACACAACTTATGTTGTGTGTGTTGATTTTTTACATGAATGGCGGGGTCTACAGTTTAAGATCGATTCTGAACGACATATTTTTGAGCAACTTTTCATGGCAATTTTATTTACTCTCAGAGTTTTTATAAAAAATCTGCTGAGAGAAAGTCGCCGAAGAAATATTTCTTCTAATTTCATTTTGTTGGAAATATCTGATCTAGGGTTTGAGCCATGATCTCACGTAAGCAAAAGCATACTGTAATATAACTATGACGACTCCCAATGCACTAGGTCAAGGAAATTGAATCGGAGTTATTTTAATAGGAGTTATTTTACCGGTCCTTGCTTTTTTATGGTTTGATTTTGTTTGTAAGTATTCCACATCAGAGATTAATAATGAATCGTTTTTTCGTTACTCATAAGTACTCATGAAATTTTGAGTATGAGTGCGGCAACAGTATTGGAATTCAACTACTCTGATTCGTTCGTACTTCCGACAATATTGATTTATAAGCACAGGTTGCAATGAGTATAAGTACAACGTTGACATCAAACTCATAACATTCGAAATATGTTTGATTCATACGGCGTAGAAAAATACACTCATAAATGATTCAATTACAGTGACTGATTTACAGTCTTAGTTGTTGTTGCATTTTCAAAAAAGAAGAAAGACTAAGACAGCAAGCAAATCAAACACATAACCTTGTAGTGAGTATTGTAGTGTTCGTATACGCGAATCATACTTATTTCGTGATTCTCGTAAATGTTGAGTAAAGGTGAGTCGAAATCAATAACATCATGCGTATTGTTAAGTATGAGTACGATGGGTACTTCAAACTTTTTTACTCATCTTTTTGAATGCTCATTGCTGATCTCTATTGCACATCTCTTAATTCACTAAAAATAAAGTTTCTCTATCATAACCTCACTTTCCAGACACTTCAAAGCATTTTGTTATTCCCAAAACTAGAATTCGCATTGCAGTTTATCTTTCAAACCGATTATCAGTGTACCACTCACGTATGCAACATAAGCAGTAAACGGTTTAAACATCATTTTTCTCTACAGGAAAGATAAGAGAAAACAAAACCTCAACAAACTATGATGACTTTCAGCGAAGGACTTAAATGGTGTGCTTTTTTTTGCAGGCTGTTTTATGCAATTTAAAGCCGGCTATAATTACTCCACTTAAGCTTTTAATTAAAATATTGTTCAGGGTGACTTCTCCTTGGATTATACATTTTTTTTGTTGTTTTTTTGTTTTTGTTTTTGCTTTGCAATAAAAATAGATTTTTCTTTACCATTCGTTTATGCTACATATTGTTTTAAGTATAAAATCCTCCGCGAACAACAACAGCAACACCAACAGTAGAAATAAAATTGTTGCTTGAAACGACAATTTGCATGTTGCCACAAAATTTAGTGGCACAGCATAAATGAAAAAAAAAAAATGAAAAAATAAAGCGATCAACTTCATGTTCGTAATTTGACTCTTCTGTATTGGGAGTTGTGCTATCAGAGCGTAAAATTAACTCATTTTTGTGGTTGTTGTCGTCTGTGCTGTGCAGTGTTTGGAGGACGAATGTTGTTGTATTTGTATTTGTATTTGTATTTTAATTATGGGTAATAGTTTAATTGGTTTATTCTCCAGTTTAATTTTAAATAAACATTCGACCATATTTGAATTATTTTACCAGTGCGGCCAGGAAAAACTCTATTGCTGTTGCAAATATAACAATATAAGCCAATTACACATACATACATATATATAGTGGTGGTGGTGCATTATGCAAATTAGATTTTTGTTTATTTATTGCTAATTTGGTATATAACAATATTGTTGTTTTTATTGTTATTGTTTTATTTTTCTGGTTTATTATTTAATTTCTAAAGTTATTATAATTTTAAGAATTTAATTAGGAAAATACATCCGATGCGATCTGATAGAAAGCAATTTTGCAATAACAAAATAACAGTAATTTAGAAAATGTAATGAGTGTAACACAATCACCCATGAAGCCGCCATAGTTTAGTAGGTCGCGTCCCGGCTTATTAGACGGGAGGCAACATTTGAATCCGGAATATAAAAAAATATTTCTTCAGCCACTTCCTATCAGCAGATTTCTGGCAAAAACTCTGAAAGTAAATAAAATAGTCGTGAAAAGTTTCTCAAAAATTTGTCATTCGGAGTCGACTTTAAGTTGTCTTAGAACGGCAATATATTTTGACAAAAAAAAAGTCCACATAGTTTTAATACTCTTGCACAAAGACCCGATATGACTTCAAGAGAGTATATAGGAGATTGTTTGAAAGAACGGTTACGTAAGCGCTAAACCTCAAAAAAAGACAACCGAAAAACTTGCTCATGGTGCCACAAGAAAACACTAAACAAAACTTGTACATTCAATTCCAAATGGGTTAAATGGAGTGTTTGATCTTAAGGGATATTCTACTAAATACAAGTGATAACATTTTATATATATATATTAGGCCTTTGAATTTTATATTTACTCAGGGTTCTCCTTGGGGGTACGTATGGAGTCATCTGAAACTTTTCCTTATTTTTCTCTTGTTTTATGGAAAACATTAACAAAATTGTTTATTTCTATAATAAAACAAAAATAAATTAATAAAATAAATGTAAAAACTATAAATTTTTATACAAACTTTTGGCTAGAATTCATGAAATTGCTAAAATATATTGTCGTACACAGAGGGAAAACTGCCTAATAAAATCAAGAAGATTTTCTCTCTTTTTTTGGAGTGAGGGGTATTACAGCAGAAAGAAACGAAGTTTTTTTCGTAGAGATTTCTTATTATTT
Source organism: Sarcophaga variegata (assembly GCA_932273835.1). Classification (NCBI taxonomy): domain Eukaryota; kingdom Metazoa; phylum Arthropoda; class Insecta; order Diptera; family Sarcophagidae; genus Sarcophaga; species Sarcophaga variegata. Next base: position 87,580,237 of record OW026361.1, read on the forward strand.
TTATGTGATAAATCTTTTTAATTTTTTCAAGACGTAAAACACATACATTTAAGAAGGAAACTCGTTATTAACAATTTTTTTTTACTCAAATTCCGTAATTTTTGCCACAAAAAATACAATCCATAGAGAAAAACTTATTGATTCTATTGTGTTTTCTTCTAAATTGTATAAAACAAGAATTTCTTATTAATATCATTGGGCTACATAATCAATTTCTTCAAAAAGGTTTTTCTTATAGATTTCATTAGGCTACTTAATAATTTTTTTTAAGAAGTATTCCTTATTGATTTCATTAGGTTTCTATTTGATCATGTGTAAATTATATTATTAATGTTTTAATAAGAATATCTTCTTGATTATATTAGCTGACTTGTTTAAAAAAAGTGAACAAGTGGCAAGTATAGAAGTGCAAAAAGGAAAAAAAAAATTTCTTCTTAAAAAAACAAAGTAAACTTAAATAAAAAAATTGAATTATTTTAATTAAAAAAAAAAGTGTTATAAAAAACAAATAAAATTTTGAGTAATGACCCAATTTTTAAATCCTGGGAGCTCCGTGATGAAACGTGCAACATTCTTTTAAGTTTTGGAATTACATCAACAAACATATTAAAAAATGGAAATCGAAGACGTTGAAAATTTATACAAGAAGGTGGACCAAAAATATACTGGGGAGTTGATTAAATTCAAAGCAGGACTAAAGGAATGGAGAAGAAATATTGTTCGTGCAAAATCATTATTAATAAATCAAATATTAAATTAGTTTCTAAGTAAATATATCAATAAAAAATCTATAATAATATCAAGCAAAATCAATAAGTATTATTTATAAAAATAAAGGGATAGTCTTATAAAATTATGAAGAAAATCCTTTTGAAAAAAAAAAAAAACAAAAAGAGGGCCTAATAAAATCAAGAAGAAAACCTTTTTGAAAATCAAGAAAACTTTTTCAAAAAGGTTTTCCTTATAAAAATAATAAGAATCTCTTCTTGAAAAAAAAACCATAGAGAAATCTTATAAACTTTGTTCTAATTTACTATGTATTTATTAGATTCAGTTTTCTCTGTGTACTAAGACTTCTGCTGTCCACTGTATATACGACATGGATATGTATCGACTGCATAAGAAATTATCCCACATGATTACTAAACAACATATTGGGATTGTAGTATTGAAGAAACGAAAGAACTGCAAACATGTTCGAATTGGTTTTAATAATTACAGTCTATACATTGGCATTCGTATAAGCAAGCAAGCAAACATACAAACAAACTTTTGGCTAAAATTCATGAAATTGCTAAAATATATTGCCGTACTAAGGCTTTTGCTGTCCACTCTATATAATGACCTCTGTTTTCAAAAACCAATCCGTTATAGGTAAGACTGTAATTTTTTTGCATTACCCTCTTAGGAGCACTAGTCTTCCACAAAGCTTTTCCATCTTATACGGTTGACTGCTGTTGTTTTTGCGACTTCCCCTGTAAGAAAACTCCGTCCTAGATCTTGAAGTATCGAACGTAATCAGGTGTTCCGTGACCGGCCACGGATTCTTGGGGCTTGAGGATTCCACTCATGTGCCATTCTGTTATACTATCTGTATTCTTTCTGAGAGTATGGCCGATCCATCTCGATTTCCTACGTTTCATTTATTTATTTTATTATGGTTTCCAGAGATCCATATTGCTGATGTTATTAGGCCAGAATATTTTGCATATGATTCTGAAGCATCTGTTAAGAAATTCTTATAGTTTTTGGGTAATGGTCTTCGATCCCAACCGTAGTCTAGTAGGTAGTGTGTTGTCGTATTAGATGTAGAGCCAGGTCAGACATCTCGAACAAAACGAAATATGAAAAATTATCTTTTCGGCGACTTCCGCTCATCAGTTTTCTGGCAAAAACTCTGAGAGTAAATAAAATTTCCATGAAGAAGTTTCTCAAAAATGTGTTGTTCGGAGTCGATTTTAAACTCTAGGTCCCGCCACCCACAAATTAACACCCACAACATAAGTGGTGTGGGAAGCTATGCAGTAATTCAGACTGAAGGGTTCAATTATGTTATGTTCGATACTAACCGGGTTTCACTTCCATACAACAACATTGATTTCACACATGCGTTGAATATTCTGAGATTGTTGCGTCTGGATATTTGTGAGCTTCTTCATATCATCCAAATGCCACTCTTGCTGTATAGACTCTGTTGGTTACATCTGTTTCTGCGCCGCCATTTGTTGCAACTATATTGCCTACATAGCGAATGCTATCCACGTATTCAACTGGTTAGCCTTGTAGCATAATGTTGTCGGTGTTACGTTGTTAATTCTCATGGGTTTGGTTTTCTTGATTTTACCTCAAGTCCAGCACTGCGCGCTATTCTTTCTAAATCCTCTAGTTTTGTTTGTATGTTTTGAGACTTTGTGCGAGAGTAGATAAATATCTTCCAAATTAGCCAAATCTTCGCGTGTGCGTGAGAAACTTCATGTCATTCCTCTTCACTCAGATTGAGATAATTGTAGAAATTATTATTGTAGTGATTCTCGCAAAGATGCTGCCACAAAGTGTCTATTGATCATATGTATTTTGTATCATAACGTGAGCTTACACTTGTACAAAATTCAACTGACCCTAGAACAGAAGTTAAAAGACGCTCTGGAGCAGTCGACAAAAATTTTAATCGTAAATCATCTTCAGCGATGAGGCCTATTTCTGAATGAATGGGTACGTGAACGAATCTTGGTCGATAACAATCCACATAAGATCCAATAGAGTTCAAAACATGCTGGAAAAGTCACTTTTTGGTGTTGATTTTGTGCTGGCGGCATCATCGGTACATATTTCTTTGAAAACTTCGTGGGACAGATCGTCACTGTCAACATCGAGCTCTAAAGATTAATGATTACGATCCACACAGGTCTTGACACATTGGATTTTCTCCACCAGCGGTTTGATGGCATAATCACATAGTACTGAGATAGAGGTGCAACATCACGGATAGTCATTTATATTGGAAGCTTTCTGGGTGAATTAAGTTTCAAAGAAGTAGAACCATTATTATTATATGGCAGTAACCTACATATCACGCACGCAGTAAGAATATCGATTCCAGATATTTTCTCATAAGGCCTGCTTAACATAGGATCTTTATTTTTACGAAAATGAAGAATCTAGATACTGGTGTTTTGCTTTTACATTGCTTAACATCAAAATTATAAACAAAAACTACAAAAACACCAGCATAAAAAATGGTAAACAAGTGAACAAAAATACAACAACAAACACTACAATAATAAATGTAAACAAAATAAAAAAATAACAATAATGAACGTAAACAATGATGTTTACATTTATAGAGATCTCGAGCAAGCGAAGTCACGAACATTCGCCTTCAAGAACATTCATCAGACTGTTTACCCTGCCATATAAAAGGCGAGGAAAAGCAAGCGATTGAGTTAGTGAAATTCAGTCAGTTTTGTGTGAAGACGCGGTGTGTTTGAAGAGAGTAATCGTGGTTTGAAGATCTCCGTTACAAAGATCTGTTGAATAATTGCCTAGTAATTGTTATTGTTTATGCAAAGGGTATAAACAGAGGAATAACAAAAAAAGCAATTGTTGTTGTTTACATAAAGTTGTGTACCGTGGCACACAGAATTGTTCGAATAATAAAGACTTTTAATTAAAACTAAACACAAATTTATTTTTATTTTATTTGCATATTTTGTTTTGCAAAATCTTTCCGTTTAGACTTCGCACAGTAATACGCTTAATGAACGGCAGATGACTGAGAAAAGCTTATTTAAACAGTTGAAACCCAAATTAATTATCTGGGTTCCAATGGCATGGTGATGTGTTAGGAAAAGCCAGTAAAAACATAGCAAGGAAAATATTTGTTATCAACTTTATACTTTGCCTGTGGATCCTCAATGATATGGAGTTGCATGGCGGCTACGGGAGTTGGGTTATTCTACAGAATAGTTGATACGATGTCTGCTCAATTCTATGCAAACATTTTGTACTCTAACCTTACCTGCCAGTAAAAAAAGTCAGAATTACAAAAGCCGGATATCGTTTTCGAACATACTACTGACAATCAACATACCGATAAACCTACAACAAAGTGGCTCTATGAATCGTCCTGATCGGCGACCTATCGACAATTAATTACATAGAAAGTAAAGCTTGTAAGTTACTTCAAACTACGTTCTGTTTTCCATTTGCCGTACATACATACATAAATAATTGGTCATTACAACCCTTCAGTCAGGATTACGACCTAGCTTCTCACACCACTTATGCTATGTGTGTTAATTTTATACAGTTTAAAGTCGACTCCGAACGACAGTTTTTTTGAGAAACTTTTCATGTTTTCAATTATTATATTTGCTCTCAGAGTTTTGCCAGAAATCTGCTAAGAGGAAGTCGCCGAAGAAATATTTTTTTATATTTTCATTTCGATGTCTAACCTGGTGTTTGAACCGCGGCCTTACGTCTAATAAGCCAACACACCTACTGGACTACGGCGACTTGTCGTACATGATATTGTGAATTATAAAGGACAAGTTTTTGATTGGGTACTTTAGAGAAAATTTTGTTAAGCGGTACCCCATAAAAATGCTCAGTAAGAATTGCCATTTCACCATAAACATAATTTTTTTTATCAAAAATCACTTTTCTTAAGAAAAAGTGCTACGAATGAAAAATGATCTTCAACAATGAAACTTATTTTTAGCTCAACGAACACAATTGCCTAATTTGAAGCAAACGCCCGCTTCATATAGTGCAGGAGCAGCCAATGTACAGTAAAATATAAAATTCTTGGTGCGTTTTGTGCATCGTTGTCATTGGCAGTAATTTTATAATTTATTATATTTTTGGAGCACCCCATTGGCCAACAGTATCAAACGGTTTGATCCTTCAAGACTATTTTTTTGTTTGAAGTCTTTGGTTTACGATTCCTGTCCTCTAAGGTGGCTAATACTGGATGGAAAAATAACTCAAAACATCGTCTATTAGGCTTAAAGACAGTGGTGCAACCAACTTTTTGGCTCAAATATCAAAAATATTTCTTTCGACGAGTTCTTCTCAGCAGTCTTCTGACAAAAACTCTGCAAATAAATAAAATTCCTATGAAAAGTTTCTCAAAAATCTGTCGTTCGAAGTAGACTTTAAACTATATTTCCCACCACGGATGAATAAAATTAACACATACAACATATGTGGTGTGAGAAGCTAGGTCGTAGTGCTGACTAAAGGGTTGTAATGACGAATTATGTATGCATGTATGGACGAAGTCGTGTGCAACATTTCCATGAAATAATCTTTAAATACTAATTGACAGGCATTCATTTATTACTCTAATCAAAAATTCCACACTTCTTTTGCTAGTTATTTGCGTTTTAATGAATTTTAAAAGGCAATCTGTTAAAAAAAATGCATACTCATAATAAGCAAAGAGAAATATTAATTTGAATATTGTCTTAGCAAAACCATGATGCAAAATAATTTAATTATTGATAGTTTCTCATCATCATCATTGCAAATTCTTACCACGAACATTGAATTCATTCGTATTGAAAATTGATACAATTTTTCATCGAGTAAGACATGCATGCATATGAGTGTACATGTTTTAATTAAATTTTAAAACTAAGGGAGTAAAAAACATTCCCCTGTATATGCTTCCTATTCCAATAATTTACTATCATACTGATGAACATGACTTCAATATAAAGTAATCCGTTGACACACAGTGTGTCACGTATTCGTACGAACTCACATGGAAATGTTGTTTGGTGGGGTTCGACAGAGATAACCAACAAGTGTGACTTTGAGTAGACAAATGAGTGTCATTTATTCAAACAGATATTGAAGCATATTAAAAAAGGGGTGGGGGGGGAAAGGGGAATGGAAATCTACAAGGATGTTAATTAAATATCATCAAGCCAAGAGAGTTCATTAGTTAAGAAATATCTGTTGGCAACGAAACAGGCTGAAAGAAGTCAAAAACCCAAGGACTTGAATTAATATTCCTACACTTTATTACTGCCAACAGTTTCCTTATCCGCCTTTCAAAACGATTTCTTTTAATTCCTATGCTACTGGTGAACAAACACATTTCATTACCCCCACCCGACAGCCTTTCTAAATAGAAAATTGCTGTACAAAAAGTCATAAGAAGGAGAATAAGGAGGAGAAAAATAATTTGAAGTTAAATCGCATAATAAAATTAACCTTAAGTTTGCCTCACGTTATGCACGTATTGCAATGTGATTTCCTTAAGGACCATAAAATAAATTTTTTTTGTTTTCTCTTTTTATTCTTAAAAGAAATCATAACGAAAACGAAAAAAAAGAAAAGAAAAGAAAAAACGACTTGTTCAGTTGCTACAATTCCATTATAAATCATTATTTTTGCCCAAAAAGCAATTTAACGAAGAACAAAGAAGAAGAGTCTAAAATAAAAACAAAAAAAGAAGCCCAGCATTATGAGGCAACATTTCCGCATTAAAAACTGCAAGTGGAAAATATGTACACGGCTCTTGCTTACGAGCAGTTCACGTAAAGTAGCATGTTTTAAAAGGCAGTATCCGTTTACAATAAAAAGGAAGTGTAAGGATAATATACATACATACAGATACCATTAAAATTAAACATGAACACACACATACAAGCACAATTTTATATGACCGGTAATATGAAATGATAAATTGTTTCAGTTATTAACGGTATTTTCAGTGGAAAGCATAACGTTCATGCAAACACATCTTTATTATTTAAAATGGCTATAATGGCTTTATATTTAAAGGCATACAGAAATTGAATTTAAATTTATGCAATATTGTCACATGAAAGGCAAAGAAATATGGAAAACAATTTAAAGGTGTACCAGAAGGGTCTTTTTATTATTCCGGCGACTTCTTTTCAGCAGATTTCTGTCTCACAGTATTTCATTCGATTGGACCTAGGTTCGGTTAGGTTAGGTTAGAAGACGTGTACTTGTCAAGTACAAGTACAAGTACAGTACCCGGAGGTCGAATTGACCAATTGTACAACGTCCTAGTTTCTCACACCACTTATGTTGTGTGTGTTAATTTTATGCATGAGTGGTGGGATCTACAGTTTAAAGTCGACTTCGAACGACAGATTTTTGAGAAACTTTATCATGCCTATTTTATTTACTCTCAGAGTTTTTGCTAGAAATCTGCCGTAGAAATATTTTTTGTATTTTGTCTTGATGTCTGGCGTGGGGATCGAACCCTGGCTTTGCGTCTAATAAGCCAACATACTACCTACTAGACTACGGCGACTTCAAAAAGATTGGACCTATTTTCGTGCACGTTTTCGAGAGTAGATGTCGTATCTCTGCAATGGCATCACGAATGGTGGCCTTTAAATATTCAATTGTCTCTGCAACATTCGACGTATACGGTCCGTGAATTGTTCCATTCTTGGGAACGATGACGAGTTGATGTTGGTGGATTCTCATGCACACTCTCAGTCATACATACATACATAATTGGTCATTACATCCCTTTAATCAGGATTACGACCTACCTTGTCGCACCACTTATGTTGTGTGTATTAATTTTATATATGTGTGGCGGGACCTACAGTTTCAAGTCGACTCCGTTCGACAAATTTTTGAGAAACTCTTCATAGCAATTTTATTTAGTCTCAGAGTTTTTGCCAGAAATCTACTGAGAGGCAGTCGCCGAAGAAATATTTTTCCATATTTCGTTTTGATGTCTGAACTGGGATTTGAACCGTGGCCTCACGTCTAATAAGCCGACACACTACCTACTAGCCATCTTCCAATTTTTCGGGTGTACGTCTTGGCTCAGCAACAATGAAACCAGAAACTTGCGTATACCGGGCACTGCTCGTCCTTCTCGGCAACCAAATTTTTTACGACATTTTCATGTAATTTCCAACCAATTGTCTTTGTTTTGGAGACAAATTTCCAATAAATCCCAAAGTTGCTCAAGCTTAAATCGTTTCATTACATTCAGTGGAGATAAAATAACTGAATTTTGTGACAGAATAGAATGACATAAGTATTGCCAGATTCGAAATATCCCATAGATGGCCCACCAGATATGTATGTAATCCATCACAATAGTGCTCATACAGCAGAACCATGAATATCTCCTGCCGCAGTGATGAATATTTGAATCATGAAGCCAGAAATCAATAGCTGAGGAAAAGCTGTCGCAAAGTAGTAATAGATGTCTGTGGGATGAAACTGTAACAAAACATCTTTATGCCTAAAGTTTTTAATGTTTACAGTAAAAAATGTTAAGCCTTACCTTATTAAAAAACCTCAGAAATAATAGTACAAACCCAAGTTACAATTCTTAAAATTTTCTCAGATTTTCTTTTCAAAGGCAACAATAAATTTCTTTCTCCAAGAAGATATATTTTGTATGTATGTATTTATGTGCTCAATACAAAAAAAAACTGAAATAGAAAAAGACAGAACTGTAATACGAAAAAGAAATCTCTTCTGTCATACATTTTGTATTGTGCTGTGGCCAGAAACAATTCAAATTGTGCACTGCAGGTACAAATGTTCCACAAATATTTTCATTTTCTATTCTACTGCTACCACTAGAATCATTTGAACACATACTTTACTTCCTTATTTCTTACTTTTCTTCTTCTCTCAATCATTACAATGTTTTCCTACATACATAGTCATGAACATTTGAAACTTGCATTGGTATTTAAACAACAGAATTCCTTTATCATGTCTACACCCAGTATTAGTAACTGCTGGTATTAAATTAATATCTCAATGGTAGAGACTCTGTGTAGCACTATCTCAAGATACCACAGCAATACAATGGATTACAGACAAAGTTTCATACACAGATACATATGCTTAAATAAGAAAGAAAAAGAAGAAAGAAATTGTAAATCATGAAAGAACTTTAGGAAGTATCAGTCCGTTTGACGTAAAATGTAGTTTCAAATACCTGCTGCGTTTCTATGATCACATAAATAAAGAATTTTGAAACTGATTTCCTTACAATAATTTACAAGATGAATACCAACACACAAGAGAAAATGTGGCATTGTTGGAGTAAAGGATTCAGTACGAATAACTTTGTATATCATTTTGGTATTAATTGTCCTACAAGGAGGTTTTTTTTTAATTATTTAAACAACTTGGAATATGAAAAAATATTTCTTCGGATAGTGCCTCTCAGCAGATTTGTGACAAAAACTCTGAGAGTTAATAAAATTGCCATGAAAAAGTTTCTCAAAGTCTGTCGTTCGGAATTGACTCTTAGCTGTAGGTCCTGAAACTGATGCGTAAAATAAAAACACACAACATATGTAAGTATTGTGAGAAGCTAGATCGTAGCCGTGACTAAAGGATTGTAATGACCAATAAAGTAAGTAATCTACAGGGCAGTTGCCGATTTTCATGAAGTATTCAAGCCATCAAAAAAAAAAAGATAAAAGAATTTTGATGACCCAACACTCTTACATAAATTGAATACTTAAAATTATATAAAGAAACTACTGCACATAGTTAGTTCTCGGTTAGCTGCAAGCCTTTCATTTTTTTGATCCTGTTAGCGTTGTGCCCAGTCACTAAATTCTGTTGTTTTGGTATTTTGTTTTTGTACTTATAGTGAGCAGAATGATAATCTCTAGGAGACTACCTACAAAAAAATCAATGTTCATTACATTCAACCATTAGTTGTACTTCAGATTTTTGGAAATTTATTCGACTATTCCCATTTACTTTTGTCGCTATCATAAGAAAATGAATTATTTCAGTGGTGTTAACTCACTTTTGGCGCTCAGTGTATGTTGTATGCGTTAATTTTTATATGCACATGCGGGGCGAGACCTACAGTTTAAATTCGATTCCAAACGATAAATTTTTGAGAAACTCTTCTTTCTCAGAATTTTTGCAAGAAATCTGCTGAGAAGAAGTAGCCGAAGAAATATTTTTTCATATTTCGTTCAGTTGGTGATGCCTGACCTGGGGTTTGAACCGAGGCCCCACGTCTAATAAAGCAACACACTATACCAATTACATAGCAGTCGACTGAGTTTTATTCATTGATTTGGCCTTGATCCACTCCAAAAATTCTACTAATTCTGGCAGAAAGGGAATATTTTTCCGTCTAAAAGGCATTTTGTTTGTGGTTTAAGTCTAGGTTATAATTTTTTTTTGTTCTAGAAGTATTTTTCATATTTCGTTTTTGTTGGAATTGTCTGACCTAGGGTTTGAACCGGGACCTCATGTCTAACAAGCCAACACACTACCTACTTGTAGACTACGACGACTGTTCGTGTGTTCCAAATACATACATAAATACATACTTAACTGGTCATTACAACCCTTCAGTCAGGATTACGACCTAACTTCGCTCACCAATTAGGTTGTATATGTTAGTTCTATACATGAGTGACGGGGACTACAGTTTAAAGTCTTGAGAAATTTTTCATGGCAATTTTATTTACTCACAGAATTTTTGCCAGAAATCTGCTGAGAGAAAATAGCCGAAGAAATTTTATTTCATATTTCATATTTTTGGTGGAGATGTCTGACCTCTCTCGAACAAAATGATAAATGGGAAATTTCTAATCTCTCGCCGACTTAATTTTAGTAGTGTTCTGGCAAAAACTCTGACAGTAAATAAATCACAAGAAAAGTGAGGCAACAAGCTAGGTTGTAATATTGAATAAAGGGCTGTAATGGCCGATTGCTTGCAGTTAGTAAGTGAATGACATTTGTTATAGAAACAAGATAACGGAGCTCTTAAGACCCCATCTAGCATGGATCTGGAGGAAAAATTTCATGAAAAATATAATAACGTGTCATAAAAGTCGTGATGGGCAATATTATTCCATATTTAATCAGAATATGTTTTCTTAATATTCCAATAGGCAAAATAAAAAAATCCAGGTGATGTAAGATGTTGTATAACAATAACGGAATGTACAAAAGTAATGGTGCAAAATGGAGAAGCAAAAATGTAAGCAGGAATAGTAAGATATAGTGTATGGAAATCTATGTCACACAGCATAGGTATACAATTGTCGAGATGAATAATCGGAAAACAGTATTCCAATGCCAAGAGTTTGACAGAAAATTAAAGGTTGTAGACAATGGATGATTCACTCAAGAGAAATTTCAACCTGCATAAGCAGCAGAGAAACTAGGTCGTAATCCTGACTGAAGGGTTGTAATGACCAATTATGTATGTATGTATAAGCAGCACTTGCTGGATGAATTAACAGCACACTGGACATTGGTCTAAATTGAGAAGTATTTTTATGACAACATCTTTTAGTGGTAGACCGAGCCCTTTGGAGATTGAGACGTAAAGGCATGATATGAATGACATTCTCACATCCGACCTATAGTCAATCTCCGAATGGGATCGTTTGAATATGTTTATTAACACACAGGCGCAACAATAATCTTATCTGTGGTGTAAGTAATAATGAGTCTGGGCATTATGTTCTGTGCATGAAAATTCAGTGTGATGTTCACTGAAACCAGCGCATTTTTTTAAGCCTGCAAGTGCCTTGGTATCTTAAGGCGATGCAAGAAATACTTGGCTTCATTTGATCTCCTTAATAATTACACCACGAGAATAGAATACAACACTTATGTATGGACCGTCATCGCGACCGCATACAGGAGAGAGCGAAAGGTGTTCATTAATGACAGTAGGTTACATAATACATAATTGGCCATTACAACCCTTCAGTCAGGATTACGGCCTACCTTCTCACACCACTCATATTGTGTGTGTTAATTTAATACATGAGGTTCGGGACATACAGTTTGAAGTGGATTCCGAACGACATATTTTTGAGAAACTTTTCATGGCAATTTTATTTATTTGATCTGCTGAGAGGAAGTCGCCGAAGAAATTTTTTTTTTATTTTTTTTTTGATGCCTGATCTGGGATACGAACCAGGGCTTTACGTCTAATAAGCCAACACACTACCTATTAGACTACAGCTACTTCAACAGTAGGTTACTGAACTCTATTGATTCATTGCAGCATCGTCGCAATGTTAGTTGTGTTTGAATGTTCTAACGCTACTACAACAGATGTTGTTCAAGCGAGATAAGGGGACTTGTTCGAGATAAACGTGTATTTTTACGTAGCACCCGTATTTTTCGTAGGACACAACCGTTTGTGGTCGATTGGCCAGTGCAATTGCAAACTGCATTACGGACAGAATTCATTCTTTAGTAACCTATTCATATGCAGATCTTCTTACATGTACCAAGTCTTTTCTGCCACTTGTAATATAAAACGATTCAAAAGTAACCACCAAACCAATTAAATTAATCACACAATTTATAAATCAATAGGAGTCATATCTTATCATAGGTTTTAAAAGATTTCAATTTGCTTTCCACTTGTATTTTTGTAGGTCACCATAATCTACTTTAAATTTTTCTTCGTCTATCAATTTTTTTTGCCTCCGATTCTTTCGCACACAAGTCTGCAATTCAATATTCAAATTGCAAAAATTAATATTTCTTTTCAATTAACCTCCCAGTTGTCTATTATTGACCGCAAAATTGTCATAAATTGAACCAAAATCGTAATACAAAAGCAAAAACAATTTTATTACACATCCAATGGAAGAACTTATGGCATCCAATATTTCTTTCTTTTATTTCTTACAAACTGAAATCTAGTTGCACCAATGCAATAAAAACTAACATGAATAAACACGATTTTTTCCTCTTTTAAGTTTTTTTGTTTGTATACCATACGTCGTTCTTAGTGAAAGATTTACACCATTTCCCAATGATGTAGCAGTGTTTGTAGATTCGCATGTAAAAAATTAAAAAAAATGGCGAATGAAGACAAATTCAGTGAAACCTCATCTTTAATCTAATGACCGGAAAGGCCATCTGGAATCTTTTATCGATCTGGCGGCCAATAATTTAGTTGTCCAGTCGAAACAACACTGAAATCAACGTTTTAGATATCATGTCCAACACAACACAACACAACCTCTTGGTGTGATAAGCCGAGATTACCTAGTGGTATGCTTGACATCGTTATAAAGACAATAAACTCAATACAGCAAGCGCAGCAATTTCTCAAAAATAGAATACATGGGTGTATATGGATGTAATTATTATAGAGGCAGCACAACAACAAGCGAAGATTCTGCAGCATTGGATTTGGACTAATTTCTATTTTTATTCGCAGCAATTATTGCTGACAGTGAGAGGATTTTGGCTAGCAATGCGAGGATAAATGCTCTCAATACAATAATATGTATAAAATGCATTAAAAACGCGATGTATGAAATACAACGCGAAAGAACGTTTTAGTGCCACCATTTATTAAGAATTAATGGAGTGTTTAATTTATATTTTATATTTGCTTTGTCTATGCTTTGCTGTCGCTGTCTTTGATATTATTAATACGTATTAATGAATTCGTCGTAGTCTAATCGAAATTGTGTTGGCTTATTAGACGTAAGGACACGGTTCAAACCTCAGGTCAGACATCAAAAACGAAAATATTTCTTTGGCGACTTCCTTTCCGCAGATTTCTGGCGAAAACTCTGAGAGTAAATAAAATTGCCTTGAAAAGTTTCTCAAAAATTTGTCGTATGTATACAAATTAACGCACACAACATAAGTGGTGTGAGAAGATAGATCGTAATCCTGACTGAAGGGTTGTAATAACCAATTATGTATGTAATACGCATGCAGCTTGCCTTGGCTGCAATTATAAAATTGTTGTGCTGGCTGCGTTGCGTTTATTGTGTTTGTAGCATGAGTTCCTGAGATTTAAAAGGTCCGCTAAAAAACTTTTTTTTTTGAAAATGCTTTAAAAAATATTTTGAATATTTTCTCAAATTTCTTTTTCTCTTTGAAAGTACAATCCTTCCGGTTAATAATGGAAAATAATTTCATTCAAATAGGTGCCACTGTCGGTCCAATTTTTAAGCACATTATCGATATTGTCCTTTAAAGCGTCAATTGTCTCTGGCTTGTCGGCGTAACAGTTATCTTTGACGGCACCCCACAAATAATAGTCCAACGGTGTCAAATCGCAGTTGCGAGGTGGCCAAACGAAATCAGCTCTGCGGCTGATAATGCGATCTTCAAAAAAAGGGCGCAAAACATCGAGCGTAGCTAAGGCTGTGTGGCACATAGTGTCGTCCTATTAAAACCAAATGTTGCCAATATCCTCCTTTTCAATTTTTGTGAATAAAAATTCGTTCAACATGGCCCGATAACGATCGCCATTGACTGTAACGGCCACTCCTTGCTCATTTTCGCAGAAAAATGGCCCAATTATGCCTCTGGACGAAAATCCGCACCAAACAGTGACTCGTTTTGAATGCGTCGGCTTTTCAATGTATGCGTGCGGGTATTCTGTGCTCCAACTGCGACAATTTTGCGTGTTTACAAACCCGCCAAGATCAAAATGAGCTTCATCTGAAAAGATGATTTTTTTTTGCCAAAATCTGCATCTTCTGGTGTAGGCTACTGCATGGCCAGCCGAGTCAGCCATTTGAATGAAATTATTTTCCATTATTAACCGAAAGGATTGTACTTTCAAATAAAAAAGAAATTTGAGAAAATATTCAGTAGTTTTTTTTAAAGCATTTTAAAAAAAAAGTTATTTGGCGGACCCTTTATAAAAGTTACAATATATGTCCTCTGTAATCGAAAACTTAGGTAACAACTAGGATATTTGTCTACCTGGGGGTCCTTACAATCAATCATATACAGAGTAGTCGAAAATTTGAAAAAGTCATCGTATCATCATAATTTGCCATTATAACCCTTCACTCAGGATTACGTCCTGGCTTCTCACACCATTCATGTTGTGTGTGTTAATTTTATACATGAGTGGCGGGACCTACAGTTTCACGTCACCAGATTAAACGAAAATTTTGAAAATTTCTGTATTTCATTTGACCAAACCCAGCACAGTATCAATATTTTCAGAGCCCTTCATAATGAACAATCTCTTGTCAGATATTACTATCATAGCATGCATTTGAAATCGTACTGGTCTAGTAGGTAGTGTGTTGGCACAGCAGTTTTCTGTCAAAATCTCTGAGAGTATACCAAATTGCTAGGAAAAGTTTCTCAAAAATCTGTCATTAGGAGTCGATTTAAAACTGCAGGTCCGCTACACATGGATAAATTTGACAGACACAATATGGATGATATGAGAAACTAGCTCGTAATTCTAACTGAAGGATTGTAGTGACCAATTAAGTAAGTAAGCATGCACTTAAATCAAAGACCCGTTCAATGTAATATTTTATAGAAGAGGCACTGAGACACAAATTACAGCTTCTTAGCGGCCAATTTACATCACTTTTTCGGCTAGTTAAACGGAAGTCAAATGCTTGAGGCAAATAAATCAACTTGTGGCACAAGATGTGCGACAGGTTGCACCATTCTGTTGAAACAAAACATTTTTCACATCAATATTAGAAAGAGCGGATACAAAAAAAATTGATTATGATGGTGCGATAGGTATCTCCTTGGCCGTAATTGTTGCGGCGTCGTCGTTTTCGAAGAAATTATGTATCCGCTTTGAAGTCCTCGTAGTCTAGTAGGTAGTGTGTTGGCTTATTAGACGTAATAAGCCAGACATCAAAAACGATAATATGAAAAAATATTTTTTCGGCGACTTCCTCTCAGCAGATTTCTGGCAAAAACTCTGAGAGTAAATGAAATTGCCATGAAAAGTTTTTCAAAAATCTGTTGTTCGGAATCGACTTTAGTGTGTAGGTTCCGCCACTTATGTGTTAAATTAACGCAAACAACATAAGTGGTGTGAGAAGCTAGGTCGAAATCCTGACCGAAGTGTTGTAATGACCAATTATATAAAAAAATTATGATGCCTCCGCTTTACAACCCAAACAATGACTCACAATGGGTGCATTGGCTTCTAAAAGACCACATATGAGTTTTCTGTCCAAATACGGCAATTTTGCTGATTAACGTACCTACCAAGATGAAAATGGACTTCATCCGAAAGAATAATTTTATGGCAAAATCGTCATCATCGTGCATTTACTGGTTGGCCAATCTAACAAACCGAAAACGAAGCTAATGGTCATGCGGCTTTAACTCTTGAACCTCTTGAAGGCGTCGTACCGAGATCTTTTCGCAAAATTCGTCATAGACTGGTGCGAGAATCGATGACGAGTTGATGTTGATGGATTCTTACGCACACTCTCAGCCAAATTTTGTACGACATTTTCGTGCAATTTTCGATCAATTGTCTTTGTTTTGGAATTAAATTTCAAATAAATTCCAAAGTTGGCCAAGCGTAAAGGCGATTCATTACGTTCAGTGGAGATAAAAGACTGAATTTGGTGACAGAATAGAATAGCATTAGTATTGAAAGATTCGAAATAATCGATGGTTCAATGTTAAGCCCTTAGATGGGTCACCAGATATATTATCCAAGTTCAATAGTTCAACTATTTTTTTTATGTATCCTTAAAAGGTCCCTAGGAAATGGTGTAAAATAAATCTCTTCTTCTAACAACATCTGTGTTATTTCTAGCAACATCACATATTTGGTTCTGTTTTTTTGTTTAGTTTTCTTCCAACATTTTTTTCTTCTCTTTTTTTTGTAAATTTTTTTTCGTTTTTTCTCATGTGGCGTTTGCCGGAGTGTGTGAAAATTCTATACTTATATAACTTAAAGCAATATTATGGTTCTGTTGGCTGGTAATGCATAAAGGAAACGAAAAATAAAACAATTTTACTAAAATGAATAGGATTCCCCCCATTTTCCTTTCTCTTTCCCTGCCTTCGCTTTTTTTTCATATTCCTTTTACTATTTGCATAACAATCAAATGCAGAAAAATGTTTCAATTCTATTCGGGGTTTTTTCTTCTTCTTCTTTTCTTATTTTTTTTCGAATGGTAATATTTTTATAGACAGTCATTCTGGTGGAAGCCAAGTTAAATGTGTTTGTACGTGAATAGTTTTGTGTGATTGTAAAACAAGATGAGAGGCAAAGAAAAAACAAACGTACGGCATTCTTAAGTATGACTTTTAACATACCAAACCAAACATCCATAGTTTTGGTATTTTGTAAACGAAAGGACCCGTAAAAAATAAAAACAAAAACGGTATGTTCTCTTCTTCTGCTTCTGCTTCTTCTTTTTCTCTTCCAAAAACAGATAAAGGAGAGAAATGCATTCGTCTCGAAAATGCAAAGAAAAAACAAAATGATGCCAGTATGTGCTGTACTCTGCATAAATAGCAGCACATGTGGAAAACAAGAGCAGGATAACCAAAATACTGCCAATGTTGGTGTGTTGTTGTTGTTGCTGTCGTTTTTGTTTTTAATTTTTCATATTCATACGTACTTACTGCACGCTAAATATGTTACAGTGAATAGAAATAGATATTAAGTTACTTGTTGTTGCATTTTTTTGTAGTTTTTAAAATGTCTTGAAAATTGAATACCAGTACCCAGTAAAATAAACACACACACACATGAACAGACATGAATCATACATTAAGTACATGGTTGCAGGGAGCAGATGTTTCTTATATTTTTTTCTCTAATTTTTTATACGTATTTAAATCATGTACGAGTAAAAGTAAATATTTTACTTTCATACGCCTGCATGAAGAGTAATGTTAATTTGAGAATATTAATAAAATTCATATTCATACCACATATGTATGTACGTTCTGTGTGTGAAAACATATTCTTCAACAAAAAGAAAAAATCTTTAAAAATAGAAATTTGGAAATAAAATGATACTTATTTATTGCGGAAATTCAAGAAAGCATATGCGGTAGAATGAATAGGAATTATAGTTTTGCAAATAAAGAAAAAATGGGAAAATTTTGTGGTAGATCAAACGATCCAAATTTGTTTGGCAGTTGATCAACAGAACGTATGATAAATTCACGCATTAAATGGAAGTATAAAACAAACAAAAAATACCATAACAAATCAAATTAATTAATAGGCAAGAAATATTTTAAAGTAAAAAGAGTACCATGTGTTCAAGTTCAATGAAACAGGATAAAACAGATCTAAAAACTGCTCAAACAAAATATAAGTCAAATGTTTGACAAGATACAATGGGTGTGATGTACTGATATAACTTGATTGCTTTATTTAATCAAGATTACGGCCTAGCTTCTCATTATATTAACTATATACATGAATAGCGGGACCTACTGTTAAAAGCGGTAAATTTTATTTTATTCCCAAAGTTTTTGCCAGATGTTCTTATATTTCTTTTTGTTCGAGTTGTCTGTCCTACAGCGGCGTTGAGGTTTAAGTCCGCTACACTTTATGAAAGACCAGAGCTTTGAAGACAACGACTAGGATAATGCAAGAGAGTTCTAATACGAGATTCATCAGAAGACTTTGTGACTGAATAATTGGAGTGGCTGACTCAGTAATTTTAGAATATGCTTCGTAACAAAAATAAATGGAGCTACCAAGAAGGAACGTATTTTTTATACGAGTGGGTTGAGAATAGATATGGGGAAACTGAAAGGAGAATAGGAGTCCTATTCTACTTGAACAGAAAGTACAATAGGCAACCATTCATGCACTCAGCTCTTAGTAAGTCAAAATGAAAATAGCTTGGAACTATCTGAAGAAACTGCATTAGCTAGGGAGATGGTAACCATATACATACATACATACATACGTACATACATACATATATACATAATTGCTCACCCAGTCAGGATTACGACCTAGCTTCTCCTACCACTTATGTTGTGTGTGTTAATTTTTTTCATGAGTGGCTTAAAGTCGACTGCGAACGACAGATGTATTTTTAATAATTTCCTAACAGAGTTTTTGACAGAAGAAGCTGGGAGGAAGTGGACTACAAATATATTTCTTCATATTTCGTTTTCTCTGAGTTAAAGCCTGTGGTGCAAGGCTCATGTCTCATAAGCCAACACACTACCTACTAGGCTTCATGTGTTATCCACGAAAATTTCAGAAGAGTTCACAAAGTAATTTTTGATGATGGCAAAGTGGAGTTGTTCGAAGCTTAAACCCTCAGATATTAAAAAAACATGTTGCGCATATCCTGCATAAATGTTTTTGAATGCAAAAGCCGCCTAATATCACAATCGATCAAAAAGAATAATGAATTGATTATTTTGATTAGTTTTGAAGCTGTTCCGCCATAAAAAAACCCTGAAATAATGTGTCGATACGTGGCAATGGATAAAGTAATCTTCTATCATTTCACATTAGAATGAAAACGATCGCAACTTGAGTGGATCGAACATGTCAAATAGAATTTAAAGCGGACATAAATACAACAACCGGAGTAAAAAATATTCAGGTCTAAACTTCTATTAGGCACTGCAGACAGCAAGTGAATTTTTTATGTTGTTTATTATTCTTATGCTACCATAGCTAATGCGGTCATGTTAAGTTTGTGATGATGCTTGCAACAGCTAAATGCCAAAATTTATTCTAATTTATATTCTCGTGGTGGAAAATGTGTCAATTTGAAGTTTTTCTTTTTTTTATTAAAAAATAACTCAAACTGTAATCTGAATTTTTATTTGCTGATAAATGTAACTCATTTGTGAATATATACGTACATATCAGAGATCAGCAATTAGTATTCAAAAAGATGAGTAAATTCGAATCAAACTCATAATTTCTGATACTTATACATATTCATACTTAT
Organism: Sarcophaga variegata; assembly: GCA_932273835.1. Lineage (NCBI taxonomy): Eukaryota > Metazoa > Arthropoda > Insecta > Diptera > Sarcophagidae > Sarcophaga > Sarcophaga variegata. The sequence goes on from OW026361.1 coordinate 87,599,913, forward strand.
TTTAATATCATACTCATACTACTCAAAGTTTGAAGTACAAATCGTATGCATACTTAACAATACGCATGACATTGTTGACTTCGACTCTCCTTTACTCAACATTTACAAGAATCACAAAATAAGTATGATTCGCGTACGAACACTACAATGTCTAGAATTTTGTATGTTTGCTTTGCTTGCGGTCTTTGTCTTTTTCTTTCTTCTTTTTTTGTACATGCAACAACAACTCAGACTGTAAATTTTGACGAATGATTCGAATCACTCGAAGCATTTATGAGTATTATAAGTATTTTTCTAAATTTATGAATCTGAGTGAGTAGGCGTATGAATCAAACATATTTCGATTGTTGTGAGTTTGATGTCAACGTTGTACTCATACTCATTGCAACCTGTACTTATAAATCAAAGTTTTAGTGAGTACGGATGAATCAGAGTAGTTGAATTTCAATACTGTTGACACACTCGTACTCAAAATTTCATGAGTACTTATGAGTAGCGAAAAAACGATACATTGCTGATCTCTGATACATATATTGACCCCAAAACATAGTGGCATAGGAAAGCACGTAATCGGTTTAACCAATTGTAGCGCCATTTACGTATTCTCTATGCTAGGCTGTCAATAATGATTGGTTGCAGTTACAGTAATAAAATGGGGAAATATTAAATGAAAAACATCTATGAAAAGATCTTTCTTTTTTGAAATTTTCCAATAAAATTGTGATTGTGTTTGCATGAAGTGAAAGAAATTTCCCCCTTGGAGTTAAGTATTCATCAAATATTTTGAATTACTTTAATTTAAAACTTTCAATTTGTTAAATATCTTTAATGATTAAAAGTACACATATTTTGAAATTATCTTGATAACAAATTACCTTGAAATATTATAATTTTCAACATTTTGCTATCACCTCTTCAAATTGCAATGTAACACTTAAGTGTTATGGTTGAATATTCTTTAGAAAAATTGTCAAACTTATCTGAGTATACATTTGACGTACGTACGGTTCAATTACCCATATCCACATTATTATACTTTGATAACAGTTTTATGTTAACAACACCGACAACAACAACAACTTAAAGGGGTATATGAATGTTTAAAATAATAAAATTTTATTATTTTTATAAAATGTTGACATAAAAAATTATGGAATAGAAAGGCAAAAAAAGCAACGCGTTTCAGAAATAAAAATAAAAAGTAGAAAACAGCAATTCAACGTAGAGAATTATTTTTCCATACATTTACAGAAAGGAACACCATTTAACTGACATTAAAAACTCATAAAAAGTATAACATAAGCAAACAAAACGTAATGAATGTGGGGACAAACAGCAAAAAGACGGTGAACAGGAGCAGGACATTAATAGCAACACTTGGTAGCATTTAATGATGGTTTTTCATTCAAGTATACTTACGCTTGTAGAATGATACACTTTTTCTTACAAACTGGCGAAGACAATTTTATCATCCGATTTTAAATCCGTAAATTTTAAATCAAATAATAACGAATAATTTAATCATTGAAGGGATCCAAGCTGTTTTTTTTCCAATTCCAATTAAATTTATTCATCATATGCCAAGCGACTACAAAGAGTAGAAAACACATGTGGCAAGAGAGAATATATAATTTCGTTTCTTTTGTTGCAACTTACATTTTCAGTCCTTCCTCCACTATCATCATCGTCATCATCATCATCATCATCTTTACTCTTGTGTCATCAATATGCAAATAAATCGTTTTTAAATTACCCTCAGCGTCTTAGTGTGTGTGAGAAAAAGTGTGTGTATGTGTGTGTTTCTGAAGTATTTGTATGCATTTAACCTTTGATGACTCCTTAGATAATAATGCAAACGTATGCAAATTTCATTTAATATCTAACTTGAGTGCAAGAAACTCTGACAGTTACACTTACTTGGTATATCGACCAACGTGTATGGGTTCTGGTTAATATTGGGTATAGGAAAAAGGATTTTCCTCAAGTTTTTTGAACTCGAAAATTTTTAGAAAGAACTTCTTAAAGAAAATAAAAGTGTAAGAATTTTTAAGTTAAAACGAGTTACTATTTTCAAGCAGTGTTTTCAGTAAAACATTTTTTATATACAAATCGTTATACATTTTGCAATATTTTCAAATTAATTTTTTTTGTATTGTCAACAGCTTCACCGGATTCAGTATACCTAATGACCAAACTAGAATTCTTCTCAACGACTCCACCCAAGTTTTTAAAGAGTGAAATGAAGATAAATCGGGTCCGACATCACTGTTTTGTTTGTCAAATCATGACCTACGACAGATGTGCAAATTATCAATTGCATTAATCATTCAAGTGCTTCTGATATGGTGTTACCTTCAATGTCTACATGTCCGGGAACTCATATGATTGCAACATTTGAATATCTCGCTATCTGGAGTATACACTCTTCAGGCCACTTTACTGCCTGTAGGCATATATCCTCATTCAATATTGTGCTACAGTAATCGGATAGTGCAAGGGGTGATCTAAGATTCTACTATTCAGCATACTTCTCACTGTTTTTTAGACTCCGAGTTCTGTTTTTGGCGGCAAAAAACTTGCAGTATTTCACTTTTTGATCCTGAGATATTAGGATGGGGACTGTCAATCGTTTCTGTTTATTAATTCCACTTTTTTTTTGTAATCGGTGAACTGGTTTTGAGTTGACCACTGCAAGTTTGTTTTACGTGTATTTTGCCGATTATTGTTCGGTGACCGTTTCAGTAAACCAAAAAAAAATATGTAAGGATTATACCCTGGTCCCTCACAACACTCATGTAGTGTGTGTATGAGTGGCCGGTCAACATGATTTTCATGGGAATTTTATTTACGCTCAGAGTATTTACCAGAAGACTGCTGAGAGGAGGTCGCTAAGACAAATATTTCTCCATTCATAGTTTTGTTCGAGATGTCTGAGCTGGGGTGTGAATTCCAGGGTAATGTCTAATAAACCATTTCGAATACTTACAAGATTACGACATCTTCGCCGATTTCACGATCGCCAAATCATCCTGCCGGGAACATTATTCCCATTTTGTGCAATAAATTTGAGTCCACTGCTTCATTAAACGAATAGTAAATGATCGAGGCCCAGTTTTGGATAAATAGATTGGATGAACAAACCAAATTTTCGAATTTGGAGCGATTCAAGAGCGTCCAATGATCACGAAAAAGTAACTGTTTGATGTGGATTTTGTGTAGGAGACCTCATTGTTTCCTATGTACTTCTTTCAGAACGACATTGGCCAACGTTGTGATTATCCACTTCTTTTAAAGTGGTACCAGCGATATGTAGTTTCAACAAGCGATTTGAGGGCATGTTCATCTCATGGTGACGTGATGTTAACTGGCCATTGAGATCGTCCAATTTGACCTTGTATGACTATTTCTTATCATACATACATACATACACAATTGGCCATTACAAACCTTCAGTCAGGATTACGGCCTAGCTTTTCACACCTCTCATGTTGTGTGCCTTAATTTTATACTTTAGCGGCGGGACCTACATTTCAACGTCGACTCCGAACGACAGATTTTTCAGAAACTTTTTCATGGCAGGTTTATTTACTCTCAGAGTTTTTGCCAGAAATCTGCTAAGAGGAAGTCGCCGAAGAAATATTTTTTTTCATAATTCGTTTGGGGCTCGAACCCGGGCTTTACCTCTAATAAGCGAACACACCTGATAAACCTGATCTATGCGTCAGAGTCTCGGAGAGTTAGACATTTCGGATTCTCTTCACCCAGACAAGCCCTGGTGGACATTTGGACGATGTTATATTTCACATAAATATAAAGGCATCAATACGACTTTTAAACGAATAAACAAGTTCGATTAATTTTTAATTTTATTTAGCAGACTCAAGTCGATTTATTTAGGTCATTCTGACCTCATTTACCTCTTACTATGGTATATGCAACTAATTATAGAATTTTAAAACATAATATTAAGGGTTCAAGAGTTACTATGTGTTATTTTTAAATTAAAAAGGCTTAAAGTCATTCAAATTCAAAAAGATAGTGTATACTTAACACCAAGGGGAAAATTTCTTTCACTACATACAAACACAATCACAATTTTATTGGAAAATTTCAAGAAAGAATGATCTTTTCATACATGTTTTTCATTTAATGTTTCCCTATTTTATTACTGTAACTGCAACCAATCATTATTGACAGACTGGCATGGAAAATACGTAAATGGCGCTACAATTGGTTAACCCGATTACATGCTGTCCTATACCACTATGTTTTGGGGTCAATGAGTTTTTTTATCGGCAAATAAACCTTCAAATGACAACTTCAGGTATTTTTTTAATGAAACTCAGTTGACACATTCGCCATCAGGAGAGCATAAATTGATATAAATTTAGCACCGATTGCTATAATTTTGTTATTTAGTTGTTATGAGCAGCATCACAAACTTAACATGACCGCATTACCTATGGTAGTATACAGTATAATAACCAACATAAGATATTCTCCTGCTGTATGCAGTGACTAACAAAAGTGTAACCTGAATATTTTTTACTCTGTTATTATGATATTATGGATCGATATCACCATTGGCATTATCTTTTAAAATTGTTAGTGGTACATAAAGGAAAAATAATCCGATTAAATTATTTATTTCATACATAAATAATTGATCATCACATAATTGGTCCTTCAGTCAGGATTACAACTTAGCTTTTCATACATTATATATAGGTGTGGTGGGACCTACAGTCTAAAGTGGACTCCAAACGACAGATTTTTGAGAATTTTTCATGGCAATTTAATTTTACTCTCAGAGTTTTTGTCGAGAGATCTGCTGACAGGAAGTCGCCGATGAAAAATATTTCCAAATTTCGTATTGTTGCAGATGTCTGACCTCGGGCTTGATCCGTGGCCTCACCTCTAATAAGCCAACAAACTACCTACTTGGCTACAATGACTTCTGATACGCGGATTTCTGGTAGAGACTTTGACTAATTGTCTGATTCATTCCAGATTATTGCTGCTGTAGGGTCCATTAAATACGCATTCAAAACCCCTAGGACTTGTAATATGCCGAAGTAATATGTCTCAGACTAGCTTCAACACATCAACAACAAAATATTAACGCCATTAGAATTGAGTTTCATGCAGTTGACAATCCTGGTACATAGTTCTTTACGACACATTAATATAAGACACACTCCAAATTATTTGGGCAGTATGGAAAATTAATGTGGAAAGTACTTCAAAAAGTACTTTTACTTGCAAAAATTATGTGTACTGCCATTAACTGTAATGTTAACATAGCCTATGTATTGCTCACATTTTTTTTATCTCACACTGTACATGTTCAGTCAAACTTAAATTTATACATACGAACATATGCACACGTTTAAATGATGATAAAATGAAAAGAAAGTAAGAAAAATTATTTCAAAGAAAATTGCATTCTTGGAATCTGAAAAATATGCAAGAATAACCCGTAACAATGTTTGTGTGAAAAAAAGAAGTCTGCTCTGGAATGTGTTGGAAAATAAATCGAGTGAATATTTAATGAAAATTGATGTCATGGCTCGAATCTTTTTCCTTTATGTTCCTTATGAACAAAAAAAGAAAGAAAAAAATTATTTGTTTTCTTGATTGTTGGCAATAAATACGTAGTTTTTTAAGAAATTTGATTTGTATACGAGGGAGTTGTTTGTATATTTTTGAACTTTAAATTCAAAACTAGTCTGTCTAATTTAAAATACGTTTCGACAAGCGAGCCTAATGGGGAGATCAAATAGTTGAACTTGAAAATTATTTACTTACAAATTCCCAATATTATGCTTCAATGGTGTGTTAGCTTATTAGACGTAAGGCCAAGGTTCAAGCCCCAGGTCAAACATCAAAACAGAATATAAAATAAAATATTTCTTAGGCGATTGCCTCTCAGCAGATTTCTGGCAAAAACTCTGAAAGTAAATAAAATTGTCATGACTTTAAACTGTAGGTCCCGCCGCTCATGTATAAAATTAACACACACAACACGAGTGGTATGAGAAGCTAGGCCGTAATCCTGACTGAAGGGTTGTAATTATATATGTATGCTTCAATGATAGCCTGTGATCTTGAACATGATATTGGTTTCGTACGATGTACGTTTTTCCCATTGTCTCTTGTGAAGTCGATATGGTAGCATCAAATCGTAAAATGCGATGAAAAGCATACGTTGTTATGTACTTTAAACAATGCAAATTACATTAGTGCCTACTGCTATGTACTTCTAAGTTTAGAAAGACAGGCGTGTGTTTCCCACCGATCTGCCTAGTTCCCAAATCCTATGATCAACGACTTAAGTATTGTTCTTCTAAACGATATGTCCTATGGAAATATTAGACAGAAGATCAGTGCCAATTGTTTCAGTCATTTAGGATATGCAAACGACATATGCCTTATTATATATATCTTCGTTTAAACTAGAGTATTGTACTTATCTCAATTGACAAAGTCTCATTATACAACTCTGGATATGAGGAGCAACAGCCCTAGATGGTGAAATGGTGAAAGCCGTAGTGATATTGTAGCTTTTGTTGAATTAATATCTCTCTCTCACAGAATAATAACATCAGCATTCGAACTTAAATTATAATATTGTTAGGAAAATGGAAACGGTGTACCATCTTTTAACATTAAAACGATAAACAAAAGCTACACAAACAAATACAACGAACTTGCTTGCATATACCAACAACATCAGTATGAAAGAAAAGGAGACAGACAAGAGAGCAACAACAAACAACGTAAGCAAAATACACAAACAACAATGAAGTAGCTATAGAGTTCTCGAGAAGGCGAATACACGAACATCCTACTTCAAGAACCTTCATCAGACTGTTTACGTGAGCATATAAAAAGGCAAGACAAAGCAGGCAACGAGTAGTAATGCCTTGGTTACCCAAGCGTAAGAAACGTAAAATCGTAACGTACGTAGCCTTAAAAACGTTTGTGTAGTTATAGAAACGTTCAAAACGGGACATATGTCAGCGAAGAATGTAAATAAAAATGAAACAGAACACAAAGCAACACACAAACGAACACAACACAATGCAAAGAAATTGGTATATTGACTCATCATCAGTGTTGCCGTTTTTTATTCAATGCGTAGATTTTTCCGGATTTAGGACTAAAATTTTATCTTGTTATTTTTTGTTTCTTTCTTCTTAATTATAATTTAATTATAAAAAAAAATAACATAAAAAAACTGCGAATTTAATTTTGGTTATATGTTTCTTTATTTGGTGATTTTTTCACAAATGTTGGTTACAATATTTTTTTTTCGTGGCAACATGTTCTCATGTTCAAATGTCACGTAAAAACGTGGGAGAATTCTGTTTTATACAGATCGTTCCGTGTTGCTAACGAGAGAGAACGTTTCGGTAATAGTTTAGATTGTTCTCCATATGCTAAAAAGAGAACTTTCGCTACGGTACGTTACGTTACGTGTGGGTAACTACAGCATAATAATTCAGTCAGTGTTGTATGAAGACGCATTGTGTGTGATGGGAACAGTCGTGGTTTGAAGATCGCCGTTGAAAAGATCTACGTCGTAAGCAAAGAATAATAGCGAACAAGCAATTATTGTTGTATTCGTCAAGTTGCATGCGGTGATACACAAAGGTAGTGCGAACAACAAAGAGTTTAATTGAAACTAAACACATATTTGTTTTTATTTTGTTTGCAATCAACGAACTCATATTTTAAACGTTTTTAAAAAGGTAAAAACTTAACAATACGTATGCAACGCCGGGAAAATGACCCTTCAGTCAATCAAACGTATATAAACTTTCGTTGCTGTGAAATGTGAGGCCATGGTTCAAACCAAATGTCAGAAATCTAAAAAAAACTCATGTATGAAATTAACACAAGCAATATAAGTGGTGTGGGAATCTATGTTGTAATCCTCAACAATGTAATGACCTATATTCGTACATCATAGGTCATATGATGTACACATATGACCACATGTATGTGTTCGGAATATTTCAGTCTTGACCCATCCGTATACCTCCGAATGGTCCCTGTTTTAAAGCAGTATGTTACTTCTTGGTTAATAAGTCTCGTTACAAAGTATTTCCCATGATTATGAAGTCTGCTGATTCTGTCCAAGGTACAGTTAAGAACGATGTCTTAAGCCACGCTATTCATTGGGTAATGAAGTCCCCTTTTGAATCTCGTTTAGACAAGAATCGCATTATCAGCAAAGTCCTTTTCCTTTCAGAAATATTTTTTAAAATTTTGCAGTCTTAAAATCAAATATTCTGATCTATCAATACTTGATTGCTCTTGTAAACATCATGTTGCAAATTATGCGAATGGAATATCAGGACCAACTTCTGGATATCTATCCAAACCATTGTCAATATTCAGTGACGAAATTCCACATGTTCGTGAAACAAACTGAAACCCAAATAAGTGGCTGCAGGCCATAAAAGCTAATATAAGTTTAGCATCATCTTGACATTTCCGCTAATTTTGGAACCTTTTTTCCCACATTCTGTGTAGTATCGTGTGGGCCATCGATCGGTTTAAATATGAACCATTGGTTATTTCGAATCTGGCAATACTTATGTCACTCTATTCTGTCACAAAATTTGGTTATTATCTCCACTGAACGTAATAAATCAATTTACAACGTTTGGGTTTATTGGGGAAACGAGGAAATGCACGATGGTGTCGATTTTGTCAAAAAAATCATTTTTTCAGAAAACCCATACGTGGTGTTACCGAAGTCAATGCACCCATTACGAGTGACTGTTTGGTGTAGCTTGTGGAGCGTAGGCATCATTGAACCATATTTCTTTGAAAATGAGGACGCCGCAACCATTACGGTCAATGGAGACACCCCTATCGCACCATGATAACCGATTTTTTTATACCCGCTCTTCATGGTGTTTATGTGAACGATGTTTGGTTTCAACAGAATGATGCAACTTGCCATACATCTCATGCCGCAATTGATTTATTACGTCAAAGGTTTGATGGCCGTTTAATTAGCCGAAACGGTGATGTCAATTGGTTGTCAAGAAGCTGCGATTTGACACTGTTGGATTATTTTCTGTGAGGCCCCCTTAAAGGAAAGTGTTGTACAGACAAACCAGAAACAATTAAGCATTTGAAGGCCAACATTCGTGATGTTATTGACGATAAAGTGCACGAAAATTGTTCCGATAGAATGAAGTACTATGAGGCAAGCCACGGTAGCCATTTTTAACGGGAACGCCGAATCAATTGATCATTTGAGGGCTACATTCGTGATGCCATTGCTGAGATACGGCTATATACACTCGAAAAAGTGCACGAAAATTGGTGCGTTCGAATGAGGTACTGTGAGGCAAGCCGTGGCAGCCATATGAATGAAGCCATACTCAATTTCTAACCGGAAAAAATATTGTACTTCAATTTCAAACCGCTTTTATTTTATTGCATTTTTAAATTTAGACTTTTAAATGGCCCACCCTTTAGTTTCCTTAACATATCGCCTACCGACTTTGACATTGAGATCACCCCTGTTGAGGTTAATTCCGTTATTTCTTATTGCAATTGATGGATGTCTTCTACTAAATTTTTGGGAAGCAAAGGTTTAAACACATTCTAGGTTTTTAAGTTCCGAAATGGGCGAAAATTCGATTGTATTGACTATGTTTGAAGTACAAAATATCTGGATATTTTTGTTGAATAAAATTGGAAATTTGTTTTCGTTAGAAGCACGAACAGGTTGCGATTTCTTTCCAACAACAAGCGACTTTTCTTTGCCAACCATCAAAGAGTAGCTGATTTTACAATTCGTTTATAGCTTTCAAAACTTTTAACAGCAATTTGTATTAATTTTCAGTTTTTATTGAATTTCTTTTCGGGTTTATTTTTTGTTTACATTATTACATGGCAATTTATCATCATATTTACGTACAAAAGAATGAAAATAAAAACCCAGTATCCACCAATACATACATACATACATACATAATTGGTCATTACAACCCTTCAGTTAGGATTACGACCTAGTTTCTCACACCACTTATGTTGTGTGTGTTAATTTTATGCATGAGTGGTGGGACCTACAGTTTAAAGTCGACTCCGAACGACAGATTTTTGAGAAACTTTTCATGGCAATTTTATTTACTCTCAGAGTTTTTGCCAGAAATCTGCTGAGAGGAAGTCGCCGAAGAAATACTTTTTGTATTTTATTTTGATGTCTGGCCTGGGGCACGAACCCTGGCTTTAAGTCTAATAAGCCAACACACTACCTACTAGACCACGGCGACTACAGTATCCACCAATAGTTTGAATAAATGCCAATCAAGTGTTTCTTGTTTTTTGTTGTTGTATAAAAACCCTTTAAAGTCCTTTTCAAAAATATACGGTGATATTACTGTTATTGCCGTTGGGTTAATATGCGGGGGATAACAGTTGTCAGTTAAGAGTGATTGAAATAATTTTTTTTCTTCTTCATGCCATGACATCACCTACACATGTGAGCTATGCTTTCATTCGTTTTGTTCATGACTTGGCGAATTCAACTGAAATGGTTAAACATTTTGACAGTTTGAGTGATTTACATACATACATACATACAGATGCTGTATATGTATGCATTACGGCATGCATACATAGTGTTTATTTGAATTGATGACGTTAATTTTGTATTTTACGTCAAATTAAAGTCACCAAACAATCATAAGTGCTAACATTACAAAAGATGGATGTGAATTTACTTTATTTAACGGCAAATTATTTAATTAGCTTTACGGCATCAGAGGATGAAATCTTTATACGAAACAAAGTTTTGTTAGATATGACATGCCAAATATTTCTTTCAAACTAACAACAGTTGCCTCACTGTAAAATTTGTACACGTGTCTTTAGAAGGTTAAGATAGAGGAGGAGGCAACAGAAGAGATAATAGGCACCTCTACGAGTATACATTTCCAAATTTGAAAAAAAAAACATCATGGAATTCAACATATTGTAGGTCGTACAACATACCTTCTTACTGAATTTCAAAACTGCTTTGTCCAGTAATGGACAACAGGAAAATCAAGGAACTATTTGAGTTCGACAGAAGAACGAACGGTTCGCTCTTTAACAGTAATTCAAGGGAACACTGTGCTATTGACAATTTTACTGACAAGCCCTGTCTCTTCCACCAGGATTACTGCAATTATGTGGAAGACACAGAATTGGTAGAAAACCTTTTATATGAGTGCCCTACAATTCACAACAGATTTCATTGGTATTTGGGTGACAGAACGATTGAAGAACTGTGCATGGTGGCGAATGTGCTGCTAAGGGAACTGGCAAGTTTATTCGGAGCTCGGAATGGTTTAAATCGACCATTAACGGATCGTGACAACGGGTCTTACCTCACACAGGGTAACACAATGGGCCATATGACCATCAAGTATATTTGCCTGCTGACGGCAAACTACCCACTAGCCTAACATAACTAAAAAACCTGGGGATTTAAATTTTAAACGCCATTTCTTGTTAGCCTAAGACTTTTTAGTCTAATTTTTATGCTATTCTAGATGAGATTTTCTTAACAGAATGCGAATACAAAAATTGTTCTGAGCTGGTGGGTTTCTTTATAATGGAAATTCGTTGTTGTATTTCTATGAATATTTTTCCAATTTAACACTTCGCTATCAAAAACTGATTGAGAAATGATTCTAAAAAGGTAAACTTGTTGTGATGAGAACCGTTTTTACCTCGAATTCATGTACCGTCAAAGCCAATTTGGTTCCTCCACTTGCTACACCTTCAAGTCCTGTATATTTTACGTATCAAGAGATAATAGAAAGAACCCGCCTCTCAATGAGTCCATTGTTACGCGTGCTGTGTGGCATGTGGCACCGTCTTGTTGAAACCACATGTCATGCAAGTCAAGCTCTTGCATTTTGGGCAAAAAAAGTTGGATATCATCTCACGGTAGCGCTCACCATTCACAGTTGCGTTACGATTCGCAGCATTTTTGAAGAAGTACGGTCCAATGATCCCACCGGCCCATAAACCCCACCAAACTGTGACTTTTTCTGGATGCGTTGGTAGCTTTTGCAATGCTTCTGGCTGATCTTCACTCCAAAATCGACAATTCTGCTTATTTACGTATTCATTGAGCCAAAAATGAGCTTCGTCTATGAACACAATTATAGAGAGAGAAGTGGATCTTCGGCCAACTTTCCAAGAGCACATTCACCAAAAATTCTGCGTTGAGGTATGTCGTTCGGCTTCAATTCTTGCACCAGCTGTACTTTAAAAGGCTTCACACCTAAATCCTTCCGCAAAATTTTCCACGTTGTTGAGTAACAGAGGCCGAATTGCTGTGAACGGCGACGAATCGATAATTGATGGTCATCATTAACACTGGCGATACAGCTGCGATATTTTCTTCAGTTCACACTCTACGTAAGCGTGTAGGTGGTTTAATGTCCAACAATGTAAATTTGGTGCGAAATTTAGTAACAATAGCCCGAATAGCCGCTTCAGTGAGCATTCAGTCAGCATTTGTTGGATAGCATGTTCACAGCAGTAGTTCCGTGCTTTCTAATTATATGTTAATATATCAGCCATTTCACTAAGGATTCCGGATCCGTATTTCGGGACAGATTAGACATTCTTACTACCCCTGCTAGAGATTTTATGGCTTTAGTAGTTCAGAAATTTAAGGAGAACTTTGTCTGGCCCTTTTGAATTGCTTCATCTTCTGATTCCGTCTATCATGAAAGTGGGAAGTCATCAGAAAGAATCAAATGCGCTTCCAAATATACCTGTTAGTGTCGATCTATTCATCTGACTTAATCTTAACTAAACAACAGTATCAAATGGGGAAACAGTTTCTCAACTGACAACACAAAACATTGGTATTAAATGCGTGTAAAAGTAAGAAAGTTTTTAAAGCACATTTATCTTTCCGTGGAGAAAGCGTATGCAGCCAATTGGTAGTTTTTGCCTAATACTAGTTCAGATGGATTGAAATACCAATTTCCTGTAATTAAAGTCGTGGTACTACATTTAATAACAGTTGCTTTCTGTTTAATTTTAAGTGCTGTTTAAATTTATCCCATAAATATTAAAACTTAAATCCTTTTGGGAACCAACTTTATAAAGATCGTAACTTTTATTGAATTTAACTGCAGTGTTGTAATGCTTCTTCTTTTGTCAACAAGATAATAAAATTCATACTTTTGTGGACTACAGCCACACCTGATTTCTAGCACGCTTCAATTCAAACATTTCTTTGCCTGTTCCTATGCCAACTTGGTAAAGTGTTTAGCAATAAACTGAAATTCGTGCGTTCTCATCATTTCAATTTTTCATTCATTAACATTTTGAAAGACTAACATTTTGTAAAATTAGCATTTGAAAATCCCAGCAACATAATTGCCAATTAGAAACAATCTTTTCCTCGGCACTTAAATGGAATTCGGCAACGAAACACCATTAAACGCCATCCCCATTTAAGAACATTGACAAGCATTCAGTCTTATTTAAGCTTCAAATACAAATTTGAACGATGAAAAATGTCGTTGCAGGAGAACACCACTCCCTCCCCCTTTCCCCACAGAGACGAGATGAGTTTATAACTGGTATTGGCAGCATAGCACAGTTGGGCAGTTGGCAGGTTTGTTGGAATTGGTACGAATGTTTTGCGATTAGTAACTTAGAAAATTGGTTGTTAATTCTACGTATCTTTCTTTCACTTTTCAGTTCGTTGTATATTTGTTTTCAAATTGTCATGATGTCATGTTTACACAAAAACTTTTCAAATTATGTCAGATGTCAATTGTGTTGACATATTGTGATGATATGACGGAAGGGTTATGAACATACTGAGTTAAATGAAATAGACTCAAACAATGGCAAGAAAAACGTTTAGGTCTACTATTTCTAATTAACTCAAGTTAATACAGATACATTTAACTGAATTGAGTTAAAAAAGAGGAAACTTTAAGATTGTTAATGTTGAGGTTGAAGGCGTTATCTGTTCCAAAAAAAAAAAAAAAAAAAAAAATGCTTTTAAAAACATAAACTTCTAGTCTATGTGACCATGTAACCATAATTGGTCACTCATACCACCTATGTTGTGCGTGTTAATTTTACACTTGAGTGGGACCTACGGATAGAAGTCAACTTGAAACAACAGATTTTGAGAAACTTTTCCTCGCAATTTTATTACTTCAGAGTTTTTGCCAGAAATCTACTGAGAGAAAGTCGCCGGTGAAATATTTTTTTATTTCGTTTTGCTGGAGATGTCTGAACTAGAGTTTGAACATCTAAAAGCCAATACACTAGCTACAAGACTACGGCGACTACAAGTCAACATATACATATATATATCGGGTCCGCCATCTAACATTTTTTTTCAACTATGCTTATTTCGTGAATGGTAACACTTAGCTCATGTCATGATTTGGCAGATAATTAGTTTTATCCTTCCGCTGAACGAATATGGTTGTGCATACGCTTGTGCATACGCTGGGAAATATTGCGACATTACTTTGAAAATCATGGTAATGTTGCAGAATGTGTGCGAAAATTGCGTACGATTTTTGGAAGAAGAGAAGCACTGTCAGCTCCGTATGTTCGTTATCTTGTGAAAAAAGTGACAGAAACTGGCATCCTCATCGATAAACCAAAGCGTGAAAAGCCAAAAACAGTGCGTACACCCGAGAATATTGCTGCTGTGGCAGAAAGTGTGCCATCAACATCAATTCACCGTCGTTCTCAACAATTGAACATTTCGGAGATATTATTGAAACGAATTTTGCATAAAGACCTTGGTATGACGCCATACAAAGTCCAATTGGTTCAGGAGTTGAAGCCAATTGACCATCCAATGCATTTTCGCTTCGCTAAGTGGGCCTGCGATCGACTTACAGAAGATGCCGATTTTGGCAAAAAAAAATCATCTTTTCAGATGAAGCTCATTTTGATCTAGGCGGGTATGTAAACAACCAAAATTGTCGCATTTGGGGCACAGAAAACCCGCACGCATACATTGAAAAGCCGACGCACTCAAAACGAGTCGCTGTTTGATGCGGAGTTTGGTCCAGAGGCATAATTAGGCCATTTTTCTTCGAAAATGAGCAAGGAGTCAATGGCGATCGTTATCGGGCCGTGTTGAACGAATTTTAGTTCACAAAAATTGAAGAGGAGGATATTGGCAACGTTTGGTTTCAACAGGACGGCGATGTTTTGCGCCCTGTTTTTGAAAATCGCATTATAAGCCGCAGAGCTGATGTCGTTTGGCCACCTCGGAGCTGCGATTTGACACCGTTGGACTATTATTTGTGGGGTGCCGTCAAAGATAAGTGTTACGCCGACAAGCCAGAGACAATTGACGCTTTAAAGGATAATATTCGTGAAGCCATTGGTGAAATACAGCTGCACACAATCGATAATGTGCTTAAAAATTGGACCGATCGTGTAGGCATGGCCAGCCGAGGCAGCCATTTGAATGAAATTATCTATATCCTCTATATCCATAAAACTACCATGGCAAATTTGTCTGCGACGCGCATAGAAGCTCTATTATATTTTACTCCGATGCGCAATTCTCCGAGCCCTGGAGACTGTTGTTAGCATAATCTTACTTGAGATTTTTAGGGGTTATCATGACCTGGCAAATCGAGTGACATAAAACTACCTCCTTAAATTTCGCCTAGACGGAACCGGCAAACTCAATAATTTTAGAAAATGTTTTGCTACGGCATTAACTAATAAAAATTAATTGAGTATGTGAGTCACCAACCTATGATGTGTAGATGAGACAGAGTGAAATATTTTAATCTGACGATAAATGTGTCCAGTTCAACTTGGACAGGAAGTATCATAGCATAACACTTGGCTCCTAAAAGTTTGACATGAGAATAGTATAGTTTCTGTTTGCGCAAGCTGAATCAGTTAAGTAGAGCAAATGGCATCACCATATCTTATATCCGACATCAGAACATTGAGCAGACAAATGAGCTTCCAGGAACTTACAGCAGCCCATCTAAAAACAGACTGAGCATAGTGAGTTAATGGCATTAATAGCTCTTTCATAGAAAAATCATCTTTATGCGAAGAGGACCATTTCTAAATGAAAAAAATTGTCGAATGTAACGCGATACGAATCCACGTTAGGCCCACTATAGGTCAATGATTATCAATTTTTTGGGACTGAATTGGATGATCTGGACACTAATGAATTCTGGTTGCAACTTAACAGTGCTATGTGCCACACAGTTCATGCAACATTGGATGTTCTGTACGAGCGATTTGAAGCCATGGTTATCTCACGTGGAAATGGTATGAACTGGCTACCGAGATCATGCAATTTGACATCGCATGTATTGCAAATAGGCCATAAGCAAAGAAAATAAAGTATAAAGAATGTGCATTTTAACATATTTTGGAATATTTTTCAAAAATATTTCATGACGCGGGGGGAAAGATCGAAGGGAATGATACAGAAACCAAGAGCGTAACAATGCGTTGTTCTAATCGTGCGTTTTTGTTGTTTGACCACTTTTTATTTATTTTTCTAGTGTTAAAAACAGACGTTGTCACCAATGTCCCTCAGGGGCAGAACATCTTCGGCTTTTTAAACACATAGGACACGAACATCAAGAATGTTCGTTAAAAAGAGCGTAAAAATCTTGTCAGTTTTTAAAAAAGAAGTTTGATGTCGCTTTTTTCAGACTTCAATGATACACCCAAAGAAATATTACAGTAGTATTCACTAATATCAATGAGAAATGATTTCGATTTTTGGAAGAATACTTGCCAAGTTAAATACGGTGTCTTAGTGTCTTAGTGCAGTAAAATTTTTCTACATTTTCCGATCACATATACATATCATTGGCTTAATAAGTAGACTTGACATTATTACTAACAATTTTCCTCTAGGTTAACACATACCTATGGTTATGGATTAGTGAGTGAGAGAGAGAAAATAAGTTGAGAGAATTTATTTAATTACAGCCATATAAAAGTGTTAGTAATATACTCTATTTTTATTTTCATTTCATCAACATATATATGTAAAGCTGTCTATCTTTGGCTTAATAATTTTGGATAAATAAAAATAAAATAAAACATCGATTTTATTATTAAAAGAACATAAAGCTATCCATCTTTGGCTTAAAAATTAGGCCATGTTTTTTAGATAAATAAAAATAAAAAGAAAAAAAACCATTTTTTATTAAAAGAAAAAAAAACGAGCATTATAAAGCATTTAAAAAAATATACTATGGGACAAAATAAAATACGCCCAGCTAATGACATAGAACATTTTTAACACAAATATTCTTCGAGTGTTATTCTAAAAAAAAAAAAAATGATAAAGCATCCGTAGTACATGTAATGGTCGCAGTCTGATCGACAACTAAATCAAAAAACACAAGAATACATACACATGTACATACGTACGATGAGAGCAACACATTGTTACGATCTTTGTTTGTGTTTATTTTCCTTCTGTCTTCCTCCCTCTCTTCTAGAAATGATTTTTAAAAATATTTTAGTGAGAGCGGGTCGTAATGTTACGACCTGCCATAAGAAATTTTACTTCTACATGATGCGTATTCTTTATATCCATATTCTTTGCCATAAGCCACAACGGTCCTCAAAGCCAACAGAAACCATTCCATAGGTCAAATTCTGCCTGATGTATGAGCCAGAGCCATTGAAAATTTCATATTTCGGATACGCTCCACACAAAGAAGCCGTGACGGAAATTTGAAAGACAATATATTCCACACATAGTGGTATCAATAGCTCTTTCGAACGAATATAAAATTTGGATGATATTTTACACAAGTTGTTTTATTAAAATTTTAAGATTGGAAGCTCTTGTAGATTATAAATAAGTATTAAGAACTTTCAAAATACGAGATTATTTAAGAAATAAATTCATAACTCAGCAAGAATATTATTATCATGCTGAAAAAAAAGATGAATTCATCCCCACGTGCACTATATTTTGCAATTTGCAATCGATTTTAAATGGCAAGCAGCTACAGAGAAACAGTGAAATAACAAAATCACATACCTTAACAATATTTTTGCAGAATTTATATGAAAATGTAAACACATATTCATACATATGTATGCATGGCATATGCAAGTATGTGTGTCAACTTTGTTGTCAATTGGCTATCGTCCTAATTAAGTTAAGTTGACCTTGTTAATCAGTCTTACCATTGAAAATCTAAAGTTGACTATAAACGTGGAGATTAGATTACGTATTGTAATGCATCTTTAAGTCAATAATAATTGCAAACGTAGTAAATTATCTATCAAAAGTAATTGAAATCAAAACAACTTAAGAGAATTATCTTGTGCTTAAGGAAATACAAATAATTTGGAGAATAATATGGTTTATGTAGGATGATCGCTTTGGTTTGAACAAATGTTTGAAATAATTTTAAGAAACTTACTTAAGATGATTTATGATAAATAATATAAACATAATTCCCAAAAGTCAGATGTCCTTTTCAACTTGTTAACATTATATGTTAATCATTAAAAATGCTGGAATATAAAATCACATACAAATCATAGGTCATGTTCTGCAAAATGCAAATTGTCGAACATTTATCAATCACTAGTAAATGAGCAAACATTGTACCGCAAAAAAAAAAATCATTGTACTCTGGCGAGCAAATGCTGTGTTTGTAATTCAGATAAAATTTTTCTTAAAATATATGATGCCGTCAACATCCTTAGACACTGCGAACTACAAAGTTTAAGGTGGCAAGAAAATTTCATATTAGTGAAGATACATACATACATACATACATACATAATTGGTCATTACAACCCTTCAGTCAATATTATGGACCTAGTTTCTCACAGAAGATGCTTAAGCAAAATAATATTCAAGTTTGTAGGATGACCGACAGTCCGGACAATATTATAGAACTTGGAATGAGAAATTAGAGAACAAGCGCACACTCTCTAGGTGCTTGGCGTACTATTCTAAGGCTCATAAGGAAGTTGCAATGCAGCCGTAAAAAAAGGAGAAGACAGCTTTTGTAAATTTCTGGTTTAAGAAATGAACTTATTTATGCTTTAATGACGCCGTACTTTAGTACGTAGTGTGTTGTAAACCTCTGTTCCGATAACTCCAACAAAATGAAAAATGAAAAAAAAATATTTCTTCGGCGACTTTCTCTCAGCAGGATTCTGGCAATGTCTCTGAAAGAAAATGAAATTGCCATGAAAAGTTTCTTCAAAATCTGTCGTTCAGACTAGACTTTAAACTGTAGTTTCCGCCACTCATGTATAAAATTAACACACACAACTTAAATGGTGCTGAGAAGTTAGATCGTAGTCTATACGGAAGGATTGTAATGGCCAATTATGAATGTATGTATGTATGTATGTATGTTTGTATGTATTTATGTTTGCATGGTTAATATTATAACTTTGAGGTAAAATGTTATCGATAACTTGTTGGCAAGTATAAAATGTCTTTAACTCACCATTTTACTCAAGTCTCTATTGACAAGAACGTTCAATAATACTATTCGTTTCAGATTCAGATACTATCGTTTCAGATACAAGATAATGAGAAATACGCCCAATTAAACTGCCTGAGTCTCATACAATTTGAATTGTATGGCCTAGCAATGTCCGAATAAAAGCAGATGGCATCAAACCAGACTTTCAATTGGCTCATGTACAGACCTGATTTAAGAGTTTGGCGAAAAAATCACTCCTATTTGATATCAACCACATTGCAAATTTTCTCTGATATTCGGGTTAGTGCGTTTCCTTTACTTCGACCGATGGATTATTGTAAGAGAGAAACTTTTCTTCTCCAGTTGCGTACATATCTGGTCATTACAACCCTTCAGTTCCTTCGATCATCTTCCCACTCCACTTATGACGGACATGTTAATTTAATACGCGAGTGGCGGTACCTACAGTTTAAAGTCGACTCCGAACTAAAGATTTTTGTAAAACTTTTCAGGGCAATTTTATTTACTTTCAAAGTTTTTGCCAGAAATCTGCAGAGCGGAATTCGGCGAAGAATTATTATATTTTGATAGATATTGCTTAGCTAAGAAGCCAACACACTGTATTTCCTAAAAAAGAAAAATGTTAGGGGAAAAATACATCATCATAAACGTGTGCATACAGCTGTGTTCAAAATAATAGGAGTGCCGCCATGTAATATTTTCAAAGTTCAAATTTTTTATTGTACCAATTTTCAAAACATGATATATTCTAATGGTAGTTACAACGGCATGTTAGAAATAAAATGTAGTAGAGAATCTCATAATAACTTTAATATTTACGATAAAATTGTTTCATTTCTGTATTCGCCCTTGAATTCACTTGATCAAAAAAATAGGAGTGTGAGTGTTTTTTTTTTTTTTGAAGTAAAAATATTAACAGCAAAAAGTAAGTATGGAAAAATGAAGTAAAAGTTTTTAACTTCTTTTCTACAGTGATTTACACAAGTTTTTATAATAGTGGGACGAGGAAAGCACTGTTCTAAAGAAAAGAGAAAACTAATTAAAAATCTTCGAAAAAGGCAAAACGTATAAAGAAATTAAGGAAACCTTAAGTTGTTCCGATGAAATGATAGCAAATGAATTAAAATATAAAAAAAGCACGAAACGCGTGGGCGCAAACGCAAAACATCAACTGTCGATGACCGCCGTATTGTAAGATACAGAAAAATAAATCCTTTGGCGTCTTAAAAAAAATTCAAAAGGATCTGAATCTTGCTGTAAGTGGCCCTACTATTCGTAGGCGTCTGATTTATACACAAAAGACAGTTAAACATGGTGGTGCAAAACTAATGATATGAGGGAGCTTTTCATATAATGGTGTAGGCCCAATACATCCAATTAGAGGCATAATGGATAGGAACGTCTATGTTGGCATTTTGAGAGAAGTGATGTTAACATACTTCACGCCTCTAAAATGGATATTCCAACAAGATAATGATCCGAAACACACCAGTAAATTGGCAAATTAGTGGTTTCGGGTTAATGGGGTAAAGGTTATGGCGTGGCCATCTCAGTCTCCTGACTTTAAAACATGAAACAACCTTCAAATGCAAAAGAACTATGGATCACAGTTCGCGATGCGTGGCATCAAATTCCTTTAAAGAGATGCCAAGATCTTATTGACTCAATGCCTCGTAGATGTGCTGAAGTCATTAAAAGCAAAGGTTATTCAACCAAATATTAAAATAACTATACTATCTTAAGATAATATCAAACTTTTGTGCCTTTTGTTTAAAAATTATTATATTGTGTGCAAACACAATTAATTTTTCTTAATTTCAAACTTTTTTGAACACAACTGAATAACTCATACAAGTAAGTCATTTGTGAATGATATTTACAGAGCTTTACAAGGCTTCTGTTGTTTTGTAAATTGGTTGATTTGAGTTCTAATTTTATCGCAATTAGATTAACTATTACGACACTGATCTCCTCATCACAGTTTACATAATAAAATTATTTTTTTTTAAATTTAATTTGTGTGGTTCTTCAAGCCTTTGTAGTTTAATTGTGTTGTTCCTATCATACTCGTAAGGTAACTCGCAGCTTCTGTTGTCAAATAGATTTAATTTTCCTGCATTTTCAATATGTTAAAGCCTTAAGGCTATACATTATGGTTGTTATTATTGACTTTATAAGTAGTTTTTTTTTTTGTAAATTTTAAAATAAATTTTATTTGTTTTATCATTTAGCAAACATATAATTTCTTTTCAGGATATATTCATTTCAACAGAAACAAAAGCAACAGTAACAAAATGTGCGTGTGTGTGTGTGTTTGGAACATTAGTATAAAAGAATTTACGACAAAAATAACTTCACTTTGTTAGACTGTGATACTTTGAAAGAAAACGATTCTTAAACAAACATATCAAAGCTTATTTCCTTTTCCTCTTTCTCTATCTCGTTTCCTAGCTCTGTCTCCCTTTCCCTTGGCTTACAAACAAGCTGTAACGTATGCTCTTTTATGTTTTATTTGTGTGTGTGTGTTGTTTTGTTTTATACTCTCCTTTTTTCTATACATATTGACTAAACAAAACAAAACAAAACAGAACAAAACCAAATAGAACGAGTAGAATTGAACGAACACAACACAACACAAATAAATTCCTGTGCTCTACATTTCTATTTGAATGCATTTGTATGCATGTATGTATGTGTTGTATGCATGTGTAGTATGTATATAAAGGATAATACTGAGTAAAGGCAGCTGATGGTTTAGAGAGAGGGGATGGTGGTAGATGGTTTGGCATGTAAAATGTAAAAGCTTTCTAAGCTTAACGTAACAAACTAAATCAATTGCTTTTAAAATGCCACGCAATTTTAACATACTGACACTGATATAAACTCAACTCTCTATCACTACTCTCAATAAATGTGGCACACACACATACACACGCATCGTATCGTCAGCATCTTTCATCGCTTATGCGTTGTAGTATCACAATAATTGTTAAATGTTAGGAGTGGAGTAGATTTGTGTGTAAATATCTGAATGAGTTGTTGTGTAGCTGTAGCTATAGCTCTGTACATAGTTGTGTTTAAGAGATTGTATATGTATTTACGTATGTATGTGTGCATACATTATTCTGAATATCACTGCAGTTGGAAAATGCTTCAAAACTCTTGAAAAAAAAAACACGAATGCAATATTCAGTTATTGTTGCTGTTGCTGCATTACTGCTGTTGTTTGTTATTATCATTGTTTTTGTTGTTGTTGTTATTGTTGTTATTGAGTAGTTGTTTGCCTGTGTGTATAAGTATGGTATCATTTTTGTTTTTGTTTGACGCTAATGTTGTTATTGCTGTTGCTCTTCTATACATATACAAATAAAAAACGGAAATTAGAACTCAATTCGTAAGTAACATTCACTGATGACGATAAAATCGAGTACTAGTAGTAGATGGAATGTTTTTAAGCATTTTTTTGCCACTCTTCCTCTTCTCTGTATTTTTCTCTTCCTGCCTTTTTCAGTTTCTTAACTCTTTTTTTTATTTGTGTGTGGAATATTTCTCTTTTTTTTTGTAAAATTGCAGTTGTTGCCATCGTTTGAATTTTTTTCTTCTTCTTTTTTTTTAAGTTAAGCTCGGTTGGAAAATTTTATATACACTTACACATGACTAAGCAATTCTTTGAACACAAAAAGGGATAAAAAAATACAAATAAAAAGAGGGAAAAGAGTTTGAAAAAAGTAGAAAAATAAAATAGAGGAACTCAAATAAGCGACTGCAGCTCATCTTTGTTGAAAATAAAATTGTTTAATTCAATTGTACAAAAGAGAGAGAGGGAAAAAGTAGAAGGAAATTTTATAAAACGAATGTACAAATGCTTACAAAGTGTTTTTAAATGAAACTAAAGAAGAAAATAGCATTGGAAAAGGAGAAAAATGTAATAATAAGACATATTTAAAAAATTGAATTGAAGTTTCATTTTGTAAAATATTTACGAACTTCATTCATTAAAATCTATGAAAATCTTATAAATAAAGTTTACTAAAGGTTTTTAAGTTATTTATATGAGAATAGTTTTAAAAGGCAACTGAAACAAATCTCTGGTACTCTGTACAGATTTACAGATGTACAGAAATAATTGTGAAAATATTTTATGAATTTATCGAATCTATCGGCGAATGCCGAATTGTGAACAAAAATTTAAAAAAGTAGTCACCAGAGTCTAGTAGAGAATTTATTAGCTTCTTAGACATGAGGCCACGGTTCAAACTCCAGGTCAAACGTCTCCAATAAAACGAATTTTGTAAAAATATTTCATCTGTTACTTTCGCTCAGCAGATTTCTGGTAAAAACTCTGATAGTAAATAAAGTTGCCATGAAAAGTTCCTCAAAAATCTATTGTTCGTAGTAGAATGTAAACTCTTAGACAAGCCACTCATGTATAAAATTAACACACACAACATAAGTGATGTGAGAAGCTAGGTCGTAATCCGGACTGAAGAATTCTGATGACCAATTATGTATGTGTGTAAGAGATCAGCAATTAAACATTTTTCTCTACTCATAAGTACTCATGAAATTTTAAATACAAGTGAGTCAACAATATTGAAATTTGATTCATTCGTATGCACTACACCATTAATTTATAAGTACAGGCTGCAATGAGCATGAGTACAACGTTGACATCAAACTCATAACATTCGAAATATGTTTGATTCATATGCCTACTCATTCATATTCCTAAATTTAGAAAAATACTTATAATAGTTATAAATGATTCGAGTGATTCGAGCAAAGCAAACACACAACCTTCTAGTGAGTATTGTAGTATTTGTACGCGAATCATACTTATTCTGTGATTTTTGTAAATGTTGACTAAAGGAGAGTCCAAATTAACAACAACATCCGTATTGTTAAGTATGAGTACGATGAGTACTTCAAACTTTGAATATGAGTAGTATGAGTATGATATTAAAATAAGTATAAATGCGTATAAGTATCAGAAATTATGAGTATGAATCGAATCTACTCATCTTTTTGAATACTCATTGCTGACCTCTGATGTGTGTATACATTAGGTCCTGTTTAGGCTTCATGTGAATTATTTAATACGATTATTGGTCGTCATTTTTTTTCTTATATAAGACCAACACCCAGGGGATAATCCCTACTCATGCAGTGTATTGTGCTTGGAATTAGGAAAATAGGTTATATAGGAAGGCGGACAGGGGCAATAATGTTTGCGGGCATTCGATTTGAATCTTTTTATATTATAAGTGGCAGGCTAGACCTGCGAATTTTGTCTGTAGTGCAGTGTGCCTTACACTGGCCAATCGAGCACAAACGGATACGCCCTTCGAGAAAGATGGGTGTTACGTAAGAATATATACAATTTTCTGGAACAAGTCCTGTTATCTTGCTTCAACAATATCTGTTAAAGTAGCAGTAGAACAGTGGAACACAAGCTATATTGTGATGATGCTCCAATGAATTCAGAGCGTTCAATACCGTACCATCATTAATGAGCACGTTCGCCTTCATCTGTACGCATTCGAAGAGCTACAAAATAGATTTTGAGGCACCAGCCCATACATAAGACTTGTATTCAATTCTCGGTCGTTTACAGTTTACATAATTGGCCTTTACGACCCTTCAATTAGAATAACAATCTAGCTTCTCATACCACTTGTGCTGTGTGTGTTAATTTTATACATGAGTGGTGGCAGCTAGAGTTGAAACTCGACTTAGAACGACAGATTTTGTGGAACTTCTCATGGAGTCTTCATTATAAGTGATGGATATAAGTGGTGTAAATGCTGGGGAGATCAGATAAAATGAAGTAATTCTTGCATTGTGTTAAGAAATCGAGGCACTTGAATGCATGAAAAATGTGCTAGTTCCAGGGAACATCACACTGAATTCTTACGTCGTGAATATCAAGAGCATCTGATGCATTAATACTTACACCATCCATAACTATAGCTGAGGCAATATTATTGCTGGGCTTGTGTGTTAAACAGATTTGAGTTATCGCGCGTTAAATTATACGACCCTATTCGGAACCTATTGACTGTAGATCCAATGTGAGAGTGTCATTCGCAATTAAGCCTTTACGCTTCAATCTTCAAAGGGCTTTGTATACTTTCAAAGATAAGTGAAGAGTTTTAATCATTACTTTGCCACAAAAACCCTTAACAGACACTTAATAGATTTCATTACAGCTTCGTAAACATTGATAAAGTGTGGCCCCTAATGCTTATTACATAAATTGATATTCAAAGTACTTAACATGTACTCTTGGCATACTTTTTCTGCACTGTGTTCGAAAAAAAAACTTTTTCTTTCTGCAGTTTTGCAAATTATTATTCGGATGAATATTAAAATTAATTAGCGACGATGATATTTCCTTAAACAAATCGACTATTAAAAGCAATTACTCGTGATGATTAAAAATATTTATTCAATTATTACTGGCATCTGTGGTATACATACAGGCAATTCATATTATATTTCCATTATGGTTCCCGGTTGCCATATCTCTTAAATTTTGTATTCTTTTTTTGCTTTGCATTTCAATTATAAAGACAAATATTTGTGTTTACTGCTTCAGTCAAGGCTATTAAAAATGTGTCAACCTGCATTAAAATTATTACTTCAATACGTTTAAAATATATTCCCCTACCGTTTGCTACCCCCCAATCATAGATTCTTTAACGATGCAAAAATCCCTTGATGAATTTATCATATAAAAAATATATCATATGCTCTACCATAGTAAAATAAAATAAAAAATTAAATGAAAAAACAGAATAAAACAGAATAAAAATTCCGTATGTATATATGTATGTATGTATGCAATGGTAAAAATTTGCAACATTTCCCTTTCTTTTTTGTAAATTTGTTTTGTTTTTTTTTATAATTTTAACATGTTCATGTCATTTTGAGTTGACATGTATTCAACAGACAGTGACTGTTTGTATGACGTATCGGTATGCGTATAATATCTGTGTATGTCCTCTGTGTCCTGTTTGCAATGCAGCCAAGTGTAATGCAACTAAAGGATGTACATTAAAGTATATCATGGTTACCAGAGGAAGAACGAACGAACGTACGTTTGCAATTGCTTTTATGTTCCATGCAATATTGATAGAATTTTTAAACAAAATTCCTTAATAAAATAATTCTAAATAATTTACATAAACTGCTGCCCTATGAGGAGAACCCCAAAAATGGTGAATATTTGATCTTTATGTTGGACATCAAAAGGAAAACAAAAATAATAAAAATACTATCCCGTAGTTGTATGTATAGTTCTGGTCATAATCTGAAGGATTAAATGATCAAAGTAAAGAAATACGATTTTCAAGACAGTCACAACTTTACTACGAATTTTTACGTGTGATTTGAATGCCCTGGGCAAAGAAACGATGTGAAGTTGCCATAGGTAGGTGGTGTGAGGACATGAGGAGAGACTTCTTCAACAAAACAGAATATGAAGAAAATATTTCTTCGGCAACTTCCTGTCAGCAGATAACTTCGAGAGTAAATAAAAATTGCCATGAAAAGTTTCTCAAAAATCTGTCGTTCAGAGTCGACTTTAAACTGTAGGACCCTCCACTCATGTATGAAATTAACACACACAACATAAGTGGTGTGAGAAGAATAGTCGTAATCCAGACTGAAGGGTTGTAATGTCCAATTATGTACAAATGTATGTATGTAAAGGGCCTATGTATAATCAATTTTGGTTCAAAAGTTTAAACAAAAATTTCTGCCAAGCAACATATTATTTAATTCGATTTAAAAATCGGACTGTAATTTATTTTCTTGCTTCGTATGAACAAGTGATAATCTGGACTACAATCAATCTTTAAATAATTCAAGTGACGCTGCATCAGCAATTTTATAGCCATTGTTTGCAGTGTGTTCTAACCAACCCAGATTTCATTTACTACAGAGCCTTTGATCACAATGTGCTTTGATTTTTCGAAAAAATATAAGAGTGTGACTACCAGTCGCCATTATCTAGTAGGTAGTGTGTTGGCTTATTAGACGTGAGGCTACGGTGCAAACCCCAGACATCTCCACTAAGACGAAATAAAGCAAATATTTCTCTGGCAACTTCTTTCCAGCAGAGTTTCCTCACAAATTCTGAGAGTAAATAGAATTGAAATGAGAAAGTTTCTCAAAAACTCTGTCGTTCGGAGTCGTCATTAAACTGTAGGTCCCGTGACTCATGCATAAAATTAACAAACACACACAACATAAGTGGTGTGACAAACTAGATTGTAATCTTGGCGGAAGTTGTAATGACCAACAGTGTCTATGAGTACCTCTAATACCACTTTGAAATTCTACCCCAGCTTACGTCGAAATGAGTCTCAAACTACAGTATCCTCCAGAACCTGTAATACTGTCGCCCCTACACCTTACAAGATTTTTAATCCTACCGTAAGCCACTACAGCGTATGACAGCAACAAAGTTATTCGAATACAAATCATTTCGCTCGACTGTAGCTTTTGACGACACAATGTCATTTCGTTCTGTTATCCTTAAGTTCGTGATAACCATATTGATTTTTGCCCTGCCTGTAAGTTCCTATATGAATTGTTTTACAAAGACTTAGGGATATTTACGTAAAGTGTAGCTGCTCCAACTCCATACACTTTTTCAGACTTTATTTACGATTTGTATTTAAATCGTTTCAATCCAGCTGTCTGTCTGAAATTGGCCTTAACCAGTAGATGTTAAAGACAGTTTTAAACAGTCTCATAGTAGTTTAGAATTCGCATGAGCTTATGTCCCGAGTCTCATATCCATACAATAAAATGGATTTTCAAGTGACAGGCGCTACGAGTTCTATACTGGTTTAAATCGCTCTCATTCTTAAAGGCTCTTCTTTTGGCTGGCGGTACTTACTAACTCTGAAAATAAATAAAATTGCCATGAAAAGTTGGTCTAAATATCTGTCGTTCGGAGTCGTCATTAAACTATAGGTTCCGCCACACATGTATAGAAAATCAACACACACAAAATAAGTGGTGTGAGAAGCTAGCTTGTAATAGTGTCTGAAAAGTTGTAATGACATAATTGGTGTGTATCAGAGATCAGAAATGAATCGCTTTTTCGCTACTCATAAGTACTCATGAAATTTTGAGTATGATTATTGAAATCCAACTATTCTGATTCAGTCGTACTCACTACAACATTGATTTATAAGTACAAGTTGCAATGAGTATGAGTACAATGTTGACATCAAACTCATAACATTCGAAATATGTTCGATTCATACGCCTTATCATTCAGATTCATAAATTTAGAAAAATACTTATAATACTCATAAATGAGTATTTGATTCGAGCAAAGCAAACACACAACCTTCTAGTGAGTACTTTAGTATTCGTACGCTAATCATACTTATTTTGTGATTCGTGTATACGATGAGTCATTTAGAGTCGAAATCAATAACATCATGCGTATTGTTAAGTATGAGTTCCATGAGTATTACAAGCTTTGAATATGAGTACTATGAGTATGACATTAAAATGAGTATGAATGCGTATAAGTATCAGAAATTTTAAGTATGATTCGAATCTACTCATCGTTTTGAACACTCATTGCTGATCTATGGTGTGTATGTATGTCTGATACAATTACCTTGACATTCTTTAGTGCCGACCCATGTTTTTCTACTGCTGTTTGGTTTGATCGTGAAGTTGACAGAAAGTTGTGCCTGTAGTTGGTTGCGAGCTAACTTGGAAACTATTCTGCAGACAGTCGTGTCATACTCATGTGATCATTCAAATGAGAAATCGAAAAATCTCGAGGTCAGTGAGCCGCGCGGCGTAAAAATTTTGAAAAACTATAAAACATTGAGAGAAAAGGTTTCCTGTAATCACCCTGTACCTACTGTAAGTTTCTTAGTCCTTTTATTTTTCCATAATACTTTATTTATAGCAAATATTCAATTATTACCGACAGTCTTTTCAAGTACTCTCGAAGTGCATATTTGTTTTGCTTTATTTTGCCATACAAAAAAAAAAATAGGAAAAATCGTGTGACATTTACATATGACAGGGGGAGCAAAGAATGTAATATGAATGGTTAAAATTCTGCTACAAACAATTATAGTGGTGGAATCGTTTGGAATATTGCTATACAGGAGTATCAACTCTTCTCTTTTTAATGGATTTTCCGTTCACATATTTTTTTTCTTTTTTTTTCGTATATAAACTGAATATGGTATGACATGCACACAAAAATATGGAAACTGCATGGCAGATTCATACGTATGAATAAGGATACATTTTATTGGCTACTATTATAAATGCATGACTATGGGTGACTATATATTGTGTATGTATGTTGGGTTGAATAACTATGTACTATATGAGTGAAATGGTGAATTGGTTTATATGTTTGTGTGAATAGTGCTGTGTAATGGTAATGCGCATATTTAAATGGTAAAAATTTTGATTGGATTCAGTTTTATTGTCACTTATTTGACAATGCTACACAGTTTGTTTAAATCACAGCAAATATTTTATTTTATATTTATTTTTTTTGTTGAATTAGTATAATCTATGAACAACATATCAGTAATTAAAAAAAATTTAGGTATTCAGTAATTCAGACTTACATACATTAGCTGTCATTTTTTTGAACATATTTTTAATCAATTACACTATGCAACAAAATACCAAAAAATTAAATACACCCAAGTAACTACCTAGTCTAAGTTGTTCAATTAGTTGAGTAGAACTCAAAAATATTTTTTTTATTTTTCTCGAATCCTCCAAATTGGTCTTATTTGACAAAAACTGTTTTTTTTTTAACTTTACGCACAAATTTATTGATTTATTTATTTATTTCTGAACCGATGTCCAACATTTATACCTTATTAGAAAGGAGAGAGATGGCTGTTTAAAACGGTATACATATATATATTATTTGAATTAATGTGCTATGGGGTTTGATTAGGTAAACTAGACAAATGCGAATTTTTTTTCATATTTTTTTAAGTTTGTCAGTTCATAGTAGTAAACTTTAATTCAAAAATATAAAATAGGTGACAATATTCTGAAAGTGCATTATCTTGTGAAGAAATTGACACTTCGTTTGGTCAAATCGGACAAAAATTATAGTAGTTATAATTTGAATAGTATAACAGTCGTGTTATATTTATTATTACCATTTTCCAAAAAAAAATAATCATCGGAAGTCAAAAGTTTACCTGTTTCAAGTGGTGGTAGCAGCCAAGTAAGTTTTCGAAATGCGCTTGATTTGCCTATGGAATGCTTTCCTAATCTATGTGTTGTGGGTGCTAATTACGGGATCGAACTAAATTCGTATATAAATTAATTTCGACTTAATCAAGCACTAGAAATACTTACTCGATAACGAGTGATGGAATTCCAACAGTTAAAAAATCGCAACTGCATGTAAATCTTTCATGTGATCGAATGCGAGAATTAGATCTCTGCTTACACATTATCATAGCATGATGTCATTTTATACTTACGTTCATTACAATCCAATGGTCATGCATATCAAAAAGATTTAACTCTCTTAACACAAAATACCATACAGTCCGCCTAACACTGCAAAGGTGTTTGGTATGCAGATCATGCCGTGGTATTGCTTCATTTTTCGTAAGTATGCAGAAAGTGGCGCCACTGAAAAATCCCACTAAGGAGTGAGTTTTCATTAAAGAAAAAAAAACAAGCAAACGTTCACCTCCCATGCCATGGTTGCCACGATGGGCTAGTTGGTAGTGTATTAAGCTTCAAGTGCCAAGGCCGTGGGTTCGATTTCCACCAGAGACTCTAGGTGTTTGTGGTTGTCTGAGTTTTTGTTTGACATTCCTCACGATAGAAAAAAGAAAGTGAGAATTATTACTAAAAATCAATTCTCGAAATAAGTGACGAAGTTTACTGGTAATTTAAAGGAATAAATGTCGCACATTACCTCCTATAGGCTATATTTCCTGTATTCTAACACAATGCACTGCATGGATAGCGGTCAGGATTTTGATAGGAGTAGTATGAGTATGACATTAAAATAAGTATGAATGCGTATAAGTATCAGAAATTATGAGTATGATTCGAATCTACTCATCTTTTTGAAGACTTTTGAGAAACTTTTCATGGCCATTATATTTACCCTCAAAGTTTTTGTCAGAAATCTGCTGAGAGGAAGTCGCCCAAGAAATATGTGTTTCATATTTCGTTTAGTTGGATATGCTTGATCTGGGGTTTGAACTGAGGCCTCTCGCCTAATAAGCCAACACACTAGACTACTAGACCAAGGCAACCACAAGGATCATTATTTTTTCAACAACATGCTGAAGTTGTTAAACGAACAGTTTAATCAACATTTTAATCAAAATAATACAAAAATTATAATCGCAATACTTTGTAACACTATTGCCCATTTGTTATTTTATTGTTCATTTTTTTCTGATTTAAACTGAAACTTTCTTCGCAACGAATTATTTAACTAACAGTGGGGTGCCCTGGTAGTCTAGCGGGTAGTGTGCTAGACTAATAGCGTGAGGGTCGTGGGTTCGGTTCCCACCAGAGACTCTGGTCTGTTACACTACACCGAGCATATGGCGAAAGTTACTCAGCTCGTATATAATTAGAATATAATTTCCAATTGTATTGTAATTAATAAAAAAATAAAATAAATTAAAATAAAAATAACTCCCAGTTATGAGAATAAGAATAATTTGCTTAGATTCAAATATGCTACTAGTTGCTGAGCATTGATTGTGGCCTTTCATTCGAAAATAAAGATGAGGGTGGGACGAGAAAACTGTTTTTTTTTATTTTGAATTAAAAAAATATTAAACTTCACAATCAGTGGTGAACTCAGAAAATTCTCAAAAAATTTGTTTCACTTACGTTACTGCAAAGACTCTACACTTTTATAATTTTTTTTAACAGCAAAATCCTTAACATATAACTTTACATACATAATTTTCTGTTCAAACAACGCATTATTTTCTGCAAACTTCCACAGACAAAAACATTTATTTTACCCGAACAAGGTTTAATGCATTTAACATTTATATATATATGTTCCTCTTACTCCTCTAGGGAGCATAACATTTATGCTGCGACTCAATCAGTATTAAAAAAAGTTGCATCAAACACTAAATCCTTAAGCAAGCGTTCACGTTTTTAAAGCTTTTTAAATTAAAATTTCTACGTGTGTTTTTTTAATATTCACGTACATAATCTTAAAAAAAGGATTTTCTGCCTGTTGCTGTCATTTATTTGTGTTGCAAATAATTTTAATCCTTCAACTTCAACGACGGCAGTACTTTCAAACACTTTTTAAAAGCTCAATGTAATTAAAACTGTAATACCGTATGAATGAGAAGAAAACTCTTAAAAGTTTATCCATCATGTGAATAATATGCACACCAAACCTATGTATATAAATATTTAAGGAGTGCGAACGAAAGAATTTTGCCTGCACTTTTTATTACATTCAATCATTATGTAAACTAAAGAAATTATTTTTTAAGTTTTTAGGCACAAAAAAGTTTTAAGATTTTGTTTCAACCAGTCAAACAATTCTTTGATTAACGCTTGCAAGCTTGGCTATTGCTTTTTGTGAAGCGAATTTGTATTAAAAATTTCAAATATTTTTGTTCGCCGTTCTTGTTCGCTACCTTTAAGCTTCACACACATACAAATTTGTTAATTTTTCGTTCGCAGTAAAAGACTTAAGCATAGAAAGCAATCAAAATTTTTTGTGCGCACACCTTAATTGTAAATACAATCCTTCTTCTTATATTCAGTTTTAAGCACGTAAATAATATTAAAGTTAGTTTACGGTACAAAGAAAAGAAAATACTGTTCCAAGTCTATGAGAAAAAATGTGGAAATAAAAGTTTTAATAGAAACTTTCATGTCTATTTGAAAGAAAAAAAAAGAAAATTACAACAAACGATAATCAAACAATTTTCGCGCACAATATTATTTCCCATAGACAAGTACAGATGGAATACAGATCCGTAGTTATATAGGATTCTCTCAACTATGCACACTAGGGAGTTGATTCTGAGTAAAAGGTCTCCTACCACCATTTAAATTTTTTTTGATCGCTAAGCTACAATCAGATCTCTTTCGTTTGCAACCTTAAAGTTAAAAATATTTGACAGCGAATGTTTGACCGACTGTCTAAAATAAATCAATCATAGCAGGCGCGCATCCATACATTACATAGTACATACATAATTATCCATTACAACCCTTCAGTCAGGATTACGGCCTAGCTTCTTACACCACTCATGTTGTGTGTGTTACTTTTATACACGAATGTCGGGACCTACAGTTTAAAGTCGACTCCGAACGACAGATTTTTGAGAAACTTTTTCATGGCAGGTTTATTTACTCTCAGAGTTTTTGTAAGCAATCTGCTGAGAGTAAGTCGCCGAAGAAAATTTTTTTTCATATTTTCGTTTTGATGTCTGACCTGGGTTTTGAACCATGGCCTTACGTCTACTAAGCCAAACAACTTCCTACTAGACTACGTAAGGTTTTCCAAATCATGGCCTTTCAAAGATTCTTGCTGCATTGCATTCATGTCTAACTTAGCTTACTATCTTACCTAAATTACTTCCTATCTCGATAGTTTGATAGACCTCCCATTACTTGATATTAAATTTGTAGCTGCATTTAGTAGACTCTCCAGCTGATTTTAAGCTTGAATCTAAAGGCTTCGAGATTTAATGTTATGTTCTGATGCTGATTAACGAAACCAATTAATCAATGTGTGAAGAAGTAAGTTTTTATTTACAGAAATCTACCACTGCCCTCTATCATAAGCTAAGCTCTCTAAGCTTCAGCTGAACACTATATTGCCATTGTTATAATGGAATACCATTCCTTCCTTGATGACAAAGCTTGTTGGGTTCTTATGAGAAATTACTTTCATTAGCCGACTCAATTGTCGACATCGTAGTTTCGAAATAAAA
Source organism: Sarcophaga variegata (assembly GCA_932273835.1). Taxonomy (NCBI): domain Eukaryota; kingdom Metazoa; phylum Arthropoda; class Insecta; order Diptera; family Sarcophagidae; genus Sarcophaga; species Sarcophaga variegata. Next base: position 87,634,396 of record OW026361.1, read on the forward strand.
TTTTCACAAAACACAGCAGATTATAATAAATCATGCCAATTCATAATCATCATCGTAGTCTAGTTGGTAGTATGCTGGCTTATTAGAGGTGAGGCCGCGGGTCAAATATTAGGTCAGATGCATAGCTGCCAGATAAATGAGGAACCAAATCGTCAAATATTTGAGAAAAAATCGTCAAAATCTTCAAAGACGTTTATTAAAATCGTAAAAAAATCGCCAGAAAAAATAAATAAATAAATTAAAAGTTTTTAAAAACCAAAATTATTTCTATTGTAGTAAAACATATTAAGTCAATGTATGTAGATATCTGAGTTCAAAAATAAAACATTTAACAAAGAATTTATTGGAAATTCAAAGCTAGCATCCATCATCTTCATTTAATATTTTTTTTTCTCCAAAAATGGAGAAATTGGGATCATTTTCAGGAAGAAATTGTTTAAGTTTTAAACAATCTATCCCAACGTTGTTTATTGACACATAAGCTCAGCAATAATATTACATTATCGGTGTAGATATTATGGAGTCAGAAGCTTTTGATGTTCTGAGCACGAACGTTCAGTGTACTGCTAACACATTTTTCAGTTCCTTCTTAAGTTCTTATCATCCGATCTTACTATTTACACCGTTTATAACAGAGAATGGAATACAACTCTCATGTATGGGTTGGTGCCTCAACGTCTATTTTGCGGTATCTCGGCCGTGTACAGGAGAGGCCATAGTATCTCGTTAATGACGGTAGTGTATCCAACTGCATTGAATCATTGGAGCATCGTTGCAACGTGGTTTATGTTTCACTGTTATATCGCTTCGACAAGAGGATTTTGCTCGAACGAAGTAAGGGGACTTTTTCCCTAAAAACATATATTCCTACGTAACGCTCGTTTTTGTCGGCTACCACTTCCGTATGTGGTCGATTGGCCAGTGGATCGCACACTGCATTACAGCAAAAATACGGTTTTTAGTCGGACTATGTCGGTATGTGGAACTCAATACCTGCAGAGGTCTATCCTGTTACATATGGTATAAAAATATACAAGCCTAGTGTTTCTTTTCTTCTTCTCATGACATAGTTACAAACTCAATGCAATCCATTGCCTGAGTGTTGGTCGTACGAAAAAAAAATAACGGCACTTGCCTTTGTCCTTCCTATGGTAATATTAGAAGCTATACTAGAATTTTTAAAATTGTCTGCAACGACAAGTGATATATAATTCTCAACTACGAGGTTATTTAGGAGTTGTAATTTTTTGGCTTTTAAGGGGTGAAAAAGGAATAAAATGCAGAAAAATCATCACAGATATTCGAAAGTAACTTAAAAATATAATACTTTACTCCTCGTTATTACTAACCTATTTTTGCAACAGTAACAATTGCAATGTAAATAGAAAACTTAAAGCGGCTTTTAATGTACTAAAGTAAAGAATATGATGTAAATTTTTAATTTTTAAAAACCGTCAGAATAAAGGGCATAAATCCGCGCCAGCCATATAAATGAAATAAAAATCCATTTCCAACCGGGGCAGTTGTAGTTCACAGCAAAACAATAAATTTATCAAAATTTCAAACAATTTTTGTTTTATTACGATTTTAAATGTAAACCTTTCGATCGCCAACCCATTATATTTACTTACATTATGCTCATATTTAATATGTATGTAAAATTCATAAATTCATAATGCAGAGAACATATGTGACGTATGAGTTATATTTAATTGCATTAGTTTCATACATGATAAAATCGAAGTTATTTATTGCATACTTTTCAGGGTAAATATTGCAGTACATGTAATATGATGCGTATGAGTAATATAGTTCAAATACAATTAAAAAGCTACATGATTTTTCGATTCTATGCAATTCTAGGCTGACCTGGGATACGAAACCGGGCTTTACGTTTAATAAGCCAACACCCTACCTACTAGACTGCGGGTCCCACCAATCTTATATTAAATTAACACACACAATATAAGTGAAGGTTCTAATCCTGACTGATCAATTCTGTATGAATGTATCAAACTTAAAATCTTTTTTTTCAGACTTAAGTTTCTTAACTTGCTTTAAGTCAAAGTTCTGCAACAATTATATAACATGAGATACAGATATAAGTCGCCGTAGTCTGGTAGGTAGTGTGTTGGCTTATTAAACGTAAAGCCGAGTTTCGTATCCTCAGCACCACCGCACTCAGCACCCGTCAACCAAGAATGGCTTAAAAAGGAGGTTCCTCGCTTCATTTTTACCGCACAATGGCCACCAAAATCTCCGGATCTCAATCCGTTGGACTTTTGCGAGTGGGGCATTTTGGAGAGTAAGGTTCTCACTAAAAAATACCAAAGTGTCGATCATCTCAAGACGGCGCTTCGCCGGGAATGGGCCAAATTACCGCAGAGCCACTTTCGTGCAGCCTGTGATGGCTTTGTCGGCCGTTTGAAGGCCATATTCGAACAAATCTAAACTGATTCTAAAATTTGATGTTATTTCCAACATTTTTTGCTTTTGAACAATAAAATTAAAAAAAAAATTAAAAAATATAGCGCTTTACTTTGGTGCATTATATATCAGCCACCCTGTATGTTAGCCTTATGAAACGTACTCTCATAGGTATATTAGGTTGGATTGCTAGCTTTGACGCGTAAGCTCACTTGAGCACGCATAGGGGCCCATTGTGATGTCACAGGTAAGCGTAGTCGCTGTACTGAACGTATTCCACAGAACTCATCGAAGAAGTTGGCCAGAGCAGGGAATGCACACTAAAAACACAACTCCTCTAAGTTGGAAACTAACCTGAGAGTTGATTAAACGAAGCTATATCCTTCGCCTTTCAGACAAGGCGACTACTTATCATGCGACCTCTTCAATTTCGTCGTGGTGAGTGTTCTACGAAAGGCGGTAGTGCATCGCAATGCCACTATTTTTTAAAAATGTGTCCAGTTGCTTGAAGTCGCCGTGGTCTAGTAGGTAGTGTGTTGGCTTATTGGCCAGACATCAATCAAAAAATACAAAAAGTATTTCTTCGGCGGCTTCCTCTCAGCAGATGTCTGGCAAAAACTCTGAGAGTAAATAAACCTGCCATGAAAAAGTTTCTCAAATATCTGTCGTTCTGACTGAAGGATTGTAATGGGTAATTATGTATGCATGTTTGAGATACTGGACACTATAGTCATGAGTTGAAAAAGTAACTGATTTTCTAATACATCGCACATTTCGAATAAATCTGTGACTACAAATTTCACCCTATTGACAATTTAGAAAATATGATTTCATGCTGGCCAATCGTTTTCTTATACTATTGGCCTGTAGGGTATTTCAAATTTGAGTTTGAAAAAACTTTGATTACGATTTGGAATTGACAGTAATATTTGGAAATATTTTGTAATACTTTTTTTTCTATTCTTCAGAACTAAATTAAATACTTCTTATCAAAGAAAATGATTTCTTTAGAGATACTAATATTACGTCCACTTTAAAATGCATTTTTTTCAAGGACTAAAAAGCCAAATTGGAACAGCATTAATAGCGTAAATAACTTGGCAACAAGCTTTTATTATTATTTTTCAATTTTCGCTTTCCTTTTCTTCTTTTTCAAAATTTTTTATTAAAGTGTGATAAGAATAAAGAGCAGAGAGACACTCGCGCGTAAGTTGAAAAAAGTTCTTCTTCAACACTGTTTTTCCTCAAACTCTTTAACCAAGCGAGTGCAGATAGAGAAGCTAAATGAAAAACAGAATGTCTTTTTTCTTTATGGAGAGTAAAATGTAATTTTACGAAAATATTTTTATTTATTATAAAACATGGCACACTTACTCATATTTACACACACACACATAGATATAAAAATAAACGCTCTTTTTCTCTCCCGCCTTCTTAGGCATGAGTAAGAAGTGTATTATTAAAGTTTTGCTACCACTCTCTGCTTTAAAGGCTTAAGAAGATCTGTAAGAGTATAAGAAAAGCAATCTCTATGTAGAGTGTGTGTATGTATGTAAGACTGTGATAGTGTGTTGATTATATTTGCAAGGATATTAAACATAAGAAGAGAACAGGCAGAGAAAAAAAAACTGTAGAAAGCAATAAGTTTTTAAACTCAAAAAATAACTGAAGCATAAATTTAATTTTCATTTCACACCTTCTTCTTCTTTTTCTTTGCTTTTCCATTGTTATTGTTGTTGTTTTTACTGTTGCCTTACTCAAAAACTCACTAACAAACTAGCACACTTTAAGAAGTGCATGAAAAACATATTCAGAACGTTGGTAGAGGAGTGTGGTAGAGAGAGCGAGAGAGGAAGAGGAAAAAGTTAAAGTGTAAGAGGTGGTGGCTGGTGGCTTCATAATTTTAAGTCATTTCTGTTGATAAGTGGTTAATGTTAAACTATGAGAGCACTTTTACTTACTCCCTCTCTCTCTCTCTCTATCTCTCTCACTCTATCCTTCTCGTTTATATATTACATATATACATACCATACATCTAATGTAAATTTTTCATACAACGCAGATTGTTCTTGAGTTCATCCATGTACATATACATACATCCATGCACGCATACTGTATGCAAAATACCGCGTTTTTGCTTTACACTTTAATTCTCAGCACTGGTGTATCTCTCGTTCAAGCGTATGAGGTTTTCCATGTGAAATTCAATTTTTCATCGTAATGAAGAAATATTCTGTTTAATATTGTTTTATGCTTGACAAAGAAATTGCACTTAAATTATAACACAGAGAACTTTTCTTATTTCTTTTCATTTTCTTTTTTTATTAATCTTTCCACATTATTGTGAATAAATCGTTTTTTCCTTTAAATCGTAAGCTAATTATCTGAAAGTGTGCGTATAAAACAGCAAAGTTCAGTGACGTTTTATCCTCTTATTGCATTACGCTTTCAGCGTCACTTGTAAATAATGACGTTTAATTAATTGATCATTAAAGAAGCCTGTATTATTGTTAAAAAAAAAACGAATGAAACACAGAATAAGAAAGAAATTAAAAACCGTAAAGTAAGGAATCAACATGTGGTGCCACATTAATTTCTAAAATCATAAGATTACAGGGTACGTAGTATATCCAAAAAGTAAAATAAGTTTTGGCACTGCATGACATACAGATCACATGAATCTTTTCGGAGCATTTGAACAGCTACCCGTTTGTTATAGTAATATTTAAGCTGAAATACATACATACTTAGTGGGTCATTACAACCCTGCAGTCAGGATTACGACCTAGTTTCTTACAGCACTCATGTTGTGTGTGTTAATTTTATACATGAGTGACTGGACCTACAGTTTGAAGTCGATTCCGAACGACAGATTTTTGAGAAACTTTTCATGGCAATTTTATTCACTCTCAGAGTTTTTACCAGAAACCTGTTGAGAGGAAGTCGCTAGAGAAATATTTTTTTCATATTTCGTTTTAATGTCTGACCTGGGGTTTAAACCGTGGCCTCATGTTTAATAAGTCATCATACTACATGTTAAAATACGGTGACTTACAGGCCCTACTGAAAGAAATATGTAAAGGGAGAAACACATCATAAATAAACTCACACAACCCTTCAGTCAGGCTTACGACCTAAGTACTCACACCACCTATGTTTTTTGTTTTAATTTTGTACGTGGTACGACCAGTTTAAAGTCGTCTTCAAACGACAGATTTTAGAGAAGCTTTTCATGGCAGAGGCAGTCGCCAAAGAAATTTTCTTCCTATTTCGTTTTGTTCGAGATGTCTGACCTGGTGTTTGAGCCAATTTCTCGTGTGTTATAAGCCAACACACTACCAACTAGACTACGTCGACTACAGGCTGAAATAATGACTATAAAAACAGTCGCTATGTGAATTTTATATCAAAGTATACTGGGAACATGTATTCACATATTTACTGGCCTTAAGACTACGTCCATAAAATCTCTTTTACGTACATACATACATACATACATACATAATTGGCCATTACAACACCCATGTTGTGTGTGTTAATTTTATACATTAGTGGCGGGACATACAGTTTTTAAAGACGACTTCAAACGACAGATTTTTGAGAAACTTTTTCATGGCAGGTTTATCTACTCTCAGAGTTTTTTCCAGAAATCTGTTGAGAGAAAGTCACGGAAGAAATATTTTTTTTCATATTTCGTTTTGATGTCTGACCTGGTATACGAACCCGGGCTTTACGTCTAGTAAGCCAACGCACTACCTACTAGACTACGGCGACTACTTCCCTCATATAGGGTATTCCTATAATGCTCCTCCAAACTTATTGCCCTCGCTAACTTCAGGATTCTGTCCGATGTCAACAATACCAATTCCCTAACCAGTACCTGGTATGCACCCAGGTCTTTCCTTCTACATACATATAGGATGGGAAATTTAAAAGTTTAAATGTAATTTTAAATGGAATTTAAAAGTGCAATAAAGCAAAAATGGTTCTAAATTTTGTATAATTTATTTTGTTGTTGTGAAGTACAATCGTTCCGATTTGAAATGAAACATTATTGCATGCATACGGCTAACCTCACAGTACTGCATTTGATCGGAACAATTTTGTACACTTTTTCAATAGTATGGAGCCGTCTCTCGGCAACAGAGTCACGAATGTTAGCCTTGAAATGCTACATTGCAATGAAAATTATTTCTGTCTTTAAGACAGTAAATATCACTAGAAATACTAAGGATTTGTTTTAGAAAAAATTAAGACTTATTAGTCACGAGCAACTGGTTGCTCTCATTGCATTGCTACGCGTTATATTTTTCAATTTCTTTTATTTTTTTTAAGTTTTGTTTCAGTATGTCTTCGTTTTTTTGTTTTCTTCTAACATAATGGCATATTCTAGTTGTTACCATTAAATAATGACTGTAAGAACTGAATACAGAGCATGACCGTCTTATTATTCGTCTAATTAACTGTCTGTCTACAACTATAATGGAAATTCAGCAAAATAAATACACAATACTTTAATGGATAATTAAATGATTCAAAGAAGACTTAAATAATATTGTTAAATAAACACTTGCCATTACATGATAAATGCACGTTTTATAACAATTACATGATGTCCTTAAAAGATTTTTATTGTAATTGTACACATTTTTTAAATCAAAAACAAACAATAATTGCATGAAACATTTTATTAAAACAATAATAAATATGATTCTACGTAAAGGAGATATCTTGGAAGGCTAATGATAGCTTTTCAAAAAAATTCATGTCGTAATAACTAGCAGGGACATAAGCACTCTCATTATAATAGAATAATTGATACGCTGGCCACATGGGCTATGTGGTAATAAAGGGTGGGCAATGAAACAAAAACTGTTTAAAATTTTGACAAATTAATTCCTATTTGTTGTGAAGTACAGTTGTTCCGGTTAGAAATGGAATCTTATTTCATTCATATGGCTGTCGCGGCTGACCTCTCGGTACCTCATTCGATTGGACCAAATTTTGGCCCACTTTTTCGAATGTATGTGATCGTATCTCGGCAATGCCATAACTAATGTTGGCCTTCAAATGATCAATTGTCTCTGGTTTGTCGGCATAACACCTTTCTATAATGACGCTCCACGCAAAATAGTCCAACGGTGTAAAATCGCAGCTTCTTGGCCGCTAATTGACATCGCCATTTCGGCTAATTAAACGGCGATCAAACGTTTGACACAATTAATCGATTGTGGCCTGAGATGTGTGGTAAGACGCACAATCACTTGTAATAGGTACACTGGCTTCTTCTGTAAGACCGCGTGTGGGTTTTCTGAGCCCCAAATACGGCAATTTTACTTATTAACATACCCCCCAGGACAAAAATGAGCTTCATCCGAAAAGATTATTTTTTTTTTGGCAAAATCAACATCATTGTGCAGATTATCGTCGGCCCACTTAATTCCAATGTTGCTCAAGCGTAAATCGATTCATTACGTTCAATGGAAATAATATACTGAATTTTGTGACAGATTAGAATGACATAAGACTTTAGGTGTTTATTTCTGGAATGCACTATTGCACTACATGTTCCAATAATGTATTACGATGCTTCATTCTCATCGTCACAGAATCTGTATATTAAGATCGAGGCAGCCTGTATTCCGCCTTAACGTGAGCTTTACAGCGTCCTTACAACCCTTTAGCCTGGAGAAAAATATAATACTCATAAATAAATAAATGACAGCAAGCAAAGCAAGCACTCAACCTTCCAGTGAGTATTGTAGTGTTCGTACGCAAATCATACTTATTTTGTGATTCTTGTAAATGTTGAGTCATGGAGAGTCGAAATCAACAATATCATGCGTATTGTTAAGTATGAGTACGATGAGTACTTCAAACTTTCAATATGAATTGTATGAGTATGGTATTAAAATAAGTATGAATGCGTATAAGTATCAGAGATTATGAGTATGATTCGAATCTACTCATCTTTTTGAATACTCATTGCTGACCTCTGATGTGTGTATACAGTAGGCCCTGCTTAGGCTTCATGTGAAGTATTTAATACAATTATTACTCCTCCTTTTTTTTTTTATTATATAAGACCAACCCTCAGGGGATAGCTCCTACTCATACAGTGTATTGTGAATGGAATTAGGAAAATAGGCTATATAGGTAGGAGGACAATGGAAATATTGTTTGCGGGCATTAGAATTTAATCCTGTTATATTGTATGTGGCAGGAAAGACCTGCTAATTTTGTCGGTAATGCAATGTGGTTGGCAATGGCCAATGGAGAACAAGTGGATGTGCTCTTCGAAAAAGATAGGCGCTACGTAAATAATTTTCGGGAACAAGTCTAGCTAGCAATAGAACAGTGGAGCACGAACTATATTGCGATGATGATCCAATGAATCATTAATGAGAACGTTCGCCCTCTTCTTTACGCATTCAAGAAGCTTCAAAACAGACTTTAAGGCACCAGCCCATACATGAGAGTTGCATTCACTTCTCGGTCGTATATACCTACAGAATTGGCCTCTACGATCCTTCAGTCAGAATTAAAATCTAGCTTCTAACACCAACCATGTTGTGTGTGCTAATTTTATGACTGAGTAATGGGATCAACTGTTTAATGCCTACTTCGAACTACAGACTTTGGAGAGACTTTTCAAGCAGAGACCAGAAAACTGCTGAGAGGATGCTACCAAAAAGAATTTTTTTTTCAATTTCGTTTTGCTAGCTGTTGAACCATAGGCTCTCGTCTCATAAGGCAACACAATTCCATTAGAAAAGCCAATTAACATACGAGCACAAAGTTTATTATTCAAAATGACTGAAAATGTGCATAAAAACTATTTAGAGAATGAAAATATGACTTGGCCTTTAGCCTTGTCTTATTGTTACTTCGGACAACATTCATCTTCAACATCATTGGTTTGTGATAAATTATTTTCAAGTATTCCTTTTCAAATATGAAAATTACTTGTAGAACCTAACTCCCACAATATTCACCCCACATTTGTTTGACCATAAACACTTGCCTCATTAACAAAGACAGGTCATTCAGTGTATCAAAATACTCGCTACACATAACTTGGCTAATTAAAGATACACTTTCAAATCCACATACTTGGTTTAAAGGGCATTTCGTATCATTAACACGAAAACCACACACATATACACACACAAACAGATGCAATGTACCTGCAGTTACAAACCCACCACACTCCCACATTTACCGCCTACATAAGATGCCTTTGTGAGGAGTATAATATTGTAGTAGTGTATTGTAGTTGTTATTGCTATTGTTGTCGTGTATTGACAGTATCCAAGCAGCCACCATAAATTGACTTGAATTTAATTGAAATAATACGAGCACAGTGAATGGATGAATGGGTGGACGGATGGATGGATGGTCTTCAGTCCCAAACATGCTGCCGCTCGCAATGAAATGGAGACGAAACTCACTTTGAATTTATGTTCGAGTATATTTTGTTGTTATCTATTGGCGAGGCGACCCTGGTTGCCCGTTTGGTTGCCTGACTTGTTGTTTGACGCGATGGATGGATGTATGGTTTGTTGGTTGGCTGTTTGTTTGTTTGCTGGTTTGTTTAAATCTTTGTTTGCTGGTTTAAATAGTCCTGGCACATATATGCAATGCAATGCAAAACGTATTCGTAGAAAAACATTAATCACTGTCAAACAATGCTGTTACTCTTAATGCAATTGCTATTGCTGTTGTTGTTGCTGTGTTGCCATTGTAAATTTTATTTGTTATTATTGCTGTCATTGTTGCTGCAGTTCATGTCTGTTACCTCAAATGGAAAAAATATCAAAATGCGAATCCAAACACACAAAAAAAATTGCGTAAATACATACGTTGAAGTTTAACCAGGTTTAATCAAGTTGGTCACCTGATGTGGAATTCGAATGAAAGCATACCGATGTCGTATAATATTTTCTGTTCAACTTTGAAGAGGAATTGCTTTAGGCAGACACTGCAAAGTATAACTCACTTCATATGCATTGTGATATGGGCACTTTGAAATTGTTGTAAAGCACAATGCAATTCAATATGATGTGCGTTGGTGGTAGAATAAATGCCATGAACAATACAACTGCAACATTAGCATATTAAAGCATTCTTTAATGAGAGCTTTGAGTTAATCTCGATGTTTTTTATATTTGCATTGTATAAAGACGAATTATTTATTCGTATACATAACTATTGCATTTACATACATACATACATAATTGACCATTACAACCCTTCAGTCACGATTACGGCCTAGCTACTCACACCACTCATGCTAGGTGCGTTAATTTTATCCGTGAGTGGCGGCGCCTACAGTTTAACGTCGATTCCGAACGACAGATTTTTGAAAAACCTTTTCAAGGCACATTTATTTTATCTCAGAGTTTTTGCCAGAGATCTGCTGAGAGTAAGTCGCTGAAGAAATATTTTTTTCATATTTCGTTTTGATGTCAGACCTGGGGTACGAACCCGAGCTTTACCATAAAAATTATGGAGTTTGTAATTTTCGAAAATATTTAGAATACCCAATATGAGGGTGGGTCAATATATTCTCATCTTTTGAATTTACCGCCTCTTGACTTGTGAATTTTATAGAAAGTAGCAAAAACCTATGAATTAGACTACGAAGTGCTTTCTCCTCCATCTTATTCCCCACATTAGGCACGTATAAATAATTTTTGTTTGTCAACACATACTTAATTAATTGACCACCACAAGCCTTCAGTCAGGGTTACGATCTAGCTTCTCACACCACTTATGTTGTGTGTTCTAATCTTATTCATATGTGGGGGCAACCACAGTTTAAACTCGACTTCAAACAACAGATATTTGAGAAACTTTTCATGGCAATTTTATTTACTTTTAACTTGCCTTTAAAGTTGGATTTAGTTTAAGGTAACTTTAGCTAAATTGAACTTTAAAGTCACCTTTAACTTCTTTTCATTATTATAAACTACAGATAAAATAAAGTTAACTTTTTCTAAAATACGGCAGTAGCGGAGCAATGTCGATAACACTGCTCAAATTAAACAAGTTTTATTTAAACGCAGAGGCAACAACGGGCCTCTTTTTTTGTTGTAATTGCTCACTTTGTTTATATTTAAAGTTGCCATATTGAAAATAATAAATAAAATGGCAAGTTCAAATTTAAACTTAACTTTAAAAGTTACCAGTACAATGATCTTCCCTTTAACTTAACGCTCACTTCTACCTTATTGTCCACTTATAATGAAAAACAATTTATGTGCCCGTCAAAATTCTCCCTGTAGTTAACAGCAAGTTGTAATAATGGTCCTTAGAGTGTTTGCCAGAATTCTGAGCAAGTCGCCAAAGAAATATTATTTCATATTTTGTTTTGTTGGAGAGGTCTGAGTTGGGGTTCGAACCTTGGTCTCACGTCTAATAAGTCAACACACTATTTACTTGACTACGATGACCCTACATGACAAAAATACTTTGTAATATTATTTGACTACAGCAATGAAATTACCTGAGAAATAATTAATTTTGATGATTTCGAGAAATATGCACTAACCGACACTGCCCGTGTGGTTAAGTCCTGCTGGCAGATTCACAATGTTAGTTTGGTTGTCTGAACTTAATATTATTGAAAAAGGTTTGAGGATTGTTGGCTCGTAATACTTCTCTACTCTATTATTAGGCAATGACTATACCAGTTCCGCCCTTAGAGATGAAGTACCAAACCCGCTTGATGATGGCCGTATGGAGATTTCACAGCCTAGCCAGGTAGAGGTGAATTGTCGCGATTGTGCGACTAAAGAATAGTAAGAATAGCTACAGGTTCTGAAAAAGGAGAACCTCACGATATACGTCAACTACAGAGGTATACATATGCCTTCTCCCCATTGCATATAAAAGTCTTACGAACATATTGTGTGAATGATCGATTTGACTCAGTGTGGCTTCAGACCTGGTAAGTCCACCATCGACCAAATTTTCACATTCCATAAATCCTGGAGAAGACTGAAGAAACGCAAGTCGACACACACCATCTTTTTATCGACTATAAGGCAGCATTCTATAGCAATCATAAGGAATCCTATCTGAAGTCTTTATTCCTGCGTAGCTGATAAGGATATGAAGAATGATATTGAGCAACTCATGTGGCTCTGTCATGTTAGAAGTGGGCCTCTTCGAACCTTTTAATGCCATGTAAAGTTTCGGCCACATCCAGCCCTTATGCAACTTCGTCCTGCAAAGCAAAAGTAGATGGCATAGGTACTATTTTACACAAAAGTACATTGATGGCATTGCCATTAAAGGGTGCACCAAGCGAGATGTTGCTGCTCACTTTTGCGCTATTGAACGGGAGTTTATCTAGGTGGGTCTACCAGTAATTAAGGGCAAAGCGAAGTATATATTGTTGACCAGTAGGGAAATGTGGCCTATGGGAGCACAGATAACGGCCGCTATCTATACTTTCAATGTTGGCTTCGCCGTTATTAGCAAAAATGTTGCCAGTCTAGAGATTAAGCATAAGATCGCTCTAGCCATCAGTAGCTACAATGGTCTCAATAAATTAATTATTAAGTAGCAGAGACTTCTCTCGTACTAGAAAAATAAAACTCAAGAAGTCGCTCATCCTCCTAGTGCTTCAGTATGGTAACAGAAGCATGGACGCTCGAATGCTTATTCGAGAGAAAAATCCTAGTCGGCGATGATTTCTACATACGATCCAATAATGAACTGTATGAGCTGCTCAATGTCAAGGATGTTGTGCAACGCATTAACCTCCAGCAGCTGTGCTGGTTCGGCCATGTCGCTTGGATGAGAGACGGCCATTTGCTGCAGGGATTAGTTGAAGAGAGGACAACCTTGTCTACTTTGGAAGGACTAAATCGGGGAAGCCCTATCAGCGACTGTTTGCGATATTTGATTTAAAATGTGAACTAAACTTTCACTTTACCTTCCATGTTGTCTGCCGTAAATGAAAAGACAAAGAAGAGCGTGAGCAAAATAATATTGAGGCAAATAAATAATAATAAAAATAAAAACAAAAATAAAATCAAATGGAACAAAACAACATGAAATGAAACGAATCGAAATGAAATGAAAGATTGAGTTAAAGTTTGTTAAATTAACGTAATTGAAAAGTTTTTGTGCATTTCTTTCAAATTGTCCTGCACAATGTTTTTCATTCTCCACCCCAATCTCTTTCTCTCTCCCTCGCTCCCTTTCTGTCTTGGCTAAGACGACAAAGTCCACCAACTTCTGGCATTTCTCGGTATTTTATTATTTTTCAATTTCATTGTTGTTGTTGTAGTTGTTGTAGAATTTTTGCCTTGTGAAATCATGTTGCAACAGAAAATAATGAATGAATGAAACATGCAGGTTAGTTATTGAACACAATTTCTTTCTGCTTTTATTGCAATACTCTCCTACATCTTATGGCAACATTTGTTAAGCAACTCTGAAAGAAAGACGAACCAAACTTTAGCACACAAAAGTTTAAAAGAAACTTTCTTCTTCTTCTTCTTCTTCTGCTTCAGCAAACAGTTCAAAACAACCGGAGAAGGAATGGTAAGTACAAGCAGCAGCGCTTGAGGAGTAGAAAAATTGTACGTTGCACTAATGAAAAATGTTATACGTGATCTTTTGAATGACCATTATTTATCAACAAATGAGCAGGAATTACTACATGTCCACATCCAATGTTCAGGAACTGGCTAGCATTGAGTGACAACAAGAAATGAAAAATAATTCACAACAACAACAATGCAATATAAACTATAAGGATATTGCAAAATATATATGTATGTACGTACAATGTCTTATTAAACGAATTACAGTTACACTTTATTGGATTTCCGAGTTGTTACAACCACCGATTGTTACGTTTAATGAAAATTATAAAACAATTGTTTGCTGAACATCCATCAGGCAACTAACTGTACAAGTAATGTTGGATGTCTTATGGTATTTTAAGTCTCTTTAACCCTCTTTAGTTTGATACATTAATTCAATGAATTCGTTGATTTGTTTGAGCATTAAATGCAGCAGCATATAGAAATCTTTAAAATTAAAGGGGGACTCAAATTAAAGAAGAACGTTAGTAACTACTATACAGACTCTTAAGCTGTATTCACCCATGTTGTTCGGACAAAGGTTTTGTTTAACAGCTCTCTTCTTGTGAAAGAGAAAATATTTGATACAAACAAATCTCAGCTTAGTTTAGCCCTTTGCACTAGGACAACGTAAGTCTAGCAACCGAGTGTCCCCTCTGAGGGGACATGATAGTTTGTTAGCGATTACGGGGCAATGAAATTATTCCACCGCAATTTTTTAAGAAACACGTGTTCTCCTGTAGTTTTTTGTTAAAATGGCACAAAAAATTGATCAAAATCTGATATAAGTATTAAGATGCATGATAAATAAATCGTCCGTTCTACACGTCGAAAAGGAACGTGCGAAGTGCGGTCATGGCGGACTGTACACTTCTCTGATCCTTTGAGCAAAATTGTAGATATAGTGGAATAGGCATCCAAAGCTACAAGGGTGTGGCTGAATGAAGTGGGAAACTTGATACGATAATAAAGAAATCCGATAAATATACAAGATCTCAATTCGTTCTGAAGCGGCGTATAGAAAAAATTTTTGATATTTTTTTTTAAATATGTCTTCTTCAATGTCCACAAATTCATATAAAACAAATTTCATCACAATTCCTCACTTGGTTCTAAAATTATACTGTATAATATCAGGTTTCAAGGATGTATGTTTTCGTTAAAAAGTGGCGTCGAGTTGCTGGTAGGTAAAGTCCGAAACGGTGTCGAGTGCAAAGGGTTAATTTTATATTTTATTCCGACAAACCTGAACAGAGCTACCAAAAGTTTTTATTCTTCATACAAATTTGAATTGTATGAAAAACGAAACGCCGTTCAATACTGCTTGAAGCAAAACCGAGTTACCCCCGCTTTAGATGTGACTAGATGGCACCAGAGACGGTCTTCCGACGATTATACAAAACTCAGACCCCTACATAGCAAGAATAGGATGCTGAAACTGTCATCGGTCACAGTGATATAACGATCTTCACCGATAGCTCAAACATCCAATGTGGAACTGGATCTAGTGTCTATTCTGATAAGCTCTCATTGAACGGGTCTTACAGTGTATATAACCAGACCAGATTATTTAAGTGGAGATTTTTCCTATAAAACATGCTGTTCGTACGATTGAAACCAAGAACCTACCTCCTTCGAACTTGATCATAAGTGTGGACAGTGAAGCAGTAATCAAAGCGCTGGGATCCCATCTCGTCAAATCAAAAAGCGTCAAGATTTGCATAGACTCTCACCGTATACGCCGACACAACTCTCGCCTCTACTGAGATCCAGGCCAGTGTGGAATAGAGGGAAATGAAAATGTGGACAAACTAGCACGGAGGAGATCGGAAAAGATAGAGGAGAAGACGATATAAGCGCCTCTACAAGAATACTTTTCCAAATTGGAAAAATCGGCATGGAATTAAATAAACCGTGGGTGATTCAACATACCTGGTTGCCGAATTTTAAAATTGCTGTGTTCAGCAGTGGACAGCGGGATAACCAGGGAAATACTTAATTTCGACAAGAGAACGGTTCGCATTCTGTTAAGAATTCTAATGGGACGCTGGTAGTTTCACTAGCAAGCTAGCGCTGCCCTACCAGAATGTAATTCAGTATAGAGGAAACGGAGTCGGTAAAACACCTTTTATGCGATTGCCCTGCACATCTGGTTATGGTGGCGAATGCACCGCCAAGAGAACTTGTCGGTTTCATCCGAAACTCGGGGTGGTTCGAGTATACCACTAATGCCTTAACTCAAGGTGGTTAGCCCAATGGGGCTTATGGGTCACCGAGTGAATTTGACTGTGAATGGCACACTACCCGCTAACCTAACATAAATTATGTTTAAGAAATTATGTTTAACTTCAATTCGCTTTAAGAATACCGTATTGCAACTCTGATTTTGTGAACATATTGGTGAATTGTGGTGCAGAAAACTCTCAGTTACAAATAAGTTTGTTCGTACAATAATTTATTCAGACAACAGGGTTGAATACAACTTTAGTGTTATTAGCGTTATCTTCATTCAAGTATTGAAGTTAAGTTAAGTCGCCGTAGTCTAGTAGGTAGTGTGTTGGCTTATTAGACGTAAAGTCAGGGTTCAAGCCCAAGGCTAGACATTAAAACAAAATTTTAAAAATATTTATTCGCCGTGTTTTTCTCTGCAGTTTTCTGGCAATAACCTTGAGGGTAAATAAAATTGCCATGAAAAGTTTCTCAAAAATCTGTCGTTCGCAGTCGACTTTAAACTGTAGGTTCCACCACTCAGGCATAAATTAACACACACAACATAAGTGGTGTGAGAATCTCGGTCGTTGCTGGGTTGCAATGACCTACTATGTATGTATATACATACCTACATACATAATTGGCCATTACAACCCTTCAGTCAGGATTACGGCCTAGCTTTTCACACCACTCGTATTGTGTGCGTTAATTTTATACGTGAGTGGCGGGACCTACAGTATAACGTCGACTCCGGACTAGGGATGCAAACGATACATCGATGTTTTAGACATAAATTTCGATGTTTAACATTGATGTTATCGCCTTATGCTGGTGTACTTTAAGAGTTGTGTTTATTTTAGTTCTTTACATTAAACTCGTTGTTATTGACGGCGTTAAAATCAAAGAACATTAACATCTTTTAAGTGAACTATCTTCTGTATATGTACATAATTAAAATCACATGGTTAACTTAGTTGTTACTAAACCTATGGAAATTATAAACGATTTAAACGCGCGACTTAACAAAAGTACGGGATATCGTTAAATTCATAAAGAAAAGTGTTAATGCAAGTGTCGAACAAAGAAAGAAACAAATGGAGATGAGCATAAAAGGAGGCCAAATTAAAAAGTTGTTATTATATGCTCGCACAAGATGGAATTCTTGCTTTTACATACTTCAAAGATTTATAGAATTGGTATCTATTGTAGGAGCAATATTAGTGTCAATCCCAGCAGCTTCTCCAATGGTTACAGGAATTGAAATAAACTGTATAAAAGAAATTATAGAACTGCTATATCAATTTGAAAAGTTAACAAAATAATTTTCTGGAGATAGTTTGTAACTGTGAGCAAAGTGATTCCACTAATCAGCTGTGTTCGTGAAGTTATTGAAAAAATAAAGTCTAAAAATTATATTGATCTTAAATTGAAAGAGGAAATAAAAAAAGGCTAGAAAGGCGCTTTGACTACAGCAAACATTCGGTAATTCTTTCCTTATCAACTACTCTCGACCCCACATTTAAATTAATGCATTTCAAAGAATATAATGCTTCTCACTCTTCTACAACTTCCAATAATGACACACCTGATGATGATGAAAATGATTTACAATCTGATATTTGGAAATACCACAAACTGTTAACCCATAAAAATATGAAACAAAAATCATCCTCTACTAAAGACACCGTTAGCGAAACGGAAGTACAAATGTACCTATCATCCCCGGTAACACCAATAAAAAGCGACGCAATCGTTATTTGGGAGGACATGAAATCTTTGTTTTCAAAACTTTTGCGAATTGCATTTCAATATCTCCCAATCGTTGCTACATCTGTGTCAAACGAGTGCTTGTTTTCCGAAGCAGGTGCAACAATAAAACAAGAAATAGACTTTTGGGTTCTAGGCTTTCAAAGCTACTTTTCCTCAACTCTATCTCAAAATTATTCAATCTCAATTAAAACCAAAATTATTTCATTCAAAAATTTATAAATTAATTAATTATTTGATCAACTAATTAATAATTTATTTAAGCTTTGTTTTATATGATTTCATAACTGTGGAGATATATGTACGTATATAATTTGTTTTTTAGCCTATGAGGCTGTTTTGTTTTACTTTTTATGATAAATAAAATGAATTATTAAATAATTTTTGTCAAAAAATTGAATTTTTCTTATAAATAATATTATTTTTAGTATTTATTTACATGAATATAAAACATCGATGTTTTATCGCCGATGTTTTTTTTTGATACATCGATGTTGCCAACATCGATGATTTTCTTAACGATGTTGCATCCCTTCTTCGAACGACAGATTTTGAGAAACTTTTTCATGGCAGGTTTATTTACTCTCAGAGTTTTTGTCAGAAATCTCCTGAGAGGAAATCGCCGAAGAAATATTTTTTTCATATTTCGTTTTGATGCCTGACCTGCAATACGAACCCTAGACTACGGCGACTGCAATGTACGATGTGTGGAACATATTTTAAATTTTGGATCAAAATGTGTATAATTTTGAATTTGAAGGATCCAATATGCGCGTATCAATTAAAACTAGAATTTTAATATAAATGAATATTCATCTACAATATAAATGTATGTATATTCATTATATTGCATATGAAACTGCGTATACGTACACTTAATTTGTGCAGAAAATGTTAATTTAGAGACTAAATGTTTTCAAATAGAAAAACTACACACAATAAAAATGAAACATTAAATGAAAATAAATATTTGTGGCAAACAAATAAGGAAATTTTCCATTGTTGGACAATATGATTTTAAATTTATTTTCAACCATAAAATTCTGTCCAACCACCACTACCAAAACATACTCGTTCACTTAATTACAAAAACAAAAAAATAAAGAGAGTGAAATAAAATAAAACAACAAGCAAATATTTACTCAAAAGCGGAAGAGAGTCAGAAAGGAAGTGTATGTAGTATGTGTGTGTGTGTTTTTTTTTTTTAACAATAAACGGATAAACAAATATGTTAATGGCCAGGATACCAGTAAATATTGGTAAATATGAATGCAAATACCATCAGGCATCACAAAAATATATCGTCACCAAAAATATAAATTTCTACAGATTAATCGAATCAGCGAATTGAGGTCGCTGTAGTCAAATAGGTGGTGTGTTGGCTTATTAGACGTAAGGCCATGGTTCAAAAGCTAGGTCAGTCATTTTCAACAAAACGAAATATGAAAAAATATTTCGTTGGCGCCAGCCTCTCGGCAGATTTCTGGCAACAACTCTGAGAGTAAATAAAGTTGCCATGAAAAGCTTCTTAAAAATCAGTCGTTCGAACTCGACTTTAAACTTAGGGTCCTGCCACTCAAGTATAAATTTAACATACATAATATAAGTGACCAAATTATGTATATATTTTATCGATTCTAAGGACTTTAGTAATCATTCAAATTAACTTTTATTTAGTAATTAAAGAAGTCAACTCGTTAAAAATTCATTAGACCAGCTTCATAACTTAGTTGATTAAATGAAGGTCGAAGGAAATCTTTAAGATCCAGTAGATGTATCGCTACTGGTACAATATGTCAATCCAGCCAAACAGTAAAATACTTCTATTTACTGTAGAAGACACCATTTATCTACGTTGAGTAGTCAAAATAGTGAGCACGCGGAGATTCTAAACTATAAACCTATTGTTGCGATAACTTGAAATCAGGTCAAATTTAAGTCGCGCTATTAACACAATAAACGAAACGCAGCAAACAACAATTTTCTTGTCGCGTTGCGTTTAATGCGTTTATAACATCGAAATGTTAGGTATGAATGTGTTGATGCTTATATTATACTAGATGTATTATACTAGCTGTACCCTGAGCGTGTTGCTGCGCCACCAACTAAAATAAATTTGAAGGAAAGACATTACACAAATGTCCAATTAATTTTGAATAATTTTATTGATTTTGTTTCCCGTTGTCCTGATGATTCACATGAACGGGCCTGAGTATTACGCATTCGATCAGTTTCTAATCTCACTTCTCGTTGTTCAAGTAGTTCAAGCGAACGGGTCTCAGCGGCATATATACTCGAAGATTTTCCAGTCTCAATGCTCGTCTGAGTCTGAGGCTCGTAATGCTCTTTTCTTTCGTGCTTGAGGTGTAGGTCGACCAATTGATTGTCATTCATTTTGAATAATTTTCATTGACGCCATCCATCGGAAATTAATCGCACCAACCTCCGTCGACTCATGCGTAACAACTTTGTTAAAAAATGCACAGTTTACGATTTAATTCATTTTGAGTAATTTTCAGTGGCACCACTTGTCGGAAATTGGTCATACCAACTTAGAAACCTTCCCCGGCTCATGCGCAAAAACTTTGCTAAAGATGATAACATGATTAAATGCATAGTGTACGATTATATAAGGTGGGGCGTGGCACCTCGCATACTTGAAACTTTAAAACAAGGAGTAGCCTATAGTTACATATAGTACAGGAAGATACTGTTAAAATTTCAAGAAAAACGGTCCAGCCGTTTAGCCGTCTATAGACTTCAAACAAACCCACAAACAAATAAACACACATTCATTTTTATATATAAGAAGAAGATATATATATCGCCCTCAATTATTTTGATTGAATCAGAAGATTTTTATAAATTAATACCCGTAATTACTGACCAGCAAATGACCCTAAAAAAAATCAGTTATTTCGACCTATACATACATACATACATAATTGGCCATTACAACCCCTCAATCAGGATTGAGGCCTAGCTTCTCACACCACTCATGTTGTGTGTTAATTTCGTACATTAGTGGCGGGACCTACAGTTTTTAAAGACGATTCCGAACGACAGATTTTTGAGAAACTTTTCATGGCAGTTTTATTTACTCTCAGAGATCTTGCCAGAAATCTGCTGAGAGGAAGACGCCGAAGAAATATTTTTTTCGTATTTCATTTTGATGTCTGACCTGGGGTTTGAAACGTGGCTTTACGTCTAATAAGCGAACACATTACCTACTAGACAACGCGACCTATAAACTCCGTAAACTTGATTCGTTGGGTCTTTAAAAACGAAACCAAATTGGTTTGACAAATTTTGACAATCTCCACAAATGCAAAAAATTCTTATAAATGAAAAATTTATTTTGTCTGCTAAATAAGCGATGCTTAGGTTAGGTTAGGTTAGGTAACGTGGCGTACCCTTGTCGAAGAGCAAGGTTGAATTTAGGCCAGCGTTTGACACATTGTGGTACCACAATTAATATCCAATCCGTTGATCAAACCCTTATAGGATTCTTGCCATTGCATTAGATTTCATAATGGATGATTTAATCTAATGTAACAGAAAATTAGAGATTTAGAATAGCCGTTACTTTATGGCAAGCAGTTGCATACTACTGCCTGTTCTGTCCAGTACTTTGGGGACCATCGGTATAAACCTAGAGAAATACTGTTGGAAACCTCCGGATCTTCAGACTTGAAGTTTCTAGTTGGAATTCTATAACCATGTCATATTCACAAAGTTGTGAGTAACTATACAATCGACCGTAGTCAGGGGGGGGGGTCATTTGAGCATATCAAATAATGTCTAAGGCAGCTGACTGCTTGCGTGCTCTGTCTATTAGCATGCAAAGACAATTATGGTCACATGCCGGCCATGATTTTAGTACACATACATAAATAATTGCTTATAATTGATAATACGATCGTCGATTCCGTCAACGACAGGTGGGCGGCCACGGACACGGGTAGAACGGCTAGTAAAATCTGGCCAAGGCTGGATGAGGGGCGCACAATGAGTCTACTTAAACTCCAAAGAGGCGCGCTCAGTGTAGTTGTCGGTGTCATTACGGTGCATTGCATTATGGGTAGGCATGCGAGGCGTATTGGACTTGGACACCTTGCTAACGACTTCTGCAGAAGCTGCAGAGATGAGGAGGAAGAGGAGACTGTCCCTCATCTGCTGGGTACATGCCCGGCTCTATGCCAATGGAGAAGGGAGTACTTGGGTACTTACTACATGGCTGATCTGGAGGAACTGTCAGGGATTGACATTGGAAGCTAAATCGCTGCCAATGCGCCTAAGTGTGTCCAAGAAAAATTCTTGGATGGGCAGCCACCTCTACCTACCTACAGAAATAATTACTTATTTCAATCTTTTAGCCAGGATTACAACCTAGCTTCTCACAACACTTATGTTGTGTGTGTTAATTTTTTATAAGTGAGTAGCGAGCTCTACATACATACATACATAATTGGTCATTATAACCCTTCAGTCAGGATCACGACCTAGTTTCTCACACCACTCATGTTGTGTGTATTAATTTTATACGTGAGTGGGGACCTACAGTTTAAAGTCGACTCCGAACGACAGATTTTTGAGAAACTTTTCATGGCAATTTTATTTACACCCAGAGCTTTTGCCAGAAATCTGCTGGCAGTCGCTGAAGAAATACTTTTTCATATTTCGTTTTGGGGGTTCGAACCGTAGCTTCATGTCTAAGTAGCCAACACACTACCTACTAGACTACGGCGACTGATTCGCTACGGGCCTTTCAGAGATGTCACGCTCTTTGGTTGTTGACTTCATCCTCAATTATATAATTTCTGTTTGAAAGGCTTCTGTAGTTACCATGAGTACAATCCTAAAGTAATAAACTTTAAGATAATACAACAAGGCTTGCCTCTCTTGATTGTATATTTAAGATGTAAGAGAATGTATGAGAACATTTTCTATCTCATATTATGAGCCTGCTGTTACCAGGATTAGAGATCTGTTATTACATGGAATTTTGCATTGGTTAAGTATTTTTTTTTATTTATTTATTTATTTATTAGCATACCATTACATACTATATTTTAATTATATACGAGCTGAGTAACTTCGACCATATGCTCGGTGTAGTGTAACAGACCAGAGTCTCTGGTGGGAATCGAACCCACGACCCTCACGCTAATAGTCTAACACGCTACCCACCAGACTACCAGGGTACCCAGTACTTCTTTATCTTTGGTTTGCCCTATGAATTTATGTGAGAACTTCAAATGTTCTAGAAAGCGCTTAATAAGTAATATAAGAGAACGTAAAAATTGTATCGCTCTCGATTGAGTTATTTTGTTCGACTATGGTAATAAAAATTGAGTCCTTTTAGTTTTTATAGACACTTTTCCGAAGTAGGAGAAACAGAACATTTCTTACCCATCTTCTTCAGTATTTTTACAGTTTTTATACTAGGAATAGAAAGACAAAATTTTCTAGGAGCATAGATTTCGATTGGAATGAGCTAGCTGATCTTAAATACGTCAAAGGTATGTCTAATATTAGTAGCATACTAGTGGTAGTCAGATGAAAAGATAAAATTTTTCGAAACTGTATTTAAACTTAGAATGTGTGAGTTTTAGGTAACGACATGTGCCTATGCATACATGAACAAAAAATTCGAATACAAATATTATTCATATTTATATCAACATAGATGTATACATACATACATACATATGTAGAACGTTTCTGTACTTCTACACCAATAGTCCTGAACAGTTTGGGTAAAATAAAAAGAAGTTTAATCTTGCACGCATACATCAATGTTATAATAATCCTTTTCGCACAATAACACCTGCACGGACAATGTTTGATATTAAAAAAAAAATTTTTTCCAATTTATTTAAAGGTGTCTGTGTGTGTATGAGTATGTGTCTCCAACCGTAATTTATAAATGAAATTGTTGTTTGTGTAATAAAATACACAATTTGCAACAGCAGCCTCTTTTATAAACATTGGTGTTGATTTATTCAAATTATTCCTCCACACACAATTTTAAATTGAAATCCCTTTTTATATGTATGTTTTATAAATAAAAAAATTAACAGAATATATTAAACGGTGTCCTTGGATATTGTTTTGATGTGTAAGGATTTTTAAAAAGAACAACAAAATATTCTCTACAAAGCTACAAAAAATCAATGAAAGACATAACCGGCCTATTTAAGTTTCGGTTCGCTGGAGAAGCAACTCAGGTTGTCGGTTTCTCTGTTTGTTTGTTCGTTGTTGAATGCATAAAATCAACAAAATAAACCAAATAAAAAAATAAAATTTTAAACGGGACTTAAAAAATTCAAAACTTCATAATACTGGATTATGTATCATTTTTGATACATACGACTTTCTTAAGCATTCTCTGGTCTTGTGTATGTAATTTTCTTAAGTTTTCAACGATTTTGTGAAGTTGTATCGTAAATAATACACTATTTATGGCTTTTGAGAAAGAATTGAAAGTTAAGTGTGGACGAAGGTGAAAAGATTGAATTTTCTATTCTTGATATGTTCTTGATATTGATTGAAGTAGTCGTAGTTTAGTATGTATGTAGTGTGTTACCTTATTAGACGTCACACCAAGGTTCAAACCTCAGGTCAGACATTTCCAATTTATAACGAAAGGTTGTAATGACCGATTATATACTAATTATGTATGTAATATTCCTGCTGCTAAAGACTTTGAAGAAGAAGAAAATAGAAGCTCGTCTTATGAACTGAAGAACGTATTGGCAGCAACAAACATGACAACAGGATGTTTATCGCCAAAAATGGTACTACTTAGAACAGAACAAATTGCCTTTAGTAGTTCGGGATGAAAAAATATTACCAATTTTTACACAGATTGCTAGCAGCTGTTTATTGAAATATTGTAGAGTCTTTCTTACTGCTCTTCTCATATTTATCTTACGTGACAGACAAACATTAGAAAAATGTGTTTCGTCCCATGTTTTATTACAGATGATAATATTTCTGTCAACTACGTACGTATGAGATAACAGAATCATTCGCTTTGATAATGATATATTTACACCTATTACGCCTTTTCGAAAAATGAGCTGAAAGTCTTGCATCCCTTAATAATCATGCTTAAAGCCTTTTTTGAAATTCAAATGAAATGGATTTTTTTTTCTAAAAAAAATATATATATTTATCCTAATTTTTTGTTAGAAAATTTTAACCATTTTCATAAAACTTTTATCACACAACTTGTAGTTTTATGTAAGAAATACTACTGTATAAATAGTTTCGGATTATCTGTCATACTTTCAGAGCAGCCCATATATTCTTTTTTTTAATTTTTAAAAATTTAATTTTTTATTCGCATAAAAGATAAGAAAATTAAATAAAATATATTTAAATAATGATGCTTATGTTTTTATGTTCCTTTTTTGTACATTTTCATCTCAAATTAAAGTTTTTAGCAACAGAATTCAAAAACTTTTTGGTTTTGTTGTGAAAAATGAAAATTACCTCCAGCGATTTTAATTGAAATTTGATACTTAATGATGGAATACTTACAGTGATTGTTAGGGAAATTAATTTAAGGATATTTATATAAATCATTCATCATAAAGAGATTTACGTAATGTAATGCTTGGTAATTGATTTATGTTTTCTTTCCTTTTATTTTGTTTTATTACCTTTTCAATTCATATTTAATTTTGTTGCTGTAGATTAGCAACTAATTGAATTTGATGGTCGTTATAAATTTCGTGGTCCACCGAAGTCGAATTGGCAGTTTTAGATTCAAGTACATGTTACGTGTGTAGCAACTACTTACAGCAGTATTTGGGGAAACTCGTATAGGGGAAACCAGAAAGGAATCAAAGAGAGAGCATTGTTATTGACATAATCGATGTTCTATTGCAACGGGAAACTTTTTTACCTCACATGACGTTGACAATAAATTTTTCTAACGAAATATAACAATGGTTTGTACCATCAGGCTTCAGCCAGCCCTCAATTGAGAGTGTTACTGATGCGAGTAACAATAAGCTACCCGAAATAAACAATTGAAAACTTATAAATCGCCGCCAAGCCAGGCTGCTAGATGTCAAAATGTTACAATTTAGAAACAAATAAAAACAAGCTGACGTGAAAAATCATGCTGCAATGTACATCATGTCAAAAATTTTGATGTAAATTTCATAAAAGTGATAATCAAATGTAATAATATAAAACAGTTTTATTCAATTGAATTGGGTGCCCTGGTAAACTAGTGGGTAGTGGGTTCGATTCCCATCAGAGACTCTGGTCTCTGACACTACACCGAACATATGGTCAAAGTTACTTAGCTCGCATATAATTAAAATATAATTTGTAATTGTATTGCATACATAATTGGTCATTACAACCCCTCAGTCAAGATTACGACCTAGTTTCTCACACCACTTATGTTTGTGTGTTAATTTTATACATTAGTGGCGGGCCCTACAATTTAAAGTCGGCTCCGAACGATAGATTTTTTGAGCAACTTTTCATGCCAATTTTTATTTACTCTCAGAGTTTTTGCCAGAAATCTGCTGAGAGGAAGTCACCGAAGAAATATTTTCATATTTGCGTTTTGATGTCTGGCCTGGGGTTCGAACCCTGGCTTTACGTCTAATAAGCCAACACACTACCTACTAGACTACGGCGACTACAATGGTGATCATGGTGAGATCTTTTAGCAAAATTCGACGTAAACTGGTGCGAGAAATGTTTAATTCTTGAGAACGAGGCCACAGCTTCGATTTTTAGGGGGTACAAACCAGAGGTCAGCAATGAATATTCAAAACGATGAGTAGATTTCAATCACACTTATTATTTCTGATACTTATACGCATTCATACTTATTTAAATGTCATACTCATACTACTCATATTCAAAGTTTGAAGTACTCATCGTACTCATACTTAACAATATGGATGATGTTGTTAATTTGGACTCTTCTTTACTCAACATTTACAAAAATCACAGAATAAGTATGATTCGCGTACGAACACTACAATACTCACCAGAAGGTGTGTGTTTGCTCTCCTTGCTGTCTTTGTCTTTTTCTTTCTTCTTTCTTTGTAAATGCAACAACAACTAAGACTGTAAATTTTGATGAATGATTCGAATCATTCGAAACATTTATGAGTATCATAAGTATTTTTCTAAATTTATGAATTTGAATGAGTAGTCGTATGAATCAAATATATTTCGAATGTTATGAGTTTGATGTCAACGTTGTACTCATACTTATTGCAACCTGTACTTATAAATCAATGTTGTACTGAGCACCAATGAATCAGAGTAGTAGAATTTCAATACTGTTGACTCACTCATACTCAAAATGTCCGGAGTACTTATGAGTAGCGAAAAAGCGATTCATAGCTGATCTCTGGTACGAACTGTACGAGCACGCTCACATCTTGGCGTATCAACAATAAAACCAGTTTCACGAACTTTAGCAATATACTTGTGGTTACCGGGCACTGTTCGTCCGTCTTTGCAAGCAAATTTTGTACGGCATTTTCATGCAATTTTCGACCAATTTTCTATGTTTTAGAAATAAATTTCCAATAAATCTCAACGTTGCACAAGCGTAAATCGATTCATTATGTTCAGTGGAGATAATATACTGAATAGAATGATATAATTATTGCTGGATTTAAAATAACCGATGGTTCAAATATTAACCGATAGAGTGGAATTAAATTGGAAAAATAAAACCTGTCATAGTAAATAATTAATTAAAAATATTAAACAATTTAAAATAAATTTCGGTATTTTTAATGATCTTAAAAAAGAAAAATTGAAGAAAATGAAATGATAGGAAATTAAATGAAAAATAAACACATAAGGTCGTTGAAGGGTACTTTTATTATGAATTTTTTTTTTATTATTTACTAGCTGTACACTGCGCGTGTTGCTGCGCCACCAACTAAAATAAATTTGAAGGAAAGACATTACACAAATGTCCAATTAATTTTGCATCATTTTATTGATTGTGTTTCCCGTTGTCCTGATGATTTAGATGAACGGGCCTGAGTAGTACGCATTCGATCAGTTTCTAATCTCACTTCTCGTTGTTCAAGTGGTTCAAGTGAACGCGTCTCAGCGGCATATATACTCGAAGATTTTCCAGTCTCAATGCTCGTCTGATTCTGAGGCTCGTAATGCTCTTTTCTTCCATGATTGAGGTGTAGGTCGACCAATTGATTGTCATTCATTTTGAATAATTTTCAGTGACGCATCCATCGGAAATTAATCGCACCAACCTCCGTCGACTCATGCGCAACAACTTTTTTAAAAAATGTACAGTTTACGATTTATTTCATTTCGAGTAATTTTCACTGGCACCACCTGCCGGAAATTAGTCATACCAACTTAGAAACCTTCCACGGCTCATGCGCAACAACTTTGCTAAAGATCATAACATGATCAAATGCACAGTTTACGTTTCTATAAGGTACATACAAACAAACATTCATTTTTATATACATATATAGAATATGGGAGGTGACACGCCCACTATAGCCAGTTCGCCCATTTTGTTCATATATACGTCAAAGTCATCCACAGAAAATTTGAGGATCCTAGCTATTGCAATTTATGAGACATGCGATATTAAATACAAATTGGGTATGTGGGCGTGGTACCTCGCCTACTTGAAATCTTAAAATAAAAAGTAGCCTATAGTTCCTTCCAGATATACAGGAAGGTACTGTTAAAATTTCAAGAAATTCGGTCCAGCCGTTTAGCCGTCTATAGACTTCAAACAAACAAACAAACCCACAAACAAATAAACACACGTTCATTTTTATATATAAGATTTATAAAATAAATACTGCATATTATAAGTACTCTGATATGTATTCTTATTAATAATTTAAATTTGTTTATTACAGGTAAATCCTTTAAACAAAAATTTCGCTTAATGCACTTAAAGGCCACTTAAGTGGAGGTTCTTGAGAGGGAATCCTAATGAAGGTACGTGTTTGTTGGCTTTAGCGTAAGTGACGTTATTCTTTTTTTGTTTTGTTTTTAGAAACAATGAAAACAAGAATTTATTGTTGTTTATATTTTAAACAACATTCATACGTACTAGTCATACAAAACATATGATGCATAAATTCATAACAATATTGCTCATACGTTACGGTGCACGCAATAGAAGATGTATTGCCCAACATACGTAAAAAAAAATTGTAATTCAATTGATTTAAAATAAATAAAAATATATAAATTTTTTAAAAATAAATTTATCAATAAACGTGACAATTCTACAATATTACACGTGACACAAAAAAATGATATCAAAAGTGACACATAAGCTAGAATTATAAAGTTTTTTTAAGGCTCGATCTACGGTTAATTCCTTCTATGTATTATCACCAAGTGTTGGTAAATATGGTACATATTAGAAAAGAGAAAGTTAAATAAGCAACTGAGAAAATAAGTCTAATATTGGAATATTCTCCATGTAAATGGTGAACCATCGGTTATTTCGAATCTGTCACTGCTTATGTCATTCTATTCCGTCTCAAAATTCAGTATATTGTTTCCACTGAATGTAATGAATCGATTTACGCCTAAGAAACTTTGGGATTTATTGGGCTGACGAGAAACTGAAGGATGATGTAGATTTTGCCAAAAAAAATTCATGTTTTCGGATGACGCTCATTTTCATTTTGGTGGGTATGTTAATTGTATTGTATTGAAGTCGCCGTAGTCTAGTAGGTAGTGTGTTGGCTTATTAGACGTAAAGCCAGAGTTCGAGCCCCAGGCCAGGCATCAAGACAAAATACAAAAAGTATTTTTCTTTCTTTTTTTTATATTTCTTCGGCGACTTCCTCTCAGCAGATTTCTGGCAAAAACTCTGTGAGTAAATAAATATGCCATGAAAAAGTTTTTCAAAAAATCTGTCGTTCGGAGTCGACTTTAAACTGTAGGTCCCACCACTCATGTATAAAATTAACACACACAACATAAGTGGTGTGAGAAACTAGGACGTTGTATAATGGGTCAATTCGAACTCCGGGTACTGTACTTGTCTTAATTGACAAGTACACGTCCTCTAACCTAACCTAACCTTTGTTCCAACAAAAGAGTGCTCGATTTACCATCACTGGCGCCTACGTACTTAACCCACCCCCTACACACTTCAACCACTCTCCTCCGGGGGACTGCCGTAAGGTATTACTTCGCGGAGGGCTGGTTAGCTTTAAAGCTTCGCCACGTTAACTCAAATTTCGCCTTCGTTCCTCCAACCTTCGGAGTTCCAGCTTTACTTCAGCCATTTTCTGGCTGTATTGGTTCCATAGAATTATAGAATTCAACACCTTTCCATAAGAGGGTTTGGTACTAAACTCGTTTCTCCGCGCCATTTAAATCTGGAGCAGCATGTTAGAATATGCTCCGCATCTTCCTCCTCATCTACACAGTTTGGGCATATAGGGGAGGTGTCGTGTCCAAATCTGTGCAGGTACTTCCTGAAGCATCTATGACCAGTTAGGAACTGCGCCACGTAGTAGTTCAGCTCACAATGTTTTTACTCCATCCAAGGGGTTATATCAGGGACAAGATGAAATGTCCATCTTCCCTTTAAACTGTTATCCCATTGTGACTGCTATTTGTACATGAAGTCCTTCGTTCCTCCGCTTTTATAGCTGCTATTTGTCCTGGATAGTCGAGACGGCGAAAGTGTATCCGCGTCATCTCATCTGCTAATATGTCCATCGGTATTGACTTTGCTAATACCAATACCGCTTCATCAGACACTGTCCCGAAGCCACTTACTTGTCTAATCGCGCTTAGACGATACACAGAGGACAGTATTCTCCTTGTCGTCCCCACGGAGTGTGCCTCCGACCATATTGTGCAAGCATACAACATTATCGACGTTACAACCCTCGATATTATCCTTCTCTTCAATGGACCTGGTCCTCCAATATTTGGCATCATCCTCGCTAGTGCTCCCTGTGTTACAGATGCCTTTTCGCCGATGTATTTCAGGTGCTCCTTGAAGTTCAACCCGTCATCGATAATCACTCCCAGGTATTTTATCGCCCTCTTGGATTCATTCCCAGTGCCTTCGACGGTCAATTCCACCCTCTCCACTATCTTCCGGCCACTTATCAAGACGACTTCCGTTTTATGTACAGCAAGTGTCAAACCTGCCTCATCAAGTCATGCTCCAACTTTTTGAATCGCTGTGTTCGTTTCCTCCTCTATTTCTCTTACGGTCTAGCTCCATTTCTCTTACCGTCTAGCTACCGAGACTATGGGCATGTCATCTGCAAAACCCACAATTGTAGCCCCGTTTGGCAATCGCAGTCGAAGTACATCATCGTACATAATGCTCCATAGTAGTGGCCCAAGTACAGAGCCCTGCGGAACACCGACTCTCACTACGTTATACATTTCTCCATCATCCGTTAGGTATATTACCTTCCTGAAAGTAATCATTCAGAATCTCCATTAAGTATGGCGGCGTAGCCATGTTAAAGAGGGCTCTCATAATCCGCCCCCAATTCGCTGAGTTAAACGCGATCCTAACGCCAAGTGTGACAACCGCGCAGTATTCCTTGGTGCCAATTCTCCATCTTTCACCCTCTATTGCGTCTTTTGCAATGTCGACCGCTCTCCGTATCGCGTCAACAGTGGACCTTCCTTTCCTAAATCCATATTGCAGGTCCGAGTAAGCTCCTCCTGCCTCGTCACACGTCAGTAGTCGATTGTATATTATCCTCTCCAGTATTTTTCCCATAGTGTCAAGTAGGCAGATGGGACGATACGACGATGGGTCCCCTGGTGGTTTGCCAGGTTTCAGAATGAGAACCAATTTCTACTTCTTCCATCTACCTGGAAAGACACCCTCGACGAAGCACCTGTGGAATACCCTGGTGAACATATCCGGTCTAAGCCGGATAGTCACCTTTAGTGCCCCATTCGGGACTCCACCTGGCCCCGGTGTTTTCCTATCTCCTATTCTAGTGCATGCTGCGAGTACCTCCTCTCCTGTTACCCCGGGTATGATATGAGCGGCCTCCGGCTCCCTACTTATAAAAGTGTAGGGCTGGCCCCGTGGGAATAATGTACTAATAATCTCCCGTAGCAAAACTGGACAACCTAGTTTAGGCTGATCCCGAGCTCCGATTCTCTTGCAGACGACTCGGTATATCGTCCCAAAAGGATTAACGTGAGCCTCCTGACATATCCGCTGAAAGGATAGTTTCTTGCTCCTTTTTATGGCTCTTCTTAGTTGATGCCTTAGATCCTCGTATGCAGCCCGATCGGCTTCCCCTGTCGGCGTTCCTCTCGTGCGCTGGGCCCTTCTTTAACCGGTCAGCCACAAGACCTCCATCAAGATGAGTAAGATTATGTGTCATCATGTGTGCCGGCAAATGTGTGTGTGTGAAGATATGTTTTGCCTACCAAGGTCTGCACAGGCTTAATACTCTTGCACAAAGTCCTGGTATCACTCCAGGAGAGTACGTAGGAAATCTTTACGGTTGCGCATTCGTATAGTCAATTGAAAAATTTACACTTGGGTGTATGGTGGCAAATATCAGCAGAAAACTAGTATATTCAATGCCAAAAAGGTTAAAGGGAGTGCTTGACTTAAAGGATATCCTACTAAATATTGGATGTAATATTTTAATATATTGAGCCTTAGAATTTTAAATGTATTCTTGAGCTCTTCTTGGGGGCGCATACAGTTTTGCATTGTGAAAATATGGAGTCATTAGAAATTTTCCCTTATTTTTCTTACGATTTGAAAAAACCTTAAAATTATTCTTGTTTTATAATAAAGAGGGAAATAAATAAAGTAAATATAAAAAACATTATTATTTGTACGTATAAAATTCATGATATTGTTAAAATACAGACTTTTGGTGTTGACCGTATGTGGCTATAGGACGTAGGCACTTAAAAATTGATTTACTGGCAATTTCCGAATGATTACACCTACCACCTCTCTAATGAAAGGAAATATTTTTTTAATTTCATGTTGAATTCCAAGAAGATTTTAATAGAAAGTCTCTTCGAGAAAGTAATTCTGAATTAATTCTAAGAATTTATTTATTTTGCATATTAAAGTTGATTTTCAGATGCTTTATGAACTCGAGCATAACCAAAGGCAATTTTTAGTGTAGAAGAATATTCGTCATTCTATGAAAGCTTTTTAAAGCTCATGTTCTTTATCACAAAATGGCAATGGATTGCTAATATTTCGGTAGTCAGTCAGCAATAAAACGTCGGCAATACACTTCGTTGCATGCATTAGAACAAACGAAAATCATTTATGCTGGGAGTACATCTGTAGCATGATACAAGTGAAAACAACAACAACAACAACGGCAACAAATAATGTTGCCTTAGGAAACGGATGTCAGCTTTCATTGCATTTATACTCGAAGGATTTCATGATGGAAAACACAAAAATGGAAAACACAACTATTTTCATACTTTTCACAGTTATTTTGTTGCGTTATTATTTCTCCTGTTATATGCACTTTCTCGCAAGCATTTTACATACATATATACAGTATATGTACAGTGAGCATCAAAAGAAACTGTACATTATAAAGAATATGCATTAATAATTTACCGTTATTTTTATTTTAAACTGGTTTCATTAACAGTTTTTAAAATTGAAACAAAAAAAAATTACAAAAAAATTTCAAAATATTGACAAATTTTTTCGGGCACTTTCCTTACGTGTTTAAAGTTGAGTTTGGTTGATGATTGTTAGATTTTTATCCATAGTGTTCTTTTGACGCCCACTGTATATATGTATGTATATAATTTTGTTTTTTTTACTATTATTATTTGCTCTGCTGTATTATCTTTTCAAATTTCCAAGTTGCAGTTGTTTTATTGTGGCATTTAAGCTGGCCATTGAAACGAAATTTGATAGCATTAATTTACTCTAAAAAAAACAACAACGACAACAACAATATTGCAATAAAACCAAATGGAATTGAAAAAGATTGCTAAAATCATATACAATAAAAAAAGTTGCTTGTCTGTTACCCACTTCCCTATTGTTTTTAAAATTTTTTTCTTTTTTGGTTTGATTCACTAAAAACTAAGTGTTCATTAAAATCAAATCGACGAGCTGTAAAAACTAAATCCGAATTGTTCAAATGCACCACACAACCACTATGAGGAAGAGATTTAATATACGAAGCGAAAAATGGCAGACACGACTTTTTTCATACAGCGTGTTTCCATCAAATATTGTATTTCAAATGAAGTATTTTTTTCAAGAATTTGATACACTCTTCTACGGTGTTATTTATTGGTGAACTATTTCAGAAAAGGGTATGCATTTTAGTTCGCTTTTTTTTACACTCAACAAAAAAATTTTAAAATATTTCAGTTGTTTTTATGTGAAACATACATACATACATACATACATACATAATTGGTCACTACAACACTTTAGTCAGGATTACTACCTAGATTCTCACACAACTTATATTGTGTGTGTTAATTTTATACATGAGTGGCGGGACCTACAGTTTAAAGTCGACTCCGACCGACAGATTTTTGAGAAACTTTTCATGGCAATTTTATTTACTTTCAGAGTTTTTGCCAGAAATCTGCTGAGAGGACGTCGCCAAAGAAATATTTTTTCATACATATTTCGTTCAGTTGGAGATGCCTGACATGGGGTTTGAACCGAGGCCTCAAGTCTAATAAGCCAACACACTACCTTCTAGACCCCAGCGGCTTTAGACTTGTGAAACTTATTACGCCTCAAAACGATAGATTTGGTGTTCCTTAATTGTATTTCTTAATAAAAGACGATATTTTTACTTGCTTCTCAAGAAAATTCAGGTCCAATTTACTTTCTGTTACAACCATAATCAACCGTTCTTTCCTTAAAAATGTATGATACAAAACCAATATTCTGGGCGTTTTTTTTAAGCTATGGTGTATTGAAATTATGCTGAAGTACTCCTGTTGTTCTAAAACTGATTACATACAAAATTGTTCCCATCCGTCAGTATTACGACCTAGTTCCTGCACACAGGATTATTACAGAATTAAATACGTCTTTGGTACTTAATACATCCCAGAAGGAAACAAGGTGCTGAAGTCTAGGGTAGTCTAGTCCATTATAAATTTTTTTAAAAATCTGTCGTTCGGAATCTATAGGTCCCACCACTCATGTATAAAATTAACACACACAGCATCAGTGGTATGAGAAGCTAGATCACCACTGAATGGTTGTAGTGATCAGTTGTGTATGTATGTAGACCACACCTTCGACTTAGTTGATACAGTATACGCGAGACACAATTTTGGTTTACTTTTTCTATTATTTCGACCGTTATCTCAGAAATGATAGCTTAAGCTAAGCTTAATTAAGCCTAATTTTACAACTTGCCGTTAAAGTTAAGGTTAGTTAAAGGTGACTTTAAAGTTAACTTTAGCTAAAGTTAAAGCTAACTTTAGTAAAATTTTACCTTTTTAACTTATTTTCGTTATTACAAGTTACAGATAAAATAAAATTAACTTTTTCAAAAATATGGCAGTGCAATGTCGATAACACTGCTCAAATTAAACAAGTTTTTTTTTGTTGTATTTGCTCACTTCGTTTAAATTTGAAGTTGTCGTATTGAAAATAATATACTTATAATATGGCAAGTTCAAACATAAACTTAACTTTAAAAGTTACCGGTTCACTTATAATAATTATAACAATTTATATGTCCGTTAAAATCCTCCCTTTAGTTAACGGAAAGTTGTAATAATGGCCCTAAATTTGACCTTTCAGGTCTGAAATTGTGACTTACTTATTTGTGTACAGGCTAGATTTTAAAGATTCCAACCAAAAATAGTTAAGTGGGTTTAAATCGCATGATCTTAGCAGTCATTGGACTGCTTTAAAACGTGAGAAAAATTGTTAAGCAATCTCACTACGCCGCAGATTCATTGTAATGCATGCCGAGTGACATATGACACCGCATTGATGAGACCACGTTTCAATACAATTCCAATTCTTCTACTTTAAAAAAAAATAATAATCATCGCATGCTTAGGTTAGGTTAGAGTGGTAGCTTTGATACCAAAAGCACGCATAGCGGCCCGTTGTGACGCCACAGGTGATCATCGCATGGAACCTAGCAACTATAACGTTGCGATTTTCATCGTTCTAAAGGAAGTTGGTCCAACGAAGCTGCTGGCTTACAAACGATACTTATTGGCAGCTCTTTAATTGTCTATGGCTTCTCTTCTCTCCAATTTTGACACATTTGTTTGTTGTTGTAGCAATTAATAATAAAATTCGTTAATTTGCAAGTGCTGTTCGTTCCTTAGTATATCCATGGAGAAATGGAAAACGTTAGTGACTAATTAAAACATCTTCATATGTCACGAATCTTTTTTAATACTGCAAAAAATTACTCTGCAATACAATATAGTAAAAAAAAGCATCCTTAATTAGTGGTTGTCTGTGCTTAGACCGGCACATAGTGTTTGACACATGTTGTGGGAATAAGACATAAGGGAGTAACATATGTGGACATTTAACCGTTTAACTCGTATTGTGCATTTCACCGATTCAATACATTATAAAAAGCCGTATTAAACGAAACAAACGAGTGTGGCGTATAATTGTGGGAGTGTCCATTAATTTCTAATAGAAATTATTTTCTTTATTTCATCAGAACAATTTTCAATCTAGTTGGGGACATGAATTAATCTCTTTGGATCTGTATATTGTTATCATTTCAGTTTCTTTTTCAAGCTATCGAGCATTTTTAAAATTTAAACCGCAGTACAATCCTCATTCTAGGGAATTTATTTTCTTCCACGTTAAATAATGATAACGACGATCTTGTTGAATTGAACGACCATAGATGTGGGCCCTGGAGCAGCTGGTAATGGACTCAAATTTTTATCGAAAACTTCTGGTACGTGAAGCAGAAATATCGAATATAGGACGATACTAATCGTTGTTAGATCCAAGAGCGTTGAATGCATCCCCTAAAATTCACTTATTAATACGGACTTTAAACTGGCAATGACATCGATCCATATTTCTTTGAGCATAATGTTGGCCAGTCCATCACTTTAAAGGCGAACACTGTTGATTGATTACCAACATCTTTTGATCTGAATTAGATGACCTGTACAACAAAAGCATGTGGTTTCAACAGGATAGCGCTACATACCACAAAGCTAATGCCACACTGGGTATTACGCACGAGCGATGCACGAGGGCATGGTCGCCTAACTGTAATGTAATGTGCACTGATAACCGAGATTGGGCAATTTGCACCCATTAGAAATTTCCTTGTTAAGTTTTCTTAAGTGCAACAACAATAGCGGGTCTCAAAGGCTTCATTACCCATGTTATAGGTAATTTCAACTTGATTTATTCATTGAATATTTTACATTTCGGAGAAGATTCGACGAATGTTAGAATGAAGCAAAAAAAATTGGGTGAAGACAGCCAAAATACTGGATGAATAGCAAGTATGCCTGGATACAGCAACAATAGGGCAATGAAACCACAGACTTATCATAAATGTTCAAAGCGGGTTTGACGATAAATACGATCATTTTAATTATTTTTGAGAATATTCACGTTAGTATGGCCACTTATACTTGTTTTTGTAGATTATGTTTATCATTTTAAAATGTAACAGCATTTCCATTTTCGTAACAATATTTTTACGTTATTGCCTGAGATTTGAGCTGGAACGCGAAATGTTAAGGTAGACAACACAATGTCGAATATGTTACGGGATGAAAGAGTGTGACGTTATGTTTAATTGTTATCTGCTTCTATGCTACGGGAATTGAATGAATTTGTAGGCATGATAGAAAAGTCGCCGTAGTCTAGTAGGTAGTGTGTTGGCTTATTAGAGGTAAAGCCAGTGTTCGAGCTCCATGCCAGACATCAAAACAAAACAAAATACAAAAAATATTTGTTCGGCGACTTCCTCTCAGCAGATTTCTGGCAGAAACTCTGAGAGCAAATAAAATTGCCATGAAAAGTTTCTCAAAAATCTGTCTGTCGGAGTCGACTTCGAAAATGTAGATCCCATCACTCATGTGTAAAATAAACACACACAACATAAGTGGTGTGAGAAACTAGGTCGTAATCCTGACTGAAGGGTTGTAATGACCAATTATGTATGTATGATAGAGAAGTAGATTAAAAGTAGTCCTATGGTAAAACACTTAACAGTTGTGCCACGGTTCAAATGGGTTGAAATTATTAGAGTGATAGTAGTTCATGTTTGTAATCCTTACAAAATATTAAAGAAAACTTTCCAAATTTGTCTTAATAAATGATCCTTTGGACAATTATTTGTTTTTGTTTTAAATATTAATTCTTTAATGTGATCATTGCATGAAAACGTGTCACACCATCATGTCACTGTCACTGATTCAGGAGATGCACTTGAAAAGATTTTAAAAATTTTATTTAAATTTTTTTTTGAAAAACAACAGAAAATTTCCTCTTCCTGTTTGTTATTGCTACTGTTGTTGTAGATGTAGTTGTTTACGGTTTTATCATTTTTCAAGAATTTTGTTGTTCTCTTGTGAACATAACATAACAAAAAAACAAAAAAAAGAAACAAGATTTTCGTCACATTTTCACTGTTTTTGTATACTCTTCATAGATACAGAATAATAATCCTTGAAGAGAGCTTATTGCAGTGGCAACAACAGCAAGTAATTGCAACAGTATGAGTAAGATAAAAACAATAAGGTGAAAGAGGAAAGAAAAATGCTTGACATAAATGTCATAGAAATGCGTGATAAGAGTACCAAAAAAATAAGTGAAGCAGCAGCATCTTTTTTGACGTGTTTTCCTATTATTTTTTTCCGGCATTACTTTTTTCTTTTTCTACTTTTTATCGTTTTTCTGTGGCAAATATGTCACATAATTTCAGTACGCTGCCAAATATATGTATGTTGCTGTTGGTGCTAGTATTTTCTGTATCTATTATGTTGATAAGGGTTTCTTCTATTCATATCTGTATATGTGTACATACAGACATATAAGTATTGTCAAAAAGTATTTTTGCATGTCAATAAAATGCATGTTGTTATCATTAATAGATGCATATCTATCGTGCGTTTGTATTTTAAGCACTTTCACCCACATGACAAATACATACATACGTGCACAAAATATAGAAAAGAAAAGTTTCATATTATTTGCGGATATGAAAAAAATTTGTAAAATTAAATACTTTTAAAGCTAAAATGTTTTCAAATTGTGCAGCATATTGTCTACTACATACATACATAAGTATGTACATACATACTATGCGACAAAATAAAGCAAAATGAAATACACCCAGCTAATGACATAGTGTAAGTTGTGAGTTTTATTGAGTAGAACTCAAAAATATTTTTTTTATATTTCTTGAACCCTCCAAACTTGTTTTATTTGACAAAAACTGTGTTTTTTGGAAAAATTTCGCACAAATTTATTAATTACACAAACATTTCTGAACCAATATTCAAAATTTAAACTCTATTTGAAAGGATAGGAATGGGTCTTTAAATCAACACACACATGTCTACACTTTGACTTAATATTCTATGAAGTTTGATAAGGTAGACTTGACGAATGCGAATTTTTTTCATATTTTTTCAAGTTTGTTCGTTCATATTAGAAAACTTTAATTTAAAAATATGAAATAAGTGATAATATTCTAAAACTGCATTAGCATGTGAAGAAATTGACACATCGTTTGATCAAATCGGACAAAAATTACCGTAGTTATTATTTAAAGAATCTAACAGTCTAGTTATATTTTTCATATATGTATATATTTTTTCACAGTTTATCGGAAAACGTGTCAATTTCACATTTGAGCGACCACCAGAAGTTGGCCAATGTTTGCGCAAAGAAAATTAATAATATTTTCAAAAAACACAAATATTAGCCGACTTCTGGTAGTCGTGCAAACTTGAAATTGACACATTTTGTGATAAACAAGCAGGATCCATCAAAACTTTTGAAAATTTTTTTAACTGAAAGTTCATTTGATAAGTCGCCGTGGTCGAGTAAGTAGTGTATTGGCTTATTAGACGAAAAGGCAGGGTTCGAGCCCCAGGCCAGACATCAAAATAAAATACAAAAAGTATTTCTTCGGCGAATTCCTCTCAGCAGATTTCTGGCAAAAATTCTGAGAGTAAATAAAAGTTGAGATGAAAAATTTCTCAAAAATCTGTCGTTCGGAGTCTACTTTAAACTGTAGGTCCCGCCACTCATGTATAAAATTAACACACACAACATAAGTGGAGTGAGAAACTAGGCCGTAATCCTGACTGTACAACCCTACTTTATGTATATACAAGTATGTATGTATGTATATATATATGTATGTAATTTCAAGTCAACCTCAATTACTTAAATACTTGAATGGTAGCTCGACTGTCAGATGGTATTGCTGATTGATTTGAACACATCTTGCCATAGCATACCTATGGAAACAAAATATTTTACTCTGGCAAAAACTCTTTGAGTAAATAAAATTGCCATGAAAAAATTTCTCAAAAGTCTGTTGTTAGGAGTGAACTTTGAACTGTAAGTCACGGCATTCATGTATAAAATTATCGCACACAACTTAAGTGGTGGGAGAAGCTAGGTCGTAATATCGATTGAAGAGTTATTATAAGACTCAAATGCATGCATTTTATACGAGTTATTTTATTTATTAATATGGTTGAAAGAGGTACTGAAGAAAATTGTATCATATGTGTCTTATATTCTGCCACTCTAATCAGTTCGGATTATGGAAGCTCGACTGTAAGCAATCAAGTATGGCCGAACTTAAGAAGTTTTTTTGATTTCAATTTTTTATACTTAAAAATTGAAATCAACAATCATTCATTCTGTCATTCATTCATTTCATGTGACAAAATTAATTTATTTGCATCAACACTTGAAATGAATTCATTTTAATGAGTTTCTCTATTAGAACAATTAGTAAAGAAAACTTTTTACTTAAAGAGCATGTAAAACAAATACATATGTATGCACATATGTATGTATGTATGCATTTAAATTGAAATATATTCACTAACATTTCAACTACAATGTACTACTTTCGACAAAATTAACACAGTGGGAGAGAGGAGAACAACTCTTCCTTTGGCTCTGATCTTGTTAAATGAAAAATAATGTTCACGATTTATTTAAAATTACACACACAGAGAAATATTGCACATACATTTACATATACATATACATACACATACCTTTTTATATATGTACATACAAACACAGACAAACATACATATCCTTTTAGAACAGTAACAGTGCTTGAGGATCTCCGTGTGTATTGGGGTGTTATTATAGCCTCTGCATGGGTGTATGAATATATGAATACAAATGACTGCCATATGGTTGAATGTAAAAGACAAATTGTTTTATTTCGTAATAAAACAATATGAAATATTACAATATTTTCACAAGGCAAAAACAAAACTATTTATTCTGCTAAAGAAAATTAAATGAATTCTTTATGCTGCAAAAAATAGAAAAGAATTTCAGAAGGAAAAAAAATTATGCAAAAGTAATAAATTTTACGGGCCGGGTAACAGCGATGAGAAATTGGGCGTCACCTATGTATTTTAGAAGTGGTTTAAATGCAAATGTTTTGTCTTTAAATTTAAGAATTTGCCCAAATGGAATATTTAATAAATTTAATTAATTTTAAGAAAATTGTGAAAAAAATAGTTATTCAATCCTATTAGATGTGAGGCCACGTTTTAAACTCTAGGTCAGACATCTCCAACAAAACGAAATATGAATAAATATTTCTTCGGTGACTTCCTTTCATTAGGTTTCTGTCAAAAACTCTTAAAGTAAATGAAATTTCAATAAAAATTTCCCAAAAATAGGCCCCGCAACTCGTGTATAACATTTACTGACACAACATAAGTAGTCTGAGAAACTAAGTCGGAATCCTGACTGAAGGATTGTAATGACCAACTATGTATGTATGTACTATGTGTTCACCCAAAATTCCCGACATACCAATGATGATTAGATTTATAGATTACTGCCGAATTAGCAATTTCTTGGAGTATTTACCTATTACGTATTGAAGTCACCGTAGTCTAGTAGGTAGTGGGTTGGCTTATTAGATGTAACGCCACGGTTCAAACCCTATGGCAGACATCAAAACGAAAATATAAAAACATATTTCTTTGCTGACTTCCTCTCAGCAGATTTCTGGCAATAACTGGGAGAGTAAATAAAATTGCAATGAAAAGTTTCTCAAAAAATCTGTCGTTCGGAGACGACTTTGAACTGTAGGTCCCGCCACTTATGTATAAAATTAACACACACAACATAGGTG
This sequence comes from Sarcophaga variegata, assembly GCA_932273835.1. Lineage (NCBI taxonomy): Eukaryota > Metazoa > Arthropoda > Insecta > Diptera > Sarcophagidae > Sarcophaga > Sarcophaga variegata. The sequence goes on from OW026361.1 coordinate 87,676,754, forward strand.
GTGTGGAAAACTAGGTCCATAACTATGTATGTTTGATTTATTTTATTTTATTTTTATTTTTATTTTTATTTTCAAATTTAGCACAACAAGATAGAAATCTTATAAATTAAAGTGCTAATACAAACAATAAATTTAAATTTATTATAAGCATAACGTAATAATTAAATATAAATACAAGTAAAATTAAAAAAATGAAAAAATATTGAAAAAAAATATAATAACAATATATTACAATAATTTAATGCATTAATTTGATTTTATACAATACTTTAACTAGTCATTAACGAAAATATTTCAATAATTCAGTTTTAAATCTGATTGCGTTGCTAATTATTTAAATTCTTTTCGCTAATTGGTTCCAAAGTCGAGTGCAGTAAATAAAGAACTGACGCTCAGAGAAGGCAGTTTTATATTTTCGTTGAATCAATACCAGTCCTCTAGCTGATCTGCCGAAACTTATTGTTCCATAAAGGTAAGTCGGTTGTGCAGTATAAATTATTTTATGTAAAAATATCAAACTCTTAAACTTCAAAAGATTTTCAAAACTCATATTACAAATCTGGTATGAGAACACAGATATGGAATCACGTATTCCTCGATTGAAGATATATCTTGCAATATTATTATAAGCGACCTCCAATTTCCGCAAATCATTTGCATCGGAATTTGCATAAATTTCGCATCCATATAAAAGGACTGGTAGCAAATAAGTTTTAGCAAGCAGTATTCGTATCTTAAAAGGTGTTGAACATTTTACAGCCCAACGATTTCTCAACATACCATACATTTTAACTACTGCAGAAGCAATGTGATTGGACCAGGTCAGTTTATTATTAAAAATTACTACTAAGTTTTTTGAACAGCTCACAAATTCAATTATATTACTATTTATTTTCATTTGAATATCGTCAGCAATCTTTCTATTACTTCTATATATTTAAATACACTTTGATTTTGTGGGATTGATCCATTGTTTTTGTCCCAGATATCTATTTTCTGCAAATCAGTGTTTATATTGTTGACACATGCGTTAATTCCATTTAAAGTACTGCTGTTGTAGATTTGGACATCATCCGCATGCATATGTATTTTACAATGTTCTAAAGTATCCTGTAAATCATTGATATATAAGCAGAATAATAGGGGTCCAAGCACTGAGCCCTGTTGGACACGTCTATTAATATCAAGGCTTTTAGAATATGTTCCATTATAAAATACAATCTGAGATCGACCTGTGAGATATGAATGTAACAATCTACAAGCTGTTTCTGAGAAACAGAAAAGGATTTCCAGTTTTTTTTTTTAATAATATGGAGTGATCAACTGTATCAAAAGCTTTACTGTGATCAAGTAAAACTAAAATGGAAATCATATTATCAGCAAGATCAGCTCTTAGATTCTCTACTACATGTATGTATGTATGTATTTTCCCAACATTCCTGATATACCAATGATGATTAGGTTTATAGCTTAGTTCCGAATTAGTAATTTCTTTGAATATTTACGCATCCTGTGTATGGTCTGTTACTTTCTTTTACAACCCTACAGGTTAAATGCTCAATTGAATGGCTATACCGATATAATAAGTCTGAAAAGGCCAATTACAGTTACAGTATTCCCCGGCTATAAGCACCCCGGATTTAATAATTCCCCACTTGGTAGCACTATAACTTATGCAATTTTGTTTTTACTCTAAATGTACCGTAATTACAATTTACCGTATTCCTTGCGAAAAATTGTAATTCATGCTACAAATTTACTTTAAAAAAGGGTGCCCTGGTAGTCTAGTGGGTAGTGTGCTACATTATTCGCATGAGGGTCGTGGGTTCGATTCCCACTAGAGACTCTGGTCTGTGACACTACACCGAGCATGTGGTCGAAGTTACTCCGCTCGTATATAATTAGAATATAATTTGTAATTGTATTGTAATTAATAAATAAATAAATAAAATAAATACTTTAAAAAATTCGTTTATATGCGCCCGCTTCGTGACAACTTTCTTTCCAAAATTAATCACTAGATCCCTCGTTCATGCGATTAAACGTTTCAGAATTTGTTTTCATGGAGATATTTTAAGTCATTGGTTATTGCTGATAAAATACCGACTTTTAAGCTATTCGAAGTCAATATTCACCTTGTATACTATACGGCAGAGTTAGTGTGAAAAGTATAAAAAAAATTGGACAGCGTAATGCAATTCCATAGTACGTTCGTTATAGTTTCATTCTCCTCGTAGTCTCAGTTAACTGATTCCTCATAGAAAACGACCAATTCACTTATGTACGCCTTTCATAATTTATAAAGTTATTTGCCTACTAATATGTCCTGGTGCAGATCTCGCAGAATTGCCTCCCTAGTTGACACTACAATACGACTCTTGACTACGTCTTAAAAGTCTGCTACCATCTTCAGCAATTTCTTTGCAAATTACAACTATTTTCACCACATCGAGTTGGAGAAAATTGTCAAAGCTCTCTTCTACCAGCCGGAATTCCATCGAATACGAAGCCGATAGAATTCTGCTGTCAATAAGATAAACACGCGGCTATTTATTCGATATAAGAATTGCCCACTTATAAGAAATGTCATGCAAGTTTTTTTAAAGTTCTTATATCCGGGGAATACTGTATATCGAATGTTTTTTCAGCTTTTGTTTAACAGCTGAGAATATCCAATTGTTTTAAGATTTTTCTTTTGTAAGGTTTGTCAAGTTATTATGAATCGTTTAACGTTCAAGCAATGTTTCTAAATTGTGGAAATTTACTTGGACCAAAAAGAAATCGAGATCTGTTTACGACGTCCAAAGGTCAACATTATCGGAAATATGGAAATACCAAATGCGCCGTTGTTAATTTTAATCTTCTTGATTCAAAATCACCAACGTTGCAAGGAAATGTACGATTCATCTCGTACAAGAATTGAAGACGAGAATTGAATTCGTTTGGCCAATGATAAATGCTTGAATGGTTATTTCGATAAGCCAAATCACCGTATTTGACATACCAACAATCGTCAAATCATTAATGAATTTTTATTTTATAATAATAATAATTTATTTATATAATAATAATACGAATAGACCAGAGCCTCTGGAGGGAATCAAATCCACAACCCCAGTACTTATAGTATAACAAACCACTCACTAGAATACCAGATCACCCAATGAATTTTTGTATCCAAAAAATTTGTCAGTGCGCTTGACAACCAATTATCAATTCAACTTTATTCCCACAAAAGGTCCCTTTCACTGGCTCCCTCGTTACTGCGATTTAACGAGTTAATATTGCTTTTCCAGGGGCTATGTTCAGTCGTTGGTTTTTGCCAACAAACCAGGAAAATTTGAAATATTGGGAACCAATAGAAAAAGTAAACAAAATTTAGAGTGATCGAATGGACCACCTAACTCCAAGCAACAGGGAAAATACAAAATTTTTTTGGTCATTACAATCCTTTAGTCTGGATTACAACCTAGTTTCTCACAATTCTTATGTTGTGTGTATTAATTTTTATACATGAGTGGCGGGACCAACAGTTTAAAGTCGACTCCGAACGACAGATTTTTGAGAAACTTTTCATGTCAATTTTATTTACTCTCAGACTTTTTGCCAGAAATCTGCTGAGAGGAAGTCGCCGAAGAACTATTTTTTCATATTTTCGTTTTGATGTTTGACATTTGATTTGGGCAGTGGTCTTACGTCTAATAAGCCAATACACTACCTACTAGACTACTGCGACTTCAAGCAACGGGGAAATTTTAAATTCGCAAGCTCTTTAATTTTAATGCTCAAATGGATATTCAAATCATTGTTTAGTAGTTATATCGCACACAAAGGTATTCGATATCTGAGACATAGTGTACTGATAACTTCGAAGTATTAGTATCTTCCCTTTTATAAAGGGTCCGCCAGATAACTTTTTTTTTGAAAATGCTTTAAAAAAAAAACCACTGAATATTTTCTCAAATTTCTTTTTTATTTGAAAGTACAATCCTTCCGGTTAATAATGAAAAATAATTTCATTCAAATGGCCGTCTCGGCTGGCCATGCAGTAGCCTACACCAGAAGATGCCGATTTTGGCAAAAAAAATCATCTTTTCAGATGAAGCTCATTTTGATCTTGGTGGGTATGTAAACAAGCAAAATTGTCGCATTTGGGGCACATAAAACCCGCACGTATAGATTGAAAAGCCGACGCACCCAAAACGAGCCACTGTTTGGTGCGGATTTTGGTCCAGAGCCAGAATTGGGCCATTTTTCTTCACAAAAATTGAAGAGGAGGATATTGGCAACATTTGGTTTCAACAGGACGGCGCTACGTGCCACACACCCGAATCTACGCTCGTGTTTTGCAAGATTGCATTATCAGCCGCAGAGCTGATGTCGTTTGGCCACCTCGGAGCTGCGATTTGACACCGTTGGACTATTATTTGTGGGGTGCCGTCAAAGATAAGTGTTACGCCGACAAGCCAGAGACAATTGACGCTTTAAAGGACAATATTCGTGAAGCCATTGGTGAAATACAGCTGCACATAATCGATAATGTACTTAAAAATTTGACCGATCGTGTAGGCTACTGCATGGCCAGCCGAGGCAGCCATTTGAATGAAATTATTTTCCATTATTAACCGGAAGGATTGTACTTGCAAATAAAAAAAAAAAAAATATTTGAGAAAATATTCAGTAGTTTTTTTTAAAGCATTTTCAAAAAAAAGAAGTTATTTGGCGGACCCTTTACATTCTATATCTTGTATCTTTTTCTCTTGTATTTCCAAGGGCTTTAAGTGAGTTTTAATACTCTATGTCGAGTATACTCGTCTTGAAAAACAAAAAATCGCATTCGTATTATTATTCAACAAACCTGATGGAAATTTTTTCTTGAGGAAAGTCAATAAAGGTGGTTTTTAAAATGTATTTTTTAAGACATTCAGTAGCTTGGCAATCTTAACAATTTTAATAAACAATGATATCAATTTTGTTTTTTAATAACACATAAAAATAAAATTACTTTTCACTCTGTTTATGTCGAGTATACTCGTCTTCGCTGGTAAATAAGCTTTTCAAAGAAAACGTGTCTTGAAATAATATACAATAAAAAATTATAATTTTAATGTCGATGTTGATTCATTCAATAATAAACTTAAATGTTAAATATTCTTCAATACCTTTACAGTTGTACAGTTGTAAGGAACCTACCTTCCCTTTCAATAATAAAGAGTGCAAAACATTTCTACTTCGTTTTTAGCATAAATAGTTGAATATGTGAAATTTTTTTTTACACGTACTCTTCCCTCAAATGCATTCATTTATGCTCGCGTGGTTTACGAAATTCACTATCCGGAGTAAAACTTTGTTTAATATCAGCTGCCATAAAATGTGAATTTTGTTACTTTTTTAAAAGTCAACATTAAAGTTTTATGCTGTGTGGCGTAGTGTGGTGTGGTTAAAACAAAATACAAGTAAAGTTCTGCAAAACAGCTAAAACTATTAAAGGTAAGAAAAAGTTTTTTACATTACTTTGCCAACGAAAAATAGTTGTAAACGGTTAGAAAAATACATGGGAAAATTGTACAAAAAAAAAATCGACATTTATTTACGTCGCAGCATTAAATAAGATATAAAAACTATTTAAAGTTAAATTTAATACGAGAAATTTATTCTGTTCAGAGTCATAATTTAAGTTAAGGGTTTATTAATCTTTTGTTTATAGTAGTAGTTACGTTTAAATGTATTTAACTCACACATATTAAAGAAAACTTTCTTAGGGCCATTATTACAACTTGCTGTTAAACTTGGGTTTAGTTAAAGGTACCTTTCATTTCGTAATTAAAACCTATATATAATATAAAGTTAACTTTTTAAAAAATATGGTAGTGCCGGAACAATGTCGATAACACTGTCAAATTAAACAAGTTTTATTTAAATGCAGTGGCAACGACTGCTTGCTTTTTTTTTTTTTTTTGTTGTATGTGCTCACTTTGTTTATATTTGAAGTTGTCGTATTGAAAATAATATACTTATAATATGGCAAGTACAGATATAAACTTAACTTTAAAAGTTACCAGTAGGATTATCTTCCCTTTCGCTCACTCACTCAATTCCACCTTATCATCCACTTATAATAATGAAAAACAATATATCCGCCCCTTAAAATATTCCCTTTAGTTAACGGCAAGTTGTAATAATGGCCCTTACAATGTTTACTGTGGTAGTATGTGTTAAGTTTCAAAAATTCTAGAACTTAGTTTTATATTCTAGATTATCTGTCTTTACATTCGTTGCATTTTGTAGTCCAAGTTCCACAGATATTATGAAAGGCTATCCCGTATTGAGATGTAATTATTAATGACCGCGTGCTTTAATACATTGGAGGCCCCGCTGATATTAATGGAGAACAGCTTAGATTCCCTGGATTGTATATAAACCAATATGGTAACGCAATATGGCATCTTATAAAAGACTGAAAGTATCTCAAATAGAGCTGGAATATGGCAAGAAATCGCACAGAGTATTACTTCATGTGATAAACACGCGAAATGATAATTTTACAAGTAGATTGTACATGCGAAGGAGACCCCTAACTACTTCTGCCGATTTACTAAACAACACACCAGTAGAGGATATATGAGTTGCAAAATACTCGGAAAATCTAATGAAAATGTATAAAAGTCTAAAAACGACCACTTGGAGACTTGAATTAAGTACTACTCTTGCCAATAAATAATGGTCTTTTTATCCATTTGTCAGACCGAAAAGCGGAAAATTTACGGAGGCTATATACATAAAAAAATTGGTCATTACAACCCTTCAGTAAGTATCACGGCCTAGCTTCTCACACTACTTATGTTGTGTGTGTTAATTTTATCCATAAATGGCGGGATCTACAGTATAAAGTGCACTCCGAACGAAAGATTTTTGAGAAGCTTTTCATGATAATTTTATTTTTTGTTAGAAATCTGGTGAGAGGTAGTCGCCGAAGAAATATTTTTTCATATTTCGTTCTGTTCGAGGTATCTGACCTGGGATGTTAACCCATGGTCTCACGTTTAATAAGCCAACACACTATCTACAAGACTACGGAGACTTATCGTAGGCTATATATTTTTCTAAAATCGTTAAAGCTCTGTAGCTAGAGCATATTCAATACTTCTCATAAAGGTAGCAGATTTTGCCTTATACTTTAGGTTTTTGGTTTTCGAAGCAGGGGACTTTATATAAATGTTCCGAAAGGAGCTGAACTGATACATACATAACATAACATACATAATTGATCATTACAACTCTTCAGTTAGGATTACGACCTAGGTTCTCACACCACTTATGTTGTGTGTGTTAATTTTATACATGAACGGTAGAACCTACAGTTTAAAGTCGACTCCTAACGACAGATTTGAGAAACTGTTCATGGCAATTTTTATTTACTCCCAGAGTTTTTGCCAGAAATCTACTGAGAGGAAGTCGCCAAAGAAATACTTTTTGTATTTTGTTTTGATATCTGGCCTGGGGCTCGGACCCTGGCTTTACGTCTAATAAGCCAACACACTACCTACTAGACTACGGCGACTACGGTTGATCTGATAGAGGGTAAAAATAGACGTAGAATAACCCTTAACAACATCGTCGGATTATTAATAGACATCTTTCCGAACAAGCTGGGTTGCATCAACACATACCATGTGCACATCGCGAATATGTATATTTCGAATCATTATGTAGCAATCCGTTTCTTAAATTTTTTGACTTTTGTGGGCCTGTGCAGGCAATTACAAAGATTTTTAACGAAAACGGATTGGTTAAAAAATTTCTGAAATTTGTTAACCGTATGTATACTTTAGTAACTGTGTGTATGCTCTCTCAGCTGTTAGAGGGCATTAGCCTACAGAGTAACTCCTCAGAAAACTATCGATATATAGTAATTAAGGCACTGCGAAATAACACGTATTACATGATGGCAAATTCAATTAAAGCTGGTGTTAAAGGTTGTGTGTTATCAAAATGCCCAATACATCGAGGGAAATAATTTGAAGATTGAAGTCAAGTTTGAATTACATCGACAACATGGACTAGGTTTGTCTGCTGGTACATACATAAGTAGTGAATCTGCGTCAACAATACAGTATGCCTTCAATACAATGTAATACAACTTCGTGTTTGTAACTCAGCAAGTAGAAATATTAATTTCCTACAAGAGTTCATCAACAGCTGAATTTAATAAAGAATTATGGAAATATTTTGGCCAGAAACAATATAAAACCATTCCATATGTAAAAGACAACAGCCAAATTCATAGTAAAAAGGAAATTATGAGCAGGAAATTGATATAAATTTGGTAAAGTCCTTTATTACAGACATACGTCTCATTCTATGGCAGCATTCTTTATTTTGTTTGACAATTTCATGACCTAAGAATGGTTATTGTCACTTTTTTCTTTTCTTACGTATTTGTTTGTTTAATTCTCTGAACCGTTTGTTGTGTGTATTTTGTTGTTGTCAGTTTGTTTCGTTCACATTACTTCGTTTAGTTTGTTTTTGTCCACGTAGTAATATCTTTTAAGTCTATGGAATTACATTTGACCCTTAGCGATATGGACATAATCCATTTTAATCCATTAGTTTCTGAGTTTATTGGTAAATTTGACAATATAGTCGATTCTTATTTAATTACTTAATACATGGGCAGGGTTACTTAATACATGAGTAGCGGCTCCTAAAATTTAAAGTCGACTTCGGAGGACATTTTCATGGCAATTTTATTTACTCTGAGTTTTTGCTAGAAATCTAAAGAAAGACCCCTATGCTCTCTCAGCTGCTAGAGGATGTCTAACCTGAACCTGGAACCTTAGTCTCTTATCTAATCAGCCAAGGCACTACCTACTAAACCACGGCGACTTCATGCTTGATGACAATTGTTATGTTTGAGTCATTTCCATTTTTTTAAATACAGAAACAAATAACGATCAGAGGCAAACAATTTCTTTTATTTTAATTACATCATAGTGGCCATGCTTAGAGCTAATTGCGTTATGGAAGGATACTCTGAAACGGATCAATCGATTTTTGCCGTGGTTTTGGGTCAGCTGAAGACCCTTTTATTTTAATTGCACCACAGTTGCCGTCCTTACAGCGTTATGGAATGACACTTAGCGAGACTGCTACCGCGGTTGTGGTTGTGGTTCTGCTGAAGAGGAGAAAACTGTTATCCACTTTATTTGTCAATGCCCACCTCTTCCGAGGTAGAGATGAAGGTTATTTGAAGTCGCCGTAGTCTAGTAGGTAGTGTGTTGGCTTATTATACGTAAAGCCAGGGTTCGAGCCCCAGGTCAGACATCAAAACAAAATACAAAAAGTATTTCTTCGGCAGATTTCTGGCAAAAACTCCGAGAGTAAATAAAATTGCCATGAAAAAGTTTCTCAAAAATCTGTCGTTCGGAGTCGACTTTAAACTGTGGGTCCCACCACTCATGTATAAAATGAACACACACAAGATAAGTGGTGTGAGAAACTAAGACGCTGTACAATGGGTCAATTCGAACTCCGGGTACTGTACTTGTGTTAATTGACAAGTACACGTCCTCTAACCTAACCTAACCTAAGGTTATTTGGCTTTACATTCCTAGCCAGCTTTTGCGGAGATATCATCCATTGATATCAAGGATATGGCTTCATTTACTAAACTTTCACATTGGTTTCCAGCATAGGGTAGTCGTGCTTTTAAGGTTCAGCGCCTGCGCTGATCAACTACTTAGATGAATTTGAGGGAATTCGGTTAGTAAAGCGACTGCTCTTACCTGTGGCGTCATAACAGGCCGCTATGTGTGTTCAAGTGAACTTTGGTAGTCAAAGCCACCACTTCAAGCTACCTAACTAGCACTGCCATCATTGGATCTACGATAATTATTTTTTTTTTGGGAAAATAAAAATGTAACGTTATTCCACCAATTATTTACCTTTTCATTATAAGGCCCTAGACAACATATTTATTCGATTCTTTATTCTTTTCAGTGGAATAAGAATGAAATTTATTTCAATTTAATAAATAATAATAAATAAAATAATTTATGTTTTCAAATTGATAACCCAAAACAAAAAAATCAATCAAATATTTTTATAAAATTTTTGGAAAGCCGAAAGCGTTCTTTACGGATGCTATATTATTGGATTACAAATAACAAAATTTAGTATCAAATTGTTTTGCCGTAACACGTCATACTGTTTTCATTTCCTTGAAATATTTTTTCAACTCATATTAGTATGTAATTTACACGCTTTATCATAATTTTATGTAAAAAAAATTCCTCTTTGAGATAAAATTCCATTTTTTCTTTTTAAATTTAACTTCAAACGTTACAAACAATATTAAAAACGTAATTCCTCACAAATGTTATCAACACCATCTATCTACCACCTCACCATTATCACTGTAATCAGCAGCATTATATCAACAAATTTAAGTGGAGTATTATACGTACGAGCGAACGCACATGTAATTTATGTATGAATGCGAATGTAACTGGGTGAAGTAGGTTTTTATTTTCGACATAATTTTATTCATAAGATTTTATACATTTTTTATGTTTTTTTCTTTTTAATTTAATTTGCTTCGTTGTAATGTGTGTATGGGTAGGTGACTTAATCTTCACTTATTCTTTTTAAATGTGACCTAAAGAAGGCAAATAACTTCCTCTGCCTTAGTTGTTTTTCAAATGTTATTCACACCAGATTACATTTTCTGTATGGCATATGAGAGTAAAATTTTAGATGCAAATAAATTATTTTAATCTTACACCTTTCGCGTAAAAAGGTTAAATGGTAATTTCTCTTTTCACACGTACTCCATACTACATTTTGTATTAATTTCAGGGATTTCTGTTTTATACTCAGTTAAAATAAATTTAAAATTAAAAGGCGCCGTAGTCTAGTAGATAGCGTGTTGGCTTATTAGAAGTGAGGCCACGGTTCAGGCATCAGGTCTGACATCTTAAACAAAAGCGAAATAAAAAATATTTTTTCGGCGACTTCCTCTCAGCAGATTTCGGGCAAAATCTCTGAGTTACCCCGAAAGAAAAGTGTCATGAAAAGTTTTTCAAAAAAAAAAAAATATGTCAGCCGGAGTCAACTTTATACTGTAGATCACGACACTCATGTATAAAATTAACACATATATCATAAGTGGTGTAAGAAGCTAGGTCGTAATCTTGCCTGAAAGCTTGTAATGAGTTATTGAGTAAGTAATCTAACAGGCAGTTACCGATTTCCACAAAGTAGTCACGTCAACTGGCCTACTGGTCATGCGAACTGGTGAGTAGGTCCCTGTTTGTATCTCGGATGACTATGTTCCTACCAGAAATACCCAATGAGTATTCAAAAAGATGAGTAGATTCGAATCATACGCATAATTTCTGATACTTATACGTATTTATACTTATTTTAATATCATACTCATACTACTCATATTCATTCGCGCTCATACTTAACAATACGTATGATGTTGTTGATTTCGACTCTCTATGACTCAACATTTACAAAAATCACAAAAAAGTATATACGAATCATATAATTCCCGTACGAATACTACAATACTCACTAGAAGTTTGCTTTGCTTCCTGTCTTTGTCTTTTTCTTTTTTTGTAAATGCAACAACAACTAAAATTGTAAATTTTGATGAATGATTCGAAACACTCGAATCATTTATGAGTATTAAAAGTATTTTTCTAAATTTATGAATCTGAATGAGTAGACGTATGAATCAAACATATTTCACATGTTATGAGTTTGATGTCAATGTTGTACTCATACTCATTGCAACCTGTACTTATAAATCAATGTCGTACGGAGTACGAATGAGTCAGAGTAGTTAAATTTGAATACTGAATACTCACTCATACTCAAAATTTCATGAGTAATTATGGGTAGCGAAAAAACAATTCATTGCTGATATTTGGTTGCTACTGCCAGAGTAAATAAAATGTCAATAATATGGATGGTTGATATAAAAGTTAAAAAATTAAAAATTTAAAAATTCAGTAAAACAAATACGGTTTGAAATTTTTTCAAATTTATTCCTTTCTCTATTATTTCATTCATATGGCTGTAGCGACTGGCCCCACAGTACTGCATTCGCGCAGTTCGTTTCGCGCACTTTTTCGGGTGTACGGGTTGTATCACGACAATAACATCACGAATGTTGGCCTCTAAATTCTTAATTGTCTATGGTATGTTGGCATAACACTTTTCTTTAACGGCGCCCCACAGCGGTGTCAACGGTGTCAAATAGCAGCTTATTGGCAACCAATTAATATCACCATTTCGGCTAATTAAACGGCCATCAAACGTTTAACGCAATGAATCGATTGAGGCATGAGATGTGTGGCATATTGCACCATCATGTAGAAGCAGAACATCGCTCACATCAATACCATGACGAGCGAGTACAAAAAAATCGGTTATAATGGTGTGATAGGTGTCTCTATTGACCGTAATTGTTGCACCGTCCTCATTTTCAAAGAAGTATCGACCACTGATGCCTCCGCTCCACTAGGCGCACCAAATAGTCACTCGTAATGGGTGCATTGGCTTCTGTAAGACCACGTGTAGGTTTTCTAAGCCCCAAATACGGCAATTTTTCTGATTAACGTACCCACCAAGATGAAAATGCAGCAGTTTCTGGCAAAACCTCTGAGAGTAAATAAAATTGCCATGAAAAAGTTTCTCAAAAATCTGCCGTTCGGAGTCGACGTTAAACTGTAGGTCCCGCAACTCACGTATAAAATAAACGCACACAACATGAGTGGTGTGAGAAGCTAAGCCGTAATCCTGACTGAACAGTTGTAATGGCCAATTATGTATGTATCAAGATAAAAATGAGCTTCATCCGAAAAGATGTTATTTTTTTGGCCAAATCGAAATCATCGTTCAGTTTCTCGTTGGCCCAATAAATCCCATCGTTACTCAAGCGTAAATCGATTCATTACGTTCGGTGGAGATAATATACTGAATTTTGTGACAGAATAGAATGACAAAAGTGTTGCCAGATTTGAAATTACCGATGGTTCAAATTCCACACGCTATAAAAGAAAAGTACTCTTGAATAATTCCTAACTGTCTGTTCTACCTCTATCATCCTCAAAAAAACTCCAAAACGGACTCGCGGTCTTTGACATCTCTCTTGTTGAAGCTACATCTGTCAAATTGGTTGGCATCCTGTTGTCAGCCTGTTTTGTCACATTACCCAAAATTTAAATAGACAGATGGTCCACCCGATGTTATGGCGCCTACCGCCTCGTGCATAGAACTGACACGGTTTTTGAAAAACCGTACTTCCCTGTACTGTTGATAACAAGCACAACATTTGCAATTTAAGCTCATTCCTCCTGGTGTCTATTAGTTTCCATGTTTTGGTTGTAATATACGGTTTAGGTTGATTGGAATTTATCGTTCCAAGAGGCTTGAATACACGTTTTCGTTTTATCGAGTTGACAGCTTCTTCCCACATTTGGTTACAATTTGCAGTAGACTGACTGCCCCTACTGAAAGTGTTTAGGACATCTACATTTCGAAATCGGCGCACATTGTTACGCTTCGTTTTTGATCTATTTACTGATACATAATTTGCTCGTAGTTTAATTCTGATGTCGTCCACTTTCAGTTTATAATCGCTATCGATATTGCTTTCTATGACTACGTAGTAATTTTGACGTGACATATAAACATTAAAACAGCAATAACTAATATTCGTATCTTTTCTATTCCAAATGAAAATTTAATTTTTAAATTCTGCAGAATTTATTTCTAAATTTTACGAAATTTAATTTTAAATTCCATCCTTTAACGTTCCAAATTGTGTTTTTCTTTTTGCCCGCGGGTAGATTGCTTTGATGACACAACGATAACGAAAAATATGTTGTGTGTAAATATTTATTTAATTTCATTTCCGCTGCCTAATGCCACATGCCCGACTTACTTACATTGTCTGCCGTTCGTCTTTGCTGTTTCATTCCTTACTTACTTATCTGATTTGAAAAGTTATAAACAACAACGATTACCACAATATGTACGAATGAAGAAAGTTTTGTGAACGGAAAAGATTTCTAAATGAGTCAAATGTGACTCTTCCTTATAATTTGTTTATAAAAAAGATAAATTGGAGTATATATGTATTGGGTGGTATAAAAAGTGTATGTGGTTTATTGTCATCAGAGGGTGTTGATAACAATATTTGAAAGGTAGCATTTAAAGTTACGTATTTAGTAAAGGAATTTTATTGGTCTTGTCCGAAATGCTACTGGAACCTCAATGGAAGAAGTTATTTTTGTGTCATTAAGACAGTTTTAAACAAGAATACATCTGCGATGACCGGACAAATTTGACACCAAGGCAATACGATGTAGTTGGTGCAACGACAAGAATGTAATTTCCAACTGAAAATATTCCAAACGATTAAAGGTCATCTAGCTTCTCACACCACTTATACTGTGTGTGTTAAGTTGATACATGAGTGGCGAAAGCTACAGTTTAAAGTCGACTCCGAATGACAGATTTTCGAGAAACTTTTTCATGGTAATTTTATTCACGCTCAGAGTTTTTGCCAGAAATCTGCTGAGAGGAAGTCGCGGAAGAAATATTTTTTCATATTTCATTTTGTTAAAGATGTATGACCTGGGTTTTGAACCATGGCCTTACCTCTAATAAGCCAGCACACTACCAACTAGACTACGGCCCATTAAGAACATCTATACCAAGCATAATTAATTCGTTTGCAGCAAGCATTGGCCGATAAACCCCGTAACCTTGCTCGGCAACTTATTTCGAAAATTGTTAGAAAATTGTGGTTAAGAAGTTTTGCCTGATCATCTTCTAGGCGCTGGCAGGCTCCACACACGCATTGAATGGGCTGAACTTTACAACAGGGTATTCGAAATTGACTTTATTCGTTTGCTTCCTCAAAAATTCACGATTTGTTTAGGCATGAAATTCATTTGTTGCCAAATGATGGTTGATAAGTAGGGCAAATGGAGGAGCAATCGTCTAAAGACTTAAACCAAGCCGTATGCTTGTTTTGCCGTTACAAACGACACCTAATTAGTGTTCAAGAAAATCGAAGATCTGCTCTTCTTGTCAGGCTACTCCTGTTGTCCGAAGAAAACAGAAAAAATTCGTGGCCATAACCTTAAATGCACAGTCATTTGGGATAAATCTTAAAGCATAAGCCAGATACGACAGCAATTTTATTAAATTCACGTCTAATCTGTTCAAACAAAACACGACTACGTTTTCTCTGGCATACCTTTATCCGATACTCCATATTTTCAATGACTCTGAGACATAATTAAGGTTCATGTTCTCATCCTTTAGTTCCTGAATTGTTCTTGGTTTATTGTCGTATACTTTTTCTTTTAAATATTCCCAAAGAAAGAAACACCTAAGTGTCAAAGTATGTGATCGTGGCAGGTAATTAACATCGCCACAACGCGAGATAACACGTTCATTGAATTTCTCGTGCATAAAAGCCATTGCTTCGTTGGATGTGTGGAAAGTGTTGAAACTACATGTCATTCCTTGTTCTCATCATTTCTATACCTAAGAAGTCCGGTATCATTTCACGAAGTGAACACCATTCACGGTGACTGCTTGGCCGACCTCATTTTCGAAGAAGTAGGCTCGATGAGGCCGCCAAACCATAATTATATTGTATACCTTCCCTTCTACTTTGATTTGAAGTTTCTTAACTTTTGAAAGTTATTCAACCGCGGAGACTCAAACGATAGTAATGGCCAAGCCATAAACCGAATCGAACAGTCAATCTTCATGGGTGTATCGGATTTTTAACAACCCCTAGTGGTTTCTCATTTGCCCAATTGCGGCTAATTTGCTTGTTAAGGACTCCACTGAGCTGAAAGTGTGCCTCGTCGCTGGTTATCATTTCCATTGTAAAGTCATCATTCACTTCTGTCTGTTTTTATCAAACATTCGGCGCATTGACAACGCTTGAATGGATCAGTATGCTTCAGCTTTTAAGTCAATTGAACTTTGTAAGCGTGTAAATTTAAATATTTATTCAAAATTCTCAACAGTGACGTTCCTGAGATGTTCAATTGTTGGACACGACGACAAGTCGAGGTTGATAGATTTTCTGCCACCCTGTCACATACAACAGCAATGTTTTATGCAGCACGAACTGAGGAAGCATGCAGAGTGGTCTTTATATTTCCTACAGACCCGGTTTATTGAGATTTGCACACAATTCCCCCGATTGTGGGAACATTTGGTGGATTATACTGACCAAAAAAATAGTCACGAAGTACACGAAATTGTGTACCTCCCTATCGATTGCTCAATTGTGTACCTCCCTATACATGCATACATACATAAGTCGTCTTTACAACTCAGGATTACGACCTAGTTTCTCACACCCCTTAAGTTGTGTGTATTAATTTTATAGATTAGTGGCGGGACATAGAGTATAAAATCGATTTCGAACGAAATATTTTTTTGGGAAATTTTTCATGATGATTTTATTTACTCTGAGTTTTTACCAGTTATCTGCTGAGAGGAAGTCGCCTAAGAAATATCCATATTTCGTTACCTTAGCAGCAGTTAAAGGGACTGGTTCCGTACTAATAAATTCAGCAGAAAAAACTGACCTAAAGTTAATCGTACTTTAAAATTATCGAACATGTTTGCCTTTAGTAGACAGCTCGTGGCTAGTTAGGAATTTCAAACATATAGTATGTCAGCCGACTGTAATTGCCACTTATTGTAGATCATTATATCAACGAATGTGTGTCAACACAACTAAGTACACGGTCTGCCTAAATTGTGGCATTACCAGAGCTGATGTTTTGTAATTTTATCTAAAAATACTCTTTTTGGGCTCAAGTGTCTCACTAAGTTAACGACCAAGTTGTTTTGGATAATAAAACAAAAACAACAACAAAATACGATGCAAGGAGTAGCAAATAAGCCAAAAGTAAGACTGCAAAAGAGTCAAGAGTTGATGACAAAGTTAATAGAAGTGTTAGTAGGGGAATTTGTCTTTACGTTTCTCATCCTTTTTTTTTTTGTTCTGTTTTCATTTATTTTTCCTGGTAAATAAGGACAACAAAGTTTAGTTTTGCGCTTTTGGTGTTTTTCGTTTTTTGTTGCTTTTGTTTTTGTTGTTTTTAGTTAAAATGTTCGTAAATGAATGAATTTATGCACACATGTTTAAAGGAATTTCAGAACGAGCAACAGCTTGTGGCATTTGCAGAAAAACGAAAAATAAAACAGAAGTTGTTGTTTGAAAAAATAGTGGGAAAACTTGAAAACTATTTTGGGTAGAGGAAAATGACTTTTCCTACAACATTGTCGAGTCATTCTAAAACCGAATAAATAACAGAAAATAAGTCATTTCTATACACCTCTTTAAATTGTTAACGAAATATTGAAAATCGTATGAAAATTTAAAAGGATTTATTCTTCACATGGCAGCTTTTATGCTTAGTGGTGGAATAAATATCGGGTGGTCCATCTATCGGTTTAAATTTGAACCATCGTTTATTTCGAATCTAGCAATACTTATGTCATTCTATCCTTTCACAACATACAGTATATTATCTCCACTGAAGGTATATAATGTCGCCGTAGTCTAGTGATGAGTGTGTTGGCTTATTAGACGTAAAGCCAGGGTTCGAGCCCCAGGCCAGACATCAAAACAAAATACAAAAAGTATTTCTTCGGCCGCTTCCTCTCAGTAGATTTCTGGCAAAAACTCTGAGAGTAAATAAAATTTTGCCATAAAAAGTTTCTCAAAAATCTGTCGTTTGGAGTCGACTTTAACCCATTAGAGGTCAAATGAAAACTGGCTTTAAGTTTTTGTTTTCAGATGTATTTATTAATAAAAACAGGCATAAAAAAACATAAAATGAAATAAAAATTATAAATTTTTGTTTTGGAAACGAGTTTTAGGGGTGTACTCAAATGAGTACACCGACTTTTTAAGTATGCAATTTTTCGAAACATTCTTTTTCTACTAAAAGTGTTTTATAGCATTACTTGCATTGCCAACGTACTCGGGCATGGCAAACTACGCACCGTAACTGTTTTTCTATTTTTGCGGGATAGTGCCAAACTCTATCTTGAGGTAAACCTTCAATTATTGACCCAGATTGCCGTGATTTGTTTTGTCCACCTTGGCGTAAATAATAACACGCAATGTTTCGGCGAAACAAAAGTTGATCCATGGGACTCTCACTGCTCATTACATGTAGCCTCCAAGCGTTAGAAATTGTCATATCATGCACGTATGTAAATAATACCCACTAAAACTTCTTACCATCAACACCTTCCTCTTCGTCAGTTAGTTCACTCGGATTAGGTGGTATGATTGCGATATCAATTTCTTCATCTTCACTATCAGCTAAAATGCTATCAATGGCCTCTTGGAGCCCTTTGAAACTCTGCTGGCCCTTAAATCGTATACCACTCATATTTAAATCTAAAAAAAAAATAAAACATTCTTACTAATGGATGCTGTCATTGTACTCAAACGAGTACAGCCAAATTTATACCTTCCTATTTTATGTATTTTTTTATTTTTAAGTATTTTTTGAAGCCTGTATGTTTCGTTGTTATTATTTTTATAAAAATAATGCAAAATTACTAAACAAATTTTATTATTGTTTCAAATATTTTCAAAATAGTTTGCTAAACCACACTCTTTAATTTCGACACATTTCAGACTGATAGTTCTGCTTAAGCAACAGAAACTACATACAAATTATTTTTCTGGAGCTCTTAATGTTGTTGTTGCGAAACTAAATAACGGTACAACGATTGTTTTTGCTTTAGTTTTGCTTGGATACACGTAAAAATACAACTGTACTCAGTTGAGTACGGAGACTTCTAATGGGTTAAACTGTAAGTCCTGCCACTCATGTATAAAATTAACACACACAACATGGGTGGTATGAAAAACTAGGTCGTAATCCTGACTGAAATGTTATAGTGACCAATTATGTGTGAAACAGCGAGATGATGTGGATTTTGCAAAAAAAAAAAATTCGTTTGAAGCTAATTTTCATCTTGTCGAGTGCGTTAATAAGCAAAAAAAAAAAAACACATAGTCTTACAGAATCCAATGCATTCATTACGTCTGACTGTTTGGTGCGGCTTGTGGAGCGGAGGCGTCTTTGGCCATATTCTTTGAAAATAAGGACGACGCAACCATTACGGTCAATGGAGACACCTATCGCACCATGATAGCCGATATTTTTGTACCCTGTCTTCATGTATTGATGTGAACGATGTTTGGTTACAACATGATGGTGCAACTTGCTACACATCTTATGTCACAATCGATTTATTGCGTCAAATATTTGATTGCCGTTTACATACATACATAATTGGTCATTAGAACCCTTCCGTCAGGATTACGAACTAGCTTCTCACACCCCTTAAGTTGTGTGTATGAATTTTATAGATTAGTGGCGGGACCTAGTGTTTTAAATCGACTCCGAACGGAAGACTTGTTGAGAAACATTTCATGGCAATTTTATTTATTCCATTTCAAACCGGAATAATTGTACTTCACAACAAAAATAAAATAAATTTTTCAAAATTTCACACCACTTTTGTTTTATTGCATTTTTAAATATAAACTTTTAAATATAGGGTGGCTATATTTCTTAATAACATATCCTTATGATGGTACTGTTACCCTTCTTCAATATCTGCTGTTGTCTTATTTTAAAGCGACTCAAAGTGAACAGCTTTTCCATTTCGTGTACATATCTCATTTCGCTTAAAAGGCGCCCTTGACAATAAAAGAAAAACTTTTTGTTAAACAGTCTAGTGTGGTAATTGCTTAACTACAGAAGTTATAAAAACTTTTTAATTTTTTTTGTTAAGAACAACCAATTAGTATGTATGTTCCAGCATATGTTATGCTAAAATTCGAGTGAAACTTATTGAAATTTTTAAATTAAAAAAAAGGAAATTCTTCTTTGGGATTTCCTTGGAGTAAAATTAAATAAAAATAATTAAATTCTCTTACTCAAAAATAATTTCTTTTAATTTCTATTTTCAGGTAATGGAATAAACCGTTTTAAGAAGCATTTCTTGTAAGCCTCGTAAAACATAAGAACTTAAATATTTTTCTTTGGAATAAAGAGTAAGTATTCCAACCATTAAGTTTACAAAAGATATGCATTTATAACAATTCTTATTTATTTACTTACTTAATTGGCAATTAATAACCTGCCTTAACACATCTCTCTAAGAGTCTCTGCTTGTTGCACGCCTTAGCCAGTTGGTTACACCAATCGACGCAAACAAGGTCATCCTTCTCGCCGCTTTCCGCAGACACCCGCATCATACACCCGTCTCGCCGGAGCATCCTCCTCCACTCGAACGACATGGCCGAGTAAGCGTAGCCGCTGGATATTACTACACTGCACAACGTCTATGGTGTTAGGGAGCTCATACAGCTCACTGTTGGATCGCATACGGAAATCATCGCCAACTTGCACTGAATCAAAGATCTTACGTCGGACTTTTCTCGCGAATATTCTCCATTTTGCTGCATCAGTGCTTTATAGGGCCCATGCCTCTGCGCCATAAAGAAGCATGGGTAGGATGTGCGTCTTGTAGAGTGTTAGTTTTGTCGTACGAGAGAGGTCTCTGCAACTCAATTGCCTATTGAGGTCATAGTAGCACCTGTTGGGAAGAGTGATCCTACGCTTGATCTCCAGATTGACATCATTTTTGGTGGTAACTGCGGAGCCAAAATAAATAAATTCGTTCACAATATCGAAAGTAAAAATATCGGCCGTAATCTGTGATACGATACAACAACATATACTTCGTTTTGCTTTCATTTACTCCCAGTCCCATCTTAATCAACATCCATTCAATAGCTGTAAAATCAGCAGTAACATCTCGCTTGGTAGGCCCTATGATGTCAATGTAGTCAGCTTATGCAATCATCTGGAAAATAGTGTCATTGCGATTGACTTCCGCCTTCCATAGAACACTCTACATGGCACAGTTCAGTCAGTATTACTACCTAGCTTCTGACACTACTTATGTTGTGTGTGCTAATTTTGTTCATAAGTGGCGGGACCTAAAGTTTAAAGTCGACTGCTAACGACAGATTTTTGAGAAACATTTTCATGGCAATTTTATTTATTCTTAGAGTTTTTGCCAGAAAATTGCTGAGAGCCAGTCGCCGAAGAAATGTTTGTTCATATTTCATTTTGTTGGAGATGTATGACTTGAGGTTTGATCCGTGGTCTCATGTGGCCTAATAAGCCAACGCACTACCTAATAGCCTATGGCGAAAACAAGTTTCTTAAACTTGTTGCTTTTAATAGCGAATTTTGTCTTTATTTCACATTAACTCCTGTGGAACCAGATACATTATATTTTAGTTAACAATTAAATGTTTTTCTCAAAGTAGAACGTTTGTAGTTTAGCTACATCACTAGACTCCATCAATAGAATTCTCCCACAGCACAAAGCTAGCAAAGCAATTTAGTTTACGTTGTATTCAATGTATTTTATATACTCTACGCTTTGCTCTTCAATCTTTAAATTTTAAATTTGTTTCTTTTTTCCTTTATTTTTTTTTATAAAAATATGTTCCAAAAAAAAAAATAAAGAAATTCCAGGTATTGAATGAGATTTTAAAATATTGAAATTAGATCTTGAAATTGCTGCTTAACTTGACTTTATTATTCTGCCATTCCATTTCAGTTCAATTCTTCCATTGGCACTTCAAAAATCATTGTGCAGCATTTAATTTCAATTTACAATCACTAAAATTCATTCGATATGCATGACCTGTAAATTTGCTCAGTACTTTGTTCTTTGTTCCATTCATTCTTACACTTACACGCTGCTTAAAGGCATTTAAAGTTAGAAAATCATTGTGTATGCTACACGCGTAAGAAGTAAGAACACAAAATGAGATTGATATGAATTTCTAGTATGTTGGAAATTCATCATAATTGGTCCTTCTATTATTATAAAGTATTGGCAAATAAAAAGAGATGTTTTGTTTAGGCAACTGGAATGTGACATGGATTAAATAACTTCTCAGGGCAGTTTAGAACATCCATTTCAGAAAGAGGAGTTTAAAAAAGTAGTGTAACGATTCCATTGAGATTTTAACTGATGGATCAATACTGCATGGAATGGTGGAATTTTTTTTTGGAATGGAAAGTTATAACTTCACTGTAGTGTCTGCCATGCAGACTGGGATAAGGATTATTAAGAGTGAAAATATCGCTGGACAGGATATTTCCATATTTGTCAAAGCATTGGGTCCTAACATAACTAAATTTGGTTTATAGATGTCACGAGTCACTCAAATATATAGCAGAGCAGTACAACATTAATGTCAATTGAAAAACGGGGAAATAGTGGTGTTCTATGTAACTGAACAGCGGATAAACTAAACAGACATGGCACTACCATCGAAATCTATGGTGAGTTATCGACATTGAGTATCCCTTCGAAGACCATAATTGAAAATTGATACAGATGCGGGCCACATAGCAAACCTAACCGAAGTTGACCAAATGTCGCATGGAATGGTTTCTTAAACTGCAGAGGAATGCGGTCAATTCCGTTATAGAATCATAACTCCTGGTTGGCATCTCACAACCATCCCGAGAATCATATGAAGGTCTGAATTTTTCTCAAACCCCTTTGGCTATACATATTTTGTCGGTAACATCATCATTGAGCTTCATCATCTCAGGTTCCCAAGCTTCGGGCAATGATAAAGACGATGTTCTGTGGTCTGCTCTTCTAACCCGGCGTTGCATATAATGAGTTACGCTCAGTCTCCTGCTGTGAAGAACCAGAATCCAGTGCCCCATTATCGCTGTTATTACTACTACTTATGTATGTACATCCATGTCGTGTCATATCTATCTGGTGTCTCTACAAGTGGAGTCATTATACCATCATACACCTCAGCTAATGAATATAGATCTTGTGAATTTATTTGAATTTTCCATAGTGCCAGTTTTAGCAAGTGCGTCAACCTTGCTTGTTACTTGAGGTCACGGCCCAAATCCCAGGTCAGACATCAAAACGAAATATGAAAATATTTTTCTTCGCGACTTCCTCTCAGCAGATTTCTGGCAAAAACTCTGAGAGTAAAATAACATTGCCATGAAAAGTTTCTCAAAAATCTGTTGTTCGGCGTCAACTTCAAACATGTATAAAATTAACACACACGGCATGAGTGGTGTGAGAAGCTAGGCCGTAATCCTGAGTGAAGGAATTATGCAATTATGTATTTAACTCTGGTTTATAGATCTCACGAGTCTCTCAACGGCATAACAGTAGAATACAATATTCATTTTAATTGACATAGTGGTGGCCTAGTGGTAAACTCGTCAGACGTGGCACTACCATCGAACTCTCCGGTGAGTACTCTACAATGATAATCTCTTTGAGGATTTAAAAATGCAGGACAGACTTGATGCATGGGCGGCTTTATATACGGGCCGCACAGTAAAACTGATCAAAACTTAATAAATATCGCATTCAGGGTACTCTTGTTAGACGTATTGGTATTGAACTTATTGCAAACGACTTCTGCAGGAGCTTCAGAGACGAGAAAGAGAAGGGTATGTCGAAGAAGGAGAAAGCAAATTGCTGTTTACTATGTAGACGATTTATGTCGTAGTTAAGTAAGTTGTGTGGTTTATTAGACAAGAGTCCATGGTTCAAAGCTTGGCTCAGGCATTTCGATCAAAGCGAAATTTGAAAAAAATTATTTGCCTCTCGGTAGATTTCAGACAAAAACTTTGAGAGTAAATCAACTGTTTATTAATAGCAAATCTGCGACATGTTGCAGGGCATTTTGGAGTCCAGCTTAGTCAACCACAAAGTATTTACTTGTTTTTTGCTTTAATGCCACTTCTACTTTCCTTGAAGTGTGTATCCAAAGCGCATCTTTCTATAGAAATTTTCTTTTCATAGTTTTCTTTCTTTTATTTGTTTTTTTTTTCTTTTCTTCATTTGTTTTGGAATGGTCATACAAGTTTTATATTCAATTCAATACTTATTTTATTTTTCCATTTTAATTTATTTTATTTTTTTCCGATATTTACAACGTTGTTTGTTTGTTTGCATGTACGCCATGTATTTCTCTATTCCATGAATGAGATCTTTAATGTATTCATTTTCAATTTTTATTGAATTTCAATAGCAATCAAAAATTTGAAAAATAGCAATTCGTTTTGATGTTTTTTTCTTTCTTTTTTCTTTTCTTGCTCATTTCCATATACTTGATACATATCATTGTTAGAGTCATCATCATCAGCATCAATATTCTTAAATGTGGACTTCAATTTATTTTATGGAATGCAAAAAAAGAACACGATTATATTCTTTTTTTCTTTCTTGTTTTCTACAAATGTAGGTTGCCCTGAGGTAATATTCGTAGAAAAAAATTTTTCATTTCATTTGCATTTTATGTGTCAAGCATACAAATTGAGTCATAGAATCCAATTTTGTTTTGTTTTAATAAATAATTTATAATTTTCTAAATTTAATTTGTTTTATGAACATTGCATTGAATGGCGTTAGATGTTGTTATTACAACAAAATATCTTTATCTGGGGAATTGGTTCAGTATTGAATAAATTTTTAAGAATTTACATTTTTGCTCTTTTTGCTTCTTTTTAATTAGAAATGATAACACAATTTGAATTGTAATTGCAATACATACATACATACATACATACATACATACATACATACATACATACATACATACATACATACATATAATTGTTCACTACAACCCTTCAGTTAGGATTACAACTAAGCTTCTGACACCACTTATGTTGTGTGCATTAATTTTATACATGAGCCTCTGAATCTACAGTTTAAAGTCGACTCCGAATGACTGATTTTTGAGAACCTTTTCATGATAAATTTATTAATTCTCACAGTTTTTGCCAGAAATCTGTTGAGATTACAACACAGATAAAAAAATTAAAAATCTTTTAGCAAATCCCAACCTTAAAGTCCAGCTTGAACTGTTCTTGTCTGAAAAGTGGGGATACTGATTGTCAAATTTAGTGAATCTACTATTCAAGAGAACTGAAATATATGGGTATGCAATGCATGCATCTCTCTTTATTACCATACGACCTCGATCAATGGTTTGTATAGGGTCATCCAACAGGGACATCCGAATTCGACAGTTGAACATGTGAATCTAGAAAAATTGTTCAATTTGGGACGATGTTTATCCACAACAGATCGAAGAATGTCCAACACATCCCGTAAAAATCATTATTTGGTGTGGATGATGGGTTGGAAGTGGCAAAAGTACAGCCAATCATTATCAACAGCGCGTACTTTAGGGCGATGAATACCAACTTTGTTTGGTTTGAATTGTATGATCCACACACCAACGAAATTTGGTTTGACAGCGCTGCCTACTAAACAGCACATGTTAGATATTTTGCACGTATGATTTGAGGGCATGGTTTTCTCACTTGCAGGCAACATGAACTGGCCACCAAAGTCGTGCAATTTGCTGCATTGAAATTTTTCTTGTGGTGTCTTCTTATGCAAATAACATACAAACCACAGTGTTCTTCAAAGACAATATAATCCATGCCATCGTTAAATACAGCCTGATTTACCGTTGTAAACCATATATGTACGTTGTAAAATTTAATGCAATTGATGTTTATGAACGAAATTAGAGATTTGGTCACAGCACGAATCACGACTGCCTTAAGAGAAGCAATGTTGTGTTATTTTATATAGGGTACAATGACCTCTAAAACCGGTCATAATTTTTAGTTCAGTGGTGTGTTGGCTTATTAGATGTAAATCCCGGGTTCGTATCCCAGGTCAGACATCAAAACGAAATATGAAGAAAATATTTCTTCGGCAACTTCCTCTCAGCAGATTTCTAGCAAAAACTCTGAGTTTTATTTACACTCCATGAAAAAGTTTCTCAAAAGTCTGTCGTTCGGAGGCGACTTTAAACTGTAGGTCCCGCTACTCATGTATAAAAATTAACGCACACAACATGAGTGGTGTGAGAAGCTAGACCGTAATCCTGACTGAAGGTTTGTAATGGCCAATTATGTATACATGTATGTAGGCATAGGGTGGGTAATGTGACATTTTTTTACTGACCAGTGTAGTAAATAGCTTTTTAGTAACAATTCTCACTTCCTTTTTTCTATTGTGAGTAATCGCATATCATGTTATACAAGCAAAGCTTTCAAAACCTCTGCTTTTGAAGTTCAACAAAAGTCCGGTACGATGTGTGAAAGCACCAATACCAAAAACTTTTTAAATAATATGACCCATGGACTTGCGCGAAGCTATTTATCTCCCTTGTCATACTTATTCATTTATGGAGCATATTTCACAAAATTTCATGATTTGTTAAGTCGATGTTCGACAACTCCAGCATGCTCAAACAGTTTAACGTATCGGTAGAAGAAGGCACCGCAGCGGTAAGAGTGTTTTGAAAACATCGGATTTTCATAAAAAAGTGGGCCATTTAAAAGTTTAAATTTAAAACGTTGCTCAAGAGTAATCGAGTCATTATTTTCAGTAAAGCTAATATACTGAATTTTGTGACAGAATAGAATGACATAAGTATTGCCAGATTGGAAATAAAAGTCGGTTCAAATTTAAACCGATAGATGTCCCACCTGATAGTAACAATATTTATGTCCCTACTATGAAAAATACTTTTGAAAAGCAAAAACGGCTGGACCGATTTTCTTGAAATTTTAACAGTACCTTCCTGTATGTAGGCTACTTTTTATTTTAAAATTTAAAGTAGGCGAGGTGCCACGCCCACATACCCAATAAGTATTTAATGTCGCATATCTCATAAACTGCAACAGCTAGAGTCCACAAATTTTGTATGGACGACTTTGACGTATATATGAACAAAATGGGCGGATTGGCTATAGTGGGCGTGTCACCTCCCATAGTCTACATATATAAAAATGAATGTTTGTTTGTATGTACCTTATAGAATCGTAAACTATGCATTTGATCATGTTATGATCTGTAGCGCAAAGTTGTTGCGCATGAGTCGTCGGAGGTTTCTAAGTTGCTGCGATTAATTTCCGATAGATGGCGCCACTGAAAATTATTCAAAATGAATTGAATCGTATACTATGCATTGGATTGGGAAATGGTGAATGGGTACATTGTGAGATGTTAATAAATTTAAACGCATTTTTCACCTCGTTCCCGTGCAATCATTCCTTCAAAGCGATAAGCAATTGGTCGATCTACACTTCAAACGCAGAAGAAAAGAGCATTACGAGCCTCAAAATCAGACGAGCATCGAGCATTGAGACTGGAAAATCTTCGAGTACATGCTGCAGAGACTCGTTCGCAAGAATCATTTGAACAACGAGAAGTGAGATTAGAAACTGATCGAATGCGTACTACTCAGGCCCGTTCGTCTGAATCATCTATACAACGGTAAATAAGGCTGCAAAATTATCGAATAAACACCGCTCGATCAAGAAGAACACTGCACGCTAATTTAAATCTTGCTGCATTTCATTATGGCAGTAATTCAAAATTAATTGGATATTTGTGTAATATCTTTACTTTAAATTTATTTTAGTTGTTGGTGCGCGTTTTATAATTTTAATAAAATGTTTCATGCAATTATGTTTAGTTTTTGATTAAAAAAAAATGTGTAATCAAATGATATCCTAGTATTTGCCTTATAAGAGTGTCTTTTATGCAATTACAATAAAAATCTTATAAAACGTGGATTTATCCTGTAATGGCAAGTGTTTATTTAACAATATTATTTAAGTCTTCTTTGAATCATTTAATTATCCATTAAAGTATTGTGTATTTATTTTGCTTAATTCCCATTATAGTTGTAGACAAACAGTTAATTAGACGGATAATAAGACGGTCTGAAACAAAACTTAAAAAAAAAATAAAAGAAATAGAAAATATAACGCGTAACAATACAATGAAGGCAACCAGTTACTCATGACTAATAAGTCTTAATTTTTTTATAAAACAAGTCCTTAATATTTCTAGCGATATTTACTGTCTTAAAGACATAAATAATTTTATTTTATTGTTCATGCCTTTTCTAAGCAAAAACTAAATTTAGATGATCTAGTTGTAGTTGTAGTTGTAACTGTTGCTGTTAAGAATGATGATGAAACAATTTAATTAAGCGGTTTCTTTCCCTTCATCTAGAATTACGACATTCTTTCGTTAGCCAGTGACATGAATCCTTAAGAATATTTCTCTAAGTTTCCTCTTCACTCGCTTTCCATTCGTCTCTCTCTCTCACTGTGCTTTTATTGTCGTTATGAGAGTAACTTGTTCTTAATGGAAATGGAAAACAATGCCATTAAAAATTCTTGTACAAGTGGGATTTAGTTTTTTTTTTTTTTTTGTTAAAATTTTTTATTTATTTTTGTAGAGGAGTGCTCTCTCTACACAAAGATATCATACATTTCAATATACATAGTTTTTGAAAGGACATACGATATTTTCAAATATTATATTTAATAAAAATAGATTTTGTTGTAAATTTTGAATCATTTCCTAATTGAATACACATTTTTACATTTCAATACAATAATACCTACACAAGTTACGTAGGTTGTTTCTTAAGGAATTTTCTACTGTATTGAAATTATAGAAAGAACTTATAATAGAGGAATATAACCGGAATAAAATTTTTTATTATTCGTTTATTTGTTTTTTTAATACAATTTACGACAATTTACTCTGCTAGAATTGCTTATTTGTAGGCAAAAACAATGGCGTACATACATACATATATAATTGGTCATTACAACCCTTCAGACAGGATTGTGAAACAGATCCTCACACCATTTACGTTGTGTGTTTTAATTTTATCCATGACTGGTAGGATCTACAGTTTAAAGTCGACTCCAAGCGACAGATTTTTGAGAAACCTTTCATGACAATTTTATTTACTCTCAGAGTTTTTGCCAGAAATCTGCTGAGAGGAAGTCGCCGAGAGAAATAATTTTTCATATTTCGTTTTAATTTCTGACCTGGGGTTTGAGTCGCGACATTACATCTAATAAGCCAATACAGTACCTGCTAGACTACGGCGACTTCTTGCTTTACGTTTTAATCATGTATAAACTGCCCGAGACTATGTTTCAGGCAGTTTTTTCAATATTTCATTCTATATTTCAATAATGACATATACATTAAATACATATACATTAATAATAATATACATATAAATAAGTACGTAATCGCATGATATTGACGATCAAGATTATTCCATAACTTGGGATAATTGTTTCAAAATTCGTTGCTCAATAAGTTCTTGACCCTCTTGAAACTACAAGTCAACCAAGGTTCAATTTTTCAACTTTGTGCCAAAAATATAGTTATCGCACGGTACCTGAAGTCGCCGTAGTCTAGCAGGTAGTGTGTTCAAAGCCCAGGTCAGACAACAAAACGAAATTTGAAAAAATATTTCTTCGGCGACTTTCTCTCAGCAGATTTCTAGCAAAAACTCTGAGAGTAAAATAAAATTGCCATGAAAAGTTTCTCAAAAATCTGTCGTCCGAAGTCGACTTTAAACTGTAGGTCCCACCACTCATGTATAAAATTAACGCACGTAACATGAGTGCTGTGAGAAATTAGGTTGTAATCCTGGGGTTTAAACCGTAGCCTAATGTCGGCGACTTCAACCGCGATTTACTGTGGTACGCAATTACTTTTTTTCTATTTAGGATGAAATAATGGCTATAAACGAAGTCGTCATGCGAATGTGGTATCTGTGAAGCAGCATTTAGAGCCCACAAAATAATTCTGACATAAATAAGGAAAGCAATCCTGGATAGAGTGACATATGGTTTCACACAAATTTTATTCATTTGCTCTTTAGAGAGACTAAGCCGATATGGATGGAAAATGGAACAAAATTTGCTTTAAACATGATCAGAGTCCATCTTAAGGGACTTCATAGCAGATAAAAATCTTCTCACACACGCACGCGTCTTAGTTTTTACGGCAGAAACTTTTTGGGTTGCCTTGACAATAGTGGCTGTACACTTGTACACTTGAATGTACTTTCATCCCCTTAAAGAGAATTCCGATGATTAAGACCCGAAAGTTTCAGAAAAGAGTCATACAGTTTCTCGTGTGTTCAAAATAATTTGTTACAAAAATAATCCAATAATTCATGTGCCCCAGAACCAAATCTCTTTACGAGCACCATCTTCATGTTTTCTCCAAAGGAAAGTATGAACGTTTTGTTATAAATGAAAAGGTAGGCAACAGTGCTAAACAGTCCTATCTGTCGTTTGAAGTCGACTTTAAACTGTAGGTCCCACCATTCATGTATAAAATTAACGCACATAACATGAGTGTTACTGAGAGAAACTTGGTTGTAATTCTGACTGAAGGTTTTTAATGACCAATTTTGTATATACTCTCCCATATAATGTTGGAGGCGTTGTCATCGCTTCCCTGAAAAATCAAATAAATTCGAAATTATTGCACATTTTTTGTTTCTTTGTCGATTTAGAACAAAACTGAGTTTAATATCCAGTAGCGCAGTAATGATTAGACCCTAATTACTCCTAAACATAACGTATGTGGTAGTTTGATTCGATTGACAACAACGCTTATCCAGTCTTAGGAAAATCTGAAATTATTTTCTGTTCTTAAAAAGATTATACTCTCTGAGTGCTTTAATTTCTTCCTTGTCACTCGCCTCTCGTGCTACAAACATTTTTTTTTCTCTGCTTCTTTCAAAAAGTATTAAAAATTTGTACAGAAAACTTGTGCTTTGTATCGGTTATTGTGGTCAGGTAGTATTGTTTTTCTTGAAATTGCTGGCAAACACGCTCACATTCTCCTCAAATTGGGAAAACAGCAGATTTAGTTTCGGAAAACTTTTGTATTGTTTAGAAAAGAAGAAAATTTTTAATTAGAAAATAAAAGAAAAAAAAAACGAACACAATGAAAACAAAAACTGATTAATTGAAATACTGTAAACGTATGTCTTTGTTTTTGTTTTTGTTCTTTTGATTTTAAAATTAAAAGTTTAAAAGTCACAAGAAATTAAGAAATTTATTAAGAAGCACTACTCAACGAGATTTGTTTGATTAAGAAAGTTTGTGATGATGATCATGTCATCTCTTATTTGAGTGGGAAAAAATGCTTCATTAATTTTATAAAAATCTTGATTGAATGTTTACTTTGAGTACAAAATGAGTAAAAAAAATTAAATTTTCTTTAAACGAAATACCATTTGAAAGAGGAACAGGAATAACCATTCGTGTTGAACATTTCCGATTTTTAAACATCGCACCACAAAACAAAGTGCCGGACGTTACGGCCTGTTTGTAGTTGTCCAACATCGTTTACGCATAAAACCACAATAGTAACTTGAGCTTAAGGTTGCTTAAAACTGCAACTAAATCGACACAACACAACACAACACAACTGCAACACACAGTTTAAAGTGTAATACTACTACTGCTGCACTACTGAAATTGTAACTATGTATTGTAAAAATAACAACACGAATAACAAACATTTTGTGGACCAACAAATGTATGGCGTGTTCAACTGACCATTTGCAACCACTTTTGCCGTAACACAACAACAATATTTCAAAGGATTTTTCAAATTTTTCGCAATTTTTCTCTTATCACTTCTAAGCAACGGGCTAAGCAGCCGAAACAGCAAAAAAAACCTCAAACAAATCCTGCAACTACTGGTGCCGATCAAAACGGAACGCATTTTTAATGTTATTATTCCACTTTTTTCTTGTTGTTGTTGTTGTTCCAGTTTTTTTTTTTTTTTTTTTTTTTTTTTTTGTAAATGGTAAGAGAAATGCGTTCATTGTAGTTTCGGTTAAGAGGTATTGCCTACAGTGCAAATCCATGCAGTGTAGAAGGTATTTTGTTAAGTGCTGTTATTACAGAACATTAGGGGAATTCCAACGAATAGTTACAACCCATATTGGATACACCATATCCAGAATGTGTTGTGTAATGAATACCACAATGTAAAAAGCAAATAATGTGTAACAGTCCAAAAGGCAATGTAAATTTAAAATTATTGACTACACGTTGCCAAAATACATTTCAAATTCTTCTTTTAATCCAATACAATGAATAACGTCTTCCTGAGAACATCATCCCAAATATTCAACGACGGATCCATACCATTCGACAAAGCCGGATGTGGAATGTTTTCACGAGAGTTGAATCTTGGATTATGTTTCGAACTACGCGATTTCTTTGACTATATTTAGGCTGAAGTATAGAAGCTACCAGCTGTATCATGCGCGTATTGCTGCGCCACCAACCAAAATAAATTTGAAGGAAAGGCATTACGCAAAATGTCCAATTAATTTTGAGTCATTTTATTGATTTTGTTTCCCGTTGTCCTGATGATTCAGATGAATGAACCTGAGTAGTACGCATTTGATCAGTTTCTAATCTCACTTCTCGTTGTTCAAGCGGTTCAAGCAAACGAGTCTTATACTCGAAGTTTATCCAGTCTCAATGCTCGTCTGATTCTGAGGCTCGTAATGCTCTTTTCTTCGTGCTTGAGGTGTAAATCGACCAATTCCTTGTCATTAATTTTGAATAATTTTCAGTAATGCCATCCATCGGAAATCGCAACAACTTTGTTAAAGAATACACAGTTTACGATTTAATTGATTTTGAGTAATTTCCAGTGGCGCCACCTGCCGGAAATTGGTCATACCAACTTAGAAACCTTCCCCGGATCATGCGAAAATACTTTTCTTAAGATCATAACATTATCAAATGCACAGTTTACGATTCTATAAGGTACATACAAACAAACATACATTTTTCTATGGGAATGTGGGCGTGGCACCTCGCCTACTTGAAATTTTAAAATAAAAAGTAGCCTATAGTTCCTTCCAGACATACAGGAAGGTACTGTTAAAATTTCAAGAAAATCGGTCCAACCGTTTAGCCGTCTATAGACTTCAAACAAACAAACAAACCCACAAACAAATAAACACACATTCATTCTTATATATAAGAAGATAAGCTAATGAAGCTATAAAAATAGAAGCCATGGGAATTTGGTATCAGTGAAGCAGTATTTAGATCGATAAGAACAAATTTGGCGCACTTACAAAGGCTGGAATAACCGAAACCTCGAATATGTTCATAGCTAAGACTAGCAATGCTTTCTAGAGCTGCAAACATACATATGCTCTCACACATACTTATTTGCACTCATTAAAGAGACCGGACACACTGGATCCGATATGGATGCATGCATATCAAAATTTGCTGTTAACGTGATCTGAGTCCATAATTTGAACTTCATAGAAGATCTAACTCTCTTTTGGGCGCACACGGAATTTTTTTATGTTTTTCATGTTTATGCCTTGACTGAAGTAGTTGTACAGATAACATAGCAGAATATCAAAAGTTTCATCGCTGTAAAGAGAATTTCGATAAAATCTCGACATAAACTGTGATTTAAATGGACTTGTAGTCAGATTCAGAAAAAATTTAATCCGGAAACTGATGAAAAAATCATGTGTCCCAGCATATCTTCACGAGCACCAAATTTGCGTTTTCCACCTTGGTAAAGTAGGAACTTTTCGTTATACATCAAAAGGTAGGAAACAATACCAGTTTAATCTCTACTCTTATAACGAACGGCTGCACATTCACTAATTGGCGTCTTCCGACATGTATATCCAGACTTTGAAACGTTACAACAGCTATCTTGTTGAACCTATATCTGTCAAACTACATAGATACATAACTGGCTATTACACCCTTTAGTCAGGATTACGACCTAGCTTTTCACAACACTTATGTTGTCTGCGTTAATTTTTATAACGGGTGATTTTTTAGCTATTATCTTTTTGGCAACACTGGTTTAAACAGGTCACGCACGTTTCATGTTTTATTTCACTGTCAAACATCTTCAGTTTGATCTATAATTTAACCATGAATCGTCTTACAAACGAACAACGCTTACAAACCATTGAATTTTATTATCAAAACGCGTGCTCTGTTAAGAAAGTACATCGCGCGCTTCTTCCATTTTATGGTCAGTTTAATCGATCCACTGAAGCGGCTATTCGGGCTATTGTGACTAAATTTCGACACCAAATTTACATTGTTGGACATTAAACCACCAACACGCTTACGTAGAGTGCGAACCGAAGGAAATATCGCAGCTGTATCGGCCAGTGTTAATGATGACCATCAATTATCGATTCGTCGCCGTTTGCAGCAATTGGGCCTCTGTTACTCAACAACGTGGAAAATTTAGCGGAAGGATTTAGGTGTGAAGCCTTTCAAAATACAGCTGGTGCAAGAATTGAAGCCGAACGACCTACCGCAACGCAGAATTTTTGCTGAATGGGCTCTTGGAAAGTTGGCCGAAGATCCACTTCTTTATCGAAAAATTTGTGTTCAGCGATGAAGCTCATTTTTGGCTTAATGGATACGTAAATAAGCGGAATTATCGATTTTGGAGTGAAGATCAGCCAGAAGCATTGCAAAAGCTACCAATGCATCCAGAAAAAGTCACAGTTTGGTGTGGTTTATGGACTGGTGGCATCATTGGACCGTACTTCTTCAAAGATGCTGCGAATAGTAACGTAACTGTGAATGGTGAGCGCTACCGTGAGATGATATCCAACTTTTTTTTGCCCAAAATGCAAGAGCTTGACTTGCATGACATGCGGTTTCAACAAGACGGTGCCACATGCAACACAGCAAGCGTAACAATGGACTTATTGAGACGGGGTCCTATAATTTACAGTATGGTTTGATGGCAATTTTATTTACTCAAAGTTTTTGTCAGAAATCTGCTGAGAGGAAGTCACCGAAGGAATATTTTTTTTATTTTGTTTTGTTGGAAATTCTTAACCTGAGGTTTGAACCTTGGCCTAATGTCTAATAAGCCAACACACTACCTACTATACTACGGCGACTGTGATTTGTCGGAAAAGAAAATGTAATTTAACTGCGATATACTATATTGTAGTTTGAACGCCTTCGAGTGAATTTAATGTGATTATTATAACTTTTATGCAAAATAAATTATTTCTTTGCTGTCTACAATTGTTGAGCACAGCTTTAACTTTTCTTGTTTGAATAGTCCATGTACTTACTGTCAAACTAAGGATATCTACTATATGGATTCCTTTCGTGTAATTGTAGAAATTGTCACCTTTTTTAATTAACATACATTTTGTTCGATATTCTCCATGAGTTGTTTCTAGCACTTTTTTATTTTATACTCAAGGGATATTTTTTTAAGTGCTTCCTATCTTTGAATACAAAATAAAACAAAGTGCGTTTGAAATATCATTAAAATTATTTAATTAACAGCTGTCAAACTAGTTGTCATTTATTCAGCCTGTTTTGCCAAATCCCCATGGTCAACTATAGCATTCAGTAACACCTACGAATAGTACAACAGTTTTATCAAGATGAGTACCACACTCTTCGACCATTTTGCGTTTTCCATAATCGTCTTACCATTGTCTGCGCAAGGTGTTGGATAAACGTGAACGATCGGTCATCGTGCCAAATTTGCCGAAAACATTCGCACTGTGTGTGAGAATTAGCAGTAGAATCTGAGAAAATCGATTTTGCTTCACTCACAAGAACTTGACCGTTCTAAGAATGCAACTTTACGAATTTACAAAATACAACTGACCAGGGAACTGAAGGTACATCGCCATAGACAACAACGTGTGTTACCTGAGCTCTGCAGCCGTTGACGGCTTAGCCTAATTTTCCTCAGCAAACCATCTTCAGTGGTGAGGCTCATTTCTTAATGAACAAACAAAATAGTCAAATTCGGGACGATACAATTCGCCGTGAAAACGAAGAGCGTTCATTGTATCGATAGAAGGTCACTGCTTCGTGTGGTTTTCGAGCTGGCCGCGTTGTCGTCCATATAAAGATGTTGAAATGGTCAAATTGACGTGGATTAGTATCCTAGAGGAGGTTTATAATAAACTTTGTAATACGTACGTAATCACGAACATATCGAACCAAACCAGTTTTAGTGTTTTTTCCATGCCACAATGGAATGTAAACGTACTATCGTGTGTTCTCGCAATTGCATGCTCTTTCAGTGTGACAGATACTCATAATTTTCAACATCTTTCTTCTTGATCTACGTTTCCACTATAATGATCCATTCGATAATAAATATCTTCATCAATAATTTTTATGTCTGTATATTTCGTTGCATTTTAAAGTATCTTTTCTTTTAATTGCTCATACTCCTGGCCAGTGAAATGAGGAAAATTCAAATCAATTTCTGGTTCCGTTGTTCATACACTTGAAACTTCATTTAAACGTATACGGAACAAAGCATCAGGTACCACTTTTCCTTTTCGATTGCTAATAGAAAAGCTATACGCTTGAAGCTTAAAAACCCATCGTGCTAATCGACGACTTAAATCGCAAGGTTTACACTGCAGGTTTACATAAATTTAAGAATTGTTTCTTTAGCACGTTCCAAGCATCACTACTTATCTATTATCCTCTCATTATCTACGCTGGTGTAGGGTGTTGACACTAAAAGTATCATTATTTTTCAAGAGACAAGAGAAATAAACTAAAAAGAGTCAATTTAAGAATTTGTATTTGACAGTATAATGCCAAAACGAATACTCGAGGGTATTGAAATATGTTTTATTTGTTTTATTCAATATATGACAGTGAAATGTAGATTTTTTAAAGGTTCATAATTTATTTATAAAGTAGATAAAGTACTTGTGATTTCAAACAATAGAAAACAAATAAAAAAAAAATTATAGAATTCAAAAAAGGTTGTAATATGTTCATACAATGCAATTGCCTCTATTAGTCCACCTTATATAAAACAGACAACGTTAAAAAAGATATAAAATTACGTATAATTACGACCACAAATGTTGTGTGTGTTAATTTTATACATGAGTGGCGGTTTCAGTTTTTAAAGACTATTTCGAACGACAGATTTTTTTGAGAAACTTTTCATAACAATTTTATTTTTCCCAGAGTATTTGCGGCGAAAATTTCTGTTACGTTGCCGTGGTAACGCAGCTTCTCCCATTCCTAAGACAAATGAGTAGCTAAATAACAGATTTTCGATTTTAAGGGATTATACTGAACGGTGTTGACACTTCATGAATCGGTATTGATACCACGTGAATCATAGTGAAAAAAGCAACCTTTGTCAGTTTCTTTCTTGTATTTTTTACAACTGCAATAGCTTCTGCTGCGGAGGATTTCCTCACGGATTGGATGTGATAGCGGGAACGTGATCGGTGCTTTTTAGCTGCAAGTCTATAATATTTAGTGACGTAGGATAAGCAGCATCGTAGGATAAGGAGTATCCTCCGACATGTCCGAGCCAGCGCAGCCTCTGGTTAATCATACGCTGCACAACGTCTCTATGTTGAGATCGGATACTGAAATCATCGCCAACACGCACTGAACCGAAGATCTTACGTAGACTTTTCTCTCGAATACTTTCAAGGCTGCTGCATCAGTGCTTAATAGGGTCCATTCCTCTGCGCCATAAAGAAGCACGGGTAGGATGAACGTTTTGTAGAGTATTAGTTTCGTCCTACGAGAGAGGTCTCTGTTACTCAATTGTCTATTGAGGCAATAGTAGCACCTGTTGGCAAGAGTAATCTTGCGCTTGATCTCCAGACTGACATCATTTTTGCTGGTAACGGCGGAGCCAAGATAAATAAATCCCTTGACTGTATCGAAAGTATAGTTATCGAACGTAATCTGAGAATCAATACGCCGCACGTCTCTACTTGTCGATAACATATACTTTGTTTTGCCCTCATTTACTGCCAGACCCATTTTAGTAGACTCGCGCTCAATAGCACTAAAGGCAGCAGTAACATATCGCTTGGTACGCCCTATGACATCAATGTTGTCAGCGTACGCAAGCAACTGGACCCTTTTTTGAACAATAGTGCCATTGCGATGCACTTCCACCTTTCGGAGAACACTCTCCATGACGAAACTGAAGAGGTCGCATGATAAGGGGTCGCCTTGTCGGAAAGGCGATGGATATAGCTTCGTTTATTAAACTTTCAGGCTGGTAAAGTTCTGTGGAATACGGTCAGTACAGCGACTGCGCTTACCTGTGATATCACAACGTGCCCTTATGCGTGCTCAAGTGAGCTTTCGCGTCAAAGCTAGCAATTCAACCTAACCTAACTTAGGTATATTAAGTACGTTTCATAACGCTAACGCTTTTGCCCCTTTTCTCAACCTCTATTTTATAAGACTTAAAAATATGTTATCATTGAATAATCGTTAAAATTAAAGGTAAACAATTCCCACAAAAATCGTTGTTTTTATCTTGTTTAGCAACATGTTTAGCCACATGTTTAACTCTATGTTTAGCTACATGTTTAGCTAATGTTTAGTTCCATGTATACTGGCCTCTACAATTATTTTTATATTTAATTTCTTAGAAAATTTGTTAATGCTTCATTTCTAACCTTTGAATACAAACCCAAATAGAAATCTGAGAAATTCTGTGCTGCTATGGACTGAAATAAAACCCGATAACAAAAGTCTTTCACTGCAAGAGTTTTTAAGGTTTCAAACAAACTCCCATAAATGTACTGAAATTGAAAATAAAACTTTTACTTTTGCAGGTCACACAATAAAGTTTGGTTTCAGTTTCAGTTTCATTTTGTTTTTCTTCTTTTTTAATAAATATACCAGATGTATATTGTATATACGCACATACATATGTATGTATATGTATATTAGATTTATTTTTATAAAATATTAGATTTGAAATGCAGAATATTGCTTTTGTTGCTGTTGCCCAAAAGGCAAATTTCTGCATTAAAATTACAAAAAATTCATTCAAATGCATTCACATGCAAACAAAGTAATTCAATTCGGTTTCAAAAGAAAATTTTATAGAAAAGTATTTGTGGCATTACAAATGAAATTTACAAAAATCGCAAACTTACTTGATATTGTATATACAGTGGACAGCAAAAGTCTTAGTACGGTAATATATTTTGACAAAAAAAGTCCCCACAGGCTTAATACCTTTGCACAAAGTTCCGATATGACTTCAAGAGAGTATTTAGGAGATCATTTGAAAGAACGGTTATGTAATCGCTAAACCTCAAACAAAAACAAATGGCTTAAATGGAGCGCTTGATCTTAAAGGATATTCTACTAAATACAAGGAATAGCATTTTCATATATAAGGCCTTTGAATTTTAAATTTACTCTGGTGGACTCCTTGGGGGTACCTATGGAGTCATCTGAAACTTTTCCTTATTTTTTTTGTTTTATGAAAAACATTCAAAAATTGTTTGTTTTATAATAAAACAGAAATAATATAATAAAATAAATATAAAAACATAAATTTTTATACGAACTTTTGGCTAAAATTCACGAAATTGCCAAAATATACGGCCGTACTAAAACTTTTGCTGTCCACTGTATGTATTCAAAAAAAAAAAATATCTAGAAATGTAAATGAAATTTTATTACAAGAAAAATTTGAAATAAACTTTTATTGAAATGAACAGTAATACCCTGAGAATAATTGTTGATGGCAGAGCAGATTAAAATTTTATATACAATGTACATAACTATATGTGCGCCTATATGTACATATATACAAAACGATTTCTTCATCTTATTACCTATTTTGCTTGTAGTACTTTTATTAAAGAAGTTTTTTCAGCTAAGCAGGCGAATGGTTTACTGTAGCAGGTCGTTTCCAGTTCAATAGAAAACAAGGCCCTCTATAAACATGTAATCGCCGTAGTCTAGTAGGTAGTGTGTTGGATTATTATACGCGAGGCAACGGCTCAAACTCCGTGTCAAACATCTTCAATAAAACAAAATACGAAAAAATATTTATCCGGCAACTTCAACTCAGCAAGTTGCCATGAAAAAGTTACTCAAGAATCTGTTTTTCTGTAAGTCCCGCAACTCATGTATAAGATTAACACGCATAAAATAAGTGGTGTAAGATGCTAGATTGTAATCCTGACTGAAGACTAATGATTATGTACGCAAATTATGTATAAACATGTATACGCTGCAGTGTTTGGGAGTTTTTCATTATGAGTCTTATTTATATTATTACAATATGCCGTTAAATTGGGTTTAGTTAAAGTTAACTTTAGCTATAGTGAACTTTAAAGTCACCTTTAACTTATTTTCGTTATTGCAACCTACAGATAATATAAAGCTAACTTTTTCAAGAATATGGCAGTGCCGGAGCAATGTCGATAACACTGCTCGATTAAAAAAGTTTATTTTTTAAACTCAGTGGCAACGATGGGCTTCATGTTTTGTTGTACTTGTTAATATTTTTTTTATATTTGAAGTTGCCGTATTGTAAATAATATATATATTATAATATATATTCAAATATAAACTTATTTTTAAAAGTTAAAGGTAGGATGATCCTCCCTTTATGTTAACGCTCGCTTCTAAATTATTGTCCACTTACAATAATGAAAAAAAATTTATCTGCTCTTTAAAATCCACCCTTTAGTTAACGGCTAGTTGTAATAATGGCACTTAGAGTTTTTCTAGACGGTGACTTCCTAGACGGGCGAAGCACCGAAAATGGTCTGCGAAAATCGGCTTCCATTAGTGTATAAGTGCACAAATCTGGACACAACTTGTGTTAGTCACCCTAGAATCTATCTTAGGATCCTAAAATGATTGATTTTAATCCCTTCTGCTGAACTTACGGAGCAAGAAAAACCGCAAGAGTCCATCAATAAAAATGATGCCACACTGCACACACCTTTTGTTATTATTTTGCATAATTTACTCAAGTAATCTACGAGTATTTTCAAAACATTAATAAAATTAAGATTATAAAATCAAATCAATATCTCTCAAGTAATTCATCCGAGAAGCCGCCTATTCATACTGCCTCATAGAAGACATAACATATTGAGCTTTATCGTTGTATGAATATTTTTAACCCTACGTATACTCATGGTTCTTTTCGTAATAATTTTGTATTACAGAACCAAAAAATGAAACCTTCGTATGGTTTGTTTGTTGTAGGTTTTGCTCTTTCAACAATTCGCTCTATTATGATCGTTTATGCTTTTCAAATGATGACCAATGTTCCTCGCTTGAAGCTATTTACAGAAGAGAATAAAAAGTGTCGAGATATGCTACATATGAGATATGCGAGATATGAGAAGCTCTTCCTCCATTATTTTATACTGGCCAGATAGGTGGCTGCACTCAATATTGCGTGTCATTTAGAAAAGAATTCCTTTTAATCTTTTATAGTTTGATACAAGAAATATTAGAAAAATTAATTCGATAATAGCATTAAACTGTTCGAAAATTCTCTATTGGGTATAATATTTTGCACAAATTAGTACCTCGTATATCAAACGTTATGCTAAATCTTCGGTTTGCAGATTTGTATTGAAATCTTCATATTTGCAACATTAAAGATGTGCAAGATGCTTTCAAAAACATCAAACAACAATATATCGGTAAGCATATGATAAAATTAAAGGTACATTATGCGAAAAAATAGGTTAGTCAAATGGGGCTTCGGACGCCACTAATATCTTAAGATTTCATTACTTTATTGCAACAAATACTTAAATTTATTAAGGAACAGTCGTCGTAGTGTTGGCTTATTAGATGTTCAAACCCAGGTCAGGTAGGTAGGTGTTTAGGTAGAAACGGCTGTCCCCTCGATGGAGCGAACATACTTATGCCTCACACAGGGCCCATTGTCATAACACAGTTTCACATTCTCCCCTAGTGCAGGCACCATTCATAGTTTTTGATGAAGCGACTCAGGCTGCCAGTATCCATACATTACTGTTCATCCAGATCCTCCATGTATGTAGTAGTCACACAGGTGCCTCTTTCTCCTCCGACCAAGTGCCTGGCATGTGCAGAGTAGGTGAAGGACAGTCTCATCCTCCTACTCATCTCCACAGTTTGAGTTTAAGTTCCCCATACAATCTCAGAGGACGAAAAGGTGGAGGCTTTTCCCTTCTCGTGAAGAGTACGACTATCAGAGTCCGTTTTTCCAGGATTAACAACCAAGCCACGATCGGATACCCACTCTAACCTTTCCCAGAGCAAGTTGCATCCTGTCTCTGATAGTGTCGACATATCTGCCTGAATTAGTGAGAAAAACGTCATCCGCATAGGCAATTGACACACATCCAACATCACCAACAGCTCATTAATCACTAGATTCCATAGGAGGAGCATAGTACTCCAACCTGTGGAGTTTCCCTTCCCACTCCTCTGGTGATGAGCGGGCACCCCAGCGTCGGAAAGATTGGTCTCACACATAGTAGTCTGGACATCCAATTCACCAGAGTGTCCTGTACAGCCAGCGTTGTCAGTGCGCCGCAAACAGCACATAATTCCACGTTCTTGAAGGCTCTTTCAATGTCCAGAAAAACAGCCAAGGTATACTCCTTCCGTGCCAGCGATCTCACTATCGTATGCATGCTGCTGCCTAGATAGAAGACATCCATCTAAACCACGTCTTTGGAGACTTACTCTCAACAGATTTCTGTCAAAAACTCTGAGAGTAAATCAAATTGCCATGAATAGTTTCTCAAAAGTTTGTCGTTCGGAGTCGACTTCAATCTGTAGATTTCGCCACTCATGTGTAAAATCAAAACACACAGCAAAAGTTTTGTGGGAAGCCAGATCGTAACCCTGACTGAAAGATTGTAATGACCAATTATATGTGTATAGATATTGGTGCTTAAAATGCTAGAAGCAATAACTTTTCTCTGAATTTTAATTGTTTAAATAAAAGTATATAAATTGTATTCCTTAACGACCATAGCCGCTGCACATGTGTCACACGAAAAAACGAACAAGCCACCATTAATTTTGGTAATTTGGACTTGGCATGTCTTTTGAACATCTAATCAATTATTCCAAAGGGACAAAATTATAATTTTGCTTTTGATAAGCTTATGGTCTTGAAAAGGTTAAAAAAGAAATAAATTTAATAACATGGTGCGATAGTGGAAATACACCCAGCTATTGACATAGTGTAGGTTGTGAGTTCTGTTGAGTAAAATTCAAAAATATTTTTAACATTTCTTGAACCCTCCAAACTTGTTTTATTCTTTATTGTTTATTGTTATCTTTTCACACAAAATTATTGATTACCCAAACTTGTT
This sequence comes from Sarcophaga variegata, assembly GCA_932273835.1. Lineage (NCBI taxonomy): Eukaryota > Metazoa > Arthropoda > Insecta > Diptera > Sarcophagidae > Sarcophaga > Sarcophaga variegata. The sequence continues at coordinate 87,719,949 of OW026361.1, forward strand.
TGAACCTATTTGTTCAAACTTATATATGTTATGAGTTTTGATGTGGTAAACTTGGAAAATATTATTTTTTCTTAATTTTTAAGGTTTAGCCATTCTTGATTGCAAAATTTAATTAAAAAATATAAAATAGCTGATGACATTCTCAAAGTGCATTATCTTGTGAAGAGATTGACACTTCGTTTGATCAAATCGGATAAAAATTACAGTAGTTATTATTTAAATACTATAACAGTCGTATTATAGTTTTTATATATGTCAACTTATCAAATGAACATTCAGTTCAAAAATTTTCATAAGTTTTGATGGATCTTGACTGTTTATCGCAAAATGTGACAATTTCACGTTTGCACGGCTACCAGAAGTCGGCTAATATTTGTGCTTTTTGCAAATATTATTATTTCTCTATTTGAGCAAACATTGGCCAACTTCTGGTGGTCGCTCAAACGTAAATTAACACATTTTCCGATAAACAATCAAAATCCATCAAAATTTCTAAAAATTTTTGAACTAAAAGTTGATTTGAAAAAATATATGTATGATAGACTCTATAAATAAGTGTCAATATCTTCTTAAGATAATGCACTTCCAGAATGTCATCACTTATTTTATATTTTTTAATTAAAGTTTGTTACTATGAATGCACAAACTTGAAAAATTATGAAAAAAATTCGAGTTTGCCAAGTTTACGTCATCAAACCACATATCACATTCAATCAAATAATATATATATGTACAACGTTTTAAAGGCCCATCCTTCTCCTTTCTAATAAGGTTTTAATTTTGGACATGGGTTCAGAAATGTTTGTGTAATCTATAAATTTGTGCGTAAAGTAAAAAAAAACCGTTTTTGTCAAATAAAACAAGTTTGGAGGGTTCAAGAAATATAAAAAAAAATATTTTTGAGTTTTACTCAATAAAGCTCACCACTTACACTATGTTATTAGCTGGGTGTATTTAACTTTTTTATTTTGGCGCATAGTGTAATCATTGTAAATTGAAAGCCTTAACGGAAATAATTTTTTTGCAAAGATTTTAAAGACCCCAGATAATAAACTCCTAACGTTTGCCAAATTTTAAATTGAAAATAATTCTTTAAAAATCTCCTTATTGAGCTTGAGGTGGTTGCTTCTATTGTTACAAATCATTTTATGAAACATAATTAAATAAAGGATATGTATTGTTGTACATGCGAATAAGATAAAAAGATTAATTAATAATAATGATTTATTTGTAAATTTATTGCATATGAAGTTATCTTATCAGTATACATTTAATCTCTTTATTGAACAACAAACAAAAAAAAAAAAAACAGAAAATATTATAAAAATGATGGAAAATGTAGAGAGACAATCAAACATTAAAAACTTTTTTATTTTTAAATGAACTATAAAATAATGATTTATGATCACAAAGAAATACTACATGGTTTTGAAAAGACGCGAATGCCACCACGTTTTTGATTAAATCGAAAGATTTATGAAAGCATTCACTACTAACTTGTGAACAAAAACATGCGTATTTCATTATAAAATTTATATACACGATAAAATTTTTTTTTAAATTTTTACTGCAGCAATCTTATAAATAAAATTTCTATAATAAAAAAAATTAAACCATAACTGAATATCATAAAATTCCAGCATAATAGCTAATTCATGCCATATTTCATTAAAAAATTTCCTTCTCCGTCATTTAATATGCAAAAAGCATTTTCATGTTCGCTAAAAACAAAAAAAATAATACTCCAAGGATATAAAGATTCCTTTTTAAGAACATTGTTTCAATAAAAACTGTATACAGAACAATTAAAATTATTCCGCGGTAAAAAGGTTGCCTACATTCACTTGTACTTTTAATACGTATAACTGCTACACAAGGAACACCGTAAGAAGTATAAAAGAATTGCAAAGCTTAAGTAGCTATTTAAGGAAATTTGAATAAATTTAGTTGCTAATAAAGAATACCCTATAAATCGCATAATAGAATTGGTATAAAATTACGTAATATAAACTTGTCGCCGTAGTCTATTATATGGTGAGTGATTTAAAAGTTTAAATTTTGAAATGCAAAAATAAAAAACGGTTCGAAATTTTGAAAAATTAATTTATTTTGTTGTGAAGTACAATTGTTCCGGTTAGAAACGGAATATTATTTCACAGTACCTCATTCGATCGAACCAATTTCAACGCATTTTTTCAAGGGTATGGGGTCGTGTTTCGGCAATGGCATTACGAATGTTGGTCTCAAATGCTCAATTGTCTCGGGTTTGTCGGCATAACACTTATCCTTAATGGCGCCTCATAAAAAATAGTCCAAGGGTGTCAAATCGCAGCTTCTTGGCGGCCAATTGAGATCACCATTTCGGTTAAACAATAAATCGATTGTCGTATGTGATGTGTGGGAAGTTGCATCAGCCTGTTGAAACCAAACATCGTTCACATTAATACAATGAAGAGCGGGTATAAAAATGATCCATGATCCATGAACTGCCGCGGCAATTTTCAGAAAACTTGCCAAAAAACGACAATTTGATTTTTTCACATTGGTGAGTACGAGATAACTCGTATATTGCGTTCCTTCTAGGGCGCCAAACTACGAGTTATTTCGTAGTCGGCAGTCAACGTGTTAAAGAAATATGGGAAAATGATGCCTTCGCTCTTCTGTAAGATCACATGTGGGTTTTCTGAGGTCTAAATACGAAAATTTTTCTTATTATTGAGCTTCATTCGAAAATTTTTTTTTAGAAAAATCGACTTGATTGTGCAGTTTCTCAGTGGCCCAAATTTTCAATAAATCCCAACATTGCTCAAGCGTAAAACGATTTATTACGTTCAATGGAGATAATATACTGAATTTTGTGACAGAATAGAATAGAATAAGTATTACCAGATTCGAAGTAACCGATGGTTCAAATTTAAACCGATAGATGGCCCACCCTATATATGTAGGTTGTTGTTCAACCTCTGGATTAGATATCTAAAACAAAACGAAATATGAAAAAGTATTACACCATCGACATTCTGTCAGCAGCTTTCCGGCAAAAACTCTGAGAGTAAGTAAAATTGTCATGTAAAAGTTTCACAAAAATCTGTCTTATACTTTTTTTTATTTTTCTCGAACCCTTCAAACTTGTTTTATTTGACAAAAACAGTTTTTTTTACTTTACGCACAAATTTATAGATTACACAAATATTTTTGAACCGATGTTCAAAATTTAGACCTTATTAGAAACGAGAAAGATAGGCCTTTAATACGATATCCATATGTCTTACTATTTGACATAATATGGTATTAGGTTTGATCAGGTAAACTTGACAAATGCGAATTTTTTTCATATTTTTTCAAGTTTGTCCGTTCATAGTACATACATAATTAGTCATTACGACCCTTCAGTCAGGATTACGACCTAGTTTCTCACATCACTTATGTTGTGTGTGTTAATTTTATACATGAGTGGCGGTACCTGTAGTTTAAAGTAACTCCGAACGACAAATTTTCTGTGAAACTTTTCATGGCAATTTTATTTACTCTCAGAGTTTTGCCACAAATCTGCCGAGAGGAAGTCGCCGAAGAAATACTTTTTGTATTTTGTTTTGATGTCTGGGCTGGGATTTAAACCGTGGCCTTACTTCTAATAAGCCAAGACACTACCTACGAGGCTACGGCGACCCGTTCATAGTAGCAAACTTTAATTAAAAAATTTGAAATAAGTGATAACATTCTAAAAGTGCATTATTTTGTGAAGAGATTGTCACTTCATCTAATCTAATCGGACAAAAATTACCGCAGTTATTATTAAATATAAAAAATAATATTTTCCAAGTTTACCCCATCAAAACTCATAACATATAAGTTCGAACAAAACGTTTATGTATACCGTTTTAAAGACTAATCTCTTCCCTTTGGATATTTAAAATAGGTTTAAACATATTTGGGTAATGAATAATTTTGTATGAAAAGATCAAAAAAAGCATTTTTGTCAAATAAAAAAAGTTTGAGGATTCGAGAAAAATAAAAAAGTATTTTTGAATTCTACTCAAACTAGTGAATAACTTAGACTATATAGTTACACTGGTGTATTTCCATTGTCGCACCGTTTATTAATAATAACACGAATTAAAAGAAAATCCATAATTTATATGATTTTATTAACTGATATTATAACACGTCTTATATTTTCATCAATTTATGTTTTTGCTGTAGGGTAGTCTCTTATACATGTACTAGACTATTCCAACACTGTTAATAAAAAGACCAACATTGCTTCTGTTAACAGACATTTGTAGTAAAAAATTGGGCAAGCTACACCATACAGTTCGTATTTAATAGCTATTGGTAACAGACTTTCGAATTTTAAAAATTACGCACTTTTCGCCAGACGTATTCCCTGATGACTTCAACCCCAATGTCAAGAAAAACGACAAACTGGAAAGGATTTGACTGCAGCGATGAAATCGTCACATAAAATAATCTTCCTTTTTTGGAGGAATAAATTTTTGGAATAAGCCATGCCCTTATTGACTCACCCTCGTAAAAGAAACTCCATTCCTTTTTGTGTTTCTTACTTTCCTTTATGCAGTAACATGTTCTTTATACAGTTATTTTTGTTGTTGTTTTTGTTTCTTTTCTATTATGAAGTATAACAGGAAGTCTTTAATACAATACAACAGCATATTTCATTGTCTTACTTTATGCGCCCTCTCCTAACGGCACACACACATACATATATTTAAATGTAGTGGTAAGTGAGTTGTAACACGTCACACACACACACATTGTTAAATAATATGTGTGAATAATAATAACAACAACTACTACAACATTCATAAGTTTTTAATGCATTTTATGAATAAAAGAATTTTGCATTCAGAAATAAATACTTACTCTCGTTAAATGTGTGGGTGAGAATAGAGGATATGCATACAGACATAAATACATATATGTGTACTGTTGCTGATGTTTACACACTACACATGTATGGGTGGCGGGGAAAATTATGTTTGTAACACCTTTTAAAAACATACATAATTAAATTCGCCATTAAATTTATTGACAGAATCTGGGTCGAATAGGTTATGTCCGTTAGTCATGAAATACATTTTTTAGTATATGATGTATACACAGTTAATGGATACCCACTTTGGCAGTGTTTATGTCAACAGTCAAACAATGCTCTAAGCCTTCGTCCACAATGTAATTTCAGTGTTGTTGTATGGCAAGTTATTCTTAATTCGATGCCTTTAGCAAATACTGTGTATACATTGGACTAACACAATTCAACAAACGAGATGTTTGTCTCCAAAAACAGTAGACCATTCGAAGATGGGAATTGTAAAACATTTCGAGGCGGATTGGTCACATTTCGTGAGGCCCCGAAGACTTCACTGCCACAGCTGCTTTGCAATGAGTTCCGGAGGGCCGTGGCAAAACAATAAAACCTCCAAAAAATATGTGACATTTAACACAAAATGAAATCGAGTCATAAATCTTGCTATTAGTACTCGAAAATGGAAAGATTTCGTAATTCCCCTGGGTTCAAAATGAAATTTTGTTTGAAAAATTTTATTTCTGTTAGTCGCCGTAGTCTACTAGGTAGTGTGTTGGCTTATTAGACGTAAAGCCAAGGTTCGAGTCCCAGGCCAGACATCAAAACAAAATACAAAAATTATTTCTTCGGCGACTTCCTCTCAGCAGATTTATGGCAAAAACTCTGAGAGTAAATAAACCTACCTTGAAAAAGCTTATCAAAAATCTGTCGTTCGGAGTCGACGTTAAACTGTAGGTACCGCCACTCATGTATAAAATTAACACACACAACATAAGTGGTGTGAGGAACTAGGTCGTAATCCTGACTGAAGGGTTGCAATGACCAATTATGTATGTATGTATGAATGGTTTCAAACGTTTGTCTATTTGTATGGAAAACATACACTCACAAAATTTTTTTTTACAAACAGACGTTCGTTTGAAATCATTCGTCTTACAGAAATAGATGCAAAGTTTATAAATTTTGGAAATCCCCGTATAAAACTTTTTTTTCTTGTAATAACACTTTGTTCTGCATTAGTTTTCCAAAGGACAATCGAAAACGTGAACAAAATTGAAATTTAGTTTATAGTTTTGTGAGTTCAATGTATTCATAAACCAGTAATGAAGACAGAATAATCTTGACTTCAAACTCAAAGAAGAAACATATTACAATGCAAGCACTATCACTAGAAAATTAATAGACTTTCTTTGATGCCAGTAAAACGTTTATTTCTGGCATAAAATGCAATGCCAAATCCCAAAATTATTGTAACTATAGAGTGCCTCTCAATCGTTAGATGTCATAGCTCTTTCATAAGATTTTTAAAACAGTGGCTGGTGGCTAAGTTTAAAAGAATATCCCTTGTAGGGCATTGGTGATGGCAGTGTTTCCTTTTTTTTCAAACAACAGACTCAACTAGAATTGAACAAGTGTTTTCCTACAGTTCCCGAAATATTCCTGTTCCATATAGCGGCCATCAAATAGTCAGTGATAACCGATAGAAAAACCTTCAAAATTTGGTGAGCTACGTACCTGTACCATTCCATTCTCCCGAGAGAACTTTAGTTTCGTTTTTAAAATCTCTACAAATTGACGTATAAAAAACGTTTTTAACTTTCTATGCCGAGTAAACTCGTTAGAGCGAAAAGAACATTTTTCGCATAATGTCGAGTGTACTCGTCTTGAAGCAATAAAATCGCATTCGTATTATTATTCAACAAATCTACTGCAATTTTTTCCATGAGTAAGTTCAAATAAAGATCTTCTTTTTACCTACATTTAATCTGTTTACATCGAGTATACTCGTCATAGCTGGAAAATAACTCAGCGGGCAGAAAACGATTCTTCTAGTACAACTTGATGGGTTTCGAAGGAGAAACTTCAATAATACATGTCCTACGACAAAAAAGTGCGAAATAAAAGTCATTTAGCAATTACATACGTACATACATAATGGGCCATTGCAACCCTTCAGTCAGGATTACGACTTAGCTTCTTACACCACACGTAATACGTAGTGTTGCCCTGCGCACTGCTCCTACGCTTAGTCTGGAGATAATCTTTACTTCTACTACAGGGGTGTGGCGGCGAAGGTTAGTAGGCGTCTCTGGGCGATTGGACAGTTGCATGAATCGGGCATTGGTCATACGAACATACTTGCAGAATTTGTGATTGAATTTTAGGACATCCATTCCGGAAAGGGAGGACTGAAGGAATGGTGTGGCGCATCTCGCAAGAGACTCCGTACAAATTTACGCCGATGGATCCAAGCTGGAGGAAGCCGTTGGGTGTGGAATTTATTTGCAATAAGGTCTATAAGGCTACCGAATCACTGCAGCGTCTTTAAAACGGAAGTGCAGGCAATTCAGGCTGCGATGAAAATAATTGTGGACGAAAATGTTCACAGGCGGAAAATCGTCATACTTTTCGAAAGCCTAGCGGCTATCAGGGCATTGGATTCTGATGTAATGAACTCCAGGACGGTATATGACTGCCGTAGATGTCTTAACGAGGAAGCGAATCGATATGATGTTTTAGGGACATTCCCCGTAACTGCAGAACGGCGCGACCATCGAACTCTTTGATGAATTCTCTACATTGGGGATTCCTTTGGGAATCTTATAATTGGCAATGCAATCGTGGACCTTGTGAACAGTAGATGGATGGGCAGCTGCGGGCACGGGCAGAACGGCGCAGAAAATCTGGCCAAGGCTGGATAGGAGGTGCACGGCGACTCTGCTTAAACTCCAAACAAGTAGGCTCAGGACTGTTATCGGGATTATTACGGGATATGCGAGGCGTATTGATCTTGGACACCTTGCAAATGATTTCTGTAGAAGCTGTGGAGATGAGGAGGAGGATGAGGCTGTTCTTCACCTATTATGTACATGCCCGGCACTTGGTCATAGGAGAAAGAGGCACCTGGGTGTCTACTACATGGAGGATCTGGAGGAACTGTCATGCATGGATATTGGCAGCCTGAGCCGCTTCATCGAAAGGTCCGAGTGGCTCCTGGACTAGGGGAGAATGTGAAACTGTGGCATCACAATGGGCCCTGAGTGCGGCTTAAGTGTGTCCGCTCATGACACCATCTAGGGGACAGCCACTTCTACCTACCTGACGGGACCTACATTTTAAAGTCGACTCCGAACGAAAGATTTCTGAAAAACTCTTCATGACAATTTTTTATATGCGCAGAATTTTTACCAGAAATCTTCTGAGAGGAAGTCATCAAAGAAGTATTATTTCATATTTAATACCTACTAGACTACTGCAAGCAATTACGCACAAATATATTCAGAAATTCTTGAGATGTTGGAAATTGAAGAGAAAATTTTGGACGCAGTCGTTTCATCTGCTTTTTTGGAATACTTTTGATCATATTAAAGAGATTATTACCTGAAAGTAAGAAAACCAAAGATTATACCAAATAGTTCGATAGTTTACAGCTGTACTAAATTACAAAGAATGCTGTTTTGTATCCTATGAATCTTATCTTTGGTACATACCTCGTACTCGTATATAATGTTTTGTTTTTTTTCAATTAATTCATTAGAGTTATAAATTCAAGTAGCCATTATAAATATAGGGCTGTATTGTCATAATTATTTTATGGCTTTTATTATTGTTGTTGCTTACTTTGTTTGTTAGTGTAGTTGTTACTGCCATTGCTAAATTGCATCATTAACATGGGTGTTATGCTCTTTAAATATGACATCCTATATTCACAATGGTGATAAGTAGAACAAAAAAAAAAGAGGTGTGGTGAATTAATGCTCAACCAATCAACCAACACATATCAAATATGGTTGAAATTTTGGTTCTCATGTTTATTTCGTTCACCCAATTTACTAGTGTGCAGCCATAAGAAGATTTATTTTAAATTTAAAATTTATTTTACGCATTCACTTATAAATTGATATAATTTAATTATTCAGAGAATATTTGCAATTTAAGGCTTTTTGTTATTGTATATGTTAGACGTACGTGAGAGCAAACACATTTTACATGCAAAAATGATAGGTTTCAAATAATCATAATAATAATCGATACTTGTAGTAAATGTTTGTTGAAATATATATGAATAAAATTTATCTCATTATACGTTACTGGAGAAACAGTTTTTAGTCATTGCTTTCCATTTATTGCACAAAAAAAATTTAAATTTCATCCACTCACCCATATAAAGCGCTTCCTATCTTTAAATTTAAATAACACAAGGTTAGGTTAGTTTAGCGGCTAGCTTGCCGGTCACAGGCAAGTTCACTCGATTGCCCATATGGCCCATTGTGCTACATAATGTGATATAAGCCCTCTTATCATGTGGTAGTTTTGAATCACCCCAGCCGAATGAAATCCTCCCGTTTTCTTAGTGGCTCTTTGGCCACCATGCCCAGAAGTTCAAACGTTCTGTCACTCAACAACAGATGACATCTATCTTGAAGTGCAGATGTGGTGCCGATTACGTTTCTCCCACATCAAGGCTTCTGCAATTATTCTGGTGGGGCGGAGCGAACTTGTCTCGTTAAAATTCTTGTTAGAGTGCAAACCGTTCTTTTGTCGAGCTCAGATAGTTCCTTGGTTTTTCTGCTGTCTACTATTGGACACAGCAGTGGCTCGCTCAGACCGAGCTTGTCTCGTCAGAATTCTTGTTAGAGTGCAAACCGTTCTCTTGTCGAGCTCAAATAGTTCCTTGGTTTTACTGCTGTCTACTATTACACACAGCAGTTTTGAAATTCAGTAACCAAGTATGTTGGCTCACCTACGGTTTGTTGAATTCCATGTGCGCATATATGTATTCCTTCTATCGTCTCTTCTTCAGACATATCCGTGGGCCTTTACGTTTCTTTCTATGCCAGTAGAGGCAGATGTTGTGGTGACGTATGAAATATAGAGATTTTTATCAACTTCTGACGCCCTTTGATTTGATGAGTTCGGATTCCAGGAGCTTAATTGAAGTTCGAAGGAGGTTCCTGATTTCAATTATACCATGTAGTCCCACCCAAAACCCGGGTGATTCGGTTCTATTTCATGTAGTATTAAAACGTGCCCCCCTTTACATGGCCTAGACATACCTGAGAACTTAAGCCCCAGGGTTGTTCTAAGAACCTGGTTTTGGAGGAGGACGTCCAATGGTTGTAATTAATACAAAGTATGTGGAAAGCCGCTGTAGTCTACTAGGTAATGTGTTGGCCTATTAGATGTGAGGCCACGGCTCAGGCCCCTGGTAAGATATCTTCAAAAAACCAGAATACGAACAACTTTGTATTTCGGCGACTGCCTTTCAGTTTCAGTTTCTCAAAAATCTCTCGTTCGGAGTCGTTTTTAAACTGTCGCTACCGGCACCCATGTATAGAATTAACACACACAGCATAAGTGGTGTGAGAAACTAGGTCATAATCCTGACTGAAGGATATGTATGTTGGATTAATTAACACGATCACAGACTAATTCTTAACCTTTGTTTTAAAATGTTTATTTAATAAGATTATAATGAAATATTCTTTTTAAGTTGTTGAAAACTTTCCAATTTTTTGTTTGTTTTTTCAACTTTTAATCTGGTACACTAACACAAAATGCAAATTTTATGACTTTTGTACGGGAATTGTTCAAGAGTTTCTAGCTTTTGTTATAGAGCAATGAAAATCGCTTTAATTTCAAGCGTATAAAATAATAATAAAGTTTTACTTGAAGTATAAAAAAATTTAAAACATTCAATATCAATAAACCGATACGAATAGAAAGATGTTTGCTTTCTTTGCTTTCTGTATTGGAAATTTTAATTATTTGAGAAAATTGCTTCAAACTTATTACACAGGAGTACGGCAATAAATATTGTTTAGGAAATTTTATATATTACTTGTAGTCAGATTTAAAAGATAAAATTAAAATTCTTTATTTTTTTTTTATTAAATTTTGCATTTCCCTCTAACGGTTTCTTAAAAAGTATTTATACAGTGGACAGCAAAAGTCTTAGTACGCTAATATATTTTGACAAAAAAAGTCTCCACGGGCTTAATATTCTTGCGCAAGGACCCGATGTAACTTCAAGAGAGTATTTAGGAGATCATTGGAAAGAACAGTTACGTAATCGCTAAACCTCAAACAAAAGTCAAGCGAAAAATTTGCTCATGGTGCCACCAGAAAACATTACAAAAAACTTGTACATTCAATTCCATATGGGTTAAATGGAGTGCTTGATCTTAAAGAATATTCTACTGAATACAAGTGATAACATTTTCATATATTAAGCCTTTGAATTTTAAATTTACTCAAGGTTCTCCTTGGAGGTACCCATGGAGTCAATGGAGTCATCTGAAACTTTTCCTTATTTTTCTCTAGTTTTTTGAAATACATGAAAAAATTGTTTGTTTTTATAATAAAACACAAATAAATCAATAAAATAAATATAAAAACTATAAATTTTTATACAAACTTTTGGCTAAAATTCATGAAATTGCAACAAAATATTTCCGTACTAAGACTTTTGCTGTCCACTGTATATAAGTTTTTGTCAAAGTTTTTTTAAATAAAAATTTATTACATATCTGTACAGCTTATAATCTATTATTGAACTGGCTATGTGGTTTGTTGCGTAATATTTTTCATTAAGAAAAGTTATTTGGATTCAATTCAATACATTCCTTGGAATAAAGTTAGCCCCAGTAAGCACTAGAAATATAACAGATTTTGGAATTCGATTTTCTTGATTTTTCTGGTATAAAACAAAAGTATATTGAAGTTAGTGTGGAATTCCATTTAAATATCCTAGATACGAACCAGCAGGTCTTACAACAGGAACTCATGAGCTTTGATGGTTCATAACGGCCATTTGGTTGAAGTTGAATTTGTCAAATTAGTTGTCTGTTTTACCAAATCACAATGGACGTAAAAAGTATTCAATAACACGTATAAAGAATGAAATTGTTTTTATCAAATTGGGTGTCCTGTCCTGGCGCCACCCATTTAAATATTGCCATAATTGTCCTATCGAGAGAATTATTCGCTATACATGCATACATTCAGACATAATTGATCATTACAATGCTTCAGTCAGGATTATGGACCTAGTTTCCTACACCACTTATGTTGTGTGTGTTAATTTTATACTTGAGTGGCGGGACTTACAGTTTAAAGTCGACTCCGAACTCCATATTTTTGAGAAACTTTTTCATGGCTATTTTATTTACACTAAGAGTTTTTGTCAGAGGAAGTCGCAGAAGAAATATTTTATCATTTTTCGTTTTGTCGCAGATGTCTGACCTAAGCCAACACACTGCCTACTAGACTACAGCGACTTGGCTATATGGTGGATAAATTCGAGACCACTGGTTCAGTAAACGATTGACCAAAACGATTTACCGAAAATACCGTGAGAGCGTGAATGAAAATCTAAAACAGTCAATTTTGCACTCTTCACGAGAACTTTTTGTAGGCGTACACTATTAAACTGAACCAGGAAGAGTTTGTAAACGGCCGTAGACAAAAACGTGTCTAAGCGGAATGGGCAATTGATCCTAAATTTCATCTTCAGCGATGAGGCCCATTTCTGAAAAATTATCTTGTTTGGGTCATTGCCAATCCATATGAGGACTAAGACTGTCCAATGCATCCCAAAGAAGCTACTGTTTGTTGTAGGTTTTGGGCATGCATTATCAGCCATCACTATACATACATACATACATAATTTGCCATTACAACCCTTCAGTCAGGATTACGGCCTATCTTCTCACACCACTCATGTTGTGTATGTTAATTTTATACATGAGTGGCGGAATCTACAGTTTAAAGTCGATTCCGAACGACAGATTTTTAAGAACCTTTTCATGGCAATTTTATTTACTCTGAGAGCTTTTGCCAGAAATCTACTGAGAGGAAGTCGCCGAAGAAATATTTTTTCATATTTCGTTTTGATGCCTGACCTGGGATTTGAACCTTGGCCTTACGTCTAATAAGCCAACACACTACATTCTTGACTACGGCGACTTCATCACGAGCACTATAGATCAATGATTATCAATTTATTTAACCAGAATTAGATGATCTGAACACCAATGATAAGTGGTTTCACCTAGATGGCGCTATGTGCTACAAATGTCATATTGGATAGTTTGCACTAAAGATTTTAGGGCACAGTCATCTTACACTCTAATGTCAACTGACCACAAAGATCGTAGGATTTAACACCATTAGAATATTTCTTATGATGGGCTCTTAAATTGTAGATGTATGCGGTAAAGTTACCAGCCACAGATGACCTGAAAGCCAACATAACCTATGCCATCGTTCAAATCTAGTCCGATATGCGTTTTCTACAGAAGGACTAGATATGATAGGTAAAATGTATTCATCCGACTTTACTTCTAAATAGCTCTTGTAGCATTATCTTAGTCGTGGGTTACATGAAAGTCGAAACTTTTTGATCGTCCTTCAACCAACCAATCACAAACCGTTGACCAACCAGCTCACCAACGTTACAATCAATTGCAACATGAAAGGGCCGCATAAACAATCGAGCACCATCCAAACATCAACGAAAAGCAAAATCTGCGACAGCGGTTCATAGTTCGTTTAGAACTACATTAGCTAGACAATTACTTTCAAAGTAGAGCGCTATATGCTGAAGATTAAAAACGATGCTGCGATTTAAGCGTATAGTCATCTCACGTGGATCTGATGTGAACGATCTGATATTGTAATACTTTTTGTTGTTCTTTTCTTTCTCCTTAAGTCGCAGGTGTATGCAATTAAGCCCCAAAGCACAGTGGTCCTCAGAGCCAACATAACACAAGTCAAAACATAACATCGGTCAAATTAAGCCTGATTTAGTTGCTGGTGTCATTGAAAATTGAACATTTCGAATGTGTTCTGTACTTTTCTGTCTTTCGTACAACTAAAGAATTTCCGTAATATCGCGCAAGTATTTTGTTTTATTTAAATGTAAAGATAAGTAGCCGCCGTAGCCGAGTAGGCAGTGTGTTGGCTTGTTAGACATGGGTACACGATTCAAATCCCAGGTCAGACATCTGCAACAAAACGAAATATAAATATTTCTTCGGCGACTGCCTCTCAGGAGATTTCTGGCAAAAACCGTCAGAGTAAATAAAATTACAATGAAAATTTTTTCAAAAACCTGTCGCTCGGAGTCGACTCTATACTGTAGGGTCCCGGCAACTCATGTACAAAATTAACGCACATAACATAAGTGGTGTGAGAAGCTAGGTCGTAATACTGACTGAAGAGATGTAATGCGAATAAATTGTTTAAAACTTAAGAAATTAGTAAAATTTATTTATATGATGCCTTTGGTTTCAGTTATTTATGGTTTCAGTTATAAAATTTTATTTTTTAATTAAAGATTTAATTCTGAAAGCAAATATTTCTCATACCGTATTTTATAAAAATATTTTTTGCCATAGAATTTATAAAATTCCGTAGTTTAGATTACATTAACGTTATGCTAATTGTAATTTAATTTTAATTAAAAATTTTTTGTACTTTTTGCTTTCAATTCTTCGCAGTAAGGGTTAAGGAAAATATAAATATAAAAAGAATAAGGCACGTACATAGATATATTCCCTGCGGTTATATAAAAAAATATACTCTTTTCACAAATAGACCCATTGGCGATTGATAGCGGCGTACTTAAAAACTGCTTAATTTTATTTGAAATTGATTTTATCGATTAAAAATTTGCATACCTTCAGAAGGCAAAAAGTAAGAGAATTCAATGGGGAAAATATTTTCTACTTTTATACTTAAAAAACAAAAAACTAAACAAAAAGAAATTCTAGAAGAAGACAAAAAACAATACATATTTGTTTTTGTTTTTGCTTTTCTTTTCAAAAAGTATCTACAAAATAAGGCTTCTGGCACTTGAAACTTTTTGAAGAAGTTTTTCTATCATGCAAACACAAGTACTCGTACTCATACATTCAAACACTTTCAAAGAAGTATTGAGTTTTTATTAAGTTTCAATAGAACATGAGGAAAAAAGAAGTTTTCAATTCTTTATTGTTATTTACGAGTTTTTTCATTTCCTTTTTCTATCTTTTTCTATCTTATACTTCTATTTATTGTGTATCAATAGCGCAAACAATAAAAATTTCATATTCACTGTTTATTTATTTATTTTTTTTTTATAAAATTCTTAAAATAAATCCTTTTTAAATATAAAAATATTGTTCATATTCAATGTTGATATCCTCAGCATAAAAGAGATGCTAAAAGTGCATTTGATTTCTAAAATAAAAGTGCCATTAAACTCTCAATAAGTCAGTTTTCAATAAATTTATTGAATTTATGGTAATAAGGTCAGAAGCATAATCAGAATTGAAATAAATGCTAGAACTTATTCATTTGAGTCTTGCGTTGGAAAAGATAAAAAATTAGTTCTGAATAAAAATACAATGGAAACAAATAGAGAAAGCGGAAACACACATAATTGGTCATCGCAACCCTGTAGTCCGGATAACGACCTAGATTCTCACATCACTTATATTGTGTGCGTTAATTTTATACATGAGTAGTGGGACCTACTGTTTAAAGCCGACTCCGAACCACAAATTTTTGAGAAACTTTTCATGGCAATTTATTTTCTTTTAGAGTTTCTACCAGAAGTCGCAGTAGTCTAGTAGGTAGTGTGTCGGCTTATTAGACGTAAGGCCACGGTTCAAACCCCAAGCAACTCTCTTCTTCTTCCTCCCAACAGATTTCTGGCAAAAACTCTAAGTGTAAAAAAAAAGTAAAGTCATGAAAAGTTCCTCAAAAATCTGTCGTTCAGAGTTGACTTTAAACTGCAGATCGCGCTACTCATGTATAAATTTAACCCTACGCACTTGCAAGGGATTGTAAAATGATATTGAATTCTTCCCAGAAATTGGCATTCCTCTGCAGAGAGACAAGTAAATACGGTTTTAATTAAAATTAACTCATTTCTAATATAAAGGTGGTATAATGAATCCACTTCTAGAGAGAGGCCAGACGGATCAGTCCCGATATGCATTAGGCAGAAAAGAACTGGCTTTAAACCTAACTAGTGTCTATTTTAGGAGCCCCATAGAAGTTTTAACGGACATACGTCAGGAGGCTGGAAATACCTTACAATGACCTCACCTCACAACGGCGTCAACACACAATATATTCTTTATCATTGGGAACCAGAAACGAAGTACTTTTGAGCATCCTCAGTTTGTTGATAGAGCATATCAAGCCAAAGGTGATTTGGCTGAGAAGATCCTGGCTGAGAGATGCCAGCCAAGAGTTATAATTGTTTGACGGTGTAGTCTATATCAATGTCACGGTTAGACGACCTTGTAGGACCCAACTGAATTGTGCTCTTCGAAACTATTTAACCCAACCTGACTTACAGTATTGCAAAGTTAATTTTAGTTTCGTCAAACTCAAGTCGATTATTTTGTGTTTTGTAAACACTTTTAGAAAGTTATTTGAAAGCATTTTGTATAGTACGGATGAACTCCAATTAATTCTCATGAGTCGTATGCATACATACATACATAATTGGCCATTACAACCCTTCAGTCAGGATTACGGCCTAGCTTCTCACACCACTCATGTTGTGTGCGTTAATTTTATACGTGAGTGGCGGGACCTACAGTTTAACGTCGACTCCGAACGACAGAATTTTGAGAAACTTTTTCATGGCAGTTTATTTTACTCTCAGAGTTTTTGCCAGAAATCTGCTGAGAGGAAGTCGCCGACGAAATATTTTTTTTCTCATATTTCATTTTTGATGTCTGACCTGGGATACGAACCCGGGCTTTACGAATAGTAAGCCAACACACTACCTACTACACCACGGCGACTTCAAGTCGTATGCGCTTCTGCGAAATGTTGATAAATTGGCACAAAGTCAACTGAATGTAATAAGAAATAGATTGCTAACAACTACGTCTCCCAAAATAGAGTCGTGATTGAATTTGAATTCTTGAATGGTCAAGAAAATAATGACAAGTTTCGATATACATAGATTTGGAGGGAAAAGAAAGAATCTGTATCTCTAATATGATTTTGAACAAGTTAAATTTCATGATAAATGATGGTGTAAAGTAGACAGAAATCGTTGGCAACCTCTGCTTGGAAAATATGAAAGAAAGGAAAAAGGTTTTGCTGTATGTTTTCTAATGTTGGCAAAAAGCTAAGAACGATAGGGGTCTTTCTATCTACTGCTAAGGACCATTAGCAGAAACATTTTAAAATAGGACACATTCACAAACGTATTTCTTTGTGTTTTACCTGAACAACGCATGGCAATATCCAGCGATAGTTACTTGCCTTAAGCTGTGCGAATTTTGGCTGCAAAGGATTATTGGATATTCGTGATTATGCATAATAATTTTATTGGTAAACAATTAAGAGAATGATTGATCTAGCTTACTAAAATTTAAATGCATTTGACATTAATGGGTTATAATTATATGCTGCAACAAACATTTCGTCATGGTAATCACATAACTGTCCCAAAGTCAAAGTCTAGCCCTTTATATTGCTCTTTTGTAGGTAAAAATTTATTTATTAATTTATTTTTCTTGGAGGTTAAACCTGACATAGATTCCTGATGTTATTTGCTATGTAGAATTTGCATTGATTCATTTGTTTGTGCATGCATTTTCTCTCCCACGGATTTTTAGCACGCGATACTTGAAATTGCTTGTAGAAAACTGCAATTCCTCGCTAATAACTTTGAGATTTTTTGGCCATATTCTTTATCGGAGAAGATATTTTCGGGTATATGACGATACTCTTGTTTATTTAAAGCAGCATGAAACCGATCATCGGCACATAGGAGTCTTACTATCGATAACGCCTCCAGTTTCTTCAATTTTTTTTGACCACTCTACCAGCGATCTCAGTGCACTATAATATCGATCTCATGGTAAATTTTTATAATATGTTTTCGAAATTATAATCGGAATAAACCTATACGACAGCTGCCAAATGAAGTCGCCGTAGTCTAGTAGGCAGTGTGTTGGCTTATAAACCCTAGGTCAGACATCAATAAGATGATTACTGGCAAAAACTCTGAGAGTAAATAAAATTGCCATGAAAAGTTTCTCAAAAAATCTGTCGTTTGGAGTCGACTTTAAACTTAGGTCCCGCTTCTCATGTATAAAATTAGCATACACAACATAAGTGGTGTGAGAAACTAGTTTCATAATCCTGACTGAAGGGTTGTAATGACCAAAAAAAGTATGTATGACAGTTGCCAAATTTCAAAGTGGACATTTGCACAAATTATGACATTAAACTTAAATTGTACTCTCTTACTGAGACACAATTTATTCTTAGTATTTAATTTTTTTTTTCTAAATATGCAAGTATTTCTATTTGTATTTTCTTTAAATCGTTATGGTTGAATAATAAAATTTTATTTTATAACCACAATTGCTTAACACAACTAAAAAAGCACAATCAGCAGCATTTGAATTCAGCAGGTGCAGCTAATGATCCTGTTGCAGAAATACTTGTTATATCACAACAATTGCACCGAATGTGAAAATAAGAAAATCGTTATAAAAATAAAAAACAAAAAAGAAACAGAATTGCTGCGAAAGCATAGAAATGCATTTGGTCAATATGAAAATGGTAATAATTTCAATTGCTGGTCAAAATGGGTTTCAATGTGTATGAGAGAGTATAACCATAAAAAGTACTTTGTGTGTAAAACTGCATTTATTTCTTTAACACTCCCCCCATTTTTTATTTCTCTTTAAAACTAAACACGATTTCTTTTATTCCATCTGTACACCCTATTCTTATTTAAAACAAATGTGAAAAAAAAGTACGAAACGAGAGTACCATAGAAATCAAAGCAAATAAAATTTATGTTTCAGATTTTTTTAATTTTTTTTTTTAGATTTTCGTTTACTTTTGTTCATTGTTTAAGCCTAAAGTGTATATAAAGTTAGTACTCGAGAAATAAATCACACAATCCAACTTTTTCTTGATATTGCATTGGAAAAACCCTTAAGGCCACAACATCATGGTTGATAAGTGTCTCTAGTGATTAATTTATGGGAAACTTTTATTTTCCCAAAGTCAAGTTACGTACAAGAAGAACTAAAAACAATCACGATATAAAAAGTGTCCAAAAATAAAGAATTTTTTTTCACTTCTACGTATGCAAAAATATGGTACATATATTCTATGCGAGTAGGTAAAAGTAAACCAAAACCTAAGCAAACTAAGCTAAGTACCCGTATCGTACTAGGTAATATAGGAAGTGGTAGCTCTGATATCAAAGAGCTCAATTGAGCACGCATAGCGGCCCGTTGTGATGCCACGAGTGAACGCAGTCTCTGTACTGACCAAGTTCCACCAAAATCAGGGAAGAGAAGGAAGTTAGTCAGGGCAGGGGCTGCACATCATAGCACGACTACGCCACACTGGAATACCAGCCAGAAAGCTTGATAAACGAAGCTACATCCTGCACATCAATAGATGATAGCTCCGTCAAGCTGATAAGAAATTGAGAGACAAACAACCTATATCTGTACCTTGCAAGAGATGTTCGCTAACAAAGGAAGTGGATAACAGTCTCCTCTTCCTCAGCGGATCTGCATCCACGCCAGAAGTCGTTAAATTGGAGCCGCATCCTTTCCGCGTGCCTACGCATAACACAGTGGCCGGTAAGCATGGCCGATATTACTATGTCCGGTCACCCAGACCAGTAAAGCACTAAATTGCCCAGAAAGAAGGTCGAGACAGTGACGACATTCCATGACGATCCTGGAGTTATTCACAACACATGACAGAGATCTTATGGTGGCCCGACTGTCAGAGAAGACCGAGACGCGGGTAAATGGCGCACCGTTGACGAGGATCCATTGAGCGGCCCGGTAAATTGCCATCACCTCCGCCGGAAACACGGAGAGTCCTACTCGGAATCAGAAATTGCAAACCCCTGTCAAGTCAGTATTCCGCAGGGATACCACGATGGGTCCACAGGATCAACCTCCAAAATGGAGGAGTGACCATAGGGTACAATGTGCCAACAAGACAGAGCATTAAGTCTTGTCGCAGCAAAGTTATATATACTTGTAATTGGAGCTTCTTTTGCATCATTTTTTTTTTGGATTTGTAGTTAGGTTGGAATGGTAGCTTTGATTACCAAGGCTCACTTGAGTACACATAGCAGCCCGTTGTGACACCATAGGTAAGCGCAGTCCCTGTATTAACCAAATTCCACTAAACTAATCTAAGAAGTTGATCTCTGTGCTGGAAACCAACTTAAGAATTTAATAAATGACGTCATATCCTTGATAACTCCATTAAGTTTACAAGGAGAGAATGGAGAGCCAAATAACCTAATTCTGCACCTTCGCAAGAGATGTGCATTGACACAGAAAGTCACACCCCCCCCGGCAAAAGCCGTTTGTTGGGAGCAGCAGCCTTTTCGCGTATCTTCCCATTGGTACAATTTTACTTCATCAACATTCTACACTGACTCTAATTGAGCCTTATTTAGTACTAACAAAACAATTCATTGTAGGCAGCAACAGATCTAATAATTATGTGAATGGACAAATATATTAGCAGTAAGTTCCTGCATATGATTTATGAGTTTGTTTGCGTTCAATCTTGTGAACCTCTAACTGTTATACTTTGGGAAATTGGCTATACGATAAAAGTGGTGATACAAACGGCGTTACTTTCCAATACTATAGGATGAACATAGTTGTCATTCGTAACCCAAGGTATTGGCGAGACTAAAGAAATTTGAAGCGATTGCTCGTGTATCATCGAAATGTATACACTGTCGAACATATCGTTTAGGGACAATGTGCTGGATAATTTGACTTTCTAGATTCCATGGCTTTTTCAGGAATTTGTTCTATCTTATGGCTCCTTATGAAATATTTTGCATATGAATTTGCTTCTCCATCCTTATAAAATACAACTCAGAATGTCGTCGATATGATGACTGAGTGTTGGATTGTATTAAAAGTTTTATTTAATTTAACCAGATTAGACTTGCCTCTTCGTCCCCGATCATCAATTTTTCAAAAATCTTTTATAAGATTAGAACCAAAAGATTGTAGTAGAATATGCACATCTCCAAGACTTTAGTAAGAAGATGAGCGAAGGTAGTAGACGAGAGCATATCTTCAAATAAGTGACAGAACACCCGCCGTTTTATTTTAAATATTGCCCTTCATATGCCATACGATATGAATGAACTATCATGTTCAGTAATTGATAGAGATGTAAGAAATTCGTAGCGTCAGATCCATTTCAGTGTCCATTATTATTCTGCAAAGCTAAAGCATTTCTTTTTGATGGTTAAGGTTAGGTTAGGTCGGAGTGGTAGCTCTGATATCAAAAAGCTGACTTGAGCACGCATAGCAGCCCGTTGTGATGCCACGAGGTGAACGCAGTCCCAGTACTGACCAAGTTCCATAAAAAAAATCAGGGAAGAGGAAGAAGTTGGTCAGCATAAGGGCTGCACTTTTGATGGTTAAACTAAATAAAAAAAATTTTCCGACTGTCTGCAGAAAGAAATTTCCTTCATTCTGTCGACGGCAAGTTATGGGGAGTTCCATAGAACCATCAACATCTGCATCTGCATCTTTCGTGAGTTTGTTTTGATGGCTTCCGATCTTTTCTGAACACAATATATAATAAAATAAAAGTTATGGGAAGAAAAAGGGACGAGATCATGCAGGGATTTCCATTCTTTCAGAGCTTTATTAGAAAACTGACACCATATCTTTTATTAAATTTGACCAATTTTATTCAAACATCAGAATATGTTAGGCAACGCTTCTAGTGTGGATATTATAAAATTTCAGGGAGATATGAAAGCCACTTTTATAGAGACAGAGTTTTTAAACTTCAAAACATAAACGGCTGTTTAGCTGTGAACATGTAGTGCGCTTAGACATGAGGTCTATGTTTATTAGACATGAGATCGGACATCACCGACAAAATGAATATAAAAAAGTATTTCTTCGCCGACTTTCTCTCAGCAAATTTCTGGCAAAAACACCGAGAGAAAATCAAATTCCCATGCAAAGTTTTTCAAATATCTGTTTTTCGGAATTAACTTTAAATTGTAGTATCGCCACTCATGCATTAAATTAACGCACACAACGTAAGTGGCTCATCACACCACTTATGTTGTGTGTGGTACTTTTATACATGAGTGGCGGGACCTACAATTTAAAGTCACCACCGAAAACCAGAATTGTGAGAAACTTTTTCATGCCAATTTTATTTATTCTCCGAGTTTTTGCCAGAAATCTGCTGGGAGGTAGTCGCCGAAGAAATATTTTTTCAGATTTCGTTTTTTTGAAAATGTCTGACCAGCTGTTTGAACCGTGGCCTTGCGTCTAATAAGCCAACAGACTATCTAGTAGACTCCGGCGACTTCATCCACACCCTACGCTTTTGCATAATTCGCTTTTTTAATTCTACTCTACATATCAGCGGCTCATTCAAGTAATCCCTGTCGCTCATAACAACTTTTGGGAAAGATTACCTAGTTTCAAGTGGAGCTTTCAGAAACTGTTTGACAGTCTAAGCGATCCTGTTTCACATAATTCATCGCCTGTTTTCGCTTGCATGACTTAAACTGCATCTAATACAATAAGAGATAATAACGGCGTTAGCAAACAACCCTGTCTTACAACTGCTATGGAACTAAACATACATACATACATAATTGGCCATTACAACACTTCAGCCAGGATTACGGCCGAGCTTCTCACACCACTCATGTTGTGTGTGTTAATTTTATACATGAGTGGCGGGACCTACAGTTTAAAGTTAACTCCAAATGACATATTTTTGAGAAACTTTTCTTGGCAATTGTTATTTACCCTCAGAGTTTTTGGCAGAAATCTGCTGAGACGAATACGCCGAAGAAATATTTTTTTATATTTCGTTTTGATGTCTGACCTGTTGTTTTAACTGTGGCCTTACGTCTAAAAAGACAACACGCTGACTTCTAAAGGGTTCAAAAAGTTGTCTTCATGTAATTCCTCACATAGGAATCCATCATCACCGTCACGCATAACTATAATTGGACACAGACAATATGAATATTTTTTTTTTCATTTGGAACGTATATCGACTAGTTTTTTTTACTTTTCCCGAGATTTGTCTCGTCAGTATGCATCCTCAGAAAGTTTACTTCCTTTAATCTAGAGTACCACGTTTTCCACAACCCGGAATATTATATTCTGGAGCCCTAAAGCAGTTCCTTTTATTGACCTTCCCGAGAGTATGTCTAATGAGGCCGTATTTGCTCTGGATTGTCGTTAAGTACATTGACTCCAGCCTTATTCTAATCGACAGGTTTTCGATAGAGATTCTCATGGGCTTAAACATTTTCAAGAAATCTTTTTTCCTTGTTTGTTAAACTTTAAAGAAAATTTGTCTGAATTTTCTTGAGATATTTTTATGCCAATTTCATGAAGCAGCAAAAACAACTCTGCTACATTCTGGTGGTTTTTTCTGCTGGTTATATTGCAGTTAGAAAAAAAACTACTGCTCAGGTAAAACTATTCTTATCAGCAAATATTTTGATTTTCGGTTTTTTTTTTATAAAATTTTTCTTGCGTTTCCTCAAGTGCATACCAAAACTAAAGGAAGAGAATGATGGCTGGGTATGTGTATTATACAGCCGTTTCTATCCTGCAGTGACCATTTTCGGTGTTTTATTCAAAGTTTTTCTCTTTTCGATTTTAAGATTTTAAAAGGGATTTGAAAGTTAAGCTGTTCAGCAAGAGATTTTTTTCTGTTTCGCATTTTGTTTTTCATCTTCTTCTTTTTTTTTGCATCTGGCAGCTTTAGGAATTTTCCTCTAGTTTTCCAAAATATTTTTTAAACTGATAAAGATACTAATAGGTTTAGCTATTTTAGAAATGCATTCCAAAAAAAGATTATACAGCTTCAGTTCATTCTTTCTTTCACTTTTTTGTTCTCTTTTAATGGCTCTTGAGTAGTTACAGAAATAAAAGTAAAATAAGACGTAAATTGAAAACATTTACGTCTTATTGGCCACTGGAGCGTATGAATAATAGATTTCTTCTCATCTTAAAAATTTTATTTGCAACAAAATTGATACTTTTTTCTTTATCCTTCAGTTTTATAACTGTTTGCCATAAAGAGCAATTTGATTTCATGGATTCAAATGGCATTTTAATAGTTATAGTTTAGAGTATAGTCGTATATAGGGATACTTAGAATTACTTGGTTTTAAATAAATTAAAATAAAAAAATAACATAAATTTGGCAGTAAAAACTATCAAATTATTTTATATTGATTTAAAGGTGAACATTTCTTTCGTAATTACAATGCAGAGCGATAAAAATATGAACATCATTTATGGATTTGACTCTAAAGGAGCCACATCTGCGTTCTTAAGATTTCAGTGACAGCGTTTGAAGGGCTTTCCGGACTATAAAATCAAATATTTGCGCGTATGATCGATTGATGAAGTAGCCGTAGTCTAGAAGGTAGTGTGTTGGCTTATTAGACGTAAAGCCAGGGTTCGTGCCCTAGGCCAGACATCAAAACGAAAATACAAAAAATCAAAATATGTCGTTCGGAGTCGACTTTAAACTGTAGGTCCCGCCACTTATGTATGAAATTAACACACACAACATAAATGGTGTGGGAAACTAGGTCGTAATCCTGACTGAAGGGTTGGAATGACAAATTATGTATGTATGTATGTATGATCGATTGCTGAAAGACTAATTAGTGATGAATTCTACACAATTTTAAAGAATACCACAAACTGAATTTTTCGTTTCTTAATTTTACGGTCACTAGTGGTTCATGTATATATAAAATTGAAAAGTGCAATAAAACTAAAACGGTTTAAAATTTAGTCAAATTTATTTATTTGTTATGAAGCACAATTGCTCCGGTGAGATATCGAATATTTTTTCATTCACATGGTTGCTTCGGCTGGCCTCACAGTATCTCATGCGATCGGACCAACTTTCGTGCACTTTTTCGAGTATATGCTGTCGTATCTCGGCAATGACATCACTAATGTTGGCCTTAAAATGCTCAGTTGTCTCTGGTTTGTCGGTATAACACTTTTCTCTAACGGAGCCCCATAGAAAATAGTCCAACGGTGTCAAATCGCAGCATCTTGGAGGCCAATTGACATCAGCATTTCGGCGAATTAAACGGCCATCAAACGTTTGGAGCAATAAATCGATTATGAGATGTGTGGCAAGTTGCACCATCCTGCTGAAAGTAAACATGGTTCACATCAACACCATGAAGAGCGGGTACAAAAAAATCGGTTATCATGATGCGATAGGTGTCTCAATTGACCGTAATTGTTGCGCCATAAGCATTGTCATAGAAATAGTAGTCTCTGCTACACGAGCCGCAGTAACTCGCAATAAAATGAAAATGAGCTTCATCCGGAAATTTTTTTTGGCAATATTCACATCATCGAGTAGTTTCTCATTGGTCCAATAAATCCCAATGTTGCTCAAGCGTAAATCGATTCATTACATTCAGTGCAAATAATATACCGAATTTTGTGACAGAATGACGTAAGTATTCCCAGATCCGAATTAACCGATGGTTCAAATTTAAACCGATAGATGGCCCATCCATTATAACAGCATAATATATACACATAACTGGTCATTACAACCCTTCAGTTAATATTGCGATTTAGTTCCACATACCACTTTTGTTGTGTGTGTTAATTCTACACATGAGTAGCGACTCCGAACGACTGATTTTTTATTTACTCCCACAGTTTTTACCAGAAATCTGCTGAGAGGAAGTCGCGGGAGAAATATTTTTTCGTATTTCGGTTTTGGTGGAGATATCTTGATCTAGAGTTAGAACCGTGGCCTCACGTCTAATAAACCAATACACTACCTACTAGACTACGGCGACTTCATGTATAAGAACGCCAAATGAAAATATTTTCTATAAAATCGACAAGAACAAGCCAAGATATATGACCATTACTGGCCGGAATTGCTGGAATGGATTCACCCAGTGTTTGAAGTAATTGAAAGCGAATTACTTAACTATTCCCTTCGGGAACTCTTCATTCCATCCTCGATCAGTAGATCATTAAGAGAGGATTTGTGTTCCTCTAAAACAAATTCTTTTTACAGTGGTGCCTGCCCAACCGCGAAGTGAAGATAACAATATAAACATTGTGAACAAATTGGGGATGAACAATTTGTTTTAAATCTCCTTCAAAGAGAACGAGATGTGGATTATAATTGCTCGCAAACAATTATAATCATTGAGTAATTGGGGAAAAAAGAGAAAGAGAAATTACATTATTTCACTTTTGAGAATTCTGAGAATTCTGAGAGAATTCTTACCTTTTTTCTCCTTTGGGTAAAACCCCTTTTTTTCAGGATGGATGTATTATTATTATTATTCTTTTAATTCACTTTCTTGTACAGAGGTTTGAGATAAGTATAAGTTTCACTTTTATTTTCCAATTCAATTTTGTTCACAATATAATTCAGGTAAGTATACATACATATATTTTAATTTATATATTTAATATTTTTAATTTATTATTTTAGTACAATTTGGTTTATTTCAATTATATTTTTTAACACAAATTTTAATTTCCTTTTGTTACAATATATGGTAAGTATAAAATAATAGTTTTGAGGTAAGTATAAGAAATATATATATTTTTCTTTCACTTTATTTTATTTGAATTTGTTTATTTTATTAATATTCTTTTTTGTTTTGGTTTTAATTTTATAAGAAGTTTGCACAATTTTAACCACTTGATAAATATGTTGTCGATCTTATTGTAAGATTTGAAGTGACTTATGATTGTAGGTTGTTTATCTATGAAACTTCTGCTTCTCTAAAGCAACTAAATTAACAGTGTCTTTGGAGACATTCCTTTGGAAATTATGGAAATTTTATGCAAGTATTTGGAGGCATTCCCATGGGAAATTATAGAATTTTTATTTAAATGTAATTGACATACTTATGTTATTTAACATAAAAATTATTTCTGTTAAATAATTTATGTGTTCAAACCGAGTTTGAACATGGCGCCGGCCTTGGGGTTAAACTCAAGATGATCTCTTGTCTTCAGGTGTGGTACAAAGTACTTGCGCTAAGGATTTAATAGCTTCAACTATTATCTTAGTATCTGGTGCGGCCGACAAAGTTGATGGTGATGTTTCTGCTGTTGCTGGTTTCCTTTTAACCTTTTTATTTCGCTTTTGCCTCTTAGGGGTTGGATGCAGTAATGTATGGTGGAACCGATCGCATTTTTTACACGTATCTAATGAATTGCAGGAACGTAAGTCATGGCTCCTCGCTAGGCAGTTCTCACAATAGTTATGCTGGTCGACTACCTCCTGTCTTTTATGAACCGACATTTTGAGAAACCGACGGCAGAACCTTAGTGCGTGGAATTTTCTGCATATTTTGCACTCGTAAATCTCCGGATCTGGTCGTGTATAAATTTGCGATTAATTCTAGATGAGAAATTTTGAATATTAGAGAATGTTAAAAGTTTAAGCTGAAAAAATGAGAGTGAGTTGGTTAAGAAATGTTAGAATTTTGAGAAAAATACGAATTGTGTTTAGAATTCGAAGATATTTTTATATTTTTATTGAATTCTTATCATTGAGAAATGAAGGATGACGATGTGTAAATATCCTCCGTACGCACATTCCTATCTGGTGGAGCACGAGGGGGAGTAAATTTCCATTCACGTTCGCTTGCTCTGCTAGCTTTGAGAAATCTACGACCATTGTCAGTTACTACCCTTTGGGGTAGTCCACGCCTCCCAACGAAAAGAGAGAATGCGGCTTGAAATGCTGACGAAGACAGGTCTGAGCTTTTAATTCCAAATGGGCCAGTAGCGTGAGATATGTTCAGACAAAGCTGGCAAAAGCGGGAGTTGCCAGGTGATATAATGGGATCTCTTGGGATATTTGCGGACTGTTTTTGTCCGCCAATGTCGACAATTTCAAAATTAGATTTTTGTTGGGGAAGTTGAAATCGGCTTCTATTTCTTTCTGTTAAGAATGTTCGCCGATATCCTGGGTTAATAAGAGTTCGAATGGTGAAGAGTTCACCTTTGCATTCTATTTGCATTAGAGCAGTTCGCAATCGAATATTTGCATTACCCGCAGAGTGATTAGCGTGTACTTGGTTTGATGTAGGGGATTCTGTGCGAGTTTTATCGGGATTGTTTCGGGTAGCATTTGTATATTGCGGGGTATTACTACTACCTTCATGATTTGAGTCGTGACATTCTTGCTGTGGAGTTTCTGAAATTTCTGTTATGTGGAACAGAGACTGATGGGTTTCTTCTTGAAATACATCTGTATCGCAGGGGGGAAGTTTCATACAGATGTCTGGGGATTTAGGTGCATTTTCGGTAAGGGCGTGTGAATATAGGGATGTTCCTAGGTCAGTAGAGGAATTTAACTCAGCTATTTTTCCGAACTTGAGAATCTGTGAAGTGCAAAGGCAGTAGGCATCCTCACACGCTTCATAATTTTTCTTCGCCTCTTCCTTAAATTCCGAGGTTACTATTTCGTTATGGGACAACATTACGTTCTCATAGCAACTTTCGAGTTTTGCCCATCTCGAGTCCAAGTGTTTCAACTTGACTCCTAGAACCAATTCCGAGTGCTCGTCCTTGGGAGTTTGTTGGAAATATTGGCAAAATTGGGTCAAATGATCACAATGGAATAAGAAACTCTCTCTCGGAGAGCTGTTTACTTCGCTATGAGATGAGATGGACATTCTATCAATGTGCGATTTGAAAATGCAATGATATAAAGAAGAGTGATGAGATTCTAATTAGATTCGTATATTGAGATACGATGAATTCAATTATGAGATCTTTGGGCTATCGAGAAGTAGGGCTGGAACTGCTATCCGGCCAAATTCCAAAGAGAGTGTATATAAAAGTGGGTAATAGGATATTGTAATCCAAGAGATTAGGGCTACCGAGAGGTAGTACTAGAACTGCTATCTAGCAAATTTTAACGAGAATATATAAGAGGGCAATACTGGATATTGTAATCCAAGAGAAGTTAGCACTTAAGAGATTTGGGCTACTGGGAAGTAGTACTAGATACCTTTTATCTAGCGTAAAAAAAAAAATTAAGAAAAACTCTAAGTGCTAATTTGAGGTAGTAGAAATTCTTTTCTATATTCTATAAATAGGGGTTAGGGGCTACGAGGAAGTAGCACTAGATACCTGTTATCTAGTTTAAAAATAGAAAAAATAGAATATAGAATTGAATAAAGTTATTTGGGATTTTAATAAATTGCCATGTAAATTCTATTATATAATTGTGATTTAGATTGAGAATGAGATATGAGAATGTATTTATTTCATTATAAATTTTGTATATCACCCGAAAAATTAGATAGGAGACATTAAATTTTTCCAAGTTTCGTAAGAAAAAAAAATTTTTAGAAATATTAAATTTAAAAATATTCCTAAATTTTTTATTTTTTTTCGAGTTCCAAATATGAAAAAATAATTTGGTATTAAATTTTAATTTAATTTTAATTTCTAAATATTAAGAAATAATTTGTTATTAAATTTTAATTTAATTTTGTAATTTTTCCTTTTTCATTTTTTTTTCAGTGTTGTTCACCTTAATGGGTTAAATTATTTCTGTTTGTTTATCTTCGTAGTGGACTGTATGTGTTTTGTTAAAAATAAACACCAGTGGTATAAATGAATGAAATTTATTATTAATTTTTTTTTTGTTTTTTTTTTCAACATATGTGTCTAAAATTAAAATTTAAACAATTAAGGAGTGATGGGGTGAAATTTTATTTATTTATTTTATATAAAAAAGCATTAAATGAAATAATTAATCAGTTTGGTAATTAACTTTCGAAAATTTGATATTTGATATTGATTATAAATATCATTCCTTTATATATCTGCTTTGCGTTTTGTCCTTATGCCTTTTCCTGTTATTCTTCTTTTTGTTGTTCCAATATTGTGTAGTCTGCTATTCTCTTGTTGGAATTTTGTAACAAAGAGATTTGCTACAATTCAAGAGAAATTGCAATTTCACTTGATCTGTGTAATCTCCAATGGGAATACAGCAAATCAAACACACTTCTCTTATGTGTGATTAAGAGAGTGGTGTATATGTTTGATTTATATAGAGATTAAAGGAGACGGGATCACTTGCACTTTTTTGTAATTTTTTTTTAACAGGGGGATATTTCAAATGATGTTTTTTATTTTATATATATTTTTTCACTCGCATATACAGAACAGAAATTTCTGCATTGTATACAAGACAAAACGGGAAATGGTAATCGCGAAATTGATATTTTTTTATATATTTGTGTAATGTGTAATGGGTAATGTATGTAATATATAGTGTGTAATGTATGTAATAATACGTAACTAATTGGGTTTAAAAAATTTTTTTGATATACATATATTGGAATTCTAGCAATGTTTTCTTATATATAAAAGTAAAAACGGGATAAACGGGTAAAACGGGTAAAACGGTACTTATACACGGTACTTATATGAGAGAAAAAACGGTATTTATATATGTACTTTTTATATATGTTGTGTTTTTGTAACCAAATATAAATTTGTCGTAAGCATATGGACATCTATATGTACATACGCTTCTTTTAACCTTTTTTCAGTATGTTCAAGGTTAATTTTTTAATGCAAATAACACAACTTTTTTCAGTACTCTTTTTTCTTTTCTTGCTTGGGTTTTTTTTTTCTTTTACATATCTTTTTCTTTTCTTTGATCACGGGTTAAATCACTTTGGGTTTTTTCTCTCTTTTCTTTTTTCTTTTCTACGATTTAGACGATATTAATTATGTGTGAGTATAAATTTATCTATCACTTACTTTTTTTTTTTGTAATTCCAATTATTTTATGTACGAATATTAAAAAAATTTACTTGACTTACTGCTTTGTTGTTGTTTAATGTTGTAGTGATGAGTTTCTTGATCTCTTTACCTCTTTTTTTGTTGTGTAGAGTTGTTTTTGTTAATTTTTCCCACTCGTTGTTTATTTTATTTTGTGTTCAAGAGGTTCGCTTTTTACCAAAGAACGGGAGAAGGACCATGAACAAATCCACAGGTTACTGAGTGTTTGCCGTGAGAAGGACCATGAACAAATTGGGGATGAACAATTTGTTTTAAATCTCCTTCAAAGAGAACGAGATGTGGATTATGATTGCTCGCAAACAATTATAATCATTGGGTAATTGGGGAAAAAAAGAGAAAGAGAAATTATATTATTTCACTTTTGAGAATTCTGAGAATTCTGAGAGAATTCTTACCTTTTTTTCTCCTTTGGGTAAAACCCCTTTTTTTCAGGATGGATGTATAGAATATTATTCTTTTAATTCACTTTCTTGTACAGAGGTTTGAGATAAGTATAAGTTTCACTTTTATTTTCCAATTCAATTTTGTTCACAGTATAATTCAGGTAAGTATACATACATATATTTTAATTTATATATTTAATATTTTTAATTTATTATTTTAGTACAATTTGGTTTATTTCAATTATATTTTTTAACACAAATTTTAATTTCCTTTTGTTACAATATATGGTAAGTATAAAATAATAGTTTTGAGGTAAGTATAAGAAATATATATATTTTTCTTTCACTTTATTTTATTTGAATTTGTTTATTTTATTAATATTCTTTTTTGTTTTGGTTTTAATTTTATAAGAAGTTTGCACAATTTTAACCACTTGATAAATATGTTGTCGATCTTATTGTAAGATTTGAAGTGACTTATGATTGTAGGTTGTTTATCTATGAAACTTCTGCTTCTCTAATGCAACTAAATTAACAGTGTCTTTGGAGACATTCGTTTGGAAATTATGGAAATTTTATGCAAGTATTTGGAGGCATTCCCATGGGAAATTATAGAATTTTTATTTAAATGTAATTGACATACTTATGTTATTTAACATAAAAATTATTTATGTTAAATAATTTATGTGTTCAAACCGAGTTTGAACACATTGTTAAACAGCTCCACCTGTAAAGAAAGACTAAAAATTAAACAGTAAAAAAAATTCCTTACCCCTATAGATAACATGTGTTCACAGAGGATGTGGTTTCCAGATAACAACCTCTACATAGAGCATACTGCAGTACACAAATAATGTGTTCAACTGGAAAAACTTAATTAATGAAGCAGAAACAAAACAATGAAATAACTCAGATGGAATCAGATAAGGTTCAGAGGCAGACAATAATATAAGGACAAGCAAGGCAATGTGGAACAGTCCGCTAAAAGTTCTGTTGGCCTTAAATCCGTTGTATCTGGGGCAGTCAAATAGACGACCCTGGGAATTATGTTTATAAGATTCATTTGGAGGCATTGCAATCTGATGGATCGTGGGACTTCCAGATCTCTTGTTAACTGTCCTTTTAATAGAACCAGTAGAGCCAAACTTTAACAAAATCTTTGTTTCAAGACTTATTAATAGTAGTCTTAAATAAATATTCGTAACCCATAGACAAACTCGTGGAAATTTTTCAAAAGATACTTTATGCCTTCGTAAAAATTGTAC
Organism: Sarcophaga variegata; assembly: GCA_932273835.1. Taxonomy (NCBI): domain Eukaryota; kingdom Metazoa; phylum Arthropoda; class Insecta; order Diptera; family Sarcophagidae; genus Sarcophaga; species Sarcophaga variegata. The sequence goes on from OW026361.1 coordinate 87,752,530, forward strand.
AATTCAGTGGGATGTAGCTATCTGAGAGTCCAGACGCCATCCGTGCACTAAGTGCTCCTATGAAAATGATTCGAAATTAGAAAAGGCTGTCTGGGCAAGTAAAACCAATTAGGCAGCGTAAATAGAATCGTTCCATGGTCATGTAAGGCAATGAACGTGCTGTTGAGCTTGTCGGTAGGGAAATTTCTACAATGCTGATGGTATCAAAATATTTACCACAACAATGCACACACTCTGGAACGTCTCTGAATATTGCATTTCACTACGTGCCACACCTCGTTGATCTCTCCATAGTTCTTCACTGTTCAGTTTATTATGTTGGTTATGCATGGCGTCTCAACCAGCAACTGTATGAGCAATCGTTCTGGACTAAAAGACTCTCTGACTCAGTTGAATGGGACAATACTAGATGCCTTAAATTCTAGCTGTTCCGTGAAACTCAGAAGCATAGAGAAACACACAGCCTGGGGGAAAAACGATTTTTCTGCACTTAAAATTTAGCATCACAGACTGGGGAATAGAGCAAAGCGCAAAACGAACAGCCAGTAATATACACCAGGACAAATAATTAACAATAAAAACATAAAGAAGGATTAACTTGATGGTCTTAGGAATAGGATCTAGGAAAACTATATAAACCTCTTGCGAAGAACGGTAGCCGAGTGGTGATGTAATAAATAAGAAAGGACGGTAACTATACACATACTGAAATTGCTAATATATATCCCGAAAAATGGTAAGGATAACAGCCCCGATAATAAGCGGCTTATATCTATCGCGTGGGCCCATCTATCGGTTTAAATTTGAATCTTCGGTTATTTCGAATCTGTCACATGTTGTCACAGAATTCAGTATATTATCTCCACTAAACGTAATGAATCGATGTACTCTTTAGCAAGGTTGGGATTTATTGGAAATCATTTTTGATCATCGAGTGAAGCTCATTTTCATCTTACGTACGTTAGTAAGCAAATTTGCCGTATTTGGCGCTCAGAAAACCCACATGTGGTCTTTCAGAAACCAATGCACCCATTACGAGTGACTGTTTGGTGCGGCTTGTGGAGCGAATGAAAATTAGGATGGCTCAACAATTATGGTCAATGGAGACATCTATCGCACCATTATAACCGCTTATTTATAGTATTTAGGTTTAGGTCGGAGTGGTAGCTCTGATGTCACAAATGTACCGAAAAAATTTCTGCGCAATATCCAACTCGGCCCTACAGTTTCCCGGAACGTTACTGTGAACGGGTACCCACACCAGTGAGACACTGGTGAATCGCCCAGGAAGAAGGTCAAGACAGCGGCGATGTTCCCTAGTGATCCTAGAGTTATTCACGAAAGCCGATAAAGACACCGCTTTCAACCCCATTATCGAGTTTAGAACTGTCGGTATATATATCCTTGACTTCCGGGGGGACAACCGCGTTAGGATTCTAGTCGTTCCTACTCGGAATCAGAAAGTGGATACCACTGTCGAGACAAAATTCAGCAGGGAGATAGTTGATGTTCACGGGGGCCACTGGTATTGATGTGAACGATGTTTGGTTTCAATACAATGGTTCAACTTGCCACACATCTCATGCCATAATCGATTAATTGAGCCAAACGTTTGATGGCCAATTAATTAGCCGAAATGCTGATGTCAACTGGCCGCCAAGAAGCTGCGATTTGACACTTTAGAGTACATTTTTGCCGTATAAAACTCCAGAAATGGATGAAATTTTTCCTGTCCTATTGCAAAAAAGCATACAGGAACAATTTCCATAAGTAACTTAGAGCGAAAGCAGTGTTTCAAAGGTATGAAAAACCAAAAGCCTCCAGACCAATTAATCACACGTCAATCGTGTTGAATACACTTTGCCTAGCCAAAATTGATTTGAATAACATCCACTACTTCATAAAAATATATGAATGGTTGGCAAATTCCATAAAGGACATGTGATGAAACGAGTATACATAGATACATAATTGGTCATTACAACTCTTCAGGCAGGATTACCACGTAGCTTCTCACACCACTTGTGTTGTGTGTGTTAATTTTATACATGAGTGGCGGGACCTACAGTTTAAAGTTGACTCAGAACGAAAGATTTTTGAAAAACTTTTCATGGCAATATTATTTATTCTCAGAGTTTTTGCCACAAATATGCTGAGAGCCAACACACTACCTACTAGACTACGGCGACAACGAGTATAACTTGGTATTATTATCTAAAGTGAACTATGCGCTAAGGCCGTTGCCTAAACCTAACCTAAACCTATCAAATGTCAAAATAACAATCCATTCTTAAGATGTTCTATGCATTCTCTATTCAATTAAATTTCTTTCTAGCAAACAGTATTCAGTATTTTCTTGAAAATTTTTTCTTCGTGTACAATTCTATTGTTTGTTGTAATTTACTTGTAATATAATATGTCTGTATCATCTGTTTCTATTTTATTTTACCTGCACATTGTTTGTTTTAGCACATGGTATAGAAAAGTATCATTAACAGCGAACTTAATCTGAAACTATTGTTTACTGTTCGTGCCATTATGTTCAACTAATTACCTTCATTTTATTAATACTTTTTGTTTTTGTCTTTGTCTTACTAACTTTCTATTCCTTTTGCACATTATTTTTCTTTTCATACACTTGCTGCTGCTGATGATGTCACTGCCGATCTGCCCCCTCATAAGGTTTTGTCTGTGGCAATCATCATAAAAACGATGTCGTAACGGAGGCGAATGCCGAAGGAGATGAGAGTCTAATATTGATACCATCCGAATCGACAATGGTACGTTATACAAACGAATCTTTGATTGTATTGTGCCGCAGTCCAACACCGGAAGTAAATCTACACTGGAAGTCGCCAAAAGGAGAAATAATCGAAGAGCATAAAGGACGCATACACATTGAGCCAAGTTCACAGACAGGTACAATGAACTTTAATTTTTTGTCTTTTTCTTTTTTATTTATTTTGTTAGTTGCTTTTGTAAACGAAAAGATGAAAAGATTATGGTGGTTTCCAAACGTCCATATGGTACCCTATAGTACAAAGCAATGATGGTCTCAGTTTTTTTTTGTGAGGATATATACAGACAAACATAATTGGTCTTTACAACCCTTTAGTCAGGTTTACGGCCTAGCTTAGAACACCACTCATGTTGTGTGTGTTAATTTTATACATGAATGGCTCGACCTACAGTTGGAAGTCTACCCTGAATGACAGATTTTTGAAAAACTTTTCATTGAAATTTCATTTACCCTCTCAGAGTTTTTGCCAGAAATCTGCTGAAAAGAAGTCGCCGAAGAAATATTTTTTTGAGTTCAAGATATTTGAGATGGCGCTCTCGTGTAAAAAGCCAACATACTACGTTCTAGATTACGGCGATTTCATTCACCCATGTATTCTAAAAACAATTCATAAGAAAAGAGTTCTTATCTGTTGATAAGGTTGGTATAGGACTACCTTTTAAGTTGCATCAAACATTGTGCCAAGCGAACTATACCTTGGTATTATACCACCAAGATGTAGTGTTTCAATATATGTGACTATATGTGTTACTATTTTAATGTAATTCTCTCTCTTCGCTAATAGTTGGGCGGAAAGATATCCACTGTAAGGCGTTTTAATAATACAAGTATATTTATACGTGCAATAGTATTTGTGCAATAAAATGCCAAAAAGGTGAATATATTTTTAATGCGTATTTAATGGCATTGTTAACACCTTGTAAAACATGGCATTTGGCTAAAGTAAATGATGTTTTATTTTTTCGGGATTTTAGCTTTCAATGGTTATTTTTTGCTGGGCGTTCGAAATTAACGTCAATTGATAACAGAAAATGAGGCAATGAGACTTAGTGCACAATTATTTCAACAAAATCTGCTGGTTTTCTTATCAAAAACCGCCGTAAAACATATGTACTAAAAGTATTAAAAGAGAGTAAACAACTTAAATTATTTTGAAAATAATCCTTGGAAACTGCTTTACTTTTAAGAAATTGTTAAGAAGATTACAACTGCAATAAGTTTGTAAATAATTTCAGTAACTAGCGGTAAAGTCCCATTTAATTTAGTGATAACTTTTAAAGTCACCGTAGTCTAGTAGGTACTGTGTTGGCTTATTTGACGTAAGGCCACGGTTCAAAACCCAGGTTGTAATATCCAATTATGTGTGTATGCTTAAAAGTTATTGCAAATAAAATCGGGTTAATGAAAAAACGAAAATAAAAATGTGAGAAGGTTAGGTTAGGTTAGAGGACGTGTACTTGTTAATTTAGACAAGTACAGTACCCGGAGGTCGAATTGACCCATTGTACAACGTCCTAATTTCTCACACCACTTATGTTGTGTGTGTTAATTTTATACATGAGTGGTGGGACCTACAGTTTAAAGTCGACTCCGAACGACAGATTTTTATTTATTGAGAAACTTTTCATGGCAATTTTTTTTTTCTCTCAGAGTTTTTGCCAGAAATCTACTGAGAGGAAGTCGCCGAAAAAACACTTTTTATATTTTTGTCTTTGATGCCTGGCCTGGGGCTCGAACCCAGGCTTTTGCGTCTAATAAGCCAACACACTACCTACTAGACTACGTCGACTTCATGTGAGAAGGAACACTGATAAAAAAAAAAAAATTTCAGACAAATAAGCAAAAAATCAAATGTTGAGACAATTTCCCACTTGAAGCATTTTCTGGACTTGAAGTTAAAAGTTCTTGAGTAAGAAATGAGGACTTGTCTTGTAAATCTCAAGAAAGTCGAGCACTTACGGCTAGTAGCGTGAGAGGATTCCTACACCAACGCGTCTTATATACATACGTCTTACATCACCTAAAAAACTTTACATATAAGAAACAAAACTTAGAAAACTTAAAACAAAACGAATTTTTATCCCTTTGGAGGATCAAATCAAATTCAGGGTATTTGGTGTCACAAAATCCCTAAAGATACGGCAAAGTAAAACGAAGACTTTAACGATAAATGCGTTATAAATATTGTAAAGCATAGTGAAGTATAAATATTGGTCAGGCCATAGCAACGTCGGGAGTTGCTAATTTATTTTTTATTGAATCAATGACAAAAAAGGGTTGCTATTGGATTTCGCCATAGTATATGCTGGCTTATTAGACGTAAGGCCACGTTCAAACCGCACGTCAGACATCAAAACGAGATATGAAAAACTTTTCTTCGGCGACTTCCTCTCAGCAGATTTCTGGCAAAAACTCTGAGAGGAAATAAAATTGCATTGAAAAGTTTCTCAAAAATCTGTCGTTCGGAGTCGGCTTTAAGCTGTAGGTCCCGCAACTCATGTATAAAATTAATGCACACAACATAAATGGTGTGAGCAGCTAGGTCATAATCATACTGAATCGTACGGGTTCTTAAGCTGGATTCAACCATGTTTTCCGACAAAATTGTTTTTTACTGGAAGTTTTCTGCAGTTCGAGCCAACCATTTCAAAAAATTTATTCGGAAAATTAAGGTTGCCAGACGATACTTTTAAAGTAAATTTAAATTTGATATAATTCCGATTTTAAAATCAATTCAACTATGTATGAAAGATAAAATGGCAGCTTCGTTTAGATTTGTCCGGGCAAAATATGGTTTATGGAAAGTAATCGATTATGGAAAGTAATACCGCTTCTGTACGTCATTGTACCGGTCGGTCTTTTAAAAACTTTTCAGTTGTAAACGAGCTTATCACTGAAAATTTCGGCATCATTTCTAAAAACTTCATATTTCACAAAGCACTACGTAAATACTTTTCAGAAAAGACCTCCACCTCCATGCAGTCTATAAAAAGAGCCGGCCATTTGTTTAATGCCAATTTTTGTGTGAATTTAAGCATCAAAAAATTCGCATGCATTCCATGAGAAAAAACGACCAACTTTCTGATTCTTTTTTGAAAATGATGGAGAAAGTGCAGCAACTGAAACCAGCATTCATCACAGGAACATGAAAACGGAGTTCTTGTGGCCTTAACTCGATGGCAAGTATTTGAACGAAATGTAGATTCAGGAGGACGGTGCCATTTGACATTTTTTAAAGTGACAGCTTTAAAAATCAAATGCAAAATTTTAACACATAGTAATTCACTGAGTAAAGGAAAATATGTTAAAATGCTTGTAAAGGAGTAAAACACTTTTAAAATGGTGAAATGGTTGTAAGTTTCTTATTTTCTATCCCTTTCCGTCCCAAGCAATTTCAAAATTGGAGGATTTCAATGAAGTTTTTGGTATGTGATAATTTGTCATTAAAAAACACAAAAATGCATTTTCTTATGTCCATACAAAGTTGGTGTGCTTAGAAAAAGGACATACACATATGCGTGTCTTGGGCTTTCAATTAGTCAAAATACAAAAATTTTAATATAATAATACAAGAACAAACTTTTTATTTCATTCAAAAAACAAAATATTGTGTCTCTCCATTTGACCACAACAACTTTTTCATCTGATCTAAGAATTTGATCAGACTTCTTTTCATACGCTTAATTTTAAATTAATTTTGCGCAAACGGTTTGTTTGAATTGTGCCAGTTCCATGCAAATTCATTTCTGCCAATAGCTCCAAAAGCGGTATAGTGGTAAAATACCTATCAAAGAATACTGATGAGTTATTTGGCAAAGTTCTCACTAAACGCAGAATAACGCTTGGACCTAATGCGAGTGTTCGACCGCCTAATGGTATGTTAGAGCCTTGGTAAACTTCAAAATCTAAAACAATACCTAAAAACTAAGCAATATATTAAATGTATAAATAATAATAGTACCAGATGACTATGTTATTACAAAATTTTTAAGACCAACTGGTCGCACTTTAAGGCGCACATATTGCCGAAGTCCACCTGGCAATCTTCCAAGGAACGGTATCATCTGCTCATCTATTGAGTAGTAGGCGAAATCGTGATCTGACAGCATCAATGATGGGTTGAACCTTCCAGAGGTAATTTGAATGTGCTTCTACTGTAGGTTGTGCAGTGTCAACAAAATGTAGACATATTCGTAAAAGAAACAAACGATTTCGTGATAAATTTGCAGAAGCAACGTTTTTGCCGAACTTCTGCTCCCAGTACATCCTTAAACTGGGAAGTTTTACGCAACCAAAATATAAATGGGCACCATATAATTGTTTAATTTCGGATCTGTATCTGTCTTCAATTTAGTTCCAAATACTTTCATGTGGTACATATTGGTGCTTGCTAAAAATGCTCATCAGTAAAATATTGTTCAAAATACTTTATTCATAGAAGGGGTTTTATTGTCACGCAGTGGACTAATAAAAGAGTTGAACGTCCCCCTTTTCCATAATAATGGTCTATTTCTTGGTTCTACGAAATTAGTCTCCATGATATTTGTATCGACAACGTCTGCGTCGATAATTCTTGTGTCGACTAATTTTGTTTCTGTGCTGCTTTCATTTTCATTGTCGGAGTGCGGAGATGGAATACGCAATTCATACTCGAATTCATCTGATAAACCATCGCCTTCAACTTCCGACAAATCACTAATCAATTTGAGTACTTCTTCTAAATCTTCTTAATTTTCCAAATTATATTTTTTTTGCTGTAACGACGATAAATTGTTCTAGTAAAAACCAAACCTACACATATGTGTAGGCACATATTATGCTTACAAAAACTAAACAATTCTTGACGCAGTTTAAAATATTTGCATATTATTTAAATATTTAATGCTTCTATTACAAAATAGTAACAAAATTTTTAAATATTTATTCTTATTTAAATAAAATAATAATACTTAAATTTTTTGTCTCCCGCACAGCGAAACATGATCCCATTTATTGCACTCTCAATCACAAATCCTAAAATAAGCGGCGAAAAAACTTATAACAGAACAATATAGAGATAACCACTAACATGAGGACATTTAATTCAATAAGAAAAAGACAAATAATAATTTACAAATTTCTCTCCAAAATACCCAAAATTTTCCTACACATTTGAGTAGGCAGGGACGGAAAGGGCTATGATAAAGTTGTTGTTGGTAATTCAGCTCACATTAGTTATGAATTCATCATTTATTATGAATCTTAACATTTTTGATTAGAAAAGGAGAAGTTATTGGCCAAAAAATATGAGATGGGAAAAATAATTGGTTTTTCCTAAGAATGAAATGATATTTAAATATTGAGTCCTCTATAATGCATGAATGTCTTCATTGCATAATTTTACTGACTTAATATGGAAATAAATTACGGCGCGCTTAGAACATATTGTATTGATCTCAAGTGTATATATGGTGACAGCATGTAGTTAAACTACAGTGAGCGTCAAAAGAAACTGTACACCATGGATAAAATTCTAACAATCACCAAACTCAACTTTTAACACTTAAGGAGAGTGCACGAAAAAATTTGACAATATTTTAAAATTTTTTCAATTTTTTTTCTTTTTATTTCAATTTAAAAAACTGTCAATGAAACAGTTTTAAAATTAAAATAACGGTAATTTATTAATAAATATTTTTTTAATGTCCAATTTTTTTGGCACTCACCGTATATTCAAAGTCTGTCTTGTAGAAGCGGTCGAGACGACTTATTCATTGCTTTGCTAAGAAACTATACTGAATACCTTAAAATACCAAACAACTTTAATATGTGGAAAAATTGAAATGAATTGATTTTCTTAACGCATTACAAGTGGAGGCTTATCACACCTTCGCATTTATCAATTAATCCACAGAGTAACACCCATGGTTTTTAATGCCTCTTGTATTCCTATATTCAACATTTATTCTATATTCCCTTGTGTTCATTGATTTCTTGTTTTTTATCTTTCCGTTTTCGTTTTTGTATTTTCATTTCAGGTGAATTAAAATTGGTTTTTATGCACATCTCACTGGCCGATAAGGGCAATTGGGTCTGTGAGGATACCACAGGTGGCAAAACTAAAAAAATCTTTGATTTAATAGTCTTTCGTAAGTATTATTTGCTTCAACAACAATGGGAAACTAATTGATCAACTAACAAAGAGCCGAGTTTGAATGAACGAACAATTGAATCGTGATAAAAAGAAAAATAATTTATTTCCTCTCATTCTTCTTTTTTCTTTTTCTGTTTTTATTTCTCCTGTTATTTTACGGCATTTGCAGAAAAAATTACGTTTACGGAAAATACCACCATTTTAACAGTGAAAGAAGGCCAAAATGCAACAATATTGTGTGAAGTTAAGGGAGAACCGCAACCAAATATAACCTGGCATTTTAATGGTTTACCAATATCGGTCGATAGTAAGTATACTTTAAAATCTTTTTTTACGTTTTTATGTAGAAAGCATTAAAACATTTGAGGAAAATATTTGAATATATATACTTGTACATACACACATAATTGGACAACCCTTCAGTCAGGATTACAGCCTAGCATCTCACACCGCTCATGTTGTGTGCGTTAATTTTATACGTGAGTGGCGTGACCTACAGTTTAACGTCGACTCCGAACGCCAGGTTTTTGAGAAACTTTTTCATGGCAGGTTTATTTACTCTCAGAGTTTTTGCCAGAAATCTGCTGAGAGGAAATCGCCAAAGAAATATTTTTTTCCATATTTCGTTTTGATGCCTGACCTGGGATACGAAACCGGGCTTTACGTCTACTAAGCCAACACACTACCTATTAGACTACGGTGACTATGTGGTATATAGTTCCACTTAAAAAGAAATCGATCATTAAATACTTTTAATATTTTCTTACAAAGTTACAGAGTGTTTTCTTAAATGCGTCCACTGTTTTCTGCCTTCATTGTATTTTGATATTTTCTATATATTTAATTTAACCCTGACATCGTAGTAATTAAAAGATATCATTTCGTATGTCTTCCCAATTTTGATATCCCGAATACTGAGATTTTCTGAAAATCCTAGTCATAGTCATCCTAGTATAGTCGTCAGAGAATGTTAAAAGTTAAAAATTTCTTGTTGGTGTTTATAAAATTAAAAAAAAAACTGTAGCATACTTTTGACTTCTATTTACATTAAATTTCGTGAATATTACTCATACGCGCAAGGTAGCCATATAAATATGGGATTGGAAATTTAAAAGTTTACATTTAAAAAATGCAAAACAAAATCGGTTTGAATTTTTTCCAAATTTATTTTTTTTGTCGTGGAGTATAATTGTTCCGGCTATAAATGTAGTTTCATTTCATTCAATCGGAATCGAATTTTCATGCACTTTTTCGAGTGTGTGGTGTCGTATGTCAGCAATGGCATTATGAATGTTGGCCTTCAAATGCTCAATTGTCTGTGATAATACTTTTCTTTAATGACATACCACAGAAAATAGTCCAATTGTGTCAATTCGTAGCTTATTGGCGGCCAATTGACACCATGAATGAAATAACATCCCATTTCTAATCCGAACAATTGTTTTTCACAACAAAAGAATAAATTTAACAAAATTTCAAACTATTTTTGTTTTATTGCATTAAAAAATATCAACTTTTAAATGACCCACTCTTTATAAAACACAAATATTGTGAGAATTATATTTGCTTTTACTATTTGGCAGTTCATATCATGGCATTTATTTTATAAATATGATTTCGGCATATATCCCCACGACTAAGAGTTACATGATCCATTCAATCAGTTCAATTTTTTACTACTTTTTTCAATAAATCTGGCTGTATGTTATGTAAGGGGTCTTGTGTATTGGCTTTTAAGCAATCAAGAGTTATTTATTAACACTCAATTCAGTATTACTCCATAAAAACTATTACAGAGGCGTTATTTCACATTAAAAAGAGGGCCAATGAACGGAACCTCTACTGAAAAGAAAGCTATCACCAAATTGATTCTGCAACAATTCAATTGTTAAGTCCATTGTATGACAAGACACGTCATTTTATTGGAACTAAATGTTGTATATGTTTGACTCATTAATTTTAGAAAACAGAAAGTCAATCAACATTGCTTGATATCAGTTACGGCAGCTACTTAATTTCTCAGAACGAAATAAGTACCCAAAATATGTACGTAAACGGCACCAAACAGACAAATTTAATGAACATAATGATGATTCTTTAACGACTTGAAATTTATCTTCTATTGAAATATAGAAATTTTTTTTATTAACCCACTTATTTAATCAGAATCAGTATCAACGCTAAAAACAATTTTTCGGCAAACATTTTTGTCTTTGACCAATTTTATTTATTTATTTATTAATTACAATACAATTACAAATTATATTCTAATTATATACGAGCTGAGTAACTTTGAACATATGATCGGTGTAGTGTCACAGAACAGAGTCTCTGGCGGGAATCGAACCCACGACCCTCACGGTAATAGTCTAACACACTACCCACTAGACAACCAGGGCACCCTTGCCCAGTTTTAAAATGCATTAGCAGTTAGCAGAAATCTTATGAAAATAATGAGAAAATAGTTTAAATTTTTACATGGAGTTGTATTTAAAAAAATTTCCACGTATCCGAAGAACAAAGTTCCACCACTCATGTACAAAATTAAGACACACAACATGAGTGGTGTGAGAAGCTATGCCGTAATTCTGACTGAAGGGTTGTAATGGCCAATTATGTATTTATGTATGTATGTATATTGAAATGAAGGGTAAACTTTATATTTTATTAGCGTCTGTATAGTCAAAATCAGTCAAGATTGTGTCCAAAAATTCATAAAATAGTGTAGACTTCAGTGGCGGACACAAGTACCAGCTTCCACTCAATGGTTAATTCGGTAGCATGTGTATAAACTTGTAATAAGTCATACGATGTATTTTCCAAAAGTGTATATTGATGACTGAGACATCTCGAACAAAATGAAATATGAAAAAATATGTCTTTCTGCAACTTTCTCTCAGCAGTCTTCTGGCCAAAACTGTGTGAGAGTAAATAAAATTGCCATGAAAAGTTTCTTATAAATCTGTCCTTCAAAGTCGAGTTTAAATTGTAGGTCCTGACACATATGAATAAAATTAACACACGAACATGGGTAGTGTGAGTGGCAACGGTCGTAATCCAGTCTAAAGGGTGGTAAACACTAACTAGATAAGTAAGTCTCGCTGTCAGAGAAGCATTGTTTCGATTGTGAAACATTTATAAATGGAAGAGCTGAGTTAAGAGAAGGAATTTTTTTTTTTTGGCTCTAAGACTGTATGTTTAGACGGCCGTCCCTTGATCAAATAAAATACATTCTCTGCTGAAGTCTTTAAACAATATACGTATGTAAAAGACAAATACAAATATATGTCATGCTGATGCTTATGGATTTTGGTTTAGTCTTAAGAAAACAATTTGTCAAAAATGTGGCGTTTTTTGTGGGATACATTCCCATTTCATAGTCTTGTATTTTTAATAATTATTATACAAGTTTAACTTTGTCATATGAAACGTTTACAATTTTACTAAAAAATTCTATTCTTTAATCGTATGAAGCAATTTTCTTTTTCGTAATATTTTCAGATAAGTTTCTAATATTTTTCGTTTTGTTTTTTTCCTCTTTTTTTCCAGTCAATTCAACAAAATTTCGTGTTTTAGGTGATGGATTACTGATCAATACAGTCACACAAAATGATACTGGCGAATATACGTGTCGTGCTTATCAAGTCAATCCCATTGCATCCGATGTGCAAGAGCGTACGGTTTTGATGAAAATTGAACGTGAGTGTGATTTGTAACGTAACACACAATATATATGTAGTTTTTATATGCATTTTTCATTTACATTCATACATACAATATATATACGACTAACAATATTATAAATACAATCAGTACATACATATGTATGTACATATATAGTTTGTAAGAAGTATTGGTAAACATGTCTCTTTGAATTCTTATACCCTACTTTCGATGGGGAAAGATATCATCAAAGCAAATCATCTTTCATCCGTTAGTGTGAGTCTCAGTTTTAATCGTTTGGTAAACTTTTGTGTAAGAACTCTTGTGCTTGAGCTTCAGCGCTGGCTGAAAAAAATATGAATCCCATAATAATACCTGGTGCTTTAAGCCATCTTCAAAATAATTCTACGGTTCATACTCTTTCAGATCATACCTTTTAATTAAATTTACACTTGGGTGCACTTTTCGATTGCACCACCACAAAAAGCTGATACTAGTTTTCGGTTATTGTATCAGAGCTAAGAACAAAATTGGAAAAAGGAACGATGGAGGTGGTTTTTAGATTTCGGTTGGAAGGGTGGCATGCCACTGTACTAGCAGTACCACGCCTTCAGTCAGAAACCCATTTATCCATTGCATCAAAGTCCCGATTATTTTCAAAATTGAAAAATTTAAAACTGAATTCCATATTTCGATTTTCAAGATATCATCATTATGTTCTTCCCTTAACAACACTCCGTCCATTGACAAAAAACGGGACAATCGATTTGTACCAGCTTCTGTAAATCTGTCGTCCTGAGTCGACTTTAAACTGTAGGTTCGGCCGCTCATGTATAAAATTAACGCAAAAAACATAGGTGGTGTGAAAAGCCAGGTCGTAACTATAATTAAAGGGTTGTAATGACCAATTATATCTGTATATGATCTCAACAGCCCTGAATTTGCCACCTGTTATTGCCATCCTCTCACAACGGTTTTTGCCTAAAGCAGTTGTAAGTAATCCTCTTTTATTTCTAGTCACCAAGCACTTCGAATAGATATCGAATATTCCATGCTACAGCAACTACTGAAGAAATTTAATAATTTAACATTTAATTTCTATTCGTTTACATCCCTATTTAATTGATTACAAATAGCTCTTTACGCAAAGTTCAGGTCCTAAGCAATTCTATATAATGGCGGTTAATAAATCGTTCACTTTTTGAATGAAACATAAAATTTTTTCGAAACATAGGTTAAGAAGCTAAATTGGCAGCCGTCTTAAAGTGCATATCTTACTTGTTTCTGGTTATCTTTCGTTGTGCACTTCTAGTTGTCATCTCTCAACCATCTCGATAATGGAAGGCTTGGACTATATCAAAATCACCTTTTTCTGAATATCTTCTGTCAATATATTCTAAAGATACTCAAGAATTCTTACGTACACCAGTGCCGGACAAAGCAAGAAAAGATGTTATGAGATGTTCTCTTCTGCCTCGTCGATACAGCTTTTGCAGAAGTAGTTGTAAGATACTCCCGGCCCTAGACCTTGCGCATTCCAAGGCCAATGTTCCGCTATTACTACTGTGCGGCATCTAAGATGGCCTTTGGTCAGATTTAATCAAAATGTTGTTTTACATAAGCAGAGTCATATCGGGACATATTTGTCTGGTCTCTCTACAAGTGGGTGCATTTTTAAATGTTTCTTTTGCAAATGACGTAGGTTTATGTGACGTAAATGATGTAAATGACGTAAACTTGTTTGTCTCAGAGGAATGGCAACTCATAAGGGAACCATATGATACATACATACAAACAATTGGCCATTACAATCCTTCAGTCAGGATTACGACCTAGTTTCTCATACCACCCATGCTGCGTGTGTTAATTTTATCCAAGAGTGGCGGAAGCTACAGTTTAAAGTCGACTGTGAACGACAGATTTTTAAGAAACTTTTCATGGCAATCTCATTTACTCTCAGAGTTTTTCCAGACATCTGTTGAAAAGAAGTCGCCGAAGAAATACTTTTTCATATTTCATTTTATTGAGATGTCTGACTTGGGGTTTGAACGGTGGCCTTACGGTCTACCTACTAGACTACGGCGATTACCAATCCATATGATGGTAACCGTCAATTATCTCGCAAGCTGCACCACAGACACGTAGCAGTCTTATAAACCATAGATGGCCGGTCATCTAATTGCCGGTTTTTTGTGAGTACCTATGCATATATCTCGATGTACTTCAATACCAATGTTTCACCTTAAATAACACTTCAGAAATAGCTTCGCAAGTCATTATTATGGTTCAACAATTCTGAAAAGATTCCATATCCGACTTTATCGCTTGATGTGTACCCCATCTGTGAGAATTTAAATGACGTTCTCTGAAAGAAGGATATTGTCCGGTAACAGCTATCACGAGAATTATTGAAAATTTTCGCATGATCGTTTGATAGCTTTTATATTGAAACTCTGAGTCTTGGTGTCGCGTTTGTTGATAATCTTTTCACCAACACTTCTGATGGAAGCCAGTTAAGAGTCAGTTCCTCATTACGAGTTATAAACGGGAAAGTTAAAAAGCCATGGAGACCTTTTCATCTTTTTATGTCAATAGTCCAATGAAAAGAAAGTCAAGTTGCCCGACTGATAATCAAGCTTGACTGACAATAATTGTTTTACTCGTTTTATATGCATTTTTTAAGTTGTTATTGATTTACATTCCTTTTGGAGTCTTTCTTTTAATTTTCTCATTCGATTTTTATGGCTCATTCGTTAGATGACTGTTTGATTGTATGGTTAGACGTATTCAAGTATTCCAATTCATATAATAAAATACGGATTACATTCCATTTCGCTATTGATGTGACTGATGACTGATGATAAATTTGTTATTGTAAGACGTGTCTGCACATCCGTTGTTCTTGCATTCAATTTTACTGCAATAACACATGGCATTTGAAATCCGAATTGTTGTGTTTTTTTTTGTTCCCAAATAACGTATAATTTTTTTTTATTAATTTTAACATTCAGCTTTTATCACTATAACCACTTAAACTTTTTGGCATCATAAGGTACTTCTGACATCTGTAGCTGTGAGACATGTCGTATATTTGTAAGTAGAAAGAGAAAAAAGTTGAGTGACATTTATGGTAACTAACTGTTGAATAGAGTTTGTTGTATTATAAATTGTGGCAACAGAAGCTGCAATTGTAGAGTATGTTGTATTCGACTCGAAAATCATAAATCAGTAGATTATGTTAGGTTAGCGAGAAGCTTGCCAGGCGAGGTCACTCGGTATCATATATGGTGCACTATTTTACCCAGTGTTAGGTAAGTACCTTAGTCAAGATTCGTTAGCGTTGGGTTTGAACCACCCCGGGCTCCGAATGAAACCAGCCAGTTCCATAGTGGCATGTTCGCCACCATGCCCAGATCTTGAAACGTTCTGTCACCCAAAAAACAATGACGGCTATCTTGCAGTGCAGGGCGCTCACATAAAAGGTGTTGTATCGACTCATTTCCGAAGTAATTTTGCTGGAGCAAACCGAGTTCGTTAGCGACGCTATCAATAGCTCAGAATCCCATTATAATTCCTGTTAGAGTGCGAACCATTCTCTTGTCGAATTCAAGTATTTCCCTGGTGTTGCTGTTTAGAACACACCAAAAACATATTAAATTTATAATTTTTAAAACAGAATTAGATTCTTAGGTTAGGTTAGGTTAGGTAAAGTACCCCTATAAAGAAAGAAATCTCACTTAGACCAGCATCTAAGCTCATTGTGGTACCACGATTAATTCTACTCGGGAATCAATCCGATTTAAAGACAAATCTTGCGCTGCAGCAATCTTCATGACAAGAACAGACCACTGACGCATAAAGTGAAAGACAGTCTCGTCCTCCTCCTCATATCTACAGTTCCTGCAGAAGACATTTGACTAAATGCCGACTCAAAACGGCTGTGGCCTATGAGAATCGTTATTGCGTTTTGGATGCCCATGAGCTTTAACGACAGGAGTGAGTCGGTCCTCTTCTTATACCATATGCATCTAGCAGAGACTAGCAATATTGCACGAACCCTCCTACTGCTGCTAAAATTGAACTTCCCTTTAGAAAGTGCAGATAACTGAATTGGAATACCTATACCCTGCAACATGTTGGACGTTGGAAGCTATGTACTGGCTCTGGCCAGCTCTTCAGCAATGCAATTTCTAACGATATCCCTATGTCTCGGAACCCATATAAGAGTTAAATTTGAATGATTTGAAAGTTCTTCGTGAAATCATCGGCATGGACAAGGGATGGACGTTGGAACTATGTTCGTTACGGACTTAATCTCAACCTGTCTGTTCGAGTGAATCAAGAGATTTTCAGGGAAAAGCCCGCCATCCAGCAAGCATTACGCCACTTCCAAAAATTGTCATGATCTGGAGCCTGGAAAACGCTTCAGTGGATAGGTAGCCTATAAAAAAGTTTAGTATTTCTGGCTAAACCTTGTCATCTGTAGCGAAATTCTTCATCACACAATATCTGACTATGTTAGGCCCAATATAGTACGAATGGTAATAAATTTCGATCATGTATTTGTTGTTTTCATTGCAAGTGTTTTTGTTAAAATTGCAAAAAAATCATGGAGAAATAAATGGGAAAACAAGGAGAAAAATAAACAAATCGAATGTATTCCATACACACGTATTATGTTATCGCTGCATAATGGTTGTAAAATTGAAATTTCATGAATAGAAAATATATTTGTTTGTTTTTCTAAAAAAAAGATATTGCAAAAAAAAATTAAAATAAAATATTTTTCACTTGGTCATGCTTTTTAAATGAATTTTTGTGGTCGTAGTACAATAAAACAAAGCACACACAATAACTCAACTACAGTAGAAAGCAAAATAAAATTCAAAACTATATCAGACGGTATTTGTTGGCATCTTTTGGTGTGAGAAACTAGGTAGTAATTCTCACTGAAGGGTTGTAATGACGTGTGTAAAAGCGAATTCTACCAGCACAATAACGTAATTTTGAAGATCTGGTATTAAATTGAATAACAAGATACATACATCAAAAAAAATCCTTCATCGTTTTCGAATATTACATTAAGTGGCTCCGCCACCTTGCAATACAATCCATTTACGAAGAACCCTCACCTTATGGAAAAGGAAAAAAATATCACAGAAAGATCATGAAGTGGAGTACGTTGTTTCTGGGCAACCATAGATGGCAGCTCCATTATATTAGGTCCTGCTACAGCAGACCAATCACCGCTTAGCTGAAATAACAAAATATTAACAAAACGGAAACAGGGCAGAATACATGCTTCAAAAAAATTCTGGATACAAAAATGGAAAAAAATGCGATACAAGAAGCTGCGAATGCCGTAATGAGACTCACCAAAGCATGAAAATATACACAGAGAGAAAACTGCCTAATAAAATCAAGAAGATTTTCTCTACGAAACGTTTTTGGAGTGAGGGGTATTACAGCAGAAAGAAACGAAGATTTTTTCGTAGAGATTTGTTATTATTTTTATGTGATAAATCTTTTTAATTTTTTCATGACGTAAAACACATACATTTAAGAAGGAAACTCGTTATTTACCATTTTTTTTTACTCAAATTCCGTAATTTTTGCCACAAAAAATACAATCCATAGAGAAAAACTTATTGATTCTATTGTGTTTTCTTCTAAATTGTATAAAACAAGAATTTCTTATTAATTACATTGGGCTACCTAATCAATTTTTTCAAAAAGGTTTTTCGTATAGATTTCATTAGGCTACTTAATAATTTTGTTTAATTAATTTATTGATTTCATTAGGTATATGTATACGTATCATGTATAAATTATCTTATTAATGTTTTAATAAGAATATCTTTTTGATTATATTAGCTGGCTTGTTAAAAAAGTGAACAAGTGGCAAGTAAAAAAGTGGAAAAGAGTAATAAAAATATTCCTTCTTAAAAAAAAAAAAACAAAGTAAACTTCAATAAAAAAAATTGAATTGTTTTAATTTCAAAAAACATACATACATAATTGGTCATTACAACCCTTCAGTCAGGATTACGACCTAGTTTCTCACACCACTTATGTTGTGTGTGTTAATTTTATACATGAGTGGTGGGACCTACAGTTTAAAGTCGACTCCGAACGACAGATTTTTGAGAAACTTTTCATGGCAATTTTATTTACTCTCAGAGTTTTTGCCAGAAATCTGCTGAGAGGAAGTCGCCGAAGAAATACATTTTGTATTTTATTTTGATGTCTGGCCTGGGGCTCGAACCCTGGCTTTTCGTCTAATAAGCCAACACACTACCTACTAGACCACGGCGACTTCTAATTTCTAATTTCAAAAAAAGGTTTTATAAAAAACAAATAAAATTTTGAGTAATGACCCAATTTTTAAATCCTGGGAGCTCCGTGATGAAACGTGCAACATTCTTTTAAGTTTTGGAATTACATCAACAAACATATCAAAAAAGCAAATCGAACACGTTGAAAATTTATTCAAGAAGGTGGACCAAAAATATACTGGGGAGTTGATTAAATTCAAAGCAGGACTAAAGGAATGGAGAAGAAATATTGTTCGTGCAAAATCATTATTAATAAATCAAATATTAAATTAGTTTCTAAGTAAATATATGAATAAATAATCTATAATAATATCAAGCAACATCAAGAAGTATTATTTATAAAAATAAAGGGATAGTCTTATAAAATTAAGAAGAAAACCTTTTTGGAAAAACAAAAAGAAAGCGTAATAAAATTAAGGAGAAAACCTTTTTAAAAAATCAAGAAGACTATCTAGTAAAATCCCTAAGTTTTCTTCTTGATTTTTTCAAAAAGGTTTTCCTTATAAAAATAATATGAATTTCTTCTTGAAAAAAAACCATAGAGAAATCTTATAAACTTTGTTCTAATTTA
Organism: Sarcophaga variegata; assembly: GCA_932273835.1. NCBI lineage: Eukaryota > Metazoa > Arthropoda > Insecta > Diptera > Sarcophagidae > Sarcophaga > Sarcophaga variegata. Next base: position 87,772,032 of record OW026361.1, read on the forward strand.
CTATGTATTTATTAGGTTCAGTTTTCTCTGTGTAGAAGCTATATTTATGTCGCCGTAGTATAGTAGGTAGTGTGTTGGTTTATTAGGCATACGGTTCAAACCCCAGGTCAGAAATTAAAACAAAATATGAAAAAATATTTATTCGGCGACTTCCTCTCAGCAGATTTCTGGCAAGACCTCTGAGATTAAATAAAATTGCCATGAAGAGTTTCTCAAAAATCTGTCGTTCAGAGTTGACTTTAAACTTTGGGTCCCGCCATTCATGTATAAAATTAACACCCACAACATGAGTGGTATGAGAAGCTAGGCCGTAATACTAACTGAAGGGTTGTAATGGCCAATTATGTATGTATGTTTATACTAAAATCTGGGGAATTTTTGATATAAATATACGCATCGTCTACATAATACCTGACATTTTTTACAATAAAGGTTTACTCCTCCCAGAGACCATAGTTCAAGTATTCACTGGTGGATCCATATTAAGCGGCAAAGTCCGTTGGGGAATCTTTTCAAAACAATTGAGCCCTTGCACTATTCGATTACTGTAGTAAAATTCAGGCAAAAATAATGGCCATAAAAACAACCTCTGTGGGAATGCCGCATCACAGTACACAGAAAAGCGGCCATTAGATAAATATGGAACACGTACACCACACTTAAAATTGGCCACAAGTCCCGGGTGTTTTAGGAGGAGGCCACGAAACATTCGATGGCTACCATCATATAGGTGCTGGACAAAGGGATCCTAAAGGTAAAGAACTTACAAAAACTGTTGCAACTGAATATTCGAATGAATTCAAAAGTGACACTGCTTATCCTCAGGGACACACACAAATGTGTTCACAAAAACTTCTGACATTTTGCGAAAGAAAGATGGAATAATGAACCCACCAGCAGAAATACCAGATAGATCTGGATCGATATGTATATATGCAGAAGAAACTTATAACCAAAGTCCAACTTAGGTACCTCTTAGCAGTGAATATACACGTGTAGCTATTAACGATTTCTTCAGAAGCTATAATAACAACGTTAAAGAAGAGATAACAGAAAATCATTGGGCAATACTTGTGAAACTGAGGTTAAATATTTTTTGACACATACATATATACATACATAATTGGTCATTACAATCCTTCAGTCAGGATTACGACCTAGCTTCTTACATCACGTATATTGTGTGTGTTGATTTTTATACATGAGTGACGGGACCTGCAGTTTTTAAAGTCGACTCCGAATGACAGGTTTTGGCAATGTCTCAGAGTTTTTACCAGAAATCTACTGAGAGGCAATTTTATTTACTCTCAGAGTTTTTGCCAGAAATCTGCTGAGAGGAAGTCATCGAAGAAATATTTGTTTTTCATATTTTCCTTTTGATGTCTGACTTGGGATATGAAAACCGTGGCCTTACATCTAATAAGCCGACACACGACATTAAAAAAGAATATTGAACTACGTCTTCAGATATCTAGACGTCTATTTTATTAACATAAAGATAAAATCCTGGATTTATGGATTACTATTCAGCACAAAATTTTACTTATGGTGTAGGGCTGTGTCGCTAGCAATTAAATATTAAAAGACGGCCGGGTGTATTAATGAAATTTCAGAGCTGAATGAAATCTGAAGGCCAACATGCATGCTGTACCGGGTACATTATGTTCGTTACAATTTTTAGATCTTGTAAATGAATTTATAATATCCATGTATATACAATTCCATAATTTTAAAACAGTTGCAATATATGCAATAGCGTTGTATACTTTTGTACTCGACTGTATATTTAAATAGGTACGTACATGAAGTTAAATTTCATATTGTATTTTACAACAAATATAAGTTAACGTTCAAAATAACTATGCATCAAATCTGCATCAGCAATAGGTTTACGTTGGTTTTTATTAAAATTTAAGTCGAAATTTCAAGTGATATCATACGATTAGTTTTAGTTTCTTTCTTTTTTTTTAATCACAAACCACTTGTTATAAAACTGCTGAATTTAAATGTAAATTTATGCATACGTATGTACATGCATATATATTTGTTTAAAAAACTTTAATAAATTTTCATTTAAACTAATTTAAACGAATTTAAAAATTATTGCCATGGCTACGGTTGAAATATAATAATACGTCAGGACTCTATTAAAAATGATTTTATAACTTAACTGCAGCTCAGAGAAACATTCTTTTGTATTGTTTTTAGTAGAAATTACTAATGTTAAGTACGATTGTATTAAACATCGAAACAGAATTCTTATGAATAATATAATACATAACATAATATCATAACAACCCTCGAGTCAGGACCCAGCTTCTCATACCACTTATGTCGCGTATGTTAATTATTTATACATGAGTGGCGGGACCTACAGTTTAAAGCCGACTCCGAACGATAGATTTTTGTGAAACTTTTTCATATCACTGCTGGTCAAACAGATCAAGTGTTTCGGAATTGTAAGCTATAAAACGAATTTGGCCAGTTTTGTACCAATTTCTATGAAACTGTCAAATTAGGTTAACGTACGTTGTCAGTAAGAAAATGTTACAGAATTCCGTCTGTATTTAAAAAATGATAGTAATTATCTTATGCTATAAGAACAATAAATGCAAGACAACAATTTGGAAATTGCAGTCCAAGATAAGCTGCATGCGCATTAATTATATTAAAGGCAGTAACAGCCAAGCATAAGCAAAACAAAAAAAATGAACGCTCAATTTTTACTTTATCAATAATGGTGACATTAAAATGTTCTGTCAAGATATTTTCAAACCAGGGACCGAAAATAACTGTTATTTTGAATTTTTGATTAAAAAAAGCAACCGCAAGGAAATGTCGGAGAACAAAACCAAGTATACCATTTCGATTGTTTTGGACCAAATTTTTATAAAATGCGATGCTTTTTAAAAACATGATTTTTATTTTTTTAGAAAAAAAAAATAATAGTTAAGTCTGCTATCAATCTGGGTATTGTATTTAATGACAGATTATCGTGGTCTGGCCATATAAGTGTCGTTGTTGGCAGAATATACAGCATGCTTCGAAATTTATGGCTGTCATAGATTCAACTCCTTTTGCCATTCGAATGCAACTTTCTAAAACATATTTAATTCCTGTGCTTTTGTATCTGTGTGAAATCTTCGCAAAGTGCGATAGTAATGACAACCGGAAACTAAACTTGGCATACAACAATATAGCAAGATACGTCTTTCTTAAAGATCGCCGGGATCATATTTCTCATTTAGCGTATCAGATATTTAGTGTGATATTTGATAATCTTCTGAAAATCAAATGCCTCATTTTATTCCATAAAATTAGTAATACGGGACAGCCGGGATATTTAGTAGGCCGAATTAAGTTTGCTGGGTCATGCCGGGGCATGAAGATTATTCAACAACATTATAGGACTCTTCTGTCACAGCGACAGTTCTTTATACACACCATTAGTCTCTGGAATTCCCTACCAAATTACATCCAAAAGTTAGGCAATGCAAACGAGTTCAGGAGTTATTTAAATTGTTCTCTTAATGAAGAGTTTGTTACGTTCTTAGAATGTTTATTATATAGGTTAAATATTTATCATTAATTTCTTACACCGATTTTTGTAAATATTTCTTTTTTATATCTTTAGAATTCTATATTTTTTTAACTTTTTTATTTTCCTTTTATTTCTGTAGTATTGTTACCTTTCCTAAATTGCTTTATTTATTAAATTATATTTCTACTTAAATTTAATATTTTAATTAATTTGTTTTTTATATTAATTTGTTAGTTTTACCTAATTTCTTATATTTCAAAATTTTTATTATTTTTTATGTTTTATATCTTATTGATCCTAAGCATAGCACTATAAATTATAAGATTAAAATCTTGTTGTGTTATGTTAATTATAATAAATAAATAAATAAATAAAAATAAATTTTTTGATTTTTATTTTTTCGAGCAAAAATAACAGTTATATTTGCCTTTTATTTTTCGTGTAGAAATAAAAGTTATTTTGGTTTTTTCAAACCCTATGACACAAATATTAGGGTTTAATATATCCAAAACTTAATTCTAATAATTTTCTAATATAAATTACTTTAATTTTTAAAGAATTTTTTGATAAATATTATGAATTCATCATGAATTAAAACAAAAATAACTTTTATTTCTGCTGGAAAAATAAAAGAAAAAAAAAACTTTTATTTTCTGACTTTTACGATAAAAGTTATAACAGTTACGGTTCCTGTTTCAAACATCGCCTTTTGAAAGCCTCTATTTCATGCATGTTATTGAATTGACAGCATTAACCCTTGCATTGCCAGCACAAATCCTCTCACTGTGAGCATTAATTCTCTCTTTGCTGCAAATAAAAATAGTAATGAGCCTAAAAGCAAAGCTGCAGAATCTTTGCTTGTTGTCGCGCGGCCTTTAAAATAATTGCTGTGTTTGCTGCGGCGCGTTTATTGTGTTTGTAGCATTATTGCTGACAAAGTCAAATATTTCAATCTTGCACCAACATCACTTCCGTAGGAAGGATGTTTTGCAAACAGGAAGGAATCCTCCAGCCTCAGAAAAAACGTCTCCCTAAGAGCTTCTGCTGGACCTTGTGGAAGGCAGTGATTCAGACAATTCACGGGTTGTTGTTGTAGACAGCCAACTTTCCATTCGTAGTCTTCTTCTATGTCATCCGCTCTCATGTAATTATGTTTACACGAAACTATCTGCTCTCTTTAGGGATGACTGGCATCTTAACACCGTTCCCCTTTGAACTCCTGGATATATACACGGACGGCTCTAAACTCGACAATGGGCTCGGGAGCGGAGTCTATTCTGGGAAACTGGACCTAAGCATCTCTCTCCGACTGCCGGATTACTGTAGCGTGTTTCAGGCGGAGGTGATGGCCATTTACCGGTCCGCTCAATGGATACTCGTCAGCGTTGCTCCTTTTACCCGCGTCTCGGTCTTCTCTGATAGTCAGGCAGCCATAAGATCTCTGTCGGGTGTCGTGAATACCTCCAGGATCGTTAGGGAATGTCGTCGCTATCTCGACCTTCTTTCTGGGCGCATTAGTGTCCCATTGGTCTACGTCTCCAAGCACTGTAACATCCCGGGGAACTGCAAGGCCGATGAGCTCGCCAGAGTTCGAGCACTCCTTCCGAATCCTCTTTAGTAGACTTGGGTATGCCACTCGCCTCGGTCAAGCCGGCCATTCTTTCTAGACGCCAACCTATCCTGGCGCAATGAGAAGTCCAGCTCTACCCCTAGACTCACCTAGTCCCTGACGGATAGAAGGCGTACCAACCAGTTACTTGGACTTGGTCGTGGCATTATCTCAATCACAATGGTCATGTTTACAGGTCATTGTGTTATGGGTAGGCATGCGGTAAGGATGCGGCTTCCTTTTAACGACTTCTACCGTGGATGCAGATCCGCTGAGGAAGAGGAGACTGTTATCCACTTTCGTTTTCATTGCCCATCTCTTGCGAGGTGCAGATATAGGTTATTTGGGTATCCATTTCTTGTCAGCTTAACGGAGCTATCATCTATTGATGTCAAGGATATAGCTTCGTTTATCAAACTTTATGGCTGTTCTTCCAGTGTAGGGTAGTCGTGCTTTTGATGTGCAGCCCTTGCGTTGACCAATTTCTTCCTATTCCCTGATTTTGGTGGAACTTGGTCAGTACAGTTCACCCGTGGCATCACAACGGGCCACTATATGTGCTCAAGTGAGCCTTTTGATATCAGAGCTACCACACCGACCTATCTGCTCTCTTCTACATAAAACTGGTCGTACGACTTGTTTGACCGTCTCAATCCCCCAATCCGTGGTAATTAACCGTGTGCAGAGTTACTGGGTTGTTGTATTGGCTGTATGCGGTGATAAACTTTCTTTCCCGAAAAAAATTTCGTATGATATTAGTGTCTGACGTTTATGACAAACGGAATCAAATTCTATTGACTTTGGCTTATTTGCAGATGCATTAAAAAGCTCTTTTATGTGTAGAAGACATAAATCTTGAAAGTTTTTATCATTTGCAGGCATTTGTTGCTTTATTTTGCTACTCCAAAGAGCATATTAGTTGATAGCCTTTACATATATTTCCTTCTAAAGATTATAAGTCTTTTAAAGCAAAAAATAAATCCTTCTTTGGTTTCCTTTTTTTCGTATACGTACAGATAAACCTATGTGGACCCATCAGGATGATGAAAAGGATAATTACGCATACATCAATGGTACGACAGCCTTCAAATGTGAAGCTGTTGCCGAGCCACCAGCTAATTTCACTTGGTATCGTAATAAAAAACAAATACACAGCGAAAAGCATTTCATCATTGAAAACAGTAATTACGTATCGATACTGCACATTAAGGCGGCCGATGAATCAGTATTCAGCATCTATAAATGTAAAGTCAAAAATCATTTGGGCAGCATTGAACGTTCGTTTGTATTAAAACGTGGCGTTAAGCCACCCACACCACATCCCATACAGTTAAGGGGTCTTAATTCGAATACATTCGATATTGAATTGTCCGTAACACGTCCAAACAACATCAAATCAACAATGGAGGTGAACGGTTATCGTATTGAGTATATGAGCGAAATGGATTTCAAAAGGGAATTGGGCAAATGGTCGAATGCCAAACGTAAAGATTTTAATTATGAAAGCGGTAAGTTGCAATGCCTTAAACTCTGCATAGCACTGAGATTGATTGGTTGTGATTTAAATGTTTTTCTTTTCTTTTTTGTCCATTTTTTGGTACACTTTTAGGTGCAACATTTCTACTTAATAATCTGGACGCAAATACAACCTATCTGGTACGTGCCGCATCACGTAATGTGGCTGGATTAAGTGATTGGACGAAAGTTGAAAAATTCCGCACTCAATTTATACCGCAGTCATCGGCATCATCTAATGTGGCTGCATTTACTCATATACTATGTTTCGCATTGGTGGCCTTAATATTAAGTCATGATCTAACATTTGGTCTACCCATTGCTCTTGTGAGCCTTGTCACCATCACCAATGCCAAACAATTTTATCTGCCATTAAATTCAGTTGACAAATTGGTTACCATAGGTGCGGAACGTTTGTGAGTTCACTCAAGTGTTTGGTTTTTAATTTTTGTTTAATCTTTACGCTGAATTCCGTCGAATCCATACTCAAGGATTGTAAACATTCTTGTCCGTTTTTTTTTTGTAATTTTTCGTTTCTTCCTTTCTTTGTAATTCTTTTGTATAGTTTCGGTTTAAGTTTAATATTAAACAGGTATCTCGTGCTCCAAATTTCAACCTGGTTCCTTCACATTGTCCTTTTGCAACGCCTTTATCGTTAATTTAAGTGGAGCGTTAAAATTTTTTAGCATATTTTTTAAGTCCATATACTCGTATACTAATTGGGGAAGGAGGGACATTTAAATAAACGAATGAACTACAAATACTAGTTTATTTAAACAAATAAAAGCTAAATAATACGATTTAAAAATACTTATCAAACAGCTTTCTTGAGTTTTTTTTAAGTTAGCAACCTAATATCGATTCCATAAAAATTACACTGTGTTCCTGTATATTCGCAACATTAAAGACGTTTCATTCCAACAAGGCACTTACAAGGAGATTTGTTTTTGTAGCTGCATCGATTGTATCATAAATTTTTATAAATTCACAAAACACAGTTAGAGACAAAAGTATTTCTACACCCCATTACACCCAGTGCATATAACCCAAGAAACACTTAACATCATTACGAAGCGATTTATTGTGGAAATAATAACATTTACTTCAAAGCATTGGCCAATGCTGGCTACAATATGTTTTGATCTTTCAGCTAATTTATGAATTCCAAGCCCTAAAACTGTTCGTCTTTTAAAGCAAACCAATTTTTTTCGCCTGCTCTTCGACTTCTTCGTAGGAATCGAGGTTCTACTCCGCAATGCGTGGCTCTTCGCTGAAAAGAAATAGTAGACGAAAGCAGTCAAATCTAGTGAATTCGCCGGATTGGTTAACAGCTCCCAAGCCTAATGCTTTGATTGTATTTTGAATCGGCTTTGCTTTGTGTGCATGTGCAGTGTCATGTTGCAAAATTGTATTACTGTGACTAGTTGCCTAGTTGCCTATTCTGGTTGTTTTTCGAACACTGCGTGGTTCAAATTTACCGTTAGTTGTCGGTAGCAATCTGTATTTACGATTTCACCAGGTTATAGAAGCTCATCGTACAGCGCAATTCTGATTCCTCCAGATACACATCACTGTCTGCCTGCCGGATCGATCTGATTTTACACTCAAAGTTGGTAATTATCCCTTATTAAACCATGATTGTTTCCGTGGAGAATTCTTTCACAATTTTTTTTTTATAAACATTGAACATTTCTGCCATTTGTTTCTGACTTCTCTTCATCCAATAGGGTTTGAAATTCGGCGTCTTTAAACGTTTTTGGTGATCTTCCACATTCGTCATTTCTCACATGGGCAATGCTTACTATATGCCTCGACAATCATTGTCTTACAGGGTTTGTGAGACAGCACCGCCTAACTACAACGATACCATATGGTGCTCTGCTATTTCCAAATTTATTTCATATTGTTCTTAAGCTAGACCCTCAACCATGTTCGAACAAAATATTTTTTTTTATATGTAGTTTGTCAACACTCTTCTTGAGAGAGAGAGAGAGAAATGGAAAATATTTTTTATGAACAACTCACAACTCGATTTGGTTTAATTTTATATTTTGTCCAGACAATATTGAACAGAGCTGGCAATAAATTATGTTTTTGATACAAAGATGAATTGATGTACTCATAGAAATCATATCAAATTTGTATCTACCTAAAAAGTTTCGTCTGCCAGCTTTTGATTTTACGGCAAAGTTTTCGAAATGAGCAAATCGTGCTGCTGAAAACTTTCAACAAAAATAATTTTGTTCAGACAAAAGTTTTATTAGGACAATATGGGTGCATACGGGTTTAATGATATACTTTCTTTAACTTCAAATCAAATAAAATCTTTTGTAACATTTTTTAATTTACCTTGGTCTAAGCGTAAACCAAGCACTTTGGAGATTAAGGAGAATTTGAATGAGTCAGACGCATTCGACCTACACGGACAATATCCGAATGGCTTGATATTAATGCCCGAAAGTCCTAATGCTATATTGATTGGTGGTGAAAATGCTAGAGACCCAAAACTCTTTGATGGCTCAGCATGGAAATTCAATGCTTGGTTGAAGTCTATTTGAGGCTACTCGATCGTATACAGTTTGCAATACTGTGGCATTAGTTTCACTGGAGAGCAATAAAGGAAATTGTTTCTGAAAAGCTTATATTTTTACGTAGTACGGCTGCTTTTTGACGGCGTTAAAAATGCACATTGACGACGTTTTGAAATAGAATACATTGTATATATTTTGTACAGCGGCTTTATGAAACACTATACTTTGTTCAAACACAAAACAGCTAACATTTTGGAAGGCAGCCTACATGTCTACTGCTTAAAACATATTTGCGTGTGGTTGCTAGGCCAGTAGATGCCACATTACAGTCTTTAGCCACATTATTTGCATGTGGAACTTATTGCATGTGGAAGTTTTTGCTGTCACTCACAATATAAACAGATCAACATTACAGCTATTTTCCTAATTCTAACAATATGTACTACAAGAATACAACACATGCAGTGTATTGTGTTGGAATTAGAAAAATAGGTTATGGGAAGTAGTTTCTATGGACATTAGATTTAAATCTTTTTATATTATAAGTGGCAGGAAAGACCTATACAGGAAGGGTCTTTGACATACGAAAAGTCCGGATGAAGAACGAATTCGGTTTGTAATGCAGTATGCGATCTACTGGCCAATTGACAACAAACTAATGTGCCCTGCAAGAAAGACGGGTGCCAAGTAAGAACACACGATTTTTGGAAATAAGTGCCTTTATCTCACTAAAGAAAATTCCATAGTAGTAGTGGTAGAACAGTGTAACACCAGTTAAATTGTAACGATACTCCTATGAATCAATAGATTTAGATAACCTACCGTCATTAACATGCACATTCGCCCTCTCCAGTAGGCGGTGGCTGAAGGCTCATAAAAATATACTCTGAGGCACCGGCCCATACATGAGAGTTGTATTCCATTCTCGTCCGGATATAAGTGGAGTAAATATTAAGGAGATCAAGTAAAATGAAAATTTTTCTTTCAATACATGCAAAATGTGCTGGTTACAGCGAATATCACATTGAATGTTCTTTCCCAGAATAACAAGAGCGTCTGACTCATTCACACTTACAACACCCACAATTACAGATGAGGCAACATTATTGTTGAGCTTGTATGTTATTAAACAACATTGTGTTTGTCACACGTTATAATCAACCCTGTTTATACGCTCTCATTCGGAGATTGGCTGTATATCGGACGTGAGAGTATCAGCCTTTGCCTCAATCTCAAAATGGCTCGACCAACCATTAAAAGAATGTGAATGGCAAATATTGCTGTCATTTGCAAAAGAGTAAATAGGATTGGAAGTTAAAGACATAAGATCGATAATGAAAATAAGAAATAGTGTTGGAGATAGAACAGCAGAACCTTGTGGTATCCAGCGATTTAACCTGAACTCCTCTGATGGCATCCCATCTATAACAAACCGTATAGTGCGATCGAGATAAGTGATTACCTACACCAACAACAATAAGTTTTGAACAACTAAAAATTTAAATAAAAAAGAAAATAAAACTCCCAACTATAATTCGTTATACAATTAATAGGCTTCGGAAGAATTTCGTATTCGAAACAGTTGCTTTAATTTTTATGACGCTTGAAACATTTCTTAACCGATATTTAGTTGCTAACACTAGTGCCTACTCTTTTACGTTAGTATATTTTGAAAAAGGTTTCGAAATCAATTGTTTTTAATGCTGTATGCTAACTCATAACCCAAGTGTACTTTTCTTTTCATTCGACACTAAAACAAACTGAATTTTGATTATTTTAAAGTGCTTTATAAATTATAAAAAAATTCAAATAAAATTTATAAAATAAATAAATAAATATTTATAGAACATAGAATACATGAGTAACTTAACTAAAAAAAAACATTCCTTGAATAAATAAAAAAATTATTTAAAAAAAAATTAAAAATTATTGAAAATATTTTATTTTTTAAGGTAATAAAATTAAACAAAACAAATAAAATCGAAATAAGCCAAATTTATTACTTATTAGACTTAAAGTAGGAAAAATTCTCTATTAAATGATGTTCAGTAATAAACCACCTTAGAACACTCTTCTTAAATAATAAACTTTATTCAAAATGGCCTATAAATAGCGGTAATAAACTCTACTTGAGCTCTGTTATAGACCTAACAGAACTAGGTGATGAATATTGGATTAAAAAAATAAACTAATTTTGTCTGGAAAAAATTTTATAATTTTTTTTATTAAAAAAAAAATACGGCGTTTAGATAAAAATATGATAGTCAGCAAAAATTTTGATAAAATTTAATTTTTTATTAAACAATGTTATAGAATTAAAATAAATGGATTTAAAGAAAAAATATATTGTATGTACGTATAGTATGGATTTGTGTATTTAAAAAATTACTCAAAATAAATAAAAAAATTATTCCATTTAAAATTTATATGAATTTAATATGTTTGTGTCAACCAAAACTTTACAAAATAAAAAAAGTAAAAATATTTATATATATATATAGTAAACGTTTATAAATCAAATCAAATTTAATAAAAAATATAATATAAATATAATTATTATACTAATAAAAAGCTTTGAAATTTATAAATAAAAATAATTAAAAAATAAAAAAAAACTTTTTATGAACAATAAAATAATTTTCGTTTTTATTTTTTTTTCAAATTCCATTAAATATAAATGCAGACGATTGGTATAAAAAAATATTGGTCATATAATAGTTGTGTATAAAGGCTAATATATAGGGTGGTTGATCTAAAAGTTTATATTTAAAAATGCAATAAAACAAAAACAATTTGAAATTTTGTCAAATTAATTTTTTCTTGTGAAGTACAATAATTCCGGTTAGAAATGGAATATTATTTCATTAATATGGCTGCCACGGCTGCCCTTACAGTACCGCATTCAATCGGATCAATTTTCATGCACTTTTTCGAACGTTTGACACAATAAATCGATTGTGGCATGAGATGTGTGGCAAATTGTAACATCCTGTGAAAACCAAAAATTTTTCATCAATGCCATGAAAATATCGGTTATCATGATTCGATAGGTGTATCAACTAACCCTTTTGGTTACGCCGTCCTCATTTTCAAAGGAATATGAGTCAATGATGCCTCCGTTTCACAAGCCTTACTAAACACTGACTCGTATTGGGTACATTGGCTTCTGTAAGACCACTTGTGGGTTGTCTGAGTCCCAAATACGGCAATTTTGCTTATTAACGTACCCACTAGGGATGCCAAACGGGACTGATTTTAAAAATCCCGGGATCGAAAAATCCCGAAATATCCCGGGATTTCGGAATTTTCTCTTAATAAAAAAAGCTCAAAACAATTGTTTTATTAAAAATTTCATTAATTTTTGATCTTTATCGCAAAACACATGTTATAAAATAAAAAAAACAGAACAAAAAGTGACAAAAAAACATAAATTAACAAAAATAGAAATAATTCATCTGTGTCTACAAACATATATACATATACATACGTATAAACACATTAGTGAATAAACAAATACCTACCCTTTTAAGAACACTATTTAGTGTCTAAAAAATATTTATTAATAATATTCATTGTTTTAAGTAATTTTTTAAAAAGATCAAAGACTAATATTTCATCGAAGAGCCTTAATTTTGATGCCAGCAAAAATATCTTTCGCTGAAAAACATTTTTCGCAATCTACACTTGTGGGCAAAATGGTTTCCAGATAGCTATATGCAGGATATAACTATTCACCTCTAATACCTCGTCATTCAATCAAATATATTTCTTTAGAAAGTTGATTGTCTAAACCATCAGCTGTATTAACAGATTTTATTGGACTTCGAGGGCAACATTTAACCTTTTAATAATGGAAGTTGGGTTCTAATTCAATTCGATGTTGAGTGATATAGAACATTCACTTAATATTGCATAAAAAACAATGCCGCAGACTCAATTTTTTTCTTACTTCATAAAGTATATATGTATGAATTTATAATCCCGAAAAATCCCGGGAAAAGTTTTAACAAATTGGGATTCGGGATTTCCTGATTGGCATCCCTAGTACCCACCAAGATTAAAATAAGCTTCATCCGAAAAGATGATTTTTTTTTTTTGGAAAATCGACATTTCCGTGCAGATTTCCTTTGGCCCTATAAATCCCAACGTTGCTCAAGCCTAAATCGATTCATTATGTTCAGTGGAGACAATACACTGAATTTTGTGACAGAATAGAATGACATAAGTATTGCCAGATTTGAAACAACCGATGGTTCACGTTTAAACCGATAGATAGCCCAACCGCATCCTACTAAAACTGTTATATTACGAAGTTATTTTCGAGAAATGAAAAAAATTATAACTAAAAAATTAAATTAAATTAAATAAATTTTCACACACTCTTTCCTTTCTCCAATGAACTATCTTTCCTGTATTCCAATGTAATGCGCAGCATGAATAGGGTGGGTGTAAAATAGGCATAGCGCTTATTACGTTGTCTACATACTCACTCTTCTAGAAATGGATTTCATCGCTGAAGATAATTATGTCGGTAATTTAAAACTATTTAATAGTAATAAAAAAATTTGCAAAATTTATTTTTTAATTGAACAATGAAGTCACAGCTTTGGTTACGTTAGGTTAGAGGACGTGTACTTGTCAATTAAGACAAGTACAGTACCCGGAGGTCGAATTAACCCATTGTACAACGTCCTAGTTTCTCACACCACATGTTGTGCTTGTTAATTTTATACATGGGTGGTGAGACCTACAGTTTAAAGTCGACTCCGAACGACAGATTTTCGAGAAACTTTTTCATGGCAATTTTATATACTCTCAGAGTTTTTGCCACAAATCTTCTGAGAGGAAGTCGCCGAAGAAATACTTTTTGTATTTTGTCTTCGATGTCTGGCCTGGGGCTCGAATCCTAGCTTTGCGTCTAATAAGCCAACACAGTACCTACCAGACTACGGCGACTTCGAAGTCATAAGTAAGAAAATATTTATGTATATACTGCAGTGTGTGCTCATTATTATTAAAAAATAAATAAATATAAAAAATAAATTAAATATACTTTCTTCCATTCTCTTTTTATATCATGCGATAGTCTACTATCAATTGCTGTTCAACACAAATTAAATGAGGCGTTACATTGACTTATTTACACGCCCTTTAAGCTTTAGCTTTTCTTAATTTAATACTTCAATTCAATAGTTTAATGGATTATAATCTGATCTTATTTGGAAAACTTAATGTCCAGCGAGCAAAACAAATTGTCATAAAAAGTTAAAAAAAAATTGACTTTAAACTAACACACACAACATGAGTGGTGTAAGAAGATAGGTTGTGAGAAGCTACGTTTTGGGAAGCTAGGCCGTAATCTAGGCTGTAGAGCTGTAATGACCAATTATATATGTCCAGGAATTTAAAAACTTGCGCATGTCGTACGTTATTTCAAGTTTTTGTATAGAAGAGAGGGCATAGTACCATGTAAACATTGAAAGAACATTCGACTCTCCTGGTTATTTGAAATATTTCAAAAACCTTCACACTAGATTACGAATGCATTCATTTTGTTTTGATATTTTCGTATCACAAACTGTATGGCTTTTACTCAAATGGATTGAATTTTGTAATATTTTCGCTCTGACTTTACTTGTATTGACCTTAATTGGACTACAAGAGCCACAATCAATTGAATTACAAAAGAATACTCAAATTAGTTGAAAAATTCCATTCTGGCCCTGCGGTAGTTTAATTAGTATAAAAAGAGTTTTTTCCATTCATTGATATTTTGTTGCAATTTCGTTCAGTGGACAGATTTTTAAATAACCGTTAATATATATTAACTAATTTGGCAACACTTATTTTTAATTGTTGTTCGTAATAATAGAACATCTGATTTACCGCATAAATTCTAACTTGAATTCTGTAGTATTTAATTGTGTTTTAAAGAATTTAGTTGTGTTTTCAAATATTTATGTTTTAAATATTGTCTTTAAATATTATTTTGTATATGTCCATATAAACTTTGTACACTACTGTGTATGTAAATGAACGTAGATTTTTATAACAATTAAACGCTTAATTAAAACAATTTTCTCTGGATTGTTAAAGAACCACAAATAAAAACATGTGAGTATATACAGATAAATAAATTTTATTACTTTAGCAAAAGTTGTTTCTTGTGTCATATGACTGCTAATTTTTGTTTGTTTATAACCTTAACCTCATCATCACTTGTTAGAATATTCAAATAT
Source organism: Sarcophaga variegata (assembly GCA_932273835.1). Lineage (NCBI taxonomy): Eukaryota > Metazoa > Arthropoda > Insecta > Diptera > Sarcophagidae > Sarcophaga > Sarcophaga variegata. Next base: position 87,787,467 of record OW026361.1, read on the forward strand.
TCCAAGTTGATATCAAATTTGTTGCTTAAAAAATTATTAAAAATCCAATTTAAAGTTTTATTACTTTAGGCCTATTGGACTATTTCTGTTTGGAATTCCAATTGGTTATTTAGTGAGTTGTTGTATTCCATTAGAAATTACATTCTAATTATAAATCGGAGTTTATTTCTCATACAATTATTCGAAATATTTGATATAATGTCTGTAATTCTGGAGAAACTTTATGAAAGCCTTCAATTACAGTTTTGTTGTTGGCCTAAGATTCCAATGTACAAAAATATACGAAAAAAAGTATAACGTTAAGACAAATACTTTCCGTTATCAAATGTACAGATAATATATATTTTGAGAAGGCAAATTATTTATAATACACAATGAAACATACGTCTAAATTCTGCGCCTCTTCAAAATATACGCCACATTATTGACCCAAATACGATGCTAGAAGCTAATGTGGGAATTTGTAGAACATAAATCTATATAGAGGCAGCTATACAGATAAATATACCAGAAAGCCAAAAGGAAAGGAAAAAAATTATAAGCAATGAAACAACTTGTAATACTTTTAAGACATTGTGTATCTTTAATAAGGATTCGTTGAAAATAATTTTCCATCGTTAGCTTACATGCATAATTGGCTATTACAACCCTTCAATTAGGATTACACCACTCATGTTGTGTGTGTTAATTTTATACATGAGTGGCGGCACCTACAGTTTTAAGTCGACTCCGAACGACAGATTTTTGAGAAACTTTTAATGGCATATTTACTGTCAGAGCTTTTGCCAGAAATCTGCTGAGAGGAAGTCGCCGCAGAAATATTTTTTCATATTTTCGTTTCTGATGTCTTCAAGAAATAAAATCGGGCCAAAATGAATATAGAAAGAAAGGTGGTATATTCACGACCAAGGGAAAAATAAATTCTAGGAAAGTTACTACCCACCAAGTCGCCGTAGTCTAAGGCCACGGTTCAAAACCAAGATCAAACATAAAATCTAAAATATGAAAAAATATTTCTTCGGCGACTTCCTCTCAGTAGATTTCTGGCAAGAACTATGCGAATATATAAAATTGCCATGAAAAGTTTCTCAAAAATCTGTCGTTCGGAATTGACTTTAACCTGTAGATCCCTCCACTCATGTGGAAAATTAACACATACAACATGAGTGGTGTGAGAAGCTACGCCGTAATCTTGACTGAAGAGTTGCAATGGCCAATTATGTATGTATGTATGTATAGTAGGTAGTAGATTGGCTTATTAGACGTGAGGCCAAGGAGGCCATGAGGGTATAGTTGGTAGTGGGTTTAATTCCCATCAAAGGCTCTGTGTGTTTATGATTGTCTGATTCTTTGTCTGACATTATATGTGATTACTGACAATAGAAAAAGGAGAAATGAAGTTGAGAATTATTACTAAAAAGCAATTGCCGAAAAAAATTGATGAAGGTCATTAGGTCATTAAGAAAAAAAGATTATCGCCAATTGGCTCCATATACACTTCTTCTATATTCCAACACAATGCACTGCATAAATAGGAGTCACCTCCTGAGTGTTGGCCTCAGAAAAAAAGAAAAAGAAATAAAAACTAACAAGGAGGGAAATTATTCCTTTTGTTGTGAAATATTTTGCAAATCTACTTGCCTAGCTACTGTATAGCTAACGTTCAACGTTACTAGCCGTATGTTAATCATACAATTTTTAAATTTTTTCAAATATTTCTTCAAATGACCAAAACAAATCCTAGTTTGAGAGCTAACAAATTCACCTTGTGCAAAAGTCTTATACAGTTCTTAATAATCTTACAAAGATTTAATTTTATTTCGGGTTAAAACTATGAGAAAACGTAGTACAGTGATTATATCAGGGTTATGACTTAAATATAAAATTCTCTAAACAAAATAAATAAAAACACAACACATTTTTAGCATCTTTGACACTCATCAGCCAACTTATTGCTGTATTATTATAGCCAACTAGTGGTATATATAACTTCGTTTAAAAGGAAAAAATAAAAAATTTATTGCAAAATAAATTTAATTCCAAGAGGTTGTAACTAACCACAAGCAAATGTTCCAATGTCTTGGAGATTCATTCAATTAACTCAACTTACGCGATACGTGTAGAATAATGTTAGTGCACTTTTGATCTCGAGGGTTCTATTCATCGCCTATAATGTTATGAAAAGAAATAAGGCCACTCCCTCAGAGGAAATATATTATGCGGCCCCTATACGTCGCTATCAACGGTTCTTCAGGCATTGCGATTTTTCAACTAAATTTACTGATAATTCGTCTTCACTTCACAATGAAAATCAAAATTTTTTGATATTTTGTATAAAACCGTAGAGTTGTACTCAGTGTTGTACTTGTACTTTGTACTTTTTACAGTACTTTTTCATTTCAAATTTTATTGATTGCGCTTTTCAACCATTAATACATTAGCAACATGTTCAACGTTATGCTAAAGGTAGAATTAGGCTTTAGCCCCGGTTAGCCAAACTTCTACGTAGCGTACGTTTTTAGAATACGAAAAGCGATGAAAATGCTTGTTAAACCATAATATAATTTCGGTAAGAACTTGCATTGCTCTTCATAACGAACGTATGTTACATTATGTTTTACCGACGTTTGACTAAACATGGCTTTTACGTTTTGTTACGTTCCGAATCAGCTGTTTTTGTCTTGTATGTGAGGAACACGAATAAGTCGTAAGTTTTTCTGTTCCGTGTCGCATGTGTATTAAATATAAAGAAACAAATAGTCTAGTAGGTAGTGTGCTTGCTTACTAAATGTGAGTCCAGCGTTCAAACCCCATGTCAGACATCTCCATTAAAGCGAAATATGAAAAAATATTTCTCCGGCGACTGTCTTCGGACAAAAACTCTGAGAGTAAATAAAATTGCCATTATAAATTTTCCCAAAAATCCCTGATTGAAGTGTGATAGTGACCAATTATGTATACATATATGTGTCAGAGATCAGCAATGAGCATTCAAAAAGATGAGTAGATTCGAATTATACTTATAATTCCTGATATTTATGCGCATTCATACTTAATTTAATATCATACACACACTACTCATATTCAAAGTTTAAAGTACTCATCGTACTCGTACTTAACAATACGCATGCTGTTGTTGAATTCGACCCTCCTTTACTCAACATTTACAAGAATCACAAAAAAGTATGATTCGCGTACGAAAACTACAATACTCACTAGAAGGTTGTGTGTTTGCTTTGCTTGCGGTCTTTGTCTTTTTCTTTCTTCTTTCTTTGTAAATGCAACAACAACTAAGACTGTAAATTTTGATGAATGATTCGAATCACTTGAATCATTTATGAGTATTATAAGTATTTTTCTAAATTTATGAATCTGAATGAGTAAGCGTATGAATCAAACATATTTCGAGTGTTATGAGTTTGATGTCAACGTTGTACTCATACTCATTGCACCCTGTACTTATAAATCAATGTTGTAGTTAGTAGGAATGAAACAGAGTAGTTGTATTTTAATACTGTTGACTCACTCATACTTAAAATTTCATGAGTACTTATGAGTAGCGTTGCATTTTTTTACAATAGTACAATTTGATGCAAAAAAGTACGCTTTCACTTACAGTTCAGTACCATTTTAAAATTTTAGTTTTGCAACACTGGTTTTACAGCCAGTCGCAACGTATAGCGGACACACTGACATCAGATGTACAGTTAGCTTTTAAGCTAGTCATGATTTATGTACATGAAAAAAATATAGATCTCTAGCTATACAAGTGGTCGGCTACTCTTCTAAACTTGTCTATACTTAATATGTCCATGTAAAACAGCGTCGTTGTATATCCCAAACACCCACAGGTATGCATATGTTATAGTAGACCCGGAATACATGATTTATTCAGACGGAATAATAGAAAAATTAAAACTGACATTACATGGTTGCCAAGCTGTTTTAATTTATTAAATTTGTTCTCTTTGATAAAATTTTGTATTTTAAACAATCTATGGCAGCTCTATAGTTTTTTTTTGATAATCAAGCATGTGTTGATAGTGCATGGAAACCACATATTTTTGGCTAATGTTCAGTTGAGTTGAAAATGTTTATTTTAATGCTTTTATAGGCATTACACACTCACTATTCAATTTACCACAAAATCCGCATCATCAACAAAATGCATAATAGATACGTATCGTATAAATAGCACATTAGTATCAAATTTTTTTTTTTGTTTACTTTTATATGTTTGTTTTCTATTTTTCTGTTTTATTTTGCAAAATATATACATCGTGTGCAGTATTTAAAATATTTCCATTGCAGTTGCAGAAATACGAATACAAGTGGTAGGTGTATTAAACGCATTCATTGGAAAATCATGTGAGAGTGCAAATGTAATATTTTTTGGTAAGAAAAAAATGTGTTACGTTAAAACATAAAAGCCAACAAATATTACATTTTCAACCAAATCATTTAAAAATGGTTGCCATAAATATGTTACGAAAAAAAGGGTTAGCGAGGCATGCAAAAGCAGAATGAGTTCTAAATTATTTCGATGGTTTGGTATTCAGTTTGTAAAACGTGTAGTAAGAAGAAATTTAAAATCAAAACTTGAAACAATATTACAATAAAAAACAGTTTTAGTCAGCAGTATTTCGTATTGTTTAACATGTTGTTTTAGATATGAGGCCACGGTTCAAACCAGAGATCCGCAACTCATAAGCACTCATGAAATTTTGAATATAAGTGAGTCAACAATATTTAACTACTCTGATTCATTCATACATACATACATACATAATTGGTCATTACAACCCTTCAGTCAGGATTACGACCTAGTGTGTTAATTTTATACATGAATGGTGGGACCTACAGTTTAAAGTCGACTCCGAACGACAGATTTTTGAAAAACTTTTCATGGCAATTTTATTTACTCTCAGGGTTTTTGCCAGAAATCTGCTGAGAGGAAGTCGCCGAAGAAATATTTTTTGTATTTTGTTTTGATGTCTGGCTTGGGGCTCGAACCCTGGCTTTACGTCTAATAAACCAACACACTACCTACTATACTACGGCGACTTCCTCTGATTCATTCATACGTACTACAATGTTGATTTATAAGTCCAGGTTGCAATGAGTATGAGTACAACGTTGTCATCAAACTCATAACATTCGAAATATGTTTGATTCATACGTCTACTCAACTAGACTCATAAATTTAGAAAAATACTTAGAATACTCATAAATGATTCGAGTGATTCGAATCATTCATCAAAATTTACAGTCTCTTAGAGAAGAAAGAAAAAGATAAAAACAGCAAGCAAAGCAAACACACAACCTTCTAGTGAGTATTGTAGTGTTCGTACGCGAATCATACTTAGTTTGTGATTCTAGTAAATGTTGAGTCATGGAGAGTCGAAATCAACAACATCATACGTATTGTTAAGTATGAGTACGTTGAGTACTTCAAACTTTGAATATGAGTAGTAAGAGTATGATATTAAAATAAGTATGAATGCATATAAGTATCAAAAATTATAAGTATGACACAGGCCAGACATCTCCAACAAAACGAAATATGAAAATATATTTCTCCAGCGACTTCTTCTCAGTAGATTTCTGACTAAAACTAAAACTCTCAGGAGAGTAAAATAAAATTGCCATAACAAGTTTCGCAAATCATGTATTAAATTAACGCACTCCACATAAGTGTTGTGAGAAGCTAAGTCGTAATCCTGACTGAAGGGTTGTAATGGCAAATTGTGTATGTATGTATGTCAGAACGCTAGGCAGATACGATCCCTGCAGGAAATGTCAATAGTGAAACTGTACTAACTTACTATTGACACAGTCACCAGTACTACTGACCTATTATATGACACAACGTCACCATAAAGTTACCAATATAGTCGACAAAACTGGTGACTTGGAGACACTTGTCGACATGTTTCCTTCAGGGATTTTATTTTAAAAATATATATTGACAGTTTTTAATTGTTAAACTCAATATTATTCGAGCGCACATTAAAAATTTATTTGCATTCGCCAATGGAAAATAAATCACATTGATAGGTCCTAAACCCCTAACCAAGTTTATAGATATAAGATTCAGTTCTATTAAATCCTGCATTAAGAGCCAATTTGAAACCTCTTAGTAAATTTGATAGAAAAAAGAGCTCGATTTAATGTGGAAAAACTAACTGACAAGTATTCAGCTGAGAATATTTGCGGAAATCTCTCTAAATTCCAGATTTCTAATGCGGATGGTAGCTAGTGATGTGAAGGAGGTCGGCAGTGCAGCTACAGAAAGCGAAAGACTGTGTTAGGCAATAAGCTCCATTTTAGCTTCTTTAAATGACTTGCTTAGGCCAAATCTTACTTCGTATCTACATTATCAACAATTGGACCGTCTTAGAGAAAGAAATTCCCACAAACGCTTGACTCTAAGCATTAAGTAAACGCCAATGAGTTTATAAATACATGACAAATAAATATACAGACATATGTACATATATACATATATAATTGGTCATTACAACCCATCAGTCAAGATCGCAACCTAGCTTTTCTCACCACTCTCAGGGTTACAACCTAGCTTTTCACACCACTTATGTTATGTGTGTTATTTTTATACGTGAGTGGCGGTAGAACTACGGTTCTTTTCATGTAAATTTTTTATTTACCCTTGGGAGTTTTTGCCAGAAATCTGCTGAGAGGAAGTAACCGAAGAATTTTTTTATATTTCGTTATGTTCAAGATGCCTGACCTGATGTTTGAACCATGGACTCATGTTTAGTAAGGTAACAAGCTATCTACTAGACAAGGGCGCAGAAAATGACGTCAGAAGTCATAACTGGGGGATTACTCTCTGTTGCGATGCGAAAAGAAAATGGTACGTAATCGAATAATTGGTACTCTTTATTGCGCTTTCGTATTTTACTTACGCATTCCCTTGCGCAAATCTGCCATCATTTTCAACTAATTTTGCCAAAGTTTTGCGTAAGCGATACAGCGTACCAAATTGTACACTTAACGCATTTAACTTACGCATCGAACTTGCTTTCGGATCACAATAGGGAGTAACCCCCTGATCTTTGCTTGTCATATGAACATCGTTTCTTTCGACCTGACTTATGTGCTGTTTCTGTATGACAATTGGTTTCAAACGATCACCTCTTTGTCTGCAAAATTCAAACAAAACCACTCAACCACTTGTCTTATAGGAACAGCACATTAATTTCAGCAGAATTTTCTGAATTTTTATCAAATGGCGTGATCACAGCAATTTGAGTCTCAACATTGAAAAGTTGTGCAGTATGACGGCAGGTATTTATTTAAAATAATATAAAGAAACGAGGACTGGTATCAGCATTTTGAGAGGTTATAGCTTCTATCCTCATATTAACTAAAACAATTTCTTGGCTCAACATAACTTGGTATTGTAAACGAAAGAGTGATTAAGTTGTAAAAGAATACCCAAGAATTTTATCCGAAAAAGCAAAACCAAATCCTTAAACGATGTTGAACAAGATACAGAGATTAGCATGTGTTGGCTTACAGAGGTTCTGCTGGAAGTAGATTAGAGTTTAGGAAACTATAGTTAGCACAATAGGAGACAACTCTAACATTCATCAGGGTCTTTATGACCTAACAAGCAAGGTTGATTGTTTCCTGGACAGAGTCAGTAGACTCTATGATTTTAAGAAATACTTCGCAACAAGGCGTAGTAACAAAACAAAAACAGAGTAAACCAGTTACAAAATCTTATTTATTCAAAAAAAAAACTATAGTCAATTTACACACGGAATATTTTCTTAGTGGAATACTCTCTTCACATAAATCGAAAAGAGTGTTCTTTTCTGTCACACTGTTTGACAAACACGAAATCTCTGCTGCAAGAAAATTTGCTGTGTGCGAATTAAGTATCAGTAATCGGTTGCGATTACTAAACGTCCAATTTAATAAATTCAAACGAATGTCCTAAAATACGATCCTTTTGTTCCATAGAATTTTCCGCATTGACAACGAAGAGCGTTAGAAACTCTTTAAATAAGTTTTGAAGTTTTGCCTCTTGTATGGCCTCTTCAGTGGAGAAAAAACATGCCAATGATTCTCCGCTCGATGTTTTCGATACACTGACATGATACAGCTGATCCGTTTCCAACACCACGGTAAGTGCAATGTTATCTTTCTCAACATCACGTACAACATCATAAACTAGTTCCTTAAGATTTTGCCTGACGAGCAGTAAATCCAAGCATAAATCGGAATCTCTCGCACTGTCTTTAGCTTTGGCCTTATAATGGCAAAAGGTTTTCTCACATTGATTTTCTTCACCTGTAAGTTTTGAATCATCCGAAGAAGTATTTTGTAAATTTTCCTCGAATTCACTTTTTACGCTTGTGGGTGATTCTTTTAAGTTTACTTCACTTGATGTTGCTTGACTAGCAATAGATTCTGTTGATTGCTGTCGTTCCCCTAGTTTTGCAACTTTTTCTTTTGGACTCTCATCAATTGATTCATTCGATTTAATTTTTTCCCTTAGCTTGGCTTCCTTTTCTTTTTGTATTCTTTCCATTCGTTGACGTCTTAGTTCAGGATCAGCTCGAAAATCTTGTAGTCTCACCAAATAATTCCCCAATATACTGCCGGGTGATTTTATATCCGACATTAGCTGTTTACACGTCTTAAATGTTTCATGTTTCTCCTCGTCCGTAACTTCGTTTTCTGTAGTATTGCCAAATGAATTGTCACTGTTCATATAGCATTTCTTCTTCTTTTGCAAACTGTCAGTACTTTCAAGCGGATTACCAGCAAATATTTTTGTGTTCGATGGCAACTTTTCGATTTTTTCTTTGGGAGGCTCTGTTTTACACGTTGTTTCCATTTGTTCCATTGATTTCATATATTCATTCTGAAATTGCTTCGATTTCTCCATGTTGTAATGATTTTTCAATTCCTTTAGAACATCGTTTAATTCTTTTAGTTTATCGGATAGACTGGTTAGTCTAAACAAATCCTTTTGAGGCAATAAACCTTCACGTATACGCTGAAGTTCCGCGCGCATTAAATGAACCTGTTGTTCCAAGTTTTTTACGCGAATACTTTGAATTTTTGCATACATTTCATTTGGTTCCGGCATTCTCAGCGTAATTCCAAAAAATTCCTGGTTTTCCCTTTGAATTGATTTCCGTAGATTTAAGATAAGTGAAAAGAAAAATTCCGTGCTTAAAGTGCTTTAGCGATTTGTTGTTCCTTAAAACTTTTTTTAGTATTTTTTTTATTTTATTTTTTTTTTATTTTGTCAAATAAAAAATGTTTTAAGTTTTAATTTTGAAAAGAAATATTAAAAATAAATAAAAAAAAACATATCAAGAAGAGGAACTATAGTCGGTCTAGTACGCATTACGTGTGTAATTACAATATATTATGCGATCGCTAAACATTGCCATAAGTTGTACAAGATGTGGAATCAACGGTTCGTCGTCTTCTTCACAAGTTTCGATTTTTCAAACAAATTCTCTTATAACTTTTTATTGTAGCATCATATTGGTTGTCGTTTGGTTGTATTGGTCAACATTTTTTGATTTTCGGTTGAATGAAAATCGGAAATTTTTTGAGCTTCAACTAACCGACGACCAACCAGCCATACAATATAACAATTGTTTGCACAAGATAATAAAATCGTACAGCCAGTCGCAACATGTAGGGACCACTTTATAGTCATGTCATTGCCATTAACTTATCTGATCCTAAACGACACCAACTAAAGGGTGTTTTTTACAGAGGTATAGAACTTTAAGTTGGCATTACTTTTCAAGATGGTGACCGATTTAACAGCTGTCAAGTGATTTATTCTCAGTTTGGTTTGGCAATTCATCATGAACAGACTCACTCCTGAACAACGCTTGCAAATAGTGCAATTTTATTTCGAAAATAATGGTTCTGTGCGGAAAACGTATCGCGCACTACGTTCATTTTATCGTGCATCAGAGCAGTTAATTCGATTAACCATGGAACGTTTTCGCACCACGTTTACTCTTATTGATAACTCGCATCCCCAGAGACGCTGTACGGTGCGTACAGAAGAAGCTATTGCTGCTGTAGAGCGTAGCATTGAGGAAGACCCGAATGAGTCCATCCGCCATCGAGCACAGGAATTGGATCTGTGTCCATCCACTTTATGGAAGATTTTGCGGAAGGATCTTGATTTGCGTGCTTACAAAATCCAACTCGTGCAAGATTTGAAGTCAAACGATCATCAAGTAAGGCGTAGATTCGTCGAATTGGCCCAAAACGAGATTACCGTTGTTCCCGATTTTTATAAGCGAATTTTGTTTAGCGATGAAGCGCACTTCTGGTTGAATGGCTACGTCAACAAACAAAACTGCCGCATTTGGAGTGAAGGTAATCCTCAAGTGTATGTGGAAACACCGTTACATCCAGAAAAACTGACTGTTTTGTGCGCTTTATGGGCTGGTAGAATCATTGGTCCGTACTTTTTCAAAAACGATGGTGGCCAGAACGTTACAGTCAATGGTGATCGGTATAGAGCCATGATTACTAACTTTTTCATTCCTGAATTGAATAACCATGATGTCCAGGAGATGTGGTTTCAACAAGACGGCGCAACATGTCACACAGCTCGTGCCACAATAGATTTATTGAAAGACACGTTTGGTGACCGCCTAATTTCACGTTTTGGACCTGTGAATTGGCCTCCAAGATCTTGTGATTTAACATCGCTAGACTACTTTCAGTGGGGCTATGTAAAGTCATTGGTCTATGCGATAAAGCCATAAACGCTTGACCATTTGGAAGACAACATTCGCCGTACTGTTGCCGATATACGGCCACAAATGTTGGAAAAAGTCATCGAAAATTGGATGTCCAGATTGGACTACATCCACGCCAGCCGTGGCGGTCATATGCCAGAAATCATATTTAAAATGTAATGCCACAAGATTATCTTTCGGATAAATAAAATTCACCTCTATAAAAAACACCCTTTATTATGAAACGTGACATGTGGTAATGCCGAAAATGCTCGCTAATGTTTTTAATAAAAAAAAAACGAACAACGTTTGCAAATTATTCAATTTCATAATCAAAATTCTTTCTATATGAACAGTTCAAGTTCTGTCAAAGCACCTAGAAAGATGCACTCTTTGGCACGGCTTATGGGCCGGCAGCATCCCGAGACTACACTCCCTTAATGACGATAAATATAGCGACGTTATATTCAACAGAGTACGATATAGTGCTATACATATTTTGTTCCAAATGGAACTATTGAGCTTGGTTTCTACAAGACGATGATACATGCCAAATTGCACATGAAACCACAAACCTATTGAAAGACACATTTAATGAGAATTTACTTTCACGTTTTGTAGCAGTCTACTTGGCGCCCAGATTATGTGGTTTGATGCAAGTAAATTATCAGGTATGTGATGAAAAACGATTTCGATCAAAAAACGTTATAAAATCAGAAATAGTTGTGATGGCACCATTTATTTCTGTTTCGTTTTGGTTTTGTTCTTAAACCGAATTCGATTAAATTTTTCATTTTGTTCTATAAAAAATTCAAAAAATAAGAATGTGATAGAAAACGAAAATTTTGTTTGATTTTCGTTTTTAAATCGAGCAACCATTTGTATACGATTTGCTAAAATTTTTCTGTTTTAATAATAAAAAAATTGTGTGATTAAAATATTGAAGTGAAAATGTAATTATTTATGTTCATATAACATACATATATAATGCATATCCGGAATCAGCTAAGAGCCATGCACCATGCTAACCATTTTCAAAATTCCTACTATAAAAGTCTCGTGCTAAACTGGGATTCCAAATAAAGGAATCATGACTAGATCCGGATCGAGTTGCCTCAATTGCCTCGATATTCATTTTGTGAACACATATCAAAACCAGTGTAACATCATAAAATAACTTCATTTATTTCAAAAGTTTTGACATACTATCATCAAATTTATAATATAATAGTATTATATATCTATTATAGTATAGATAGTCCTGGTTCCCTAGTTTAACGATTCTAAAATGAGTGCCGTCGATACAACTAATTACGCCAGGAATTTTGTATTTTTGAAAAAAATGGTGTTTCGACTCTTGAACATCACGAACATCGGATGAAATTTTTATCCAATATTCGCATAAAAAATTTTCCAATACAACTATTATTTTTGAAAATATAGTTCTGGGCATTGCTACAATGGACTCGTTCCCAACGGACCGTTGAAAACTGCCTCCTGCCAACATTCTTAATGATTTCGAATTGATTTCGATTGTATATGGGGTTCAATTTTGTTTAATATATAGAAAAACCCTTTCCTATTTAATCTAAAGCATTCTTTAAAACTAAAAATATTTGTATTATATACTATTAAACTCATTAATTTAGATGATGGGGTTTTATCTTTTTTCCGGCATATTTAATGGGTTTGATGCATCCCTTAACCTTTTTCGTTCAATATTTTCAAAACGATTGCAATTGTTGATTATTAAAATTGAGGTTGATAAAATAAATGCCATTGTTACGCTTTACAAATTAAAAAATAATATTTGTTTAATAAAAAGTTTGCTATTTTACATGAAACGGTTTAAAATAAAACAAAAAATGGAGACTAAAACCGTTCGGATTTCATCACATCTTATAACAAAACGTTCGTTTTCCAAATTCGATTTTACTTGAAAACGAATCAATTTTCATCACATACCTGTATAGGTTTTTTTTTGTGAACAGAAAAACCGGTAACGTTATGCCTTTCGATGACGAAATACCAGCCCAAATGCTAGAAATTAATGCTGTTCATAGATAGATCTTTAAGAAGCTAATGGTAGGCAATAATTTATATCCACTAAATATGAAACCGAAGTCGCAGTAGTCTAGTAGGTGTGTATTAGCTTCTTAGACATGACGCCTCGGTTTAAACCGTGGTCAGACGTCTCCATCAAAATGAAATATAATAAAAAATATTTCTTTGGCGACTTCCTCGTAAAAGTCTTCTGGCAAAAACTCTGGGGGTAAATAAAATTGCCGTGAAAAGTTTTTCAAAAATCTGTCATTCGGAATTAGCTTAACATCGACTGCAAACAACAGATTTTGGAAAAACGTTTCATGACAGTCTTATTTACTCTCAAATTTTTTGACAGTAGTCTGGTGAGACGAAATCGGCGAAAGATATATTTTTCCCACTTCGTTCTGTACGAAATAACTGAGCAGACTCTTAAGTCGCCACGGGCTTCAATCTCTTAAGTCAATACACTATTTTCCAGATTACGGAGTTTATGTGTACACGCTAAATGAAATCAGGTAGGTAGTGTGTTGGCTGATAAAACGCAAGGCCATGGTTCAAACCATAGTTCAGCCCTCTCGAACACAACGATTTATGGAAAAATATTTTTTTGGCAACTTCCATTCACGAAATATCTGCCAAAAACACTAAAAGAAAATAAAATTGACATGAAATTGTTTCTCAAAAATTTGTCGGTGGGGACGACTTTAAAAACTGTAGGTCCCGCCGCTGATACATAAAATTAACACACACAACATGAGTGGTGTGAGACGCTAGGTTATAATCTGAAGGGTTGTGATGTAGTTCACTCAGAATGCAGTTAAAGTCTACTCACTTCGTTTAATCATAAGAATCCATTTCGAAATTAATTTTTCATTTATGTTTTTAATATCTAATATGGAAATCCAATACACGAACCAATATTTGGCAGAGTCATTTTTGGCGTTTAAAATTAACAAAGCGTTGTCCACTGTTAATCAGTAGCCACACGAGAAAGCTCAACTATTTGGTGGTTAATTTTAGGATACATACTATGTCCAGACTCATCATATCACATTCAAAACGAAGGTTGCAAAGGCTATGAATATAACATTGGCAAAATAATTAAATATCATTGGTCTCATGTAGATAGGCCCTAACTCGCATATTTGAAACTTTTCAGGAGAAGGGAAAAACACATTCAAAACTGTAATATGCATTGGAATCACAAAAAAATTAATTTTGAAAAAAGTGTTAATTAGGGCCTTTCTACATGAGACCAACGATATAAAGTAATATGGTATTGAGAAAATAGGCTTTGAACACAGACAATTTGATTTCACTTATTTGGTTACAAAGGTGCCGAATTTTCATTAGCTATGAGTTTTTAAGTGTTTTTTCAATTCAACCCTTCAGTTAGGATTACGACCTAGCTTCCTACACCACTTACGTTGTGTGTGTAAATTTTATACTTGAATGGCGGCACCTATAGTTTGAAGTCCACTCATCATAATTTTACTTCATTCTCAGGACGCCGAAGATATATTTTTTCATATTTCGTTTTATTGGAGATTCCTAGACTTCGACGACTTCCAGAAAACTACACAAACTTAACAAATATCAATAAGGACTTAAGCTTCTTGTCATCATATCTACTTTATTTAAATTGTGTGCGTTTCCCTATTAATTCGAATGCGCCATTATTCTGAGTACCAAATGTGTTTCGGTATTCGAAGTTCAGTAACGGAAAGCTGTTTGAGTTTGTTTTCATTGCCAAATAAAAATTAAATTATTTTACAGTGAAGTCCCAATTTTTATGAATTTCTTCTGTAGCAAAGAAAAATGGTTTTAAATGATAATTCGTTGAAATATTATTTCAGCAACTCATTGATTAAATTTTTTTGTACACTTAACACATAAAATAATTTCATTTTGGAGTATAAACTTATAATTTAATTATTGAAAGTCCTCATAGACAATTTTCAATTGTTTCGAAAAAACTACACTCAGCCACAAAAGTATACATGCGGTTAAAAAATTTATAAAATCCGTTTTCGTTGAAAATTCAAAAACTTCATAATTTTGGCTTATGTATCATTTTTGCTACATACGACTTTCCTAAGGATTCTTTGGCATTGTGTATGTAATTTTTTTTAAGATATCAAAGATTTTGTGAAGTTTTATCGTAAATAATACAATATTTATGGTTTTTGAGAAAGAATTGAAAGTTAAGTGTGGAACGAAAGTGAAAAGGTTGAACTTTCTATTCTTGATATGTTCTAGATATTGATTGAAGTAGTCGTTGCGTAGTCTAGTATGTAGCGTGTAAAGTTCAAACCTCCAATTTATAACGAAAGGTTGTAATGACCGATTATATATTCATTTTATATGTAATATCCCTGCTGCTAAAGGCTTTGAAGAAGAAGAAAGCAGAAGCTCGTCATATGAACTGACGAAAGTATTGGCAGCAACAAATATATCAATAGGATGTTTATCGCCAAGGATGGTACTATTTGGAATAGAACAAACTGCCTTTAGTAGTTGGGATGAAGTGCAGCCCTTGCGCTGACCTACTTCTTCCTTTTCCCTGATTTTGGTGGCACTTGGTTAGTACAGGGTCTGCGTTCGCCCGTGGCATCACAACGGGCCGCTATGCGTGCTCAAGTGAGCTTTGTGATAACAGAGCTACCACTCCGACCTAACCTAACCTAGTTTGGGATGAAAGAATATTACCAATTTTCACGCAGATTGCTAGTGGCTGTTTCCTGAAATCTTGTAGAGTCTTTCTTACTGCTCTTCTCATATTTATCTCACGTGACAGACAAACATTAGAAAAATGTGTTTCATACCATGTTTTATTACAGATGATAATATTTCGGTCAACTACATACGTATGAGATTACAGAATCATTCGCTTTGATAATGATATATTTACGCCTTTTCGAAAAATGAGCGTAAATAATAATAATCGTGCTTAAAGCCTTTTTTTGAAATTCGAATGAAAAGAATTTTTTTTCTAAAAAAATATTTATCTTAATTTTTTGTTCGATAATTTTAACCATTTTCATAAAACTTTTATCACACAACTTGTAGTTTTATGTAAGAAATAATTCTGTATAAATAGTTTGGTATTAGCTATCATACTTTCAAAGCAGCCCATATATCCTTTTTTTAAGATGTTTAAAAATTCAATTTTTTGTTCGCCTAAAAGTTAAGAAAATTAAAGAAAATATATTGAAATAATGATGTTTATGTTTTTATGTTCCTTGTTGGTACATTTGGCTAGACGTTAAAGAATTACCATTTAGAAAGAAATAAAACCAAGCTGACATGAAGTGCTTGATTTTTTTTTGTTTTATTAAAATTAATTCAAATATTAAATGTTTTTAACAAAATCAATCAATAATCGTGACAATTCCATGTACTGCAAGTATGTGTCAAAAGTTATACATAAGCTAAAATTATGAAGTTTTTTTAAGGCTCGATCTACGGTTAAACAGGTTTGAGTCTTGAATATTAAAAATAATTTTTGTTCTACCTCCAATTTCTTCCCAAAGTTAGTCAACACACCTTTAATTTCGTGAGCATACTTACATAATTGGTTATTACAACATGTCAGGTCAATATTACATTCTACCTTTTCACACCACCCATATGAAATGAAAGTGAAAATCACTGTAAATAATTAACTTACATATGTATGTATGTTTGTATTTGTATCTTAATGTTTGCCTTCAAACGAATGATTCAACATTTTATTTCTCTCATCAATGGTATTTTTCGAATTCAATACAAAAAATGTTAGAAAATCATCGAAAAAATGTTTCCTTTGCGCCTCATTAATAGCCGGTTCCGTTGCATAAATACAGCCTAACGATTTACCAGTACGTAGTACAGACACATTTATATGAAACAGTTGAGTTGACTCCAATACCACAGTCAAAGTTATATTCTCATGTTTACAGTTACCAATCATACGGGAAATTATTTGATCGAGTTTTGCATTAATTACAGGTAATTTCACATACACACACGTTTTGCTCATAGTACTTGATGATGGTGATGTTGGATTTCCGTTATGTGGACTATACTGCTGTCTGGGAGTACCATGATGCTCTCTAGGACTTGGATAATCTTCATCAGCTTCATTCGGTACTCTATCAAAGTAAAATGGTTTAGTTTTCTTTGGCAAGGCACTTGAATGATTCAAAGTGGAATCGGAATTGTCATAGTCACTGCCATTGTATCTAGGAGTTGGAAGAGCATTTAGATGCGACCCATTGCTCCTCTGACAATTACATTTTGGTCTGCTGTGTTTGTGTAGTTTACAAACATCACATGTCTCTTGAATTTCCAAAACTAGTGGTGCTGTGCCCTTTAAACACTTCACACAATTGGATTTCAATTCCGTTAAAAGTTCACTAACCTCGCTAAATTGTTCCGACAGAAATTTAAATTTTTGTAATTCCTCCGGTGCAAGCAGTTCTTCACGCAAATCTTTCAGTTCGTCAGTCATTACCTGAAGTTGCTGCTCTAAAATACCAACTTTATCACAAGTTTCGCTATCTAGTACGGATAGGCCCAGCATATCTGCGGTAGGACAGAAGGTTTTTTCTCCGTCCTTTGTTTGACAAATTGCATCTGTTGTATGGGCAGTTATCACATCTGCCTCATATATCTTAACTGAGGTCACCGAGGGTGATGGACAACGAAATCGTCTGCATCTACTTCTACATTTCGATTTACTTTTCTTTTTCTTAGACTCCTTGTTTTTCATTGTCTTCTTACATAAATTCGTATTGCTTTCGGGATCAGTTCTGCAATGAAAAGTTATATTTCCCTTTAAAATCTACTTCCAGTACAAACAATAACTTTCGACTTAACTGATTAGATTTGTTGCGCATGTTTTTTCTTCTTTGCCGACAACATTTTAATCCACAACCACCATGTAAACGATTAATGTCGGTCAATGGCTGTGCTAACTTTAAATCGCAACCTTGAGATTCCTCTGATGTGGAACTGCTTTCAGACTTTTCGTCGATTTTCGCCAACATTCTGTTTCCAAGGATAAACGATGATTCTGCAAATAAAAAACAAGAAAAAAATTAAATTTTTACATTGTGGAGCAGGAGGTTGCAATGGCAAACTGCGGCTATTGGCATCATAGTAGTGCCATGAGGAATTGTTTGAGGAAATGCAATACCCGTCAGGGCTAGAGAAACGAAACTTTAATTATGTAGTAAGTATGCCGGCAAGCTTTCATCTACAGAACACATAGGTTAGGTTAGGTTAGGTCATTGTGGTAGCTTCATACCAAAATCTCACTTGAGCACGCATAGTGACCCGTTGTGACGCTACAGGTGAAGGCAGTTCCTGTACTGACCAAATTCCCCCGAACCCAGGAGGGGGAGGTCGGTCAGCGCAAGATCTGCATATCCAAAGCACGACTGCCCCGTGCTGGAAAACCAGCCAGAAAGTTTGATAGACGAGGCTATATCCTTGACATCCATGGACGATAGCTCCGTCAAGCTGACAAGGTTCGGAGAGCCAAATAACCTACATCTGTCCCTCGCAAGAGATGGGCATTGACAAAGAAAGTGGATAACAGTCTTGTCCTCCTCATCTGATCTGCACCCACGGCAGAATTCATTAAACGAGAGCCACATTCTTTCCGCGTGTCTACCCATAACACAGTGACCTGTAAGCATGGCCACTGTGATTGAGATGATGCCGCGACCAAGTCCAAGTAACTGGTTGGTGTGCCTTCTATCCAGCCGGTGTCAAGTGAAACTAGCGGTAGAGCAGGACTCCTTGTTGATCCAGGATAGGTTGGAGTGTCGGAAAAATTTCCGCGTGATGGCCAGTTTGAACGAGGCAAGTGGCATTCCTAAGTCGCGGATTCCGGGAATAGTGCGCCAGCTCTGGCTAGCTCGTCGGCTCTGCAGTGTCCCGGAATGTCACAGTGTCCGGGGACCCAGACAAGTGTGACACTGAAGCGCCCAACAGAACACATAAATTCTAAATAAATTTGTCACAAGAGGTTCAGAGGTTCACGTTTATATTCCAGGGTGTACATATATTTAGATTCAAGATAGGAATCCTTTAAACGAAATACAGCTACAGCTATAAATGGCGAAGAGTCTTACAAGGCAAGATTCATTTCAGGGGGATATGTATATATGTAGTTATATACATGTAGTGCTATTTCAGAGATGCGCCTATTGAAATTGCTTCTTCATTGGCGAGGAATAGATGCGTAACAGATTTTACATATTTTTTGCAGCAATTTTGTGGGATTAATCAGGCAGCAATAGGAAGTGTTAATAACAATATGCGACAAAATAAAGAAATTGAAACACACCTAGCTAATGACATAGTGTAAGTTGTGAGTTCTGTTGAGTAGAACTCAAAAATTTTTTTTTTATATTTCTTGAACACTCCAAACTGGTTTTATTTAACAAAAACTGTTTTTTTTTTTGGAGTTTACACACAAATTTATTGATTACACAAAAATTTCTGAACCCATGTCAAAAATTTAAACCTTATTAGAAAGGAGAGAGATGGGCCTTTAAAACGAAATACATACATATATTATTTGACTTAATATGCTATGGGGTTTGATGAGGAAAACTTGACAAATGCGAATTTTATTCATATTTTTTCAAGTTTGTCCGTTCATAGTAGCAAAATCGAATTAAAAAATTTGAAATAAGTATTGACATTCTGAAAGTGCATTATCTTGTGAAGAGATTGATACTTCGTTTGATCAAATCGGACAAAATTTACCGTAGTTATTACTTAAAGAGTCCAACAATCGAGTTTTTCACATATATTTCTTTTTCAAATGAACCTTTAAGTCAAAAATTTTCAGAATTTTTGATGGATCTTGATTGTTTATCGCAAAATGTGTCAATTTCACGTTTGACCGACCACCAGAAGTTAGCCAATGTTTGAACAAAGAGAAATAATAATGTTTGTAAAAAACACAAATATTAGCCGACTTCTGGTAGTGACACAAACATGAAATTGACACATTTTGCGATAAACAATCAAGATCCATCAAAACTTTTGAAAATTTTTGAACTGAAAGTTCATTTGATAAGATGACATACATAAAAAAAAATAAAACACTAATGTTATACTATTTAAATGATAACTACGGTAATTTTTATCCGATTTGATCAAAAGATGTGTCAATCTTTTCATAAGATAATGCACTTTCAGAATATCATCACTTACTTTACGTTTTTTAATTTAATTTTGCAATTAAGAATAACTAAACTTGAAAAACTGAGAAAAATAAGATTATTTTCCAAGTTTATCCGATCAAAACCAATAGCATGTAAGTTTGAACAAACGCTTATGTATACCATTTTAAAGGCTCATATGTTCCCGTTTCAAAAAACTTTGGGTTTTGGAAATAAGTAGAAAAATATTTGGATAATCAATAATTTTGTGTAAGAAGATTAAAATACCGTTTTTGTCAAATAAAACAAGTTTGGAGGGTTCGAGAAATATAAAAAAAATATTTTTGAGTTCTACTCAACAAAACTCATAACCTACACTATGTCATTAGCTGGGTGTATATTGACTGTTGCACCGTGTAATGTATCGTTAAGAACATTAATTAAGAGTCATACAATAGGAAGAGGAGATTGAGAACTACGGCTTTCTATGTAGAAGGGTTCCTCTTCTCAGAAGAAGGGATTTATATATTACGTAAGGCGACCAAAGGCTTCCTATTCGGACAGTACACATACATAATTGGTCATTACAACACTTTCGGCTTATTCGATGCGAGGCTTTGGTTCAAACAGCTCCACCAAAACGAAGTATGATATAATATTTCTTCGGCGACTTCCTCTTAACAGATTTCTTGCAAAAGTTTCTCAAAAATCTGTCGTAAAAATCGAAGTAAACTTTAAACTGTATGTCATTTATGTATACAATTAATACACATAGCGTAAATGGTATGAGAAGCTAGGTCGTAATCCTAACTAAAGGGTTATAATGACCAATTATGCATGCATTATTGAAAATCCATAGAAAAACTCCATAAATTACGCATTTAAATAATAAAAGAATTAAATATTTATTTTAATTATATACAAATTTATTTACATTTGTACATGCATAAATATAACTTAAATATATACTATGTAAACTATCACACAACTAAATTTCAATTAAAATTTCCTTTACAATTAAATGTCATCAGAGATTGTTGGCGATATGCTTGGCGAATGTGGAGGACTTAAACCATTTTGGCACAATGGCGGCAGGGTAAATTTTGTTGTCATCTGAAATGAAAAACAAGTCAAGCAATTTATTGCAACAAATTGTCTGCACCATATGCTGTTATACTGAATGATAAGAGGGTTAGCACTTACAGTGTTTGCAATTGGAAATGTTGTATTCGAACAGCATTCGTTCAGTAAATTCAATTCTTTGTCCAATTCATTGCGATCCCGTGACTTACGTAATATAACGGCTTGATGTATGACATCGTTTTCTGTTATATATGTTATAACATTGGGATAACGATTCTTAAATTGCCATATGGCTTCCTTATCGCTTATAACAGAGTATATAAGTTTGTTTAAGCCCGTGCTATACTGCACCAAAAGCCAACAATTCTCCTTAATGTTAACATTATCGTGAGGTTTACCGCAGGCCTGAAATGGATGTTAAGAAAATGGGTTGTTAGGCTATATGGGGGAATGGGAAAACTTAATGAACTTACCGTATCAAAAAATATTTCTTTAAGGGCATTCAATTGCCTGTGCATTAACTCATCCGACTGATGTGTAAACAAAAGTTTGGCTCGCCTAAGGGCTTGACCATCATAAATTAGTATTTCGGTGGGTTTGTCATTATTTACCTCGCTTTTCATTTCATTATTTGGCCATTTAATTTCATTTTGATGGAGAATAGCCAATGTAAACGAACTGTTTCCCTTTTCATGCAACACCAAATGTAGATTCAATAAATTATTATCGGTTATTGTGTGCTCTCTGTTTGTCAACAGTTGCTTGTAGTACTGTTCTATGGAATGTCTATTATCGGAAGCCATTACTACACGGCCTTCTATGATGCCACGATTACAATTGAATTTTACATTGTGTTGCATGTATTTATTAGTTGGATCATCATCAATGAAGTCCATATAATGTACGATTTCAATTAATTTACGACCGTTTCTTTTGCCCTCTTTCACCTGACCCTCATCCATTTCCACAATAAACCAGGATAAGCGGCATAATTCATCGGAATCTAAATTATGATTATCAGCCATTGGATTTTTAAATATTTTACTTTTTCAACACTTCACAGCCAAGTTGAAACTGCGTAAATTTCTAAACATGACTCAGCTATTTATACACATCAGGTAAGCCTTGCCTGTCATAGGCTTGTCTGTTATTTCTTTTTTCTCTACCTAGGCGATAATGTCCAACAGAATAAAGTAAAAACTAGTTGGGATTTTATTGCGGCCATAATAAAAAGTTCTAGGAAGCAAGAACGCTTGTCAAATACAAATGTTTTCGCTTAAGCATTACAACACAATGGCTTATATTTGCGAGCAGCTTTGGTATCATAAATTCATTAACGGAAATTCCTTTATAGCATACAGCAGATCGCATATTTTAAACCTTAGTGTCTACAAAAGAAAGAAAATTCTGTTGAATTTGATAGAGACAGTCGGCTGTCTCTTTGTACAGTTTACTTAATCCCTTAAATAATAACGCTATATTCAAAATCGCGTTTATTTCAGATGCTTTAAAATTTTCCAATTATTCCTTTTGAAATTGAGAAACAATGTTTTGGTCTTTGGATTTTATGGTACATTCATATGCGCAAATTAGAGGAAATTCCTGGGAAAAACTTTTTGGATTTAAAATTAAAATTTATGAACATACGCTAATCAATAGGTAAGTAGGATCCACTGACGGCTATTGCATATATACATATATATTCCTTGAATTCTAACAAGAGTGTAACAAAATTTTAGTAACAAAGGCACAGTTTTGTATACTTTTGAGGATAGATTTTCAATATCATTCACCATATCAGTATTCGATTTGTTTTCAGCTAAAATTTCAATTCAAAATTTTGTTGAAAATCAAAACAAGTCTATATTTTCACATGACTTTAAACTTGCACTACCAAAATCTTTCCATTTCATTCATTCTAACAAGATATGCTAACAAGTTTTCTAATGTAGTGTTTCCAGTGTTGTATTCTGTACTATTCTTATTCAATTTCGATAATTAGAATTACGTCCCCTTAATGGTTTAGACCTCAAGGTCCCTAACACACAAGAGAAATCGCCTCAAACACAAAATTTGTTTACAGTCTTCAATGTTTTTTTTTTTTAATTGTTTGTATACAGCGAATACGCAGAGAATGAACCCTGAAGACAGCTGTTGAAGTCTACTTCACCTGTATTGTATACGATTGGATAAGATTTCTTATAGGGAATACGTATGTATGTATCCTATTTAGTCACGTACATTTTTAGCGGTTTTCATACAGCTGTTTTTGTCTGCAAGTTAATCAGAACGCTTCGGATCATTATCAGGTTGCGAAATGATTTCACATAGGTTAGGTTAGGTTAGAGGACGTGTACTTGTCAATTAAGACAAGTGCAGTACCCGGAGGTCGAATTGACCCATTGTACAACGTCCTAGTTTCTCACATCACTTATGTTGTGTGTGTTAACTTTATACATGAGTGGTGGGACCTACATTTCTTCATGGCAATTTTATTTACTCTCAGAGTTTTTGTCAGAAATCTGCTGAGAGGAAATCGCCGAAGAAATACTTTTTACTTTACTTTACCTACTATACTACGGCGACTTCATGATATCACATAACTTAATTGGTCATTACAAGCCTTTTAGTCAGGATTACGACCTAGCTTCTTACACCACTGACATTGTGTGTGTTAATTTAATACATATGTATGTGAGGGACCGACTGTTTAAATTCGATTCCGAACGACAGACTTTTGACAAACTTTTCATGGCAATTTTATTCAGATCCATAATTTTTGCCAGAAATCTGCTGAGAGGAAGTCGCCGAAGAAATATTTTTTCATATTTTCGTTTTGATGTCTACATTAGGGTTTAAACCGAGTCCTACGTCTAATAAGCTAACACACTACCTACCCGATTACGGCGACCTCAAAACAATATCCGCCTCCTAAAATCCCGATATTTCTTCAGTGGCAAGTAAGTTAGTGTTTAAAATGTTTACATGGGATTGAGCGGTACATACTATCACTGATCCAGTAATCAAACTTTGTATTTGATCTGATACCTTTGCTAAAAAAAAGTATTTCCTGGCTTTCGGCAATGCTATTCCCTGCTTTCCGAAACTATAAAAATTATTTTGACTGCACCTGACAAAAAAAAAAAAACAAAAAAAACATTTTCCAATGGTCTGCCATTCACAAATCATAATTCTAGGTAAAATTCAAACGGATTTACCGAAACCGTTGGGCACGCTTTGTATTTTTTATTTTGTCACGTATTCCAAATGCTAGGACCTCGTATTTCTTACTAAAGGGTCCGCCAAATAACTTTTTTTTTAAAATGCTTTTAAAAAAAACTACTGAATATTTTCTCAAATTTCTTTTTTTTTATTTGAAAGTACAATCCTTCCGGTTAATAATGGAAAATAATTTCATTCAAATGGCTGCCTCGGCTGGCCATGCAGTAGCCTACACGAGCGGTCCAATTTTTAAGCACATTATCGATTGTGTGCAGCTGTATTTCACCAATGGCTTCAGGAATATTGTCCTTTAAAGCGTCAATTGTCTCTGTCTCCAGATCTACATGTCGATAACATATACTTTGTTTTGCCCTCATTTACTGCCCGACCCATCTTAGTAGTAGCATTAAAGGCAGCAGTAACATCTCGCATGGTACGCCCTATGATTTCAATGTCGTCAGCGTACGCAAGCAACTGTACGCTTTTTTGAAAAGTACCGCCATTGCGATGCACTCCCGCCTTCCGCAGAACACTCTCCATGACAAAGTAAAAGATGTCGTATGATAAGGGTTCGGAGAGGTCCACTTCTACCTTGACGGAACTGCAGGAATTGCTCAACGTCATTATGCATAGCCTTATCAGATTCGCAGGTATACCGAGCTCGGACATTGCGGCAAAAACACGATCCCTTATGGGGCTATCGAAGGCTGCCTTATATTCGACAAAAAGATGGTGTGTGTCGACTTGTTTTTCGTGGGTCTTTTCCAGGATTTGGCGTAGTGTGAAGATCTGGTCGATGATGAACTTGCCGAGTCTGAAGTCGCACTGATAAGGTCCAATCAGTGTTTTGACGAGTGGCTTCAGTCGTTCACACAATACGCCTGTAATAAACTTATATGCGATAGGGAGAAGGCTTAAACCCCTGTAGTTGGCGTATATCGTAGGGTCTCCCTTTTTCAGGACAGGATAGAGGACACTGAGGTTCCAATCCTTGGGCATACTTCCTTCTAGCCGTATTTTGAGCCACAGGCCAGACATCAAAACAAAATACAAAAACTATTTCTTTGGCTTCTTCCTCTCAGCAGATTTCTGGCAAAAACTCTGAGAGTAAATAAAAATTGCCATGGAATAGTTTCTCAAAAATCTGTCGTTTGGAGTCGACTTCAAACTGTAGGTCCCACCACTCAGACATAAAATTAACGCACACAACATAATTGGTGTGAGAAGCTAGGTCGTAGTCCTGACTAAAGGGTTGTAATGACCAATTATGTATGTATGTATGCTAAAATCGCCATTTGAGTTGCTATTGTCAAAAAAATTTCACTTTTTGTCCCCAGCGAATGCCTTGGTTTTCGGCCATTATTTTGAAAACGCCACAAACGCTATCTTAGCTTTAATTAAAGATGCAATTAAAAGCTACAATTTGCATAATTTTCATAATAAAAATCGATTGAATTTTGATTGTTATTTTGCTTTAAATTTTTACTTTAAAAATAAAATAAATTTGATTTCTTTTCAACTAAATTTGCAAACCATCGTTAGCCTGGTATATATATTCCTTTGTTTTTCTTTGTTGTTGTCCGGTGTTATAAACTAAGTTGGACAATTCTCGTAGAACCCTTGTATTTCCAATTGGAATAAATATGTGTTCAGACGAAACAATTTATTGATATTATTGATATTGATTTCTTGGAATATTATGTATAAACCATGGAGTTTAAGAGTGTCTAAAATATTTCAATTAAAATCGTTCGACATACCAATGTTCCATTATATTGAATAATATCAGTATTTAGTGCCACTATGTTGAAGAAGACCTTGTATTTAAATAATTGCTTTCATTAGATTTTAAAATAAACTCGTAGTTTTATTTTATATTTGGTGCCCTGGTAGTCTTGTGGGTAGTATGCTAGACTATTAGCGTGAGGGTCGTGGTTTCGATTCCCACCAGAGACTCTGGTCTGTGACACTACACCGAGCATATGGTCAAGTTACTCCGTTCGTATATTATTAGAATATAATTTGTAATGGTATTGTAATTTATAAATAAATAAATAATTACTTTATATTACGAAACATAATGGTTGAGAACCCATTTTCAATTGAAAATTTTGCGATGGCAATCCAGGCAAACCAAGGGAATTAAGTTTACGAGTGGAGAGCGCATAATATCTTCTTGATTTCTCACAAAATCAACAGATTTATGTGTCACCAATTTGATAACTATTGAGATTGAATGACGAAAGTCAAACATTTGCCATTTGTTATTTGCTCTAAACAAAGCTAGATTTGTATATTGCTTTTGAAATGCAGGTGTGATGCCAACATCACCCACAAGGACATTGGAAAGAAAGCTTTTCAACCAACCGTTAGACACGGGTTCGATATGAAGCGGTGTATCGTCTTCAGTTTTTTGGGGGATGGCTAAACCAGAGCCACAAATCGTATCACCAAAATATATTTGGCACACTAGGTGGTCTCTCGCTTGACACGCAAGACTTCTTCAATTACTTATTATTTTGATTGGGTGAATATGCAAACTTCTCTTGGAAATCATCGCTATCGATGGGCAATTTTAAAAGTAATTGCTATGAAGGTGTTGCAGTTAATAAACCATTTTTTAATCGCACTCTTGTACTGGTCGGAAGTCCTAATATTTTAAGGAAGAACTTGAACCGGTCTCCTATGCAGACGACATTGTAATACTTCTGAGGAATCTGAATCATCTATGCAAGAGAGCGGAACGTGCTCTAAACATAGTCTACAATTGGGCACGACTAAAGGTCTGAATGTCAAACCGGATAAGACCGAACATCGCATCGCTTTCTTAAAAAAAGAGATTAGGAAACCCATATATACTTACATACATAATTAGTCATTGCAATCAAGGATTACGATCTAGCTTCTCACACCACTTATGTTGTGTGTGTTAATTTTACACACGAGTGGCGGGACCTACATACATACATGTTAAGGTCGACTCCGAATGACAGATTTTTGAGAAATCTTTTCATGGCAATGTTATTGACTCTCATATTTTTAGGTTGGTTGGATTAACCACAGCCTCAAATCGTATCACCAGAATACAGTTGGGACACTGGATGGTCTCTCGTTTAACATGGAATTCTCCTACAGAATGCCCGACATATCAATAAAAACCAATTGCATCACTCTAATACCAGATCGACTTTCCTTCTTCATAGAAATAGGACGACTATCATTGCAATCCTTCAGTCAGTATTACGCTAGGTTCTTACACTTTATGTTTACTTGCATCATAACCCAATGCCTTAAGCGATATAAATATATCCGTATAATGGCTAAGAAATTATACACGGTCTAATTAATCAAGCAAGCAAGGATACAGTAAGAGTAGTGGTACTGCATTGGTGATAAAGGCATCGAATTTTATACATGAGTGGCGGGACCTACAGCCTAAAGTCGATTACAAATGACAGTTTGTTAGGAAACATTTCATGGGAATTTTATTTACGCTCAGATTTTTTGTCAGAAATCTTCTGAGAGGAAGACGCCCAAGAAGTATTTTTTCATATTCCGTTTTGTTGGAGATGTCTGACCTGGGGTTTGAACCAAGGGCTCATGTCTACTGAGCCAACATGCTACCTAATAAATTACGGCAACTCCCGTCCTTCCAATTAATCCCTTTTAATACTCTCTTGATGTCATATCGGGATTTGGTGGAAGATTATTAAATCTTTGGGGACTTTGGTCCCCAGTATATTTAGAATCAATGACCTGTTGAAAGTACTAATAATTATGAATGGCAAATTCATTCGTCCTTTAGTTGAAGTTGAACTTTAGAATGTTTATCCATTGTTTCCAAAATAAATTCCATACTGCCCACACCTAGTACCGACACACTTCCCCACAGCATTGCACTGCTTCCACAATGCTCTTACCATGAGGATTTTGAAATTATATCAAAGCTCTAACAGCTAAAGCTAGAATGAAAAGCGGACGGAGTTGAGAAAGAAGCTGAAGTATTCAACAAGGAAGTCGAAGGAATCGATGACATAAAGTTGAAGAAATGGAGAAGGAAGTCAAAAGAATCTCAAAAAAAAAACAACGCAAGACATTGCGATAGAAATTTAAGGTGTTGCACAGGAAGCTGAAAGATTAACAATATAACATGAAGGCATTGGAAACGAATTTAAAGGCATTGAAAAAAATGTTTAGAACATTGCGAAAAGCGGTGTAGGCATCGCATAGAGGGTGACGCAACTCGTAGTGGACGTAACTGGGATAATTTCTATACCAGAAAAACTGTTGAGGCTGATGTAGATGTAAAGTTTTCTAGCTTAGAGCCAACTGACGATGATAAAATTTGCGATACCAAGAAGAAATACGACTGCCTTCATAATAACAAGAAAGAGCATGGCGCACTAAGTTGGAGGAATTCTAAGCGATAAGGATGCTTGGTTGTATCGATGGTAGTATCGATTTCCAAACTTCGATAACTAGAAAGTACTGAATGGAAAAGCGATTTATTTTGTGCGATTCATGTTTGGATACCGAACAGTTGCGTACAATTTAACAAGAAGAGCACCTGGCAAGTTTATATTTGGCAAAGGTTGTCTGGTGATGAAGAATTTAGCTGTCTGGTGATTAGGAATTTGCTGACAAACAAGCAGCCGAAACAGATGACGAATCTTACTATGCAGAAAAATGAGAAAACTTGAACAAGGCATACAACTTTGTGCGTTCCCGACCTTAGACAGATAGTGACAAAATGGAAGCCAGTTGTGATCATGCAGTCATATCAAAAGGATTCGAAGAAGGCCAACTGATCCTGCTGAGCAGATAATTTTGTTGTCTAAACATTTGGTATTTTGTGACAAATATGCAACCGAAACAGATAACAGGGCCCACTATGCAGAAAAACGGTGAGATTTGAAAAAGACAAGACTGAGACAAGCAGTGACAAAATTAAGTCAGATGTGATGACACAGTCAAATCAAAAGCATTCAAAGAAAGCCAACTGATTCTTCTGAGCAGCCTACAACAAGAGAAGGAAGTATCGCCCAACTTACAGAATTTCTGGGGTAAACTCTACAATGCAATTAGAAAGCAGAATGCCATGATTCATAGAATTAAAAAGCAAAACAACACCAGATTTTAAACACGGACAGAAACAATCTAAACAGAAAGAAGCAAATAAGACACCGACAAACAAACAAACAAACAACAAACAAAGAATAACAAAAATTATGGGTGTTACAGCAAACAAATATTACACAAACAACATTAAAGGAAGATGGTGGATGATGTTATGAAATAAAAACAAAAGTGAGAACACGGTGCAAATACATTTGTTAAAAGACCTTTAATTGAAAAGATTTCAGTAGATTCGTTGAATAATAATACTAATGTGATTTGTTTTTCTTTAAGACGAGTATACTCGACTTTATGTAAAAAAATTACGTTTTACTCTACATAAACAGTCAAAAGGCTAAAAGGGGTCATTAATTAAATTAATATGGTGTTGTTATCAATTAAATTATGTTGTTTTTGAATAAGTAAAGGCTTTGTTCAAATAAAGTAACGAATACGATCAAAAGTACATAATTTCCTTTAGTTTTAATTGCAGTGCAATTCAGCAAATAAATTCTCATGTCATTTTTCGTGGTTTTTTTTCCAGAACTATTTTATGTCCTATTCTATTCCATTTTGAAGAGAAGTTCCTGGGCAACTCATTACTAAAAACAACTCTTTCAACACGCGGCATTATCATCAGGACTTACAGAAATATAAAACACTGTCAATAAACAACTTAGAAATGGTATGTAACTACTGTATCTTTATAATTATAAATTTTTGAAATAGAATCAATTTTAATTGGTTTAATGAGTAGTCTAGTTACCGAGAGAGTTCTGGGTTCGATTGCCACCAGAGATTATTACACTACACCGAGCATATGGTTGAAGTTAGGTTAAGTTAGGTTAGAGGACGTGTACTTATCAATTAAGTGGTGTGAGAAACTAGGACGTTGTACAATGGGTCAATTCGACCTCCGGGTACTGTACTTGTCTTAATTGACAAGCAAACGTCCTCTAACCTAACCTAACCTAATGCGGAAAACACCAATTATTTGTAAATTATTTGCTTAAAATTCATGAAATTGCTGAAATATATTGGGGTACCTAGACTGTACATATACATACATAATTGCCCATTAAAACTTTTCAGTCAAGATTACGGCCTAGCTTCTAATTAATTTTATACATGAGTGGCAGGACCTACAGTTTACGCTCAAAGTACATACATAAAGTCTTTAAAAACTTCTATTAGAATAAAACTTTTTATAGAAATGATGAGAAATGGTTTGAAGTCGTAGTGCGATGGCTTATTAACTTGGGGTCATGGGACAAACCCCAGGTCAGACATCTCCGTCAACGAGATTTCTGGCGAAAAAAGCAGAAGGACGATTGCCTTCAGAATCAACAAGAATAACTACTGTGCGCTAAGTTGTAGGAATGGTTTCGTTGGTAGCATCAACTTCGAAACTTTTATTTGGCACAGTAACTAGAAAGTACAGACTGGTACAACGATTTAATCTGTGGAAAGTAGCAAATGGTCAACAGGAAGGTAGCGTTGGGTTGGTTGGCATATCCCGTTGTTCATATAAAGATACCGAACAGTTACGCACAATTTAACAAGAAGAGCATTCTGAAAAAATTTGTCTAGTGATTAAGGAACATTCACCAGAAAAAAATGCCCGACCGACCCTACTGTGCAAAAAAACGAGAAGACTTGAACAAGGCATACAACTTTCCGCGTTACCGAACGAAGACAAGCAGTGACAAAATGGAAGCCAGTTGTGATCTTCAGTGCTCGATCAAAAGCATTAGAAGAAGGTGGTTCTGCTGAGCAGCTTTCAACAAGAGAAGGAACTATCGCCCATATTTTCCAATTACTGGGAGAAACTCTACAATGCAATTAGAAAGTAAAATGCCATGATTCATAGAATCAAAAAGCAAAACAACTCCAGATTTCGAAAACAGACAAAAACAAGTAAATAAGACAAAAAAACAACAATAAAAATGCCGACAAAAACAAATCGAAATAAAACAAGCAAATAAGACACTGACAAACAAACAAACAATAAAACAAATTATGGGTGTTACAGCAAACAAAAATTACACAAACAAATTCTGAATAAAATTACAAGTAGAAAACAAAACAATAATAAAAACAGGCGACAGCAACAAACAACACTAAAGGAAGATGGTGATGTTATGAAATAAAAATAAGAACGCGGTACAAATAAAAGACCTTTACTTGACCTTTATCAGTGAAAAACAATTCAGTAGACTCGTTGAATAATAATACGAATGTTTTATTTGAGAAGAGTATACTCGACTTTATGCAAAAAATTTACGTTTTACTCGACATAAATAGTTAAAGGGTTAAAAGGGGTCATGAATTAAATTAATAGGGCGTTGTTATCAGTTAAATTATGTTGTTTTTTAAATAATTAAAAGCTTTGTTCAAATAAAATAACGAATACGATCAAAAGTAAATAATTTGGCTGCCTTCCAAAATGTATCAATACAAAGTTTGTATGCAGTTCTACTACTGTATATAAACTACGTAGATATGTAAATTAACCAAACATTGCATCAACTATAAATCCGATGCCTGATTACTTTTTGACTGCGTTAAAAATACACATTGACGACATTTTGAAATAGAATACATTGTATATATTTTGTACAGCGACATTATGAAATGCGATAGTTTGTTCAAACAGAAAACAACTAACATTTTGGAAGGCAGCCTTTTTGTTATTTTTAATTGCACACTTAGAATTCACGATAAATAAACATACGTATATATTTATTCACTGCTCCATCACAACTGGCTTCGATTTTGTCACTGCTTGTCTTAGTTCGGTAACGCGGAAAGACGTACGGCTTGTTGAAGATATTGCGTTCTTGTGCACAGTGGTGTTGGGCATCTGTTTCCGGTGAATCACCAGACAACTTGCTAGGTGCTCTTCTTGTTAAATTATGCGTAGCTGTCCGGTAATATATTATGACTCGTGGGATACGCTTGTCCCAACTTATTGTTGACCATTTACTACCTTCCACAGATCAAATCGTTTTACCACTCTGTACTTTCTAGTTACTGCACCAAATAAAAGTTTGGAAGTCGATACTACTAACGAAACCATTCCTCCAATTTAGCGCGCAGTAGTTCTTCTTCTTGATTCTGAAGGCAGTCGTAATTCTTCTTGGTATCGCAAAATTTTATCACCATCAGTTTTCTCTAAGCTAGAAAAGTTTTAATCTACGTCAGCCTCAACAGTTTTGTTCAATTCAATTGCGTCCACTATCTGTGCTGCCTTACAGGTTATAAGTATGGGTCCCGATAAATAATTTTCTTTATC
Organism: Sarcophaga variegata; assembly: GCA_932273835.1. Classification (NCBI taxonomy): domain Eukaryota; kingdom Metazoa; phylum Arthropoda; class Insecta; order Diptera; family Sarcophagidae; genus Sarcophaga; species Sarcophaga variegata. The sequence continues at coordinate 87,820,151 of OW026361.1, forward strand.
ACATAATCTTCATACTGCGTTCGAGACGATCTCTCCATTGAACAAGTGTACTTTAAGTCTACAGTGCCCTGTGTAAAGGCCGATTACTAAACTCATTTTATTTTCGGAAAATTTCAAGCATGACAAAAATCTCCTGTTATTATCCAATAAATTACAGTGAAAAATCTCTGCCTCTCTCCATATTCCCTTGCAATGAGTATAGACTTTAAAAATTTCCTCCCGTCTGACTGAAAGATTCAGCTGCCAGCTTTTGGCAGTAAATTTCCAAGTATTCTGTGACGTAGCAGAGTGTTTACCGTATCCAGTTGATTTAGCTTCCCCAGGTGGTCATATTTTAATTTTATTTATATTACGTAGTATTGCTATGTTCTATTCTTTTCACTTTATGTTCAGCTTGAATTGAGCAAAACTTTTTATCAGATTCTACTTGGATGTTACCAGCGACTATTCACATTGACTCATAATATCTGATCCGTATAATACAGAGTGGCCCTCTTTTAAAAGGCTATGTAGCCTGCAAATTTCCTATCACTCAGTCTCTGCAGAAATATATCCCACAATAAAAACGGTCCGGTTTCTGTCCAGGGGACAGTTAAGGCAGTAGCATTTCGAATCCCAAGTGTTGGGGAAATATATATATATATATATATATATATATATGTATGTGTATACGAGTATATATGAATATATCTAAAAAGCAATCAACTTAATTTTCAATATATACTTCATTGTTTTCTTTTCGTAATTATTTTATCACTCGTAATAACTGGCTACAAAATATTATTTCATCCTATTTTGATGATGAATCCCTGAGGAACTCATTACTAAAAACAACTCTTTCAACTCGCGGATTTACTGAAATATTAAACATACTCAAAGAACTTCTTAAAACTGATAAGTAGCTACTGAATGCTCGTAATAATAAACTTTTTAAATAAAATCAATTTAAATTGGATGCCACTGCATGGTCTGATAGTGTGGTGGATAATGTGATAGACTACTAGCGTGAGAGGCGTTAGTTCGACGCCAACTAGAGACTCTCGCCTGTTACATTTTACCGAGTATATGGGTGAAGTTATACTATGTTCAGACATGCACTTATATTGAATAAATAGCAATAAACGGTGTTATTGAGCTCAATATTTCATACAAAATTTTCAATTAATTAATGCTCAATAAATTCATAAATTGTTATAATATTGATTAAAACTTGAAATACAGCACTGTCATAAGTACGTTCAGTGAGCATATTACAATTTTTCGAAAGCTTTCTATTGATATTTGACAACTCAAATATCAACAACGACAACAAAAACAAAAACAATGTTGTTGAAACTACCAGCTGTTTTGTTTACCAGCCGTCAAATGAATATTGAATAAGCAGCTGAACTGCGTACATTATTATGCCTGAACACTTAAAATATTGGTAATCAGTAAACCAAATATTGATTCAATAAAAGTGCATGTCTGAACATAGTATTACGCAGCTCGTATATAATTAAATATAATTTCTAATTGTATTGTAATTAATTAATAAATAAATAAAATAAATTGTGCGGAATATCATAATTATGACAATTAGCAAAAATTCAATTTACAGCTTTTGTTGTTAACCTACAAGGGTTTATAAGAGTTCATTCAAATTCACTCTTTATCAATATCTAGTGTTATTTCCGATAAAGAATTCAAACACTTTAAAAGATGTTTGGTAGACCGATAGCTCTACTACTGTTAATTCTTAAATACTGTTCTCTATCATATCATTTTATCGGGAAGAGTTTAAATTTCTTATTAATACTTAATACTAAAAAATACCTTTCAATTTAACTTTGTTCTTTCTTGAAAGAAATCCTCATATAGAGAGATATTATAGGGTCTTTTTAAGTGATTATTATTTTAAATGCAAATAAAACAAAGACTCGATAAATAACAACAGGCTTTACAGATGTAGCTTCAATGAAATGGCCGGTGTCAATTGCCAAAATTTGAAAGTCCTTGTTAGAAGACAATACAGAACAGAAATATAATAGCGGTTTTCACTCTTTGTTGTATATTTAATACTCTAGTATATTTACTCGTACTTTCGACAACAAAGCGCGAGCATCTTTTTTTCATCTATTGTAAACTCACATGGTATAAGAAATATACCATGGTAAACTTATTTAAACAGCTGATTATTGATATTTTTTGTTATTATTTTGGCGGATAGACGATCAGCTGTTTAGTTTTATATTTACCAAGCTTATTTACTAGACCTTTTTTCATGGTAAATTTAACAGAGCGTTGTATATTTGAAATGAATGCATTTTGTTGTTGCGTTGATGCAAATGTAGTATTTATACTATATCTACCATACTTACCAAACCTACAAGGGTACTTTACTACCAAGAGTGAAAACCCCTAATGATCTTTTCATATTAAGTTCAATAAAAATAGCCTCAAATATCACCAACTAATTGATAAATTGCCATGTCACCAAAATTATGGTGATTTTGAATAACAAAAGAGTTTTAGAATCTTATTATTTGGCAATAAATCACCGCGTATAACAACACGGTCTTTGTCAGACCAGTACTAAAGTGTTCCCCATTATAAAGTAGTCCCCATACTAAAGTAGCCCCCATTTTAAAGTAGTTTCTATACTAAAGTAGATCGAAAATAGTCCTGTCAAAACTATATCCTTAAAATTTCTTACATATGTTATGCTTGAAACTAAGCGCGATTATTACACTGTTTTGACGAAAATCTTAATTATTTTCAATAAACAATTAGCAGGTACATAATTGCATAGCGAAAGTCTTAATTTAAAATAATAAGGGCCTTATCAAGCCGTAGGTATTGTGGGCTACAATATTATAGGGTAAGACGAAAATCAAAATATTTATCGTTTTCGCTACCTGAATGGAGCTAAAAACAAAAATATTACGTGGAAATGCTGAAAATAGGCAATAAATGTTTTGTGTATACTTAAAACAAAACAGGCAGAACTTACACGTCGTCATCAAAAAATGCAAAAAGACTCATTAAACCACTTTTTATGTTTTTTACAAAAGAAGAGAAAAACGAAAATCGAAAACTACAAAATTCAATTTGCCATTGTAGCTGACAATATGTGTGTATAAATCAGGAAAATATATAATTGTTACAGGTCATGACTGATGAAATGCCTGATGATAGAATCTTTAGATATTAAACGTGAATTTCATAAACTAAAGCATGCATTAACATTAAATTTTTTCTACATTTTTCCCCCCCATATATACGTTTCTCCTTCCTCCTGCTATAGTTTGCTCTTTAAACTCTGACTTAAAGTTGCCCATATCAATTTAAATGTAAATACAACCATAGAATATTGAATGATATTTGAGCGTAGATAATAAGCGTATATGAATAGAGAGGATAATGAGAGAATATCTTACTCTCCTAACACAATTTGTAAGAAATGAAAATACAAAATGAAAAATGTTCTCATATTCTTTTTCAAGCCTTCTGTATATTTTGTTTTTATTTTGCGCCGTACGACTACCCACTTTGTATTTTCTCTCAATGTCATATGCGCTCATCAGAAGATATTGAGTTAACAAGATATTAACCACACTCTTCTAAACAGAACTTTAACATATTGTATGTAGTCTTGCCGTGTAAAGCACTCTTTACATACCTGACTTATGTGATGATTTTGTAGCACAGGCTATTTCACTTGCTTGTCTGTTTACAACACAAACAAAATTGAGTGTTTTTGTTTGTGTTTTCCATGCAAACAGGCAAGCAAGTGAAATAGACTGTGTTACAAAAACATCACATTAATATAGAGAGAGATGGTTTTGCAAACACGAAGACTGTTCGTATAGAACTGAAAATTGCTCGTATTTTCTTTCAATGCCGAATGCTCTCCCAAGTTTACACTATACAATCTGCTCTCTTCTGCGCGAAGAACCGCCTTAAGTAGTTTCACAATAAACCAGTGGAGTCAACTCGAAAAGTAAAATATATAACTCGGCTCTCTTTTATACTCTTCATGAAGGGAATGAATACCATACGTATTCAAATATTGTACGCTTACTTATGGCTTACGAGGTACTTTAAAGAGATCTAACGGAAGGCACAACAGGTAAACGCCGCTCGTTATTATTGGCTTATGCTCACAAACGAGCGAAGTTACAGAGGCAAATTGACAATTATATTGACCACTTGTCCTGAGTATAAAACCGCGAATTTAACAGAATAAGTTATCATAACTGTGACAACCACTGAACTATAAGTTCATCTGTTTAATACTCTTCATCAAAGAGGGCGAAGTATTGACAATTACATTTAACATCTGTCTTGAGTATTGAGTGAGTTACGCCAATTTACGTATATAAGCCCGAATTCAACAGGGCAGGTTATCATTACCGTGACAATTGCTCAACAAGTTAAACGAATAATTATGTCTGAAGGAACAGAAAGCACGCACAAAGTTGTAAGTTATTGAAATAAAAATTAATTGATCTTTAATAAAAATGTTTGATAAAAATGTTTTTGATTAATTTTTTTAATATGTTTTCTTTATTTTTCAATTACAGCACATACGCAAGAAGCGTCTTTTGGATTCCCTTAACGAATGTCCCGAATTAAATAAATGTGGCCTGAATCAACAGGATGCCAGTGACGAACCAGCGTTTGTATTGGTATCCTTTGATGAAAATGAAGTAAAGAACACAATGATTGGCAATATAAATAAAAATGTTTCGGTGGATAATGAAATGAAAACTATCTGCAAAGTGGCAGAATATTTACATGAAAATTTCGAGATTATATCTTGCAACAGTGGAAATGAGTCCTGTCAAGAACTACAAGCTGACAACGCAATGCAATTAACAAGCCATGTTAAATTCGAACTTAATACCACTAAAGATGCAATGGAGAACATGATGACTACCGATACAGAAAATTTCGCTTCATTCGATAATCTACCGGAAGCAGACGACAACGTGGCAGCATATTTGAAAGACAATATGTCTTGGAATGTCGACAACAAGCCTCGCCCAAAAGTAAAATCTAACATAAATAAAAGCGACATAGAAAAATTGAAAAGATATGAACACTTGGAGAATGTGAAACGAATTAAAATGGAAAACTTGAGAAAAACGGTAAATGCTACAATTCAGTTTCTGATATTTTTAGAAAAGCTAGAGCAACAGGAAGAATTACAAGAAAACCAAAATATTGACAATGACGAAAGTGTTGATAAAAAAGATTTTAAAATGCTTGTAACAGAGAACGACAACAAAAATGATATCCCACAAGCGCATAATCAAAATGAAGACGTAAGCAAATCACCCGAGTACAAAGAGCAACACAGAATGGTAGCGCCTTATAATGATTTTAATAATTTCGAACTGAAATATAATAAGAATAAGAATCTACCACACTGCTCAAAAAGTCCGGAAGAAGAAATAAATATTATGAAAAATGAGTTTGAAATCCATACAGTCCAATTAGAACAACCACAAATAGAAAACATATCCATTGCAACTTCCACCAGTGATGAACACCCGCCCCATATGCAAATTGAAAACAGATTTGAAGCTGATGCAAATGGTATGGTTTGTATTGGACCGAATGGCACTATGGTCAAAAGAATAACTTTAGAATCCATCAACTGGTCCCTGACAGGAGCCGCTGTAACACGAAAAATTCTAGTGGAAATCTTTGGCCGTGAAACTTTGGCTGCTTGCAATCTAACGGGTAAGCCTTCGCCTGCCTTTGTAGATTGTAATAAACCAGTGAAAAGCCAATTGGACCCCATTATAGTTGCGGATATCATTCATTTAATGGGGAAGCAGAAAGGCCTAACCCCGAAGGAGGTGCGTAATGCAATAACCACAAAATGCGCCGATGAAAATAAAATGCTTAGGATGAAGGAAAAAAAGAGACAAAGTATTGCAGAGCGAAATATGGCTTGTGGCATTTCTAATTTTTCAGTTTAAGTTTTTTTCTTTTTGTTCATAAATGTTTTTATAAATAAGATCTACCAAATGTATATAATGTTATGTAATATATAATAGTCTATAGAATATTTTTGTTTAATAAAAATTTATTGTTTCTTAATAAAAATTTTTAAGTCGATTCAATTTATATTTGTAGCGGATATGTGTCGGTTTGTATAGATAACCACTAATGGACCACTAATGGGTAACTAAACATTATGGGAAAGCATAGCGGCTTTGTGTGGGTACCATTAGAGAATGAACACGAATACACAAAAACCAAACGCGAGCTAAAACTCGATGGTGAGCGCAAATCGTCCACACCCTCTGAACGTAAACACTATATAAGGCAAACTCCTGCAAACGCAGCAGCGACGTCCTCCACGTCTAAATGTGCCTCCAGTTTGGTGGTCAAAGCGAGTAATACCCTCTTGTCAATGGCCGACAAGCTTAGGGCATACAAAAGTTAACAAATTTCAGACATTTTTTAACCAATCCGTTTTCGTTGAAAATATTTATAATTGTCTGACATCTTTCTTCGATTTTAAGACGGTCTTTTGTTTTGGTTCAGAAATTTGTGAAATTTGTTAATCGGAAGCATACCTTTGTGGGCCTGTGCAGAGCCACAATTCAGTTCAGTTTCAAAAAATTTTTAACCAATGCAAAAGACCATCTTAACATCAAGGAAACTATAAAGATTTTCAACGAAAACGGATTAGTTAAAAAATTTCTGAAATTTTTGAAATATGAGTGGTGGGACCTACCGTTTAAAGTCGACTCCGAACGACATATTTTTGAGAAACTTTTCATGGCATTTTTATTTATTTACTCTCAGAGTTTTTGCCAGAAAACTGCTGAGAATAAGTCGCCGAAGAAATACTTTTTATATTCTGTACTGATGTCTGGGGTTTGAACCCTGGCTTTAGTTCTAATAAGCCAACACACTACCTACTAGACTATACTATAGACTACTTCAATATAGTCCCCCCCAATTACCATTTGGGGAATTTAAATTAAATGGATGTGGTAAACACTCTGCTGGGTCACAGAATAGTTGGGTATTTACTGCCAAGGCTGGCAGCTGAAAAACTGTTGAGACAGACGTAGATGTAAAGTTTTCTAGCTTAGAGAAAACTGAAGGTGATTAAAGTTACGGTACTAAGAAGAATGACGATTGCCTTCAGAATCAACAAGAATCAACTCTGTGGTAGTATCAATTTCCAAACTTTTATTTGGTGCAGTAACTAGAAAGTACAGAGTGATAAACGAATTTAATCTGTGGAAGGTAGTAAATGGTCAACAGAAATATTGCGTTGAGTTGGTTGGCATGTCCCGCGATGCATATAAAGATACCGAACAGTCACGCACAATTTAACAGGAACAGCATTCTGAAAAAATTTGTCTACTGATTAAGTAACATTCCCCAGAAAAAAATGCCCGACTCCACTGTGCAAAAAAACGAGAAGACTTGAACAAGCCATACAACTTTCCGCGTTACCGAACTAAGACAAGCAGTGAAAAAATGGAAGCCAGTTGTGATCGAGCAGTGAAATGAAAACGATTCGAAGAAGGCAAACTGATTCCGCTGAGCACCACTCAACAAGAGAAGTAACTATCGCCCATATTTTCGCATTACTGGGAGGTACTCTACAATGCAATTAGAAAGTAAAATTCCATGATTCATAGACTTAAAAAGCAAAACAACCCCAGATTTTGAACGCAGACAAAAACAATCTAAACAGAAACAAGCAAATAAGACACCGACAAACAAACAAACAAAGAATAACAAAAATTATGGGTGTTACAGCAAACAAATATTACACAAACAATTTCTGAAGGAAATTACAAGTAGAAAACAAAACAAAAATAAAAACAGGCGACATCAACAAACAACATTAAAGGAAGATGGTGGGTGATGTTATGAAATAAAAATAAAAATAAGAACACGGTGCAAATACATTTGTTAAAAGACCTTTAATTGAAAAGATTTCAGTACATTCGTTGAATAATAATACGAATGTGATTTGTTTTTCTTTAAGACGGGTATACTCGACTTTATGCGTAAAAATTACGTTTTACTCTACATAAAAAATCAAAAGGCTAAAAGGGGTCATTAATTAAATTAATATGGTGTTGTTATTAATTAAATTATGTTGTTTTTTAAATAATTAAAGGCTTTGTTCAAATAAAATAACGAATACGATCAAAAGTAAATAATTTGGCTGCCTTCCAAAATGTATCAATACAAAGTTTGTATGTAGTTCTACTACTGTATATAAACTATGTAGATATGCAAATTAACCAAACATTGCATAAACTATAAATCTGATGCCTGATTACTTTTTGACTGCGTTAAAAATACACATTGACGACATTTTGAAATAGAATACATTGTATATATTTTGTACAGCGGCATTATGAAACGTCGATACTTTGTTCAAACACAAAGCAACTAACATTTGGAAGGCAGCCTTTTTGTTATTTTTAATTGCAAACTTAGAATTCACAATAAATAAACATACGTATATATTTATTCACTGCCCCATCACAACTGGCTTCCATTTTGTCACTGCTTGTCTTAATTCGATAACGCGGAAAGACATACGGCTTGTTGAAGCCATTCCGTTCTTCTGCACAGTGGTGTTGGGCATATGTTTCTGGTGAATCACCAGACAACTTGCCAGGTGCTCTTCTTGTTAAATTATGCGTAGCTGCCCGGTAATATATTATGAATCGTGGGATACGCTTGTCCCAACTTATTGTTGACCATTTACTACCTTCCACAGATCAAATCAAAACCATTCCACCATTCTTCTTGTTGATTCTAAAGGCAGTCGTCATTCTTCTTGGTATCGCAAAATTTTATCACCATCAGTTTTCTCTAAGCTAGAAAACTTTTCATCTACGTCAACCTCAACAGTTTTATTCAATTCAATTGCGTCCACTATCTGTGCTGCCTTACAGGTTATAAGTATGGGTCCCGATAAATAAATTTCTTTATCACATAATCTTCATATTGCGTTCGAGACGATCTCTTCATTGAACAAGTGTACTTTAAGTGTACAGTGCCCTGTCTAAAGACCGATTACTAAACTCAGATTATTTTCGGAAACTTTCAAGCATGACAAAAATCTCCTGATATTATACAATAAATTACAAAGAAAAACGTTTGCCTATCTTTATATTCCCTTACAATGAGTATAGACTTTAAATATTTCCTCCGTCTGACTGAAAGATTCAGCTACCAGCTTTTGGTAGTAAATTTCCAAGTATTCTGTGACCCAGCAGAGTGTTTACCGTATCCAGTTGATTTAGCTTCCCCCGGTGGTCATATTTTAATTTTATTTATATTACGTAGTATTGCTATGTTCTATTCTTTTCACTTTATGTTCAGCTTGAATTGAGCAAAACTTTTTATTGGATTCTGCTTGGAAGTTACCTGCGAGCATTCACATTGACTCATAATATCTGATCCGTATAATACAGAGTGGCCCTCTTTTAAAAGGCTATGTAGCCTGCAAATTTCCTATCACTCAGTCTCTGCGAAATATATCCCACAATAAAAATGGTCCGGTTTCTGTCCAGGGGACAGTTAAGGCGGTATCATTGCGAATCGAAAGTGTTGGGGAAATATATATATAAATATATATATATATGTATGTATATATATATATATGTACGTGTATACGAGTATATATGAATATATCTAAAAAGCAGTCAACTTAATTTTCAAAATATTCTTCATTGTTTTCTTTTCGTAATTATTTTATCACTCGTAATAACTGGCTAGAAAATATTATTTCATCCTATTTTGATGAGGAATCCCTGAGGAACTCATTACTAAAAACAACTCTTTCAACTCGCGGATTTACTGAAATATAAAATATACTCAAAGAACTTCTTAAAACTGATAAGTAGCTACTGAATCCTCGTAATAATAAACTTTTTAAATAAAATCAATTTAAATTGGATGCCACTGCATGGTCTGATAGTGTGGTGGATAATATGATAGACTACTAGCGTGAGAGGCGTTAGTTCGACGCCAACTAGAGACTCTCGCCTGTTACATTTTACCGAGCATATGGGTGAAGTTATACTATGTTCAGACATGCACTTATATTGAATAAATCGCAATAAATGGCGTTATTGAGCTCAATATTTAATACAAAATTTTCAATTAATTATTGCTCAATAAATTCATAAATTGTTATAATATTGATTAAAACTTGAAATACAGCACTGTCATAAGTACGTTCAGTGAGCATATTACAATTTTTCGAACGCTTTCTATTGCTATTTGACAACTCAAATGTCAACAACGACAACAAAAACAAAAACAATGTTGTTGAAACTACCAGCTGTTTTGTTTACTAGCCGTCAAATGAATATTGAATAAGCAGCTGAACAGCGTATATTTTTATGTCTAAACACTTAAAATATTGGTAGTCAGAAAACCAAATATTGATTCAATAAAAGTGCATGTCTGAACATAGTATTACGCAGCTCGTATATAATTAAATATAATTTCTAATTGTATTGTAATTAATTAATAAATAAATAAAATAAATTGTGCGGAATATCATAATTATGACAATTAGCAAAAATTCAATTTACAGCTTTTGTTGTTAACCTACAAGGGTTTATAAGAGTTCATTCAAATTCACTCTTTATCAATACCTTGTGTTATATCCGATAAAGAATTCAAACACTTTAAAAGATGTTTGGTAGACCGATAGCTCTACTACTGTTAATTCTTAAATACTGTTCTCTATCATATCATTTTATCGGGAAGATATAGAGATATTATAGGGTCTTTTTAAGTGATTATTATTTTAAGTGCAAATAAAACAAAGACTCGATAAATAACAACAGGTTTTACAGATGTAGCTTCAATGAAATGGCCGGTGTCAATTGCCAAAATTTGAAAGTCCTTGTTAGAAGACAATACAGAACAGAAATATAATGATCTTTTCATATTAAGTTCAATAAAAATAGCCTCAAATATCACCAACTAATTGATAAATTGCCATGTCACCAAAATTATGGTGATTTTGAATAACAAAAGAGTTTTAGAATCTTATTATTTGGTAAGAAATCACCGCGCATAACAACACGGTCTTTGTCAGACCAATACTAAAGTGGTCCCCATTATAAAGTAGTCCCCATACTAAAGTTGTTTCTATACTAAAGTAGATCGAAAATAGTCCTGTCAAAACTATATCCTTAAAATTTCTTACATATGTTATGCATGAAACTAAGCACGATTATTACATTGTTTTGACGAAAATCTTAATTATTTCCAATAAACAATTAACAGGTACATAATTGCATAGCGAAAGTCTAAGTTTAAAATAATAAGGGCCTTATCAAGCCGTAGGTATTGTGGGCTACAATATTATAGGGTAAGACGAAAATCAAAATATTTATCGTTTTCGCTACCTGAATGGAGCTAAAAACAAAAATATTACGTGGAAATGCTGAAAATAGGCAATAAATGTTTTGTGTATACTTAAAACAAAACAGGCAGAACTTACACGTCGTCATCAAAAAATGCAAAAAGACTCATTAAACCACTTTTTATGTTTTTTACAAAAGAAGAGAAAAACGAAAATCGAAAAATGCAAAATTCAATTTGCCATTGTAGCTGACAATATGTGTATATAAATCAGGAAAATATATAATTGTTACAGCTCATGACTGATGAAATGCCTGATGATAGAATCTTTAGATATTAAACGTGAATTTCATAAACTAAAGCATGCATTAACATTAAATTTTTTCTACATTTTTCCCCCCCATATATACGTTTCTCCTTCCTCCTGCTATAGTTTGCTCTTTAAACTCTGACTTAAAGTTGCCCATATCAATTTAAATGTAAATACAACCATAGAATATTGAATGATATTTGAGCGTAGATAATAAGCGTATATGAATAGAGAGGATAATGAGAGAATATCTTACTCTCCTAACACAATTTGTAAGAAATGAAAATACAAAATGAAAAATGTATTCATATCCTTTTTCAAGCCTTCTGTATATTTTGTTTTTATTTTGCGCCGTACGACTACCCACTTTGTATTTTCTCTCAATGTCATATGCGCTCATCAGAAGATATTGAGTTAACAAGATATTAACCACACTCTTCTAAACAGAACTTTAACATATTGTATGTAAAGTCTTGCCGTGTAAAGCACTCTTTACATACCTGACTTATGTGATGATTTTGTAGCACAGGCTATTTCACTTGCTTGTCTGTTTACAACACAAACAAAATTGAGTGTTTTTGTTTGTGTTTTCCATGCAAACAGGAGAGAGATGGTTTTGCAAACACGAAGACTGTTCGTATAGAACTGAAAATTGCTCGTATTTTCTTTCAATGCCGAATGCTCTCCCAAGTTTACACTATACAATGTGCTCTCTTCTGCGCGAAGAACCGCCTTAAGTAGTTTCACAATAAACCAGTGGAGTCAACTCGAAAAGTAAAATATATAACTCGGCTCTCTTTTATACTCTTCATGAAGGGAATGAATACCATACGTATTCAAATATTGTACGCTTAGTTATGGCTTACGAGGTACTTTAAAGAGATCTAACGGAAGGCACAACAGGTAAACGCCGCTCGTTATTATTGGCTTATGCTCACAAACGAGCGAAGTTACAGAGGCAAATTGACAATTATATTGACCACTTGTCCTGAGTATAAAACCGCGAATTTAACAGAATAAGTTATCATAACTGTGACAACCACTGAACTATAAGTTCATCTGTTTAATACTCTTCATCAAAGAGGGCGAAGTATTGACAATTACATTTAACATCTGTCTTGAGTATTGAGTGAGTTACGCCAATTTACGTATATAAGCCCGAATTCAACAGGGCAGGTTATCATTACCGTGACAATTGCTCAACAAGTTAAACGAATAATTATGTCTGAAGGAACAGAAAGCACGCACAAAGTTGTAAGTTATTGAAATAAAAATTAATTGATCTTTAATAAAAATGTTTGATGAAAATGTTTTTGATTAATTTTTTTAATATGTTTTCTTTATTTTTCAATTACAGCACATACGCAAGAAGCGTCTTTTGGATTCCCTTAACGAATGTCCCGAATTAAATAAATGTGGCCTGAATCAACAGGATGCCAGTGACGAACCAGCGTTTGTATTGGTATCCTTTGATGAAAATGAAATAAAGAACACAATGATTGGCAATATAAATAAAAATGTTTCGGTGGATAATGAAATGAAAACTATCTGCAAAGTGGCAGAATATTTACATGAAAATTTCGAGATTATATCTTGCAACAGTGGAAATGAGTCCTGTCAAGAATTACAAGCTGACAACGCAATGCAATTAACAAGCCATGTTAAATTCGAACTTAATACCACTAAAGATGCAATGGAGAACATGATGACTACCGATACAGAAAATTTCGCTTCATTCGATAATCTACCGGAAGCAGACGACAACGTGGCAGCATATTTGAAAGACTCGCCCAAAAGTAAAATCTAACATAAATAAAAGCGACATAGAAAAATTGAAAAGATATGAACACTTGGAGAATGTGAAACGAATTAAAATGGAAAACTTGAGAAAAACGGTAAATGCTACAATTCAGTTTCTGATATTTTTAGAAAAGCTAGAGCAACAGGAAGAATTACAAGAAAACCAAAATATTGACAATGACGAAAGTGTTGATAAAAAAGATTTTAAAATGCTTGTAACAGAGAACGACAACAAAAATGATATCCCACAAGCGCATAATCAAAATGAAGACGTAAGCAAATCACCCGAGTACAAAGAGCAACACAGAATGGTAGCGCCTTATAATGATTTTAATAATTTCGAACTGAAATATAATAAGAATAAGAATCTACCACACTGCTCAAAAAGTCCGGAAGAAGAAATAAATATTATGAAAAATGAGTTTGAAATCCATACAGTCCAATTAGAACAACCACAAATAGAAAACATATCCATTGCAACTTCCACCAGTGATGAACACCCGCCCCATATGCAAATTGAAAACAGATTTGAAGCTGATGCAAATGGTATGGTTTGTATTGGACCGAATGGCACTATGGTCAAAAGAATAACTTTAGAATCCATCAACTGGTCCCTGACAGGAGCCACTGTAACACGAAAAATTCTAGTGGAAATCTTTGGCCGTGAAACTTTGGCTGCTTGCAATCTAACGGGTAAGCCTTCGCCTGCCTTTGTAGATTGTAATAAACCAGCGAAAAGTTAATTGGACCCCATTATAGTTGCGGATTTAATTCATTTAATGGGGGAGCAGAAAGGCCTAACCCCGAAGGAGGTGCGTAATGCAATAACCACAAAATGCGCCGATGAAAATAAAATGCTTAGGATGAAGGAAAAAAAGAGACAAAGTATTGCAGAGCCAAATAGGGCTTGTGGACCGTAGTTCTAATTTTACAGTTTAAATTTTTCTTTTTTTTTTTTTTTGTTCATAAATGTTTTTATAAATAAGATATAACAAATATATAATGTTATTTAATGTATAATAGTCTATAAAATATTTTCGTTTAATAAAAATTTATTGTTTTTTAATAAAAATTTTTTAATCGATTCAATTTATATTTCTATCGGATGTGTGTCGGTTTGCATAGCATAGCGGCTTTGAGTGGGTACTAGGGGTGCCAAACGGGATTGGTTTTTATAAATACCGGGATTTGGGATTTCGAAATCCCGATCCCGAAATCCCTAGATTTTTCGGGACAATTCGGTATCGAAAAATCCCGAAATATCCTGGGATTTCCCGAAATATCCCGAGATTTCGGGATTTTCTTTTAATAAAAAAAGGTAAAAACAATTATTTTATTAAAAATTTCATTAATTTTTGATCTTTATCACGATACACATGTTATAAAATAAAAAAACAGAACAAAAAGTAACAAAAATAGAAATAATTCATAATTCATACATAGATATACATATGTATAAACACATTAGTGAAGAAACAAAAACCTACCCTTTAAAAAACGCTATTTAGTGTCCAAAATATATAAATTAATTATATTCATTGTTTTAAGTAATTTAAAAAAAAATCAAAGACTAATATTACATCGAAGAGCCTTAATTTTGATGCAAACAAAAACACCTTTCGTTGAAAAACATTTTTCGCAATCTACACTTGTGGGCAAAATGGTTTCAAGATAGCTATATGCAGAATATAACTATTCACCTCTAACACCTCGTGATTGAATCAAATCTATTTCTTTAGAAAGTTGATTGTCTAAACCATCAGCTGTATTAATAGATTTTATTGGACTTCGAGGGCAACGTTTAACTGTTTTTCAGTTTGATGTCGAGTGATACAGAATATTCATTTAATTGTTGCATGATACACTTGAAAAACTATTTAATGTAATAGTAAATAAGAAAAACAATGCCGTAGACTCAATATTTTTCTTACTTTATAAAGTGTATATGTATGAATTTACAATCCCGAAAATCCTGGGATTTTGCGATTCGGGATTTCCCGATTGGCATCCCTAGCATGAACACGAATACACAAAAACCAAAAACCCGCGCTAAAACTCGATGATGATCGCAAATCGTCCACACCCTCTGAACGTAAACACTATATAAGGCGAACTCCTGCGAACGCAGCAGCGTCGTCCTCCACGTCTAAAGGTGCCTCCAGTTTGGTAGCCAAAGCTGTCTTCAAAGCGAGTAATACCCTCTTGTCAATGGCCAACAAGCTTAGGGCATATAGAACGCGCATAACTGCTTTGTGCATTGTTGCCACAATAGGCTCTAAAGAATACATACTCCTATCGAAGGATTAGAAAGGGGGCTTGGCTTGGGCTAGAGCTCATCAAAACGAACGTCCCCACACGACTACGGTTACGACAGAGATCTGCCGTGTTAAATATGGAGATGAGCTTATTTTGGCTTGATTGACTTTTATTGAAAGAGCAGAGAAACCATCCCACTCTAAAGCTAAGGACTAAAACATTGAAAAGGGTTCTTGATGTACATATCAGGACTTCGATTGTTCCATCGCGCTATAGGAATATTAACACATTTTTCGCAAAGGCGCCCAAAACTCTTTTTAAATTCAATTACAAGTTTAATAAAAGAAATTCAATGTAAGGAAGGAAGGATTTAGCAAAATCATACTTCAACATATCTGATTGCAAACATATTCCAATGTTTGAGCAATGATTTCAAACAGAAAATCAAAAAAAATGGAATAAATATAGGATTCTGAAGGGGTTTATGACATATCAGGGAATACAGGATTTCCACATGCTTAAAATTTCTATTACAAAGATACCATATGCATACATATATAGACAATACTTACCTAACATAGATTTTCGATTCAGCAGATCGGACAATTTAAAAACAAATTTACGAACATTTGGACGTCCATTAAGGATTAACGAATTTGAATGGTAGCCAGATTTATTTGAAGAATTTCCATGTGGCCGTATAGTGATTAAATATTTCTTGGGACTCTTCGAATTAATGGGAATATCTCTAAAAATAAAGTATGTATACAATTTGGTTTGATATGTTAAATTGCATTTCACAGAAAATCTTACTTTTCGCCAAGCAGCTCACTTAACTTTATGGGCGTATTTTTTTTAAGAATTAAATATTTGGAACTCTCAGGTTTTTGATTCATTATTGTTTCGTTGTAAATTCATTGCAGTTTTATGTTACGTATGATAATTTTGTGAGTTTGTATTAATTTTGTTAATTTTTATTTTTTTTATAGAAGTTTTCAATTTAAATTATTTCTTAAATTTATTATTAAAATAAATAATAAACAATATGACAGCAATATGGAAAAGCAATACTCACGTCTTGACTCATGTCATTTATTTTATTTCAGACGCTATGCATTTGTGGGAAGTTTTCTAATTTATTTAAAGTCGGCCATATACGAATAACACGGTGCGACATTGAAAATACATCCGAGTAACTGCCTAGTCTAAGTTTTTCACTAGATTGAGTAGAACTCAAAAATACTTTGTTTTATTTTTCTCGAACCCTCCAAACTTGTTTTATTTGATAGAAACGGGTTGTTTGATCTTTTCACACAAAATTATTGATTACCCCAACATGTTTTAACCTATTTTAAAAATCTAAAGTTTTTAGAAAGGAGAGAGATTAACCTTTAAAACGGTATACATAAGCGTTTTGTTCAAACTTATATGTTATGAGTTTTAATGGGGTAAACTTGGCATACATTTTTTTTCTTATTTTTTCAAGTTTAGCTATTCTTAAACGCAAAATTTAATTAAAAAATATAAAATAAGTGATGACGTTCTGAAAGTGCATTATCTTGTGAAGAGATTGCCACTTCGTTTGATCAAATCAGACAAAAATAACCGTAGTTATTACTTAAAAAGTATAACAATCGAGATATATTTTTCTTTATTTGTCATCTTATCAAATGAACTTTCTGTTCAAAAATTTTCAAAAGTTTTGATGGATCTTGATTATTTATCGCAAAATGTTTCAATTTAGCGTTTGCACGACTACCAGAAGTCAGCTAATATTTGTGTTTTTTGCAAATATAATTATTTCTCTTTGCGCAAACATTGTACAATTTCTGGTAGTCGCTCAAACGTGAAACTGACACATTTTGCGATAAACAATCAAGATCCAGCAAAAATTCTGAAAATGTTTGAACTAAAAGTTCATTTGAACAAATATTTGTATAAATTAAAAATATAACTCGACTGTTAGACTCTTTAAATAATAACTACGGTAATTTTTCTCCGATCTGATCATACTTCTTCACAAACACTTTCAGAATATTATCACTTATTTGATATTTTTTAATTAAAGTTTGCTACTATGAACGGACAAAATTGAAAAAAAATTTGAATTTGTCAAGTTTACCTGATCAAACCACATACCATATTAAGTCAAATAATATATGTATGTATCTCGTTTTAAAGGCCCATCTCTCTCCTTTCTAATAAGGTTTAAATTTTGGACATCATTTCAGAAATGTTTGTGTAATTAATAAAGTTGTGCGTAAAGTCCAAAAAAAAACCATTTTTGTCAAATAAAACAAGTTTGGAGGGCTCGAGAAAAATAAAAAAAGGATTTTTGAGTTCTACTCTGCTAACTGAACAACTTAACTAGGCAGTTACTCGGGTGTATTTAATTTTTTGTATTTTGTTGCATAGCGTAATTTCTCCCGAGATTCCTAAAAAGAAATTCTTTAATATCAACTCAGCTGCATCTCTTTCTCCATGTGTAAATGCTTCTGTGAAATAAAGGATTGCAATCTAAAGCTGTTCTTATAACATTTCCTAGCGGTTTCTTTGGTCTGTATGCTAGCTAACACAACTTATGTCTACGAACTTCGCTTTTCAAATATGTTTAGTGAATACGGCGCCATTGCGCAAACAAGAAAGCCAAAAGATTCCACATATTCTGCGCAGACTTATCAAGTAAGGTCTGACATTGTCATCCCTGGGAAATCACTGGAAGTCTACATAGATGTTTCTAAATTTAGAAATAATGCAGGCTGTGGAAATTTCCTTGATGTATTTCATCTTCTGGAACTCGCCGTAGTCTAGTAGATAGTGTGTTGACTTATTAGAGGTGAGACCACGGTTCAAACCCCAGTACAGACGTCTCCAACAAAATGATATATAAAAAAAAATTTCTTCGGCGACTTGCTCTCAGCAGATTTCTGACAAAAACTCTGAGAGTAAATTAAATAAAATTGCCTTGAAAAGTTTCTCAAAAATCTGTCGTTCGTAGTCGACTTTAACCGTAGATCGAGCCTTAAAAAAACTTCATAATTCCAGCTATGTATCACTTTTAAATATTTTTATTTATTTTAATTCACTTTAATAAAACTATTTTGCATTATTACATTTTATTATCACTTTTATGAAATTTACGCCAAAATTTTTGACATGATGTACGTTGTAGCATGGGTTTGTAAGTAAAAATAAAACACTTCATAGGAGTTTTTTTCTAAATGGTAATAATTTGACATCTAGCACCCTTGCTTTGTGGCGATTTATAAGTTTCCAAATGTTTAGATGGGGCAGCTTATAGTCACTCCCATTAGTAACGCTTCCAATCGAGGGCTAGCTGAAACCTGATGACACAAAGCATTGTTATATTTCGCTAGAAACATTTGTTGTAGACGATATGTGAGGTACAAAAGTTTCCTATTGCAATAGAACATCGATTATGTCAATAACAATGTTCTCTCTTTCATTCTTCTCTGGTGTCCCGGATACAAGTTTCCCCAAATACAGCTATAAGTAGTTGCTACGCACATAGCATGTCCTTGAATCTAAGACTACCAATTCTATTCCGGTGGACCACGAAATTTATAACGACCATAAAATTCAATTAGTTGCTAATCTATAGCGACAAAATTATTGGGATTATTAAAAGCTGAAAGACTTTTAGCTCACTTTTCGAAGAGGCGTAATAGGTGTAAATTTATCGTCACTTCCGAGTAGCACGTTATCAAAACGAATAATTTTGTTATCTCATACGTACATATTTGACCGAAATACTGTCATCTGTAATATCTATGAAATAAAAGAAAACAAAAAGAAATAAAAAAAGTCTCTACAACATTTCATGTGACAACTGCTAGCAATCTGCATGAGAATTGGTAATATTTTTTCTTTCCATACTACTAATATGGTTTTCTATTCCAAGTAGTACCATCTTTTTTGATTAACGTCCTACTGTCAAGTTTGCTGCTGTCAATACTTGCGTCTGTTCATAAGAGGAGCTTCTGACTTCTTCTTCTTCAGAATCGTCATTACATATATGTATATGTACATATTTGATCGGTCACTACAACCTTTCTTTGTAAACTGGAAATGTCTGACCTGCGATTTGAAACTTGGTCTGACGTCTAATAAGTTAAAAGAGTACATACTGGACCACGACTAATTCAATCAACATCAACAAGATATTAAAAATAGAAAATTCAACATTTTTACCTTCGTCCCACACTTAACTTTCAATTCTTTCTCAAAAACCATAAATATTATTTACAATAAAACTTCACAAAATCTTTGAAATCTTAAAAAAATTACATACACAACACCAAAAAATCTCTAGGAAAGTGGTATGTATCAAAAATGATACATAAGATAGAATTATGAAGTTTTTGAATTTTTTAAGTCCTGTTTGAAACTTTCTTTTTTTCTTTGGTTTAAAATAACGACAATGACAATACTAACGAATTCAAAAAATATCAGGCATCTAGTTTTTTCTGAATGAAAGTTATAACGTCTCAAAAACTAAAATGTAGCATTTTTGATACAAAGCTCGATCTACGGTTAAACTGTAGATCCCGCCACTCATGTATTAAATTAGCGCACACAACATAACTGGTCTGAGAAGTTGGGTCTTATACTGACTCAATGTTTGTAATTACTAATTATGGATGTATGAAAACATTTTTTATTGACGCTCACTTCATACAGATACTCCTGGTACTCCTAGATGTGAAGCACAATATTTGCAGTTCTTGGTTAAAATTTGTTTTTTTTTAGATTAAGAAACATGGTAAATTAAGGAGAACGTATGTACTTGTAAGGAGAATGTTTCTGTAAATTTGAAAATATGTTTAAATTTTTATTTGTTTTCATTTGATGAGAAAATTTATAGGAATTTGAACGCATTGAAAAGTTTGCATACATGGTTATAAATGTATGATAACGTAGATTTTAAAAAAGTAGTTTTGATTAATTTTTTAATGACATTTAATTCCATTTAAAGATTTAAAAAAAGTGGAACCTTTTAGAGGAATTGGAATAACTTGCACAAAGGAAAAGAATTATTTTTTTTTTTGAAAGTCCCCGGCCTCACACTAACCCACCATCACCCGACCGCGGAGGGCTCGTCCCCATTACGTAGGGACACGTACACACTACAGTCCGGACTGTAGCGGGTAAGGGAAAAGTAATGGCAACGAGAACATAAAACAGCTACAGAACTTAATCACAAGCTGAATAAAGTTACAATAAACATGAACTACCTATGACAAGAACGATAATACATTTTTATATAATAATTTACAAATTAATGCCAGCATATAAGCTACGTTTTATATTACAAACACTACTATTAAAATCAATAAAATCATAATATAAGTTAAAACCATTACATAATCTAAGAAAAGGAAAATTACATCCATAGTTCGTTCTATAAAAATCTAAAGAAAGAGGACGATAGTGCCGTGAAAATCTTGCTGGAATACTGTAATTCAGGTTACAAAGCAAAAACTCAGAATCGATATCACCTTTAACCAGAATAAAAACAATACAAACTCCTAAAACAGTCCTTCTACGTTCCAAAGTTGGAAGTTTTATCAAACCTAATCTAGCCTCATATGACGGAAACCCATTGGCTCAATCCCATCCTAAGCCACGTAAACAGAATAATAAAAACTGCTTCTGCACAGAGTCTATTGAATCACTATGATGACGATAGTATGGATTCCAAATAATAGA
The DNA here is from genome assembly GCA_932273835.1 of Sarcophaga variegata. NCBI lineage: Eukaryota > Metazoa > Arthropoda > Insecta > Diptera > Sarcophagidae > Sarcophaga > Sarcophaga variegata. The sequence continues at coordinate 87,841,614 of OW026361.1, forward strand.
TGCATACTCCAAAATAGGTCTAACAAGTGAAATGTATAGCAGTCTCGTTATATAACGATCAATGAATTCCCTAGCCCATCTTTTCACAAAGCCAAGAACAGCCCGAGCTTTGCCAATCATCATACTAATATGATCAATAGACAATTTCATATCCAATAATACTCCCAAATCAAGAAATGTAGTCACAGCTTCCAAAGGGCAAGAATTAATCACATAAGTGGACGAAATTACGCCCCCGCGAGAGAAAACCATGCATTTACATTTCTTCAAGTTAAGATGCATTAAATTAATTCTGCACCAAGTTACAAACAAATCAATATTTCGCTGAAGAACAGCCTGACCATGATCATCATCAAAAGTATAAAAAAATTTAACGTCGTCAGCATACATCAGAATATTACAATCAGAAATAGCACAAGGAAGATCATTAAGAAACAATAAGAACAGTAAAGGACCCAAATGGCTCCCCTGCGGAACACCAGAAGTAATATATACTGTCTTAGACAATACATTCCTAAAGATTACCCTCTGAGTCCTAAGGGAGAGGTAGGAGTCTAGCCAACGATGAATAATATCAGGAATGCCGATTAATGAAAGTTTAAGAAGCAAAATTCTATGATCAACCCTATCAAAAGCTTTACTGAAATCAGTATAAATTACATCAGTCCGAGCTCTGACAAGAAGATTAGTGACAGTCGACGTACCTTTCAAAAAACCATGTTGGAAAGGCGATATTAAAGATCTCGTATTAAAAAAGAGATAATCCGTCACCAGTTTCTCCATTAACTTGGGAATAGCACTGAGTTTGGCAATACATCTGTAATTGGAAATATTGGATTTATTACCCGACTTATGCAAAGGAATTATAAATGAACTCTTCCAAATAGATGGAAAATGACCAGCCCTCAGAAGCCCATTGAATATAAAGGTCAAAGGACCACTCAAAACAACAGCGCACTTTCTCAAAATACAGGCCGGTACCCCGTCAGGGCCCGGCAAGTATGTAAGTTTCAATCCAGACAAAGACTCAAGAACAGACTCCTCATCAAATGAATATATATTAGAAATAGAGACACTTCCCACTGAATAAGGATACGAAAAGCCGCTACTCAGATCAGATCCCGAGTCCAAATGCCTATAAGTAGACTGAAAAAAGTCAGCAAACATATAAGAAATATCAAGGTAACTAGAGGACGATACGTCCCCATAAAACATCTCAGTGGGAAACAAAGATGATTTACGTTTAGCTCGAACGAAGTCATAAAACGACTTAGGATCGCTAGCGAAGTTCGACCTGACTCTAATCATATATTCCTCATAACAGTAATGATTCATTCTACGATAATCCGCACGCGCCCTGGAGTAAAGAGCATAATCAATATCAGTACGTGATCTAACAAACTTCTTAAATAATCTTGATTTTCTGTTCCTCAACCTTGACAGTTTACCCGAATTCCACGGAGGACCAGAACGCTCCAAACGACTATTTACAAATGGAACACACTCCCTAAAACATTTAAATAATACCTCATAAAAGCTATCCAAGATCCTGTCAAGTGAAAGAGAGTCATATGGTGGTGAAACTAGTACAGACGACCAATCTACAGAGGCTAGTAGTGTATTCATTTTGGTTTAACTCCGGTGTGTTGTTCGGTTGAGTGGATCAAGATGAATTAAAAAAAAAATACATTAAAGTCTTTAATTAGGAAAAACTATAAACTTTAAAAATTGCTTAAAGAAGTTCAAAAAAATCCTTAGAAAATACCCACCACATTATGATAGACATGTCAACTTCTGGGTGCAAATCAAACCAGTGCGAACGTACTCATACAATATTTATTAAAGCCAGTCAGCGCCAACAGCAGCAATAATGCGTTTTAAGTGAAAAAAAAGTGAAAACATTAAGCAATTTAGAGAGATACTACGTTCGTTCACAAACAATATTCAATTTCTTAAACAAAAACAAACAAATAACAACAACAGCAACAATATCAATATACTCAGATACTATTAGATCCAACACTCTAGTGAACAAATGCATTCATTTACTTACTCATACGTGCAACTCAACCGAAATCCTATATGTATTACTAGCGATACAAGATATAGCAGTAACAGTAACAGTAACAACAGCATTAATAATGCGACAACAACTTTCTTAGTGGCAGGAAAGGGCAACAACAATATGTTGCAAAATGTTAGTGTTGCATTCACATACAATCTTTTGAAGGAATTTCATGTTAGTATGTGTTTGTGTGTGTTATTATTTGCCCTCACATGTGTATGTTTTGAAATGCCATATTGTAGCAGCATCTATGAATTTTATCCAATCCTTCCTTTACCTTGTTTAGATATGAAATGCAATTGTTTTGGTCTTGATGCTGTCTTTGCTTCTACATCTACCTGTACTGTTGATGGTGATGTTGTCTTTGGTATTAGCATTACAACACAACTGTTCAACTTTTTAATCCCCCTCTCCCGCTATACGTCATCTCTCCATTTGCGGACCATTTGCGATTTTATTTTTTCAACGGTAAAGTGCTATTCGTATCTCGAGTAATGGCATCTCACATTTTAGCTTTTCAATTGAGATTTCTTTGGAAGAGAGGAATCCATGTTTTTTTTGTTTTTGTTTTCATTTTGTTTTATTTTCCAATTGAGATGACAAAGTTTAAAAAAAAAGTGAATTCAAAGTCAAATGTACGTACATAATTGTTGAAATTTGCTGAAACCAGCAATTCAATGTTTTCCAAAGTTAGAATTGGCTCCGTTGACAACTAAAATTAGAGTTCAAAAGGCACTCATACTCATACTCAACAGCAATGGCAGTTGTAGCAACAGTGAGGTTATGTTTTCTTTAAATTTATCCTGAAGACATTTAAGTGCAAAAGTTAAGCACCAACGTCTTTAAGTTCGTCAAATGTATAAACAAACGTATAAGGTACCCTCTGTCTCCTCTATATCTGCATATGGAAAAGGATTATAAGGATTAAGATTATTATTACGTCGTTGGTCAAATACAGCATTTGGGTGTATAGGTTAGTAAGTTTAGATAGTGAAACCTTCCTGAATGACAATGTCTCGGTAATCATAACGTTCCTACAGACAATTATCTCGTAATTTAGAGGCTAAGAATATTATGTATGTGAAGATAGATTTTAAAATCTATCTCCCCAGACGCAAACCAAGTCGGATAACACGCTCTGTTATGTTACTTACAGAACTCTGTTAAACATTTTATTTAAGATTGGGAAAGAAAAACGGGAAAAATTAATTAAATTCCTGGGTAAAATAAAAAAAGGAAAAAATGATAAAAATAAGTCCTATAGTTAATCACTGTTACAAAATATTGCGAAATCCCTGGGGAACTGGATATAAGGTGGTGATGAGAAAGCTGAACTGCTTCCGACCACCAGCAACGTCATGTGCAGCTAAGCTGCAATCAATCGTCGCGGACCTTTTCCCGCGCAAAGTCGAAATTACATACTGCGTGCGGGATATGCGGTCACCGGAGGAAATCCCAGAAGCCAGAAGGCAGGAATTAATCAGTCTGTGATGAAATGAAACTTAACAAAGCACCGGGGATCGACGGGATCCCAAATATAGCGCTTAAGGCGGCCATTGAAAGTAATACTGAGTTGTTTAGACAAGTTTTTGATGCTTGTATTCAGGAGAGGACGTTCTCTAGTATATGGAAGAGACAGAGACTGATTCTAATTCCGAAGGGTAACAACGCGCAGGATGCATCGGGATACCACCCGCTCTGTATGATCGACACAGCTAGAAAATTTTTGGAGAGAATAATTTGTGGGAGACTGGAAGCATTCCTGGGGGAAGAAGGCTTGTTGGATCGCCAATTTGGTTTCCGAAAAGCCCGTTCCACAGTAGATGCAATAGAGATGGCTATGATGATAGCAAAGGATGCTATCAGCGGTGAGCGCTGACTGGAGGGCGATAAGGAGTAATGCGCTATCATCACCCTGGACGTCAAAAACGCATTCAGCTCTGCGGATTGGCATGCCACTTTAACAGCCCTAGATGGAAAGGACGTACCGAACTACTTGATGGAACTTATTAAGGACTATTTTAAGGGCCCAATACTATGGAATGTCATGTCTGATGGTGTACTGGGGCTTAGATTCCCTAGAGGTACACAGATAATTGTTTTTGCGGACGATATTGTCCTGGTGATAAGGGGGAAACATTTGGATGAATTGGTGAGAACGTGTAACACTGCGGTTGGCATAGTCAGGAACTGGATCACGGGAATGGGTCTAAAACTTGCTGATCACAAGACGTATGTACTACTTGTAAGCAGTAGGAAGAAGATGGAATTTATTACAATAACAGTAGGTGACCAGCGCATAACATCAATGCAGGCCGATTAAATATCTTGGAGTAATGATTGATAACAGGCTCACGTTTAGGGAACACCTGAAATACATCGGAGGAAAGTGTGCGGCGACATCATGTGCGCTTGCCCGAATAATGCCTAACCTGGGAGGCCCGAAACAGGAGAGGAGCCGGTTACTGATCAGGGTAGTGATATCTATCGCTATATATGCAGCTCCTATATGGACATGAGCCATGGATAAGAGGACCTATAGAGCGGGAATAGAAACGGCCTACAGGAGATCAGCTGTCAGGGTGATTTCTGCCTTCCGTACGGTGTTTACTGATGCAGCATTGCTGATTGCGGGGATGATGCCCCTGAAGCTAGTAGTGGATATAGAGAGGAGGAAACATGACACATGGAGTGGAATGGATCTTTCCAATCCTTTTCAGTTAGTGTATGACGCTATGCATAGATGGCAGCATGACTGGTCCCATTCAACTAAGGGAAGACGGACCCACAGACTCATAACGAGCATAGGCGAATGGACCAAAAGGGGACACGGTCAGGTGAACTTCTACCTGACACAGGTACTAACCGGCCATGGATGTTATAGGGCATATCTCTATAAGTGTGGTCATGACGTAGACGAGACATGCCCAGAATGCCGCAATGAAAGGAAAACGGCGGAGCACGTTTTCTTTACTTGCCCGCGATATGTTGTTCAACGAAATTGCCTAGAGAGGACAATAGAATTCCAGCTAACGCCCGATAATATAGTTAACCTGATGTTAACTTATATTTGCGATTGTGTTAGCGCTTCTGAATCTGCGCGATCTAGTACACTTTAAAAGTTGGACGTCAACTCTCGCGCTAATTCCCATCTAAATTCAATGATATTGGTGGACTATGGGTCAATATGGCCCACTTCTTGCGCACTACTGAGGAAACAGCTGTGGATTTTCAAGACCCAGCTCAACGAAACCCCAGGAAAGATGAGTAGTGTCGCAAGGCAGTTGCAACGAAAAACGTCACGTTCAAGAAAATGTTGCAGTCCGCTGCTACAGGAGCCATTGTCGAGAGCTACAGACAGAGGAGAAGGGAAGAGGAGAAAAGAATAGGGAGCAGGAAAGGCAAGGGTGTGGGGAAGTTGAGGTATGTAGATGTAGAAATGATGCTCGGAAAATCTATCAGAAAGATAAGCGTCTAAGCGAATGTTAGAAGCCTGTAAGCATGAAACTACAGGCTACTTGTCTACAAATTTGCCAGGGGAGCTGAGGTTATGCTCTCTGTGCTACTAGGTTTCTAACTTTTTATTTCATTCATACGCATAGAAGAACTTTTTAAGTTTTTCTTTAAGTGCTCAGCAAGATATCTGACATACATATGCTATCAAAACGAGAGAAAATTGTCGAATAAATATTTTTTTTTAAATTGAATACAAAGTTTGATAGATAATCGTTTTATTAGTATGTGTACGTATGTATTTGTATTTTCTTTTAATTTGCTGTCACTTTTACCCAATTTTTTCTGTGTGATGATTTCAATGGATTACTGTCCCAACAAAACGACACTGCAATCCCTTTCTACCGCCAATTATAAAAGCAACAATAACAGCAACATTAACTATGAGTATAAATGCATACAACAGCAAAGAAAATTGAATTTCAATTGATTGCTTTCATAGTTGACGACGTCGACATCAATAAATCAAGTTCGGTTGGTGACTTGTATATTTTGTAGCATTATTCTCTGTTGCAATAAAAAAGAAAAGAACAAACAGTAAAAAGGATATGTTGCAAAAATTCGTGCAACGCTTTTCATATGGCATCCCTCTCGCGAACAGACAAAAATACATTCATTCATGAACTTTTTTCGTCTTCTTTTTTTCTCTTCTTTTTTTATGTTTGCCGAATTCATGATCTGAAGAGTTTAAGGATTGAAGTGAATTTATTTTTCGACTTGAATAAAAGAAATAAAATCAAATATTGGTGCTGTATGTAGCTGGCGAAAAGCCTTTCAATTTTTATTCACTTTTTACAGCTTTTAAGGGGATTTTTTTGGTTGTATTCACACGCTTAATGTCTACTTAAGGAGTGGGGAATATGTGTATCTATACAGTAGAAGTCAAAATAATACTGACAATATTTGATTGAGTCTATATGAAACTAAATAAGTATGTAAGTATACATAAGTGCTCAAAGTCTACCTTTCAAAATAATTTTCAAATCTCTATTTTTTATTTCTATCCTTACTTGCTTACTTACTACTATTCTGTCACAAAATTCAGTAGATGTTCTCCACTGAATCAACGAGAAACTGCAGATAATGTCGATTTTATCAAAAAAAAATTATCTTTTCGGATGAAGCTCATTTTCATCTTGGTTGGTACGTTAATAAGCACAATTGCCGTATTTAGAGCTCAGGAAACACGCACGTAGTCTTACAAAAGCCAATGCACCCATTAAGAGTGACTGATTGTGATATTAAGGATGGCGCAACCATACTATGGTAACAGATTTATTTGTACCCGCTGCTCATGGTTCATCTCATGTCACAATCAATTTATTGCGTCAAACGTTTGATGGTCGTTGTATTAGCCACTGTGGTAATGTCAATTGGCCTAACAAATTGCAATTTGACGCCGTTTTTCTGTAGAGTGCTGTTAAAGAAAAGTAGTATGGCGAAAACCAGATACAATTGATCATTTGAAGGCAAACATTCGTGATGCCATTGCCAAGATATGATCCCATACTGTCGAAAAAGTGCACGAAAATTGGCCCAATTGCGGGCTCTAGTCTAATAAGTCACCACAATTAACATCCAGCTCGAGGATGAAGCATTTCCTAGAAGAAACCAAGACGAAATCTTGAAGGCAGTTCAGATTCTCCGAAACTTAATGGCGAGAGGGGTTCATTGACGTATGAACTGAAATATTTTCTTACTTCCTCCTTAAGTTACATGTTTACGAACTACCCTAATACTTTCTTTATCTCTTTATATTTACATTCCTTAATATAACTTTAATTCTTCTTATTACTTAATTTATTATTACTTAATATTGCTATAATTCTTATTTTGCTTTAATTCTAATAGTTAATATTTTCTATCATCCAACTATTTTCTTTTAAATTATATTATCGTTATTTTTCTTATTGTTATTTTTTAAATTATACAAAAAGAGCCTAATTTTGTAACAAGAAGGCTAGAATATAAATGTTGTTTGAATTGAAAAAATATTAAAAAAGCATGGTATAAGAAATATATATTTGTACCATGTAAAAAAGTATAATTAAAAAAATTCATAATTTTGAGAACAATAAAACAAATCGTATAATTTTTAAAAAAATACATTTTTTTGTTTAAACCAATTAAGTCTAAGGCACGCAGACGTTGTACAGTGGTCCAAATGCTCAATCTAGCTGGACAAAAGTTATAACTCGCTTTTGCAAAGCCGTACCGACATGAAACTTGGTACGTTTATAGATTTCATCAATATAAACAATTAGAGAGAAAAAATCACATGTATATGTGTGTCTATGACTGTGTGTACGTATGTAAATTTGTTTTTTTTGGGGTCTGTTTGAAGCCTAAAGACGACAAAACGACTGAACCGATTTTCCTAAAATTTTCACACCGTATTTCTGTACGTGTGTGTGGAATTATAGGCTAATTTTTATTCAAAAGTTTTAAATGGGTGAAGTGCCACGCCTACTTTAAGAATTAAGTATTAAAAGTCTTATATGATGGAAACTGCAACAGCTGGAATCTTCGAATTCAGCATGGACAACTTTGATATCCACATAAACATTTCTGGGAAAAATGATTGACCTAGCTACAGTGGGCGTGATACCTCCAACATAAATAAAATACTAAAATTTGTATATCTGGGAAAACTATAATAGTCAAAATCCCCAAATCATGTGTGATGAAATTTAGTGTCGATATTAATATTTTGGTTAACAATAGGCGGACTAGCAATAGTAGGCGTAGCACCTTCCATATCACATGGATACTAAAACTTGTAATGAAAGTAGCAAAGCTCGCTGGGTATAGCTAGTCTCTATATATATTATAACTTAAATTGAAAGAAGAATCTTTAGAAAGAATTATTTCAAATTATTTTAATATATTTAATAAAATTATACAAAAAAAAAAAAAAGAAATACATTATGTTTATTTCAGTCTATATCTGATTCACTTTCAGAATCTAGACGCCATTCTGGCATTCACGCATCTGATAGCAAGGCAAGAACTTCTCCATCCAAAGGTTCTGTACTGCGGGAATGAATAGAAGGCTTTTTAGAAAAAGAGGATATAATAGGATCTGAAGATGACAGAAGATAATGAAAAAGATCATACATTGTTTTAAAATACCCTTCTAACAAATATTTATTACTATCTTCGAACGTGAGCCTTGTCCGACCGGCTTGCGCCCAATTTTTCGTTAAAATGCATACAAACATCCGAGCAGATTGCCTTACTTTTCTGTAATAGCTATCCGTTTCATCATTTTTAATACTAATCTTAGCAATAACGTTTTTAACAACAGCATCAGTTTTCTTAATTAGTTGTTTTTCATTACGCCAAGTATTATACAGCTCTTTTCTTGTAATGAGCATACACAACGTACATAGGTTGTGTTAGAGCCTAGGTCGTAATCCTGACTGAAGGGTTGTATTGACCAATTATGTATGTATGTATGATACGTCCATAAGTTCCGACTTCAAATATTATTCTTAATTTGACTTAAGTGTTCTTTAAAGCGTCATCGTCTTTCATCAAAATGCTGGCCTTCTGTACATAACCTGTACATAGTTTTCTAAATCAGAAAATAAGCTCAGTTTATGAAACATTAAAAAAAAACTGTTTCCAATTACTTTACTACTTATCGTGTCTGTCTTATAAGTGAGTGTAAGTGCTGTTTATGAATTTACAAAAACTGTCAAAACTTTGCCATTTTCAAATGCAATAAATTTCCTCCTCAATTAATTGTTTGTTCGTAAACAAAACATGTGTTTAAATAATTCCATTATTTGTGCATCACATTTAAATTTTCCTATTCGTTTGCTCATGTTCTTGTTTGTGCACAGGCTAGACTTCAAAACTCTAAATAGCTTTCAGATCCTGTACCAGCTTATTAACTGCAAATTGAAACCATTTGCAAAACATGTACATACGTACGTACGTAAGCACGTATTTACGTACATAGTGTTTTGCCAAACGAAAGCAACTTCCACCAACTACTACTTATACAAACGATACTTAATAATAAAACGTACAGTAAGTAATAAAACTGGCAAAGGAACAGACAAATATAGTCAGACGTAGACAGCGGGTATTGTAGTATTGCTATTGCTTTTGCTTTGTTGCTATTGTTTTCTATAATTATGTTGAGAGGAAATAATGGATGAGTTTACAGAAAATTTAAGTCGTTCGCACTACAAAAGTTCTTGGGTGTGTGTGTGTGTGTCTGTGTGTAGTTGAGATCCTTGTAAACAGAAACGGCAACTAATGGTAATAGAAGGAGCAGAAACAAAGTGAGATAATGTTTCTTAGGGATTTATGTATTTACCTTTTTCAAAATTGTTTATGGAGTTACAAAGAGCAGCAAATAACTTGCGTGTGTACGAAGACAGTGTGTTTAGTCAAATGCTGAATTTTGTAGCAATAAAATGGTCAATTAATAGTTGTATTTAAAACGAACAGTCAAGTCTTGTATTTAGTGAACTGCACAGGGATTTCTTGTTTACTTTCTTGCGCAATTTTAGGGGATGTTGATCTTTTATGTCACACACAATGTGCATTCAACATTTGCTAGAGGCAAGATAACTGCTGTAGTCTGGTAGGTAGGCTTATTAGACGTGAGGCCACGGTTCAAAAGCCAGGTCAGACATCTCGATCAAATCGAAATATGAAAAATATTTCTTTGGCGTATTTCTTTCGTATTTGAAGTCGCCGTAGTCTAGCAGGTAGGCATTAGACGTAAAGCCAGGGTTCGAGCTCCAGGCCAGACATCAAAACAAAATACAAAAAGTATTTCTTCGGCGACTTCCTCTCAGCAGATTTCAAGCAAAAACTCTGAGAGTAAATAAAATTGCCATGAAAAGATTCTCAAAAATCTATCGTTCGGGGTCTACTTTAAACTGTAGGTCCCGCCACTCATGTATAAAATTAACACACACAACATAAGTGGTGTGAGAAACTAGGTCGTAATCCTGACTGAAGGGCTGTAATGACCAAATATGTATGTATGTATGTATTTCTTCGGCGACTTCCTCTCAATAGATTTTTGGCAAAAACTCCGAAAGTAAATAACAATTGCCATGAAAAGTTTCTCAAAAATAAGTCATTTGGATTCAACTTTAAACTGTAGATTCAGCCGCTCATATATAAAATTGACACACGCAATATAAGAGAAGCTAGGTCGTAATCCTGACTGAAAGGCCACTTATGCTACTTATGTACGTATGTGTTTGTAGATAATTGGACAACATATCAAAGCCTAAATCAATTTCTGAATTTCGTTTCCTGTGTGCAACACTAACTGGTTTACAAGTGTATTGAATTTCCCGACCAAGTTTTGGTAGTGTAGTCTAGTATTAGACGATGTATGGTACATCGATATTTTCAAAACACTTTATATAACAGATCGATATGTGTAATCGACTTATAACTGTAGTAAAACAAATACATTATTGAAAACTGTTTTGCTGGAGTTGAACCAGTGTTATGTATATCCGAGGCAATGTGACAAACCTGTTCCATAAAGTCTCTGCAGGCATTGTTAGATTTAAGCTCGTTGTATAAATATACATATTTAGTAGTTACATCCCTTCAGTCAGGATTACGATTAAGCTTCTTACACACTTATGTTGTGTGTGTTAATTTTATAAAGTCGACTCAGAACGACAGATTCAGAAATCAGATCTGAGAAAATTTTCATGGTAATCTGCTGAGAGGAAGTCGTCGAAGAAATATTTTATCATATCTCGTTTCTGTTAGATATGTTTCACTTGGGGTTTGAACATCAGTCTCACGTATAATAAAATTAAGCCTACTAGACAATGGCGACTTCGTTGCATTCATACAGGAACACAAAATTTGTAATTACAATCCTTCAGTCAGGATTACAACCTAACTTCTTACACCACTTACGTTGTGTTTGCTAATTTTACACACGAGTAGCGGTACCTATAGCTTAAAGTCGACTTGCCAACGACAGATTGCTTACAAACTTTTCATGGCTATTTTATTTATTGTCTGAGTTTTTGCCAGAAATCTGTTGAAAGGTAGTCTTCGAAGATTTATTTTTTCATATTTCAGCCCATATTTCTTTGAAATAGAGGACGTCACAACCATTCCGGGCAATGGAGGCACCTAGCGCTTCATGATAACGATTTTTTGTATCCGCTCTCCACGGCATTGATGTGAACGATATTTGGTTTCAGTAGGATGGTGCGACTTACCACACATCTCATGTCACAATCGATTTATTGTGTTAAACGTTTGAGGGCCGTTTTACTAGCAGAAATAGTGATGCAAATTTACCGCCAATGAGCTGCGATTTGAAACCGTTGAACTATTTTCTGTGAGGCACCGTTAAAGAAAAGTGTTATACCGACAAACCAGAGACTATTGAGCATTTGAAGGCCAACATTCGTGATGCCATTGCCGAGATACGATCCCACACACTCAAAAAGTGCACCAAAATTAGTCCGATCGAATGAGGTACTGTGAGGACAGCCGCGGTAATCCTACGAATGAAATAATATTCCATTTCTAACCGGAACAATTGTACTTCACAACAAAGAAATAAATTTGGGACAATTTCTAACCGTTTTTGTTTTATTGCATTTTGAAATTTAAACTTTTAAATTACCCACTCTGTAGGTTAAGGGCAATACAATAAAGCGTGAGGTCACGGTACTCCCTTACCAATAATGAGTACATTCTGCTTTCTGACTTCCAGTTTGTTACAAAAAATCAATCGATTAACAGAAGAATTTTGTTCTGAAGATATATATTGCCGATGCATTACGTAATTTTCAAAAACCCAAGGAATCATGTACAGGCATAAGAGGTAAATTTATTTCAATTAGAACCCTGGTTGTCAAATAAATGTCCAAACTCCACCTATTCATTTAAAAGTAATCGTTTGCCATGGAGTTATGTCAGGCAAAAATGTTTCTCTTCAAAAATAACACATCATATGGATATAGCCGTTTAAGATTTTTTACTTTTCATACCAATTGCAATAAAATTGTTTGTTGGTCCTGGTAAACCATATATTATATTTAAAATTGTTGCTTCAGTATCATAAATTTATTCACTTTTAAGGAGTTGAAACTAATAAATTTACACTTTGACCTTTTTCGTATGAAATGAAATGGGTGTTGCTGTAAACGTCTAAAGCAAACATTAATTTTCACTAAAGGTACGTGTATATGATACAATTAAACATTTTCCCATGGAGAAATTGAATAAATTTGAATATTGACGTTGAAAAGTAAATATTCATGGGACAGGCAAAAAAAAAACAAGCACACTTGGTCAATGCATATAGTGAGATAACTAAAGCCAATTAATAATAAATAAATAAATAATCGTACATTACAATTTTACACAACAAACTCTGAAAACTTTAATAAATTGAAGGGTTTTAAAACTTTGTTTATTAATATGCTGAAATGTATGGACTTCACAATTCTATCTTCTACTAAATGTGATAAAACAAAAATGGTTTCTAACCTTGCCAAATTAATTTTTTTGTTGTGAAGTACAATTATTCCATTTAAAAATGGAATATTATTTCATATATATGGCTGCCGGGGCTGGCCTCACAGTACCTAAGTCGATCGGATCAATTCTCATGCACTTTTTAGAGTGTATGGGGACATACACTGGCGAGCAAAAATGGTTACATAATATTAACAAAATATTTTAAATCCAATATTTTTTGTATTTATTGCAGTAAGTAAGAAATTGTAAATAAAAAATTTCAGACGTTGAAATGGCCAGCACAAAGTCCGGATTTAAATCCAATCGAGAATTTGTGGGCAATTGTTAAACGAAAATTGGCACAGTATGAAAACCCTCTAAATAATCTTAACGAATTGTGGCTAAGAATTGAGGCAGAGTGGCAAAGTTTAAACAGCGAAACAATCAAAAAACTGGTAGAAAGCTTACCAAAACGCATTAAATCAGTAATAAAGAATAAAGGATTATGTGTTTTGTCCATGAGTGGTGGGACATACAGTTTAAAGTCGACTCCGAACGACAGATTTTTATTTATTGAGAAACTTTTCATGGCAATTTTTATTTACTCTCAGAGTTTTTGCCAGAAATCTACTGAGAGGAAGTCGCCGAAAAAATACTTTTTGTATTTTGTCTTTGATGCCTGGCCTGGGCTCGAACCCAGGCTTTTGCGTCTAATAAGCCAACACACTACCTACTAGACTACGGCGACTTCTAGAAGAACATAAGTATTGCTAGATTGGAAATAACCGATGGTTCAAATTTAAATCGATAGATGCCGCAACCTATATTAAATTCATTTTCAAATGCGAAAGGTGCGAAATGGATTTATGACGAGACTCTTTAGCTTACGTTGATAAACTCGTGCGACCAGTTCTTTTAATTACTATACAAAATATTGATCGATAATTGCCCCTTTTTAAAAACGAATATTTCGTCGAAAATGTTTCCTATCCAAGCAAATCAAAGAAATAAATTCCAAAATTCTTTTGACAACATTTTAAAAATTTTAAACATCTTTTGGATGTAAGTTGAAACTTTGAATGTTTTAGTTTAGTCGTTCATTAATTATTCATCAAATTGCTTTTTAAGCGAGAGCAGCTATTCAAAAGAGTGGTGGATGCCTAAGGAAATAAAATGGTTATTCAGGAACTTTTAACTTAAAAGAACTAGTCGCTTTCAAATCCATAAGTACAAGCCAAACAAATTGCTTTTAATTTTGACAAAGTAAATACGCAACACGGAGTACATTTTTGGTTTTTATAAAATAGCATTGCAAATTGGTTTGAAGGAGCAAATGGTTTTTATCACAATACTGAGTGGCGATAATATTATTTTTAATGCTTAAACGAATGCCCTAATCTGTGTAATGGGGTACACGCCTGCAATATTTCTACTTGTGAAGTGTTTGTAGATTTTTGTACATTTCTAGTTAATTCTAGTAATTTCAAGCTGTAAAGAAGTATGTTGTTGTAGGTGTTAATTTTATTATTTTCCATTTCACAACACTATTTTACTTAAACGGTATTATTTTCTCTAAGAGAGCTTAGTTAGATTATATAGAGTCTATTCACCACATATTTTTATCTATTGAGTACTGAGAGTTTATTTGTTTAAGAAACAAAAAAAAAAAACACACACGTCTTTGGAAAAGACAAATTGTGTTTATGTTTTGGTACTGCTACTGTACCATACCATTATATATGGAATACAATATCATTTAAATGACTGCCTCTGCATTGCTTGCAGCTTTCGATCCTTTTCGACCATTTTCTTCCACTTTGCGGACGGTATAGCGCTGATAAGTTGACGAATGTTGTTTGTTTGCAAATGGTATATCGTTAGGAGTGAAGTCGCCGTGGTCTAGAAGGTAGTGTGTTGGCTTATTAGACGAAAAGCCAGGGTTCGAGCCCCAGGCCAGACATCAAAATAAAAAACAAAAAGTATTTCTTCGGCGACTTCTTCTCAGCAGATTTCTGGCAAAAACTCTGAGAGTATATAAAAATGTCATTAAAAGTTTCTCAAAAATTTGTCGTTCGGAGTCGATTTTAAACTGTAGGTCCCGCCACTCATGTATAAATTAACACACCAACATAAGTGGTGCGAGAAACTAGGTTGTAATTCTGACTGTAGGGTTGTAATGACGAATTATGCATTATGTATGTATATTGTTAGGAGAGTCTGAGTCTAGGTGGGAACGGGGTCTGACATAGGTTATCAAATTAAGTGCAAAGGCATCAAGTCACATGAGCTTAGTGGCCAATTGACCAAAATCAGTTATGTTGTGTGACACGTGGTACCTTTGTTGAAACCGCATCCCGTCCCGTTCATGACCCTTAATTGCATGCCAAAAAAGTTAGTTAACATACGGCCATTATTGACAGTAACGGATTTTTAAGGGCTTAATGACATGATATACCTGTGTGCCGGGACCAACAGTTTAAAGTCGATTCCGAACGACATATTTTTGAGAAAATTTTTCATAACAATTTTACTTTACGCTCAGAATTTTTGGCAGAAATCTTTTGAGAGGAAGTCGCCGGAGATATATTTTCTAGTATTTCGTTTTGATGTTGAACCGTGGCCTTACGTCTAACAAATCAACACACTATCTACTAGACTGCGGCGTTTTTAGTAAGTAAGTACATACATGCATGCATGAGTAAATAGAATTGCCATGAAAAGTGTTTAAAAAAGTTTATGTTCGAAGCAGCGTTGCCAGTAATTTATTTTTAAAAACTTTTTATTTCTGAGAAAAAACCTTTTTTTCCCAAAAACAACTTGTTTTCTACAAAAGTACCAAAATGTTTAAAGGAAACACCGGAACCCGATTCTCTTTGTTGGTGTTTCTTTGCTACTTTTGCCCGGCACTAATAAAATACACAACATTTTCTTCAAAAATGTAAATATTTCGTGTTATTATTATTGAATTTGTTGAATTGAATTTTGTCAAAAAAAAAACTTGTTTTGTTAGAAAACAAATTTAGTGAAAACTTTTTCAAATCTAAAAAAACTTGGAAAAAAAGGGAAAACTTGACAAATGGCAACGCTGGTTCGAAGTCGACTTTAAACTGTAGGTCTCGCCACTCATGTATATATTTAACACACACTCCACAACATAAGAGGAGCGAGAAGCTAGGTCTGAATCTTGACTGAAGGGTTGTAATGACAAATTATGTATGTTTGTACTTACTTACTTACTTAATTTGCCATAAACAGCCCGTTTATTGGATTTCGGCCTACTTTAAGATATCCTTCCAGGAGTATCTGCTTCTTGTGCGATGACAATCGATGACAGGGCTTCCTCAATTTAGTCCTTTCAACGTAGACAAGGTCGTCCTCTTTGCCAATTTCTGCTAATCACCGCATGGAATATACGTCTCACCAGAACATCTTCTTCCATCCGAACGACATGGCTGAGCCAGAGTAGCCGTTGGATTTTGATACACTGCACAACGTTCATGTTGATTAACATTACATTAGTTGATCAGCTCACATAGCTCATTATTAGATCGAATATGGAAATCATCGCCAGCTAGCACTGGTCCGAATATCTTACGTAGGACTTTTCTTCGGCTACTCTCATAACTGCTGCATCGATGCTTAACAGTTAAATATTCCCCGATAAGTTATAATATCAACATTTTGCTATGGGTTAAGGATATATTTCGGCGGTCTTGACCAACTGCATATGTTCTATTTCTATAGACAGTAATATAATCGACGATATGTAACTAACATCGTTAACATTGCTTTTAATAACCGCCTGTATTGTTAAACCTGTTTCTATTATTCTATTAGAAATTTTTCATTCATGCCGTTGTTATTGTTTAATTTGTTACTTTTGTTTTCTCTCTCTTTGTATTTAGTGGTTATGAACACTTTAGATTACTCGAAGCAGCAAATTATTTCATTTCATAGATTCCTATACAAAATTCTACATTTAAAATTTCCTTTTCTGGTTAGACCGTGAAAATATTTTCTTCCTGGTAACGTTTAAAACAAAATAAACCCTTTGGCTTAAAATAATAAAACGATTTTCTTATTTTACATTTTATAAGTTCAGGTCTTTAAATATTAATTTAGGTATTAGGTATGACTATAGCAATTCGGTTTATTTCAAATAATTGTACCTAAATGTACTTTGAAATAATTAAGAGTGCTTTTGGTTATTTCGCATGCAAGTAAACAAAAAAAGTGTGGCATTATGTTCACATTTATTGCGAATAGCGTTCATTTAATATTAAAATATTCATTGAATTTATTGATTATTTAATGCTTTCAGCTCTCTTAGAACTTTTACGAAAACTAAAATTTTAAGATAATCAACTCAACTATCATAAGTACCGTATAAGCCTACAATGGTTTTTTTCCATATTTTGTCAGCCGCTGAGGCATGGATGTAGATGAGTTAACTATAGGGTGGGTGATTTGAAAGTTTAAATTTAAAAATACAATAACACAACAACAGATTGAAATCTTCTCAAATTTATTTGTTTGTTGTGAAGTTCAATTGTTCCGGTTAGAAATGGAATATTATTTCATTTAAATGGCTACCGCAGCTGGCCGCACAGTACCTCATTCGATTGGAACAATTTTCATGTACTTTTTTCCAATGCATGGGATTGTATCTCGGCAATGGCATTACGAATGCTGAGCTTCAAATACTCAATTGTTTGTAGTTTGTCGGTATAACACTTTCCTTTAACGGCGCTCCAAATAAAATAGCTTCTTGGCGTCGACTTGACATCACCATTTCCGCTAATTAAACGGCCATAAAACATACATAACATACATAATTGGTCATTACAACCCTTCAGTCAGGATTACGGCCTAGTTTCTCACACCACTTATGTTGCGTGTTAATTTTATACATGAGTGGCGGGACCTACAGTTTAAAGTCGACACTGAACGGCAGATTTTTAAGAATCTTTTCATGGCAAATTTATTTACTCTCAGAGTTTTTGTCAGAAATCTGCTGAGAGGAAGTCGCCGCAGAAATACTTTTTGTATTTTATTTTGATGTGTGGCCTGGAGCTCGAACCCTGGCTTTTCGTCTAATAATCCAAAAACACTACCTACTAGACTACGGCGACATCAACGGCCATAAAACGTTCGAGGCAATAAATAGATTGTGGCATGAGATGTGTGGCAAGTTGCTCCATCCTACCAAACATAAACATCGTTCACATCAATACCATGAAGAACGGGTACAAATAAATCGGTTCTCACGATGCAATAGGTATCTCCATTGACCGTAATGGTTACGCCGTCCGCATCAAACAGTCACTCAAAATGATTGCATTGGCTTCTATAAGATCACGTATGGATTTTCTGAACCCCAAATACGGTAATTTTGCTTATTAATACTTCATCCAAAAAAAATTTTCGTTTGTCCATATCGACATCATCGTGCAGTTTTTCGTTGTTCCAATAAATCCCAATGTAGCTCAAGCATCATTCGATTCATAATGGTCAGCATAGATAATGTACCTAATTTTGTAACAGAATAAAATGACACAAGTATTAAAAGATTCAAAATAACCGATTGTTCAAATTTAAACCAATAGATAGCCCACCCCATAAAACCTAAAAATTAAATCTATCACAATGCAAAATCCAGGATTCTAACTGGAAACCTTTTCTTATTTAAAATAATTTCAGGCGTTTTTGTTTTCTTCATAATGTTAATGTTTCCTCGAAGTAAACAGTGGACTTAATATTCACCCTATTATCGAATTCAACCTTTTGACTTTTCCGTTTCCTATTAATGTAATTGCTACAGTATCGGTTAATACATATTGTCGATTTTAATAGTTCCAACCTGTATTAATTAAAGTATATCTAACTGTTACTTATTATTAATTCGTTAATATTTTCTAGGGGACAGTTAAAGAACCATTCGATTTGTTAGTCATGTTAGGCTTGGCTCCATTATTAACCTAATCATAGTCTACATGGCTTTGGTCTTTAATACCTATGCAACGTAGTCACCGCAGTCTTGTAGGCAGTGTGTTGGCTTATTATACGTGATACCGTCGGTTCATACATCTCCAACAAAAATAAAATATGAGAATATATTTCTTATGATTTTCTCTCAGCAGTCTTCTGACAAAAACTCTGAGAATAAATGAAATTGCCATGAAAACTTTCTCGAAAATCTGTGGTTTGGAATTGACTTTAAACTGTTTGTCCCGCCACTCATGTGTAAGATTAAACACACACAACATTAGTGGTGTGAGAAGCTAAATCGTAATCCTGGCTGAAGGGTTGTAATGACCAATTATGTTTATATGCAGTTGGGAACTGACACTTATTTTCATTGAAAATCATCTTCTGGAATGAGGTTCAGCTCTAGATGAGTGGGCACATGATAAAACAAAATTATCGAATTTGGGATGATACCAATCCACATGGGATTCAAGAGTATCCAATGCATGACAAACCAAATAGTGTTTGGTGTTACTTTTTGGCTGGCGACGAGAACTATATGTCTATGATTACCAACATATTTTGGTCTGAATTGAATGGTCTCGACATCGCCGACAGTACGGCGTTAAGTGACACACAATTCATAGCACATTAGATATTCTGCAACAGCGATCATAGTGCATGGACATCTCACGAAAGGTGATTTTAACTAACCACCGAGTTCCTCCAATTGGCCAGATTAGTCGTTTCCTTTTAATGTTTCCTCAATTCATATGTGTATGCGAATAAGCCACAAGCCACCGCTATCGTTAAATCCTCCAAAACTAATGCCATCGGTTAAATTTAACCTGATTTATCCGAAAAATTTAGCAAAGTTTATTTCAGACATAATGGCACGCACGCTTTGTTTTATCTAGATTTTAAGATATAAAGCGCTTAAAAAATACCCCACGGGTGTAAAATAACGAAAGCGGTAGAAACAATTCATCGAGGAGGGCAACCAAAACATACGTTTATGAAAGAAGGTGCACAAGTTCTACAAAAACTTCAAAGGTCTCACTGTAGTAGATACCCTTAGCTTGACAGTAAGTAAACGGACTTTTCAAACAAGAACACTTAAAGCTGTGCTCAACAGTTGTAGAACAGCTAAGAAATAATTTATTTCGTAGAAGTTTTGTAATGAGCACATTAAATTCCACTCGAGAGCGTTCAAACTACTCTACCGCAGTCGAATACCATTTTCTTTTCCGCCAAATCAGAATTGAAATTTTCACAAAAAATCGACGAAATTGTGGACAAACGAAGAGCGTAGAAGGAGAGAATTCTACGTTACGTATACGACCAAGTGCCTCAGCATGGGATATCCCAACACGATTGTGGCGCAATGTTTAAATCATTTCGTTAATTTTATATATTGGTACCATACTGACGAATAAAATACTGAGAATTTTGATTTAGTTTTGACCGACACTTTACCTGTAAGACTCTGTACCTATTGATAATTATGATAACAGTAAAACAGAAAATTTTTATCAGTAGCCATATATAATTTATTCAATAAAAGCAATTGCAAGGCAAAACTTAAAATGAAATCAAGTTAATATTTAAAGCTTTGAAGCAGATAAGGTTTGTGTTCACAATTGTTTTATTTATGAAAATTTTCAACACACCCTATACATAAGGATGACTTTATAGCTTTTGCAAGCTGCAAAGCATTTTTCATGGCAATGTGCAAATAATTTCCAAGTTTTTCTCCTGTTAACATCGCCACAACAGGAGTGGCATCTGTTGGTTTAATAAATAACTGCTAAAAAAGCTTTCCAGCAGTTTTAATGTTGGAATTTTATAAGGAATAGCTTTTTGCTTCTAGCAAGAACAAAAGTAACACACTAACATTTTTTCTTTGTGTGTTTTCACACTGGGTGTGTCGAAAATAAATTATAATTCTTTACATCCTACAGTTCCAATTATATATAATACAAATTGATAAATGTTAAATATCAAATATTAACACGGAATTTTCATTGTATCTCATTATATGTATATATTTTTCTTTGTTTGTATTTTTCTTTATATTTGTATCTTTCCTAATTTAGTTTTTTACATATACTCATTTTCTTATCCTAATTTTTTTGTATCGATTGCTATTTCCTGAGGTTAAATCAGGTTCTTATTCTTATTCATTTTTATTTACACTGCACTTCAAACAATTCATTACTCATATAATGAGCGATTTGTTATTACTTTTTCCTATTTGATGTGCTCCCATAGCACTTTCATTTATAAGATTATTATCTTGTTGTGCTATGATTAATAAATAAAATAAAAAAAAATAAAAATTTGCATAAAATTTTGTTCAAAAATATTTAATTGTAGTCCCAAATAATTAGACACATACGTATGTACATACATATAGATTGGGAAATTTAAAAGTGCAATAAAACAAAAAAGGTTTGCAATTTTACCAAATTTATTTTTTTATTGTGGAGAACAATTGTTATAGTTAGGAATGGAATACTATTTGGTTCTTATGGCTGTTGCGGCTGGCCTCACAGTACCTCATTCAATCGGACCAAGTTTTATGCACTTATTCAAGTGTATGGGGTCGTATATCGGCAAGGGCATAACGAATGTTGGTCTCAAAATGCTTAATTGTCTCTGGTTTGTCGTCATAACCCTTTTCTTCAACGACGCTTTACAGAAAATAGTCCAACAGTGTCAAATCACAGCTTATTGGCGGCCAATTGACTTCACAATTTCAGCTAAGCAAACGATTGATGCAATAAACCAATTGTAGCATGAAATGTGTGGCAAGTTGCACCTTTTCCTTTTGAAAACAAACATCGTTCACATCAATACCATGAAGAGCGGGTACAAAAAATCGGTTAACATGCTGCGATAGATGCCTGCATTGATCGCAGTTGTGGCGTCGCATGGGCTAATGATGCCTCCGCTTCACAATACGCACTAAACAGTCACTCGTAATGGGTGCATTTTCTTCTGAAAGAAAGTATGTTTTTTTATGCAAAATCGACATCATCGTGATGGCTCATTCGATACATACATACATACATTATTGGCCATACCAAGCCTTCAGTCAGGTTTACGACCTATCTTCTAACACATTGAGGTGTGTGTTAATTTTATACATTAATAGCAGGGGATACAGTTTAAAGTCGAGTCCGGGCGACTTTTCAATGCAAAACTATTTACTCTCAGAGTTTTTGCCAAAAATCTACTAAGAGACAGTCGCCGAAGAAATATTTTTTCATACTTCGGTATTGTTGGAGATGTCTGACCTAATAATTAACAAGTGGCCTTACATTTAATAAGCCAACACACTACCTTCTAGACTACGACGACATCATTTTTTCGAAACAATTCTGTAGTGGAATCGCTCATCTTCAAATGCGACCAATCAGCAAAAACAACCATTTAATTAGCATTACGACCTAGCTTCTCACACCACCCATGTTGTGTGCGTTAATTTTATCCATGAATACTAGGACCTAAGAGGTGTGAGTAAGATTCCCTTGTCATCTTTAAAGTTTGTCGAAAGATCGTACTATCCCCGTTGAGTTTGGACCCTGTATACCAAGAAAACTGTTGAAGGTTTTATGATTTCAAGTGGTCAATAATTATGATGATTATGAATAATGTTTACAAATTAATTACAATTCCATGCCATTGATGAATCAAATAAAAGTAAGTACTCTTAAGGGGGCACTCACGAGGGTACTTAATGAAATTAAATTATAACGAATAGTCACGTGAATGTTACAAAACGGAAGCAATAATTAACTGCTGCAACATGCCACTTAAACATACACTTTGTTCTTGAAATTAATTCGTGCATGGCCTTTTTCTTTTTGTTTTTTGGCAACTTATCAAATTTATCGCAATTTCATTTAATTTAAGTGACTTTAATGCGTTATTTTTCAAAAAACAAAAACGAATGAGAACAAGAATTTATTTTCTCATATTTTTCTTGTGCTGTGTGTGAAAAAAATTTCTATTCATATGGATATGGTGAGAGCTAAAAAGCATAAATATATCGTCGTTTCATCATCATGTAGTCATCATAATGTATAAAAAATGAAAAATGAAAAGAGAGAAAAAAACAGAATCTCTAAAAAACGAGAGAGAGAGGATGTAGAGAATATCAGAAAACTGGAACAGAATGCAAAGCCATTATCTTAACCACATTACCATATGCAAATGAATATGTGTTGAAGACCACTTCCTATTCATAAATACAGTAACAAAGTTATGTTTGAATAACTTTTTCGTTTTCCGTTTATTTTTTCATGATTTTTTTGTTTTTGTTTTCCTTGTTGTTCCTCTAAAGCTGTTTGTTTAACAAATCTGCGCACAGTAGTATATCGAAAATTTTTTATAGTGGTTGTAGAGAACTTTAAGTAGTTAAAATGTGTGAATGATACCCAAACAAGGACAACTTTTTTAATCGTTTAATGCAAATATTTTCATTCATAAAGTCATGGCTTATATTCTGATAAAGTTATTTAAAAAAAGAGAAAAAAACATCTTTTTGGGGAAGTTTAATTTCAAAGGCATTCACAGAAATGAAATTGCAAAGTGGAGCAGTCTAGTAGGTAGTGTGTTGGCTTATTAAACGAAAAGCCAGGGTTCGAGCCCCAGGCCAGACATCAAAATAAAATACAAAAAGTATTTCTTCGGCGTCTTCATCTCAGTAGATTTCAGGCAAAAACTCTGTGAGTAAATAAATTTGCCATGAAAAAGTTTCTTAAAAATCTGTTGTTCGAAGTCGACTTTAAACTGTAGGCCCCGAAAATCATGTATAAAATTAGCATACACAACATAAGTGGTGTCAGAAACTAGGTTGTAATTCTGACTGAAGGTTGTGTATGTATGTATGTAGTATTGCAGCATCGTCTTTAGACAAATGGCTGTAAAAAATGATCACCCACAGTACAGGAACTAGACTGACACAACTGCCTGAAGATTATGTTCTAGAACCATATCTTGAGGGCTTTCAATGAAAATCAAACCATAATTAACTTTAGAATCAGAATTTGAACTAAAATTTTAATAAAATCAAAAATAGAAATAAAATCAAAGTAGATAAGAAGCAGTCGCCGTAGTCTGGTAGGTAGTGTGTTGGCTTATTAGACGAAAAGCCAGGGTTTATACCCCAGGCGAGACATCAAAACAAAATACAAAAAGTATTTCTTCGGCAACTTCTTCGCAGCAGATTTCCGGCAAAAACTCTGAGAGTAAATAAAATTGCCATGAAAAGTTTTTCAAAAATCTGTCGTTCGGCGTCGACTTTAAACTGTAGATCCCGCCACTCATGTATAAAATTATCGCACACAACCTAAGTGGTGTGGGAAGCTAGGCCTTAACCCTGACTGAAGTGTTGTAATGAACATGATTGATGATTGAAGCCGCCGTAGTCTAGTATGTAGTGTGTTGGCTTATTAGACGAAAAGCCAAGGTTCATACCCCAGGCCAGACATCAAAATAAAATACAAAAAGTATTTCTTCGGCGACTTCCTCTCAGCAAATTCTGACTGAAGTGTTGTAATGATCAAGAGCTAAATAACCTAACTATTGCAGCTTGCAAGAGTGGATAAAAGTTTGCTCCTTTTCAACTGCTGTAATGTACTTAAGATGGTTTCTGTTCAGATTTAATGCAAATTATATTCGGCATATATCCATAGTGAAGCAGAATTGACTATTCTCTATATAATGGCGTTCATTTTTACATCTTTCCTTTGGAATTGAAGAAGACTTATTACGTATTCCAAAAAATTGATGCAAAATTTTTTTCTTCACAAGTGTTGCATTTATCATCTGCCTGTGATTATTTGTCAAGCAGCTTTAAGCCTGCAATTCTTATTAAGTGGAACTAGTGTTTTTTACACATTTTAATATTAACTTCACCGAGTCCCTCTTCGCCATAGTCTGAGGGTAGTGTGTTTGTTTATAAGACGCATGGCCGTGGTTCAAAACTAAGCTCAGACATTTTGAACAAAACGAATTATGAGCAAATATTTGACCGGCTTGTTTACTCGGAGAGTAAATAAAATTGTCATGCAAAGTTTCTTAAAAAATCTGTCGTTCGAAGTCGACTTTAAACTGTAGGTCCCGCTACTGATAAATAAAATTAACACACACATCATAAGTGGTGTGAGAAACTAGGTCCATAATCCTGACTTAAAGTTGTAATGGCCAATTATGTATTTATGTATACAAATAAGAGACAACAACGCCCGTTTTGTATAAGATAAGCTTCAACTCAAACATTTGATGAAAGCTGATGTATCATTTTTCAAGCACTTCATATAGCGCAAAGCAATCCTCTTCGACCGAACAATATTTCTCTAAGTTAGAATGAAAACTATTCCAAGTAACTGAGAATTTTTCATTTTTATTCATGCCAACGCGTTGTTCATTCATTTATGTGCGTGTAATGCTCTAATCCTGTTCATGCATATTTTTTTACCATAAAAAAATCTGTGGTTTAACAGCAACAGAACAAAATTCTCTCATACTGTTCGTAAACAATAAAAATTATTGTCGAAAGCAATGAAAAGTCCTGTAATGAATGCAAACCAAAGAATAAATATTATTTAGAGAGCACACTTAATCCTCTTAAAAAATAATTCAGACATAAACATTAGAGCGACTTTTTTTCTTTTTTCTTGGCAAGACTCAACATCTACAAGACTCAACATTTGAAGACTTGAAGAGATAGAATGAATGAAATCCATCATTAAATCCTAGTCATTCTAATTAGAGATTTGCATAAGATTTACATATAATTTAAGGACGTTTTTTTCTTTAACAATTTTTATTGTTTAAATGAGCAAATAGATGTGTATGCTCAAGATAAACAAAATGACCTTTTGTGGTTGAAATGTTGATTGTAGTTAAATTTTGAGGCTTTTCTCAAGTTTAACCTCATTGCTAAAGTTTATGTGGCATTTGCAATTTTTTCATTTACTTGGTTTACTTTTGTTTTTGTTTTTAAAGAAAATTTTATGAAAATCCCTATAAAATTTTGTCTCGTATGGTGTGTTAATGAACCTAATGCTTCATATGTAGCTGGGAAAACAATAAAACTTGTGAACATAATTCGCCCATTAGAGGCAAATGTGTAGAGTGTAGTTTGTATCAGTTTTTGTGTTTTATTTTTACAACATGTTGTATATCGAACCTTTACATATTCAAACTGTGTGATATTAAAGGTACGTATCTCAACAGGATACATTAGGAAGATAAAGAAAAAAGCCATTTGGTAAGAGTTGTAAAGTTAAGCCATCTCTTTAAGAACAAGTGGTTTCGTATGACATTATAAATGTAAGTATATTACACAAGTCTCAAGTGGATATTGGTCCACTGTAGCATTACATCAATGCCATGAAGAGCGGGTACAAAAAAATCGGTTATCATGGTTCGATATGTGTATTTATTGACCGTAATGGTTGCGCCGTCCTCGTTTTCAAAGAAATATGGGCCCATGATACCTCCGCTCCACAAGCCGCACCAAAGAGACACTCTAATGGGTGCACTGGCTTCTGTAAGACCGCGTGTACGTCTATGAGCCCCAAATATGGCAAATATGGCAAGATGAAAATGATCTTCATCCAAAAAGATTTTTTTTTTGGCAAAATCTCATTGGCTGAAATTACCATCAAATCCCAACGTTGCTCAAGCGCAACTTGACTCATTACTTTCAGTTGAGATAATATAATGAATTTTTTGGCAGAATAGAATGACACAAGTATTGCCAGATTCGAAATAACTGATTGTTCAAATTTAAATCGATAGATGGCTCACCCTATATTTATCCCCGATATATCCGCCATGCTCCTTTGATATCTTTAAAGTCTCATGTATTTCGTTAACATTCATTTAAGGTGAAATTTATTTTGTGAATCTCTTTCTATATATTCATGCTTATTTTACCATCCAATATCTGCATCAACCTCGGTGCTCATTTCGTATCATTTCAACTTAGTAAACCATAACTTAGTAAACTAACAGTCGATTTCCCTCATCCGAATAATCAGCCGAGGCAAGGTTAAACACAAGGGTACCGCAAAGTTCTGTTCTGCCCTCAAGTCTTCTGCTTATTTTCATTATCAAATCCTATCTGCTCTTTTGCATTGGACAGCAATATTTGGCATTCATGTTGTTTTAATGGTTGAAAGAGACCTTTGGTGATTGTGGCGAAAAGATTTAATATGAATAGCACTCTCAATTCCGACCTATAGTCCGAAGGGGGTCGCATGACTAGAGTTGGTAATAATGCATAAAACACGCCGTAGTCTAGTAGGTAGTGTGTTGGCTTATTAGACGTAAAGCCAGTGTTCGACCCGAAGCCATCAAGATAAAGTACAAAAAGTATTTCTCTGAGAGTAAATAGAACTGCCATGAAAAAGTTTCTCAAAAATCTGTCGTTCGGAGTCGACTTTAAACTGTAGGTCACACCACTCATGTATAAAATTAACACACACAACATAAGTGGTGTGAGAAACTAGGACGTTGTACAATGGGTCAGTTCGACCTCCGGGTACTGCACTTGTCTTAATTGACAAGTACACGTCATCTAACCTAACCTAACATTGTTAACACACAATTAAAACCATAATATTGGGTGTAAATATTAATGTGTCAGACGCTCTTGTTATTGTGTGAGGAAAGAATTATTCAACTGACTCTTAAAACCAGTTACACCCAAACGGGAATGGAATACAACTTTCATGTATGGACCAGTGACTCGAAATCTATTTTGTGGTACCTCGACCGTAAACAGGAGAGGGCGAACCTGCTCATTAATGACGGTTGGGTATCCAAGTCTATTGATTCATTGGATCATCGTCGCAACGTTGTTTTTTTGTTTCACTGTTCTATCGCGACTACAACAAATTTTGCTTAACGGAGATGCGGGGACTTTTTTTCGAACGTCCCCGGCCTTGCACTAACCCACCCTCACCCGACCGCGGAGGGCTCGTCCCCATTACGTAGTGACACGTACACACTACAGTCTGGACTGTAGCGGGTAAGGGAAAAGTAATGGCAACGAGAACATAAATCAGCTACAGAACTTAATCACAAAGAAAAAGAAAAAGGACGATAGTGCCGTGAAAATCTTACTGGAATACTAAAATTCAGGTTACAAAGCAAAAACTTGTTTCCGAAAATCATATATTCTTACGTAGCTTTCATCTTTCTCGCAGTGCACATCCGTTTGTGATGGATTGGCCAGTAGATCGCATACTGGATTACAGATAGAATTCTTTCTTTAGCCGGACTATCGGTATGTGAAACTCCCTACCTGCAGATGTCTTTCCTGTCACTTATGATGTAAAGAAATTCAAATCTAGTGTCCACAAACACTGCACCCTCTGGCATCCTTCTCATACCCTATTTTCCTAAATCCTACGTAATGCACTGCATGAGTAGGAGCCATACCCTCTTGGTTTTATAAAAAAAAGTCAAGTTTTGGTTGCAACAATAATTTTTTTTTTGGTGAAAATCAGTGCTTTATTAACGTATGTAATTTCTTTTTGCCTATTTTCTTTAACAAACTTTTCAGTCCAAGTTTTAATTGAATTAAAAAGTACTATGTAGTTGGAAAACGAAAACTGTTTACAGTCAGATCTGTACACATCGAGAAAAAGTGAAAGATATTATCAACATCACAAGTCCAATCATTAGCTCAAGTGTTATTTTTAATACTTCTTTGCTTATTTTTGTTTTTCTTTTTTGGTTTCGATGATTCTGGTTTCATTGTAAACAATTTATTGTAACAAGAGAATACTGTGCGTATAAAGACTGTCTATAAATACTGCTGATTACGTTTTTCTGTACGGCAGTATATTGCGTGGTTGTAGTGCCATTAATATCACATATTTTTTACATCATATTGTTGTTGCTGTTGTTGTTATATAAAGTGTTAATACATTCATCATCATTTACAAACAAAAACAAAAAAAAGGTAAAACTGGCAACGCACACTTTAGCATACTTTTTATTTTATGACTGACATAAAAAATAAAAAATTACAAAAGGAAGGAGAGTAAAAATAGGAAAATAATGCTTAAAAATAGAACATATTCGTGTAATAAAAAATTTCACTCATTTTCATTACGTAGCACGCGTACACTTTACTAATTACCCAGCAACATTTTATGTGATGCTATAAAAACACAATAAACGCAACATAGCAAACGCAGCAAACTCTTACAGAATACATGGATGTATGTATATGGAAATGATTATTTTAACGGCAATGCGACACCAAGCAATTTGTTGTTCTAAAATTGCTGGGTTTGCTGCGTTGCATTTATAGTTTCTTTAACAATGTGTTCCGCAATTAATAAGAAAGTTATTGTCGATCCAGCTAAGTTGTATACAGTAACAGCGATAGGGGAGAATAGCAACATTGTTAATACATACATATACATACATAATTGGTCATTACAACTCTTTAGTCGGGATTACGACCTTGCTTCTCACACCACGTATGTTGTGTGTGTTAATTTTTGTACATGAGTGGAGGGACTTACAGTTTAAAGTGGATTCCGAACAACAGATTTTTGAGAAACTTTTTCATGGCAATTTTGCTTACTCGCAGAGTTTTTGCTAGTAATCTGCTGAGAGGAAGTCGCTGTAGAAATATTTTTTCATACTTGGTGTTCGAAATGTCCGACCTGGGGCTTGAACCATGGCCTCACGTCTAGAAATCCAACACACTACCTACTAGACTATGGAAGGGATCGATTAAAGAAGAGGAACATAATGACACGGAATTACGGCAGTGCCAAGCCGAAATATTGGCAGGGCTACTCTCAAGTCTATATTTTAGGTATTTAAATAGAATTGGGACAAGGGGATGGCCGATGTGGAAATCGACCAAATGGTAATAATTCACGAGCACAATGGCCTCTGTCACAACAAAGTCATGGCAGCAATAGAATACGACGATGACAAGGTCAGAACCGTGAAGTTTAAAACTTGTACCAGAATGTATCATTCCTTGATTCAATAATTGAGTGCTTTGCAATACGATTGAATTAATTCTGCCCTTTGAAGTTATCGAAATAAGACGTGATAGTTAATACCAAGAAATCGTTTTCATTTTTAATTTAATTCCCAATGAATGCATTGTTTGTAAAACTATTTACTCACATATTTTACTGAATGGAATTCTAAGGGCCATTATTACAACTTGCCGTTAACTAAAGTGAGGATTTTAACAGACAGATAAATTGTTTTTCGTTATTATGAGTACCCAATAAGATAGAAGTGATCACTTTATGTTTGAACTTGCCATATTATATATTATTTTCACTATGGCAACTTCAAATTTAAACAAAATGAGCATATACAACAAAAAAAAAAAAAAACGAAGCCCGCGGTTGCCATTGCGTTTAAATAAAACTTGTTTAATTTGAGCAGTTTTATCGACTTTGCTCCGGCACTGCCATATTTTTGAAAAATTTTATCTGTAAGTTGTAATAACGAAAATAAGTTAAAGGTAACTTTTCAATTCCCTTTAGCTAAAGGTACCTTTAACTAACACCAAGTTTAACGACAAATTGTAATAATGGCCCTAAAACTGATATTTTTCAACAATTTATTTCACGTACATTATTTTAAAAGAACACAATTTTACCCAAGTGTCATATTTCTGTGCTTATAACAGCATGTCTAATGTTCTGTCAGTTCTCTAAATATATTGGTTTGAGTCTTTGGTAAAACAAAATGTAAAATTAAGAACAACGATCCAACAGTGAAAATGTTTGATGATATTTAATGAAATAATGATGACGTATAAAAAAATTTTTACTTCCTCAAATCACTTGTCTTAACTATAAACTCAACAAACTGCGGAAACGTTATCCTCTATTGCAATATTCGAAAATTTCAAAAACATTATGTGCAGCAGCCTTTACCTTTAGAAGTAAGTAAGTAAGTAATATTGATAGTCTAGAAATTATTTCAGCAAAAAAATGGATTGTATTTTCTAGTCTCTTTGCTAAAGTTCCTTATATTAAACAAGAGTGTAGTTTTGACGGTTTTTAAATCATCTTTTAACACGGAAACTTTTAAAACGATTGCTAGTTCCAAATTTTGTCCACCTAAGATTATAATTCATGCATATCTTTGATTATTACTTACTTGCCTACTCAAAAACCAACAAACAAAAAATGTCAAAAAAGTGATGAAACAACGCCTTCTGAAGAGGTGCCGCTGCTGCACCTTCCTACAATATTCATTGTTGATGTGGCTTCAAGACTCTCAATTTTAATATACGAAGCAAGTAGTAAGTGTTAATATGTTTGTAAATCTAATTTTAGAGGCAAAATGTTTGTTGCAATTCACTTACTTAATTGATCATTAAACTGTTTAGTCAGGATTACAACGTAGACTCTAACGCCACCTATGTTACATTTGTTAATTTTATTCATGAGTGAGTGAGTTTAACTTCGACCTGCGCTGGACTGAGAAAATATTCATGGTAATTTTTTTACTCCCAGAAAACTGCTGAACGAAATATTTATTTGTATTTCATTAGAACCACAGGCTCTCGAATAATATGGCAACATAGTAGCTACTAGACTACAGAGACTTTAAACAACCGATGTAATTACTTTGGAAAAATTCAATACTTTCACAATGTAAATCAATGTAAATAAATGCTCCAATAAGAATCCATCGACGAAGATTGTGTGGAGGATTACATCGAAATAATTGATGTTTATAATATAATTATTTCTTGAGCGACACATTAATTCAGTATTAACGTCACGAATATTTCAATGAAATGTATTTATTGTGGAATACTGTAGTTCTTGTACGTCTCCAGGTGTAACCAGTTTGGAATTTATTGAGGAAATAATGAATAAGAGAGAGTATTTATGTACATACAAAATTGGCCATTACAAACCTTCAGTCAGGATTACGACCTAGCTTTTCGCACCACTTATGTCGTGTGCGTTAATTTAACACACACTACCTACTAGACTACGGCGATATAAAATAAAACTAAAAAGTTTTTGAATTCTGTTGCTAAAAAACTTTAATTTGAGATGAAAAAATAGCAAAAAGCAACATAAAAACATAAGAATCATTATTTAAATATATTTTCTTTAATTTTCTTACCTTTTAGGCGAACAAAAAATTAAATTTTTAAAAATCTTAAAAAAAAGATATATGGACTGCTCTTAAAGTATGATAGCTAATTCCAAACTATTTATACAGTATTATTTCTTATATAAAACTACAAGTTGTGTGATAAAAGTTTTATGAAAATGGTTAAAATTTTCTAACAAAAAATTAAGATAAATATATTTTTTTTTAGAAAAAAAAATCCTTTTCATTCGAATTTCCCAACAAAGGCTTTAAGCATGATTATTAAAGGCTGCAAGACTTTCAGCTCATTTTTCGAAAAGGCGCAATAGATGTAAATATATCATTATCAAAGCGAATGATTCTATTATCTTATACGTACGCAGTTGACAGTTATATTATCATCTGTAATAAAACATGGGACGAAACACATTTTTCTAATGTTTGTCTGTCACGTGAGATAAATATGAGAAGAGCATTTAGCAAGACTACAAGATTACAGGAAACAGCTGCTAGCAATCTGCGTGAAAATTGGTAATATTTTTTTATCCCAAACTACGAAAGGCAGTTTGTTCTGTTCCAAGTAGAACCATCTTTGGCGATAAACATCCTGTTGTCATGTTTGTTGCTGCCAATACTTTCTTCAGTTCATAAGATGAGCTTCTATTTCCTTCTTCTTCAAAGTCTTTATATAATCAGTCATTACGACCTTTCGTTATAAATTGGAAATGTCTGACCTGAGGTTTGGTAACATGCTACATACTAGCCTACGACTAATTCAGTCAATATCAAGAACATATCAAGAATAGATATAAAATCTTGAGAAACTCTACTATTTATATACAATTTTTTGTTGGGTTTTAATTCATTTATAAATAATTTAAATCGTTTGAAAAATTTGAAGTCGTTATTTCGCCGGAATATTGATACATTTTTAATATACCTGTGCTCATACATCTCTTGTTAACACGTGTCTTTCATTTGTGCATTATTTTCTTCTTTTTTTAAGGGAAAATATAAAATTCTTATAGGTACACCAGCTCACACTTTTACGAAAAGAAGTTTCATTTTTAACACGTTCAAAATGAACGCTGCCATTTGCCTTAAACTAATGTTGAAGGGTAATATATGTAAATGTACACAACAAATTGAAGAGTTCCCTTCATCAAAAAGGTGTAAGGATGTAATGAAGATGTGTTACCTCGAATTTTGTGATAACATAACAACAAGGAACTATTCCATTAAATAAAATGACAAAAATATTATGATTCATTTCCCTTAATCGCATGATATTTTGAGAAAATTTTGTTCTTAAAAATTCATTATATTTTGAAATATTTATCGTGTGCTTCTAAAAGAAAATATTTATTTACAGTGAAATTAAGTCGAAGAATTTTTTAAAACGCTTTAATTAATCCACTTAAAATTCCCACTAATGGCACTTGGTTAATGGCACTTGATTATGAACTTGTCCATAAACACAGTTTGGTAAGAACAAAATTCTGCAAAACTGTATTGAATTCATTCAATCATGTCATGGTCATGACCGTAAAATCAAGAAAATAAATAAAAAAAATTTGGTTTTAAGTAAGTAAGTTTGTTCAAACTTTGACAAACTCTTGCAAATGAATAACCTGGACTCAACGACATGTGATGATCAGCCCACATTAGATATTCCGCACGAGAGATTTGAGGGCATGTTCATTTCATCTGTAGGCGATATGACTGGCGAACAAAGAAGCCGTGGCGAACATTAGAACGATGTTATATTCTACATATAAAGACATCATCAGGTCATTTAAACGAATAAAACATTTCGATAATGAGCAACCAAACTTAGGTTAGGTTAGGTTAGAGGACGTGTACATTACAAGTACTGTATTCGGAGGTCAAGTTGACCCATTGTACAAAAACGTCCTTATCAACCAAATTTTGTTTAATTTGAATTTAAAGACAAAAAGTACTTGAGGGGAAATCGGTCATACATAGGTTAAGTTAGGTTAGAGGACGTGTGCATGTCAATTAAGACAAGAACAGCACCCGGAGGTCGAATTGACCCATTGTACAACGTCGTAGTTTCTCATACCACTTATGTTGTGTGTGTTAATTTTATATAATATTAGTGGCGGGACCTACAGTTTAAAGTCATACATACTCGTATATATAAAAATTTCCTGGCATAAGTATGGAGTTTTCTAGTTAGGACTGTGCTCTCAGCACTTCGAAAAGAGTTCTTTATTAAAAAACACTGTCATTTTAACTTGAAGTGTTAAATTCAATTTCAAATTTATTTTCCAGCGATGACGAGTATATCCGACATAAACAGAGTAAAGCGTTACTACGTATAGGTTTGTGCGGGTTTTTATATAAAATATATTTTATAGTGTGGTCCTTCTATCTGTTTAAATTTGAACCATCGCTTGTGTCGAATGTGGTAATACTTATGTCATTCTATTCTATCACAAAATTCAGTATATAATCTCCACTGATTCTATGTCGTACTTGGGGCTCAGAAAACCCACACATGGTCTTACAGAAGCCAATGTAGCATTACGAGTAACTGTGCGTACGTTAATAAGCAAAATTGCCGTATTTGGGGTTCAGAAAACCCACACGTGGTCTTACAGCGGCCAATGCACCCATCACGAGTGACTGATTAAAGTGGCTCGTGAAGCGAGGGCATCATTGGCCCATATTTCTTTGAAAATGAGGATAGCGCAACCATTACGTTTTTGTATCCGCTCTTAATGGTATTTATGTGAACGATGTTTGATTTAAACAGGATGGTGCAACTTGCCACACATCTTATGCCACAATCGATTTATTGTGTCAAACGTTTGATGGCCAAGCAGCTGCGATTTGACAACGTTGAACTGTTCTCTGGTGGGGCGCAGTTAAAAAAGTGTAATGCCGACAAACCAGAGACAATTGAGCATTTAAAAGCCAACATTCGTGATGCGATTGCCTAGATACAGCCACATACACTTGAAAAAGTTTACGAAAATTGGTCCGATCGAATGAGGTACTGTGAGGCTAGCCGCGACAGGCATATGAATGAAAACAAAACTCCATTTCTAACCTGAACAATTGTACTTCACAACGATGAAATATATCTGGCAAAATTTCAAACTGCGAAGATCTTACGCAGTACTTTTCTCTCGAACACTCTCAAGCGTCAGAGCTTAATAGGGTCTTTGCTTCTGTGACATAAAGAAGCACGGGTAGGATGAGCGTCATGTAGAGTGTTAGTTTTGTCGTACGAGAGAGGTCTCTGCTATCTCTGCCCCTATTGGGACCATAGTAGCACCTGTTGGCAAGAGTGACCCTGCGCTTGATCTCCAGACTGACATCATTTTTGGTGGCAACGGCGGAGACAAGATAAATAAATTCCTTGACTGTATCAAAACTATAGTTATCGGCCATAATCTGAGAATCAATACGCCTCACGTCTCTACTTGTCGATAACATATATTTTGTTTTACTCTCATTTACTGCCCGACCCATCTTACCGTTCAATAGCACTAAAGGCGGCAGTAACATCTCTCTTGATACGGCCTATGATGTCAATGTCGTCAGCGTACGCAAGCAACTGGTCACTTTTTTGAAAAATAGTGCCACTGCGATGCCCGCTTTTCACAGAACACTCTCCATGACGAAGTTGAAGAGGTGGCATGATGAGGAGTCGCTTTGTCTGAAACCTCGCACGGTATCAAAAGGTTCGGAGAGGTCCATTTATACCTTGACGGAGCTGCATTCTGTATAGCCTTATCAACATCACAGGTATACCGAGCACAGACATTGCGGCAAAAACACGATCCCTAATGGGGCTATCGAAGGTGGGTCTTTTCCCGGATTTGGCGTAGTTTGAAGATCTGGTCGATGGTGGACTTGTGAGGTTTGAAGCCCCGCACTGATAAGGTCCAATCAGTGTTTTGACGGCTGGCTTCAGTCGTTCACACAATATGCCTGTAAGAACCTTATATGCAATAGTGAGAAGGCTTATACCCCTGTAGCGTCTGCCTTTTTCAGGACAGGACAGAGGACACTGAGGTTCCAATCGTTGGCCATACTTTACTCTAACCATATTTTGTAAATAAGCTGGTGTATGCGCCCTATGAACTCATTGCATCCGGTCTAAAATTTATTGTTTTTATGGCGACTTTGACCTCTTCATTGCTAGGCGGCGGAATCTCCACGCCGTCATCATCGATCGGTTTTGGAACATCATTTCTAAAGGCGGTATTGGTGTCGTCATCTTTTACTCGTTGTAAACAGTTAAAGGCTTAATTTTCTCGACTGAAGTATTTCTTTTTAATTGTTTAATGATAAAATGATAATAATGAACTGCCTAGTTTTCTCAGTTTATAAAATTAAACCAGCATTTTGACAACAAAATTTTTTATGACATTAAA
Source organism: Sarcophaga variegata (assembly GCA_932273835.1). Classification (NCBI taxonomy): domain Eukaryota; kingdom Metazoa; phylum Arthropoda; class Insecta; order Diptera; family Sarcophagidae; genus Sarcophaga; species Sarcophaga variegata. Next base: position 87,878,172 of record OW026361.1, read on the forward strand.
CATTGGACAATAATTTACTTCAGCCTTTTTTAAATAAACTGCAATAAAATTGACTCGTATAATATAATTTATGATTGCTTCAAGCCAAAGCTGTGACACCATGCAACGTGTTGAAAGTATCTGTTGTTATTTTTAAGTTTATTTTATTATTATTTTTTTATTTGTTTATTTTTTATTTATTTATTTATTTTTTTTTGTTGTTGTTGCAAATTTCTGTCCTTCTCATCGGTATAAATTTAATCAGAAATCTGTAGCATATTACTGTTGTTCCCCTATTGTTGGATTATTTCTTGCTTAAAGTCTTTTATTTTTTTGTCATAAATATTTATTATTTCATTCTCATCTTTTTCTACTTTTTCGGTTAAATTTCTTAGAAAAATTATGTGTTTTTCTTTATTCAATTCTTCTTTTTAATTTTCCTTCAAAGGCCTACATGAGTAGGCAGGCATTTAAGGATTTTTTACGAGCTTATTTCTCTGTTTAAGAGGCGTATACGCTTTATTACATATTACGCTCAAAGAATATATTTAGTCAGTGTTGCTACCACAAAAATAAAGTTGCCATATTTATACAAAAATTCAGTTTTTCTTTATGAAAATAGGCCTTCATTTGCAAAATGTAGTTCAATAAATAATAATAAAAGTTGGTTACATTGACAACACTTTATAGTCCAAAATTAATGAGTGTATTTGTATTAATGGGACGAAAAAAACACACACACATTCTAGAGTGTTTTTTTTAACATTTCTTAATACATTTCTGAGTTTAAGTGCATCTGGGGAACATAAAATTTAACTGGCCTCTGTATGGTATTGACAACAGACTTACTTTTCTAAAATATTTGTTTATCCCATAAGTTAGGGTTGCCTTCAAAGCTGTTATTCGAATAATCTAAAAAGTTTGTAAAATCAGTGTGATCACAACCTCTAGATCTATAAAGAGAAACCGAAAATTTTAGCAACCAAACCCCAATTGAAAGCAAGATCTGCAACAGCAATAAGATAAGGGTAAGTATAAGTGATACAATCCATCGGAGCAATAGGGCAAAAAATACGTTCAATTCTCCCCTAAATAGGGATTTTAGGTTTCGAAATAGTGATGGAAAAATGTTTTTTAAAGATTTAAAAAACTTTTTAATTATAACTGAACTGGTCATTACAATCCTTCACGCAAGATTACGAAGTAATTGGAATGCATTGAGCAAGCTCTTAGGAAGGCCATTGATATTGCAAGGAAGGTTATTAAGTGGAATCTACTGTTTAGTAGGCGAGTCAGGAAACCTGCACATACTTGATGAAGCACACATTAGGTACGATGCTTGACGATCGAAATTTTTCGGCAAATTTTGGAGTCAAAGTGTCAAGTACATACATAAGTGTTAGAATTGAATACGATCGTGACGACACTTGTAAACAAAATGCATATAGTGTATATATTCGCCGTAGTCTGGAAGGTAGTGTGTTGGCTTATTAGACGTGAGGCCACGTCATACATCTCCAACAAAACGGAATGTAAAAAAACACAACCCTAGTGTCTTCCCCTCAACAGATTTCTGGCCATTGCCATGAAAATTTTTCAAAAACTTCTCAAAAATTTGCAATCTGCCATTCGCAGTCAGCTTTAAACTGTACTAGGTCCTGCCACTCGTGTATGAAGTGAGCGCCTACAACATAAGTGTTGTGAGAAGCTAGGTCGTAATCTTGACTGAAGAGTTGTAATGACCAATTATGTATGTATAGTAAAATATACTAGAAAAAGCTTCTCAATATTTGAAGGCAGTGGGATCTTTCTGTTGCTCCTTCGACATGAGGTAGCTTTAATATCACTTTCATCCCATTTGCCAGAGATATGACATTCCGTTCCTAGGATAGCAAACATGCAACTTCAAACGCTTTTTGTTAGCTTAAGGCTAGAGGACTGATAAATAACAGACTGTTAAAAAATACTATACCGAACGACAGAGACTACATGCCTAAACCATGCCGAACGGTAACAAAGAAAATTACTCAATTTTGCTCGAAATGACAAACTGCACAGTTTGCAGTATGTATTGGCATTAAACAAGTTCGCAATAATATACGGATCGATTCTATTCTCCAATACTTAGACTAGTTTAACATTCCTAAGGAATAAGTCGATAAATTGATGTGCATTTGATAGATAATACAAAATGCAATTGATAGAAAATACTTCGGCGTTGTTCTGAACCAAAAACAACACTTTGGGGAAAGGGCTATGGAACCACGTAGGGGTCGGTACATATGTGTAAGAGTCATGTATTCTAAATGTGCCCTCAAATAAAAGAATGTTCAATATGGGAATAAGAAACGCAATTAGGATAAAGTTAATTAGGGCATTGAAGACGATTGTTTTTGCCAAACTAATTGAGATTCGGATGTGATATGACTGTTAGCACTAAGATAGCATCCAAGCTTATAAGATACCAAGTATATCTGTTACTACTATTTCGCTACTCTGACACCCTAGATTAGCTACTCGTGCGTACTAACTGTTACATAAACATCTCTCAAGAGAGCAGATATAATTGTCAGGGTGTTTTTATAATAAAAACAGAAGTCAAATCATGCTTCCATCTACCAAAACATCCAGATTTTTCAGACCGAGATGCGTTTGTTCGGGGATAAGAATAATCTGGTGCAGGGAAAATTCGATTAAAACGGATATTACGGATAAATTTATGTACCAAAGAGTGGTCGGAAATAAAGATATAAATAGTCTAACTGATATGGGTAGAGGACTACAGAAGATAAACATGGAAAATGTAAACCCTTCCGAATCACTGAAAATCCAGACAAAATATCACACAGGACGCTATCAAAGTTATTACTGTGGATAGCAAAGTCGATTAAATCTGCCGGCAGTTACAGAGACCCTTACTGTGTATTCCTCTTTAACAGTATATCGAACAGCAGCGAATGCAAGGCTGTAGAAATGACATCGAAACTAAGTAACACTTTCTATGTAATTACCCGGAATTTGGAGGCATAATATTCCATTATTTTGCAAGTGATTCTTATGGATTAAACAAAAGCATTTCTTCGGCGACTGCCTCTCAGCAGATTTCCGGCGAAACTCCTGAAAGTAAATCAAATTGCCATGAGAAAATTCTCTGAAGATCTGCCGTTCGCAGTCAACTTTAAACTGTAGGTCCGCCATTCATGTATGAAAATAACACACACAACATGAGTGGTGTGAAAGGCTAGGTTGTAATCCTGACTGAAGGCTTGTAATGAACAATTTTGTATGTACTCGTATGTCTTATAGATTTTAATTGAAGAAATACGTACATAATTATTATTTCATTAAATTTTCGTAGTAGCTTTCATTGGTGAGCACATAACAAGTCAAAATAAAGGCTTAAATGTATGCCATTTCGAAGTTGGCCTTCTCTTTTCAAATTACCCATAAATATACTGTATTCGTGGCTATTGACTCCGGCACGAAGCTTGTTAAACTTTTGGGTGCTTCTTTAGTGCTTTTCCTCTACATCCAAACCTGTTTTCCTTAACTTATTTAAATTTACACATTTTTTCATTCTTATTTAAATAAATTATTTACATACTCGATTATTCGTAACATCAAATTCCATATTTGTTGCTCAATCTGTCGAAGAAAAAAAAATTGAATCTTTTTCTTATGTTTTTCTATTGTTTGGCAATTTATTGGGGGTTATTTTGAAGACTTGCAGACAAGAACACACATGTTCTATGTCTTATTGTTTATGGAGTTTTAACAAAAAAAAGGAGAAAAAACAAACATTTACGATTTTAATCAAAATCAGCAGGAAATATGTTTTGAATTGAGTCGCCATGGCAAAATACACAATAAAAGAATAATCAAAAACGGCTTTTTTTATAGAAAACTTATAGATTTTTAGGGGAAAGAAACCAAATATTTGATTTTACAATTCAAATTTATTTCATCTTCGTATTGTATACTTGTATGTATACATACATACATGTATATGTATGTACCATATGAATGTATGAAAATGTGTACACAGCTTCATCATCACAGTACATCATTGCCAAAGTGACTCCTGTACTCTAGGTTTACTTACATACATGTTGATAGAGCTGCCTAAATATACGATGCTGTAGGAGATTTCAAAAAAATCATGAGACGAAACAAAATTGGATCAACTCCGAAAAATATATGTAAAATGACATCTACTTTCTTACAATTGGGGTCGCTGCAAGCCCAATATGTAGATTTTAATTTATATACGAGATGAGTAACTTAAACCTAAGGCTCTTTGTAATGTAGCACACCAGAGGCTCTACAGGAAATTGAATTCACGACCCACACGCTTATAATTTAGTATAGGTTAGATTAGGTTAGGTTAGAAGACGTGTACTTGTCAATTAAGACAAGTACAGTAGACGGAGGTCGAATTGACCGAATTGACATTGTACAACGTCGTAGTTTCTCACATCACTTATGTTGTGTGTGTTAATTTTTATACATGAGTGGTGGGACCTACAGTTTAAAGTCGACTCCGAACGACAGATTTTTGAGAAACTATTCCATGGCAATTTTATTTACTCTCAGAGTTTTTGCCAGAAATCTGCTGAGAGGAAAAAATACTTTTTGTAGTTTGTCTTTGATATCTGGCCTGGTGCTCGAACCCTGACTTTGCGTCTAATAATCCAACACACTACCTACTAGACTACGGCGACTTCAATTATTATATATTATAACTTAGTACACTATCGTCTATACTACAAAGGCATCCTGAAAATAAACAAATCTTAGAGAATTGAAATTTGAAAAAGAAGAAATAACTTCAAAAGCGCTATATTTGAGAGTCCATGTACATTAAGGGACTATTTAGATCATTATAAAGTCAGTTCCTATTTTATTTAGCACATGTCCTAAGTGGTTTCTGTTCCTAAATTCTATTAATTTCCAATAATTTTTAGTAATCTGAAAAAGATAAGAAAAGATTGGAAGTCGCCATAGTCTGATAGATAGTGTGTTGGCTTATTAGACGTAAGGCCACGGTTGAAACCTCATGTCAGACATCAAAATCCTCTCAGCAGAATTCTGGCAAGAACTCTGAGAATAAAATAAAATTGCCAGGAAAAGTTCCTTAAAAATCTGTCCCTCGGGATCAACTTTGAACTGTAGGTCCCGCCACTCATTTAGAAAATTAACACACGCAACATGAGTGGTGTGTGAAGCTAGGTCGTAGTGCTGACTAAAGGGTTCTAATAGCCAATTATGTATGCAACCGGGGCTTCCTAACATTGACATTTGATAATGCTCATCCCACATTTGCCTATTTAATTGTCCTTTAGATAGACTGTCTTGTTAAATTACCATGGTCGACTATAGGACACGAAGAGTGTTCTCTGAATAAGCTCTGACGCAATTGTCAACTGACCCTAACTTTTATCGATATATTTCGTTTGATTTTCTGCAACAAAATGTTTGATCCCCGGTTCAGTTAGCTTCTTTCAGCACAGCCTTATCAATTTCGAAGGAAAACAAAATTCAAACATGTGAGCATACCGTGTTGTCAACATACAGACATAATTTGTCATTACAACCCTTCAGTCAGGATTTATGGACCTGTCTTCTTAAAGCACTTATGTTGCGTGTGTTAATTTTATACACGAGTGGCGGGACCTACAGTTTAATATCGACTCCGAACGACAGATTTTTGAGAAGCTTTTCATTGCAATTTTATTGGCTCTCAGAGTTTCTGCCAGAAATCTGCTTAGATGAAGTTTTATGGAAGAAATATTTTTTTCATATATTCGGTTGGATGTTTGACCAAGTGTTTGAACCGTGGCCTTACGTCTAATAAGCCAACACACTACCTATTAGACTACGGCGACTTCTTCTGATGTATTTCCACTGTTGTACCACTGTTGTGACAAAATTAAGATAAAGATAAAGTTTGCATCTAAATAGATGGGAAGACAGCAGTATTGTGCTTGAGTTACATAAAGTTTACGGGTTAATTAAACACGAATTGGTTATGCTGGTAGAATATTGGTTATTATAATACATGTACAGTGGACAGCAAACGTCTTAGTACGGCAATATAGTTTGACAAAAAAAGTAACACAGGCTTAATATTCTTGCACAAAGTTCCGATATGACTTCAAGAGTGTATTTAGGAGAGATCATTTGAAAGAACGGAAAAACTTGCTCATTGTGCCACCAGAAAACACTAAAAACAAAACTTGTATATTCAATTACAAATAGGTTAAATGGAGTGCTTGACCTAAAGAGATATTCTACTAAATACAAGGTATAACATTTTCATATATTAGGTCTTTGAATTTGAAATTAACTCAGGGTTTTCTTTGGGACTACCTATTGAGTCATCTGAAACTTTTCCTTATTTTTCTCTTGTTTTATGAAAAACATTAAAAAATTTTTTGTTTTTATAATTAAACAAAAGATAAATTAATAAAATAAATATATAAACTATAAATTTTTATAACGGGTGATTTTTTAGCTATTATTTTGTGTTTTGTTTCACTGTCAAATATCTTCAGTTTGGTCTATAATTTAACCATGAATCGTCTTACAAACGAACAACGCTTGCAAATCTTTGAATTTTATTATCAAAACGCGTGTTCTGTTAAGAAAGTTCATCGCGCGCATCTTCCATTTTATGGTCAGTTTAATCGACCCACTGAAGCGGCTACTCGGGTTATTGTGACTAAATTTCGCACAAAATTTACATTGTTGGACATTAAACCACCAACACGCTTACGTAGAGTGCGAACTGAAGAAAATATCGCAGCTGTATCTGCCAGTGTTAATGATGACCATCAATTATCGATTCGTCGCCGTTCGCAGCAATTGGGCCTCTGTTACTCAACAACGTGGAAAATTTTGCGGAAGGATTTAGGTGTGAAGCCTTTCAAAATACAGCTGGTACAAGAATTGAAGCCGAACGACCTACCGCAACGCAGTATTTTTGGTGAATGGGCTCTTGGAAAGTTAGCCGAAGATCCACTTCTTTATCGAAAAATTGTGTTTAGCGACGAAGCTCATTTTTGGCTCAATAGCTACGTAAATAAGCAGAATTGTCGATTTTGGAGTGAAGATCAGCCAGAAGCGTTGCAAAAGCTACGAATGCATCCAGAAAAAGTCACAGGTTGGTACGGTTTATGGGCTGGTGGCATCATTGTACCGTATTTCTTCAAAGATGCTGCGAATCGTAACGTAACTGTGAATGGTGAGCGCTACCGTGAGATGATATCCAACTTTTTTTTTGCCCAAACTGAAAGAGCTTGACATCCATGACATGTGGTTTCAACAAGACGGTGCCACATGCCACACGTCACGCGTAACAATGGACTTATTGAGAGGGGAGTTGGGTGAACATTTTATTCCACGTTCGGGACCGGTCAATTGGCCGCCTAGATCGTGCTATTTAATGCCTTTAGATTATTTTTTGTGGGGCGATGTTAAAGCTCATGTCTATACAGACAAGCCAACTTCAATTGACACATTGGAAGACAACATTGAAGCATTTATTCGTGAGATTCCGACCGAAATGTTGGAAAGAGTATGCCAAAATTGGACTAAGTGGATGGACCATTTGAGGCGCAGTCGCGGTTAACATTTGCATGAAATAATCTTCAACCATTAAATTATACGGACCGTACTATTGATTCAAATAAAGATTTCATGAATTTTTCTGAATTTTATGTGTTTTTTTTTTTTTTTTTTTGAAAAATTTCCTATAGCTCTTAATGGTTAAATGAAGTTGCCGTGGTCTAGTAGGTAGTGTGTTGGCTTATTAGACGAAAAGCCAGGGTTCGAGCCCCAGGCCAGACATCAAAATAAAATACAAAAAGTATTTTTTCGGCGTCTTCCTCTCAGCAGATTTCTGGCAAAAACTCTGAGAGTAAATCAAATTGCCATGAAAAAGTTTCTCAAAAATCTGTCGTTCGGAGACGACTTTAAACTGTAGGTCCCGCCACTCATGTATCAAATTAACACACAACATAAGTGGTGTAAGAAACTAGGTCGTAATCCTGACTGAAGGGTTGTAATGACCAATTATGTATGTATGTATGTCTTAATGGTTAAACTTCATGAAATTGTCAAAATATATTGCCATACTAAGACTTTTGCTGTCCAATGTATATCCTTATATATTTTACATACTTTCCATACCCGTAGTTGAAATAATTACAAAAAGAAACGTTTTTACTAATTTTTGAAAAATATGAGCTTTTATTTCATTTCCTTACAAATCACTTTGATTTGTTACGTGTTTTTTTCTGTTTTTTTTTTTGGTTTTTTAATTTCTAATAAATAATTTGAAGGAATTCTTTTAATATGTTATTTTGTCTGTATCTTAAGTGTCTGCGTGTGTGTGTGTGTGTAGGAAGAATTATTTGCTAATAAATGTTTACAATAAAACTTAAAACATTTTTGTTAAATATTTTTTTGTTGTAATAACAATATTTGTTTTTATATTTGTTTTTATTATAAACTTTTTGCTAACAATTTCAGCTTAATGAATTAGTTAAAGAATTTATTTCAACATTATATGAATATCATATAATGATAATGGTACATACGTTACTTATACGAATACAACTACAAAATACATACAATTTTAACATAATCAATCAATCAATCAATATTAGCTAACAAATACGCCAATACAGTATGTATGCCTATCGAATAATTAATTTCTTCAATTTTTCAATTTGCGCAATACGCAATAATAAATAAATAAAAAAATAGGCGTACATTTTAATGTTTATAATTATTATTATTAACATGTTGTTTTATATTTATTAATAAATAAAGGTATTTGAATAACAATACAGTGAGATCTCCCATGAGCGGACATCTTTCTGACTTTGGCGCATAACATTCATTATTAGGATTCAGTTAAATGAGTTGCATTTCATTGATTTTTAAATATTTTTACAAATGAAATGATTTGTTGTTAGAGCTAAAGGAAGACATACAAATCACATTGTATGTCGGACTAACCACAATTTGCTTCAGTTGTGATATAAATTAATCGGAGAATGGATATTTTCCTTATACGTTTCAATACAATATATTATGACAATTTATTTTAAATGGAAGTTAAACAGAGAGTGGTGAAGCGAATAGAGAAGCCTTTTCAGACACAAGAAGAGAAAGCCGGATAGTTGAGGTGTACAGATGTAGGAATGACGCTCGAATTCTATCGAAAGGTTAAGCGTCTAACCGAAGGTTTTAAGTCCGGAGCGTTTTCCTGTAAAGATGAGAACGGAAATCTGGGGGTGCTAAGGTTAAGGAGTAAACAATTCTCTATTCTTCTACGAGGCGATGACGACACCAATACCGCCTTTAGAGATGATGTACCGAACCCAAAATATGATGACGGCGTGGAGATTCCGCTGTCTAACCATGAAGAGGTCAAAGTCGTGATTATGCGCCTTAAGAACAATAAAGCTGCAGTTCAGCTTGCCTGCTGAATTGTTTAAGACCGGAAGTAATGACTTGGTAGGGTGCATGCACCATCTTATTTACAAAATATGGCTAGAGGAAAGTATGCCCAACATTTGGCACTTCAGTGTCCTCTGTCCTCTCCTGAAAAAGGGGTATAAGCCTTCTCCCTATCGCATACAAGGTGTGTCTACAAGTGTATTATATGAACGACTGAAGCCACTCGACCTGTCAAATTCACCATCGAACAGATCTTCACATACATACATAACATAAATAATTGGTCATTACAACCCTTTAGTCAGGATTACGACCTAGTTTCTCACACCACTTATCTTGTGTGTGTTAATTTTATACATGAGCGGTGGGACCGACAGTTGAAAGTCGACTCCGAACGACAGATTTTTTACGAACGGCAATTTTATTTACTTTTAGAGTTTTTGCCAGAAATATGCTGAGAGAAAGTCGCCGAAGAAATACTTTTTGTATTTTGTTTTGATGTCTGGAATGGGGCTCGAACCCTGGCTTTACGTCTAATAAGCCAACACACTACCTACTAGACTACGGAGAGTTCAAGATCTTTCCACTTCATCAAATTCTGTAGAAGATCCATGAAAATAAGTCGACACACTTTTTGGCGACTATAAGGAAGCCTTCGATAGCCCCATAAATAATCGTGTTTTTACGCCAACGTCTGAGCTCGGTATACCTGTAAAGCTGGTAAGGCTATGCAGAATGACGTTAAGCAATTTCTGCAGCTCAGTCAAGGTAGGAATGGACCTCTCCGAACCTTTTGACACCGTGCAAGGTTTCACACAATGCTAAGCCTTATCATGCGACCTCTTCAAATGCGTCATGGAGACTGTTCTGCTTAAGGCGTACCAAAAAAGATATTACTACTGCTTTTAGTGCTGTTGAACATGAGTTTATTAACATGGGTCTGACAGTAAATAAGGGCAAAACGAAGTAAATGTTGTCGACATGTAGAGATATGTGGAATATTAGACTCCACATTACGGCCGATAACTATACTTTCGATATTGCGTTTCGTAGATATACTAGTGTTGATTGATCTCTTATCGGACTCCAGATCCCCAAGCTGTGGTCTGCGAAAGACCAAGTTCTTGTGAGTAACGCAAAATCAGCTAACTTGGTGTCTTCTATACACTCTTACGGACAGTGACGATATATTCATTAGAACAGTCCATTCCTTATCGGACCAGTGGATAGTTCTCTCGGTGGAACGATTATTACAAACGTAAAATGAACGAAGCGCGCAATGTTGAGCGCTATATCCATCCATGGTGGTTTGCAAATCAGACTGAATAAATGACAACTAATTTGACAGATGTAGCTTCAATAAGCTAACTGTTATCAGCTTTCAAAGTTCGGAAGTCCCTTTTAGAAGAGCCAATATAACAATTTTAATAAAAATTGTAGCAAAACGTAAGAAAAATTAGGAATAGGAATGAGATGCCTTTAGTCAGGATTACGACCTAGCTTCTTATACCACTTATATTGTGTGTGCTAATTTTACATATGAGTGGCGGTACCTACAGTATAAATTCGACCCCGAATGACAGATTTTTTGCAACTTTTTCATGGTAACTTTTATTTACTCTCAGAGTTTTTGTCGGAAATCTGCTAAGAGAAAGTCGCCGAAGAAATATTTTTTTATTTTCCGTTTTGTATGAGATGTCTGACCTGGGGCCTTATGTCTAATAAGGCAACAGCCTACACCTACTCGACTACGGCGACTTTGATTATTTTCTCTTGGAATTACTAAAAATTCTTGGAAGTAAAATACAGTAAATAAAAGGCCATCCACTTATTTCACTTAAGCTATTATAGGAGGGCGATTACAATGGTTTTTCTTATGTCCCGATTAGCAATAAAAATATGTTTGTTATTGGAGATTCCACTGTATATATGTTTCAATTTGTAAAATATACACATTTTTTTGACTTATTTTATTTGTTTATGCAACTTGTTTTTAATAATTAATTGATTTTTTGGTGTTCTTTGATGCTACAATTCATTAATTGAGTGTTGAGTTTGGGTATATGTGGGTATTTTAATTAAAACTTTGTTTACAATTTTTTGATTTGGCATTTTGTTATGTTGTTGTTTGATTTGCTTTTATATAAACATATGTGTGTATATATATATATTATTAATGCAATAAATTAATTAAATTAATTGATTTATACGGTAATTGATTCCATTGAAATTTCATGTATAGAAACCATGTCGTTTTTGTTAGTTTTTTGGTTATATAATACATATGTATGTATATATGTATACCTCTGTTATATATTTTGTTTTGTTCTTTTTTATGTTTTTTTTATTTTAATTTATTTAGTAAATACAACTATCACATTAAATAAATACGCATTGTTTTAAACTTTTTTCCTTTTATGTGTTATTAATTAAAATGTCAATGACTGGATGTGTATGGGTAGTCATAAAAGAGGATTGCTGTTTTAAACTGATATGATTCTCTTTAAACTTTTTTAAAAACAAATTTTATTTGCAGTATTTAAAACCGAAACCCAATTTTTTTAGAAACAAATTTTGTTTGCAAATATTTTAAATCGAATCTGTTTGCCAATAAACATACCATATATGATGGTATCTAGGAGCCAACGTTAATTTTTTTTTAAAATTTAAATTGAGTGTGGGCCTTGATTTTTAAAATTTCTTAAAATACACATACTCTTAGCAATTTAATATAATAGTTTTACGAACTCATTGACAAATCTCGATTTCCTATGTAGAATGACTCTGGGCTGACTGATGTCTATACACTATTGGTTGAATGAATTCAAAATAGAAAACAAACTGAAAATAAAAACTGAAAAAACATTTCATCTTTTGAAAAGAGAAATATTCACCATAATTGTTTATTTTTAAAATAAATACACAAAGTATTTGAAATTTATATATATTTTTTTTTTTTTTTTGAATTCAAGCGATGCTTTTTGTTTCGTTTGTTCATTTATCAGAAGCCAACTATCGATACATACATACATAACACAGCCCTGCAAATTTGGACTTTTTTTGTGCAAATAAGATGGCTCCAGGTGTTTCCGAAGGTATTTTGCACGCTGAACACGAATTTTGGATCAAGTAAATCTAATTAATTTTTATAAACCTCGACCGCCATATTGGATCCGCCATTTTGATTTTTTAAATCTGAATGAAGATCTGTAATCAGCGACCCCAAAAACCCTTGAGTAACAGTTTTCAAGTAAATCTGATTCATTTTGAAGGACCTCCGAAATGGTTCTCTTTTTCTCTTGCACCCCTTGACATAAACCCACCCCCTACTTTAAGGGTGCATGCGAGCAATTTGGCTTTGGGCTCATTTTAAAGAGCAAAGATAAATTGGCAATTTCTGACAATAGCGATGGTTCTAGCACGTCAGTGTTTAGCTCTACAATTTTTTAAAAAATGGCCAAAAACACTATTTTTAGGCGTTTCAACCCTTTTCTCGAAAACCTGACGAAACCCATGCAGGGCTGTGGAATTGGTCATTACAACCATTTGTTCAGGATTATTAACTATCTTTTCAAGCCACTTATGTTGTGTGTGTTAATTATATACATGAGTCGTGGGACCTACAGTTGAAAGTCAACTCCAAACGATAGATTTTTGAGAAACTTTTCATGGCAATTTTATTTACTTTCAGTGCTTTTGCCAGAAATCTACTAAGATGAAGTCGCCGGAAAAATATTTGTTTATATTTCGTTTTGTTTGAGACGTCCGACGTGGGGTTTGAATCGTGGCCCCACGTTTAATAGGCCAACATACTACACCTACTAGACTATGGCGACCTCCATCGATGTTATATACTCCGAAGTTATACGAAGCAACACAAGAATGGCAAGTAAACAGAACGAAATATCTTGCAAACTACGAATTATTTCATAGTTGTGAGCAGTGTTGGAAATATCAGTACTTTTGTACTTTTTTCAGTGCATTTTCGTTTCAAAAATAAGGCAGTAAAACCGTGACTTTTTTATTATTACATATTTTATGTCTTGCGCTTTTCAGCTATTAATGCATTAGCAACATGTTCAACATAATGCTAAAGGTAGAATTAGGCTTTAGACCCGGCTGGCCAAACGTCCACGGAATGTACGTTCGTTTTTAGAATACGAAAAGCATTGAAAACGCTTGCCGAACCGTGATATAATTTTGGTAAGCATATGCATTGCTCTTCATATGTTAAAAACGAACGTATGTTACATTACGTTTCATCGACGTTTGACTAAACGGAGCTTTTACGTTTTGTTACGTTCCGAATTAGCTGTTGTTGTCTTGTATGTGAGGAACATGAATAAGTCGTTAGTTTTTCTGTTCCGTGCCGTATGTGTATTAAATATAATAAATAAATAGTCCAGTAGGTAGTGTGGTGGCTTACTAGATATGAATCCACGGTTCAAGCCCCATGTCAGGCATCTGCTACAAAACCAAATATGAAAAAATATTTCTCCGGCGACTTCCTTCTGGCAAAAACTTTGAGAGTAAATAAAATGGCCATAATAAAGTTTATCAAAAGTATGCCAGAAAATTCAAAATCATCCATGTCCGCATTCAAATCTGTTTAAAAATTTAGTCTGCACAAAGATTATTCAATCAAAAAAGTGATTCTGGCGACTTCTTTAGTATACTACGTACAGTATTGAACACATAGGCAGGCAACAGGCCAACACTCTACTCTATGTTTGTAGATTTCAAGATTTCGACTCGAAAAAAAGAATATCCCAGAAAATAATGCAAATCATCAAAATTATGGACGAGAGTGCACACTTCAGAGTTCTTTACAACCGGAATCTCAGTCAGTCAGTTTACACAGGCTGTATTTGTACACGCTGGAGTAAAATGAGGATGCTCCCTATTAGTTCAGCTATTCAGCGAAGTGAAGATTAATAATATGGAGCCTCTCGTGTTGGACTGATTAAAGCGCAATATTGGACTTAAAGCAATCACCAAAAATCGCTTACAAAAATCACACATAAGATACTCCGAGAGTGAGGCTAATGTAACCTTACGTCGAAGACGCCAAATCAGCATCCGCAAACTGGATGAAATATATGCTTTATGGTATTATTGGAGTCGCCGTAGCCTAGTAGGTAGTGTGTTGGCTTATTAGACGCCAGCAGCAGATTTCTGGCAATAACTCTGAGAGTAAATAAAATTGTCATGAAAAGTTTCTCAAAAATCTGTCGTTCGGAGTCGACTTTAAATTGTAGGTCCCTCGCCATTCATGCATAGAATTGACACATAGACAACATGAGTGGTGTGAGAAACCAGGCCGCAACCCTGACTGAAGGGTTGTAATGGCCAATTATATATGGTATAGATGTGCTACATATAGTGCAATGTGTTTCGATGGCCTAGTCGAGATGTATGCTCAACTTTAAGTGCCGAATCCGGGGATTCAATTTCCACCAGAGACTCTAGATGTTTGTGATCATCTGATTGTTGGCCTGGTATTATTTATGATCACTCATAATAAAAAAATTGAGAATTTTTACTAAATAACAATACTCGAAAAAGAAAACTGACGAAAGTATTTATATTTAATGGTCATTAAAAAAAGAAAAAAAATTTTGCCCTTTTTCCATTCTCCTATAAACTATCTTTACCGTATGAATAGGGGTCAAAATTCGTCTTATAGGATAAGAGACTCTCTTCCTATCCCCTATGCATTAACAGAAAATGACACAGAATTCCAACAAGTAGTATTTATTTGAATCTTGACGGTACTGCATTTTTCTTTTGACTACACAGCTCTACCTTAGACTAAGCCATTTTATTTTATGTTTATTTCTTGATCTGGGTATATGCCAGTGACAAATCTGTTCAGTTTTGTTCACGAACAGTATGTTTGTTAAATTTCCTGTTTTATGGCTTTTTGTATGAGGAGATCGGCCACTTATAGTATATCCATGATCCTCTGGCCTACCGTTAAAAATTTTTGGTTTTTTGCTTTTGCTCTGTGATTACTGGATGCCATGTGGTTGGAAGTATGTCTAAGCATATGGGCTATTGGAATAACAACTAATACAGATGCAGCTTTTTTTTGAATAAGGAAGAGGAATATTAACGTGTTCCAAGAAAACAGAAAACTGGTGCATATACATACGTGCGGAGATTTTTTGCCTTAGAAAAGTATCACTTACAAGTCTAATTTGCTATGCCAGAAGCACTGGATGTCTTTTGAGAAAATCGCATAAGGCAGTAAGAAGTCGCCGTGGTGTAGTAGGTAGTGTGTTGGCTTACTATTCGTAAAGCCCGGGTTCGTATCCCAGGTCAGACATCAAAAATGAAATATAAAAAAAAAATATATTTCTTCGGCGACTTCCTCTCAGCAGATTTCTGGCAAAAACTCTGAGAGTAAAATAAACCTGCCATGAAAAAGTTTCTCAAAATTCTGTCGTTCGGAGTCGACGTTAAACTGTAGGTCCCGCCACTCACGTATGAAATTAACGCACACAACATGAGTGGTGTGAGAATCTAGGCCGTAATCCTGACTGAAGGGTTGTAGTGGCCAATTATGTATGTATGTATGCATAAGGCAGTGGTCCTTTTCATGAGGATATTGCAATGGGTCATACCCTCCTGTGATAAACTTGGAGGCAAAACGTGGTACAACACATGCATACATAATTTTATACACGAGTGGCGGGACCTACAATTTAAAGTCGAACGACAGATTTTTGAGGAACTTTTCGTGACAATTTTAATTTCTCTCAGAATTTTTGCCACAGATCTGCTGAGAGGAAGTCGCCGAAGAAATACTTTTCATATTTCGTTTTGTAGGGGATGTCTGATCGTGGAACAATAGGTTACGATAACTTTGCGACCAACAAGTGCTTAACAAACTAAAATTTGTATGAACTCGAAAGCGGTTTGATCAACATGTGCTTTTCTTTTTGGATTAATCATAGATTTTTCTACAAGATTTTCGTATCACATATATATATATGGCTTCTGGTCTACAAAAATCTCTGAATGGTGCATAGGAATGAATGAATGATATCATTCCTTTAACTTTCTGCAACGTATGTAATAATGTTGAAAAAACTTTCTCTTTTTTAGTTCTATTTTTGGTTCAATATATGGGCGTACATATACTATTTGTTTACGTATTGGTAAAATGCTACTGTTTGACTGACTGACTGACTGATTTTATTGTATTTGCTAGCAACATGCGAGTGTATGTTTTTCATTTAAAATCTTTTGTTGTCAACAATTTCTATACGTTGCATGTTGACATGTTGTCAATGTGAATTAAATAATGAAAATTGATTTATAAGTGATATTTATTTTGTTGTTTTATTATTCTGTTGTTGCTATTGTTGTTGTTGTTGCCATTTACTTCCTTTCAATAGTCTTGGTCTTTTGTCAACACAATAAGCAATGGGTGGTATGCACATACATCGGAAATTGATTGGAACTTGTATTCAAACTTTTATTTTGTGTTTGATGATGTACTACCACCGATTTCATTTTTCATTCAATTCATTTGCAATTAGGAGGTAATGATAGAAAAAATAAAACACAATTTTAAACCACAAATTAAGTGTGTCTCTGATGTTAAACTAAATGCTTGCAATTATCTTTGCAAATTAATTTTGGTACAGAATGCTAAAAGCATTCAGTTGTGTGTGTAGACATTAGCAATTCTAATTTAAAATTTTAAACATGGGAATTCTAAACGTTAGAATTTTATTTTAAATCTCAAGTAAACTATACAACATAGCCAATGGTAAGCAATAATATACGAAAGTATCGATAATAAAAATAAAATTTAGTCCCTTGGATAATGGTCCAGTGAATCTTGATTTTGTTTGTTACGCTCATCATTGAACTTAATTTTTAAATACAATAAAGTTTACATAAGTAAATAGAAATTGTAGTCTAGAATGTAGTGTATTGGTCAGACATCTCTAACAAAAAGAAATACGAAAAGATATTTCTCCGGCTCCTTGCCCTCAGCAAGCAAACTCTGTGAGTAAATAAAATTGCTATGAAAAGTTTCTCAAAAATCTGTTGGTCGGAGTCGCCTTTAAACTGTAGGTCCCCATAAATGGTGTGAGAAGCTAGGTCGTCATCCTGAAGTGTTGTAATAATCAAATTATTTACGCATGTATTTATTTACAACAAGTGAGATTGAAATAAATTTGTCTAAACTGCAGTCCAACCATAAACCGCGATGTTAATATGGACTGTAACCTTACCGTAACAAGTTTTTTCACAACTTAATTTGTCATTTCATTTGAGAGGTACACACAGTGCCTTAAGATTGTTGAAGTCATTTACGAAAGAGGGCATTTAAATCAAAAAGCAATTCGTGCACTTCATGTTTTTTGTCTTGGTGAGCATAATCGACCAATCTGGAGAATTGTAAGCAGATTTTAACAAACCGGGTCTAAAGGTTAATAGAAAAAAGCTTTGCAAATTACAAAAGGCAAACATAGATGGATTGCACATTTTCTATTAGGAATCAATTAACTGAGATTGCATTGCCTCAGTTGTTGACGACTTCAGGATGGCGCAGAGTGCAGCCTCTGCCTCAAGAGGAATGAAACCGTAAGGAACATTCTATTGAGTTGCATTGCGCAGCCCAATTTTTTACTACTTTTTCCAAAAAAATCGACCGTATGGCGTTAAGGGTGAATATTGGCTCGAGTTGATATTTTATCAGCATAACCCAATGACTTAATATATCCCCATAAAAGGAACCCCTGAAACGTTTAGCCGCATGAACGCGGGGCCTAGTGAACATGAGCAATTGTGAAATGGAAGCTGTCATAAGGCGGGTGCATTTAAACGAATTTATTTTTTTAAGTAAATTTAAAGTATGAAAAACAATTTTTCTCGTTCAGAAGCGGGTAATGTTTAAAAGCAGTAAGTAGATATCATAATAATTTCAGGACATTTAGAAGCAGAAATTAAGATTGCGTTACTTTCAGTGCAAAGAAGCGGGGAATTATTATATCCGAGGTGCTTATGGCCGGGGATTTTGTATTAAAAGAATTCTCTGAAAAAAAATTTTGTTCGGGCCAACCTATAAGCCTAACGAGTAATGAAAAATGGTTTAAAAAAAGGTCCCTTGAAGCGTGTTAGTTTATTTGAATTAAAATAATTTGATTAGAAATTAAACGTAATATTTTTCAACCTCAGCTGGCATTTAATAATTTATATGCCTCAATTTTAATTCAATAATGTATTTTTTCTTTTAATGCGAACAATTTATGATAAATTATGAGTATAATTTAAAAAAAAAATTAAAAAGAAATCAAAATATAATTCATGGAAGTGCCATTAAATTTGTCCATTTAGTAAATAGTTTTATTAATTCAATTACCATTATTATATACAGTATGGGCCATTTAACAATTGGAATTATTAAACACTTTCATTTTATTTCATGACAATTTGTTGAAATTCCAATGAATATTTTAAACAGTTTTGGTGTACAAATCTGTAATGATAGTATTTGCCTTTAAATGTAATGCCATTTTATAATGTTTATATTTGGTGTTGTTGCAATAATAATTTATTAAATATTTATGGAATTTACAATTCGTACGTATTGTTTACTTTGTTGATTTAATTAAATTTCGAATTTAAGGATTTAAAATTTTATATTTATTATGGCAATTACATTGTACTTTAACCTTTTCGCCGTAGTCTAATAGGTAGAGTGTTAGCTTATTAAACGTAAGGCCACGGTTCAAAACCCAGGTCAGACATCAAAACGAAATATGAAAAAATATTTCTTCGAACACTGGAGGACCTGCCACTCATGTATAAAATTAACACACACAACATGAGTGTGTGAGAAGCTAGGCAGTAATCCTGACTGAAGGGTTGTAATGGCCAATTATGTATGTATTTATGTTAACCCTTTCACGGCCATTAGGTTATGATAGCAAATTTATCAATTTAAGTTAAGGAGATTTATCATATGTATGTCCAACAGACATATTTTAAAACCAATAGTGGCCTGCCTATTCTTTTTTTTGACATATGTCCCAATGGCCATTAAAGGGTTAATCATCGAAAATTCATTAGATTATTAAAATGTTAACAATGGTTTTGGTATTTACTTTAAATTTATTTATATTTTCGGTGGCAATTATTTTTTACTTCCTGTAAAATATATAGGAAGTAATTTCAAAATAATTTAAGTTTTCAATAAAAAAACAGCATATTTTGTATTCCTCTGTTATTTTCCACCTCATTAATTTCTATTAGAAGTGACAAAACAAACGTATTTGTTGAAAAACTTTTGAATTTATCAGTTTATCCTGCTTAAATCTTTATCAAGGCTGTCAATACTAAGAGAGAGAGAGAGAGAGAGAGTGAGAGAGCAAATAATATCCTGCGGCAATTTTGCATAATAATAGAAAAGTTTAATACATTAACACAAAATAAAGAAATGTTTCCATTAAGTTTTAAGTAGTTGTGTATTTAAAGCATTTCAAAAAATAAATTAACACGACATAATTTGAATTTAATGTTCATGAAATTTGAATTTGTTTGCCAAATGAGTGTAAAAGAGAATGTGTTACATGAACACAACACATTTAATTTCAACTTGTTTTTTAGGAAAATATCATATAAATAGATCCAAGACAGATTAAAACTCATGATAGAGACTGAATGTTAAACTATTCCTAATTGTAAAGACTTACTTAAGCGATTTTTACATCAACTTGTGCTTCCAGAAGCCTCAAGATTATGATTTTACCAGAGATAGTGTATAGTATACAATAATTAAAATAGACGTGCAAATTGAAGAACAATATTAAAAACATCTTCTCAATAAAAAAGAAATAATTACAAACACATAGATAACGCCTAGACTAGTTCCCAAATTAGATCGATGAGAATATCGGGTAGGCCGTCGAATCTGACAATACTTATGTCTTATCTCCACTGAATGTAATGAATCGATTTACGCTTAAGCAACGTTAGGTCAACGAGAAACTGTACGATGCTATCTTTTCGGATGAAGCTCACTTTCATTTTGATTGGTACGTTAAAATTAAAATTAAATCAAAATTACCGCATTACAGACCACAATGCACCCGTTAGGTGTGACTGTTTGGTGCGGCTTCTAGAGCGAAGGCATCATTGGCCCATATTTCTTTGGATTTTTGTTCAAAGAAACCATTATCGCATCATGAAACCGATTTATTTGTGCCCGCTCTTCCATCAATACCATGATGTGAACGATGTTTGATTTTAGCATGATGATTCTACTTGCCACACATCTCATGCCACAATCGATTTATGATGTCAAACGTTTTTTGGCCGTTTAATTGGTCCAAAATGGTGATGTCAATTGGCCCGCAGAAGCTGCGATTTGACACAGTTTTCCGTTGTTGTTTATGCTGTGAAATGATTAGGAAAACTAAAAATTGATCAAGCAACGCCTTGCACTTATCAATCAGCTGCTTCGAGCATATGAAAAATCAAAACCTTTTCTTTTTGTTTCCAGCATAGTCTGTATGGCATATACCTAAAAATTTCACTAATCATACTACAATGCTGTTTCCGTCTGCTTTATAGTGTATATGGCCCTTAACGGAGTTACAAACGAGTAGTAAGTTTTTTGATAGAAAACAAGCTTTAAGCTTGCATTTTCATTAATTGCAATTTGTCGTATTAATTAGAGTCCTTTCGAAATTTTTTTGAAAAGTCTCTAGTCTTAATAGCGAATGGCTATAATAATTTCAAGATTAAATCGTTTACTCAACACTATAGACACTCTAATACTACTTTCAATATAATTTTGTAATTGAATAAAACATAACAATGCAATTAATTTGTAGAAATGATTTCTCTAAAAAGACACAGGAAAGTTAGGTCGTTATCCTGACCGAAGGGAGGTAATGGCCAATTATGTATGCATGCAAGTAAGATTAAATTTATACCTTAGTAACTACTTTCGTTGAAAGAAATTTGGGTCTTGCCAAAATCTTAGATATAGTTGGCCTGAATATACTACCCATCGACTACACAATACCTGAACCTGCTTTTCATCCCGGTTTTGCAATGCTGATAGATCCTTTTTTATGATAATGGTCTATACCTCCTAGGAAACGCCATTCAGATTTTCTCTGAAGGGTCTAGATCCCGCAACAAAGTTAGATGTAGAATATTGTCAGAACAACTGACCATTAGATCGTCCGCTGCACTACCAAATTGTTGTAGTACTAAAATAATGGCCTGTAAGTTCGGTATCAGAATATATTGTATGGTGATATACGCATATTTATCGACAGTAAAAGCGGCCACTAGATCCCTAGGGAGTATGTAGACCACATCTAAGATTGTCTAAGAATGCCGGGTACCATTGGAGAATATATCGAGACATTCGACGGTTACACTCATTTGAGTTTTTGGGCAAGGGGACTTCGAAAGTAATAATAAAGCCGAAGCAATTGCTAAAGCTGGCACCACGAAAAATTCAAATGAATACTTGAGATAGGCTCCCCTCTCCAGAGATGCAAACAAATGGTGTCACAAAAACTCTATTCATTGGCAAAGGTAAGTTGGAATAATGTACCCCAGACAAATCTGGGCCGATATAGATATATGCAGGACAGAATTTCGATTGAACCAATTAAGATTCCCTCTATGAAACCTCGCAGCAGCACTGGCCTCCGGGTGTTGATGCCAAGTGACTGGAAATATTTCTGCAGAAGCTGAAATGACGAAGAATAAGAGGAGACCACTGAATGTCTTCTCGGTCAGTGTACGGCGCTTGGGAACTTAAGATGAAAAATTCTTGGACATTCAGAATTTAGTGATAAAACCCTATTAGCGAAAGGTAATTTGAGAAAAACCCCCATCTTCATAAGACTCTCGGAATGGTTGAAGGTTACCAACCAGAAGCTACAATTATAACGAAGTAGGTAATATTGGTATTAGACTGGGACCTTATAGGACACAAGTAAGCGGCGCCCATTAGGGTGGCAGCAATTTTAATCTAACCTAACCTATACATAGAATCTCTATTACAAGGTAACGCAAATTGTGATATTATCACTTTCGCTTATAAAATACAAACCGATCCAACTAACACTCTACATGGATGCATCGTGTCAGCCACATGGACCCCCAGTAATGGTTCTCATTGCTTTTCATATTCTAAAAACAATCGTACGTTCCGTTACGTTCTATGAACGTTTGGCGAATTCTATCATACTATGCTGTTTCTGTAAAACAAATGGTTTCAGATATACAGTGAGAGTCAAAAGAAATTGTACACTGAGGGAAAAATTCTAACAATCATCAAACTCAACTTTTACCAGGAGAGTGCCGAAAAAATTTGACAATATTTTGAAATTTTTTTTATTTATTTTTGTTTCAATTTTAAAAACGGGCAACGAAACAATTTTATTTATCTTTTTGTTCTACTTTATACAACTTGATGTGTGTAACAATAATCTGCTTTATTCGTTATTCCTCTCTGCTCGCACCCTTTGCGTAGGCAACAAAACTTTTGCGTTAGATCTGTATAGCGGAGATCTTCAAACCACGACCTTTTTTTTTCACACGCAACGCGTCTTCCTTACTACTCGTTGCCTGCTTTGTCTTGCCTTTTTATGTGCTTACGTAAACAGTCTGATGAATGTTCTTGAAATCGAATGTTCGTGTGTTCGCCTTCTCGAGAGCTCTACCGCGACTTCATTGTTGTTCGTGTATTTTGCTTACATTGTTTGTTGTTGCTTCTTTCTTACCTGCTGTCTCCTGTTTTTTTCATACTGATGTTGTTGGTATATACAAACAAGTTCGTTGTTTTTGTTTGCGTAGCTTTTATTTATCGTTTTAATGTTAAACGATATTACACCGTTTCCATTTTCATAACGGTATATTTTTAAATGTACAGTTTCGTTTGACGCTCACTTTTCATCTGTTTATATGAAAAAATACTCAATATTGTTTGTGTTTGCCATCCAAACAGAGTTGGGGAAAAAACACTCAATTTTGTTTGTATTTTCCATCATCTGAAAATGTTCGCCATCCAGAAACAGGGTAGAAGGCTTCAATAGCTGCCACAAATAAAATAAATACAAGTTGTAGGGACGTACACACAGTTACTAAAGTATACATACGGTTAACAAATTTCAGAAATTTTTTAACCAATCCGTTTTCGTTGAAAATCTTTAGTTTCCTCGATTTTAAGACAGTCTTTTACATTGGTTAAACAATTTCTGAAATTGAACTGAATTGTGTCCCTGCACAGGCCCACAAAGGTATACACCCGATTAACAAATTTCACAAATTTCTGAACCAATTCAAAAGACCGTCTTAAAATCAAAGACAGATGTCAGACAATTATAAAGATTTCGAAAACGGATTGGTTAAAAAATTACTGAAATTTGTTAGCCGCATGTATACTTTTGTGGCTGAGTGTAGCAGTAGAATGTGAGACTTGTAAACACTTTTTATTCTTTTTAATCGACGAATCAGGAAGGAGTTTTAAACGTTGCAATGTAATGACTTTCCCTTAAAAAATGTGTATTTAAGCTGTCTTTAGAAAAAAAAAGAAAAAAAGAAAAAATTTGCCATGACGTGTATCCGTATTTATTCGATTTTAAATAAAATCTTTTTAATTATTGAGTATTATAATTTCAGTATTGACTTTGCTTACATTATCATAATAAATTTTTAATATTTTCGTTAACTTACATTAAATAATGAATCAGGTATTTGAAATTTCCTTAAAATTTAGAAATATGTTTGTATGTTGCAAGTGTTGCTGTATTGATTTGTTTATATTCATTTTTAATTTAATTTGTTTTTAATATTTTAAATGTTAATAATAAAAATAAATTCCAAACTTAATAACTAAATTATCCAATTTATACTTAGTAATTGATGTGTAATGTTAACATTAATTTTCTTATATTTTTAAATACTTTTGTCTATCACTATATTTAATACTAATTATTAATTTTCTAATTGGTGCATTTTTATAGTTTAAATGTTAAAAAAATTACTTCATATATATTTTTTCTTCTTTATTTTTTAAACGAAAAAATTTTTATTTTTCAAAATCAATTGAAAATGAAGTTTTTTTTAAAGAAAATATAAATTTGAAAAAGTTAACTTTTACTAACATTTAAATTGTTAACAACAAATATTTACTTTCAAAGATAGTTTGGTCTCGAAACACAGCAAAGTAAACTCATGTTTTTGCAAATATAATTATGACGTCCTTTATTTGCCCAGGGTCCATTGTTATCTAGTGCGGTATGACGTTCTGCAATAGAAAATAAAAAAGAAAATTATATATGAATTGTATTATAAAGAAAAAGTTTTAAAACTGAGAATAAGTTGGGTTATACAGTGGTTGTCTCATAATTAGCCCATCTATCCAACAAAATGTTTGTGGTGAATATTTGATTTTCAAAAGTGTTTCCTTAGAAAAAAAACATATTCTATGTTAAACTGGGTAAAAGTTCTATAGTTACGGCTAAGTTTAGCAAAATTTCGAAAAACAAATTTCTGAAATTGTAATACTACTGGCAGACACCTAAAAATAATCAAATAATACTGTCGTATCAAAAATATCATAAAATAACTGCGGTCATTAGAAGAATACTCCGACCAAGAAATACTGCCATTATAACAGGTCGTCTACTAAATACTCATGCGAAGAAGAATCCCTTCATAATATGGTCAGAATGCAGAAACTCATTGTGGAGTAACACAATATATAAAACTTAACGAAAGTCAACCGTCACCGACTGAAAAAAATATATTTAATTGGGTATGTAGCGCAAGACAAATCTATGTTATATAGAGAAATAAGCCAACATTATTCAGGAAAAAGTTTTATAGGAGCGATGAATCAAAATTCAATCGATTAGACTTCAATTGAAAGAAAATGTGTAGCGTACATCCAAGCAAGATATACGGCCACGCTTCATTTTGAAGGTAACTAAGTATAGAGAAGTTTTATAATGAAAGGATCAGCTCACATATAACATTGTGCGGTTCCGATCACAAAAAATGATTAATTGATGGACTAACATTTAATATTTAATTCCATTCGCTCATAAAATTTTGTATGTAAAATCGATTTTTATTCAAGATAATCATGATAATGATGGAACACGACACGATTGGATGTGTATTTAGAAGACCAATAAGTTGATATTGTTACGAAAATGGAAATGGTGTTTTGATTTTACATCGTTTAAATTGTAAACAGTTAGTACAAAAACAATAACAATGAACTTGTTTACATGATAAACACGTAAAAATAATATACCAACAAAAAGCAACTGTATAAAAAAGTTATAAACAAGTAAACAAAAATGCATCAACAGAAAAAACTGCAGGAATAAATGTAAACAGAACTAAAGCAACAAGCAAGAATAAATAAATGTTTGCATTTATAAAGATTTCGAGAAGAAGATAGAGTGCCTCTATAAAATTTAAAAAAAAAAATTAAGCCCCAATGATGATTTTGTCCTCCTTTAATGGGAGCGTGCGAATTACGTGAACAAGGAATTCTTTGCTGTTATAACATTTTAACATTTATTGTTAAACTATTTTATTGCAGTTCACTTTACTGTAAACATCGCTTAAGTAAAAGAATATTTAGCTGACTTTAAATAAATTTTGAGAAAGTATTTCATCTTTGTTTGTTATTGGTAAAGGGTCTTATAAATGGTTGTGCTAATTATAAGACCATAAATGTATTTTAACTCAGAATTGCTTACAGTGGTCCTACGTTTCAAAGTGAACTATAATTATCAATACAAAATATGATTCTTGCAGTGTTCTAATCTGATAAGTCACTTTCTTTTTCAGAAATTATTTATTTCTGTTTTATTTTTAAATAAATTATAAAATATATAATTGCTGCTGTAGATGGCTTCAAATGCTTCACGGATGTGGTAATGTATTATTTTGCGCTAAACACGGTATTCCTATTTTAAACTACAGAATAAGCCGTGTTAGAAAAATTCTGTGGTTTAAGATCCGAAAAATATAGGAACTTTTTTACATGGAAAACTTAAATTTTTAATTTAAATTTTGAACCCCAGAATAAACCATGTTAAGGAAATCTTTTTTATTAAGTTCCAAAAAATATGCACACGTAAAAATTGATGTATAAATACCATCAATTGCATTTTATTATTGTCCTGAAGAAGTGCTTTAGTCCTGCTACCATATGACCTAGTGTACTCCCGGCAGACTTTATAACGTATACGACCTATTGCCTTAACAAAATTCACAATGCCGCTCTTGCTTCTTTGAATCGAAGCATTTAAACTATTTTATTTTATTCATTTTAAGCCCTATTCAATAAAAACGAGTTGTGAGAACAATTTTTCACGTAGTTTACGCTGCTTAATCATTATTGTCAAATCCTTTTTTTTTTCTTGGTTACAATGCACAACTCTGACCCGGCTTCCAATTTAACCACACATTATTGTATTTTTTTAACTGAAAACCATTGTTATTGCCGACGAAAATTACATCCATAGACAACATTAGACGTCATGCTACTGTTATACTAATCTTCCTGATAGTATTTGTATTTCCACAGAGAAGTATTTTCTTATGTGTTATATTAGTAAAGATTGTTTTCACATATTGTTAGAGCCATAGCGTAGTTAGCCTCTCAAAAACTTAATTTAAAAATGAATTATAATCTAAAAATTAATTTTATACCCAGGGCGCCTATATTTGATGTTATTGTGGTTAAGGAACTTGTCATTTTTGCTATCTTTTCGTAAGCACAGTGTATGTCAGGCGATCTTTAATTTGATTAATTGTGACTAATGTATTGCACTCCCATCAACTCAAATCGTTCGCATTGCCGTCAACTGTTATTAATCTATGTCGTTGCGGCTTTCCTTATATTGTCACGGTTTCATAGCAATTTCAATTCTAAGGCTCTAATATCAGTTTTTGTTTTGAAGTCCAAATCGCCAATTGTACTACAAACAGATCTCTCTTCAAACCGTCCCATTAAGTTATTCTCATTCAAATTTTTTAATTGCATGTTCTTTGAAATACGTCCTAGTTCTGCCGGTATGGAGAAACTCTTGCAAAAAGGAGGAGAAACTTTTGGTAGCAGAAAAGCTTAATGAGAAATTCGACTCCCGCCAACATGACTTACTTTTTACAAGTTCACCAACCTTCCAGTAAAGGTTGCAGCTTTTTAGAAAAAATTTTGAGATATTTACATCATTTCATAGTAACAGTATATGCCAGACGAAATTCTATTTCTGTAAACAGCAGATCGCCTAGGGTATTTTCATGTATCAAGTAATTTACCTCTGGCTGTCAAAGACCCATATTAGAACTGTCTAAGAAAACATTTTCCAAGTTATCACAAGCAATTCAACTTGAACGAATTAAATAAAAAAGCACACAAAAACCTACTCCTTGGAGAGCACAATAATGACTTAGTGGCTTGATGAGCTCATCATCGAACTCATTTTTTAAACACAATAAAGTCCATACAAGTTGCCGTTGTCTTGTGGGTAATGTGTTGGCTTATTAGACATGACTCCACGGTTCAAACCGCCTAGGTCAGACATACCCAACAAAACGAAAGATATTTCTTCGGCGACCTTCTCTCAGCAGATTTCTGGTAAAAACTCTGAGAGTAAATAAAATTTCCATGAAAAATTTCTCAAAACTCTGTCGTTCGGAATCGACTTTAAACTATAGGTCCCGTCCCTCATGTATAAAATAAGCACACACAACGTGAGTGGTGTGAGAAGCTAGTTCGTAATTCTGACTGAAGTGTTGTAATGACTAATTATGCATGTGTGTAAAGCAGTGATGCTCAAAATCCAAATTTCCTATCACATGTGATAGGCAACGAAAATTCTGCTGACGCTGCGTTGACACACCTACACTATAAGCTTACTTGTGTGGTTTCTTATAATGATCGTGTGTTTGTTGCTTTGTTTGTTGTTTTGTGTTGAACACAGAACAAAATCAATTCAGTAGATGTTTAGCACTTGATGAAGCACAACTTTTTTGAATGATTTTTTGTTTTTTGCAAATACACGCAGCAAAATGTTTGATGAAAATTGGGAATATGATTTCTTTTTTATAGAGAATATGGATGGTAATGCACAATGTATTGTGTGTTATCGCACTTTATGTCGTAATTCTTTTTTTTTATAAAAAGGCATTACGAGGCTAGCCATGGATTTTTCGACAACATTAAAGGGAATACATACATTTATGCATCAATATATTCATCAATACATACATACATACACACATTAATATATTCATCAATACATACATACACACATACATCAATATATTCATCAATACATACATACGCACACATACATCAATATATTCATCAATACATACATACATACATACATCAATATATTTATCAATACATACATACACACACATACATCAATATATTCATCAATACATACATACATACATACATACATAAGTTTATTATGTAATAACATGCACGCAACACAATAAACCAATTTTTTTATTTTCCCAGTGTACGATTCTCAAAAATTAAGTTGAATATTGTTCTCCGCTGCTTTACCAACACAACCAAAACTATGATAGTATGTGTTTGAGCACCACTGGTGTAAAGTCTACTACAAGAGTTAAGAGGTCCTTCAGAAATCTATTTTCTTTCAAATACCAAATTATTTGACAATAATGACAAAATTTAAATCTCATAAGCCACAACAACAAATAGGTTAGGTTAGCGGACGTGTACCTGTCAGTCAAGACAGGTACAGTACCCGGAGGTCAGATTGACCAATTGCACAAACAACAACAAATACCTGAATTAAATTATTTGCGAGAAAGATTAATTAAGAACTTAAAAGATTCGTAGTATCTGCGATTATTTCCAATGTTATAATCGTATTTAAATTGAAACCCTTGAAATGAGCAAAGATGTAAAACAAATTCAATAAGAATATTTTAATTTCGTTAAATTTTACAATCTCCATCCATTAATTTGCTAAACAGCATGAAACTTCCTTCAGATGTCAGCTAAAATGGTAATAAACGTCTGTAGTTTTTTATATGAAAATTAATTCCATAAAATTTATAATTCAGACAATAAAATTCTCTTCCACGGTAAGAAAACAAATAAACAATCATTCTCGTTTATTTAAAATTCATTGTTGTTGTTCAGTTTCAGCCATGTTGTTTCTAATGGCTGGTACAAAAACAAAGCAAAAGCAAAATTGCAGAAGAAGAAAAGGTCCATAGGAAAATGTACAATAAATTTGAATGCAAAACAAATAAATTGCCATTTAAAATGACAAGGAATGGTAATGAAAACGAAATGAAAATGAAATTATACACGTTTGTACTTACCCAGGTACGTTTCGTGCTGTGGCATAAATTCTTGCATTTCCGACAGCAGCATCGCAATATCTTGTGAGTCTTTTGTTATGCTACACAATTCCTCCTGATTAAAATCCGGTGTTATTTGTTTACACAGTAATATTTGGCTGATAACATTTCCCAAATTCGATGGACCAGCACGATTTTCTATTGTAGAAATAAAAAGTAGATGTGAAGACATTTTATTTTATTTATAATTTCATAACAAATAAAAGGGGAAAAAGAAATTAATAATGCAAGCCAATTGCAATAAAATTCAATTAAAATTTCAAAAAGGTGTGCTGAGGTTACTCGTTGCAAACGCTACTGTTGTCATGCAAAGAGAAACTGAAATAATGATGCAGTAGCATAGATTTTGATAAATCTCGGACATTAGAAAACAATTTTTAAATAAAATGAATTTTTATTCTATCTTAATAACAGCAGTCCTGTCAAATAAATTGTCATTTATTGAGTCGATATGGCGATTTGAATAGGCAACCACAAATCGTCAAAATCGTCAAAGACGTTTAATAAAATCGTCAGAAAAAATAAATAAATAAATTAAAAGTTTTTAAAAACCAAAATTATTTCTATTGTAAATAAACATATAAAGTCGATGTATTTACATATCTGAGTTCAAAAACAATACATTTAACAAAAACTTTATTGGAAATTAAAAGCTAGCATCCCTTACTTTCATTTATTAATTTTTTTCCAAAAACGAAGAAATTTTTAATCATTTTCAGGAAAAAATCGTTTAAGGATTAAACAATCTATCCCAGTGTTGTTTATTGACACATAAGCGCAGAATTATATTGCATCATCTTAACCTATGGGTGGTGTAAATATTAAGGAGTCAGAAGCTCTTGACATTCTGAGCATTCTGAGCACTGAGTGTAATGTTGGCTTCAACCGACATATTTTTCAGATCCTTCAGTTCCTTCTTATTTATTTATTTATTAATTACATTAATTAATTACAAATTATCTTCTCTGTCTCTGGTGGGAATCGAACGCACGACCCTCACGCTAATAATCCAGCACACTACGCTCTAGACTACCAGGGCACCCTCCTTCTTCAGACCTTATGAGCTTACTATTTACACTATTTGTAACCAACCGAGACTGGAATACAACGCTCATGTATGGGTCGGTGCCTCAAAGTCTATTTTGAGATTTCTCGATCGTGTAAAGGAGAGGCCGTAGTAGCTCGTTAATGACGGTAGTGTATCCAACTCCATTGAATCATTGAAGCAACGTTGGAATGTGGTTTGTGTTTCACTGTTCTATCACGTCGACAAAAGGATTTTGCTCGAACGATGTAAGAGAACTTTTCCCGAAAATCATATATTCCTACGTAACGCTCGTCTTTGTCGGCCACCACTTCCGTATGTGGTCGATTGGCCAGTGGATCGCACACTGCATTACAGTAAAAATACGTTTTTTAGTCGGACTATTCGTATATGGAACTCATTCCCTGCAGAGGTCTATCCTGTTACTTATGGTATAAATATACACAAGCCTAGTGTCCGTAAACACTGTTCTCTCTTTCCTTCTTCACATAACATATTTTTATAGTCCCAAACTCAATGCCATCCATCCCCTGTGTGTTGGTCGTACGAAAAAAAAAAAATAAAGGCGCTTGCCTTTGTCCTTCCGATGGCAATATTAGAAGCTATACTCGAATTTTTAAAATTGCCGGCAACGACAAGTGATAAATTACTCTCAACTACGAGGTTATTTAGGAGTTGCAATTTGTTGGCTTTTAAGGGGTTAAAAAGGAATAAAATACAGTAAAATCATCACATGTAATCGAAAGTAACTTAAAAATATAATACTTTACTCCTTGTTTTTATTAACATCAATTTGCAACAGTAACAATTTCAAAGTAAATACAAAGCTTAAAGTGGCTTTTAATGTACTAAAGTAAGGAATATGATATACATTTTTTTATTTCCAAAAATTGTCAAAATAAGGACATAAATCGTCAAATCGTCAATATGATATTTTTGGAGCACAAAATCGTCAAAATGACGATAAATCGTCAAATCTAGCTATGGCCATCAAGACCGTACGATTTCACTTTTTCTTGTGGGGTTTTGTTAAGCCGCAATTGTATGCGAATAAGCAAAAAACCATAGCGGTTCTCAAAGCCAACAAATCCGATGTCATCAGGCAAATTGAGCTCGACTTCAGATCCACTAAATGTTCTATTCCACGTATAATAGCATCAAAAAGTAACCTAAGTCTGGTTTATATGCAGTCACAGAAAAAAGGTTACATACAGCGGTGTTTGTAAACTTTTTTCCTGCAAAATTTTTTTGTAGTTTTCTAACAATTTCTTGGTGATATTTTTTATATTGGTTTTCATCTTCAAACATTCTTAATTGTAACTGCCTTAAACAACGGTGTTACATCTTTTTGAATTTAATAAAAATCACCGGGAAAAAGTCTACATACACTACACTACAATGTATGTAGACTTCTTTCTATGACTGTAGATGCTGGAGATGATAACTGCTTTCTTATAAGAGAAATGTATAGGGACACGATTTTCCAAACAGCAGTGACATTCGAATATAACCAATTGATGCATAAAACTGTGGATTAATCGTAAGTACAAAGGCTTTATTTGAAGTCAGTGCAACAGCAATAAATTCTGAAGAGGTTTCTGGATTATTCTCAATCTGCGTACACAAGGTAATTTAATTGCTAAAAGCTGATAATAATAATAATCACTGTCTTCATCGTTGTTTAGGAAGGACACAGAGTGTTCACTAAGCATAATATCCCAGACTATATGGTTAATTGAACGTTACTGGCACTTCGTTTATTTGTTGTGGGTTGTCCAGTGTGGGGCACGTAAGTCGAAAATTTTATGATGGTTTCTCATTTATCGAAATCAGTCAGGGACGAGTACTTTTATTATTTTATTTATTTTGTATTCATAACTCCAAATTTAAATTTCAGTTAATTTAAGGCTTTTAATGTGTAAATCATGGGCTGAAGAATTAAAAGGTGATGAATTAAGAGGCTGGTGTTGACAGCATCAAAGAAAGCAAATTACAAGTTTGGTCCCTACATGGGACCATTTTAAACTGAGAAAGCTGGTGCAGAAGGGTTAAATTGGAACAAACTAAATTTAAACCACCGGTTATTTCGAATATGGCAATACTTAAGTATGTCATTCTATTCTGTCAAAAAATTCATTATATTATCACCACTCAACATAATGAACCGACTTACTAACGTGGCTTAAAAGTTGGGCACGATGATATCGAATTTATCAAAAAAAAAATCATCTTTTCAAATGAAGCTCATTTTCATCATGGTGGGTACATTAATAAGCAAAATTGCCGTATTTGTGGCTCAGAATACTCACACGTGGTCTTACAGAAGCCAATGCACCCATTACGACTAATTGTTTGGTGCGGCTTGGGGAACGAAGGCATCATTGGCCCATATTTGTTTAAAAAAGAGGATAACGAAACCACTACGGTCAATGAAGACACCTAGCGTCACATCTCATGCAATAATCGATTTAATGCGTCAAATGTTTGATGGCCGCTTAATTAGCCAAAGTGGTGATGTCATTTGGCCGCCAAGAAGCTGCGGTTTGACACCGTTGGACTATTTTCTGTGTTGCGCCTTTAAAGAAAAGTGTTATGTCGAGAGACCAGAGACAATTAAGCATTTGAAGGCCAAAATTTGTGATGACATTGACGAGATACGACCTCATACTCTCAAAAACTGCTCGAAAGTTGGTCCGATCGAATGAGAGACTGTGAGGCCAGCTGCGGCAGCCATTTGAATGAAATAATATTCCATTTCTAATCGGAACTATTGTTCTTCACAACAAATATATGAATTTGACAATGTTTCAAACCGCTTTTGTTTTATTGCAATTTTAAATTGAAACTTTTAAATTTCCCACCCTATATATGGGATGAATAGGTATTTTAATCAATTTAGCATTCTTTGGTTCATATTTGCACCCAGGTTGCATAATATTGTTGTCGGTAAATTGACTTAAATCGCGTTTCTTTTAAGTTTCGTTAAAATCATTGAACTGGAGACTTAGATAGAAATTTAGAGATAATATTAAAAGAAACGAAATTAAATTTTCTGCATGATATTAAACAAACAAATCTGGTTGACAATTATTTGCTAACAAGCACCCCCCAAAACCCCATTGTACGCCTTCACAGACAATGATTTTTATTTCATTACACTGTAATGTACGATTTTTTTAATTTTATTTGAAAAACCCTTAAAGTTGTTTTGGAATTAATGAAACAATAAATCATTGTTGATGTTAAAAGAAAAATGTAATAAAATTTTCTTCATTTTCCATAAAAAAATGTACATTTTTGACAGCATTGATTGAAAGCAGGTTTTCTCCTCATAATTATTTTAAAACATTAAATCCGTCAAATATAATAAAGACCTCTGCGATGATTGGCATTTTTCTTGAATTAAGATATTGTATAGCATGAAGTGGTTATTGACAGGAATTTTACCACAGGCTGATTGATTTCAGAAAAAGGATACGAAATCCTTAATGTTTTACAATAAATTGATAGAGGAATACAGTAAAGTATAAAAAAGTTTAATATTTATTAGAAAGCTGTCTAGATACTAAGGGTTAAACGTTATTTATTTAAACATATTGTTGGAAGCAATTAATTCCTCTGTGAGATAAACAATACAGCATTCCCCGGATATAAGAACTTTAAAAAATTCTTGCATGATAATGCCTATAAGCGCGGAATTCTTGTAACGAAATCCCGCGCCTAAGAGCAGCATTCAAGCTGATAGAATTATATTTGTCTCATTGACAACACTGGCTTTGTATTCAATGAAATGCCGGTTGGTCGGGAGGGCTTTCACCATTTTCTTCAATTCGGTGTAATGAATAAAGTTGTTGCGAAGAAATTGCCGAAGTATATACGTCTGCTGCAGACTTTAAAAGCATAGTCAAGAGTCCTATTGTAGGATTAACTAGAGAATCAGGTTGTTAACTTCTCCGAGACCTACACCAGAATAGCTTACTAGAAGAAGAGCTTTGCAAATTACAAAAGACGAACAGAGATGGATTGCACATTTTCTATTAGGAATCAATTAACTGAGATTGCATTGCCTCAGCTGGTAACGACTTCTGGATGTCACAGAGTGCAGCCTCTGCCTCGAGGTGAATGAAACCGTAAGGAACATTCTATGGAACTGCATTGCACTGTTCATTTTTTTACTATTTTTTCCAATAAATCTGTGGTAGGCGTTAAGGGTGAATATTGGCTCGTGTTTATATTTTATCGGTTTAACCCAATGACTTAACATATCCCCATAAAAGGAAATCCTGAAACGTTTAGCCGCACGAACGCGGGGCCTAGTGAACAGGAACAATTGTGAAAGGGAAGTTGTCATAAGGCGCGTGCATATAAACGAATTTTTTTTAAGTAAATTTAAAGTACGAAAAACTATTTTTCTTGTTCATAAGCGAGGAATGCTTAAAAGCAGTATGTAGATATCAAAATATTTTCCGTACATTTAGAAACAAAAATCAAGATTGCATTATTTTCAGTGCTACTTAGCGGGGAATCATTATATCCGGGATGTTTATAGCCGGGGAATACTGTGATGTGATCTCCGCACTTTGACAGTTCATAACGGCTATTTTGTTGCAACTACATTCGTCACATTAGTTTCCGTATATTCCGTCCGTTTTATCAAATCATACATACATAATTGATCATTACAACCCTTTCATTAGGATTACAAACTAGCTACTCACACCACTTATGCATGAGTGGCGGGACCTAAAGTTTAAAGTCGACTCCGAACGACAGATTTTTGAGAAACTTTTCATGGCAATTTTATTTATTTACTCTCAGAGTTTTTGCCAGCAATCTGCAGAGAGGAAGTCGCCGAAGAAACACTTTTTGTATTTTATTTTGATGTCTAGCCTGGGGCTCAAACTCTGGCTTTACGTCTAATAAGCCAACACACTACCTACTAGACTACGGCGACTTTAAATTAAATTTTAAAGAGTGAAAAACAATTTTTCGTATTCATAAGAGGGGAATGCTTAAAAGCTGTACACCGCAGTCTAGTGGGTAGTGTCTTGGCTTATTAGACGTGACGCCACCGCACAAACCCCAGAGCAAACTTCTACAACAACATATGAAAAAATATTTCTTCGGCGACTTTCTCTCAGCAGACTTCTGGTAAAAACTATCTGAGAGTAAAAACAATTGCCATGAAAAAGTTTCTCAAAAATCTGTCGTTCGGAGTCGACTATAAACTATGGGTCTCGCAACTCATTCTATAAAATTAACATACACGACATAGATGTAATCCTGACTAAAGGCTTGTAGTGACCAATTATGTACATACATATGTATGCAAATAATTCAGTACATTTGGAAGGAAAAATCAAGATTTCATAAGTTTCAATACTACAAGCTGGAAATTATTATATCCAGGACGCTTCTAACCGTATTCTATATGGTCTACCATATTTTCAAAACTGTGATTTAATCACGGTGATTGATAATTCACTGGTAACCACAGTGATTGAAAGTGTCAAATAACAGTTACTAATAATGTCGTTCTTTCAAAATTGTTACATACTCAAATTTATTTCATTTTATTTTGAGCGAGGCAGAATTACTATTAGATGATGCTGATTATTTACTTTTATCTTTTATACATGAACTTTCTGTGAAACTTAATTGTCAAATTTTATATAAAAAAAAAATTACATTAAAAATAATAACATTGATGACACCACCTTGATTTTGTTTAGTAGTCTTTTCGTGGTATGTATCTAGTTGTCTCTTTCCTACGACTTATTGTCATTATTGTTTTCTTTTGGAATACTGTGATCACAATCACTGTTTGAAGAACAGTGATTAACAAATCACGTTCACTGAGAACAACGTTCTTCAAAAATCACTGGATCGCTCATCTCTAATCTCCATACTGTGACAGTTGATAATGGCCATCTTGTTAAAACTACATTCGCCGAATTAATTGTCATTCATTCAGTTTTATTTTATCAAATCACCATAGGCAACCTTAGACAAGCCCTCTGTAGCAGTTGGCAACTGACCCTAATTTTCAAGACAAAATCATCTTTTTTTGATGAATTTTCTAGAAAAACAGAATTTCTTGAACCCTCAGTGATTTTAAAAGTCACATATGGTACATATACAGGAGGAACAGTCAGTGAAAGGAGGTTAGAATTGTGTTCACAAAATATATTAACTTTTTTATAGGGTGCCTTAAAAGTCAGTCATACTTAATCTATTGAGATTCAACATTTAGATTCTTTTTAATTTTTCTTTTCCTTTTTTTTCATTGCTTGTAGTA
The DNA here is from genome assembly GCA_932273835.1 of Sarcophaga variegata. Classification (NCBI taxonomy): domain Eukaryota; kingdom Metazoa; phylum Arthropoda; class Insecta; order Diptera; family Sarcophagidae; genus Sarcophaga; species Sarcophaga variegata. Next base: position 87,915,386 of record OW026361.1, read on the forward strand.
ATGTTGATAGTGATTGTTATAAGTTTTCAAATTGTTGCCACAAGCAATGTTTGTTTCATCAGAGAATCTCATAGAAACATACAAAAGTATTCATGCAATTTTTGTTTGTTTTTTTTCCTTTTGTTTTTTCCTAACATGGCAGCGTTTGAGCATTTTTTAAACAAAAAATTATTTTTGAATTCAATCACATTTGCCTCACTCCAAATTCTTTTCTTTTGAAAAATAAAATGGTTTTTAATTCTATTGAAATATTTAAAATAACATATGTATGTATGTATACATATACGAGGTGTGATCAAAAAATAACCGTTATTTTCAAATTTCGTGAGTAACGTGTCTTCGATTTTTCCCATTTTTTTAATGTTGGTACACATCTCTGTTATATATGTTGACAATATCAGCCATTTTGGATTGTCAGTTTGTTTTTGACAGACAAAAAGGTTAGTCGTGTTTTGGTGTGCCTTCGATTTTTTACTATTCGAAAAAATGGATCAAAGAAACTTTATTAAATTTTGTGTAAAGAATGAAATGAAATGTTCATGGACATTTGAAATGTTGACTGTGGCGTTTGGCGAGTCTACTATGAGCAGAACACAAGTTCAATTGTGATACAACCGGTTTAAGGAAGGCCGAGAAGATGTCAATGACGTTGCTCGTCCTGGTCGCCAGAGCACGTCAACAACCGATGAAAACATTGAATCAGTGAAGAAAATGATTTTGGATAATCGTCGAATCACTAATAGAGAGGTTGCTGATGATGTTGGCATATCGTTCGGCTCATGCCAAGTAATTTTTACGGATGTTTTAGGCATGAAACCTGCGGCAACGAAGATTGTTCCAAAATTGCATGGACATTGGTCAGGAGATGTTGAACGTTGTCAACAACGATCCAGATTTGTTCAAAAAGGTCATAACTAGTGACGAATCACGGATGTATGGCTATGACATTGAAACCAAAGTCCAATCGTCCCAATGGAAGCGTCCAGAAGAGCCAAGACCGAAAAAAGCACGTCAAGTTCGGTCAAATTTGAAGTTTTTGCTCACCGTTTTCTTAGATTGCAATGGCGTGGTGTATCATGAATACTTGCCATAAGGTCGTACGGTCAATAAGGAATACTACCTTGAAGTTATGCGCCGATTGCGCAAAGCTAGTCGTCAGAAATGCACAGAATTGTGGAAAACCCAATCATGGATTTTGCACCATGATAACGCACCAGCTCACACATATATGCTTGTGCGTGAGTTTTTGGCCAAAAACAAAAACGTAATCATGCCTCAACCACCGTATTTACCGGACTTGGCCCCCGCTGACTTTTTCCTCTTCCCAAAACTGAAGACACCGATGAAAGGAACGAGTTTTGCTACGTTTGAGGAGATAAAAGGAAAATCGAAACAGGAGCTGTTGGCGATACCAAAAAGCGCGTTTCAGACGTGTTTCGAGGATTGGAAAAAACGCTGGCATAAGTGTATTATATCTGAGGGGGGTTACTTTAAAGGGGACAAGATAGTTATTGATAAATAAATAAATACTTTGTGAAAATATTGTAAATAACTGTTATTTTTTGATCACACCTCGTATATAATACATATTCCTATAGAAATATAAGTATCATGGATTTTAATTTCAGAAACATATTTTTGCAGATTTATTTTATCTTCCAATTAATCGAGTATTCGCTTATTCGACACTTCTAAAAAAGGTTCAGTACTATCAATGTTATTACACTATCCTCTTACTACTAAGATCAAACATCATAGTGTATAATACAAAAATGTATATACGTTGCGTGTTTTCGCTACTTCTACTGATTGCCAACCTTATAATTCCGGCTGTCATTAAGCTTGATTTATTTTCAGTCTGGCAACTTTTTTTTTATTATTTTCCCTTGCATCGATGTAGCTTATTTTATTGTAATTTAACTCTGAGAGTAACTAAATAAAATGAGAGTGAAAAGTTGCTCAAAAATCTATCGTTGAGAGTCGTCTTTGAACAGTAGCATAAGTGATGTGAGACCAATTATATTATTATAATTATATATATAATTATATTATATATAATTAAAGGATATTATTGGCACTGAGCTTTGACAACAGAGACTTGGTGTCGAAGTTAAGTGTTTGTTTAATATTAACAAATAAGTTATCTTTTCTAACCCTGGGCGGTTACTCTTCATTTTTGTACATTAAGGTTACTCTTTAACCCTGGATAGTTACTGTTCGTCGAATCGACGAAGCTCATTTACCCTTTATCATATAATTCTTTTATGTTTGACCAAATTTCGCTCTTTTTTCAACAACTTTAGTTCGTTATCTGCTCTGGCCACCCATTTTTTTAATCCTGGATGGTCATTTTTGTACATTAAGGTTACTCTTTAACCCTGGTTACTTACTCTTCGTTGAATCGACGAACAATTAAAAAAAAGTTTTTACCTCTACTCACTTCAAGTATTTCGTAATCGACTAACGTTGTTGAAAAAAAGAGCGAAATTTGGTGAAACATAAAAGAATTATATGATAAAGGGTAAATAAGCTTCGCCGATTCGACGAAGAGTAACCGTCCAGAGCTAATATTTATTTCTTATTTTGATTTCAAAATTTCTTTTTGTGCATCGCAAACAATAAATTTATTACCGACTTGCATTGAGATCTTGCAGGTATTCGCGTTAGGATGAAATTTTCTAAGATTCAAATAGTTTAACTTTAAGTCAGAGTAATCTCTGCCGTTGCTATTTTCTATTTTTCTAATAAATTATTTACCAATCAACATAAAAAAAATAAATAGAAAGAGAATCTCAGCTGTACGTTCTTCCACTGTATTCTTCATATTTAATGTTCCTCATATATGCGTTCGGTATAGCGTTTAGTGAATGATCTGAAGACATGTATACCATTAAATCGCATCACAATATCAATAGAATCTATTCTATTAGATCCTTTAGACAGTAGGTAAGCCTAATCGTTTTGCTATCAAGTAGATAGGTTTCGTTAGTTAGTTAGTTTAGCGGTTAGCTTGCCGTTCGCAGGCAAGTTCACTCGGTGACCCATATGGCCCATTGTGTTGCCTAAGGTAAGACTCCTTATCATCGGATGACACCGGCCAGATTTCCAAACGTTCTGTCACCCAAAAACCGATGATGTCTGCTTTGAAATACAGGACGCTCACATTAAAAGATGTTGCACCGATTCCGTTTCTTTCACATACTTACAGTCTCTGAAGTAATCCTGGTGGGGCAGACCCCTTAGAATTTCTGATAGAGTGTGAATCATTCTCTTGTCAAACTCAAGTAGTTCCTTGATTTTCCTGCTGTCCACTGCTGGATGCAGCAGTTTTGAAATTCGGCAACCAGGTATGTAGGAACGCCTACGGTTTGTTGAATTCCATGCTGCTTTTTCCAAAATGGCAAAGTAATCTTGTAGAGGAGCATATATCCTTCCTCCATCGTCTTCTCCTCAGACATCCCGGAGCACATCCTTGTCATTTATTCCGCCTTTTTGTTTTCCTCTATGCCACCGTGGCCTAAAACCCAGTAAATGGGGGTGTTGTGGCGAAGTATACGATCTAGAGAATCCATGTAACTCTTGACGACCTTTGATTTGACGAGATGCGATCCCTTCGCTTTGATTGCAGCATGACGGTCCACACATATTATTAAGTTCAAGGGAGGTAGGATCTCGGTTTCAACTATACGTGCAGCTTGTTCAATAGCAAAAATCTACCCCCGAAATACTTTGTTCTGGTTAGGCAATCTGTAGGACCCGTGCCAGTTTACTACAGTAGACCACAGATTATGTTCAATATTCCATTTCTCAGTCATCGGTGAAGCTATTTATATCACCGTCCCCGATGACGGTTTCAGCAACCCATTCTTCCTGTGTGGGAGTGTGAGTTTTGTGTGTCTATCCAAAGACAGTCTCTGAAACCATGCAGGCACATCTAAAACTTGGGTGATCCGGTTCTATTTCACGCAGTATTGAAGCGTGGCCCACCGTATACGGCCTAAACATATCTGAGAACATAAACCTCAGTTCAACCACGTTTTGAAGGAAGAAAACTTTAGTGAAATTGCCAATAGCGCAGTATAAGAGTGCAAACCGTTCTCTTGTCGAACTCATGTAGTTCCTTGGTTTATTCAAATGGCTGATAACTACTAATTGATTACAAATACCAGGTATATGATATATCGTATATTTAAATTGATTCGATGGCCGAAAATTAAATTTAAGAACCATCCCAGCGACCGTGCTTTACAAATCAGAATGTTTCAAATCTCTTCGTTAGAATTTTCCACCTCATTTAATTTAATTTCATTTCAAATTTTAATTTAATTTTATAGTCTTTGGTATTAACATTAAAGTCAAGAAATTACTTAAAAAATTATGCTCGAGTTTAAAATTTTTATTAACATTTCTTTTTTCATTTTGAATTCCCCTCTACCCTAGCAGTTCAAGAGGAATTAAATAAAAAGTATTTGTATTGAAACGAAAAGAAAACATTGAGAAAAAGAGGAAAAAGAAGAAAAAAGGAAGAAATATGTTGAAGAAAACTTACCATAATATCCTGACATGTCCATTGGCACCACTTGTATAAGACGATAGCTCTTCACTAATTCGCGTAAAAACAATTGCGCCATATAAAACAGCAACACAAGATGGGGATTGTCGGTTAGAACGCCATCGGCAGTAGCACTATGAAATAGAAAAATAACAGCAGCAACAAAAACACCAATATGGCAGAAGTAAAACAGCAGGAGACCAGACCCCAACAGTGGTAGTAGTAGTGGAAGTAGTAGCAGCAGCAGCAGCAGCCATAATAACAAAATTAGCAGCAACAACACAATTGTGAAATTGGTTATAAAAGTGATGGTAGTTGAGTTGTTGTTATAGCAGCATTGCGATATTCACACCAAACGATACAATAGCCCAGCAGTAGCGATGACAACAATTAAATAAATGAGAATGAAAAGAAAAGAAAAGAAAGAGGAAAATATATAAGATGTACCCCGAAAAGTATTCAGTTGTAGTATTTTTTTTTTTTTGTTTGTTTGTAGTTTTTACTTATTTTTTGTTCATTAAATAGAATGTAACCAAGAAAATACCACACAAGTGGTGGAACAGTAATAAAATTTAATAATAATAATGCGTTGAGAGTTATAAAAACACTTCAAATATTCTCTGCTGGTATAATTATTTCATTGTGAGGAAATGGTGGAGAGACGGTGGCTAGAAAAACTAAAAATTATTATGGAATTTTTTACAAAGTCGCTCTCTTTAAAATATGATTCCCCATATAGACCCCAAGGTCCCCATGGGAAGAAAAGGATGTTTAAAAATTTATTCCAGAATGCATTCTGTCTCAACTCGATCTTTTTAGACAGTTCTGTGTTTTGTATTTACTAGACAGTACCATGTGTGGCCCGCACGTCCTCCTGTACACTTACATTGGGAGTTGCTAGTTTTGGTCGTCGGTTGGTTAAGAGATCAAAAAATTTTGATTTTCACTCAACCGGCTACTAATACGTTGCTGCAATATCATTTTCTAAGTATATTTAAAAATCGAACGCATAAGGAATACAACCAACCTTTTATTCAAAGTGCTTGTTATATCGGGTAGTCCATCCATCGGTTTAAATTCGTACCATCAGTTGTTTCGAATCTGGGAATACTTCTATCATTCTATTCTGTTACAAAATTCAGCATATTATCTCTACTGAATAGAATGAAGCGATTTATGCTTGAGCAACGTTCACAAAAAAAAAATCATCTTTTCAGATCATTTTCATTTTCCTCTTGGTGGGTACGTTAATAAGTAAAATAGCCATATTTGGGGCTCAGAAAATGCACACGTGGTCTTGCAGAAACCAATGCACCCATTACAAGTGACTGTGGCTAGTGGTGGCATCATTGGCCCATATTTCTTTAAAAATTAGAATGGCGCAACCATTACGGTCTATGGAGACGCCTATCGCACTATGATAACTGTTTTTTTTTTGTTTTGTACCCGCTCTACATGGCATTGATGTGAACGATGTTTGGTTTCAACAGGATTGGTGCAACTTGTCGCACATCTCATGCCACAATCGATTTATTGGTGCAATAAATAAAACGTTTAATGGCCGTTTACATACATAATTGGTCATTACAACCCTTCAGTCAGGATTACGACCTAGTTTCTTACACCATTTATGTTGTGTGTGTTAATTTTATACATGAGTGGCGGGACCTACAGTTTAAAGTCGACTCCGAACGACAGATTTTTTTGAGAAATTTTTCATTGCAAATTTATTTACTCTCAGAGTTTTTGCCAGAAATCTGCTGAGAGGAAGTCGCCGAAGAAATACTTTTTGTATTTTATTTTGATGTCTGGCCTGGGGCTCGAATCCTGGCATTTCGTCTAATAAGCCAACACACTACCTACTAGACCACGGCGACTTCATGGCCGTTTAATTAGCCGAATTTGTGATGTCAATTGGCTGCCAATAATCTGCGATTTGACGCCGTTGGATTACTTTCTGTGGGAAGCCATTAAAGTAAAGTGTTATGCCGACAAACCAGAGACAAATGAGTATTTGAAGGCCCACATTCGTGATGCCATTGCCGAGATACGACCCCAGATATTCGAAAAAGTGCGCGAAAATGCGCTGGAATGAGGTACTGTAAAGCCAGCCCCGGCAGCTATTCCATTTCTAATCGAACAACCGGAACAATTGCACATACACACAGTTACTAAAGTATACATACGGTTAACAAATTTCAGAAATTTTTTAACCAATCCGTTTTCGTTTAAAATCTTTATAGTTTCCTCGATGTTAAGACGGTCTTTTGCATTGGTTAAGAAATTTGTGAAATTTATTAATCGGATGTATACTTTTGTGGCCGTGTGTAGGGCCACAATTCAGTTCAATTTCAGAAATTTTTAACCAATGCATCCGATTAACAAATTTCACAAATTTCGTAGTTAATACGCTTGGGTTTGGTTTTAGCTAATTTTACTCTTAAATAAAACTCATGTACTTGCCCCGGGAATGCCAAAAATATAGACTTTTGTTTTCGCTGACCAAAATCTTTAAGCTGAATACGTAATACCCAGCCAGCCATTTTGCAAATATCTTCTCTTACTTACTTACTTAACTGGCCACTAACAACCCGATTAACGGATAGCGGCCTGCCTTAACAAAGCTTTCCAGTTGGTCACACCAATAGACTACAGGTCTTCCTCGATTTGGTTCTTCCAACGCAAACAAGGTCGTCCTCTTCGCCGACTTCCGCAGATCCCCGCCTCGAATACCCGTATCGCCAAAGTGTCCTCCTCCATTCGAACGACATGGCCAAGCCAGCGCAGCCGCTGGATGTTAATACGCTGCACAACGTTTATGTCGTTGAGGAGCTCATACAGCTCACTGTTGGATCAGATGCGAAAATCATCACCAACTCACACTGGACCGAAGATCTTACGTAGGACTTGTCTCTCGAAGGCTGCTGCATCAGTGCTTAATAGGGTCCATGCATCTGCGCCATAAAGAAGCACGGGGAGCATGACTGTCTTGTTGAGTATTAGTTTTGTCGTACGAGAAGGGCCTCTGCTACTCAATTACCTATTGAGACCATAGTAGCACATGTTGGCAAGAGTGACCCTGCATAGGGCACAAAAAAATTAAAAAAATGTTCTTACTATTTTCAGATATAATCTCATTATCTCTTTATACATAAAAATTATTTGGACAACTAAACAATGATATGTAATTTATTCCAGCCAGACACCCCTTGCACTTCTTTTTTTTAATATATTCAGCAGCTTTTGGTATTCCCTCCGGACATCAAGTAGAACGAAATCTAATTAAAAATGCTACCCCTACACATAATTTATACGAAATATATAGTTTGAGCAATCATGTAATTTATTTTCTTTATATTTTATATAGAAATTCGAAGGCGGTTGTTGTTAAATTGTAAGTAAAATTATAGTATGTATTGTGTGTCAAGAAAATATATTTTTGAAGTTTATTTTCTTTCAAATATTGGAATATTTATTCGCTGTAAATAGTACCAATAAATTGCTAAAAACGCCATAATAAAGATTTCATAAGACGAGAGAAAGTAGCAGAATTTTTAAGTTTTCTCTACAAAAATTTTGAAAATTAACTAAGTTGAACAAACAGCGATACATAGTTCTTTTTTGACAAGCATTAATTGCAAAATGTCGTGTGATTTGAGGAGAAAATGAGCCGTAACTTAAAATCAGGAATATGGCTAAGCTGCTTTATTCAATTTGCTTAGCTAATTTTATTCGCTGGGGTACTTGTAGTTTAACTTCGACTTCCAACGATAGCAATAGTCTGGCCTAAAACAGTGGTTCAAAACCCGGCCCAGATGTTCGAACGAAACGAAATATGAAAAAGTATCTCTTTCTCTCAGTAGATTTCTGGCAAAAACTCTGAGAGTAAATAAAATTGCCATGCGAATGTGTCTTCAAAATTTTTTTTTTCTTTCAGAGTAGACTTTAGTCTATTGGTCCCGCCACTCATGGGTACAATTAACACACATACAACACGGGTGGTGTAAGAAACTAGGTCGTAGTCCGGAATGAATCGATGTAATTAACAATTATGTATGTGCTCAGTGTACCTTTATTTCGTCAATAAATAATCACTTACTCTTGTATGCTTGACGTATACAAATTTCAGTAGTAAAAAGAGTGGATTACAGAATTTAAATGCGATCGTGTCTGTGCAAAAGATGCCAAACTTTATGCACGTAAAATAACACACCAAAGCCAAAACAGCAGTCGAAAAATTTCGTTCCTCAGAGCGAATGGTGTTCAAAGAAGGTCAAGGCGGATTTGTCTGCCAATAAATTCATGACGATCATTTCTTGAACTTGCAGTCGAACCATGAAAATTCTTCACATATTTTATGTATTTGTTCAGGAACTTTTTTCAGAAACAGTATAATTTCAATCATAATAACAAACGCTTGTTCTCATCTTTTTTTTTGTAGAAGAAGAAACCCTTGTATAGCTGCCTGAAGATAAAGACTATGTCGTATTCGTATCAACTAGAATCAGATCCATTGTTAATATACACTCCTCAAAACTGGCTACTTCTTTGTGGTTCCTCTATTACGATTTTTCACATCAGATATGTTACCCTTAAACTCTCGCTGATCTGATCTGTCGTTGGCGTTGCATTAGATTCATGTTTATTAACTGTTATACCAGTTCTAAGGAGTTTTTATTCGCATATAAAAACATTAGAAAGTTGTTGAAGGCTATAAAAAACTTTTCCCCAAAAAAATAACTTTACTCGCAGAAATGTTAAAAGCGTAAATAAAGGGCAACATTGACGTGCTAATTAATATTTAAAACGTTTATAATCAATTAATTTTGTTGTGTAAATATTATATTTTTTTTTTGTTTCTGTTATTCTATTATTATTAGAATATAATCAGTTTTGAAAAAAATGTGGGCTATTTTTGTTTTTGTTTTGTTTATGTGTTTGTTAATACCTGACTTGTTATTGAAAACATAATTATTAAATCATTTATTCCCTTCTGTAAACACATTTATTATTAAACAATAGAAAGTAAAAGAAAAAATTAAACAATAATCGAAAAAAGATTGTTATTTTTTCAGCATTTTTGTTTTCTTTTTGAAACACAGGGTCTTTCGAATGTTAATTTAATTCTCAAATACAAGTTAAAATTATATTTTGAATGAAAATTTGTCATACAAAGCATTGTATCCTACATTATGACAGACCAATCGTATTCGCAAATGTTTCCAACGTGCACTAAAAATTGTTTGTGCTACAAATCGCTAATGTCTACTTAATCAAAAGGTTAGCCAGGTTAGGTGATAACTTGCCGTTCATAGGCAAGTTCACATAGAGGCCACATGGCCCATTATGTTACCCAATGTGAGGTAAGCCCCCTTGTCATGACCTATGAGTGGTGGGCTTGAACCACTCCGAGCTTCGGATGAAATCGGCCAGTTCCATTCGCGATACGTTCGCCACCATGCCCAGATCTTAAACTGTTCTGTCACCCAAAAATCGATAACGTCTGTCCTGAAGTGCAGGGCACTCGCACAAACGGTATTGAACCGATTGGGCTTCCTCCACTTCCTGGCAGCTTGTGCAATAATCGTGGTAGGGCAGACTAAGATTGTCGGCGGAACTACCAATAGAGCAGTGTCCCTTTAGTATAACTGTTAGAACGCAAGTAGTTCCCTTGTTCTCCTGTTGTCTACTACAGGACACAGCAGTTTCGAAATTCGACAACCAGGTATGTCGGAGCGCCTACGGTTTGGTGAATTTCATGTTGTTTTTCCAATTTGGAAAAGTATTCCTGTAGATGCTCATATATCACCTTTATCGTCTATTCCTCAGACATCTCCGACCTCTTCTGTGACACTTCGTCCACCTTTTCCTTTTCCTCTATGTCCACTGTACTGGTACTCAGTAGTACATAATCAAAAAACGGTCAGAAATGAATTGTCAGAATCATTTGTTCCCATAATACGCGTTCTTTCAGCTGTACTTCCCAAACAAAATATCACCAGTAGATATCAGTACAAATAGATTCAGTAAAAATAATCCCACGTTAGACATCTCCAACAAAACGAGATATTAAAAAAGTATTTCTTAGGCGACTTCCTCTCAGCAGATTTCTAACAAAAGCTGAGAGTAAATCCAATTGCCATGAAAAATTTCTCAAAAATCTGTCGTTCGGAGTCGACTTTAAACTGTAAGTCCCGCCACTCATGTATAGAATATATACACACTCGTTAGTGGTGTGAGAAACTAGGTCCATAATCCTGAATGAAGGGTTGGTCATTAGAACAAATATGTATGTATCAATGTATCTGACGATCTTTTAACTTCAATTCCGAATACGACCACAAACAACACTCAATAATTACCATGGAAATCGATGCTGCAAAGTATTTACCAAGCCTGACTTGGGACAAATTAGGAATATGGTATATAGTGATCATCTCTCTGCTTTTGTGGAGGTATGTTAGCGAAAATGGCGAGGATCAGTCTATTATAGCGAAGTTTTCCTGACAGGTAGAAAGTCAACTGTTGCGATTACTTCAGCCAATTATCTTGCAGTTTAAGAACATACGCAAATGTAGCATTGTGCTATAAACACAATAACAGCAACACAGCGCATGCAGCAATCTTTCAAGAATTGAATAAATGGGCGTATAAGGAAGTGATTATTTTAAAGGCACCGATTCCGCTGCTTTGCATTTAGGCAAATTTTTATTTTACTAATCAGCAATGAGAGAATTAGTGCTAACAGTGAGAGTATTTGTGCTGGCAATGAGAGGGTTATTACTGTCAGTACAATAATATGAATGAACTGGAGGTTTTAAAAACGCGATGTCTGAAATACTACGCAAGAAAACATTTTATTGCCACCATTAATAACGAATTAATGAAGTGTTTATTTTTTATTTGTTTTGCTTATGCATGCACCTTGCCTTAGGCTGCAATCATAGCTGCCATATTTAACTATTTATCGTCATTTTGACGATTTTGAGCCCCAAAATTATCATATTGACTATTTGACTATTTATGCCCTTATTTTGACGATTTTTGGAAATAAAAAATTTACATCATATTCTTTACTTTAGTACATTAAAAGCCACTTTAAGCTTTGCACTTGGAAATTTAAAAACAAGGAGTAAAATATATATTTTTAAATTACTTTCGAATACCTGTAATGATTTTTCTGTATTTTATTCCTTTTTAATCCCTTAAAAGCCAAAAAATTACAACTTATAAATAACCTCGTAGTTGAGAATAATTTATCACAGACAATTTTAAAAATTCGAGTATAGCTTCTAATATTATTATCGGAAGAACAAAGGCAAGCGCCGTTATTTTGTTTCGTACGACCAACACTCAGGGGATGGATGGCATTGTGTTTGGAACTATGAAAATATGTTATTTGAAGAAGGAAAGAGAGAACAGTATTTATGGACACTAGACCTGTATATATTTATACCAAAAGTAACAGGAAAGGCCTCTGCAGGAATTGAGTTCCACATACGAATAGTCCGACTCAAAAACGTGTTCTTTCTGTAATGCAGTGTGCGATCCACTGGCCAATCGACCACATAAGGAAGTGGTGGCCGAGAAAGATTAGCGTTACGTAGGAATATATGATTTTCGATAAAAGTCCCCTTATTTCGTTCAAGCAAAACCATTTTATAGTAGCGAAAGAACAGTGAAACACAAGTCACATTGCAACGATGCTCCAATGATTAAATGGAGTTGGATACACTACCGTCATTAACGAGCTACTACGGCCTCTCCTGTACACGGTCGAGAAACCTCGAAATAGACGTTGAGGCACCGACCCATACTTGAAAGTTGGGCATTCCGTTCTCGGTGGGTTATAAATGGTGTGAATAGTATAAACGGTGTAAATAGTAAGATCAGATGATAAGATCTTAAGAAGGAACTGAAAAATGTGTATGTTCCTGCCAACATTATACTGAATTTTCATGCTCAGAATGTCAAGGGATTCTGGCTCCTTAATATTTTCACCACCCATAGATTAAGATGATGCAATATTATTGCTGCGCTTATGTGTCAATAAATAACACTGGGATAGATTGTTTAATCCTTAAACAATTTTTTTTCTGAAAAATATATAAAATTTTACCCTTTTTTGGAAAAAAAATTAATAAATAAAGATGAGGGACGATAGCTTCAAATGTCTAGGAAATTTTTCCTTAAATGTTTTATTTTTGAACTTTTGTAACGCTTGTTGCATTGCGTTTATTGTGTTTATATGCATAACTCGTAAAAATGTAAAGTAATAAAGGGGCATATTGAAAGGACACTGAAATGATTACTCTCGAATGCATGAAATCCCAATAGTTTAGAAAGGATATTATAACGGACATAATTTTTATTCACTCATTATTCTTACAACCTATCTAATAGTTAATCATGGTAATTTTAATTAATCAATTTACTTTCTTAATTCATTGTACTTAGTTTACACTTTATTGTATTTAGTTTACTTCGTTTTCTTTTTATTTCTTCGTGTTAAAGAAATTCAGGGGCAATTGTAATCTTATGTGCCATTAAATTAAAAATATTTTATAAAAATACATTTACAGTTATTGTTACTGTTATTTATTGTATTGAATTTTTGTAAATGTTCTATAGTTTGTGTGAAATTTATTTGTCTATCGTATTAGTATTGCTAGCAACATAAATCAGTTATTGTTTCCCCTTTGTTTTTCAACAAAAACTAGTTTTTTCAGTTTTTTTTTTTTTTAAATTTTATTACATTTGATTTGTTGTTGTTTTATTTCGTAAACTCCCATATGTTTAAGCATACATAGTATTATAATAATTTTTAGTTTTTATTTATTTATACAAACAATAAATCAATGTTTATAGTCGAGGGATTGTAATATTTTATGAAAATAATATTTCATGATTTGACAACACCTGACAATTAAATAAAAATTTACTTCGATTAAAACGAAATTAAATAGAATGAGCAGTCAAATTGAAATTTTACCATAACACGCAACATGCCACAAATAGAATGATGGAATAAAAAAATTTTATGGTTCGCAACTTTTTTTAATGAAAGGATTTCTATTTGCTATCATCATAGTTTCGGTACCCTACCGCGTGTGATGACAGTAACACAAGTGAAGGTACCGATTTCGCCTACGAACGTTGGAGATTGAAACCCAACTTGTACAGTTAACTGATCTTGCTTTAATTTATGATAACTTTAGTCTAATTTCAAAAACCTATAAGATGTGGGCGTCTCCGGTCCATAGTCATTTGTCAACGATGTTGATCAGGCTACCACTTTCAACGGCGTGCACCGTGAATCGATGATTATCAACTTATTTTGGCCTGAATTTGGATGATTAGGCTTTAACAGCACAACGCTACGTGCGACATAGCTCATATCACATTGCATCTTCTTCACGGGTGTTTTGGGTGTATGGTAATATCACGTTGAGATGATGTCAACTGTCAATTGAGATCGTGCGTTTTGACCGCATTAGACTTTTTGTCTTTTTTATAAGACCAACGCTGAGGGTATGGCCCCTACTCAACTCATTGTGTTGCAATTAGGAAAATAGGTTATGGGAAGGAGTACAGAGACATTAGTGATTGTGTGCATTAGATTTGAATCTTTTTATATTAGAAGTGGCAGGGAAGACCTCTGCAGATAGAGCGTTCCACATACGGACAGTCCGGCTAAGGAAAGAATTCCGTGTGTAATGCATTGTGTGATCTACTGGCCAATCGGTCACAATCGGATGTACCCTGCGAGAAAGACGGGAGCTACGTAAGAATACAGGAGACCCACAGTTTCAAGTCGACTCCAAGCGACAGATTTTTGAGAACCGTTTTCATGGCAATTTAATATATTTCCAGAGTTTTTTCGAGAAATCTGCTGAGAGGAAGTCGACGAAGAAATATTATTTCAGAACTCATTTTGCTCGAGGTGTCTGATCCGGTGTTTGAACCGTGGCCTCACGTCTAATAAGCCAACACATTAACTACTAGATTACGGCGACTTCCTTATATCTTGCTGGAGCAAAATCCGTAGTATTAGCTAAAGAATAGTGAAACACAAGTCACATTGCGACGATGTTCCAATGAATCAATAGAGTTGGATACCCTACCGTCATTAATGAACCCTTTCCCGCATGCGTTTGAAAAGCCTTTAGATGTAGTCTTTGAGGCACCGGCCCATACATGAGAGTTGAGTATTCTATTCTCGGTCGGATATACATATGTAAGTGCTGTAAATAGTAAGGAGATCAGATGAAGTGAATTATTTCCTTCACCGTCTTAAGAAACCAAGGCATTTAAATGTGTAGAGTATATTATAGTTCGACCTGAGCTTAACTAATACATTTACGGTTTTCTTATTTAAATTGACTACGCATTTAACATTTATCCAGTCAATAAAATTGTGTAGAAATGTCAAACGAATTAACTACAAAACATATACTCGTAACAACAAAAGTTTTCTACATCAATAACCATTGAGCGTTAAGTTAGCCGTAAATTAAATTGTATGTGTCTGTTGAGTTAATTAACATTAAAGGCTTTCATCGTAAATCGTAGGAAAAAAAATTGAAAACTCTTACAAATTGTATACACATACACACACTCACATTAAGTGTTTATTGGATTAACACACACTTAAATGAATAACAAAATTTATTTGAAGAACTTTCATAATCATGTACACTTTGTAAACTAAATATGAAATAACTTTTGCCACCTGTTGACCTTAACATGAATCCCGAAAAGGTAAATAAACATCACATATGTTATTCAGACTTAATATTGTGTGTGTGTGTGTATGGGTATGTTTAGATTTCTTATCAAAATTTCAATAAAACTGTTTAATATTGAGGTCGACAATAAGTTTTTTGGCACGTAAAATATTAGAAATGCTACAATAAAGAAAATATTGCCTTAAGAAGTTAACATACAGTCTCGTTTATATCGGGTGGGCCATTTATCGGTTTAAATTTGAAACAGCGCTTATTTCGAATGTAGTCGCCGTAGACTAGTGGGTAGTGTGTCGGCTTATTAGACGTAAGGCCACTGTTTAAATCCCAGGTCAGACATCTAAACGAAAATATGAAAAAATATTTCTTCGGCGACTGCCTCTCAACAGATTTCTGGCAAAAACTCTGAGTGTAAATAAGATTGCCATGAAGAGTTTCTCAAAAATCTGTCGTTCGGAGTCGACTTTAAACTGTAGGTCCCGCCACCCATGTATAAAATTAAGGCACACAACATACGTAAGTGGTGTGAGAAACTAGGTCGTAATGCTGACTGAAGGTTTGTAATGACCAATTATGTACGTATGTGTTATTTCGAATCTAGCAATGCTTATTTCATTCTGTTCCGTCACAAAGTCTAACATATTTTCTCCACCGAACCTAATGAATCGATTTACGCTTAAGCAACGTTGGGATTTATTTCCATCTTGGTGGGTACGTTAATAAGCAAAATTGCCGTATTTGGGGATCATAAAACGCTCACGTGGTTTTATAGAAGCCAATGCACCCATTACGAGCGCCTGTTTGTGCGGCTTGTGGAGCGGAGGCATTATTGACCCATATTTCTTTAAAAATGAAGACTACGCGACCATTACGGCCAATGGCAACATGACAACTTATGCCAAAATCGATTCGTCAAACGTTTGATGGCCGTTTAAGACGGTGTTGTCATTTGGCCGCCAGGAAGCAGCGATTTGACACCGTTGTTTATGAGGCGCCATTAAATAAAAGTTTTATGCCAATAAACCGGAGACAATTGAGCATTTGCAGGCCAACATTCGTGATGCCGTTGCCAAGATACAATCGAATTGGTCATACCAATCGATGACAGGGCTTCCTCGATTTGGTCCTTTCAACGGATACAACGTCGTCCTCTTCGCCGACTTCCGCAGATCCCCGCATCAAATACCACCATTCGAACGACATGGCCGAGCCAGCGCAGCCGCTCGATATTAATGCGCTGCACAACGTCTATGTCGTTGAGGAGTTCATACGGCTCACTATTGGATGGGATGCGGAAATCATCGCCAACTCGTACTGGACCGAAGATCTTACGCAGGACTTTTCTCTCGAATACTCTCAAGGCTGCTGCATCGGTGCTTAATAGGGTCCATGCTTCTGCGCCATAAAGAAGGATGGGTAGGATGATCGTCTTGTAGAGTATTAGTTTTGTCGTACAAGAGAGGTTTCTACTACTCAATTGCCTATTAAGACCATAGTAGCACCTGTTGGCAAGAGTGATCCTGTGCTTGATCTCCAGACTGACATCATTTTTGTTGGTAACGGCGGAGCCAAGGTAAATAAATTCCTTGACTGTATTAAAACAATTGTACTCCACAAAAAAAATAAATTTTGCAAAATTTCAAACAATTTTTGTTTTAAATTTAAACTTTTAAATGGCCCACCCTAGGGCCCAAGGGTTTAACAATGTTACAGTGTTTATCGAGAGGCCGAAATGATTGAACCAATATTAATATGATAAAACATCAATATATATCCATCTACATCTATATAGATGAGAGTATTGATCAATTCATACTTACTTTTTCACTTGTGGCATTAACAGCTGTTCGGTTCGCTTAAAGGCCTCCACACATGTACGCCTCAGTTTGCGTATTTTTTCACGTAATTCTGGACAGTCTTTGGATTGGCCAACATGTATTAAAAGATCACGAAATAATGCCACATGACTATTTATTTCCATAATTAACTGCAAATGAACAACAAACAAAAAATTCATTTAAAAATGTTTAAGTGCTTATCCTAAGTCAACTGTAGCTTTTATCTATCTTATGTACACTGTTAACTTATTCTATAAAACAAAAATTAACATGATTTTCGTGTAGGTGTTTAAACGCCTTACCAATTCAAGCGTAGAAAAAAAAATTCAAGGTATAGAAAACTTAATTAAAATTCTTGGTTTAATAAAATACCGTCTGAATAAATGATGCAAATTAAAACCAATTGTTAGTTAATCAAGCTAACCAAAGCAATTTATTTTTTAATTAATTTTTATTAACGCGAAAATTAATTCATTTTTTAGAGAACGGCGAAAAATTATTTTCTTAAAATTGTTTTTAAATTACAATTTTTTTGTTTTATTTAATTGGCAACTTCAAATATAAACAAAATCAACAAACACATCGAAAAAAGAAGCACGTCGTTGCCACTGCGTTTAAAAAACAGTTTAAGTACGGCACTGCCATATTTTTGATGAAGTTAACTTTATTTTATCTTTATATTTATTAGGTTTTAGTAACGAAAATAAGTTAAAGGTAACTTTAAAGTTCACTTTAGCTAAAGTTATCATTAACTAAAGCCAACTTTAACGGCAAGATTTAATAATGGCCCTTAAGGTTTTAACCATGGCCTCACGTCTAATAAGACAACATACTACCTACTAGACTTATACGACTTCGTTTGTTACAAGTTCATACGATAAATGAAGAAGGCATTCAAAGCATCAAACCCTTCCACAAAGCATTGAACGGCTAAACTCAAAATTTTTCGCTTGTATTTTCATACCCATGGTTTTTTATATTGTTAAAGATCTCGCAGATGGCCCAACATAAAAAACAATTCTGCATGCTAGCTGTGTCTGTTATGGCGTTGCATACTTTTTCATTAAACAGCGACACTATCAATTTGTGACTTACAATATCCCCTTTGTCATCATAGGTCAATTTTAATCGTACAATGGATGTTATAAACACTCACGAGTCAAGGGCATTTGCATTATGAAAAGTCTCCTTATGAGACAAATGATGCCATCAAAACTTCATTTCTTATACAAGCGAAACTTGCTCAGCTCATCCTCCTTGAATTTATGAATAATTTCACTTACATGATACAATGCCCGAAACAATCTGGTCCAGAAGAGCTTGCAAACTTATTACGTGGCAGCAATACTGTACTCCTGAAAATGTGCACGAATTTTAGGTATAATTATGTCGCATATAAAGTTTAAATGCGCTTTGGATGTGAACGAATAAGGCCACGCGCCAAAGAACTGATTGAAGCCTATCAGTGCAGCTTCAGACCGGAGAAAGACTACAATAAACCAGATATTCACACCACCTTTCCTAAAGGATACCTATGAAAACCAAGTCGATAAATAAAATATGTTTATGTCGACTGCTAAACGATATTAATACCCCGATAAGAGATCGGTTTTCCGGCAATGGCTAAGATCTATGTCTTTGGGAGCTGATAAGGTTGATAAGGTATGACGTTAAGCAAGTCCTGTAGTTCCGTCAATCTTTCTGAACATTTTGATACAACGTGAGGTTTCAGAACAAGCGACGCCTTATTATGCGACTAATTCGACGTCACCATAGAGAACTTTCTCCATACCCATGTAAAAGTTCTTGACGTGCAGTATACAGTGTGCGAAATTAAAATAGTCGCATTTAATATTATGATGTATTATTCAAATCAAAAGAAATTTATATTTTTTTCGCCTAATTAATAACATATTTCTAACTTAAATTAATATATATGTTTAAATTATAAAAACAACGATAAATTAAAATATAATAGGAAAAAAGTAAAATGTATGCGAAATTTAAATTAGGCGCAATTAAAACAATATAAGA
Organism: Sarcophaga variegata; assembly: GCA_932273835.1. Lineage (NCBI taxonomy): Eukaryota > Metazoa > Arthropoda > Insecta > Diptera > Sarcophagidae > Sarcophaga > Sarcophaga variegata. The sequence continues at coordinate 87,934,555 of OW026361.1, forward strand.
ATTACAAATTCCATTAAGAGTAAAAAATAAATTAATAACTGATTAATATTTAGTAATCCCTCCTCTATTTTGTATAACACCAAATATACGACTGGGCATTGATTCTACAAATTTTTTTAATATTCTAAGCTCAATATTTAGCCAGGACTGGCGAATTGTCGTTTTCAGCTCACTCACTGTGTTGTATTGCTTTCCGTTGCTATAAACATCTCTTGACATGATTCCCCAAAGGTTTTCTATCGGATTCAAGTCCGGACTTCTAGCAGGCCAGTCTAGAATTGGGATTGAAGCCGATGAAAAGAATGCTTTTGAGACTTTGGAGACGTGGATGCTAGCGTTATCCTGCTGAAAAGTCATGTCTTTATCCGAATTATCTTCTAGATAATTTACTAAAACATCTTCCAACATTTCCACCTAGGTTTCGGAGTTCATTTTAGTAGAAATGAAACACAACTGAAGCTTCCCATAGTAACTGGGGCGGTTCCATACCATTACAGTACCTCCGCCAAAGTTTCTGCTCATTCTGGGTGCGTTCGGTTTTTGCAAATCATGCCAATAATGACTGTGTCCATCCGGACACGGAGAAAATAATGTTTCTCCATTCCTCTATCCATGACATGGTATATTTGGCAAATTCCAATCTCCGCGATTTATGAGAGCATGATAACGGTGGGATTTTGGCTGATTTTTTCCATTTAATGTTACAGCCAGCTGATAAAATTTGTTGATCACGACGTTTTCCTACAGGTAAGCCTAATTTCAGGACAATCTGGGAAGAATAAAGCTTATTTTTAGTGGCCTCTTGTTTAAGTTGACCAATTTGGCGTTTGCTTAGTTTTGTGTTTTTCTTATTTCTCTCCGCTGATTTATTATTTTTTGTAGTTTTTTGCAAACACGTACGAACTAGATGCTCTGATCGTCCAATCCTTCTACCTATTTCCCTTTTTGAATAGTCTTCTTAATTTAAAACTCTTATTAAAGATCGCTCCTCTTGTGTTACGTGTTTTCCTCTACACATTGCGCCTAAGAATTCTCGATATGGACTGATGCTAATACTCAATGATGCAAACACGAAAAAGTACAAGTTTTTTTTTTTACAAAAAATCTGCATTTTGTAACTGTAAAAATTAAATAATAGTACTTGCGCCTATTTAAATTTCGCTCTTTATTTGGTATTTTTTTGAGTAAAAGTCCCATTATTATTATATCGAGTGGAAATTCCAACAACAATGTATACAAAAATATTTCCTAGTTACCAACTACTGAATATTGGGAAATATTGGTAAATTGGAAACAAAGTGAACCAACTACATAAAAGTATTATTAAATTTGTTATTGCGACTATTAAAATTTCGTCCACTATATCAAATCCCAGATTATGACTAAGAACTGTACCTTCGAAGTTGCTGCTTTTATCTCTCTCAGGAAACTCTCTAGTACGACGAAGCATTCTCCACATCCGTCTTTATAACGCACAACGCGCTTACGCAACGACTGCCTTAGGAGAATTTGAGAGAATAGTTTCACCCCAGAACTTCGATCTATGTCTGATGTTTTGTTGGAGATGTCTGGCCTCACCTTTAATAAGCCAGCACACTTCCTACTAAGCTACGGCGACTTATATAGAGTTTATTGTGTTTAAAAAATGTGTTCGATAACGCATCATCATCAAGCAAAATACAAACTCACTGGACCATTATTATTGAGCATTCGAAGGGGTGAATTTTTGTGTGCTTTCTTTATTTTAATGGTGAAAATTTCTCAATTTGCTCAATTTTATCCATCCAACATGAACAAATTTGTTCTCCGACATCCGTTGATCCCCGTGCCAAATATCCTAAATGCGCTGCACAACATTCTCATCGTTACGGGCTTTTTTTTATTGCTTATTCGTATTCGAAACTTATATGAAAAAAAATTTCTTCGGTGACTTCCTCCCTGGAAAAACCACGAAAAATTTCTCAAAAATCTGTAGTTCGAAGCATAACATTAATGCGCACAATATAAGTGATGTGAGAAGCTAGGTCGTAATCCTGACTGAAGGGTTGTAATGACTATTTATGTATGTATGTAGCTCTGGTATCGATTGATGGGAGCGCTAGAAAGATTCGTCCGGCAGGCAGTGTTAAGGCATACTTTTTACGCCATGATTCTCTAAGCAATAGTGGATAATACCTGGCAAGTACAATAGCTAAGAAGATATGGACGCCCATTTTTTTTTTTTTGTTATAACTTCCAACATTAAGCAGTAGTGTAAAATGGTTTTCGATTTAATATTCGACATTAAACTAAAACTGCAGTAATTCAAATCTAGTGAATACTGCCGTTCAAATATTTTTAAGGCATTTTTTTTTGTTGTCAGAAACTAAATCATTAGCTAAGACTTATGTTTAGAAAGATACTTTGAAAGAGAATAAATTTTTACAATTTATGCCCTTATGTAAGCACAATGATTATTATAAACATTTGTGCTCTATCTAAGGCTACTACATATTAAATGTATTTGCAATAAAAACTAAAGCATGAAATAAATTTAATTATACGATTTACACTAAAATGTTAAATCCAATTTAATTTTTATATTATTTTTTTTTATTATAGTAATTTTAAATTGCGTCCAGTTTTAATTACTGCAAATAATGCTGTCAAAGCCATTAATTTATAAAACGTTTATAGAAAATTTTTGTTTTTGCAAATTGCAATGCTGCTCATGATTGCATATTTAATGGCGATGGCAAAAAGTTATAAAAAGAAATCGTTATATAAACACCACATTTTCAAAGTTTTTTTTTTTAAATTTTAATGGCATTTAGAAAATTGCAAAACAACAGCTTCTAATTTGAATGAAAATAAAATAAATAAATATGAAAATACATACATATTTTCATTCAAAACATTGAAAGGCAATAAAAATATTAAATAAAAAATAAATTGCTAAAGCCAATGCTTTAATCCACAATACCATATACAGTCATGGACAAAACTCTACATACACCGAATATTTCTTTTACGTCTTAAAAGAAAATAATTAAAAAAAAAACTAATGCAAATGTTTAAATTTATTTTTATTAATAAAAGGAGAGAAGTACTAAACAAATTTTATAAAAAAAGAATTTAAAAAATCCAGTGATAACAAGCGGCATTTTACTTAGACTCCTGCTACGAAGACTATATTCAGGATTATGGACCAAGTTTCTCACATCACTTATGTTGTGTGCGTTAATTTTATATATGAGTGGCGAAACCTACAGTTTAAAGTCGCCTCAGAACGACAGATTTTTTGAGAAACTTTTCATGGCAATTTTATTTGTTTACTCTCAGAGTTTTTGCCAGAAATCTGTTGATAGGAAGTCACCGAAGAAATATTTTTTATATTTTCGTTTTGATATCCGACCTGGGGTTTGAACCGTGGCCTTATGTCTAATAAGCCAACACACTAATAATACGATAAGTAGACAACTGGTACCCGGCATCAAGATACCATGCATGTGGAGAGTTAGTAGTACACGTCAAAATTTTATGAGGGAATTCGGAAGTGGCGGTATAGCAATCATATCACAATTTTCGTTATCCCCTGTAAAGACCCCGTATATAGATCAGATTGGACTAAAATGTCAGCTGTCTCAATGGGCTCAGTTTACTTAGATCCTATAAGGTCTCGTTGTAACACCAATATATATTCCATCATAATTAAAGCTCCTGTTTGGCATCTCTTAACCATCCCATGAGACTTATGGTTCTGAAGTTGTGAATTTTCATCATCATTGGCTTGATGCGTTTTAGGATCCCAAGCTCCGTATTATGACAAAGAAGATGAACAGTGGTCTCCTCTTATGCTTCGTTGTTGCAGTTTCTGAAGAACTCGTTATGAGGTATTCCCAGTCTCCTAGCGTGACTGCCCAAAGGCCAATTTTCTGTTATAACAGCTATGGAGTTCCATAAATGGAATCTTGATACGTTCAATGAAAATTCTGTTCTACTTATATCTGTATCGGGGCAAATCAGTCTCTACAAGTGGATTCATTAACCCATCTTACCTTTGCCAACGAATAGAGTTTTTGTGTGACCATTTGTTTGCTTCTCTGCAAAGAGCGCCAATCTCATTTGAATCTAGAATTCAATTCGAATTTTCCAGTTTTAGCAATGTCCCCATGTCCAGGAACCTAAATGAGGGTAAACGTTGAATGTCACGTCATCTCCGCAGTAGATACCCGGCGTTCTTGGACAATCTCAGATGTGTGTATGCATTCTCTAGGAATCTAATAGCCGCATTCTTACTTACATAATTGGCCATTAACAACCAGATTAACGGATTTCCGATTACCCTCACATGTCCAGGTGCCTATCCTTCTTGCGCGCCTACTCCAGTTGGTCACACCAACGACAGGGCTTCCTCGATGTGGCCCTTCCAACGCAAACAAGTTCATCCTCTTCTCCGACTTCCGCAGATCTCTGCATCAAATACCCGTCTCGCAGGAGCATGCTCTTGGCCGCTTTACTGTCGATAAATATGCGTATATAACCACACGATGTACAGGATCTGATACCGAATTTGCCTGGCAGCAATTATTTTAGCCTGAAAAGTTCTAAAGGGTCCGCCAAATAACTTTTTTTTTCAAAATACTTTAAAAAAAACTACTGAATTTTTTCTCAAATTTCTTTTTTTATTTGAAAGTACGATCCTTCCTGTTAATAATGGAAAATAATTTCATTCAAATGGCTGCCTCGGCTGGCCATGCAGTAGCCTACACCAGAAGATGTCGATTTTGGCAAAAAAAAAAAACATCTTGTCACATGAAGCTCATTTTGATCTTGGCGGGTATGTAAACAAGCAAAATTGTCGCATTTGAGGTTTGGTGCGGATTTTGGCCCAGAGCCATAATTGGGCCATTTTTCTTCACAAAAATTGAAGAGGAGGATATTGGCAACATTTGGGTCAACAGGACGGCGCTACGTGCCACACACCCGAATCTACACTCGTGTTTTGCGCCCTGTTTTTGAAGTTTGCATTATCAGCCGTAGAGCTGATGTCGTTTGGCCACCTCGGAGCTGCGATTTGACACCGTTGGCTATTATTTGTGGGGTGCCGTCAAAGATAAGTGTTACGCTGACAATTGACGCTTTAAAGGACAATATTCGTGAAGCCATTGGTGAAATACAGCTGCGCACAATCGATAATGTGCTTAAAAATTGGACCGATCGTGTAGGCTACTGTATTTGAATGAAATTGTTTTCCATTATTAACCGGAAGGATTGTACTTTGAAATAATAAAAGAAATTTGAGAAAATATTCAGTTGTTTTGTTTTTAAAGCATTTTCAAAAAAAAAAAAAAAAGTTATTTGGCTTAACCCTTTACAATAATCTGGTAGTACAAGGGACGATCTAATTATCAGTTGTTCTGAAAAGATTCTACATTCGACATTGTTAAGGATTCTGAATCCATCAGTGAAAACTTGCATAACAAACCATTATCGTGAAGGGATTTATTCGGTATCTGCTTTGCAAAAGCAGTATTGGATGCAGGTACAGGTATCTTTTACTATATACCAACCATACCCAAGATATAGGCATGATCATAACTTCTGTGCTTTCATGCTCCTATGGAGCTCAGCCTCATTGCCGCATTCAAAGCAACTTGTTTTGCCAATATGTCTGGTTGTGGCCGATAAGTCTAAGCGATTAAAGTATTGAAGTCCTCTTCTAATTATGAGCCCTACAACTTAACACCAAATTCTGACAATAATTTTAATTTGAATAGGAATTTTTGGATTTCAAATAACATTCGATTTGAATGTTTAAGCATTCATAATTTTTTAAGAAATAAACAAAGAGGAGTGGGCTGTCTGTCTATCCTTTGGTCATTTGCTTGTACCATAAAACACCATCAAATATACTTGTAAGCAAATTTATGTACCTTTGTCTGAATAAGCGAGAACACCCGGTATTATTTTTCAAATAATGCAAAACATGCTGGTATTATTAAAACTTTCTTTGGAAGTAAGAAAATCAAAACAAAATTATCACTAATAATCCTAATTTATGAACGCGAAAAATGTTATTAGCTGTTATTACATTGTGTAGAAAGGTTCAAATCAATTAATACTGGCTATAACTACTACCTGCATACAATCATAGCCAAATTCTTAAAAAGGTCTGTTGTCGCCTTGAAATTGTCTTTAATTTGTACAACAACACAAAATATAAGCATATGACTATATGTATGAAACTTCTTTCATCTGGAATTTTAACGATTCTGCGAAAACATTTATTTATAGATTCAGGTACCTTGCAAATAAAAACATACCTTTGATGTTATGGAAACTGAAATATTTAAATTTTCTTACTTTAAAGGAAAACATAAGGATATCACTTTTGTTGCCAAATATTATTTATTTCTTATACAAGTTAAAACTTATTTACGTACCTACATATATGTGTATACTCGCTAACATAAGTATACATACTTTTCAAATGCTAAAATGAACAGGAATAAAATACGTTTAAAACAATTCGTATATTTTTTCATTCATAAAATTGCATGCATCATCTCTTCACTGCCATATATTTTTTAGCCCCATATTTCTTATTTTTAGCAAATCGAACGTTGCATCCAAGCTGCGAGATAACTTACATTCAAGTGTTTTTTTTTTTTTTTTTCAATTCAATCGCCATCTGCAGCAACCATCGGCAAATAACGAATCCTCTACCATCCTTTAGGTAAAATACACAGCCCAACATGGGTTTTGCAAATAAGATGGCTCCGGGTGTTTCCGAAAGCTTCAAAAGCTTTCCATCACGTCAGATTTTCGAGAAAAAGAGGATTGAAACCCCTAAAAATAGCGTTTTTGGCCATTTTTGAAAAAATTGTAGAGCTTAACACTGTCGTGCTAGAACCATTGCTATTATCAGAAATTGACAATTGATCTTTGGTCTTTAAAATGAGCCCAAAACCAAATTGTTTGCATGCACCCGTGACATTCGACGTTTACCTTCATTTAGGTTCCTGGACATGGGGACATCGATGTAATTGCTAAAACGGGAAAATTCAAATTGAATTCCAGATTCAAATGCGATAAGTGCTGCTTTGCAGAGAAGCAAACAAATGGTCACACCAAAAATCTATTCATTGGCAAAGGTAAGATTCATTGAACGTATCAGGATTCCATTTATGGAACCCCATAGCTGTTATAACAGAACACTGGCCTTTGGGCATTCACGACAAGAGACTGGGAATACCTCATAACGACTTCTTCAGAAGCTGCAACGACGAAGAATAAGAGAAGACCACAGATCATCCTCTTTGTTATTATCCGGCGCTTGGGAATCTAAAACGCAACCAGACAAAGGTGATTTAAAAAAATTCACACCTTCAGAACCACAAGTCTCGTGGATGGTTATGAGATGCCAAACAGGAACTTTAATTATAATGGAATAGGTATTTGTGTTACAACGAGACCTTATAGGACCTTAGTAAACTGAGCCCATTGAGAGAGCTGCCATTTTAGTCCAATCTGATCTATATACGGAGTCTCTATAGGGGATAACGAAAATTGTGATATCATTGTTATACCGCCTCTTCCGAATTCTCTCATAAAATTTTGACGTGAACTACTAATTCTAATGCATGGTATCTTGATGTCGGGTACCAGTTGTCTACTTCTCGTATTATTAGTGTGTTGGCTTATTAGATATAAGGCCACGGTTCAAACCCCAGGTCATATATCAAAACGAAAATATAAAAAAATATTTCTTCGGTGACTTGCTCTCAGCAGATTTCTGGCAAAAACTCTGGTGGTAATTAAAATTGATATGAAAAGTTGTTCAAAAATCTGTCGTTCGGAGTCGACTTTAAACTGTGGTCCCACCACTCATATATAAAATTAACACACACAATATAAGTGGTGTGAGAAACTAAGTCGTAATCCTGACTAAACGGTTGTATATCCTATTGCTTGCGTCGTAACAAATGATACAAAATTTTCCAATAGAGGCTTACGAAAACTGAAAGGTGACAACGTTCATCTTATTGAACCTGCAACTGTCAAATTAGTTGTCATTTATTCAGTCTGTTTTATTAAGTCAGCATGTATAACGATAGAAATGATGTGTATTCGCTGAATAGACTCTGGAGCACTTGGCAATTGGCCATAGTTTTCATCGAAAAATCATCTTCAACGATGTGACCCGTTTCAAGATGAATGGGTACATGTTCCAACGGACTTGTCGTGTTTGAAGCGATACCAATCCATATGAGCTCCATTGCATCTCGAAAAAGTCAATGTTTGTTGCGGATTTTGGGCTGGCAACGTCAATATTTCTTTTAGAAACACGGTGCTTAGACTGTCATTCTCAACGGCAGAACTAGTTGTTAAAGATACCAAATTTGTTTAGCCTGAATTGAATAATTTGGTTACCAATGACATGTGATTTTAAGAGGATATTTCGGCATGCAACACAGTCATTCTACACTGGATATTCTGCACGAGCAATTAGAAAGCATAGCCATCTCACGTGAAGGTAATGTGAAATGGCTCCCGAAATTGTGCAATTTGACCCCGTTATACTCTTTCTTGGGTGGTGTTCTTACGCCGCAGATGTATGCGAATAAGCTATAAAACACAGTGGTATTCAAAGCCAATATAACCCTTGCAGTCGGTCTAATTCTGACTGATTTATGCGTCAGAGTCCTGGATAATTGAAACGTTTATATGGGCTCCACCCAGCAAAGCCATGACGGACAATTGAATGATGTAATATTGCGTTCTTAATGGCTTCAATAGGTGTTTTAAACAATGCTATCTAGCACACGCATTATCTTGTTTGAACTTAAAGCTGGGAATTGATTGAAGTCTCCGTAGTCTAGTGAGACCAAGGTTCAAACGCTAGGACTGTCATCTTCTAAAAAATAAAACATGAACAAATATATCTTCGGCGACTTCCTCTTAGCAGATTTCCTACAAAGTCGCTCAGTGGAAATAAGATTGCCATGAAAAAGTTTGTCAAAAAATCTGCCATTCGGAGTCGACTTTAGACCATAGGTAACGTTATTCATGTATAAAATTAACACACACAACATAAGTGGTGTAAGAAGCTAGGTCGTAATCCTGACTCAAAGGTTGTAATGGCCAATTATATATACATAATGTATGTATGGGAAGTGATTAATGAAAAACGCTACATTTGAGTACACCGGCTTATAAAAGAAGTTTTATTATAAGTAAGTACTATCAATATGCGAGGTTCATCACGGACCTTATAGCTTCATGTGAATCACGGTTTGTCTAACCTAACGTTTGTAAATATTAAAAATAAGAGTATATAGGGCGATCTTTATTCACATCATGCAAAGTATCATAAACTTTTTCTTAAATTAAAAAGCATTTACGACCAAAACAACAAAGCAAGCATCCAACTCTATAGGAAATTAGATTCACATGTCATATATAAACACTGTATATGGTAAGTATATGGTAAGTATACTGTATATGTATATGGTAAGTATACATACATGTATTAAATTATTCCATTGTGACAGATGCTCTTTTCTATTTTACTTGTTATATTTTTTTTTACAACACACACTCCTACTTATTTTTGTTTTTCACAGTTGTGTTAATAATTAGAAAAGTTTTCGTTTTTATGCAAAAAGAAGAAAAAATAATAACACAAACACAATAACACTTATAAGGGGTCTTTGTTTCTCATTTAAAGAAAACCAAACTTTATTTGTCATATATTGGAGCACCAAGTTGTTTTTGTTAGTGTGTGTTTTGTGTGTATGAAACTTTGTTTGTTAATAATTTATTACAATTTGTTTTTGATGAACATAAAAAGTCCTTGAAATTTGAGAAAGTAAACAATAAAAATTTGTGTTTAGAAGTCTTTGAAGCATGCATTAGTAATGTCCCCGGCATTGTAAATAAACTCAAGATCATATTAAAAAAATTAAAACAAATGATTTATTAGGTATTCACGTAAACCATTGCTGACTAATGTGGCAGAAGGGTGCTTAATACCCTACAATAGAATTTAAGGGAAATCAATTTGTTTCAAGTCTCAATTTCTTAATCTGGATTTAAAGTGCAAGCTTTTAGTTCGACTTAAACAGAAAATTTAGACTTAAAAATATTATTCCGGGGATCTACTGACAGAAAATCAAGATTCAATAAATTTTTATAAAATACTAGCTGTACCCTGCGCGTGTTGCTGCGCTACCAGCTAAAATAAATTTGAATGAAAGACATTACACAAATGTCCAACTAATTTTGAATCATTTTATTGATTTTGTCTCCCGTTGTCCTAATGATTCAGATGAAAGGGCCTGAGTAATACGCATCAGTTCTAATCTCACTTCTCATTGTTCAAGTGGTTCAAGCGACCGGACCTCAGCGACATATACTCGAAGATTTTCCAGTCCCAATGTTCGTCTGATTCTGAGGCTCGTAATGCTTTTTTTCTTCTGTGATTGAGCCGTATTTTCTCTACGCCACACAAATCTCCTGCCATCTGAGCCAGAAATATTAAACTTACTTTCGTCCGTAAATAGCACAGTATTCCAAAAGTCTTCTGATTTATTAACATAGTTTTTGGCATACTCCAGATCAGACGGCAGGCTTGAGATGAAAAATCTAAAGCCAACTTTAAAACATGGTGGTGGTAATGTGATGGTTTGGGGTGCCATGTCAGCAGGAGGTGTCGGAAATCTCGTTTTTGTTGAAACTACAATGGACAAACACCATTATTTGAATATTTTAAAAGAAAATTTGGAAGCTAATGCAACGAAATTAGGAATGCTAGGGGATTTTCGACCCGTTCACGATAATGACTCAAAACATAAAGCCAAAATTGTAAGTGAATGGTTAAGTGAAAACGTAAACGAAGTGCTTTCTGATCCTCCTAAGAGTCCAGACCTTAACCCCATAGAACATCTATGGAGAGTTTTGGAGAAAAAAATCCGTCAGCCTACAATCACTGGCAAGGAAATGCTCAAGAATTGGTCACGAAATTAATGGTAAATTAGTATTATCAATGAAGAACCGTTTAAATGAGTTTATTAAATACAAAGGATATCACACCCGCTATTAAAACCACATTAATTAGTTTTATGGTATAAATATTATTCTGTAGGGATAGTTTTTTGAGTTTGGTTTCTGAAGTATTTTTTTAATTTTGTTAGTTCAATAAAATTTATTTCTGTTTTAATCTTTATGTGTTTGTATTTGTGCAATATGCCAGTTGCACTTTTTAAAAATCAAGAACACATTTTCATTGGATATATATTTTCCGAACTACATTATATTATATTTTCAATAGTTTAGTGTACGGGCAATTGTTTGAGTCAGTGTATAAGAAGATTTACTTCATTTTGACGGGTTGAGTGCCTTTTGCGGATATGGTACGCAGCTATTCTGTATGCTCCTTAATGAGTGCAGTATCATCCTGACCAAGGCGTTTGCAACCACTGAAGGCAGTGAAATCTCCAGAAGATTATTCGAAACATGTAAGAGGTTGTAGAACTATCAGTTCCTCAACTAATTCACACAAACGCTGGAGAAAAAGAAGAATGCCCTCTATCCTCATCCATTTACCAGCATGTTGGATGATTTCATGGGAGAAGTTTGTTCAGAGCCAAGAGGAATTACGTAGAAATTCTACTCTTTCATAAAATCTTCAACAACATACATACATACATACAAACATAATTGGTCATTACAACCCTTCAGTCAGGATTATGGAACTAGTTTCTCACACCACTTCTGTTGTGTGAGTTAATTTTATCCACTAGAGGCAGGACCTACAATTTAAAGTCGTCTCCGAACGATAGATTTTTAAGAAAACTTTTTCACGGCAATTTTATTTACTCGCAGAGTTTTTGCCAGAAATCTACTGAGAGGAAGTTGCCGAAGAAATATTTTTTCGTATTTCATTTTGTTGGAGATGTCTGACGTGGGGTTTGATTCGTTGCCTTATGTACCTACTAGACTAGGGCGACTCGCTAATGAGAAGGTTACGATATCCAAATTTTTTAATATTACCCTGGGTAGGGAAATAAAATGGAGACAACATCTGGCGGATAAGACAGCATAACCCGATAGATGCTGGTTCATATGCAGGGACTTCATTTCGTGAATGGCACTTTGGCTCTACAAGAACGTAATCAGACCTATACTAACTTTTGTTTCAGTAGATTAATTCAAAGATTTCAGAGAAAGTATTCTTAATAGATAAGTGGTGCAATGAGTAAGACTTCTACAAGGTTATACCGATTGGGACACTATCATAATGGGCGGCAATCAGTATCGTCTCCATTCTATGAGGGAATTGATCAACTAAAGCCACAAAGTGCATCACAGAGGTATAATTGGTACACTGGATGGATACATATTAAACGCCGACTGAATGCCTAACATATCAACTGCAATTATTTGCATTCATCTAATGCCAGATGGACTAACTTGGTCAAATGGATTCATGGTATAGATACCCATAGCTAGGATAGATCAACACCTTTAGAATGAGTGTGTTTGGCTCTTTATAAAAAAGAACGAGAAACCAAACTATATATCCAACTTTACCGAACTCTAATAGTGTTTTCCAAACAGAGGTACTTACAATCGAAGTATGTATTATCTGGGCCTGTAACAATTTGCTAAACTTTACATATAAAGATTTAAATATTTTCACTGATAATCAAATGACATTTAGTGCTTGTTATGGTAAACATTATATGGGCACCTAACCAGAAGGTTGAAGTTCTTCGTCACATATGGGAAGTGAAGTCATCCTGTTATGTTCCCTCCATTTTTGACACCAACACTCAGGAGATGACCCCAGTTAAAGCAGTGAATTGTGTTGGAATACAGGAAAGATAGTTTATAGGGGAAAGAAAAGAGGGAGCAGTGTACGACAATTTATTTTCTTAAATGTTCAGTTAGTCACTTTGTTTTCGAGAATTGCTTTTCCGTAATAAATCTGACTTTCTTTTTCCTATTGTGAGTAATCACCTATAAAGTGAGACAAAAAATCAGACAATCACCTGGACCCAGAGTCTTTGGTGGCAATCGCTCCCACGGCCTTGGCGCTTGAAGTGTAGTGTATCACAATGCCAACTAGGCCATCGGGTCCCACTTAGTGTTACGTTGTATACACCGCAAATATTCCATATGTTCCTGAGCATGTGGTATGGTGTGGCCGCGATATCAGAGATTCGTTTGCCTGAAGCGCGCCAATTACCATATCGGTTTGAGTTGATTACACTATGCGACAAATTAAAAAAAAATAAATATACCCAGCTAATGACATAGTGCATGTTGTGAGTTTTGTTTAGTAGAATTCAAAAATATTTTTTTTTCATATTTCTTGAACCCTGCAAACTTGTTTTATTTGACAAAAACTGTTTTTTTGGACGCACAAATTTATTGATTTTACAAACATTTCCGAACCAATGTCCAAAATTTAAATATTATTAAAAAGGAGAGGAATGGGACTTAAAACTGAATACATATATATACTATTTGACTTAATATGATATGTGGTTTGATGAGGTAAACTTTACAAATGCGAATTTTTTTAATATATTTTCAAGTTTGTCCGTTCATAGTAGCAAACTTTAATTAAAAAATATGAAATAAGTGATGACATTTTGAAAGTGAATTATCTTGTGAAGATATTGACACTTCGTTTGATCAAATCGGACAAAAATTAAAGTAGTTATTATTTAAAGAGAGTTATATTTTTCATATTTATTTTTCGAAATGAACTTTTAATTCAAACACTTTCAGAATATTTGAAAGATCTTAATTTTTTACAGCAAAATGTGTCAATTTCACGTTTGAGCGACCACCAGAATTTGGCGACTACAACCTGACAGTCGCACCGTGTTATTCATCATTGCAAACAATAGTTAGCTCGGGTTAGAAAGGATATTGGAAAATTTCTCATTTGTAGATGAAATAATTATTTGCACGATTCATTACCCTAACGCTACTAAAGTTACAATATCTTGTTGTAATCGGTTAACAGCGTTATCATTATCTATCCCATTCCATAAGTAATGTTTTTACAGTGCCTAGGATTGAGTACAAGTCAGTGCAATACTTGCATATGTTTTTTATTATTTTGACCGTGTTTCCTAAAATTAAATCTAGTAAGCATAGGGTATAGTCAAGGCCATTATAGTCATATTATTTAGTCATATTATGTTTGTACTAAACATTGAAAAAGATGGAGAAGAGCCTTCAAATAACATTGTGTGATCGAATTTTGCACTACTTGTGCTAAACATAAGAAGACATAAGCGGCCAAAACATGGCCGGCCAACAGACGTTATTTTTTTTTTAATATCTTCATATACAGTGGACAGCAAAAGTCTTAGTACTGCAATATATTTTGACAATTTCATGAATTTTAACCAACAGTTTGTATAAAAAACTAAGGTTTTTATATGTATTTTATTAATTTATTTCTGTTTTATTATAAAATAAACAATTTTTTAATGTTTTTCATAATACAAGAGAAAAATATGGAAAAGTTTCACATGATTTCATAGGTACCCCCAAGGGGGACCCGGAGTAAATTTAAAATTCAAAGGCCTAATATATTAAAATGTTATCTCTTGTATTCAGTAGAATATTCCTTAAGATCAAGCACACCATTTAACCCACTTGGTATTGAATATACAAGTTTTGTTTAATGTTTTCTGGTGGCACCATGAGCAAGTTTTTCTATTGACTTTTGTTTGAGGTTTAGCGATTACGTAACCGTTCTTTCAAATGATCTCCTAAATATTCTCTTGAAGTCATATGGGGACATTGTGCAAGAGTATTAAAACTGTGGGGATTTTTTTTGTCAAAATATATTGCCGTACTAAGACTTTTGCTGTCCACTGTATATATATGTGTGATTGGGATTATAAGCAAAATAATTCAATAAAAGCATTTTTTCTTCTCAAAAGGTTTTATTTTCCTCTTAAAAAATTTTCTTTTTATCTGTGATCACACAACGTATGTGCACATAAAAATCGAAGCGGAACATGTGTGGCATTTTGTTTAACAATAACATTCCCTAAAAGCCTCTTTTAAATTTTTGTTTTGCAAAATTTTCCATTTGAACTGCCATCTCCAGTAGATACATAAGTATGTTTGTATGTATCTAAGGATTTTTCATAGTCTTCTTCTTTATATTTTTAACACACCTCACGTACATTTCAATGACCTTCAATTTTGTTGGTCTACAATGTGAACACATTTTGTGTGGCAGTAGTACATGGGCATGGTACAGAAATCTAAGCTGGAAATGGTATAAGTGTGTTTGGCTGTAAGTATACACGTATTTCTGTTGTTATGACAGCTGCTGTTTGATTTTATTTATTTCGTCTTCTTTATTTTCTTTGTTACCTGGTGTAAACTAATTTATCTTTATATTGGCTCTTCAATAATCAGAAATACGTGATGATTTTCACGTTTGAATTTGGTACTTGAATTTGGTACTTAATGATTTCATTTTCATTTACTCTGTAGATTATTTGTCTTGAAATTATGCGAAGTATGGCCAATTGATTTAAATGATGTCTGATGAAGCGTATGTTATTATTAACGAAGTATGAAATGCTGGTATTTCGTAGGGCAAAAAATATATCATGGTAAAGGCCATAAATCCAAGGAAAAGTACCCGAAATAGCGTTTCTGCTAGATTAACGATGATTAAAATTATAATCATTGGCTTAGATTTTATGGAAATTTTTCGAATTCTAATTCCAGGCAACATATTTTATGTCTTCATTATTAATTCATTTGAAAAACTAAATTTATTTTCCAAATGATTACGTACACATGCAGATACATATGTACATTCCTTTAAGTGCGTTAATAAACTTGTGGAACGTATGTGATATTTAGAAATTTTGGAATCTCTGCTGAGATTGCTATCAAAATGATGTAACAAATGTAGACTGGAAGTTCACATAACCCATACAAAGTTACCGTAGCAGTAGTTATAAAGAGATACCTCGTAGTAGTAATGAAGCTCGTACGCCATTCAATAATAAAATTCGCGATAGTCCCAATGCTGTTTATTGATACATATGCACAGCAATAATATTGTGTACCCCCGGGGTGGTGTAAATATTAGGAAGTCAGATGTCTTGATGTTCTGGGCATGAAAATTCAATGCGATGTTTATTTTCCAGCTATCGAAAGAAGCATGCAGTTACCTCAGTTTCTTAAGACGGTGCAAGAAATATTTCACTTCATCTGATCTTCTTACAATTTACACCACTTATATACGACGGAGTATGGAATACAACTCTTATGTGCCTTAAAGTCTATTTTGAGGCTCCTCGTTGGCTTACAGGACAGGGCGAAAGTGTTCATGACTTTAACTTATCCAACTCTATTGATTTATTGGAGCATCTTCGCAATATGTCTTGTGTTTCACTGTTCTATGGCTACTACTACGGATTTTGCTCGAGTGAGATAAAGAGACTTGTACCCGAAAATCATGTATTCTTACGTAACACTCGTCTTTCTTGCAGATTACATCCATTAGTGATCGATAGGTCAATGGATAGCCCACTGTATCACAGACAAAATTCGTTATTTAGCCAGACTGTTCGTATGTGGAATTCTCCTCTTTCAGAGGTTCTTTCCAGTTACTTATGATATAAATAAATTCAAATCTAGTGTCCACAAACACTACTTCCTCTTTCTACCTAGTAGTGGTTGTCCTCCGAGTGTTGATCGTATGCTGCACAGCAAACTATATTGAAAGGCTGCAACTGGTCTTTGTTGTTGTAAGAGAGCAATAGGCCTAAACTAGGATGTCAACACTAAATATGTATACAAGCTGAATGACTTTGAAATCAAACCAACTCCATTCTACAGGACTGCGATTTGATGGCTGGCTTGAGGAATATTCTCGATGTCATCAAACCCGGATTGTAGATATTATGGGGATGGTGCCGATCACGATGACTGGTGCTCCTAGAACTACATAATCTAAGGCAATATTTACTAAGCTTTACTGGTTACTACTAACAAAATCTTTGCTACCGTTTTTGGATCCTGGTTTATCGTCGTAGATATCGGATTGGTTATTTTATTGATTTTGTTTTAATGGTCCCACAGATCTTAATCAAGGTATTTACTGACGGATCCACGTGAATAAGTCGGGAGTAGAATATTTTCATCTGAATTTTGGATTATATATTCCACTATCCGATTGCGGTAGTACTACATACATACATAATTAATTGGTCATTACAACACTTCAGTCAGGATTACGACCTAGTTTCTCACACCACTTATGTTGTGTGAGTTAAATTTATGCGTGAGTGGCGGGACTTCAATTTAATGTCGACTACCAACGACAGATTTTTTAGAAACCTTTCACGGCAATTTAATTTACTCCCAGAGTTTTTACTAGAAATCTGCTGATAGGAAGTCGCCGAAGAAATATTTTTTCATATTTCATTTTGATATCCGACCTGGGGTTTGAACCGTGGCCTCACTTCTAATAAGCCATCATACTACCCACTAGACCAAGGGTCGAAAGACTACGGCTTGCGAGCCAGATGCGGCTCTTTGGATGTGAAGCTGTGGCTCTTTAGTTCCATACACATATATTATTTATTGTATCAAATAAAAATAAATAAGAATAAAAATTTTCACTCAAGAACCTCTTAATGGCCAAACATTTCCTGCCGAAATAGTTGAGGTCATGGATTTGGTAATAATGACTGTCAACAGCATCTTGTCAATGCACTCTACCATCGTCAGTTTAAAGAGTTCTTAAACGAAATGGAGTCTCAGTATTCCGACCTCCTTCTTCACAATAAAGTGCAATGGCTTTCGAAAGGAAATGTGCTGAAACGATTTGCTTTGTGCTTGAATGAAGTAAATACATTCTTAAATGAAAAAGGCGTTAATCACCCTGAATTAGAAAACGCCAAATGGTTGCAAACATTTTAATTTATGGTGGACATCACAGCGAAATTAAGTGAGCTGAATCTAAAACTGCAAGGAAAAGGGAACCCAGCCTAGGTTTTGATAGAAGGATTAGACTGCTTCGAAGAAGAATTAATTATTTTTGCAGAAGACATTCAAGGCATGGAATAGTCTTCCAGATTGCTACAGTGGGGTGAAAAAGTTGGCATTTGGAGTGCTGTTATCTTTGGATTGACATATTCATGCGAGCAAGCGTTCTCGTGCATGAATATAATTAAAAGTAATTAGAGTCGTGTTTGAAACTTAGAACAACAAGTTATCAACCAAATTTATCCAAACTTTCTAAAACTATGCAAAGCCATTGCTCCCATTGAATTTTTTTTGATCAATTGTTTGTTACTGAAGTACAAGTTAGTGTTATAAGTAAATGTTTAATTCTTTCAAGTTTTTACTTAAATAACAAGTATCTACCTAACAATAAAAGAATAAATATGTATATATTTTTTATGAATAAATATATTATTTTTTTTTTTTTGTTATCAAGAAACTTTACATTTTGTGGCTCTTTTAAATTTAAGTTTTGCAAATTGCAATTTTTGGCTTTCCGTCTCAAAAGTTTGCCGACTCCTGTACTAGACTACGGCGACTATTCAAGCTAAAATAATAAATTGCCTCATACTTACCATAGTCATATCATAGTCAAGTGGCCATTAGATCTCTAAGGCGTGTCTAGGGCATACACATGAAGGCCGGGTGTCCTTGAAGAAGATAGCGAGAGATTCGACTGGTACATAATTTACATGGAGACGTTGAAGGTAATTATAAAGCAGGCTCAATAGCAAAAACTGGTACAACGTAAAGTTAAACTGAATTCTCACGTACATATGCAAGATTGGTGTTCTGCAAACAAATGTTCTCCCACAAACTTCACTTATCGTTCTTTTCAGAAAATTTTAGAAGGACCAGACAGCTCGGAACAAATAGTGATATATGCAGATCAAACCTGATCAAAGTCCATTTTAAGTACCTCTGCGTGGCCACTGGGAAAACCTTACAACTGCTTCTGCAGAGCTGTCATGTTGCATGGCACTAGGGAAAATTAAGAGAATAATTCCAATGTCACCTTTAAGACACGTGTCACAATAGAATTTTTGTTGTTCGTTATCGTACGGATAGCAAAATAAAGAAACTGCGGAAGCCTTTTATTAACATTATTTCACCACGTATTTCTTACAGACTCTGTTATTATGGTAACTAAGTTCAAGAAAACACCCCGTTTTTTACTTTTTATTAAATACACGAAGAGAATACACTTTAATTTTTAAGGTTTTTGTTTTAATAGTTTGTAGCCGAAAGTAATAAAAACTTTAATACGAACATACTCTTGACTTCGAAGACACACACACACGTCTCTTAACCCATCGGCAGCGGTAAATGTAATGAAAATATCTTTTTGGGAAAATAAAATGTTTGTTTTGATGGTTGGTTACTCCAGTCAATTTATTTTTATTGTTGTATTTCTCTTTCTTGGCTGTTAAATATTCATGGCTTTGCTTTACGGTTTTTCTTTTTCTTTTCGTGTTGTTTTGTTTTGACCCATCTTTTGCTTTCATAAAGTTGTTGTTGTTTTTATTTTTGTGTATCTTCAAGCAGATGGCTTTTAACGTTGATGTTGTTTTGCGTAAAAATATGTATATTTTCTACATGGAAAATAATATTAGAATGATTTTGTTGTATACACCTAATTCTGTTTTTACACGGTAGATTGGTTTCAGAAATTTTTTTTTTCATTAAATATAAAATATTTTTTGGCTTACTTTTTATTTTAATGCGTTAAATTTAATGTAATGATAGAACAACAAATTCGCCAATAAAAAATTTCTTTACCAACACAAAATATTAACCCATTTCAATTGCTCAAAAATATGCACAAAAAGCAAATTCCCCTAAATTTGTGCCATTTACATTTGCTTTGACCAGTAAATTTGCTTGTACGCGCAAAAAGGGAATTCCCTTAAATTTGTGATATGAGCATACTTTGCAAAAATTAAATTAGACAAAAAAATTTAAGCACAAAAAATTTTAAATCGTGCTAAATGGAATAAAATCGTATAAAAAAAATTAAAAATATTTTATTTTCAAACCGTGTTATATCAAAACCGTGTAAAAAAAGACCGTGTAAAAACAGAATTAGGTGTACATATGTATTATATTTAAAGAAGACTTCACTTTAAATCGGGACGGTTATAAGACATCAGAGAATTGCCTTTAAGATATGAATACAAAGAATGCTTGTGAACTTTTTCAAATCGTGCTTGACAGTGATTGACAGCAGCTGAGGTTATACTAGAAAATAAAAATTTTTATCACGGTTTTTGTAAAAGATTATCGAAGTTTACATCCATTAAGACTTGAAGCGTCTTGGATAACTTTAATGTCAACATCAAATGGGCCATTATTACAACTTGCCGTTAAAGTTGGGTTTAGTTAAAGTAACTTTAGCTACAGTGAACATTAAAGTAACCTTTAACTTATTTTCGTTATTACAACTTACAGATAAAATAATGTTAACTTTTTCAAAAATATGGCAGTGCCTGAGCAATGTCGATAAAACTGCTCAATTAAACAAGTTAACGAAGGGGCTCTTTTTTGTTATTGTGTTTCCTCATTTTGTTTATATTTGAAGTTGCCATATTGAAAATAATATATAATATTGCAAGTTCTAACATAAACTTAACTTTAAAAGTTAAAGGTGGGATGATCTTCCCTTTAGCTTAACGCTCACTTCTACCTTACTGTCCACTTATAATAATGAAAAACAATTTATCTGCCCGTTGAAATCCTCCCTTTTGTTAACGGAGAGTTGTAATAATGGCGCTAAGTATATCAAATAAAGATGGAATTTAAGATTTCCCGCTATTACACCCAATACAACAACCTATACAAGTTCACTAACAATTTTCTTACTAGAATTTGATGGTCGCCGTAGTCTAGTTGGTGTGTGTGTTTTCTTATTAGACTTGAAGCCGCTGTTCAAACTCCATGTTAGACATTTTCAATGAAAAGAAATACAAAAATATATGTATTTCATCGGCGGCTTCTTTTCAGCAGATTTTTGACAATAACTCTGAGAGTAAATAAATATTGCCACGAAAAAGTTTGTTGATTATTATATATTCCCACAAATTTATAGAAACTGCGTTTATTAAATTTTGTTACGCGCCTACATTTTACAAGTGTGTAATATCTGTGCAAATAAATGTTTTTCTTTTACTATATTTATATAATTATTATTTATTTTCTATCTGGAAATGCCATTTTTGTACGTAATTTGTTGTCGGTTTGGCAATTCCCTTTTAATATTTCATTTGTTTTCGGCTTGGTAACACCCTTTTTATACATAATTTATTTTCAATCTGGCAACTTCCAGCTTTAACTTCGAAGTTAGCTAATACTCCTTTCACTTCAGGATAGAAAGTGGGCTTTAATAGGGTGGGCCATTTAAAAGTTTAAATTTAAATATGCAATAAAATAAAAATGGTTTGAAATTTCCCAAATTTATTTGTTTGTTGTGAAGTACAATTGTTCCGGTTAGAAATGGAATATTATTTCATTCATATGGCTGCCGCAGCTGACCTCACAGTACCTCATTCGATCGGAGCAATTTTCGTGCGCTTTTCCGAGTGTATGGTGTCGTATCTAGGCAACGGCATTACGAATGTTAGCCTCCAAATGCTCAATTGTCTCCGGTTTGTCGGTATAACACTTTTCTTTAACGGTGCCCCACAGAAAATGGTACAACGGTGTCCATTCACAGTTTCTTGGCGGCCAAGTGACATCATTATTTTGGGCTAACTAAACCGCCATCAAAAGTTTGACGCAATAAATCATTTGTGGCATAAGATGTGTGTTAAGTTGAATTATTCCCTTTGAAATACCAATACCATGAATATCGGGTACCAAAAAATGGTTATCATGGTACGATAGGTGTCTCCATTGACCGTAATGGTTGCACCGTCCTCATTTTTAAACAAATATGGGGTAATGAAGTCGCTGTGGTCTAGTAGGTAGTGTGTTGGCTTATTAGACGAAAAGCCAGGGTTCGAGCCCCAGGCCAGACATCAAAATAAAATACAAAAAGTATTTATTCACCAACAAACAGTCACTCGTAATAGGTACAGTGGCAGCTGTAAGATCAAGTGTGGGTTTTCTGACCCCAAAATACAGTAATTTTGCTTATTAACGTACCCCAGCAAAATGATAATGAGCTTCGAAAAGATGATTTTTTTTGTAATTTTTGAAATTTCCGACCAAATTGTATTTGTTCTGGAAATCAATTACCAATAAATCGCAACGTTGCTTAAGAGTAAATCGATTCGTTACGTTCAGTGGGGATAATATACCGAATTTTGTGACACAATACAATGACGTAGGTATTGCCAGATTCGAAATATTCGATCGATCAAATTTAAGCCTGGCATTAAATATAAAATGGCAAGCCGACAGCAATCAGCTAAGAAGCTGTTGAATCGCCCTTATTAAGGACTAACTTACGGTTTTTAATCAAGTTTTCAGCAGCACCGTCATATTGAAAGTATTATTTTAAAAGTTTAGTAGTTGAAACAGACTTTGAAGCCTTAGTCTGTTAATTGATTCAAAAATATCGGCATTCTGCAAATGCTTTTCTTAGAATTTGAATTTTTCAGTAATGTTTTGTTCAACAGCGCTATGCAATATTAATAAGAGATAACAAGCAATTTTTCTAAGGTAAATACTATATTAAAATACTTTAAACTAGAAAAACGTACTATTTTTAAACACGACACATCTAATGCAGGATGTGATCCACTTATTTTAAATTATTTTCATGCATCAACTAAAAACATCACTGCAATGTTGTTATGCAATAAAATTTTTTTATATGTTTTGGTTTTAATTCACTTAGAACTGATTGTTGTGAAAATCGATATCAATTGAACGTGTCCATATTTAAAGTGGTTCATCCTATAACTGTTATAGTTGTTTATTTAGACATTAAAGTAATTAATGTTGGCAAATAAGTTCACTATTGTGATGCCTGTTACGTGCAGCTGTAAATCGACACAAACTTTGAACATATCACAAGGAAATATAAAAAGAAGAAAAACTTTAATACCTTGGCGTAATTTTATCAAGCAATTCTATCAGAACTTTAAATACTTCTTATTCCTGTAATGAAATTCAAAAAAATGGCAAAGTCGACGTAGTCCAGCAGTCAGAATTCAAACTCTACGTCAGACATCTCTAATCAAACGAAATATGAAAAAATATTTCTTCGGCTACTTCCTCTCAACAAATTTCTATTAAAAATTCTGGGAGTAAATGAAAATTACCCTGAAAAGTTTCTCAAAAAATCTGTCGTTAAGAGTCATTTGTAAAATGTAGGTCCCGCTACTCATGTATAAAGTTAACAGACACACAACATAAGTGATGTGAGAAGGTTGTAATTCTGACTAAAGGGTGGTATGTATATTAAATTCAATAATTTAACGAAATATTTGTAATTTTGTAATATATTTGTTGTACCATGTATTTGGAGAAGCTACTTTAATATTATTACAGGGCCATTAGTACCTTTATAGAGAATAGGGCAGTCACAAGACATTTTCCTCGTCTTCTTATCATTTCTGCGATTTTTTTTCTGTTAAGCTTGTATGGCTGTCCACAAGAAAGTGTATTGAGTTCATGTAATCGATTACAGTGGTATGAAAGCTCCTCTTTCCCAAACGGTGAGTGCATCGATTATGTCGCATATTATTTTCGTGTCATACCTCCTCATTATTAGAGGTTTTGTAAGACACCGCAGTCTAGTAGGTAGTGTGTTGGCTTATTAAACGTGAGGTCATGGTTTAAACCGCCGGTCAGATATCTCGGTTAAAACGAAATATAAAAAAATTTCTTCGTCGACATAATTCTCACAGCAAATTTCTATGCAAAAATTCTAAGAGTAAATAAGAATTACCATGCAATGGTTCTCAAAAAAAAAAAAAAAAAACTGTCCTTCGGAGTTGACTTTACATGGTAGGTTCCCCCGCTCATGTATAAAATTGACAGATGCAACATAAGTGGTCTGAAAAGCTAGATCGTAATCCTGACTGAAGGGTTGTAATGACCTACTATGTATGTAAAGCAACTGGTAGTATTACAGATGTGTTCAGGTCTCTGTATCATCGCAATGTATGCACTGTCGAACATATCGTGTAGAGAGAATTTGTTGGATAATTTGAATTTCTCAATTACGTGCATTTCTCTTCAATTGGATCCATCTTACGGCTCATTACGGCATATTTAGTATAGGGATTTGCATTTCCGTCTTTATAGAGTCCAACTCAGAATTCATTAGATATGATGTATAAGTTCTAGACTGTATTAGGTCCCGTTACATGTGGATAAAATTAAAACACACAACATAAGTGGAGTGAGAAGCTAGGTCGTAATCTTAACTAAAGAGTTGTAATGACCAATTACGTAATTACGTAGGTTATCTCTTTCACATATCTACTAGCAATTGGGGGCATTTTTATATGGAAAACGATAGAGGAAAGGGTGTGTACTCAATCACTCTGGTACAATTGGGCAATACACGCAAGCCCTTGTATCGTTGTATTGAGTGTATTGTTGGGCGAATATACAACAATGTATGCTTGTTGTTGATAATTTTTATATAAAAATCCAATACACTTATGCACATTTTATTCATATGTTTTTGGAAGTTGTATTGGTTTCATGCTATCAGTTTATGTGAATGCCAGTAATCAAGAAGAAGAATAAAAATACAAAATATTTTCTATATAACTTGAGTCTACAATTAACATTTCCCACAGATAATTAATGAATTTACTTTTTTCCGTAATATTTTTCATTTTGTTGCTTGAAAATCAAATTATGAATGCTGGTCTTCTTCTTCTTCTTATCGTTTTGTGACATTTGGAATACGAAATACACAATGCAGCATAGCATTGAGCGTTCACAAACAGAAAGTGTATTCAATACAACATACATAATACAAAGTCATGTGAATTGGCCAAATATTAATGAAATGATTTTAAAGTTCTCAAGAAATTTAAATTTTAACTGTACAAAGACGTATTCAAACTTATTTAATTGAAGAAAATTCCAAAATGAAAAGAAACTGCCCCTGCTAATAATTTTCTTTAATTTTTTTGTTTGCTTTTACTACCACAAATACATACTGCTTCACAGCATAAATGTCAGAAGTCAGTTTCAATTCATAACTTTAATATGTATAAAAGTTTAAAAACTTTTAAAATTATTTATAAATCTGAAAAGCAAAAGTACAAGGAGACCTGAAATAAACGATGGCCAGATTAAATTTTCTAACAACAATACATAAATCCTTAGCTCATTGGAAACTAAAGAAAAAATTAAATTTTAGAATCTGTAGAAGCAAATGTAATTCGTTCTTCAATGGGGCCTTTAACAATGAACGCAAGACAAGAAAAGAATGATGAATGAGCAAATGAACAATTGAGAGCATGTAACAACAACAAATGATTAAAAGATTGATTGGCAGCATGAGTGTGGAATAAATAAAATGAATAAAAAAAACGAATTCTTATTGTCGATATTCTGTATGTATGAAAATTGAAATGTGTGGGCAATTTATTATCAAGTGCTTGAATAGATGAGCAGAAGCAACAAGTAAGTAAGGAAATAATAGTGATTGTAATAATAACCACAAGTACAATAAGTGAAATACATTCATATGTACATGTGAAATACATGTATGTAAACCAATACTTGTTAACTGCCATTCATTAGTGCAATAATCGAACGTCCATCAATACAATCCAATCCAGCAAATCCTTGAAAGAAAATGACTATTTGTTGTACATTCGACATGTAATAGAATCGTATAATTTAAACGCAAATAAAATAAATAAATACAATAGAAGTACAATGCAGATAATAAAACATTGTATAGAGCACATATGTACATACATATTCTGTATGTGAAGGTCACCATTCAATTTGCACTACCCATCGAATGTAATGAAATCGAAAAATAATTCGAAGAACTGAGAAAATATGTGACAAAGTTGAATTTCTAGCGGTAAGACTTCCTTACGTCGCCGTAGTCTAGTAGGTAGTGTGTTGGCTTATTAGACGTGAGGCCTCGGTTCAAAGCCCAGGTCATAGATCAAGATGAAATTTGTAAATATATTTCTTCGGCGACTTCCTCTCAGCAGATTTCTGGCTAAAACTCTGAGAATAAAATAAAATTGGCATGAAAAGCTTCTCAGAAATCTGTCGCTCGGACTCGACTTTAAACTGTAGGTCCCGCCCACTCATGTATGAAATTAACACACGCAACATCAGGCTTGTGAGAAGCTAGGTCGTAATCCTGACTGAAAGGTTGTAATGGTAAATTATGTATGTATGTATGTATGTATGTATGTATGTATGTATGTATGTATGTATGTATGTATGTATGTATGTATGTATGTAAGACTTGCTTAAATATTTGACCAATTCTTGCTAATTTCAATTATTGTTAAGAAAAATATAACTTAGTTGGGTCAACATCTCAGTTCTGTCCCACATCCATAAAATTCTTACCCAAAATGTTTGATCAAAATGCTAACTATGCAACCTGAACTTACTTATACATTTATACCTATCAGGTGGGCCATCTATCCGTTTAAATTCCAATCATAGAGTATTTCGTATCTGGCAATACTTATGTCATTCTATTCTGTCACAAAATTCACTCCACTGAACGTAATGTATCGATTTACGCTTGAGCAACGTTGGTATTCATTGGAAACTTATTTCTAAAACAAAGGCAATTGATTGGATATTGCACGAATATGTCATACAAAATTTGTTCGCAGTGAAGTACCAACAGTGCCCGGTATACGCAAGTTTATTGCTCAGGTTCGTGAAACTGGTTTCATTGTTGATGCGCCAAGACAAGAGCGCACTCGTACAGTGCTTACACCCGAAAATATCGAAGCTGTGACTGCGAGTGTGCATGAGAAGCCATCAACATCACCATCGTTCTCAAGAATTGAACATTTCATGCACCAGTTTGCGTCGAATTTTGCGAAAAGATCACGGTATGACGCCTTACGAAGTTCAATTGATTGAAGAGTTGGAGTCGTAATTTTCATCTGGGTAGGTACGTTAATAAGCAAAATTGCCGTATTTGGGGCTCAGGAAACCCACACGTGGTCTTACAGAAGCCAAAGAACCCATTACGAGTAACTGTTTGGTGCGGCTTGCGGAGCGGAGGCATCATTGGCCCATTTCTTTCAAAATAAGGACCATTACGGTCATTAGAGACACCTATCGCACCATGATAACGTATTTCTTTGTACCCGTTCTTCATGGTATTGTTGGGATTCAATTGGCCGCCAAGAAGCTGCGAGTTGATCGAATGAGGTACTGTGAATGTGAATGAAACAATATTCGGTTTTTAACTGGAATAAAAAAAAAAAATTGCAAAATTGCAATCGGTTTGATGCTGTTTGAAACAATCCAGTTTCAACTTCATTAAAACGAAATTGTCTTTACACATAAGCTGTGAATATTGTATGTTTGTGTGTCTCATTGCCATTCGTTGTTATAATACTACATAGATGGGTGGATGCCCATGGATATGTACTCAATTACTTGGCCTTGATGTTATTGTTGTTTCTCATAGCTTTATATATTTCCTTTTTTGATATTTATCTCCAATGATCATCTTTCAAAGCTATCTTGTTTTGTGATTGTATAATTCAAATCCTTAGCTTGGCGTAAGAGATTCATTTCCAGCACAATGGTAACTAGCTGGGCTGGTAGGAGACACCTTTTTTTATAAGACCAACAATCAGGGCATGGGCCCTACCCATGCAGTGCATTATGTTTGACTTGAAATAGGTTATGGCAAGGACGACAGAGGAAGTAGAGTTTGTGGTCACTAGATTTGAATATCTTTATAGAAGTGGCAGGAAAGACATCTGCAGGTATGAACTTCCACATAAAGATACTCGGGCTAAAGAATGAATTCTGTTTGTCTGTAATGCAGTGTGTGAGCCACTGGCCAATCGACGACAAACGGATGTGCCCTGCGAGATGAACATATGCTACGTGAGAATACACGATTTTTGGAATCAAGTCTCTTTATCTCCCTAAAGCAAAGTCTGTTGTATTTTTTAAAAAACAAGTCGCATTGCGACGATGCTCCAATGAATCAATGGCGTTGGATATCTTACTGTCATTAATGAGCTCCTTCGAAAAATACTTTGAGCCATCGGTCCATACATGAGTGTTGTATTCCATTCTCGGTCGGATATAAGTGATGTAAGTAGTATAGACATCTGATGAGTATCTTTTGCATCGTCTTAAGAAACCGAGACATTTGAAAGCCTTTTTCGATACTTGGAAAATGTGCTGTAGCCAGCAAACATCGCAGTGAGTTTTAATGCCCAGAACATTAGGGGCGGCTGACTCAATACTACACTACAGATGAGGCAATATTATTGTCCTTGCTTTACTTTAGCGTTAGATTGACTGATTTTTCGTTGTGAAGGGTTCTGTATCCCTGGAAACGGCTGTAATGATTCGAATTATTTTCTGTGGTTTCCACACGGCATTTCCTCTAATGGTAGCAAAAGTTTTCTTGAAACCTACTAAAAGTAGCTACACTTTAGGGATAGATGTGCTATAAAACGCAAAGAGTTGGCGTGTTCAGCTCATGGACTTTTGTGTATTTAACTTTGAAGTATTTCCTATTATATAACTACCAATATTTTGTATAAGGTGTTAAGCAGAGTAAATCTTTCAAGTCGCCACTTAAAGTCGTCGTAGGTAGTGTGTGGGCTTATTAGACGTAAGGCCACGATTCAAACCCTAGGTCAGAAATCAAAAAAATATAAAAACAAATATTTTTTCCGGCGACTTCCTCTCAGCAGATTTCTGGCAAAAACTTCGCAAAAATATGTCGTTCGGAGTCGACTTTAAACTGTAGGACCCGCCACTCATGTATAAAATTAATACACACAAATTGAGTGGTGTGAGAAGCTAGGCCGTAAACCTGACTGAAGGGTTGTAACAGCCAATTAGGTTATGTGAGGTTGCAGAAGTTCAGTTGTCATTAAAGATATTTTCCACAGGAGAACGGTTCGAATTCTAACAGGAATTCTAATGGGATACTGCCCTATTGGTAATTTCTTTTACAAGTTCGGTCTGCCCTACCAGGATTACTACAAAACTGCCATTATGTAGAGGAAACGGAATTCGTACAACACCTCTTTTGCGAGTGCCCTGCATTTCAGAACAGAAGTTATCGGTTTTTGGGTAAAAAAGCGTTTGAAGACCTGGGCATGGTGGCAAACGTGCGACTAAGGGAATTGGCCGGTTTCATCCGGAGCTAGGGGTGGTTATAACCCACCATTAACGGATCATGACATAGGGGCTTACTTCACATTGTCTAACATAACGGTCCATATGGACCACTGAGTCAACTTGTCTATGAACTACAAGCAACCCGCTAACGTAACCCAACTTAACGTTCCTGTCTAACAAATTTCTTACTGGGTTGGATTTTGTTTTCTTTATGTAGAGCCAACGCTATGTATTGTACATTTTCGTAAAGAATAGAAACTGAAAGGACAACAGACAATGTGCCAAAAATAAAGAAAAAAATATAATTGAAAATGGCAAAAAAAAAGAAAACGAAACGACTATAAAATAACAAAAGTAACAAAGCATATGATTTTTAAGTACAAAAAAAAGAATAAAATAAATTCATGTGAAAATGAAGCTGCACATAACGACATATCAGAGATATATTTTTAAAAGTGAACACAAAATAATAAAGTAAAGAAAAAGAAAATAAATAAAAATGGAAAAAATTTTCCATTGAACAAGTATTTAAAGTTATTGTGTCTGTCTTTCATATCGTTTGCTTAGTA
Organism: Sarcophaga variegata; assembly: GCA_932273835.1. NCBI lineage: Eukaryota > Metazoa > Arthropoda > Insecta > Diptera > Sarcophagidae > Sarcophaga > Sarcophaga variegata. Next base: position 87,964,458 of record OW026361.1, read on the forward strand.
TCATCAGTTTCATTGATTAGAATTGTCTGCAAATATTTGCAATACCAAAAAAAAAAGAATGGAAGAAAACTTATAATAATAATAGTATAAGACTGTCCAAAAGAGAACTTAAAAAACATTTCTTTTTAAGAATAATTTAATTAAATTTTTCAGAAAAAAAATATAATAATAAACGCATATAATACAATAAAAACAAAAAAAAATAATTTCAAATCAGCAAACCTCATGCCACTAACTACACTTTGTTAGTCTGACCACAGGACAATTTGTGGTGGAATTTTAATACCCATAAGATAGATATGTAGTCAAGAAAGTAGTGTGTTGGCTTATTAGACTTGAGGCCACTGTTCAAACTCTAGGTCGGACATCAACCACAAAGCATCTCCCTCATATTCTTTTTATTTCTACGTTTTTTCTGTTAAGCTTGTATTGGAAGTCCTCTAGGAGGTTTATTGAGTTCATGTAATCGATTATAGTGGTGGGGAAGTTCCTCTTTTATAACAGACGACGGCATCGATTACGGCGCATATTATTTTTATTTCATACCTCCTCATATTAGTGGTGTTGTTGCCCCTTTTTGAAGAGGCCGGCCACGATTCAAACCCCAGGTCAAACATTTCGAATGCCACGGAAATATGAAAAAAATGTCCCTCGGTATGAGGTCTGGCAAAAACTTTGAGAGAAAATAAAATTTGGCAAGAAAAGTTTCTCAAAAAATCTGTCATTTGGAGTGGACTTTAAAGTATAGGGACCCGCCACTCATAGATAATATTACCACAAGCAACACAAGTAGTGTGGAAGCTAGGTTGCAATCCTGACTGAAAGGTAGTAATGACCAGTTACGAATGTGTGTATGTATGTTTAAAAAATCATCATGGATGGATATAACATTCCACATCAGGTGTGAATAAAAAATGATTTGTCAAAATGGGTGTTCTGTTCGTTTACATTCCGCTTTTTTATGTTCGCCATACCGAGAGGAATATTAGGAATGTGGTGAATAAACTAGAGTCCACTGGCTCAATGAACAATGAACAAGATCTGCCGAAAACATAGTCGCTTTCCGTGACAGTGTACACGAGTATAGGTCGCGTTACTCAAAAAAACTATGCCTTGGCAAATTGTGCGTCGAGACTTAGGCCACCACCCGTACAAAATCGAAATGAACCAGGAACTGAAAGTATACATCAATAAGTGACGAGGTGTGTTTGTTGAATGGGCTCTCTGGAGCAGTTGGCAATAGAACCAAAATTTTCACCAAAAAATTATCTTCAACGATGACGTTGATTTCTGGATGAATGGCTACGGGAACAAACAAAATTGTCGAATATGGGAGGATACCAATCCTCATAATATCCAAGAGCGTCCCATGCCTTCCGAAAAAGTCACTGTTCAGTGTGGGTTCTGGGGGACTGAAGGTAAACGATCATAGACGACGTGTGAGTTCGCTGAATGGGCTCTTTATTATTTGACAACTGAAACTAATTCTCATCGAAAAATTGTCTTCTGGTGTGATGCCAATTTCTGAATGAATGGGTACCGGAAACAAAGAAAATTGTCGAATTTGTTAGAATACCAATCCGCATGAGATCCCAATGCAACCAGTGCATCTATAAAAAGTCAGTGTGTAGTGTGGATTTTGAAACTAGCAATGTAATCGATTCACATTCTTTGAGAACGACGTTGGGCCATGATAACTTAATTTTTTTGTCTTGAATTGGATGATATGGACATTAACATGTGGACGGAGCTAAATACTACATAGCTCATGCTACATTGCATATTCTGTACGAGAGATTTGATATGAACTAGCCACCGAGATCGCACGATTTAATCCCCGTTTGAGTTTATCTAATGGAGTTTTCGTAAGCCATAAATCACAAAGGTCTTCACCACACATACATAATTGATAATACTGATCAGGATTAGAACCTAGCTTCTCATATCACTTATGCTGTGTGTGTTCATTTTATACATGAGTGGCGGAACCTACATATTTTTTTCATATTTCGTTGGCGTTCGAGATGTCTGGACTGGGATTTGTAGCAAAGCCTCACGTGTAATAATCCAACTGTAAGCCCAAATTATAGAAAAAATTACATTTCGGATGCCGCATACCCAAAGGAGGCCTGACGGACAGTTGAACGATTTTATATTCTCCACATATTAGCAAGCATAAGCATTTCAAACCACGATAGAATTTCGTTGATGATCTTACATACAATTTGTTTTTTTTTAATTTAAAAATAGAAAGCGCTTAATGAAAAACCCGATTATGATTATTCAAATTCTTATTTGAGTTTGATGTCTGCTTCAAATACATAAAATTGGAAACTTTCCGTTTTACGACAAAAACTTATAGCCGTAGTTACAAAACCATAAAACTCAAACCACTTACTTAAATGTATAGCGTACCCAGGCTTTTTTTTGTAATAAATGAATGAAGAAAAATTACTTGTGCTCATGAATGCCATGAAGAAAATAAGGCCATAAATTTAAATTATTGGTTTTCAAGTATTTGGTAATTGAGTGGTTCGAATGACTTTTAAACGAGGCAACATTAAGTAATGAACATTTTTTATTTTTAGTCACAGAAAATGATGGAGATGGCATGTCGTGGCATTATTTTATGGCCAACAAGCCTAAATCATTCATTATTCATGTTGTAACAAACAAATTTCATTTCATGAGAAGGTATTAAGTACTTGTGAGGTTTAGAAAAGTTGAAGAAAAAGAAAAAAAGGAAGAATTGGTTCATGAGGCATGAGGCAACCATTATATCCACCATATATCAACTCTTTAATAAAATCGATAAGCATGCATACAACCACAACCTCACATATCATTTGCTAAGCATTGATTACTTTTCTTTGCCTCATAATAATTAATGGCTTATCAAAGTTTTCATTACATATTGACAAAATGACTCTGTCTCTGTCTCTGTTAATTTGCACCTAAACTCCTACAAATTGAATTCATCATACCATACTCAGACTATAATATGATACAAGTAATAAATGTTTGTTTCTTAATTGCTTATTGACTACATATGGTTGAATGTTTTGGTTTTACCACACTATATGTACATACATATATGTTAATATGGCATATTTATGTGCTTTAGTATGGGTATAATATGGTATCCATTAAATAGAAATTAATGTTCTATAAAGATGATTGGCTTTGTAGTATTACTTCCTATTGTTTGTAAATGCCTTTGTCATTAGCAATATACATGACCATAGATTACATGCTTTTAATATTATACGAGCATAATAAATAAGTCATATAAAGTTTATTATGGTCGCTTATATGTCACAAACACAGGAATATTGTTATGGAACTAATATAATCTGTAGTTTGATAGCTGTAACCAGCTAAAGTTGTTAAACCTGATACTATATTATCTTGATTTAATTGCAAACGATTTGATATTTAATTATGAATAATAATAAAACATTTGGAAATATTATACGAGCAAAATTTGGTAACTACTACCCTTCAGTCAGGTTTGCGACCTAGTTCCGGGTACCACTCATGTTGTGTGTGTTAATTTTATACATGAGTGGCAGGACCTACATTTTAAAGTCGACTCCGAGCGACAGATTTTTTTTAAAGAAAACTTTTTATGGCAATATTATTTATTTTCAGAGTTTTTTTTTTGGCAAAATGCTGCTTTGAAGAAATATTTTGTTTTTTAAATTTCGATTTGTTCAAAATGAGCCCAGCACAGTCTAAGAAGCTAACATACTTACCCACTAGACAACGCCTACTCCAAAAAAAGTTTAATTTGGATCGATAACACGGTGCGACCGTTAAAATACACCCAGCTAATGACATAATGTAGGTTGTGAGTTTTGTTGAGTAGAACACAGAAATATTTTTTTTATATTTCCCGAACCCTACAAACTTGTTTTATTTGACAAAAACCGTATTTTTGATCTTTTCCCACGAAATTATTGATTACCCAAATATGTTTAAACCTATTTTAAAAATCCAATGTTTTTTTTAGAAAGGGGAGAGATTAGCCTTTAAAACATTATACATGAACGTTCTGTTCAAACTTATATGTTTTGAGTTTTTATGGGGTAAACTTCAAAATATTATTTTTTCCATTTTTTTTTAGTTTGTCAGGTCATAGTAGCAAACTTTAATTAAAAAATATGAAATAAGTGAAGAGATTGACAAATCGTTTGAACAATTGGAAAAAATTACCGTAGTTATAATTTAAATAGTATAACAGTCATCTTATATTTTTTATATACATATATCGTTTCATCAAATGAACTTTCAGTTCAAAAATTTTTGAGGGATTTTGATTGTTTATCGCAAAATGTGTCAATTACACGTTTGTACGACTACCAGAAGTCGGCTAATATATTTTTTTTTTTGCAAATATTATTATTTATCTTTGCGCAAATATTGTCCGTTGGTGGTCGCTCAAACATGAAATTGACACATTTTCCAACAAACAATCAAGATCCATAAAAATTCTGAAAATTTTTTAACTAAAAGTTCATTTGAAAAAAATATATACATACATATATGAAAAATATAACTAGACTGTTAGACTCTTTAAATAATAAATATGTTAATTTTTGTCCGGTTGGATCAAACAAAGTGTCAATCTCTTCACAAGATAATGCACTTTCAGAATGTTATTACTTATTTCATATTTTTTAGGTAAAGTTTGGCACTATAAACGGACAAACTTGAAAAAATATGAAAAAATCTCGAATTTTTCAAATTTACCTCATCAAACACCACAGCATATTAAGTCAAAAAATATATATAAGCATATAGTTTCAAAGGTCCATCCCTCTCCTTTCTAATAAGGTTTAAATTTTGTCCATCAGATCAGAAATGTTTGTGGAATCAATAAATTTGTGCGTAAAGTCAACAAAAACAGTTTTTGTCAAATAAAACAAGTTTGGAGTGACCAAGAAATATAAAAAAATATTTTTGAGTTCTACTAAATGAAACTGACAACTTGCATATGTCATTGGCTAGGTGTATTAAATTTTTTTTAGTTTGTCGCATTTTGTCATCATTTAACTTACAACGGAGAATTCATTTATATTTTTAAGTGGTATACCCCTATAAAGGGCGAAACGAATTGTCCCTTACAAACTTCACTTATTTACAAAGAAAGAAAAATTGAATAAACACCCTTAAAGAGAGACTAAGCACATTCGTTCCAATATGGATCTGACAGGAGTTCATTTTAAGAATATCATAGCAGTTATACACACAAATGCCGGGATTGCCTCAAATAACTTCTCCAGAAGCTGTAATAATGAGCAAAAATAAGAGATCACAGAACATTTTTTCTATTATTGCTTTTCAATTGAGAACCGAAGACCAGAGTTCTCGGACACCTAGAATTTCCTGGCAAAACATGTCTAGTAATTTATGTTGAATCCACACCTTGGATAGAATCCGCGACAGCCAAAGCTTATATTTCTATGACGGAAACTATCCTTGTTGCAATTTTGCTTCTGGTGACTTCTCCCATGTTAACCTATATGGGAATTTAAAATTAAGAAGCGTACACGAAAAAGTTTTACTATACATTTTTGTTTACAAAAACTAAACTTATTTCAGTTTTTATTTAAATTTGTGAAAAATATTGCTTAAGTTCTAATGCACAATCCGTTTAATTGTCTGCCAAGGCTTCTCTGGTTTGTTCAATTTTTCCGAAATGTCTAATATTTCATTATTTGACGTATTAATCAGACATGGCATGGGCTATGTTGGCATTGAGGACTACTATGGCTTGTGGCTTATTCTCATACATCTGCGACACAAGAAAATCGTACAAAAAGTCTACCGCATGAACTCGATGAGATGACCCTACCCTCAAATCCCTCGTGTAATATGTGCAATGAGGACTGTGTCATGTAGTTATTGATACTAAATGTCGTTGTACTACATGTTGCTGTTGTCCAGGTCATTCAATTCCAAAGAAAATGCTAACCATCAACCATGCTCACAGCTGACTGCGATGGCCTGGCCGACGTCTTCCTCAGAAAAAAGTGGACTGATGACTCCGTGAAGTCGTCGCAGTCTAATAGGTAGTGTGTTGGCTTATTAGACGTAGGGCCCATGTTCAAACTCCAGGTCACACATCAAAACGAAAATATGAAAGAATATTTCTTCTTTTTGGGAGCTTGAATTCGGTGTCGGGAGCCGACATCAAGGCTCTCCACAGATTCATTAGTGGCTTAGGCTGGTTGAGAGTTGCTAGGTCTTCATCGGTGTAGTCGCTCTCTCCCATCTTTTGTTGTGTCTGGTCTGTGTGATTCCTCCGCTTCCCACTCCCCCCTTTCCCATATTCCCTCCTTTCATCCTAACCCCTATACTATCCTTCCTTTCTTTTAGGACGTTGTACAATGGGTTAATCCGACCTCCGGGTACTGTACTTGTCTTGACTGACAGGTACACGTCCTCTAACCTAACCTATTTCTTCGGCAAATTCCTCTCAGCAGATTTGTGGCAAAAAGTCTGAGACTAAATAAAATTGCCGTGAAAAGTTTCTCAAAAATCTATCGTTCGGCATCGACTTTAAACTGTAGGTCGCGCCGCTCATGCATGAAGTCAACACACACAAAATGAGTGGTGTGAGAAACTAGGTCGTAATCCTGACTGAAGAGTTGTAATGACCAATTATATATGTATGTATGATGACTCCGCCATCATAAAAACAACGCAGATCAGTAACCTTTTCAGGAATGCATTGGACGCTCTTGCTTCTCATGTGAATTGGTTTCCTGCCAAATTCTACAATTTTGTTTGTATCCATTATCCGCTTAATCGCTGAAGATATTTTCGTTATAAATTAGGGTCTGTTGGATAGGGTCGTTCATGGTGCTTTAACAAAACAAACTGAATATATGACAAGTAATAAGACAGATTTAACTTCACCAAGAATGGCTGTTATCAACTATTAAAGATTACAATTTCCTTTTAGCAGACTCTGTACAAACAAAACGAGTAGAGTCTTTTAGAGAAATGTGTTAACAGGAGCATAAGGAAGAGGAGCCAAATCAATTCCAAGTTTGCTTTAGGATGCAAAATTTAAAACCACATTTGGGAAAATGAATTTGTGTTTTGGCTTTTATGATCTTTGATCCTAATGAAATAAACTTTATTTTATTTTGACATCAGAGTATCGAATTCACTAATGTAGAAAATTATATTCCAAATATTTAAAAGCAATCCTTTTTACGATTCAAATATGGAAATTTAATAAAATAAAATGTCGTACAAGCCTTCGATTATATTCATTTTCATGATTAAAACATGAATACTTGCATTAATTTGAAATATTAAAACATCAAATAAAGTCACCCCTTTAAATTCATACAAATATTTACATGATGTTTAATAAAACATTCATTTTGAAATACATAGGTATGTATGTATTTGGTATATATATTTTAAATTCCAAGTATGTACAGTATCGGACAAAACAAATGAGACAAATATTATTTTTCGGCTATTTATTTAGGGAAAGATTTACATGTCTTGAGCAAAAAATCGAAAGCCGGTTAAATAATGTAAACGCGAATATCAACACCAATATCAACATAAACAGGTGAAATAAATTGGTGTTTGAAGCTATCAAAGCCACGGATATACGTTAGGCTAGATTAAGTTAGCTGGTGGGCCCCCTGGTAAAAGAATTCTCACTTAAGTCAGCTTAAATGTCCATTGGATAATACAATTAACTCTAACGGGAAATCAACTACGCCTTAGAAAAAACCATTACGAGTTTAAAATAAATATTGCTGTTGCAGCAATCTTTATATTAAAGAGCTGACTGAACGATGTCAGAAATTTCGTAACAAGAGCAGAGCACTGACATATGGAGTGAGAGACAGTCTCCTCAGTCTTCTCAGACCCACAGCTCCTACAGAAGTCATTAGTTAGAATATTGAGTTTTTCGGCATGCCAACTAAAACGACAGTGGCCCATAAGAACCACCATTGTGCGATGGATGGCCATACGATTCGAGGACAGAAGTAAGTCATTTCTCTTCTTGTCCACCAGAGTCTAACAAGTCTATTGAACGTACCTGTCTGCTGCCAACGAGATTAAGTCACCCAATTAGAAATTGACCGAAACACTGGGAATACCTATGACCTGTAACATGTCGGAGATTGCCAGCTACGTACCGGCCTGTCTAGCTTATCAGCAATGTAATTTCCAACAATATCCTTTTGTCCAGAAACCTATATAAAGTTTCCTTTGTATAATCCGAAATTTCTCCGACAAAGTCTCGGCATTCATGGACAAGTATGAACATTAAAACTACGTTCGTTAGGGAATTAACAGCAGCCTGCTTATCCCAGTAAATCAAGAGATTTTCAGGAAAAATCTCAACATTCAACAATCATTGCGCCGCTTTTAAAACTATCATGATCTTTACTTGGAAAACACTGTCATTCATATTTGAATGTCAGTGCAAAGTGCTAAGGTTCCATTAGGATCCTCCGGTTCCTCAGAGCAAAATTCCCTAGCCGGAATCTAATGAAAATGCATTAAAACATTTGTGGTTCGAAAATGGAAGGCAACCGAACTTTCTTTTATTAATTAAGTTTAAAAATTTCCGTGATAACACTTCGTACCATTTGTGGCAAATGGTAACTCAACTAGAGAAGGACTGCAATATGGTTCTATTTACAACGAATCTAAATTTATTTTTGATTCCCATACAGTAAGACGAGAACAACGACGGGAGTATAATAATTAAATTCAAATTGCGTTCAATATTTTTTGACTGACAGTGTAGGTATCAGAGATCAGCAATGGATATTCAAAAAGATAAGTAGAATCGAATCATACTCATAATTTCTGATAGTTATTCACATTCATACTTATTTTAATATCAAACTCATACTACTCATATTCAAATTTTGAAGTACTCATCATACTCATAATTAACAATACTCATGATGTTTTTGATTTTGAATCTCCATGACTCAACATTTACAAGAATCACAAAATAAGTATGATTCGCATACGAACACCACAATACTCACTACAAGGTTGTGTGTTTGCTTTGCTAGCTGTCTTTTTTACGTTTTTGTAAATACAACAACAACTAAGACTGTACATTTTAATGAATGATTCGAAACAATCGAATCATTTATGAGTATTATAAGTATTTTTCTAAAGTTATGAATCTGAATGAGTAGGCATATGAATCAAACATATTTCGAATGGTATGAGTTCGATGTCAACGTTGTACTCATACTCATTGTACTCATACTTAAAAATCACCGTTGTAGGGAGTACGAATGACTCAGAGCGGTTTAATTTCAATATTGTTGACTCACTTATGTATACTCAAAATTTCATGAGTGCTTATGAGTAGCGCGAAGAAGATTCATTGCTGATCTCTGGTAGGTATACCTATATAAATAATACACCATAAACCGTGCCAAAAATATTCATATATATACTACAAGAACAGATAAAATATTTCAAATATTTCATGGTATCATTACTTGCGCTTTCACTTATTTTACAAAAGATTATTAAAGGTTCATGCTTTATGTTTGGCTTTAATTTTGCCATGTAAATAGAAGGAAAAAACGAAACGTAAAATAAAATCATTCATATATTTTTTCTGTAAAGCCATAAAAAAGTAAACCGTCAACCAAAGCCCAAAGTAAAAATAATACTGGATACTCAAACAGCTTCAAGGTAATCATTAGAGGTGGTGATTTTACGAGAGCAAACAAAAAAAATACAGACAATAATAGAAATGAAAAAATAAAATGTAATGCATTGTACATGTAAAATAAACTCAGAATATAAAAATGAAATGTAGAACAAAAAAAAAAAAATTAAAAATAAATATTAAAGAGAAATTTATTTAGAAAAATGTGCCTAAAGCATGTTTGTTACAGAAATACAGTCAAGTCGCCGTAATCCAGTAGGTAGTGTGTTGGTTTATTAGACGTGAGGCCTCGGTTCAAACCCCAGGTCAGGCATCTCCAATTAAACGATATATTTTTTTTTTTTTTGTATTCAGTCTTTATTTGCAGTCTATTTTGCAATATTAAGCAAATTTGGTAAAAATATAATACTAATAACTTAAATTATTGATCTTTATCAAGATCAACATCATAAAAAACTAAACTGAGATCAAAATAGCTTATTAGTAGAACAATATTGTATCATTAAAATCTTTTATTAGTTTCTAAAGGGGTAAATCAAGAACATGATATCTTTTCAACCTACATACTTCATCACTATCATTGCTAAAGGGTTTACATGGTCACTTAATCTTTGTAAATATTGATTACTGAACTTTCTTATCTCCGTTAATACGTAAGGAATTTTAAGATCATTATGCAAGGTGTTATTAGTAACAAACCATGGTGCGTTTGCCATCATTCTTAAAGTTTTAGATTGAAATCTTTGAATAATTTCAAAATTTGAATTGCTTTTAGTTCCCCACAGTTGAATGCCATAGGTCCTTACAGGCTTTAAAATAGTTTTATAAATAAGAATTTTATTTTCTAAACTCAATTTAGATTTACGACCAAGAAGCCAATACATTCTTTTTAGTTTATTATCAACTTGTGTTTTTTTGCTTTTAACATGATCTTTCCACGTGAGTCGTCTGTCTAAGCATATTCCTAAATAATTCACAGAATAATTTTTTTGAATAATTGACCCATTGACGGTTATATTTGGACAATCTCCTTTCTTTAACGTAAACGTTACATGAGTAGATTTATGCTCATTTACTTTAATATTCCAGGTATTTAACCTCATTTAATTGATGTTGTATTATGTTTGAAGCTTCAATTGGTGAGATATTTGAAGAAATAAATGCGGTGTCATCTGCATAAGTAGCGACTGTTACTCCATTAGTGCAAGGCATGTCTGACGTAAAAATAGTGTATAGAATTGGTCCTAAGACACTTCCCTGTGGCACACCAGCCTGTATTTCACGTAAAGAAGAGGTATCGTTGTTAACTTTAACATAAAATGTACGATTTTTCAAGTAGGAATTAAGAACGAGATAAAATGGTGCCGGAAGCAAACTTTTAAGTTTAAGCAGCAAACCAGAATGCCAGACTCGATCAAACGCTTGTTGAATGTCCAAAAATATAGCCGAACAGTACTTCTTTTTCTCCAAGGCGTCAGAAATAACATTAACTATTCTGTGACACTGCTCTGGCGTTCCATGCCTATGTCGAAAGCCGAACTGATGTTTTGGGATTATATTTCTAGCTTCTAATATTGGAAGTAATCTTCGTGCAAACAGTTTTTCAAATAGTTTGGAAAAAGTTGTTAACAAACTTATTGGCCTGTATGAATCAATTCTGTTTTCTGGTTTGTTTGGTTTGGCAATCATTATAATTTCCGCACACTTCCATTGAGTAGGAAAGTGCTGTAATCTTAATACAGAGTTAAAGAGAAGAGTTAAAAATACTATGGCTTTTCTTGATAATGACTTCATAACCGATGCATCTATTTTATCAAATCCAGGAGACTTACATTTGTTTAGCATTTTTATTTCAGAAGCTACCTCACTTGGTGTAATATGAGAAATTGGAAGATCCATTTGACACGCACTGTCTAGGAATCGTAGAATGTGGTTTTCATTAGAATTGAATGAAAAAGGTTTAAAAGTCTGCTCTAAATGTTCAGCGAAAGCGTTAGCTTTATCTTGATCTGTTCTACACCATACGTCGTTTAGATCCTTGACAGGAACATTTCTTCGCGGAGGTCTTTTGATATATTTAGTTGCCTTCCACAGATTATGCTCATTATTTGTTGCATTTTCGTCTAGACTTTGAAGATACTCTCCGATTTCATTGTTTTTGTATTCTGCAATTTTCTTTTTAAAAAGGCTAGTTGCAATGTTTAAATTTCTTTTATCAGCAGGGTGCCTAGTTTGTTGCCATTTTTTTCGGAGTCGCCTTTTATAGTTTATTAGTTGCCTTATTTCTGCAGAAACATATACCGATCTGCCATTAGTTGGTTCTGTAGTTGGAGTTGAAAGAAACGCAGCTTCATGAATAATGTTGGTGAATTTTTCAACTGCTTCATATAATTCGTCTCCACTCTTAAGGCAAATATTTAAATCAATATTTCTCTCAATCCAATAACCTTAAATCAGTTTTTGGTAAAATTAATTTAATCTTCTTTGGTATAAGCTCTATGGAGAGGCTAAAATTAATAACTAGTGCAGTATGGTCAGAGCACAAATCTTCATTATTTAAAATATCAAGCATATTTCTTGGAATACCAGAATAAACAGAAAAATCTAATTGATCAGGTATTTTAGCTGGGTCTGTAGGCCAATAGGTCGGTCTACCTCCTGATAAAACTGAAAAGCTTTTCTTTTGAATACAGTTATATAATTGTCTACCTCTGGGGTTAATAATTCTTGACCCCCACCATGGATGTTTGGCATTAAAATCACCAGCTACTAAAAATCTGTTGCCAAGTTTGTCAAAGAAATTTTCGTAATCTTGACAATTAATTGTGTGCTTTGGTGGAGTATAAATTGAATAAAAGTTATAAAATGAGTTGTTACACTTTACTCTAATACCAGCGGCTTGAATAGAAGCTTTAATAAATGGTTCTGAAATTCCATTTAATTGAAATGAAATTTCGATTTAATTAATATTGCTGCTCCTGCATGGCATCTATTATCAGGATGACTTGCTGTAATTAAATCGTAGCCCCTTATTTTAAAATGTGACCTACTATTTAAGTGTGTTTTACAAAGTAAAAATATGTCAATATAATTATTCTTGATAAAAAATCTCAATTTCATTGAATTTTTGTGACACGCCATTAGCATTCCAAACAGCTATTCGAAATCCTAATTGCATAATTTACTAATGAGCAGAGTTAACATATTTATTAGTTGACTAAACATATTTTCTATGTTCTTCATGCGATTATTAGTGTCATCTTGTTTAAGCACGTCGGAGTATTGAACCTTATTAAAATTATTATTATCACCTTCAAGTTCCGTATAAGTCTGTGAATTATTATGTGGGAAGTCTTTAGTATTTATTCTAAAGTTCTGATGTTTTTGATTTCTGTTTTCGGGCAGTATTTTTCTTCGCAGTGCTTGATAAACTTGGCATCCCTTGTAGTTAGCAGTGTTGTGATTAAAGCAATTCGTATATATTGAGCCAACAAAACAATATATGAAAAAATATTTCTTTATCGACTTCCTCTCAGCAGTTTTCTGGCAAAAACTCTGAGAGTAAATTAAATCGCCATGAAAAGTTTCTTAAAAATCTGTCGTTCGAAGTCGACTTAAACTGTAGGTCCCGCTAATCATGTGTAAAATTAAGACAAACAATATAAATGGTGTGAGAAACTACGTCGTAATCCTGACTAAAGAGTTGTAATGACCAATTATGTATGTATGTATGTATACAGTCAAATTCCCTGTAATTATGTTAACAAAGATGACAAGAGAATCATTTTATTATACACTAACTCCATAGCAATGAATTCAAATATTTGTTTTAAAATTATTTTATTTAAAATGAACAGACATTGATGTGTTCAAGAGGAGAGATTCCGAAATGGACGGATTTTCGGCTGACAGCCATAGGATCATCGGTATATATTTTCTAGTGAACGACATTACCCAGAACATCAGTGTAAACGAAAAACAACAATAGCCACCCAATCTTCGACTTCCTCGTAGGTATCGAAGAGCTGTTAAACCAATACTTGTCCCATCGATGAACGATGGGAAATAGTAGTTGGAAGGAGCCAAGTATGGTAGATACGGCGGAAGCGGTATACACGATTCAATTTGATCATTTGTTGTCGGTAGCAGTAATTGTCTGGTTTGGGAGCTCGTGGTACACCACACCTTTCTGGTCCTATAAGATGCGCAGCATTGTCTTCCTGCCGAATCGATTTGATTTTGCATCCAAAACTGAGAATTGTTCAATAATTTTTCCGTGAAGGATCCTGAAAATAAATCCAATTCGATACAACCCTGGTTTTCTATCGTGTCTGAAGCAAATTTTCACAAGTGGAACCCACTTTTCAGATTTTTTATCTTTCCCATTGCATTTCAACGCTCAGATTTTTTGGTGTGCAACAATTAATATTTCGTTAGTATAATTCGCAAAGACGCTAATTCCACTTTTTTCCAAAATTGAGATTTTAATGCAAAACGATAACGCTATACCAAATACATACTTTACGACAAAAAAAAAATGTCAGTATGTAGTTTAAAGTTGTTGTAATTTTGTGGTTTGCAAAAACGCTAAGTCCACAAAACTACGAAAAATATTAACAGCACGTGCTAACTCCACGAATATTAATTATTAATTATTCTTAATTTTTGATCTAGGTCATTTAAAGAGAGCTATTTTGTAAAAATAATTGCGTTTAAACAGTTTACAAATTTTAAAAACTGAAGAAGCCGCAATGTTTTTTGTCTCTCCTGTAAAATTTGAAAAAGGGATTTAGCACATTTGCGAATGAGACTAACGATTTCTGTAATTTGTTTCTGAATTGAAGTATCATCTTTATTCAATATTGTTTTCAACATCTTCAACGTCATTCATTTCTCAAATCGAAATTATTACCACTAAAACCATCCAACACCATCTTCCGTATGTTGCTTCTGATAGAGCATGCCTCGCTAAGCATTTGAAGTAATTCTCCAGCACTTTTCTTCAAATGAAAACAAAAAATTAATACTTTCCACAAATTATCATTTTCTGGTACAAAATTCGCAAGTACACTGATTTGATGTATACTGAATAAGTTTGACAGATTTCATTGCCAACACAAAAGCTAAAACAAATTAAGGCACGTTCACATACAAAAAATTTACCCTATGGAGGCATACATATGTATGTATTTTGACGCTCGCCCATATACCTGGTGTATTATTTCATTATTAACAAAAATTCATTTTAAGAAGATGAAAATACACTACCATGAGAAATAAAAAATTCGATTCTTTTAAATTAATTTATACTTTAAACTTCATTTTATAAAGAAGTCTAACACAGAGTGGTTTGTGTAGTTTCTACTCGTATACTTTATTTTTCAAATGGCACTTTATAACTCATACGTCACCAGCATCAGAACCATACTTGTATGCACAGTTTGCATGATTTTAATGAAAACAGGGGACCTGTTATTAGGTCACAAAGCAGACATTTTAACATGTTCACAACCCAATATTAGAGATTTACAATCGAAATTAGTTAATGCTAGACTGTATGGCTTTAATTTCAAACTTTCAAATATACACGCTATTCACTAACGAGTTTCATATACAATCTATACCGGAAATGGAATAAATTCTTATTCACGAATTCATTCCTTGTCGGTTATGAAAAGGCTATTCATTGTATTTGAATACCATGATTTAAAGAATTTATTAAATTATAAAACGCCCTTTAATCTGGTCATAATTATTGTGGACAGTGTGCTGAGTAGTAAAAAACGTTTGTGTATGCGAGGGAAATGAAATTAATGGCAAGACCTTTACACATACTCATTACATGCAGCAAGGGATAGTAAATTCAGTCATATTATTTAATTTGTTTATTGTGGCATTGGCTAATGATACTCGTTAACATCGTTCTGATGATTAAATCCAGAAAATCAGTGATAAATTTGTAAACTTATTTCAAACAAGTATTTTGGTTTCTAGTTCGGCGTGAGTGTAAAAAATGGAAAATTCGTAAAAATATCAAAAATACTTCATAATATTTGTCAAACAACTTTTAAATATTCTTGAATACATCGTTAATTGTTCATTACAATCCTTTGGGCAGGATTACGACTTAGCTGCTCACACCACCCATGCGTTAATTTTATACATGAGTGGGAACTATTACAGTTTATAGTTGACCTGAATGATAGTCATTTGAGAGTTTTGAGAAACTTTTAAAGGTAATTCTATTTCCTGTCAGAATTTTTGCTAGAAATCTGCTGAGAGAAAGTTGCCGAAGAAATATTTTTTTCATATTTCGTTTTGTTGGGTATATCTGATCTTGGGTTTGAAGCGTGTCTTCACGTCTAATAACATACAGACTACATACTATACTACGGCACTTTAGTTGTCAATTGAGCTTGCGTTATTTGCAAAATATTACTCAAGAACCTTAGTATGAAACGATATAAAATACAGCTGCTGTAAGAACTGAAGCCAATTGGCGTTGGATAACTTCGCTTTTTTGATGAATGGGTCTTATGAAAGTTGAACGAAGATAATTTTTTTTTTTTTGAGAAATTATCTTTAATAAGGAAATACATTTTTTTCTCGATGGGTCCGTTAAAAAGCAAAAAATGGCAAACTTGCTGTAAAGAGCAAACAAAGTAGAACGAAAGCTCTGTATAGTGTGACTTGGGGATCGTAGATAACATTGGATGTACTTCTATACAGTCATTAATGAAAGATATCCTGCGATCACTACTGACTTTTTCTATACCAAAATTTAGAAATTGGTCTTGTTTGATACCTGGCTCCCAAGAAAAGGTCGCCAGGTCATAGGCCACATGCCACTAAACAATTGAGAGGCATGCTTAGCAAGCAATTTTGGAAGAGTCCGATGGCCTGTCCATTCCGAAAAGGCAATATTACAGCTATCATAGGTGACATGTGGTAAAGTATGTTAAAGTATGTCATGTAAGAGTTCAATGGCCAGAGGATCTAAAGGAAACGGAAAATATTTAACTGTGCTACTCATTAATAGCTTGCTTCTAAAATGTTGATGGTATTGTTACGAAAATACTGGTGTTTTGCTTTTACATCGTTTAACATTAAAATTATAAACAAAATCTACAAAAACAATGAACTTGTTTACAAATTATCACACTTCGTAATATAGCATCAAACCACCAGCATAAAACACCATATACCAACAAACCCCACAAGAATAAATGTAAACAAAATACACAAGCAACAATAATGAAGCAACGATGTTTACATTTACAGATATCTCGAGAAGGCGAAGTCACGAACATTTGCGTTTAAGAACATTCATCAGACTGTTTACGTTGCCATATAAAAGGCAAGCAACTGAGTTAGTAAAAGTTCAGTCAGTCTTTTGTGAAGACGCGTTGCGTTTGAAGAGAGTAATCGTGGTTTGAAGCTCTCCGCTGCAAAGATCTGTCCTATAATTGCTTAATGATTGTTGTTGTTTATGCAAAGGGTGTAAACAGAAGAATAACAAAGCAATTGTTGTAGTATACATTAAGTTCTGAACAGTGGCACACAGAATTGTGCGAACAGTAAAGAATTTAACCCATTCGCTGCCAAGCCTAAATTATATGAAGTCATTCCCATTGCCATTTATATTTTGAGCGTTATTGTTTTCCAAAACCCTGTTATTTCTTGGTAAGAGCACATATATTATCATACATAATCATACATTAGCAGAAAACCAAAGACGAGTTGCTATAAAATTTTGTTATAAAGTATAAGAAATAAAGTATTATTTTTGTAAAAAAATTTATTTGTAGTATTTTTCAAGTTTTTTTGTGGCAAAAAGAAATTTTTTTAAAGTAGGACGAGTATACTCATCTTGGCAGTGCGGGATACCCTGTCAAAGACGAGTATACTCGTCCTTGGCAGCGAATAGGTTAATTAAAACTAAACACAAATTTATTTTTATTTTATTTGAAATCTACGTAGGTAAAAACATAACTGTATTAAGGGAGCAAGACGTCTCTTGTCGTTTGTTCCAATATTATTAATTCATGTAAAAAGGTTGCGTAAAAAAGTTTAAGACCTCACGCAAAATTCCCGAAATCATAGCCGGATGAACAGAGAAGCACATAAGACAGATTAAAGCATGAGAGCAATAAAATAATTGTACGTATACATACAATAAATAATTTTTGCGTCTTTTATACATTCAAATGTCAAGTTTCTACCCTTAGTTAAGCTCCTTAATATTTTTGGAAATTAATTGAAGAGAATTTATATGTAAAAAATCCTATCCGCTGTGTAGTATGTGGAGTAAAGTGAAGTTAACCGCAGATGATTTTATACGGTTATTCCATTCTGAATTTTAATTTGTATAAAAAATTTAAAATACTTTCAGACATCTTGAGAAAAAAAAGGTAAAAATATCAGCAGTCTTCTGAAACATGGTTTGGGGTGCTTAACTACCATGAAAATAATCTCAAATTTGTTGTTCTTACTCGCGATGTTAAACTTATGTCGCGCTATTCATGAATAAAATTAATACCCACAATGGGTGGTATTAGAAACTTCACCGTAAGCCTAGCTAAGAGTTTGTAATGGTCAAAAATGTAAGTTTTTAAATGGATTGTGTTCCATTATATTGAAAAAAGAAAAGTGAAAATGAAAAGGAATAGGTTTTTATATCATTTGTACTTTGAGAGACTTTCTCACAATTTTTGTTTTCCAATTCACCTTGGTTTCCCAACAAATTGAATTTTCGAAGACATACTTGTACCTGCACAGCTAAAAACAAAAGTTTCTTATGCCATTACAGTAATAAATATTGGCTTTAGGTTTATATATTTATCTGAAATTTACTTTTCTTTCTTTTTAGATATTAAAACAGTATTAAAACATATTAAAAAAAACTGTTCAAGTTGAACTATTGATTTTACTTAGAAATCGAAGTTAATGGTATTCACGGAATTAAAAACTTTTCCATTTTAGTACAGATAAAAAAGTTTTTGAATGTTTTCTTTGTCTAACAACAAAAAATGAAAATTGTGTTACAGTTGTGAAGGACAAACAGACATTTCAGTCAATAAAACAGAATTCATTAGCTTTTTAATAAAATGCAGAAGAGAAATCTAAAAAAATATATAAAAAAATCGATTATTCAACAGATTAATAACATTTATTTGTGCAACTGATTGGACTTTTATGAATAGAAAATGAATGAATATTTTATATTAAAAATTTAGAAAAAAAAATGTAGTTAAAATACAAAGTTTTTCTTGTTATTGATTTTGATTTTGTTACCTGATATTAGATTAAAGCAATAATATAAAAATTGTCGTATGCCATAGCAAACAAGGAGGGACAAGTATGATAAAGAATTTACAGGGGAAAGTTTTGAAAGTTTTAAGACAAATATAATGATATTCGAAAAACTGTTGATTTAATACTTTGGAAATTTATTGTTAAAGTTACCAGCACAAAAAGCAAAATTAAAAAAAATTACAGTCTTAAAACCATTTAAAATATGAGCAAGAAGATTGCAAATAAAATAAAAATAATTCTGGGTTTAATTTAAAACCAATCCTTTATTGTTCGCACAATTCTGTGCGCCACAGTTCACAACTTGATGCAAGCAACAACAATTGCTTTTCTTTCTTATTCCTCTCTCTATATCCTTTACATAAATAATAACAATTACTATACAATAAATCGACAATTAATCTTTGTAGCGGAGATCTTCAAACCACAATTAGGCTGACTTCCAAAATTTTAGTTGCTTTGTGTTTGAACAAAGTTTAGTGTTTCATTAAGCCGCTGTACAAAATATTTACAATGTATTCTATTTCAAAACTTCGTCAATCTGTATTTTTATCAGGCAATCAGGCATCGGATTTATGCATTATGATGCATTGTTTGGTAACTTCGCATGTCTACATAATTTATATACCGTAGTAGAACTGCATACAAACTTTGTATTGATACATTTTGGAAG
Organism: Sarcophaga variegata; assembly: GCA_932273835.1. Taxonomy (NCBI): domain Eukaryota; kingdom Metazoa; phylum Arthropoda; class Insecta; order Diptera; family Sarcophagidae; genus Sarcophaga; species Sarcophaga variegata. Next base: position 87,984,131 of record OW026361.1, read on the forward strand.
TCAGCTATACTCTCTTCAAGCACGCCGCATCTTCACACAAGACTGACTGATCTTCACAAACTCACTCGCCTGCTTTTCTTTGCCTTTTATACTGCAAGCTAAACACTCGGATTAATGTTCTTGAAGGCGAATGTTCGTGACTTCTCCTTCTCTAAATCTCTATAAATGTAAACATCATTGTCGAAGTCGCCGTAGTCTAGTAGTTAGTGTGTTGGCTTATTAGATCTAAGGTCACGGTTCAAACCCCAGGTCAGATATCAAAACCTTACTTCGGCGACTTCATCTCAACCGATTTCTGGCAAAAACTCTGAGAGTAAATAAAAAATTGCCATGAAAAGTTTCTCAAAAATCTATCGTTCGCAGTCGACTTTAAACTGTAGGTCCCGCCACACATGTATAAAATTAACACACACAACATGGGTGGTGTGAGAAGCTAGACCGTAATGCTGACTGAAGTGTTGTAATGGCCAATTATGTATATATATGTATGTATGTATGTAAACATCGTTGTTTCATTATTGTTCCTTGTGTATTTTGTTTACATTTGTTCTTGTAGTGTTGTTTGTAGATATTTGTTTACTTGTTTACCATTTTTTTATACCCATGTTTGTTGTTATATTAAGCAGCACAATAATTTGTAAACAGGTTTGTTTACTGCATTGTTTTGTTTTTGTAGATGTTGTTTATAATTTTAATGTTAAGCTATGTATAAGCAAAACACATTTTCAAAACAATATCTAGTATTATTGATAAACGATAGTGCAAAAGAAAATAGAAGTCGTCGTAGTGTAATAGGTATTGTGTCTGTCGACTATAAACTGTAGGTGTCAACACTCATGTATAAAAATTAATTCACACAACATAAGTGGTGTAAGAAGCTAGGCCGTAATCATGACTGAAGAATTCCAATGACCAACTATGTATGTATGTAAGACAATATTAAAAGTCAAGCTACATTTTGATGCAGAAAATATGTCACTGCATTGACGTTTTGCAGCTAGTTAATGACTTCCATCTCCTGACTCTCTATGCATCCAGGTTGGTAACTACAGTGCACGCGCGCTAATGTGAACACCGCATAATATGAACACCGCTTAATGTGAACAATATTTTTGCTTCAGTGACTACTCTAAAAGATGAAAAAATGTAAAACGCCCTGTAATTTTAACAGAATTTTTTTTAATTTGAAACGTTAAAATTCTATGTTTATTAGTCGCGGGAATCCCCGTTTAAGGTGTACATATATATATATATATGTATGTGTTAATACATCTGCTTGGATATTTATTTTTCAATTGCTATTTAGATACTGTGAAGAAAGTTTGTGAAGATTAAATTATAAAATGTGCTTTAAAAAAATTCTAAATAAATAAAAAAATTCAAAAATAATGATTTTTGTTTAAAAGATTGTATAATTCTGTTTTAAAATTTTCGGTACTCGGAAATGTGAACAATTCGCAAATGTGAACAACGCCAGTTTTAATTAGTTCACATTAGCCAGCGTGCACTGTAGTTAGTTTTGTGATTATGATGTTGTGGTTGTAAAGTAACCAAACCTGCATGAGTGACTGCAATTTATTTGAAATTTTAAGAAAAGTTTTTAAAGGTCAACTATTCAATACAATATTTTAGTAGTCATATGAAATCGCCGTAGACTAGTCGGTAGTATGTTGGCTTATTAGACGTGAGGTTACGGTCCAAACCCGAGGTCAGACATCTCGAACAAAAAGAAATATGAAAAAATTGTTCTTCGGCGACTATCCGGTAAAAACTATGAGAGAAAATAAAATTGCCATGAAAAGCTTCTCAAAAATCTGTCGTTCGGAGTCGACTTTAAACAGTAGGTCCCTCCACTCATGGTTAAATTAACACACAATATAAGTGGTGTGAAAAGCTAGGTCGTAAACCTGCCTGAATTTTAAAGAGTAACGTATTAAAACCCATTTCAATCGATCAGTGTATTGAAGTCTGTAGATGAATAAATCTCAATCTTAATAAAATGTTTTCATATAATATTACTACCATTGAACTTGTCGCATACAAAACCATTTACACTAAAGCCATAGGAAACTTTATGTAAGTATATCACAATATCTGTGGAGAAAAAAAAAGTAATAAAAACCAAATATTCCCATTTGTTAGTCTGCTAACAAACTTTTTTTATGAAATATTTATGAAATTCAATACAAGACAAATACATACAATTTTTCTATACTATCCAACGTTCATTTTCTGTTTCTCTATCTCTAGGATATAAAAGCCATATCCTGGGTTGATAAACAAGAACCTCTCTAGATAATTATGAAATTCTTATGCATACATACATACATACGTACATATCCCATATAAAATTTTATAGAAATAAAAATATTTACAAACCGTATAGGGCATGCAGTAGTAATTTACAGTATGATATACATCAAGGTGATTTGTATGTGATTTCACTCGAACATCTTAAAGCAAATGACATGGGAGATTTAATTTCCATTTGAAAAGGACAAGAGTTTATAAAAATTATTCTTTAAATTTTAATTTATTTAAATTAAAAGAAATCTAATCAACATACTAATTTAATACAGATTTAATTCTGAGAAAAGTAATTATGAACTGCACTTCATAAACTATTTGTAAGATAATAGAAGAATAATAAGTCGCTGTAGTCTAGTAGGTAGTGTGTTGGCGTATTATACGTGAGGCTACGGTTCACATTCCAGCTCAGACATTTTGAATAAAAAGAAATATCAAAAAATACACTCAGCCACACAAGTATACAGAAATTTTTTAACCAATCCGTTTTCGTTGAAAATCTTCATAATTGTCTGACAACTTTCCTCGATTTAAGGACGGTCTTTTGCATTGGTTCAGAAATTTGTGAAATTTGTTAATTGGATGTATACTGTTGTGGGCCTGTGCAGGGCCACAATTCAGTTCAATTTCAGAAATTTTTCAACCAGTGCAAAAGACCGTCTTAAAATCAAGGAAACTATAAAGATTTTCAACGTAAACGGATTTAATTTCAGAATTTTTTTAACCATGTGTATACTTTAGTAAATGTGTGTATTTCTTCAGCGAATTCCTCTCAGCAGATTTCTCGCAAAGGCTCGGAGAGTACAAAAAAATTGTCATGAAAAAGTTTCTCAAAAATCTGTCGATCTTAAATGACTAAAACTGTATGTCCCGCCGCTCATGTATAAAATTGTTACACAGACAACATAAGTGGTGTGAGAGGCTAGGTCGTAATTCTGATTGAATTGTTATGATGACCAATCAGGTATATATGCATGTGGATCGCGGTTAGAAATGTTAGAAAACTTTAAGTCATCTTTAGAATGCTCTACTTCTTAATGGACGTGAAATGATTCTGAGTCAGATAACTTGTTTTTTTTTGTCCACATTCATTCTCAAATCGAATTTAGTATAATTAGGCTACTGATTTATCATCTATTTTTGTTAACCACACAACAAGTCTTAAATTTCGAAAGATTTTTTTTTAATGTTGTTTTACGACTCGGATAGGTAATATCCGATAAGAGTAGAATATTTACTTAAGCTGGATTCACCCATTGTTTCGAAACAAAATGCTTGTTCCGAAACAACTTCAGTTTTTTGAGAGTTTGTTCCAAAAGAATTCACCCACTTCGAACAATTGTTCTGTAAAAACAAGGTTACCATATGAAATATTTTTGTAAACGATGCGTGTTAGTTTTATAATTAGGCAACACAGTAGCAGATGATTGCAACTCGTTTGTTTTCTTTGCTTGAGTGTGATCATATTTTTTATTGTGTTACAAAGAAATTGTAAATTAAAAGAAATCTTAGTGAAAAAAAAACTAGATAAACGTAAAGTGCTTTTTTTAATAGCCATTATATATATATACATATATGATACATGTAATATGATGTGGCAGCTCAGTTCAACTTTACTTAAAGAATTAAAGAAGCTGGCAGCACAGTTCGATTGTTTCGGAACAAAAACTAAAATTAAACCAATTCGAGCTGAAATTGTTCCGAAGCAAGCTTACTCTTTTTCGCTATCTCTCTCAAAAAGAGAAACGTCAAACTGCATATAAAATTTTTTTTCCGAAACGATGGGTGAATCCAGCTTTATACAGATAAGGTCAGTAAAACAATGCTGCTCCGATTCCGAATCCTTAACGATAAATTTTTTTTTTTTGATGCTGTTTTACTTGCGCTGTTGCTGTTTATCTTGCGCTCTTTGCCATGCTAACAAAGACCATCAAGGATAGTATGAAAGTGAAGTCATAGCAGTATATTTCTATGAGAAACAGAAAAATTTAAATGCGATCGCAAAAGAAATTAACACTGTTTTCGCTATTCATTAAACGATTTCATGAGTTTAACTTCAGCCTAAAATAATATTAATATTGAGGAGTTACTGGTTTTGTGATCACCTCCATACCAGAGATTAGAAATGAGTATTCAAAAAGTTGAGTAGAATCGAATCATACTCATAATTTCTGATACATATACGCATTCATACTTCTTTTAATATCATGGAACCCCTACTCATAGTCAAAGTTCGAAGTACTCATTATATTCATTATATTATATTCGTATGATGTTGTTTGATTTCGACTCTCCATGACTCAACATTTACAAGAATCACAAACTAAGTATGATTCGCGTACGAAAACTACAATACTTACTAAAAAGTTGTGTGTTTGCTTTGCTTGCTGCCTTTGTCTTTCTCTTTTTTATAAATGCAACTAAGACTGTAAATTTTGATGAATGATTCGAATCACTCGAAACAGAAGTATTTTTAAAAATTTATGAATCTGTATGAGTAGGCATATGAATCAAACATATTTCGAATGTTATGAGTTTGATGTTAACGTTGTACTCATACTCATTGCAACCTGTACTTATAAATCAATGATGTAGTAAATACGAATGAATCAGAGTAGTTGAATACTGTTGACTCATTCATACTCAAAATTTCATGAGTACTTATGAGTAGCGAAAAAACGATTCACTGCTGATCTCTGCTCGTAATCCTGACTGAATGGTTGTAATGACCAATTATGTACATATTTTTGTATGAATATGTTCTTAAAACTAATGTTGGTATTTCAACAACATTAATTTTGCGGCCATCGTTTAGCTGAGAATATAATCGAGTAAAGTCTATTGCCGCTTAATCCCATAAATATTGAAAAGTTTTGCGTTCTGTATCTATACATTTATTTGTGTTGACTGTTTTCTACATTTATTGTGTTTTGATATTTTCTATATATTTAATAATAATCGTAGTAATTAAAAGATATCATTTCGTATGTCTTCCCAATTTTGAAATCCCAAATACTGAGAATTTCTAAAACTCCTAGTCATAGTCATTCTAGTATAGTCGTCAGAGAGTGTTAAAATTAGAAATTTCTTGTTGGTGTTTATAAAATTAAAAAAAAACTGTAGCATACTTTTGACTGCTATTTACTCAGAGTATAATTTATATTAAATTTTGTAAATATTACTCATACGCACAAGGCAACCGTACAAATATAGGGTTGGAAATTTAAAAGTTTACAAATAAAAAATGCAATAAAACAAAATCGCTTTGAATTTTTTCCAAATTTATTTTTTCTGTTCTAAAGTATAATTGTTTCGGTTATAAATGGAGTATTATTTCATTCAAACGGAATCGAATTTTGATGCACTTTTTCGAGTGTATGGTGTCGTATGTCAGCAATGACATTAGGAAGGCGGGCCTTCAAATGCTCAATTGTCTCTGATAACAATTGACATCACCATTTCCGTGGCCAACGGCCAGTGTTGAAAAATTCAGTACTTTGGTACTTTTTTCAGTACTTTTTCTTTTCAAAAATACCGCAGTACCCCCGCGATGCTTTCAGTACTTTTTTATTATTACATATTTTATGTCTTGGGCTTCTCAACTACTAGCAATGCATTGGCAACATGGCTTCAGCCCCGGTTGGCCAAACGTTAACGGAAAATACATACCTTCGTTTTTAGAATACGAAAAGCAATGAAAACGCTTGTCGAACCGTAATGTAATTTCGGTAGGCATTTGCATTGCTCTTCATATGCTAAAAACTAACGTATGTTATATTACGTTCCATAGACGTTTGACTAAAAAGGGTTTTTTTATTTTGCTACATTCTGCTACATTTTTGTTCTGTATGTGTATTAAATATAAATAAATAAATATTCTAGTAGGTAGTGTGCTGGCTTACTAGACGTGAGCCCACGATTCAAACCCCATGGCGTATATCTCCCACAAAACGAAATATGAAAAAATATGTCTCCGGTGACTTCCATCTGGAAAACACTCCGGGAGTAAGTAAAATTGCCACGATAAAGTTTCTCAAAAAACTGTCATTCAAGGTAGGCTATAAACAGTAGGTCCCGCCACTCATGTATAAAATTAACACACACAAATTAATTGGTGTGAGAAGTTAGGTCATAATCCTAATTGATGGACTATAGTGACCAATACTGACAAAAATACCATTTGATGCAAAAAATACCTTTTCATCACAGTTCAGTACCATTTCAGAATTTCAGTTTTGCAACACTGCCAACGGCCATCAAACGTTTTACGCAATAAATCGATTGTTGTACGAGATACAAAAGCCATTGCACCCCTTAAGAGTGACTGTTTAGTTTGGCTTGTGGAAGCGGCCCATATTTCTTTGTAATGAGACACCTATCGCACCTATGAACTATGTTTGGTTTCAACAGAAAAGTGCAACTTGCCACACATGTCATGTTATAATCGATTTATTGCGTCAAACATTTGACGGCCGTTTCATTAGCCGTAATGTTGATTTCACTTGGCCGCCCAGAAGCTGCGATTTGACACCGTTGGACTATTTTCTGTGGGGCGCCGTTAAAGAAATTGAGCATTTGAACGCCAACATTTGTGATGTCATACTCGAAGTTACATGAGTACTTATGAGTAGCGAAAAAACAATTAATTGCTGATCTCTGTTCCATACCAATATGAAAATATATGCAGCAGCCTACATCCAGTGTACATAATAATACTTTTATAATAACCCTTTTGTTTTAATCAATTTAATGAATACATTGATTAAATAGAAATACCTTTTAATATGAAATTAATTTTTAATTTTAAAATTGTAACAAATGTAAGCCTCACACTGTACTACCCTATACATCTCGACATTTTGATTTAAAACTATTTGTTCTTAATTTCATTTTATTACTTCCTTTGCATTTCAAATAAAGGAAAATTGTGTCACATGCAATACCTTTTTGTGTAATTAAAATTCAGATCATTGACAGAATGATGTATTGGAAAAATACTGAAATGCTTATTAAAACTATTCAATTTCCCTTTTGACTGTTTTATCCTACAGCTTTTATACCTATGTAAACATTATTTATTTAATATTTCATGCATTTTTCTAGCATCAGTACATAACAGAAGTGGTACCCAAATTGTAAAATTATAAAAATAATTTTAAATTTTTATTTTCAGCAGTTGTTTTCGGTAGTTGTTAAGAAAAACTTATACAGTGCAAAAGTCTAGATACCCCAATAGGTGTAATTAATTGTATGAATCTTAAGTAATAATTTGTAAAAATAATTGAATTATTTTATATTTTTACGTTTTTACCTTTTAAAAACGTTTAAAACATGAGCTCATAGATTGCAAATAAAATAAAAATAAATCTGTGTTTAGTTTTAATTAAAATTCCTTATTAATCACACAAATCTGTGTGCCACTGTTCACAACTTGATGTAACAACAACAATTGCTTTGGCATTCCTGTATTTGCACCCTTTGTATAAACAATAACAAGTACTAGACAATTGTTCGACAGATCTTAGTAACGGAGATCTTCAAACCACGATTACTATCTTCAAACACACTGCGTCTTCACACAAGACTGACTGAACTTCCTAACACAGTCGCCTGCTTCGCCTTGCCTTTTACATGGCAGGGTAAACAGTCTGATGAATGTTCTTGAACGCGAATGTTTGTGGCTTCGCCTTCTCGAAATATCTATAAATGTATAAATGTTGTTGTATATTGTGGTTTGTGTATTTTGATTACATTTATTCTTGTAGTGTTTGTTGTTGTTTTTTTGTTTACTTGTTTACCATTTTTTATGCTGGGGTTTGTTGTTATATTAAGCATGAGCGATAATTTGTAAACAAGTTCATTGTTTTGTTTTTGTAGCTTATGTTTATAATTTTAATATTAAACGATTTAAAAGCAAAACACCAGTATCTAGATTATTTTATTTTTGTAAAAATATTTATTTTATTGATTTATATCTGTTTTATTATACAACAAAAAAATGTTAATGTTTTTCATGAACCATAAGAACAATAAGGAAGGGTTTCAAGTGACTCCATATTTTTGCAATGCAAAAGTGTAGATACCCCCAAAGAAGAACTCAGAGTTACTTTAAAATTCAAAAGCCCAATGTAATAAAATAATATGCCCAATATTTAGTAGGATATTCCTTAAAGTCACACACTCTCTTTAACCCAGTTTTTTTAGCATTTTCAGTTGATATTTGTGACATGCATTTATGAGCAGGTTTTTCAGATGACTTTTGTTTGTGGTTTAATCATTCCTAACCGTTTTCCAAATGATCTCCTAACTAGTCTCTTCGAGTCATATCGGGTCTTTGTGCAAGAGTATTAAGCCCGTGGGGACTTTGATAGGCAAATCAGATTATTGGCAACAGTATGATTGGGTTCATTGACTTGTTGGATGTAATAACCATGTTACGAATTCTTAATTCTTAAGAACTTTTGATGATTTTGTTCTTTAGAATGTTTCCTTCTAATTTGTTATTCCCTTAATAAATTTCAAACTGCTTACACCTGAACCCGATACTTATTGTCACAGTATTGTACTGCCACCACCATGCTTAACTGTTTCTTAAGATCGTGGACTTCATTTGTTTTACCTCCATGCTAAAGCACATCTGTATAAGTAAAAAGGATATATTTTGTCTCGTCTGAACTAAAAAAAATATTCCAGAACTCTTTTCATATGCTTTCGTATGGAGGGAGAATGGGTCTTTCTCTTGCTCAAACTAAATAACTTGCATGCCATAGTAAAGCAATATTGCCGGCATGTGTGTCAGCACTATGTCTGGTCAATTTGGAATTTACCACAATTTTACTGCGATCAGATGTCTCTCAGCTTAATTAGCAAAGAATTTCATGCAAAAAGTAGTCTTGTACTCAGTGGTCATGAAGTTGCCGTATTCTAGTAGGAAGAGTGTTGGCTTCTTAGACGTAAGGCCACGGTTCAAACCCTAAATCAGGCAGCTCCAACAAAATGAAAGAATATTTCTTTGGCGAATTCCTCTCGGCAGATTTCGGGCAAATATTCTGGGAGAAAAAAAAATTGCCATGAAAAGTTTCTCAAAAATCTGTTGTTCTTAGTTGACTTAAAACTGTATGTCCCGCCGCTCATGTATAAAATTGACACACAGACAAAATAAGTGGTGTGAAAAGCTATGTTGTAATCCTAACTGAAAGGTAGTAATGACCAATTATGTATGTCTTATGCAAAAACTGAAGAGACTACCTCTAGAGACATTGGCTTTAGCACCGCTATGAACTAAGAGATTAGGAACTGAGTTTGTTGCTGATTTAAGTCGTTTTATTTATATTTTACAATGAATCTGTTGCTGCTTCATAGCCGTTGGAATAAATGCCAAAATAGCTCATAAGAAAGATATACAGTATCGGACAAAACCTAAGCACCCCCTCAGTACATTTTTTTTAAATGATTATTTTTTTAAGAAAACAAAGTTATTATTAATTTTTTTTATTTTTTTATTTATTTATATCCTTATTATTGAAAAACACAAACTTAAGGAATTCAGAATTCAATAAAAAAAAGTTATGATTCAAAATAAATTTTAAGTCAAAAATATAAGCGGACAAAACTAAAGCACCCCCAATTTAAGGTACAGATAAAAACTATTGAAATTAATATTTCTTTGCGAATCTTTTATTCTGGATGGCACATTTCATTCTTTTAGGCATAGAGGATGTTAAATTATTAATTATTTCAGGTGGTATTGCTTCCCAGGTTATTTTTTAGGCTTCAAATATATCGTCTTTGGTTTTGCAATTTTCTCGGTTGATTTTTAAGTTAACGGTGTCCCACAAGTTCTAGATTGGGTTAAGATCAATTGGATGCAAAATATTCAATCAACAGATCAATTATTTCTAGGCTAATTAAAAAGTTTTTGCAGATTGGTCGCACTTCTCCTACTCACCCTGGAGGAAGACCACGTGAAACTTCGCGATATGAAGACTTCTGAATTAAAAGGATAATCCAAAATCATCCCACAGCATCTTCTAACCACATACGAAACCGCTTAGGTTAAAAAATTAGCGGAAGAACGATTCGCAGAACGCACACGTCTAATGCCATCTGAATCCTTTAAATTAAAATTAGATTCGTCAGAAAACAGCACAATCCTCCATATTTAGACACTCCAGTTGAGATGAGCCTTGGCGAATTCAAGTTTCGCTTTTTTATTTTTAGACGATATAAAAGTTTTTTTTTGCTGGTTGTCGACTGAATAATCCGACCTCTACCGTCCTTCTGCGAATCGTTCTTTCGCTAATTTTTTAACCTAAGCGGTTTCGTATGTGGTTAGAAGATGCTGTAGGATCATTTTGGATTATCCTTTTAATTCAGGAGTCTTCTGTCTCTGTTGATTGAATATTTTGCACTTAGTTGATCTTAACTCAATCTAGAGCTTGTGAGAGATTGTTAACTTAAAAATCAACCGAGAAAATTAGAAAACTAAAAAAGATTTATTTGAAGCCGCAAAAATAGCCTGGGAAGCAATTTCACCTGAAATAATTAATAGTTTAACTTCCTCTATGCCTAAAAGGTGTGCGTGTGTCATCCAGAATAAAAGATTCGCAAAGAAATATTGATTTCAATAGTTTTTATCTGTACCTTAAATTGGGAGTGCTTTAGTTTTGTCCGCTTAGATTTTCGACCTAAAATGTATTTTGAATCATAACTTTTTTTATTGAATTCTGAATTCCTTAAGTTTGTGTTTTTCAATAATAAGGATATAAATAAATAAAAAAATAAAAAAAAAATTATTAATAACTTTGTTTTCTTAAAAAAATAATCATTTAAAAAAAATGCACTCAGGGGGTGCTTAGGTTTTGTCCGATACTGTAAGTCTTTACACGAAAATATATTGAATTCGATTTGAAATATAAATTTTGTATTCGATTGACTTTTTTCTAAATCAAGTAAAGAAAACCTATATTGAATACTCGTTTTAGTGTTCATCTATACATGCCAATAAATTCAACATGTTTTACAATATTTTAATACGTATTTCTTTTTAAATTATGCACAAATGAGAATACGTTCATTATACTCACTGTGTTTAAATTTGTTATTTTATCCAATTCAACTGCTGTACTGCCTCGATGATGTAGGTGCGGTAGATGATGTGTCGTCAACATTTTTTCAAGTAATTTCTTAACAGAATTATTATTGTATAATTTTACACGATTTAAATTAAATTAAGCTGCAAAAAAAAGGAAATAAAATCAATTAAGTATTGTTTGTAAGCTAAGAATCAAATGAAAATATGAAATCAAATTTATTTATACAAAACAATTTTAAATTATATTTAATTATTTACGATCGGAATAATATCGACCTTATACACGGTGTGGTGGAATAGAACCCACAACTCTCATGCAAATACTTAGTCTTGCACAGTACCCACTAAACAACCAGGGCAACCGTAATCAAATTGTATGTTGATAACAGTAGTCTAGTAGGTAATGTGTCGGCTTTATTAGACGTAAGGCCACGGTTCAAATCCCAGGTCAGACAACACAACAAACGGAAATATGAAAAAAATAAAATTTCTTCGGCGTCTGCCTCTCAGCAGATTTCTGGCAAAAACTATGAGAGTAAATAAAATTGCCATGAAGAGTATATAAAAAATCCGTCGTTCGGAATCGACTTTAATCTGTAAGTCACGCCACTCATGTATAAAATTAACGCACACAATATAAGTGGTGTGCGAAGCTAGGTCGTAATCCTGACTGTAGGGTTGTAACGACCAATTACGTACGTTAAGTAAGTAACAGTTTCAGATAACAGATTCTATTTTGTATGCCGTTATACCGTTCTATATTTATTCCATTAAGAAAACACATTTTTAGACGAAAGATTACAAATTTTAGATTTTCAGTAATACATGCAATTATTCCATGTTGGGCAAGTGTAAGCAAAACTCTTGCTAAAATGAAAGTTTATATGAGTATATGTACGTTCAAATCCCAGGTCAGATATCTACAATAAAACGAAATATGAAATAATATTTCTTCGGCAACTTTCTCTCAAACTCTGAGGCTACATAAAATTGCCATGAAAAAATTTCACAAAAATCTATCATTCAGATAGTTCCTGTCACTCGTGTATAAAATTAACACACCCAACATTAGTGGTGTGAGAAGCTATTCTTAATTCCGAATGAAGGATTGTAATGACCATTTATGTATGTAAAGCTTCATTTAAAAATTTAAATGATGCTTAACAGACATGTGTTTTGTTTCATTAAGCGTTGCCAAGCTTCAAAATTTAAATAAAAAAAGTGCGTGTGTATGAGTGATATGATTGAAATATTTTAAAAGATCTATTGATACCATTGGGTGTGTAATATAACATCTTTCAAATATCCATCAAGGCTTCTCTGGCTGGAGAGCGCCCTCGATTTATACTATTTTCTATAACTCTGGTGCATAAATCAGGCTGACTTTGATCAATGACAAGGCTTACGTCGGCTTTGATAACCGCAGTGATTTATAACCTATTCGCATACACATGCGATTTAAGAGAACACCACAAGAAATGGTTTAACAGGGTCAAATTTTTTAGATCTCATGTGGGTGGATATTGTCTCAAGTTTGACAATTTTGTTTGTTCGCGTACGCAACCTTATTACTAAAGACGAATTTTCGATGTCATTTATAACTTTAATTCACTAGAATTTTAAACTTGCTTTCGCATTGCAACATCATCAATGAATACTCACGTTTACTACAGCACTGTTTACCAAAAAATTTTTAGAAATGTGTGCCCATTAATTAAGTTTTAGAGTTTTCGGTAACAAATAAAAGTAAAACTTTTTATTGCTCATGATAATACCATATTTAAAAGGACTATCTAGTGCGTTGGCTAATTCCTCTAAGCAGTTGTCTGGCGAAAGCCCTAAGAATAAATGAAATTGCCATGAAAAGTTTGTCAAATCTGTCGTCCGGAAAGTCGAGATTAAACTGTAGGTCTCACCACTCTTGAATAAAATTAACGAACACAACATGACTAAATTACAGATATAAAGTTGAAGGCTTTATATGGTATTCAGATATGCACCTTTATTGCGTCATTATTGAGCTCAATATTTCATATAAAGTTTCAATTAATTATTACGCAATAAATACGCAAATTGTTATAATATTGAGTAAAACTTAAAATGCATCACTGTCATAAATGTGTTTAGTGAGCATATTACAATTAACCGAACACTTTCTTTTGATATTTGACAACTCAAATACCAACAACGACAGACAAAAGAAAAATAAAACAAAATAAAAACAATGTTATTGAAACAGCCAGAATAAGCAGCTGAACTGCATATATTATTATGCCTGAACACTTAAAATATTGACTCAATATAAGTGCATATCTGAACATAGTATTATTCGTGTAACCTACGCTAATAAACTTTTTCCATCAATACAAATTTGATTGTTTTTGGTACTAAAACCAATGCAGCCAATATGTAATATGTTGCTTGAACTTAACTACGCTACAATTGCAAAGTTGAGTATCAAATGGTTGCGACTCTTGTTTTCTTATTACACTTGTCTGGCTTCTGGAACATTATTGTACAGAAATTTTAATTCGTATGAAATCCTGAATGAATTTTTTTCGCATGCAACTTTAACGGTTTCATGGTTTATAAACATTTTCAAAATTATAAGGCTTTAACGTTTTTTTAATTTATGTTTTCGGGCTGCCCTTAAAAAATGTTATACCCATGTATGCTTCATCATGTGATAACATATGAACGTAAGTCTAAATAGTTTATCACAACGTTGCCATAATTGATGTGCCATGTTACCAGAATTGATGTGTATGTGGCGCATTTTACTTGTTTGCTTATTCCTCTGCCATTCAAAAAGGGAAACAAAACTAAATTTCTCCCGAACGTTTAAAATCACTTGCATTCTATCACGTGCCTTTTGCAGTAGACGAGCATAAATTTTAAGTGTTTCCGCTGCTCTATTTTTATTTCGCTTTACAATATCGTATGTGTGTTGCTTTTGTTGTGGTTTGTTGTATTGCTGGCATATGAAAGATATTTTCTAATGTATTTTAACAGTAACGCTAGCTCAACAAGTGCAATGCTTTTGCAAATGACATGAGGAATAAAGTCACTTTGACATGACGAAAAAGAAAACAAAAAAAGGAACACAAGCAATATTTTATACAACGTATATATGATATTGTAAGTTAGACAGGATAAAATTCATTAAATTCAGGCACTGTTAAGCAATAACAATTCCGGAATTTTACTGACAGTTTATTAAAAGAGACGATTGATTCAGTGAAAATAAAATGTGTAAATGACTGAAGCGTTTTTCAGTTGTTAGTAGTTTCCATGTTATTTGGAAAACTTACAGTTCTGTACTTTCACTTTAAATTCGAAGAAGTCGTCGAAGAAATTTTTTTTCATATTTAACATTGTCTGCAATGTCTGGGCTATGGTTTGAACCGAGATCTCATGTCTAATAAGGCAACATAATGAATAACACAACAGCAATTGGATAAGGCAAAGGTTAATCCGGGATTCAGCTGTTCTGGAGAGATGCCACATCCGACCCGATCGCATGATCTCAATCCGGCAGGGAATTCTTTGATGATGTTCTGTGGGAAGTGCAAACCATTGCTAAAAATGGAACTATACGGTACATTGCATTGTAAAATTTAATTTGAAAGTGGGTTTAAAAACATCCAAATTAACTACCCAAGGTTTTTGCATGAGCATAGCTTCTATACTTTCATGCCTTTGAGGCGTTCAGTCTCACTGTCACGTACGCAGCTATTTGTTTCGCCAACATCTCCTGTGGTAGATGATTTAGTTCTAAGAGTACCATTCATAATGATCATCATAATGAACTTAAAACGATGGTGATGATTCTTTTTTTTAATCCAAACAGAACCAGCCAAATACTCGTAGAATAGAGTGGTTTTGGTTTTACATTTTCATATTTATACCACAAATTGCGTCTATTGTTACAACAAAAGTGAACTGTTGCCGCCTTCGAGTTTAGGGATTAAATATTCATGTTCAAGTTGAGAATACTAGACTACGGCGACTACAATATTATTCAATTTTAAGTATCATAATCACTTGTACATAGGATATTAGTGAATGCGGCAATTCTTATGCTATTTACTATCAAATCAAAAGCAACTTTGTGTTTTGCTTTCACATCGTTTAATTTGTAAACAAAAGCTACAGAAACAAAAATAATGAACTTGTTTACATGATAAACAAGTAAACAAAAATATACCAACAAAATACCAGTTTAAAAAAAATCATAATAAGTAAACAAAAATTCAACAACAACACTGCAAGAACAAACATAAACAAAATATATAAACATCAATAATGGAAACAACATTTTTACATTTATAGAGATTTCGAAAAGGCGAAGTCATTCGCTTTCCAGAGCATCTATCAGACTGTTTACCTTGCGATATAAAAGGCAAGACAAACTAGGCAACGGAGTCAGTAAAATTCAGTCAGTTTTGTGTGAAGACTCGGTGTTTGAAGAAAGTAATCGTGGTTTGAAGATCTCCGTTATAAAGATCTATCGAAATAATTGACTAGTAGTTGTTATTGTTTAAGCAAAAGAGTGCAAAGAGGAATGAGAAACAAAGCAAATTATTGTTGTTTACAACAAGTTGTGAACAGTGGCACACAGAATTGTGCGATTTATTTTTATTTTATTTGCAATCTAATAATTCATATTTTAAACGTTTTTAAAAGGTAAAAACGTAACAATATCTTGCAAAAGATTATACACTACCTAGCACTTATCTTAAAAATCTAAATTTAAGTCCTACTATGTATAGCGGTCTGGATGCCCCGATAGCCTAGTTGGTAGTGTGCCGAACTTCATGTGCCGAGGTCGTGTGTTCGATTCCCACAAGAGATTCTGGTTGTTTGTAATTGTTTGATTGTTTTTCTGACACTATATGTGATTACTCACAAGCGAAATCAGAAAGTGAGAATTATTACAAAAAAGCAATTCTTGGAAAAAAGTGGCAAAGGTGTAGTATATATAATGGTTATTTAACAAAATAAAACAAACAAAAATTTGCCTTCTATATTTTCTCTTATAAATTATCTTTCTTGTATTCCAATACAATGTATTACATTAATAGGGGTCGTCTCGTTAGTGTACGTCCTACTACAACTGCCACCAAATAAATCGTTGACGACATTATTCACGTATTTTTTAGCAATTATTCTTAAGGAAAGAATTATTTGCTAGTCACACATTAAAATGGTTGTCTTTTTTTAATAATTCCTTTTATTAATTTGTTAATCCCTCACAGTTATAATTAATTTGTTTCTGGAATTTTAATAATACAGAAAGACTCCCTTAGGCCTAATAACCTCAGGCATACATATCAAAAGTTTTAAGGTTTCGTAAGAATTATTTTCATCCAATATTTCTTAATTTCGTTTTAAAAACAGAAATAAATTTTAAGTTTACCACCCAATTATTTCATTTTGTTCTTGAAACTCATCTAATAAAGATTTAAAAGAAAAGGAATAATAAATTAAAAATTGATTTTTTGAGAAACTTTTAATGGCAATTTTATTTACTCTGTGAGTTTTTGCCAGAAATCTGCAGCGAGTAAGTTGCTGAAGAAATATTTTTCATATTTTGTTTTGCTCGCGATATCTGGGCTAGGGCTTGAACCATGTCCTAACGCCTAATAAGACAACTCACTATCTAATAGACTACGGCGACTTCAACTCAACACGCCTACACTGGGATGAAATTTGTTGTAAAATTGCATCGAGCGCAGATGTAATACACTGGCTATAATAAAACAGGGGGAGCTGGCTAAGCATTTCCACCAGACTAAACATTCGTTTGTCAAATTAGGTCTGTTTTGTATATCCGTTGATTCATTTTGTCTTGAAGTCCCATTTTCTCCACAACACATTATTGTAAGCATAAAAAGCAATGGAGGCCTTTTTCATCCTCCTGAATGTACTCTGTTTCCAGGACAGATTTTTAAACAAAGCAAGCTCCAGGAAGTGTGTCTGATCACTAGGTAGGTAGGTAGGTTAGTGTGGTAGCTTTCATACTAAAAGCTCACTTGAGCACGCATAGCGGCCCGTTGTGACTCCACAGGTGAACGCAGTCTCTGGACTGACCAAGTTCCTCCGAACTAAGGAGGGAGAAGTTGGCCAGCGCAAGGGCTGTACATTTCAAAGCACGAGAACCAGCCAGAAAGGTTGATAAACGAAGCTATATCCTTGCCATCAATAGACGATAGCTCCGTCAATCTGACAAGGGTTGGAGAGCCAAAGAATCCATATCTCCACCTCGCAAGAGATGGGCATTGACAAAGAAAGTGGATAAGAGTCTCCTCTTCCTCAGCGGATCTGCAGTAGTCGTTAAATGGGAGCCGCATTCTTTCCGCGTATCTATCCATAACGCAGTGACCTGTATGCATGGCCACTGTGATCGAGATAATGTTACGACCAAGTCCAAGTAACCCTTTGGTGCGCCTTCTATCCATTTAGCGCC
This sequence comes from Sarcophaga variegata, assembly GCA_932273835.1. Classification (NCBI taxonomy): domain Eukaryota; kingdom Metazoa; phylum Arthropoda; class Insecta; order Diptera; family Sarcophagidae; genus Sarcophaga; species Sarcophaga variegata. Next base: position 88,002,001 of record OW026361.1, read on the forward strand.
AAGTGAACCTAGCGCCTGATCACTATGTTCTATATTATTTGATATACACCAGCGTTGGTTACAAGTTAATTTAAAACTCTATCTTCACTAAATGCATAGTCGCCGTAGTCTAGGCATGGAGTCACGTTTCAACCACGGTTCAGAGATCTCAAAAAAATAATTTCGCGGCGACTTCCTCTCAGCAGATTTCTGACAAAAACTTTGAGAATAAAAAAAAATTGTCAAGAAAAATTTCTCAAAAATCTGAATCGGAGTCGATTTTAAACTGTAGGTCTCACCACTCATGTATAAAGTTAACACACACAACATTTGTGGTGAGAGAAGCTAGGCCGTATTTCTGAATTGACGCTTGTAATGACCAATTATGTATACATATATAAATAATAATATAATGTCTCGAATACTCTGCTGTTACTCTTCTTTAAAGAAGAGAAAAAACTTAATAATTTAATTTAACTGAAGAATTAAATTCCCATGTACTTGGGAAAATATTTAAAATTTATTGTTCTTTTTATTTGTTCCACAGCTGTCATTTCATGGTAATTGATGGCATTTTAAATCTACTTGCTGTAAATTGTTTTTTTTATGGAAAATGTGAAAACAATTAAAACGTTCCTTCATTTTCATTTTTAACTTTTTTATTTTACTCACGTAATTATTAACATTCACTAACATAATGTTGTTGTTAAAAAATTAAAAGGCCAAGTCAAGTCTGCAGCACAGTTATTATAATTTTCGCACAATTTAATAAGAAATACGATGAACTGTTCATAAAAAATATAAGAAGAAGAAAAAAAGTAGGAAACATAAAAGAATAACAATGTAATGGGAAAAATCAGTCTGACAGTGTGTATACAAGAACAGAATAAGAACGTGAAGCGATTTTCGTACAACTTGAAAGTTAAAAAAGCGTCGGTAAATACGGTTGTAATATACCAAGTGGACTGGCATGAAGTGAGCCTCAATATACAAATATATATATGTCCATGTGAGCAAGCCCTAATTTTTGACAATTTTATGGCCATTATTACAACTTAACGTTAACTAAAGGGAAGATTTTAATTGTTTTTCATTATAAGTGGACAATAAGGTAGAAATGAGCGTTAAGCTACAGGGAGTATCATCCTACCTTTAACTTTTAAAGTTAAGTTTATTTTTGAACTTGCCATATTATATATTATTTTCAATAAGGCAACTTCAAATACAAACAAAATGACAAATACAACAAAGAAAATAAGCCCGTCGTTCCCACTGCGTTAAAAAAAACTTTTTTAATTGAGCAGTGTTATCGACATTGCTCCGGCACTGTCATATTTTTGATAAAGTTATCTTTATTTTATCTGTAGGTTGTAATAACGAAAAGAAGTTTAAGTTCAATTTAGCTAAAGTTACCTTTAACTAAATCCAATATTTATGGCGAGTTGTAATAATGTCCCTTAGGGTAACTTTACAGTTCCCTTTAGCTAAAGGTACCTTTAACTAAACCCAACTTTAACGGTCAGCTTTAATAATGCCCTTTAGAGTTATTGCCAGAAATCTACCGAGAGAAGAAATATTTTTTTGTATTTCGTTTTATTTGAGATACCTGAGCAAGGGGTTGAACCATGGCTTCATGTCTGATAATAAGTCAACACATTACCTACCGGACTACAGCGACTGGGGTGTGAATTGTCGCCACACGTCTAATAAGCTAGCTATTACCTACTAGACTACGGCGACTTCAATATTAAAAATTTTGAGTGAAAAACGATTTGGATTTTATAGGAGGTGTACGATTGGCGTGACTTATTTTGATGAAATTTTACTTTTTTCTTAATTTAACTGATAGCCTAACACTTGGCAACACAATAGATCATATGGGCCACCGAATGAACTTGCTTGTGAAGGGTATGCTATCCCCTAACCTAACCGATGGAATGCTTAGTCCAATTTTCAATAATCGAGCACCACTTCTTCTATTTTTTCAAAAAAAATATATGAAATAGAACCACTGTGCGGCATTACAAGAACTGATGAAGCACAAGCAGAATTATGCGAAATACTTGGGACTTTGCGGTAGTCTAGTAGGTAGTGTGTTGGCTTATTGGACGTGAGGCCACAATTCAAACCGCAGGTCAGACATCAAAATGAAAATATGAAAAAAAATATTTCTTCGGCGACTGCCTCAGCAGATTTCTGGCAAAATCTCTGAGAGTAAATACAATTGCCACGAAAAGTTTGTCAATAATCTGTCGTATGGAGTCGACTTTAAACAGTAGGTCCCGCCACTCATGTATAAAATTAATACACACAACATAAGTGATGTGAGTAACGAGGTCCATAATCCTGACTGAAGGATTGTAATAACCAATTACGTACGTACGTACTTGGGACTTTATTTTTATCATTCGTGAGACCGTAAATCTAGTTTGAATCTGTTGCACCTTATGAAAGAGAGAACTAAGGTTACTTTCTTTTGTATTTTTATAATGAATATTTCGAATTCTGCTTATTCCATTTTTAAATCATGGCTACATTTAAACAAATTGAAAATTTTTTTATAGCCCATTTAGTTGTTCTGTAGATTATGCGTTTTTGCGTTTTATAATGAACGTTCAATCTGTCGTTGGGAGACGCTGTTTAACTGTATGTTCTTGTACGTTCGTGAATAAAATTTGAACACAATGGTTGATGTAATTAACTACGGCACAATACGGTGTTCAGATATGCACCTTTATTGTGTAAATCACAGTATACGCCATTATTGAGCTCAATATTTCATATAAAGTTTCAATTAATTATTAAGCAATAAATACGAAAATTGTTATAATATTGAGTAAATCTTAAAATGCAGTAGTATGTTCGTAAGCATACTACAATTAACCGAACACAATGTTATTGAAACAACCAGATGTTTTGTTTACCAGGTGTCAAATTAATATTGAATAAGCAGCTAAACTGCTTATATTATTATGCCTGAACACTTAAAATATTCTACTCAATAAACCGAATATTAACTCCATAAAATTGCATATCTGAACATAGTATAAAACTGATTAAAGGGTTGAGTTAACTTAAGGCATATAAGCGTGTATGTGCCCTTTTTAATACAGCATAACAATGTTAACATATTTCAGTTTTTATGCGCAAAAAATTATCTGCTGCTCTTTAAATATATATACATACATAAGTACCCCATTGGGATTATTCGCTGAAGAGTTCTATTCACTATTTTTACATATGAATTCCATCACGAAGGTATTAAGTGAAGCTCTATTTAAGCATTCTTTTTTTTTTTTTTGTTAGAACATGTGGAGGAATGGTGGCATGGCATAAGTTAGCTTTACAAATGCAAAAAGAGCATCAAAGTACATTTCACTGGTGCCAAGATACAGATTTCAGTACAGTTTGAGTCTTCTTTTTTTGGTGTCAGCTACAGAAAGAAGCAAAAGTTATAGGCGACATACATAAATATTTAAATGAATATAAAAAATATGGCAGAGGTTGGAAATAAAACTCAAATCTACGTAAACCAAAAGGAGTCATAAAAGGTGTTAAAAAATGTTAATATTGCCATCGAGGCAGGAAAATAAAGTGGCTCGTTTAAAAAAAGTTGATAAAAGAGTAAAAATCGGTATAAAAGAAGACTGTTTGCACAAACGTAAGCAATAAAATGAAAATAAATAAAAATCTCTGCAGTAGCTCCTTACATCACCTATGTTGTGTGTGTTAATTCTAGCAATGAGTGGCTGAACCTACAGTTTAAAGTCTACTACGAATGACAGGTTTTTGAGAAACTTTTACGTGGCAATTTTATTTACCCTCAGAGTTTTTTTCCCAGAAATCTGCTCAGAGGCAGTTACCGAAGAAAAGTTTTCTTCTTATTTAATTTTGTTAAGGAACTCTGACCTGGGGTTTAATCCGTGCCACGCACGTAATAAGCATACACACTAGAATACGGCGACTATGCCGAACTACATGCTTCTAAGTCTCTTCTATCATGATAAGCGCTCGATTGTGTTCTGGCAATACATACATAATAGGCCATTACAAACCTTCAGCCAAGATTACAACCTAGATTCTCACACCGCTTATGTTGTGTGCGTTAATTTCATACATGAGTAGCAGGGACCTATGGTTTAAAGTCGATTCCGAACGACAAATTTTTTGAAAAACTTTTCATGGCAATTGTTATTTACTCTCAGAGTTTTTGCCAGATATCTGCTGAGCGGAAGTCAACGAAGAAATATTTTTTCAAATTTCATTTTGATGTTTGACATGTGGTTTGAACCGTGGCCTTAAATCTAATAAACCAACACACTACCTACTAGACCACGGAGACTTCAATTAGCAATGCTTTCTCCGAAACAGACCACAAATTTTTCACAATTATTATCAGCAGTCAGAAGAGTTTTAATTTGTGTTAATATTGACTAGAAGACGCCGTAGGCTAGAAGATAGTGTGATAACTTATTAGACACAAGGCCGTGATTCAAAACCCAAGTCAGGAATTTAAAACAAAACGAAATATGAAAATATATTTGTTCGCGACTTCCTCTCAGCAGATTTCTGGGAAAAATTCTGAGAGTAAATAAAATTTCTCATTTTTGAGCCGACTTTAAACTGTAGGTCCCGCCACTCCTATATAAAATTAACATACACTTTGGTTTTCAACGATATGTAGTGCTCAGTGTTGATACTGATGGCGTAGACGATGTTCTTCTCAAAAAAATAGGAACAGATGACGCCGTCAGCTCAAAATTCACAGCAAACAATAACTTTTTCGGAATGCATTGGACGCTATTCAATGTCATGAGAATTTAAATCGTTTTGAAGTCTACATTTTTGTTTATTCACTTATCCATTCATCCAGAAATGGTCCTTATTTCATGGGTCAGTTGAATATTTTACGTCATTAACTTCACCACATTGTGGGCTGGGAGTTCCTGTAAGCGAGAAACTAGGTGTGGGAAACTAGATCGCAATCCTGACAGTAGTGTTGTAATGACCAATTAAGTAAGTAGGTTAGGTTAGGTTAGGGTACAGGACGTGTACTTGTCAGTTGAGACAAGTACAGTACCCGGAGGTTAATTGACCCATTGTACAACGTCCTTAAAGAGGGAAGGATAATAGAGGGATAAAAAGGAGATGATGTAGGAAAGTGGAGAATGGGAAGTGAAGGAATTATACAGATGAGACACAACATAAAGGAAGAGCGCGACTACACTGATGAAGCCCTAGTGCCTCTCAACCAATTAAGTAAGTATGTAAGTTCATGTTTTTTACAATTTATTTTGCGCCACTGTTTTTTTATTGCAGGTAAAATGTTTCAATGTTTCATAGTTTATTGTCTTGTTAGTGTATCATATTTTCATACATAAATACTTTTACATGCCACTATTTTTATTACAAACTTTGTTTCAGTGTTGCGTATAAACTTTAAGTCGGTATATGTTTGTATATACAGTGGACAGCAAAAGTCTTAGTACGGCAATATATTTTGACAAAAAAATCCCCGCAGGCTTAATACTCGTGCACAAAGTCTCGATAGGACTTCAAGAGTGTATTTAGGCGATCATTTGAAAGAACGGTTACGTAATCGCTAAACCTCAAATAAAAGTCAACTGAAAAAGTTGCTCATGGTGCCACCAGAAAACATTAAACAAAACTTCTATATTAAATTCCAAATGGGTTAAATGGAGTGCTCGACCTTATGGGATATTCTACTAAATACAAGGTATAACATTTTCATATATTAGGCCTTTAAATTTTAAACTTACTCAGAGTTTTCCTTGGGGGTACCTATGGAGTCATCTGAAACTTTTCCTTACTTTTCTCTTGGTTTATGAAAAACATTAGAAAATTGTTTGTTTTATACGAGCAATAAAACAGAAATAAATTAATAAAATAAATATATAAACCTTAACTGTTTGTTAAAATTCATGAAATTGCTAAAATATATTGCCGTACTAAGACTTTTGCTGTTCACTGTATGTGCATTGGCCATGTCAATGTTTGTGTAATATTTTCACAACGGTTCACTTAAGTCCAACTTCATTCGCAGACGGAAGTTTGTGTATGTAGGTGTGTATACATAAACAGTGCCAGTTTACCGGTATAACACACACTGTATTTTTTTTTTACTCGACATCCGTTTTGTATCTGCAACTTATTACTTTGTTTTACTTTTTGTATTTTTTTTCTATTTTACTCTAACATTTGTTATTATGCTCCATTTTTATTTTTGTTTTTGAAGGTTACTGTGTTTTACTTTCACAGACTTTACGTATCAGTTGGGCTTTTGTTCACTTCATAAATATTCATGTTTTCATGCTACATCAGTAAACTTTAGAATTAAGGTTAGCTTGTTATAAAATTGTAGACGATATTTCTAATACCAATAATCTTTTCAACAAAAATATGTCAAATATTTTATAACCGGCAACCGTAAGTATTTCCGTACGTGTCCATTGACACACTTCATAGTTAAATCCTAAAGTAGACTTACAGTGTGTTGGTTTATTAAACCAGAACTCCGGATTCAAAACTTCACTATCCAAAATACAAATACAAAAATAATTTTTTTTCGACGACCTTCTCAGCAGCCTTCTGTAAAAAGCTTTGAGAGTTACTAATTCTCCATTATTGTTAAGGATCTGTTCTCTTTAACTTCAAATCCTATCTACTCTTTTGCAGATGACAACACTATTGCTATTGTTGTTGTCCTTCGTATTCTTATATTTACAGTCCGAGACCTTTTTAGATTGAAGCGAAAAAACATAGCATCCCCCTATAGTTTATTTTCCAAATAGGCACAAAAGACCCAATGCTTTATTTTGACAAACAAGCTTAATAATATTGTGTTATCTGTAGTTATGGGTGGTGTTAAGGGGTCAAAAGAGGTGGATGTTCTGGGCATAAAAATTTATATTCGCTGGAATCAACATACATATTGTTACGAAAATGGAAAAATCTAGATACTGGTGTTATGTTTTTACATCGTTTAACATTAAACTTAGAAGAACAAAAGCAAGTAAACAAAAATATACCAACAAAACACCAGCATAAAAAAATGATAAACACGTAAACAAAAATGTAACAACAGACACTGCATAAATAAATGTAAACAAAATGTACAAACGACAATAATGAAACAACATTTATAGAGATCTTGAGAAGGCGAAGCCACGAACGTTCAACTTCAAAATCATTCTTCAGACTGTTTACGTTGCCATATAAAAGGCAAGGCAAAACAGGCAACTGAGTCACTAAAAGTTCAGTCAGTCTTGTGTGAAGACGCGGTATGTTTGATGGGAGTAATCGTGGTTGGAAGATCTCTGTTACAAAGATCTGTCGAACGATTGACTAGCAGTTGTTAATATACATACATAATTGGCCATTACAACCCTTAAGTCAGAATTAAGGCCTAGCTTCTCACACCACTCATGTTGTGTGTGTTAATTTTATACATGAGTGGCGGGCCCTCCAGTTTGAATTCGACTCTGTATGATAGATTTTTGAGTAAAATTTTTAATGGCAATTTGTTTGCTCTCAGAGTTTTTGCCAGAAATCTGCTGAAAGGAAGTCGCTGAAGAAATATTTGTTTTTTTCATATTTCGTTTTGATGTCTGACCTGGGATACGAACCCGGACTTACGTCTAATAAGCCTACACACCACCTACTAGACTACGGCACCTTCATTAGTTGTAGTTGTAGCTAGCTGGTAGTTGTGAATATCTACGCGAAAGAGCGCTAAGAAATAAAAGAAAGTTCATTGATGAGACAACATATATAAAAAAATATGACTTAGCTGTTATACTCTTTAAATAATAACTACGGTAATTTTTGTCCAATTTTATCAAACGAAGTGTCAATCTCTTCACAATATAATGCACTTTCAGAATATGGGCACTTATTTTATATTTTTGAATTAAATTTTGCAATTAAGAATGACCAAACTTGAAAAAATGAGAAAAAAATAATATTTTAAAACTTTACCCTATCAAAACTCATAACATATAAGTTTGAACAAAATGTCTATGTATACCGTTTTAAAGGCTAATCTTTCTCCTTTCTAAAAACTTTAGATTTTTAAAATAGGTTAAAGCATGTTTGGGTAATCAAAAATTTTGTGTGAAAAGATCAGAAATACCGGTTTTGTCAAATAAAACAAGTTTGGAGGGTTCAAGAAGTATAAAAAAATGGTTTTGAGTTCTTTGAGGTAGTTCCTCGGGTGTATTTTATTTTTTGTATTTTGTCGCATACTGTTATTATTGTCAAAGTACAATTTCTTTATTATTTTATAAAATTGATTAAATTCTTTATTACTTTTATTTCAATTAAAAAGTTTTTCAAATTATGTGACTTCACAAACATTTTACTGATTTAAAACTACGCCGTTGTCTTGGCAATATTTCCTACTTTATTGTTTTGTTTGTTGTCTGTTCAGGACAGGTTTTGCTGTACATACCATACTTCTAAGCTGTTGCTGTGTGTTATTGTTCATTTCAGTAAATCAAGAACAAAACTGGTCGCACTCTGTTCCTCTTGGAGTATCTGATATCTTAACATTCATTTTGATGAACACAATTCGTACATGAGATAGAGTAATAAAAGCAATAAAATTTTGTTTGGAAAAATTTTGAGAATCTATACCTGTCTGTCTCTTACTGTATAAATGAATGCATATGTGCATACGAATACATAAATTTACTTAAACATACAATATTTTCGAAAAATACGAAGAAAATTCTGTTATAAGATTGCTAAGATAAATATTGTCTATCGAAGTTGACAATTTGCCAGACGTAGTGAACGTTTTGAAAAAGGACAATGAATTGTTTGTATATCTTCATTAAGCTGAGATAAATGTGAAACCTTTTTTAATATAAAATTGTGCTTTTAATAACTGAATAACTTAAACAAAAGATGCAAGTAAAGCAACATTGTGGCTTGTAAATGTAAAGCATGGAGGTTTATTACAAACGTTTTTAAGATTCTAAGGGTCATCGTTCAGAAAAGTGTGGCTTAACTTAATTAAAAAGATGTAGGAAGGATAATTGATAAATAAATTATATAACCGACAAAAAGAATTTTTCCATTTTTAGTTCAAACCAAAACAATATCAAACAAAAAGATATAAAGTTCCTCAATTTTCTACTCCTTGTATTAATGAAGTAGCTTTGACTCTGTCCAAAAGCGGAAAATATCTGGGAATCATATTCGACTGTATATTCAAATTGTTCATAAATAAAAAGGGTGAAAAGTTTAAATTTAAAACTGCAAAAAAACAAAAATGTTTTGAAATTTTGTCAAATTTATTTTGTTTTGTTGTGAAGTAAAATTGTTCCGATTACAAATGGAATACTACTTCATTCATATGGCTGCTGCGGCTGGCCTCACAGTACCTCTTTCGATCGGACATGCTGTGTGGGAAAAATAAATGCAAATAAAATACATACATACATTGGTCATTACAACCCTTCAGTCAGGATTACGACCTAGTTTCTCAAACCACTTATGTTGTGTGTGGTAATTTTATACATGAGTGGCGGGACCTACAGTCTAAAGTCGACTCCGAACGACAGATTTTTGAGAAACTTTTTTAATGTCTGACCTGGTGTTTGAAAGCTGGCCTAACGTCTCATAAGCCAATATACTACCTACTTGACTAGAGATAGCCGATCACCGATGAACTATATTTCCTATTCCACCTACTGGACTATGGCGACTATATGCAATACATAATAAAGTAATCGATATATTTATATTAATCGATACATATTTCTTAGGAATATGCCCACAATTTTTTATTACACCTTCTTCCCTAAAGCGTATGGTATACAAATTCCGTATCTATAGATTGTGTTGGTTTCTTATTAAAGGATATCTTCAGTACAACATACCATACGTATACATATAATACCTTCAGCCAGCCAGTTGGTCATATCAATACTTTGTATTTCTCTAGGGGTATAGATTAGAAAAATGGTTTCACTTAATTTAGTTTCAGTAGAATAAACACTTAAAAAAAATAACAAAGGGTCCTTTCGCAAACACTATAACAATTACTTTACCAATATACACAAAAGCGATTTACATACACATACATACATATATACACATATACTTGCACACCCATGTGAAAAGTCTGAAATAAACGGAAATTGATGTAAGAAGCATGAGCCACTCTCCGGACTATTCATTTAAGTAAATACTAACAGAGTTTGTTTTTATATTTATTTATACGAGTATATGGTAAATAAAAATATGGATTGTATCGGGAACATGATGAAAAGAATAACAAAAACGGGTCCTTTTATAAAGGATGAATAGTGGTGATAGAGTAAGTTGTTAAAAAGGATATGAAAGAGAACAAAAAATTGAAAGAAAGCCTTATGCATGTAATGTTTTTCAACTCTGGGCGAAAATAATTTGATAGAATTTTGCGATTTATTGTGGAACATCAAGAATAAAAAAGACTTTATTGGTGATAGGAAAATTCCTGCTTTATAACAATAAACAGAGGTTCTTTGTTGTATAGAGAGGATAAGAATTTTAACAATCTTAAAACTCTATCTGAACATACATTCATGTTATGGTATAGGAAGAAAACAGGGAAATTTTGGATATATAACTATCTCTCGACGTTGCTTAAACGATAATGATACAACATCACATCTATACGTCGCACTAGCCGGAATCCTGTAGCTTCACTCAACTCACAAAAACTGAAACGTGAAGTGCAATGTGTGACAAACGTTGTTGAGATTGTGCAAGTTAAGAAATAATCTAGTGTGGACCATCTATCGGTTTAAATTTAAACCATCTGTTATATCGAATATGACAATACTAGTATCTTTTTATTCTGTCACAAAATTCAGTATTTTATCTCCACAGAACGTAATGAATCAATTCATGCTCGAGCAACATTGGGATTGTAGTCGCACTCCTCCCTTTTTGTTGTGTCTCATATGTGTAATTCCTCCACTTCCCATTCTCCCCTTTCCTACATCCTCCCCTTTTTATCCCTCTGTTATCCTTCCCTCTTTAAGCACGTCGCACAATGGGTCAATTCGAACTCCGGGTACTGTACTTGTATTAATTGACTAACCTAACATAGCCTAACGTTGGGATGTGGCTGAGAGTGTGCGTGGGAACCCATTAACATCAACTCTTTATCGTTCTCAAGTAATGAACATTTCATGCACCAGTTTACGTCGAATTTTGCGAAAAGATCTCGGCATTACGCTTTACAAATTCAGTTGGCTTAAAGGTTGAACTCGCATGACCATTCGCTTCGTTTTCCCTTCGCTAGATGGGACAACGAGAAACTGCACGATGATGTCGAATTTACCAAAAAAAAATCATCTTCTGGGATGAAACTCATTTTCACCTTGATAGGTACGTTAATAAGCAAAATTACCATATTTAGGCTCAGAAAACCCACACGTGGCCTTACAGAAGCCAATGCACCCATTACGAGTGACTATTTAATGCGGCTTGTGGAGCGAAGGCATCGTTTGATCACATTTCTTTGAAAATGGGAATAGTGCAACCATTACAGTTAATGGAGACACCTATCGGAAAATAAAAACGTATTTTTTTGTATCCGCTCTTCATGGCATTGATGTGAACGATGTTTGGATTCAACAGCATGGTGCAACTTGCCATACATTTCATGCCACAATCTATTTCTTGCGTCAAACGTTTGATCGCCGTTTAATCAGTGCCAAGATGCTGCGATTTGACACCGTTGGACCTTTTTCTGTGGGGCGCTGTTAAAGAAAAGTGTTATGCCGACCAACCGGAGACAATTGAGCATTGGAAGGCCAATATTTGTGATGCAATTGCCGAGATACGACCCCAAACACTCGAAAAAGTGCACGACAATTGATCCGATCGAATGAGGTACTGTGAGGCAGACATATGAATAAAATAAATAAAAGATTTGGTTTTTAATCGGAGCAATTGTACTTCACAGCAAAAATATTTCAAACCATTTTTGTCTGATTGCATTTTTCAATTTCAACTTTTAAATGGCGCAACCTATTTAACAACTCCTAGATGTTGCTTAAGCGATAATGAGATACCATCTAAATGTCTATATGTCGAACGACCTGGAATCCTAAAACTTCACTCAACTTAATAAAACAAAAATGTGAAATGAAATTTCCGATTAACGATATTGAGGCTTTTGCGAACTTCAGGTTGAAGAATAACATTACTTTTCTGCCATCTTCTGTACCTAAAAAATAAGGAATACATAAGAATAAATTGTTGGCCATAAAAGAAGATCTTACTCTATTATACAAAACTTAATAAGAAATTACTACAATTTTTGTCTTAAAATCGACCCTTCAAAATTACGTATAAACATAACGAAAAAAGAGACTCGTAATTCAAAAAGATTTTAAGACAATTGCTTCCGAATTAGCGAAGGATATTGAAATCAACTTAAAAAAAACAGTTGATGACAACACTCTCCTATTAAAACTAAAAAATATTATATACGTGACTGCGTAGCATGAAGAATGTATGTATTCCTGAACTCTTTAAACGGAGAATAACGTTTGCTAAAGAACCGTGTAGAAGGTAGTGCGTTGGCTTATTAGACTTAAGGCCATAGCTTAAACCTCACCGCAGACATCTCCATTAAAACTAAATTTGAAAAAATATTTCTTCAGCGACTTCCTCTCAGCAGATTTCTGGTAAAAACTCTGAGAAAAGTTTCTCAAAAATGTCTTATTCGGAGTCGACTTTGAACTTGTAGGTCCCACCACTCATGTACACAATTAACACACACAACATATGTGGTGTGAGAAACTAGGTTGTAATCCTGACTAAATGGTTTTACTAACCAATTTCATTTATATTAAAGAAGCATAATAAGATTTTATATTATTGAAATGAAAAATTTTCTGAAATAAGATCTGTTGCCTCAAAATAACACAGGTCAGTCGTTGCAATAACTGTATGTAGTTACGGACACTTTTTACTGGTCTAACAATATAGGGTTCAGATTTTGGTCTCATCTGATCGTCTGACTATATTTTAGAAGTTCATAATAGAAGACGTTCTTATGATATTACCAAATATAGAGCCTTAATTTGACGCATGCTTTGATGTTGATTCTTCTTCGGTCTACGTTGACATTTTCATTCAATAAAGTTTGTCAAGTCATTTTGGATCGTTGTCAGAACAACTTTTTCACATTTGGAAATTTTGTTAAAAAATTAATAATAATCACATTAAAAAATAAATATCGGTTCGCGAATTTCATTAAGCACTTTCTATATTTTACGGTCATTTTTACACTTCATATTCTCTTCGATCCAAAAATAAAACAAAGAAATGGGTTGTGTACCCAAAGGAATATTGCTGGTGCACCACGAAGTTTATAAGCCGAGATGTCGATTAGTTGGTGTTCTCAACTTGTTAGCTTTATTTTTGTTTAAATGGCTAAGTCAATAAGCAGAATTCACTTATTTGGAGCAGATCCAATCACTAATCACCACCATCTAAAATTATGTAAAATGAAGCGGTTTACACACTGATGGCATCATCCATGTTAGGTTGTGAGAAATGGGGAAGGGACAGTCGTTACGAGCTCTATCAAGCCAAAATAGTTGAAAATTTTGTTTGCAGAAATAAATCAGCTAAAGAGCAATGATATTTTGTTCCAAAAACATAGTGGAATTTCAGCAATTCCTATATAATTGGAAGCCTATAATCAAGCTTCAATTGAGGTCATGGAAGTTGCCGTAGTCTAGTAGGTAGTATGTTGGCTTATTAGACGTAAGGCAGCGTTTCAAACCTCATGTCGGTGACTTCCTCTAAGCAGATTTCCGGCAAAAACTCTGAGAGTAAATAAAATTGACATGAAAAGACTCTCAAAAATTTGTCGTTCGCAATCGACTTTAAACCCGGACCTACGGTCATGTAAGAAATTAACGAAGCTAGGTCGTAATCCTGACTGAAGGGTCGTAGTGTGGCCAATTATGTATTATGCTATTGAGGTCATTTACACATACATACATACGTAATTAGTTACTGCAACCCTTCAGTCAGGATTCCGTGTGTGTTAATTTTATCCACTAGTGGTGGGAAATACATTTTAAAGTCGACTTTGAACGACAGATTTTTGAGAAACTTTTCATGACAATTTTATTTACTCGCAGAGTTTTTGCCAGCAATCTACCGAGAGGAAGTCGCCGAAGCAATATTTTTTATGTTTCGTTTTCTTAAAGATGGGGTTTGAATAATGGTCTCACGTCTAATAAGCCAACACACTACGGCGGGTTATTAGGCATTCAATCCGTGCTATTACTGGTGATTTACGCACAAATTGTATTCTCTTCGATTTTGGAACAACTTAATTTCCAGAAAATGTATTTCTTACTGGAATCTCGTTCGTTTAATTTAAAAGCTGTGGATTGCGTGTTATGTGGTTATGTCCTATTGTAGATGAATGCCCTCAAGTCTACATTTCTTTAAATATTGGAAGCTAATATTCAAGTTGCGATTGAAGCCATACGATCAGATTTATTAGAAGAGTAGTCAAAAATTTTACGGTTCGAAGGGATTTAACACTTAAATTCATATTTAAAAACATCATACTTAGAAAATAAATGCCATGAGATTAGCAGCGCTATTATTATAAAATAATTTCATTTCAACAATTTCATTTCCATAATAACCCCCTAACTTTGCTTTTTTAAATTTTAATTAAAATTTTAATTTAAAATTGTATCGTCATAATTAACACATTAAAACTCTTTTTCAAATTCCAAATTTTTTGTATATTTTCACTATGAATATAACGGTTCACAAATTTGAAAACTTCATTAAACTTTTATTAAAAAAACAAACAAACAAACCCCTTTCATCATTATTATTTCATTAGAATCCACAACAAACAGTTACGGGAAAATTTTAGAATTTCTGTTTTTCTTTCTTGTTACACCCACACACATAACAACCACAAAAAACAAATGTTTGCTTCCTTTAAAAATTGTTGGTGTTTAATGGGTTGACGAAACGTCCCTCTAGACAAACACTGGCATGCTTAAAGCACTTGAATAGAGAATTTATGCTGTGGGGCATTATTTATTACTTTTCTCTTTGTAGATACGATATTTCTCATGTTGAATTTTGAGAATTAAACACTTGAGGTTTTTTATGTTGGTTTTTAGAGTACATTGCGTTGTTTTAATTTCGATTTAAATTAAGAGAGAAATAATAGGGTTACTAGGAGCAATGTATCGGCTTCTTAATTAAACACCATGTATTATAATGTATGTTTATATATCCTGTAATCTTAATTTACCTTTAAAACTCAATGATCCTTAGGCAATTTTCTTATAAATTTTTAATTACACTTTGGAAAACATAAAACACTTGTTTTGATTTTTATTTTCCTTTCCTTTATTAAAATATTTTTAAGATTTTGATTTAAACGGGCTATGGGCTAACCATTATTATCGAACTAGCTTTTAAATCATAATTTCATAAATTATTGGTTAACCTTTGAACTTTATTATTAATTTTTTTTAATTTTAAGCCATTTTTCCTAAATTTTGATTTTTACTTCATAATTTGACTTCAATTTGAATTGATTTTTAATTAATTTTATTTGATTTTTTTATTATTTTTTATTACTGAAACACATATTTTTGTACACTCTTTCCATCACCTCCTTTCATAATTTGTTTTGCCTTAAAATTTTTTTCCATTTCTTTAATACAGCTTCTTTTGTAAAGCGTTGTTTTGCTTTGGAACCGAACCGTTTAAAACTACACGTGTGACTGAAACAGATTTCCAGCAGCGTCTTTGATTAGCAGCTACAAAAATAAAAAACATACTCCTTCAAAATCATACTGCATATAGGCGCAGACGCTTTTAATTCTAATTTTTGATTTTGTTTTGATTCACTTTAACATTGTTTATGTTTACGTTTATTCTCGTGATACTGTTATGCTAACATTACTCTGTTACTGTTATAAGCTCTTAAATTATTTATTACACCACACACACACACACACATGGCAAGGTGTTCCTTTGGGAATTCTCTTTGTATACGTTCATCTCTCAAGTTAATTAACACAGGTTTCTACTTTAGTACCATGGAGCGTATGATTTATGCAGCAAAAATTTTGTTTTCTTTTGCAGAAGCACACATTATAACAGTAAAATGAATGAATTTATTCGTGTTTTTACTTGGAGTTATTTATTTCGCCTACTATTTTATGAAAAGTGTATCAAAGGAAGATACAGATAATGACATGGAGAAAATTATTATTGTTTGGTGGCCCAACCAAAAATGCATGCAAATAAAAACTTTTCAGAGAATTAACTTTTTCAGTGGCATACGTTTATCCGATAGTTCATATTTTCAATGACTCTTAGACATAATTGAGCTTCAGTGTCATTAATATGCCGAATGATCTCGCCCTTTTGTTCTTGTATTGTTCTTGCCTTATTGACATACACATTTTCTTTTAAATATCCTCAAAGAAAGTAGTCCATCACATGTCATATACATACATACATAATTGGTCATTACTACCCTTTTGTCAGGTTTACGATCTAGTTTCTCACAACACTTATGTTGTGTGTGTTAATTTTATACACGAACAATAGGACTTAAGGTTTAAAGTCGACTCCGAACAACAGATTTTTAAGAAACTTTACATGGAAATTTTATTTACACGCAGTTTTATTTACACGCAGAGTTTTTGCCAGAAATCTGCTGAGTGGAAGTTGCAGACTAAATATTTTATCATATCTTGTTTTGTTGGAGATGTATGAAATGCGATTTGAACCGAGGCTTCACGTCTAATAAGCCAAGGGACTACTTACTAGGCAACGGCGACTTCCCTAGACGCGAAGTACAATTTATAGTTTGACCCAATAATCTGCTTGGATGACTCAGATTTCTGCTGAAAGACAGTCTCCGAAGAAATGTTTTTTCATATTCTGTCGACGTTAAACTGTAGGTCCCGCCACTCACGTATAAAATTAACGCACACAACATGAGTGGTGTGAGAAGCTAGGCCGTAATCCTGACTGAAGGGTTGTAATGGCCAATTATGTATATTATGTATGTAATATTTATACGGGTGTGGCAGACGATCCATTTAACGTTTAAGTGTTTGATTATTTTTTTTTGCTTATTTCGTGGTATATTATATTGTTAATAAAGAATTGTTTTCCAATTGCTCCACTATTAGGGACTGTCGCTGTATACACAGCCTTAACTTAGCCCTATAAAAACGCTTTTAAATCAAATGATCATGTTTCACAAAATTTTTTATTCTTATACCAGAGTATTATTTACTTTACTTTAAAGTTTTTCAATTTTATTACAAGTTGAAGGCTTTGTGCGAAAGCTGACGAAACGGCATGATCTTATCTCTAGAGTTGCTGTTAGAGACTCCTTGTAATTGCCTTTCTTTCTGAGCAGAATTCGCTTCTCCCATTAATCTTGCCAATTAACCTCTACTTTGTTTCGTAAAGCTTCTTGTATTTTGACCCAAGTATCTGTGGGTAATGGAATGTAAAGCAGAGTTATTTCTGTTCAGCTAAAATGCGGTAGTTTAAGTTCATCATATTCACCTTGTCTCTTGTGCGATTCGATATGCTATTATTTAACAAGAAAAACTAGTCAGTGAAACTAACCTCAAGTTCAAATAGTTCGCAGTATTTAAGTAGGAGGCTTTATACCCTTTAAGTATAAAGCTTTGTTTTATCTATGTCTACTATGAACTCATACATGTAAACTGGCATTCCATATTCACCTTGTACCTTATACTGTTCTACATATATGCTATTATTTAAAACAAGAAAAAGTAACCAGTAGAATTAACCCCACATTAAGTAGGAGACTATGTTTTATCTGTGTCTACTACGAACTCATACATTACCTACACTGATGTCTAAAACAAGTTTGCTTTTCCAATTCATTATTCATAGCAAAACCACAGGCATTAATTAGTTTTTTTCTTATGGCGTAGAATAAATAAACAAAACTAGTTGCAGTAATTGTTGTAATACTTTTTTAGTTCGACTACATAAATTAGAATTGTTTGAAAGCATTGATGAACATTATTTCTAGTTTATCCCAAGTTGTGCTATATACGATAGACGTTTTATGTATTCAACAATATTTCTATTTTTGTTAGTGCATATATCTGTTGTCTTCAGCACTAAGTAGCATATTTTACTTAGAGAAAAAGCCTACAACTCGTTTTCAATTCGTTTGTCAATCACTTGCCATTAAAGTTTAGACAGATTTTTATTAAGTTTTCATGAAACTGTCGGGAACATAAAGAACAAGATTGTATATTTTGGTTAAGAAAAAAGTCAGTGAAGAAAAATCTGTATGTACAAAAATTAGAGAAAAGTTCAAAACCATATTTCTCGAAAGTTTATCGGTATACTTAGAAACACTATCATGTTTGAAATTTATATCCGCAGTCTATAATCAGTATTTTTCTATATTGGGAGGTATGTTGGTGCTTAAAATTTTTACGCAGGATTGAATAGACATCATACCAATTATTCGGTAGACTATTCCAACTACCTTAGCCGCCATAATACCCCATATCATCATAGATAAAAAGTTGAGTTGCAAAGTTTTCAGGTTTGGACTTTGTAGAGACATATATTTTATGCACGTCAGATGACTGGCAGCATATTATTTAATCAAGTCAAACCAAAATTAATTATATGGGATGGGATGACAAAGTGTGGTGTTGGCAAAAGCCAAGTAACACTTTGCAAGCAAAATATGTGTGTGTTGTGTCTCACACATAACTGGTATATTTTTCCTTCGTAGTAACACTAAGGATACCCCGAACACAGTATTGTTCTATTCCAGTAAATTCGTTTCCATGGAAATCAAAGATTCTAAGTATGTAGATGCTTTACATTTTATAAACACGCTTTAAATGGCAAAATCGTGGGGGAAACAAATCTAGTGGACTGGTATCAAGATTTTCAAAACAGTTTTGTTTGTGGACTGAAGATATCGGTGATGAAGCTAATATAAGTGCTGAAGCTAATATCTTTATCGTCGATCAAAAAAATGCAAGTCATCGATCAAAAAATGCTAGTCATCAACCGAAAATTGCAAGTCATCAATCAAAAAATTCATATTCAAAAATTGCATGTCGTCGATAAAAAATGCAAGTCATCGACCGAAAATTGCAAGTTGTCGATCAAAAATTGCCAGTCATCGCCTAAAGTAATGGAGTTAATCGACCAAAAAATGCAAGGTATTGACATAAAAATGGAAGTTAAAAAAGTGTAAGTCTGTGACCAAAAAAAAAAAAAAAATGAAAGTCAGCGACAAAAAAAAGCAAGTCATCTGTCAGAAAAATACAAGTCATCTACCCAGAAAATGCAAGTCATCAACCAAAAAATGCAAAACATTACCCAAAAAAAAAATGGAAGTCATTGCCCAAAAAAGATTAAAGTAATCGTCAAAAAGTGCAAGTCATCAACAAAAAAAAAACGCAAGGTATCTACAATTTTGCCTTATTTATATAGAGAACTTTTTGTTATTCATTTGAAGAAAACAATCAGTTTTGACATCTATATCTCCGATCGAAAGTAATGCCCAATCGTAAGAAATCCAGTTGTGGAATCCTTGAGAATAAGGCCATCCAGCCCATGATGTTAACTTCCTCCACTAAGTCCACTTTTCTAAAATATTTCCCGATTTATATAGAGCACTTTGTTTTGCTTATTTGAAAAAAAAAAACTTTACTTCGTCGCCTATATCTCCGGTCTTAAGTAATGCCCGACTGTGAAACCTGTTTTGGAAATAAAAATCACAGATTTATAAATTTTATGGAATTTTTCTCGATTTATGCAAGTCATATTTCGTAAACATGCTTGATTTTAAGACAGAAGATATACATATTTAAGGTGTTCATAAAGTCGTCTGTTAATTAAAATATACCTGTAAGAAAACATTATCAAAATTTATATTCTATTGCATGTTGCAAGCAATTGTAACAGTAGCTCGCTCCATTAATATTGAATTGTATTTGTTTCTCATTTCGTAGTTTACGTTCTCCATAATAATCCCATGTGAATTACATGTAAAACATACTCGTAAGACTATAAAAGAAATTTAAATATTTGTTTTTCTCTTTTTCAAGGTCAGTATATCAAGTGAATGTATAACAAAATATTGTAAAAAAAGAGAAAAAAGTTACGGATAAATAACAATACGGAAATGGAAAGGCAAAAGACAAGAGGGTTAAATGCCCTTCTGTCCTTTTCATTTACAACACGCGTTTTGGCTGCGTAAAGGCTTACGACAAAAGGCTGGATGATTATAAAGCCGTTCACTGTATTTCTTCGTTATTAAATTAATGTAAACTATGTATCATATTCCGACGTACATATGTGTACGTTAAGTCATCAAGTACCTTACACTACAGGACATTCGTTTGTATGTAAAGTGTGTTTTTGCCTCTCCATTCGCAGGGATTAACTCGCAAGCGCTAAAGTACTTATATTTTTTGCATTCAGTTAGGCTACATGATTCTTTTCAACAGGTTTTGTTTTCAGCCCCAGTTTGTTTTGTATTTTTTTTAAACCTTTCGTATGTTTTAATTCTATGTAAGAAACATTTTTTTTGAAAAAGTTTTCAGCCATTTTTGTATACATAGCAATTAACTGGTCTAAAGGAGAGAAGGCTTTTCAAGAGGCTAAGATATAGGCAATTTTAATACTATGAATACATACATATATATATAGAATGTGTTTTAAGAGATGGGCAATTTAAAATGATAACACAGGTCAAAAATATTGTAGAAATTAATCTTTTTTATTATCATCGAGTAGACATTTTTATAGTCTTCAACTATGGCTTCAGTATTGGTTCTTGTACTTCAAGAATTGTTTGTTTGTCGTCATGAAATGATGTCTTAAAATGTATGCTTTTTAATTTTAATTTAAATTAAAAAAAACAAAATCTGTGCGAGTTATTACTGAGAATTCGTTTGAAAGACCTATTGATGCCATTAGATGTGGAACATAAAATCGTTCGAATATCCGCGACGGCTTTTCTGGTCCATAAACCGGACTGGATTTTTGACTGATGGCTTTCAGTTTAGCTGTGGTTTATAGCTAATTCGCTTATATTTGCAAGTTAAGAAAACGGAAAACCCTACAAAAAAATTCTAACAATTTAAATCGATCTTGGTGGCCAGTTCGGATCACCTAAACTTGGATTGACTATACCCCCAAATTGAAGTCGCCGTAGTCGAGTAGGTAGTGTGTTGGCTTATTAGACGTTTAGCGTTAAAAGTCCCATGTATTAAGCCATTAATCACTCAATTCTGTCAACAAAAGAAGGTGTATGTCCTCCTTAAAGAGTATTATGTTAAATTATCAAAATGGCGGGAAACTGCCAGAAAAAAAACACAGTCATTTATATTAAATGAGGCGGAAACAAAAACAGTCATAACTTTTTTAAAAACAACATAACAGGAACAGGTTTATTAGGGTGAGTCATTAAATTGAAAGTGGAAGAAGATACTTTGACATCCGTGCTTCTTTTAGAACATAAATTTTATGCATTAAAATCATCTTGAAGACAATAAGTAAAGAAAGCAAATGTTTAAATAAATTTTAGTGTCTTCTCACAAAATAAAAAAACAAACAAATAAAGAGGCATAATACAGTAACGATAAAAATACTTGATATTGTTACATTTTTACCTTTTAAAAACGTTTAAAATATGATCTCATAGATAGCAAATAAAATAAAAATAAATCTGCCCAATTCTGTGTGACACTGTTCACAACTTGATGTAAACAACAATTGCTTTGTTTGTTATTCCTCTGTTCACATGCTTTGCATAAACAATAATAATTACTAGACAATTGTTCGACTGATCTTTGTAACGGAGATCTTGAAACTATGATTACTGTCTCCAAACAAGCCGCGTCTTCACCCAAAACTGACTGACCTTCACTAACTCAGTCGCCTACTGTGCTTTGACTTTTATATGGCAAAGTAAACGGTCTGATGAATGTTCTTGAAGGCGAATGTTCGTGACTTCGCTTTCTCGAAATCTCTATAAATGGCTGCCTTCCAAAATGTATCAATACAAAGTTTGTATGCAGTTCTTCTACTGTATATAAAATATGTAGATATGCAAAGTAACCAAACAATGCATCAGCTATAAATCCGATGCCTGATTGTTTTTTGACTGCGTTAAAACTACACATTGACGACGTTTTGAAATAGAATACATTGTATATATTTTGTACAGCGACATTATGAAACACGATACTTTGTTCAAACACAAAGCAACTAAAATTTCGGACGGCAGCCAATGTAAACATCGTTGTTTACGTTTATTATTGTAATGTTGTTGTTGTATTTGTGTTTACTTGTTTACCATTTTCTTATGCTGGTGTTTGTTGGTATAATTTTGTTTACTTGTTTACCATTTTTTATGATGGTGTTTGATATTATATTAAGCAGTGCGATACTTTGTAAACAAGTTCATTGTTTTGTTTTTGTAGCTTTTGTTTATAATTTTAATTTTAAACGATGGAGAAGCAAAACACCAGTATCTAGATTTTTCATTTTTGATACAATATTATAAGAAATGGATAAGAGTGTTTCTTTCCTCCTACTCTTCAGGTTAAATTCTATTTATACATAACAGAATTGGTCATAACAACCCTTCAGTCAGGATTATGTTGTGTGTGTTAATTTTATACATGAGTGGCGGGACCTACAGTTTTAAAGTCGACTCCGAACGACAGATTTTTGAGAAACTTTTCATGGTAATTTTTATTTACTCTCAGAGTTTTTGCCAGAAATTAGCTGAGAGGAAGTAGCCGAAGAAATATTTTTTGTATTTTCTTTTGAGGTCTGGTCTGGGGCTCGAACCCTGGCTTTACGTCTAATAAGCTAACACACTACCTATTAGACATCATAAAAAAGACACTGTTTGGTGTGGATTTTGTACTGGTTGGAGTCATACATATTTTTTTGGGCACAAATTTGGCCATACTACACATGCGAACGTTCTAGTTTGATGTTCACCAACTTCTTTTGACCTCAATTAGATGATCTGCACACCAACGACATGTATTTTCAATAGAACGGCGCTATGTGCCACATATCGCAAGCCACCTTGAATATTTTGCACAAGTGATTTGAGGACATGATCAGCTCACGTAGAGGTAATGTGAACTGGCAAACGAGATCATGTGATTTCACCACGTCAGACTTTGGGGTTATCTTAAGTCGCAGGTGAATGTGAATAAGCCACCAACCACAGAGGTTTCAAATCCAACATAACCCATGCTGTCGATAAAATTCAGCCTGATTAAGCGCCAAATTCATGGAATATTTGATATTTCGAATGCACTCCACTTAAAGCAACCGTGGTAGATTTTAGAACAATGTTTTATTCCACAAAATTTCACAACAATTGCTCTTCCCAAAGAATAAAAAATTTCGATTACACACACTTTGTTTTATTTTAAATTAAAAGATACGAAGCACTTAATGAATGACCCACATAATTATATTAATTAAAAACTTTTGACTTTTCCTTCAAGATTAATTTGGAAAACTCTGGTCAACCTTTTTTATATCCCTTTAAACATTACTTATCATTATTTTATTATGTGTACGAAAATGTTTAAAAACTTTTTTATTAAAAAGTTAACATTGAAGTTTTCTTAATTTGAACAAAATGTTGAAGACATTTTTGTTAATACTTAATGCAGCGAAAAAATTTTTTTTTATTAACTTTAAGCTTTTTTGTCCTCATCTCGTAAATTAATTTTTCAAGTGAAATTCCATTGCGAAATAACATTTAAAAGTTATAAAATATCGCCTTGAAAACAAAAGTTTTTTATTAAATTATTAAAGAACAGCCTCTATAAATAAGAGTTTTTAATAACTTTTTTGTTTTTTACTCTGACGTTAACTTTAATTTGAATGTAAAAGCCTCTTTGCCATAAATCACGCCGTATATATTAAACTTCTTTCTTTAGAATCCCATTTACAAATTAGCCTGTGTTAACAGTAGGCACAGAAAATCAACAACATAGCCATACTGAAGTGTAGGAAGATTATTTATTCAAAAATTGTTCCAACAATAAAATATTTCACAGCTCAGTTTATAAAATAAATTTTAAGATAATATGTACTTAAGATAACGCCTAATCCAAGTCTGTAACTAATATTCAAATACTTTAATCATATAAAATCATACATACACACTTTATTGGTCATCATAACCCTTCAGTCAGGATTACGACTTAGCTTCTCACACCACTCATGATGTGTGTGTTAATTTTAACCACGGGAATTACAATTTTAAGTCGACTCCGAACGACAAATTTTTGTCGGAATCTTTTATTCACAGTTAAAATTTACTACTAGAGTTCTTGCCACAAATCTGCTGAAAGGAAGTCAGCGAAGGAATATTTTTTCATTTCATATTGGTGCTCGAGATGTCAGACCTGGAGTTTGAACTGTGGGCTCATGGCTAATAAGCCCGGCTGAAGGGTTAAAGTCGCCGTAGTCTTTTTTAGTCGCTTTGGGACCTTTTGTGTGCTAATATTGCCCCACGTACCCATTCATCCAAAAATAGGCCACATTTTTTAAGATTATTTTTCTATGAAAATTAAGGTGAGTTGCCAGCTACTGCAGGACGCATTCAGAGAACACACGACATTTTATATAGTCTTTTATCTTCAGTACCCAAGTCTGTTGAATTCTGTGGCCTGTGCCAAGTTCTTGTGAGTAACACAAAATCGACGGCTTATGATTCTCTCTCTCACGAACAATGACGATGTTTTCGCCTGTTTTTGCGTTTCCTCGACCCATGGGTATTGATAGGTCGTTTAATGAACCAATGGTCTGCAATCCGAAAGAATACTCATTTTGTTAAAACAATTTTATTATTTGTCCGTGTTGTCGAATTTGGAACTTGAATATATAAATGGCTCCTAACTAGCAACATGCAAGATGGCTTCCATGTTGGAAGACCCGATATAACTGAAATTGAAAATACAATTATAATGTAATATTTATTTAATTTTATAATTTTCAAATTAATTCTTCTTTTCTATGTTATAACCATTAATTAATCGATTACCATCGATTAATTACATTTTTACGATTCGATACTATGTTGATAGATGTAAACCATCATAAAACTGTTAAGGAACTGAATTTAATCGATTAATTACCTTTTTACGATTCGATACTATTTTTACAGATTTAAACCATCATAAAAATGTTAAAGGACTGAATTTAATCGATTAATTACCTTTTTACGATTCGATACTATGTTGATAGATTTAAACCATCATAAAACTGTTAAAGAACTGAATTTAGTAATTTTATAAAAACATAAAATTTACTGTTTAAATGTAACATTAAACTGTTTTTGTTTAATACTCAACGACAACTCATTGTATATTTATTCCCCCGTTTTTGTAAGACACGTGTTTACAATTCTAAGCAAAAATTTATAAGAAAAGCACTCAATTTCTTAAAAACAATTTTATTTTTGAGTTGTTTTGACTGCACATTTACAATTGTTTGTCTCAGAATTTATATCTTAATTTTATTAAGTACCTCTACTTCCCTTCTAATCAATGGCATTTATCGTACAAATCATGTTGTCCTTGCATTAAATAAAAACACATGGAATGTTTTGAAATTATTTTTCCAATCAATGTTAAGGATCACATTCTTAGAATACTTCTTCACTCTTATACAACTTATTTGTTATTGACATTTTATTTATAGTTTAAGGCAAAACCACTCTTGTATGATAAATGAATACAGATGAACATACCTACTGTGTCATATGTTACCATACATTTATATCAAATATGATATGACGCTGATTAACAGTGTGAAAAGATAAAATATTTTTCTGGCTATCAAATCAAATTAAATTTATTTTGTTGCTGATGTAAAATATAATTGTTCCGGTTAGAAATGTAATATTATTACATTCATATAGCTGCCGCGGCTGGCCTCACATTTTTCGTGCAGTTTTTCGAATATATGGGGTCGTATCTCGGCGATGGCATCACGAATATTGGTCTTTAAATGCTCAATTATCTCTGGTTTGTCGGCATAACACATTTCTTTAACGGCGCCCCACAGAAAATATTCCAACGGTGTCAAATCACAGCCATTTGACATCACCATTTCTGCGAATTAAACGGCCCTCAAACGATTGATGCAATAAATCGATTGTAACATGAGATGTGTGGCAAGTTGCACCATCCTGTTAAAACTAAGCATCGTTCACATCAACACAATGAAGAGCGGTTAAAAAATCGGTTATCATGGTCCGTAATGGTTGCGCCGTCCCGATTGTCAAAGAAATATGGGTCATGATCATAGCTGCCAGATAAATGAGGCACCAATTCGTCAAATATTTGAGAAAAAATCGTCAAATTAAAAAATATATTAAAATCGTTAGAAAAAATAAATAAATAAATTAAAAGTTTTTAAAAACCAAAATTATTTCTATTGTAGTAAAACATATAAATTCAATATAAAGAATAAATTAAAAGCTGGCGTCCCTCAAGAAATTTTATATCATTTTCAGGCAAAAATTGTTTAAGTATTAAACAATCTATCCCAGTGTTGTTTATTGGCATTTGAGCGCAGCAATAATATTGCGTCAACTGTATCCTCGGGGTGGTGTAAATATTAAGGAGTCAGAAGCTCTTGACATTCTCAGCATGAAAATTCAGTGTAATGTTGGCTTCAACCGACACATTTTTCAGCTCCTTCAGTTCCTTCTTAAGATCATATGATCTTACTATTTACACCATTTGTAACCGACCGAGGCTGGAATATAACTCACATGTATGGGTCTGTGCCTCAAGATCTAGTAGGGCCGTAGTAGCTCGTTAATGACGGTTGATTGACCATTGATTCATTGGAGCATCGTTGCAATATGGTTTGTGGTTCACTGTCCTATCGCAACTACAACGGATTTTGCTCAAGCGAAATAAGGGGACTTGTTCCCGAGAATTATATACTCCTATATATAACTCGTCTTTCTCGGCCAGCATATTCGTATGTGGTCGATTGGCTATTGTATCACACACTGCATTACAGACAAAATTAATCGTTCTATTCGTATGTGAAACTCAATTCCCGCAGAGGTCTTTTCTGTTACTTCTGTTATAGATATATGTATGTATCTTTGTTCTTCTTTGTTCTTCCGTTGGTAATACTAGAAGCTATACTCGAATTTTTAAAATTGTTTGCAACGGCAAATGATAAATTATGAGCAACTACGACGTTACTTACGAGTTGTAATTTTTGGGCTTTTAAGGGGTTAAAAAGGAATAAAATACAGAAAAATCTTCACAGGTATTCGAAAGTAACTTAAAAATATAATACTGAGCGTGTACCGCGTTGTATGGAAACCACGCTATAAGAAACTCGGATTTAACTATACAAACCACGCTAATTCGCAGCGCGTTCTATGGAAACCAGGCTGTAAGAAACTCGGAATTAGTACAAATCCCATCATTCGTACCGCATTATATGGAGGCCAAGACTAAGATAAATTATAAATTAATTTTATTGAACTAAAGAGTTCATATGAGGTTTGATAAAAAATGAAACAAAAACTAAACTAAAAGACTGTTTTGCAACAAAAATAATACAGACTTTTGTAAAATTATGTAATTTTTCAACATTCACCCTCACTGTCAGATATGAGTTGTAGAAAAATTTTTAGAAAGACTTGGTCACCAACAAAACGTATGTACTGTGAAAAAGCCCTGAGATGACTGAAACCGAAGTCGTAGATGGCTATGAGATAAGCAGGTTTGTTTATATAAAATTGTTGTTTATACATCTCGGCTGTGCTTTTGCTTTGAAAATAAAACTGATATTGAACCCTCTTACAATATCCAGTTACTAGAATCATTCATAGGCTGTGCTGAAGAAACTTATGCGATGTTGTTGTACGAAAATCGCGCTGTAGAGTACCGCGTTAAAGGAGGGCTGTCGGCGCATTATGTGGAGCCGCGTTATATGGAAACCGCTTTCAGAGAGTACCACGTTATAGGAGGGCTGTCGCAATTTCAGCACCGCGTTATATGAAAACCACAATCTGAGAGTACCGCGTTATAGGAGGGTTGGCTGTATTACTAAAAAGCAATTCTTGAAATAAAAATGGCGAAAATACATACAGCCGCTATTTAAAACGAAAAGTCTTTCCTTTCTCTTAGAAAGTATCCTTTCGGTTTCCAACAATATGAATGCCGGACATCTACTGAGTATCGGTGTTCAAGGATTTGACAAATGGACTGAATTTCGCAAGGGAGGGAGGGAGGGAGGTGTTGTAAGACATAACACATTGATATAGAATTTGGCAAACAACATTTTCACGTCCACGTCCATTATTTCTTATCTGCGATTTGGCGAAGGTTACATGCCAAGCAACCTGTTTGAGGACGTCATTCAAATTGAGGACAGAAATTTTATATACTCTGGAGTTTTCAGTCTCATATTTTCTCTATAAACAGCGTTACGAAACTTCTAAATTTTAGCAAATTAGACTCTGTAAGGAATTATTAGAACCGATTTACCAATTATTTTCGAAGGCTATTTCCACTAATTATTTTCATATCCTGATCCAAGGAGTCGCCGTGGTTAAGTACGAAGTGTGTTGGCTTATTAGGCGTGAGTCCTCGGTTCAAACCCCAGGTTAGGCATCTCCAACTAAACGAAATATGAAAAAATATTTTTTCGACGACTTCCTCTCAGCGGATTTCTGGCAAAAGCTCTGAGTGTAAATAAAAATTACCATGAAAAGTTTCTCAAAAACCTATGGTTCGGAGTCAATTTTAAACTGTAGGTCCCGCCTCTCATATATAAAATTAACACACACAACATAAGTGGTATAAGAAACTAGGTCGTAATCCTGACTGAAGGGTTTTAATGACCAATTATGTATGTATGTATGTATGTATGATAATTTAAAAATTTTTTATGGCTACAGATTCGTGGAACAGATAAGCTTGAACTTTAAAATTATTTTCAGAAATAAATTTTAATTCAGCATTCAAGACACACTCAATACCTGATTTGATCCACAATACTTACGTGATTTCATCAGTTTTAATACGAATATTTTTCAACAAGATTTAACAACACTTTCAAGGATTTACAAAACTTTACACGCGCATTACGGAACTCAATTCCGTTTTGTTAACCAGAAATATGAAAGAAAGCGTATGTTGTTCTAACAAAAAAAATATAAATAAATAAATAAATAAAAATGCCACAAAAATCCAACTTTCTAGTTGAGTAACTTTCAAGAACATTTTCCCCAATTCTCAATCAATTTTTTTGATTTTCAAGCAAACATAACTACGAACGTTTCAATCTGGAAAAGCATGCTTTTCTGTTTAATTTACGCTGCGTTAAACAATAGAAAAGTTGAAAAGGGAACCTCATGTTTTCATTTCGCTCTTTTCGTTCTGCTAACATATTTTAATTTCAAACTACATAAGAATGAAGTGCATTCAGTTAAAAAGCATTCCTAAATAAGTGATTGAGTATTGCGAAAGTGAAAATATGTAGAAATATATGTACGTAGTCTTCCTTTTTCATTGTTTTAAGAAGCATTTTCCAATTATTATTATTATTACATATCAACGACTTAAAATAATCATTTTGATTCACTTGCCGTGCTTACTCTTTGTAGAATTTTCCTTGGTGGATAAATAGTTGGGCTAAGTTGTGAAGTGAAGGCTGGTAAAACGGATCACAATTTACTTAAAAGTAGTGACGGTTTATAAGGCATAAGACTGCAAACATTTCTAAATTATTTCGTAACAATATCCCCAGTCATTGCTGAAAAAACGTACAGAGACCAACGACTTTGGTCGGCAACTGAAAGTTGCTTTTTAGGTTAGGTTAGGTTAGTGTGGTAGCTTCATACCAAAAGCTTACTTGAGCATGCATAGCGGCCCGTTGTGACGACACAGGTGAACGCAGTTCCTGTACTAACAAAGTTCCCGTGAACCCAGCAGAGGGAGATTCGTCAGCGCAAGATCTGCATATCCAAAGCACGACTACCCCGCGCTGGAAAACCAGCTAGAAAGTTTGATAAACGAGGATATATCCTTGACATCAATGGAGTATAGTTCTTTCAAGCTGACAAAGGTCGGGGATCAAATAACCTATATCTGCACTTCGCAAGAGATGGGCATTGACAAACAAAGTGGATAACAGTGTGGTCCTCCTCAGCGGGTCGGCACTCACTGCAGAAGTCATTAAATGGGAGCCGCATACTCTCCGCGTGTCTTCCCATAACACAGTGATCTGTAAGCATGGCCACTGTGATTCAGATGATGCCGCGACCAAGTCCAAGTAACTGGTTGGTACGCATTCTATCCATCCGGGACCAGGTGAGTTTAGCGGTAGAGCAAGACTCCTCGTTGATCCAGGATAGGTTGCCCTCTCGGAAAAATTTTCGCGCGATGACCAGTTTGATCGAGGCAAGTGGCATTCCTAAGCTGATTGAACAGGATTCCGGGAGTAGCTGGCTAGCTCGTCAGCCCTGCAGTTTCCCGGAATGTCACAGTGTCCGGGGACCCAGACAAATGTGACACTGAAGCGCCCAGAAAATAGGTTGAGGCAACGGTGACATTCCCTGACGATCCTGGAATTATTCGCAATGTTCGACATAGACAAGTTGCTTCTACAAATCATAAATTTTTGCAAATTTAGCCTTTAATGTCTTATTTGAAGGGAATTGAATCCACTTAGTTTTTAAAATTTGAAACTAAATTGAACGTGGAATGCTTGGGATTTTCAGGCAAAAATGTTCCAAAACTAAAAATTTATTTTTCTGCTTTTTTTTGAGTGTGGCCTGTTGCTCATCAGTAGTTCTAGCGTACCTTGGTTACGTAAATCAATTACGTGGTAGTCAAGATCCTTTTTACCATCCCCATTCATTTTTTTGTGTCTTTCCCTAGAACTTATTCTAGGTGTTAAAGGAGCCGTGGTTAAAGCACTGTCCCACAGTTTGGAAATGCAACCGTGGACTGTTTTCCCATTTAATAAGACTGTTTAATGTGTAATATAAACCACAACAACAAACAAACAAATAAAATGTATTCCGCAAAGGAGCTACATAGCAAACTAACTTGACTTCCGAAGGGAAGTTTGCATGCTAAGGCAGTAAAAATTGTGTCTTTGCCTCAGAGATAGGGATGCAACATCGTTTATAAAAACAGCGATGTTTTTTTGTAAAAAACATCATTGCGATGCCGACGTATGTTTTGAAAACATCGATGTATTGTTTACATCCCTACTCACAGCGGCATCTGCACGGCTTCATTCACTCAGCCTCATTCTGTTTTCGACTCTATATCCGCATCAGCCGTAGTAAGATGTGTGGTGGTTACTGTCGGTCAAATAGGATGATAGTCGGCTAACCTGCTGTCAATGCCTGTACAACAGAACCATAGGCATCTGCATAGAAGAAGGCCTCCAGAATTCTAATGGAGATGGAGATTGGTATCAAGGTTACGTGAAATGCGATACCATTAAACCAATTATATTTTGCAAAACTTAACAATTCACTCACGACTGGAGGGTAGTCAAGATTAGTGACTAGTGGAAGGAGGTGCTTCTCATACTAGACGAGAAATTCCTCTCTCCATTTAATGCCGATGGTGGCAAGAATTCTAATATGCTCGAAGAGATTGCTCAACGGAATATACAAGTTGGACAATGCAACCACAGTCACCTCCCTCAACCACGCCAATGGTCCTGTTGCTAGCAGAGCACAGATGAACGTGCCAGCGGTGAAGCTAATGCAAAGGTTAGGTTAGGTTAGAGGACGTGTACTTGTCAATTAAGACAAGTACTGTGCCCGCAGTTCGAATTTACTTATTATACAACGTCCTTAAAAAGGGAAGGATAATAGAGGGAATGGGATAAAAAGGAGAGGATGTAGGAAAGGGGAGAATGGGAAGCGGAGGAATTACGTAGACCAGATAAAACAAAAAGGGAGAGTGCGACTACACTGATGAAGCCCTAGCACCTCTCAACCAGCCCAAGCCACTAATGAATCTGTGAAGACCCTTGATGTCGGCTATCGACAAAGAATTCAAACTCTCAAAGAAGACCCTGCCAAATCTCAACCTACCAAGGGCTGGGCAGTTACAGAGGAGGTATTCGATAGTCTCCAACTCCTCCTCATCGCAACATGCCCTGCAGTAGTCCGGCTGGGATCTGTTCCAGGTCCCCGTCAGCGACCGCCAGTGCCCCGTGATAAAACCGATAACCAAGCAGTCAATCTGTTCTCCTACTGTGCACAGCGAGCGATAGACATCTAGAAACAAAACAACCCGATCCGTTCCCCCAACGCCTCTGCTCTTCCTTCTTGACCCATCCATTGATGAGGCCGTAGAGGTGACAGACTGGAGGTCAGGAGCTAATGTATACTCCGAAATGTTTTTACGACTTTTCTTTATATTCTTTCGATTTTGGCAATGTCACACGATGACGAATTCACCACAGTAAAGACAAGATTTGTTTAAAAATAGTTTTTGCTATTTAACCACATACTATGAAAGTGCAAACTCAAATTAATTTCCATGGATTTTAGCTGTTTCAAATTTCTTTATTTATTAATTATTAATAGTAACAGGCCAGAGTCTCTGGTGGTAATCGTACCCACGCACCTCACACTATTAGTCTAGCGCACTACTCTAGACTACCAGGGCGCCCAATTTCCAATTAATTTTCATTATCTTATGGAATTGTTGCGTTTTTTAAATTCTAAATATTTTGTTACAAAGTGTACCATACATAAGCAGGATATTATACAGTTTCCTCCCTATTAATGTGTTCTTTTCCTTTACTTTTATAAATTTTACGGTCAATATATTAAAAAAAAAAACAAAAAACAATAAATAGTGCCATAAACTAAACCATTAAAATCATATGTTAAATATTTAAATAAAAAAACAAAATATTTATTTTGCAGAATAACAAATTTACAATGCGCAGTCGAAAGAAAAACTTTCGATTACATTTATTGGCGCACATAAAAATATAAAAACCATTAAATGGGGAAATTGAATAAATTTTTTTTTATAAAATACTGCTCACATTTCTTTTTTCCTTTTTATTTTGCTGTAAGCGGTCAAAAACAGGAGAAAGTTATTTAAGTTCGTGTCCTTTTGTTAAAATGGTTGTAAAATAAAATGTTTGTCTCGCATTCATTTCGTGAACTAATTGAGGGAATTACAGCGATATTTTAGTCAAACGCAAACCAGGAAAGAATAACCAATCGTGGGTTACATACATACATAATTGGTCATTACAACCCTTCAGTCAGGATTACGACCTAGTTTCTCACACCACTTATGTTGTGCGTGTTAATTTTATAAATGAGTGTCGGGACCTACAGTTTAATGTCGACTTCGACTACACATTTTTTTTGTGATACTTTTCATAACAATTTTATTTTACTCTCCGAGTTTATGGCAGAAATCTGCTGAGAGGAAGTCGCCGAAGGGAAGTCCGTTTTGTTGTAAACTGATGTCTGACCTGAGGTTATGTAGAATAACGTTAAGAAATTTCTGCAACTCTGTCAAGGTAGAACCTTTTGAAATTTCAGACAAAGCGATCCCTTATCATGCGATCTCTTCAATTGCGTCATGGCAATTGTTCTGCGGAAGCCGAGAGTGCATCGCAATGGCACTATTTTTCAAAAAAGCGTCGAGTTGCTTGCGTACGCTGACGACATTGACATCATAGGGCTTACCAAGCAAGATGTTACTACTGCTTTTAGTGCTATTGAGCGGGAGTCTGTTAAGTTGGGTCTGGCAGTAAATGAGTGCATAACGAAGTATATGTTGTTGACAAGTAGGGACAAGTATTGTAAACCAGATTACGGCTGGTAACTATACTGTCGATGTAGTCAACGAATTTATTTATCTTGACTCCGCCGTTACTCTTTTCCACAGGTGTTACAATGGACTCAATAGGCAATTGAGTAGCAGAGACCTCTCTCGTACGACAAAACTAATACTCTACAATACGCTCATCTTCCGCGCGCTTTTTTATGGCGCAGAGGCAGGTACTATATTAATCATTGATGAAGCAGCCTTGAGAGTATTCGATAGAATAGTCCTACATAAGATATTTGGTGCTGTGCAAGTTGGCAATGATTACCGCGTCCGATGCGACAATAAGAAGTATGAGCACGACATGGCCGATGTGCAGCATATTAACATCTAGCGGCTCTGCATGTTTGGCCATGTCGATGGAATGCAGGAGGATGCCCTGGCGAGACCCCTGCTATTTGATGCGGGGATTTGCGGAATATCTTTGATTTAAAGGATGCAATCATAAAAATAACAAAATAGTTCCGACATCGAACTCACTATGTGCCGTGGTGAGAGGAGTGTTTAACTAAAAATCCAAACAATTTTGTTTGGAATGCAGATGAAGACGAAAAACAAGTTAATCAATGTTCCCAAATATTAGAAGTTACAACACTTCAATCATCAACGAGTAGAAGTCTATGAAATCCAACTAATACCAGCATTAAAAACCAGTGTACTTATTTCGCTCACTCTTGAGTTCTTATTTTCGTTTGAAAATGCGACTGTAAATGGTGTTATGGTATAAATACAATAAACGAAACGCAGTAAGCGCAACAATTTTTCAATTCCAGTCTATGGTAAACTGCATGCTCATTAATTATAATAAAGGCAGCAGCAGCAAAGCATATCAAAACACATAAAATAAAAAATAAACACTCCATTTATTCTTTAATAATGATGCCAATAAAAAGTTTTTCTCATTATAATTCATATATCGCGTTTGCATGTTATTGTATTGACAACCTTAATCCTCCCATTTCCAGCACAAATCCTCTCACTGTTAGCACTAATTCTCTCATTGCCGTGAATAAAAATTGAAATTAGCCTGAATGCAAAGTAGCAGAATCTTTACTTATATCCGCAGTGCCTTTACAATAATCACTTTAATATGCACCAATGTATTCTGTTTTTGAGAGATTGCTGCGTTTGCGATGTTGCGTTTATTGTGTTTATACATACATATTGCCTTTTACACGAGATTATTTTATAATATGAACATCGCTGCCAATATAGCTCACGACATTATAAGCTTATTGGAAGCAAAATTCGTAAAAAAAATTTTAAGGAAACAAATTTTTCAGCATTACTAAATGTAAAGCCTACGAACTATTTTCAAGTAGATAACTCAAACCCAAAAGCAATTGAACCCTTGACATATATCATCACGAGTGATATGACAAGATAATGCTGCAGTTGTGACAACGAATTTTAATTTTCATTTTTCAAAGCATACTATCGGGTGGGCCCTTTATCGGTTTAAATTTGAACCATCGGTAATTTCGAATCTGGCAATAGTTATGTCATTTTATTCTGTCACAAAATTCATTGAATTATCTCCACTGAACGTAAACAATCGATTTACGCCTGAGCAATATTGGAATTTAATAGAAATTTATTTCCAAAAATTGCAAAGAAAAATTATCACCATTACGAGTGATTGTCTGGTACGGCTTGTGGAGCGGAGGCAACATTGGCTCATATTTCTTTGAAAATGAGCACGGCGCAACTATTACGCATATTGCACAATGATAACCGATTTTTTTGTACCCGCTCTTCATGGTATTGATCTGAACGATGTTTGGTTTGAACAAGATGGTGCAACTTGCTACATATCTCATGCTACAATCGATTTATTGCGTCAAACGTTTGATGGCCGTATAATAAGCCGAAATAGTGATGTCAGTTGGCCACCAAGAAGCTGCATTTTGACACCGTTGGACTATTTTCTGTAAGGCGCCTTTAAAGTACTATGCCGACAAACCAGAGACAATTGAGCACTTGAAGGCCAACATTCGTGATGCTATTGCCGAGATACGATTCCAGGCAATTGAAAAAGTGCACAAAAATTGTTCAGATCGAATGATGTACTGTGAGGCCATTCGCAGCAGCCATATGAATGAAATTATATTCCATTTCTAACCGCAACAATTGTACTTGACAACAACAAAATAAATTTTCCAAAATTTCAAACCGTTTTTGTTTTATTGTATTTTTAAATTTAAACTTTTAAATGGCCCACCCTTTTAACTCGAAAGACAAGTTAATTGAATTAAAAATTTAAATACTACTAAAAATCATTGTATATCAAGACTTACTAATTCAACACATACAACGCCTTCAAAACTAAAACAAGATTTTTAAAAAAAGTTTCTATTCGAACAACAGAAGAGGAACCTATATCTTCACACTATTTTCCTTGTGTCTCCTATAAAGGAGAGAAAAAAATGTAAAAAAGGATGTACTATATCCCCTTAAAAATAAGTTCAACATTTGTAAACGAAATTTATTTAAATCAAATTAAAAAGTTTTAAATTTTACTTGGAACAGGAATACAATCAACTTCAAAAAAGTTCATTGTTGAGTATTTTTAGGAAAGGTTATCAAATACATGAACTTTGCTACTAAAATAAAAACGTTTGAATTACACCATTTAATATGACCTTATGTGCTTTTTTTGGTGCCGGAAAAAACTTATAAAGTAAAACAAATGTTGCAGACAAAGTTTATTAGAAGTTTTTAAAACGACAAAAAGTTTTAAAATGTACACACTTTTTAAAGTCTTTCATTAAGAAGG